>JALIZH010033002.1:0-2400000 GCA_030522465.1 Rhipicephalus appendiculatus | reverse complement strand
GGGCACACACCCCTAATACAGCAAGGGGAATAAGACCAATAAGGTCAAGACGTGCGGGACCAATAACGACCCAAACTGAAGCCACGCAGCGACGCAACTCCCAAACATGCTCAGCGTTGTCTCTGCTTGCTGAAGCAAGCACAACCAGGGAAGAAAAGACGTGCGCACCACGAGCTGAAAGCGAGCAGTGTGCCACAGATGACAGGCGCTGGTGTCGTTACCAGGCCCCGCTGTTTGTTGCGCTTCGTGGTGCACCTACCAATCTCGGACGAGTGTCCAGACCTACCATTTACACACAAAAAAGTTGCGCCAGCACTCGCACATCGTCCGCTTATGCACGCGTCCTTAGAATTAAATCCCGGAACATTTCCCAGTAATGCATAAGGCTACTAAAGGTTTCTCCATGAATGAATGACCCATCGTCAGGAAATGCACCGTCTTATTTATTACGTTAAAAACTACCGTTATAAGGCCCGCTCCGATGTTATATGCATAACTGCGGTGGTCAGTCAAAACGGATTGTGAAAAAAAAAATAGTTACGGGAAGCAAAAGAACCAGACAAAGAAAAAAAAGGGGGGGTGACTCGGACAGGGCATATTATTAGAACCAAATAATGCATAAGTAAAAGGACATGGTAGAGAGCATATCGTGTGTATATTAGGTTCTCTAAAATACTAACTAGAAAGTGATGCGCTAGTTTATAGACATTATATATTGTTACGCTTCACAAGAAATGAAAAAGACCAAATGCCTAGTGAACAAAATACAGGATCAGATGGCCATCTGATCTCACAAAGAAAGATCAATTTTAAGTGTAGCCCAGAGTGTTTTTGTGTTTGCTTTTTGCTTGCCTCAAGATTGAGGTGAATAACAAAAACTGCATGGTGACATTTCAGTTGAAGTGAGCATCGATTGTGGAAATAACGTCGTAGTGCTTGTTTCATGCAAATGAGACGCTTATTTAGGAGGAAAACCAACTTCTATAAGTCGGCATACCAGCAGCGTCGTTCAAACGGCCCGCGCGTCGAAAACTGGAATTGTGACGTGTCATGGCCTGCCTTTCCTGCCTGACAGCCGCCGGCGCACCGCCCGGCGAAACGGAACTTTTGCAGCAGCTGCGACATTCTCAAGGTTAACGTCGCGTTCTTCGTTTTCCATGACTCAAAGTTTCATTTCATTCCGCTTTTTAGTGCATGTGCAACGCTGTTAAGTGCGGAGCACTTTAGGTGGCCGGGCTGTCGTATGCTGTCGTCGTCGCTTGGCTTAACGCAGCCAAACCCACACATAGCATAGCCAGCTGTAGCATATTGAGCGAGCGCTCGCGCCAAAGAGAAGTCTTTTTCGTCTAGTTCTTCGAGCGCCTTGATGATGATATAAAGTGCGAGCATTACTACTATGGCTGGGAAACACAACAGAAACCACGTAACAAAATTGAAAGAAGAAACGAGCGAGAAAAAATAGAAAGAGAGAGAAAGAAATGAATACGAAGAAAAATAGAAATAAAAATAGAAAAGGAGAAAAAACTAGAAAAGAGAAGAGGAAACTGAAGAGAAACAAGGCTGCCCAGCTCCGCACTTCCTTCAGGCTTGGCACCACTACGGGGAAGCTGGCTTTTGAATTATACGTAGATTGGGTAGTCGTGATTAATGTTACTTCAGACCTTCTACTTCACTTCATTACACTACAGTTCGTATCAGTATGTCAACTTGTGGCGCAAATGATGTCCTGAATGTAAAGATATTTGACAAAGACGTGTCTGGCTGGGTAAAAATTATACGAATAAAACAAACTCTCCAGCCACTTTTCTTAATCTAAATTTTTAATATTGAAATGAAAAAACTGCCCCCCACCTCCCCGAAGGGAATCGTGAGGAAATGCGAATGCATTTCGCGCGCGCTTCACTCCATTTATATATGGTGGTCGTGGTTCGAAGAAGGAAAGGGCGCCTAATTTCTGCAGCCCGGTCGGGAGCACGGCGCAGCGCCTTTTTTTTTTTTGCTTTTTTTCCTGTCTTTTTTATTTTTTTTATTTAAATTTTTTTTCATATGTAGCTCCGCCGAGCTCCCGCGATGCGAGCGCCCTCACACACCAGAGCGCGCTCCTCCTCTCCACTCACTCTCCGCTACTCCGCCCGCCTGCTCCGGTTCCTAGGGGCGAGGATAAGCGCGCGCGCCCGCAGCTGTTGCTATGGGAGAGGGAGTGAGAGCGGAGAGATAACACCTGCCGGCGCGCGAACGCCGCCGCCGGTCAACGCCGGATGCCTGACATAGCCCGACTAAGAAATGCATTCGCATTTAAAAACTAGCAGTTGTTCCGTGTACGAATACAACCGATGAGCGAAGCTCCTTAGAAATGGGACGCACGCGGCGTTTCATTGTCCAGGCAACGGACTAACCATTGGGCCGACGACAGGGTGAAGCGATGGTTTCGCGCGTTTGCCGGTTCGAGGGGAGATGGCAGAGTCGAAGAAAGAGGGAGAGGGAGACTAATCTGCCTTCGTTTCGCATGCGTTCATATTCTTGCGCTTTGCGCATCGTGCAGACGCCATGCGCGTTCCAGCGCTCAAACCTCATTTATCCTCCCGCGTGAGGGGGAGACGCCACAGCTGGCACCTTGCCAGGGAGCTTCAATGGCGACGGTGGTGGGGTACCGGCCTAAGGAGCTTCGCTCCTAAAAAACTGGCCCTACGTTTCGATACCCATTCGGTCTATTTATCAGGGGGTGACTGTCCGGCCGGCTCCGAAGCTAGCGACTTCTTTTGGAGCCTCTATTTCTGGGTTTTTCAGTGCGAAGGTTTGTGTGGCTGTGAGGAATTACATCAATGCAACCAATCGATTAACTAGCTAATCTATATTATTATCCTTCTGTGTCGATACATGCACAACATTTTATTTTATTTTTTTTTTGCAAATGGAAAATAGGGCGTTGATTTAATTTGCCTGTTACTAATAAAAAAGTATTATTATTACTTTCATTTTATTATTATTATTTATTTTTCTTTTTTTTTGTTTTTTTACATTTGAGCGACTACCAAATTTCATATAAAATTTATAAGGTTTTTATTCTATAACCTCATTTATTCTAAAGTTCCGTGACAGTTTTTAACACCACTCAATTCTTGGCCAATCCCCCCACAGTGGGTGTGAGCCACAGTGAAAGGTTAACAAGAACAAGAACAAGACTTCTCTTAGTGATTGTCGCCCTCTCAACCGTCGCTAGTTTTTAGATGCGAAGAAGCTTAAGGCCGAGTTCAATGCGATGGTGGTGGTGGTGTGCGTCCTGACCACTCTTACTGCGCATGCGCAAGCACTCACCGCACACCTCCTCTCCTAGCCTCCCCCTCTCTCCTCTAGGCGTCCCTCTCCGCGGCGACCACAACCCCACTGCGCATGCGCGTACCCTCCCCCCTCTCCTACGCTCCCCTCTAGGTATTCCCTCTCTCTCCTCTAGGTATTCCTCCCGCGGCGTTTACACCCCCCATTGCACATGCGCGTCCCCTCCCCCCTCTCTCTCTGCGTCACGCTCCCCCCCCTCTCCCGCCTCGCAACGCCGACGCAGGCAGCGTCTGCTAGCGAGTTTCTTGATAGCGAGTTTGATAGCGAGTTTTTGACAGCGTTTGATAGCGAGTTTCACAACCATTCACTGGCCACCCCGTATATAGACTATTCCGTAAAACATCTGAGCGCCGCCATCTTGGGGTGTTAAGCTATTGTTTTCTTTTTTAGGAGCGAAGCTACTTAGGCCGGCATCCCCGCCGCCGCCGTCGCCGTTGAAGCTCTCTGGCACGGTGCCAGCTGTGGCGTCTCCCCCTCACGCGGGAGGATAAATGAGAAATATGAGCGCTGCAACGCGGATGGCGTCTGCACGATGCGCAAAGCGCCAGAATACGAACGCATGCGAAACGAAGGCAGGTTAGTCTCCCTCTCCCACTTTCTTCGACTCTGCTCTCTCCCGTCTTCCCCTCAAACCGGCGAACGCGCGAAACCATCGCTTCACCCTGTCGTAAGCCCAGTAGTGGGTCCGTTGCCTGGACAATGAAACGCCGCGCACCGAACGCCGCGTGCGTCCCCTTTCTCAGGAGCTTCGCTCATCGGTTGTATTCGTACACGGAACAACTGGTAGTTTTGTATATCGCGACGTCAATTAATATGGTCATGACAAATCGTATGCACCAACCCAACCGTTTTCATGCGTATGCGTCTGCGGTAACACTGTTCATTTAGGTGTTAAAGATACAAAACACAAAGGTTAACAGCCCAACATGGAGGCACTCAGACCAATCCGTAAAATAGTCTATATAGGCACTGGATCTTGACCTGCAAGGTAGTGCCGGTGGGAGATTTCTCCTGTGCGTTGTCGAACAGTAAATATTCGCAGCGTGCGCGTTAACTAAAAGCGGGCTGCGGGTCTTTCTGTGCAATCGGAGTCTTCTGTCTCTCATTGCCCATTAGCAGCGACTGGCATGTTCCAGTAGGAAACACCGGTCCATCACTGCGAGCTTTGCTCCTCCCCAGGTTTCTCTCCTGCGCAACGCCGCGATGAGCGCCATCGTCAACGCTGCTGCCAGAGTAAGCGTTAGCACCCGCTGCTTCGCATCTACACATGATTCCCTTTAGCGGGAGATGGTGTAATTTTTATTTCAATATTAAAAACTTAGATTAAGAAAAGTGGCTGGAGAGTTTGTTTTATTCGTATAAATAGTGTCCTACATTTATGACGATTTTTCGATTGCTAAAGCGCTGCTGTGCATGATATCGTCATTTGGGAGTTTCTCAGGCGTTGACGTCTCGTTCTGACATACATTTCTTTGCTTGGAGTGCCACATTAACGGAACAATGGCGTTTCTACGTGCATTCTATCGGAGCACGTCGAAAGCGGCTTGCGCCGCTGAGCTAGTTTGATGGTGGCCACCGCAGCCGCGTTTCCGTGAGTGCAAAATGCCGGATTTAGGCGGGCGCTGAGAAAGTGAGAATTATTCCGGAGACACTCACTACAGGCGCGTCGTCTGTCGTCGTAGCAGCAAGATAAACCTCGTGATTAGGTTGTGTTGTTCCTTGGAAATCAATTTACCGTGGTCTCGCCTCTACAAGTTTTCTTTGCACCACGTTCATTCGCAGACAGTGTTTTTGGCGGTGTGCCACGCCAACTGTATGCGCCAAGTCGCAAAAGCGCATGCATGGTCGAGTCTCGAGAACTTTCGCGAAAGGGGACTCCCGGGAATGGCACCTCGGCTGTTTCCAGTTTTTCATGCGTACTCGCTGACTCACCCTGCGTCGATTACATGAACATTTAATTTCAGTTCTTCTGTTGGTTGCAAGAACAACTTGATGTTGACTGCTGAGTTTTCTTGCTAGCTGTCAGTTTACCTCTTCGCGCATCATCAGAGTAGCTGGCGTCGTGCGTACCCCTTTATAGACACCGTTTACTGACTAGAGGGAGCTGCGTCGCTTGCACTGGCCCGTCCCGAATTCTCTGACATTGGCCGTTAAAGGCACGCACAAAATGGGCCAATGGCAAAGGCCCCAAACGTATTCCTGAGGGTGGCCTCACTAAGCGGGAGTGCGCCACGCTTCTTCGCCTCCGCACGGGCTCTGTGTGGACAGCGGCGCACTTGTACGCCAAAGAACGCTCCCCCCTCACCGACCTGCGAACGTTTCGGCGACCCCGAGACCCTTGAGCACCTTCTCTGTGCTTGCCCAGCGCTGGCGCATGAACGCTCAAGGCCTGCAGACAACAGGGACTCCCTGTGATGACAGCAAACGAACTGCTGTTGCCATCGCATCCCAAACTCCGGGCTCTGCACAGCCTCTTGTAGTTGTAGATCACCGCCTTCCGTTGAGCGGACGCGACATGCCGGTCTCTCTTCGCCATCGGCCTCCCCCTTGAATGACCCCATGGCTGTTTCTCTTCTTCTGCTATCCTCTTTATTTTCTGCTTCCCCTTCTCCTGGACGTGCTCCCTAAGTGGTCTCCTGCAGAGCCACGCCAGTGCTGACACCATCTTTGGAAACGGAACCTGTAAATGCGTCATATATGACGAGCAATCGCCTTAATAGATGTACTATTGCGTGGCAGAAGTGCATTCCCGTACCAGGCATCACACTCTGTGAAATGCGTAACAAGGAGGTGCTTCGAATAATCCCGCCCGTTGCAAATGGCTCGGTCGGCATCATTTATAATCGTAATCGGACATCGCAGCAACAACAATGTACCGGTAAACAGGTGCGCGTATTGCCTTGGAAACGCACATTGGATGCTTCGCTACTTCACATATTGCGATGATTTATCGCTCCTTGGGTACTTATGAAATGTACTTGCTATAATAGGCACCCTAAGAGAGTTTAAGAACGGCCTCTAGAAGACCGCTCCGCCAGCTTACGCTGTGACTGCTGCGCGCTTTTTCTTTTACGTGCAGAACAGTTTAGGGCTGTCGTATGCTGGGATCGTATGCTGTCGTCGTCGCTTGGCGTAACGCAGCCAAAACCACATATAGCATAGCAAGCTGTAGTGTATTGAGCGCACGCTCGCGCTAAAGAGAGGTCTTATTCGTCTTGTTCTTCGAGCGCCTTGATGATGATATTAAGTGGGGAGCACTTTAGGGGCCCGGGCTGCCGTATGTTGTCGTATGCTGTCTTCGCTTGGCGTAACGCAGGCAGAACCACATGTAAAAATTGAAAAAGAGGTAGCAAGTGAGAAATAGGAACAGAGAAAGAGAAAGGAAATACATATGAATAAAAATAAATACGAATAAAAAGAAAAAAAAAGACAGAAATAAAACGCGAAATGAAAACAAGAAAGAAAGAGATGAGCTGCCCAACTCAACACTTCCTTCAGGCTTGGCGCCGCTAGGGCGAAGGTGCGATTTCGTGAGATGCGAGATGATAACTGTGGATTGTCTCCTTTGCTGAAGCACGCTGCTGTTCCGATCAAGCAGCACACGTTAAAACTTTTGCTTGGGCGGCAGTTTCCCGCTCCTAGCTTTATTGTCTCATACGGCTTGTAAGCTTACACCTCTCACCTCTCGAAATTTTAATTGCGGAACTGAAGAGCAACAACCACTGTGTCGCAAAAGACGCCCATTGCAGAAAGATGCGCAGTCCTGCCCTGACGTCTCATCGGTGCAGCAACGCAAGTGCTTTTTCTCAGGGTTCGGTATGAATTAAGTTACGAAACTGTGGTAGTGGCAACTCGCGCGAGTAAATGCGGCGTTGCAGAATCTCTGCAGATCGCTGAACTACGTCATCATAAGCGCGCGCAGGGTTCCCCTTCAGGTTAATCGCAGCGCTTCCCCTTCCTATTAAGTCAACGTATGGTGCGCACGCCTATGAACGTCATTGTGTGATGCATTGAAAGAAAATAAAAGTTTAGGAAAACTTAAACCGGGAAATTTCCGGCCATGAGATAATTCTTTCTATGTCAGGTTTGTAACTGCCATGACACTGACATTCTGTAATCGAAAAGTGTAAAGCGCAGGCCGATCTTCTGCGCAAATTTAAATGGGGTAAGCATATTTTCATTTCGATCTACCAAGTATAATTTTACCTCGCCAAATTATGCGTCAAAGCATAAATTGCGCAGAGATTGGCTTCTTGGAAGGGCGCATGCGCGACGCCTAGCTTGACACGTGTAGCTTGCATTGACGGCTGAATGGTGACGTTCTATCAATTTAGCTTTTTGTTGCTTTTCACTCTATATGTCACGTGTCCAGAGTGAAATTGTCAGTTGAAGTCTAGCGGTCGTCCTGTGTGCATCTTTCTCTGGCCTTGTTTTGTTCCGCTATATTACGTATTTAACTCAAGGCATACTTTACAAGGCCGAGCATGAGATTGTGGGATCCCGTAATGAGAGCGCCGCTCTCGGAACACACGGAGACAGTAGACACGGTCGAACCAAACCAAAATCTTGTACATTTATTCAACTACTTTTACATCAATGAGCTCGCTAGCCGAATCAAGTACATCACTAGTGATCAAATGCCATAAAACAACCTTATACAATGTTCAATACAACAACGCTCAAGCAAGCAACAAGGTGCGAATGCGGCGTCGCGGACGGTCGACTCACCACGAGGGATCCACGGGAGACGACCCGCGGTTGCCGTCCCCATGAACCCACCGCAGGAGACGTCCGTCCACGCCAGCCGCCAAACGCCAGAGAGAGTGGCCCTTGTTTTCTGAGCGGCCACCTATCCTCGCCGCCGGGCGGCGCTGCTGGCGCCACCGCTAACCCTAACCCGCGCGAAACACAGCGCCACCGTTCCGCTCGGCGTCTGTTAACCCGAGCTGCGGCTTATCCGCGAGACGCACGTGCGCCACGAGGCGCAAACGACCTTACAGGGGGGTGATAGCACCCCCACAAGGTTTGCTGAGGCGTTTGTGACATCTACTCCATATCGCGATAGATTAAACGTGTAATCCAAGGTATTTTTAAATCCACATATCAATGTCATTGAATATGTAAGCAGCTGGCCGGCGCTAATTGGAAATAGCAAATGGCATTGCCTTCGCTTTATATTTATTGAGCGTCAGAAGTCTTTTTTTTTTTCACCACGTGTTAATAGATTAGGATAACACTGCAGGAGTTTCGTTCAGCACTGCACATTACGCTACGATACAACGTCGATGCAACTAAATTCCCGAAGTATCGATTTTTTTTGTTTCGTTACCGTATCTTGATGATGATGAAAACATTTGATTCGCGTGAAATGCACGCTCTCGGCAGACGCATTCGTGGCTGGGCCTCTTTGTTCGTACTCGTTGGAAAACAGCGCGGGAAGAGGCAAGCCAATGTGCTGCGCTGTGTCCCCTCCGTTCTTGCGTCATGTTTTTCTATGCGCTGTTCTCGCAGGAAGTATTCTCACAATATTACGCTGCTTACGTGATTAATGTCAAACGCGAGAGGACAGCAAATTAGGCAAGGAGCTAGTGTAAATTCCAAACAATCTACGAACCTGGACGGCTACTCCGAGAGACACCTCATGTACGGGAGACGAATAGAGCTATTAATCACTGTGAACTTCTCAGAAAATACCTCTTTAATCTTTGCCACAACGTTAAGGTATAGGCTAAGTTGTCGTAGCTTATGGCTGCACCGAAAAAATTGGAATGGTTGGAAAAGGTACTGTGTCTTTGAAATCATGAATTAGCGGGGAATAAAACCCAGCGTGGAGCATCGCATGCGTAGCTTTAGGCAAGATTTCTTGTTCCTTGTTTAAAATATTGTTCCCCACATTTTCATAAAAAGCCGACAGGTGCACCCTGCGCGTCAGCCTGTGAAGAGCTTCAAACCGAACTGCACATACTGACACCAATAAAGACTCATGTTTATTATAAATAAATACAAATCATCAACATAAAAGTTTTGAAACGCTTCGCAAATGCTTCGCTCTCGCCACGAGAAACGCCACGGGTTTTATGCTGGCATGCAGGTCGCTGGCATGTATGACCCCTTAATGTTTCATCAGCTTTGCAAGAAAAACGTCTTAGGCTAAGCATTATCGTAACAGAATATTTTAGCCGATGCGGGACATATGATTTGCCAAGCCGGCTGAGAGATGAAAAAAGGCACTTGTGAAAGAGAAGTTCGGGTCAGGACGTCCTACCTACAGTCACCATACACTCCTGTTATACTAAAAAAGAAACAAAAAGTATCTGACTTTTTTCGATGGGTCCTAGCTTGCCACGTACTCGAGTCTCTTTAAGCAGTAAAGTAGATAGGTGGGCGGATCTTTAACAGATCCGTTCACTCTCTTGTTGGCTGAGAGTCAGTGCGCTGTATAGGAGTGTATCTTGACTCTATTAGGTAAGAGTCTAAGGACTGTTATCGGAACGATAACATGGCCATTGCTCAGGGAGTCAGACGACTCCTTAGTGGGTCAAATAACACACTCTGAAGCGTAATATCTATTTTAAATCAGTCCACTGACTCATACTGAATGCTGTTAGAAATAGCGAAGTATTTATTTCAAGTAGGTTCACGGACACTTGTCCCGTGATTGTAAAAAAAATGAAGAGATCAAGTTTAGCTTCGTTTTAATAAAACTAATAAAAAAAGCCGGCAGATTCCACGCACTGTGGGAATCGATGTGATGCGAAGCAGCCAGCAAGGAGCAAATCATGCTGTACATAATATGCATGTCATGGTTTACATGTTAGGACCTGTGTTACGGTTTTGCTGTATTCAAGCGTCGCCAGCGCGAAGTCGGCGACGGGAATGACAGCGGGTTCGTCCGTTCCGTACGCAAGTAGAAACAGTGAAGAGATCGGAGACGTGTTTGGACAAAACAAAAAAAAAACAACAGCTTTAATATAGCGATTGCGGCACGAGCACTCTAAATACAACGCTTCAAAAAAACTAACACTATGCAAAGAGAATCAAACAATGGGCTTACAAAAATACACAAAATCAATTAACGCTAAAACAAACAATGGAATGAAATAAACAATAAAGGCGGGAAAGTTCGATGATATAAACAGGTGAAGCATACGTGTGATGACCGGCAGCGTTGCGTCCACGACGATCGGATGCGAGAAGTCCCGGAAGATTTCTGGCACGGCTCCGATGTCGGTGGGTCCGAGTTGCAACGCCGATGTTTCCGGGAGTTAGTGCTTGAAGGAGATCTCAGGCAGGTTGAGCTAACCTGAGACTGAAGTCCCGATGCCTACGTTGCAGACGTGTCTCAACTAGGCGAACGGCTAAGTTTAGGTGGCCAGCCGATACAAAGCACACACTAAAAACTTCTATAGGAGAGATACTCGTTGATCTACTTCTACTCCATGCTTGTCAAGCAGCTAGACTGATTAGCAGGGCGATATCCTGCGCTTAAATCCCCTTCGTGTCCTCTCACTCTCTTCCTGGGGGAAAAAAGGGACCATCGACATGGGTCCAATCATGCGCATTGCATTGTCGCAAAGTCCGCCCTCAAAATATTTATGACGCCCCTTTTTAATTAGGGGAGGGTTCTCCATTAATCAACCGAGACAACCCGTTTACGGTGACTGCGTAGGCGGCTCGTGCACGTGCAGCTCTTTCCGTGGGAACGCATCTTGCCTCCATTCTCATGCCGAGCGTCTTGCAGCCAAAAAGTTCGGGGCTCACTGCGGATTTCCGTATACCTGCCGTCACCTCGGTATTCAACAAAGAGCCAACTTCGGCAGCGACACTCCCTTCCGCTGCTCTTCGCGGCTCTACGAAAAACAAGTCCCTGACGTCCAAGACGGTGCGCCGGTCAGCGGGTTGGGTGCGGCGCGCGTTAAAGCATGACGAGGGGTCGAAAAAGTGGCATTCCGTGACAACCTGTCATTTATGTTCGTCATACAGTCACATCACGCAATAATAATTTTTATGTATATCAAGCTAGCGAACTGGACGCAAGCGCACCATGAGCGTGGCATGTAAATGGCGTTGTAGACGGCACGCATGCCAAGATTTTCATGTTAACAGCTGACATATATGTTCGTTATACAGTCGCGTCCCGTAATACCAATTTTGGTGTATATCAAGATAGCGAAACGGCCACGAGAGTGCCATGAGCATGGAATGCAAGCCATCTTGCACATGAGATATCATAATTTCCGTATTACCACTTGTCATTTATGTTCCTCGTACAGTCACGTCACGCAATATCAAATTTGGTGTATATCAAGCTAGCAAAATGGCCGCGAGCTTGCCATGACCGTAGCATCCAAGTCATGTTGCACATGACATGTGATGATTTCCATATGACCACTTGACATTTATGTTCGTCATACAGTCACGTCACGCAATACCAAATTTTGTGTATAACAAGCAAACGAAAGGGCCGTCAGGGCACCATGAGCGTGGCAAGTAAATCATGTTGTACATGACATGCACGTCATGATTTTCATATTACCACCTGTCATTTATGTTGGTCATGCAGAAATGTCTCATCGTACCCATTTTTGGATATATCAAGTAAAGAAAACGGCCTCAGGAGCACAACGGCCATGTCGTGTAAATCATACTTTTCATGACAAGTTATTCATTATTTTCATAATATGACCAGTCATTCGTGTTCGTCATACAGTGATGTTATGCCATACCAATTTCCGTATAAATCCCATTAACGATACGGCCAAGAGAGCACGAAGTCGTAGGCGGCTAGACAGCGCAAGGTCCTTGTCCGTTTCGTGGTCCTGTGTCATTTTGTCTCGTTTCATCTATGCAGCGCATCGTTTCACTTCACAAAATAGATAGATAGATAGATAGATAGATAGATAGATAGATAGATAGATAGATAGATAGATAGATAGATAGATAGATAGATAGATAGATAGATAGATAGATAGATAGATAGATAGATAGATAGATAGATAGATAGATAGATAGATAGATAGATAGATAGATAGACAGATAGACACGCTCAAAGTAGCCGAAGTTCGCGAAGAAATGCTTCGCATTTAATAACTCATGGCGCATTTCCAGTACAGCAACATAGAAAGCTCGAAAAGATTGTCTGTGGTTTCCAATTAGGCGGTTGATGTAGGCCTTGTTTGCATGTTTGTGCGAGTACACAGTGAACTAAAAGGCGTCGCGTCAATGTGCGTGGTATCACATGCTGCAGAAGGCAGTGAAAAAAAACCGGCGTCATCGTTATGTATTTAGTCTTTACGATTATGGGTAAACTTAAAAGTAGTGATGGCTGGAGGCACCAGACTTGCATTCTCCATGTTGTCGTTCCTGTTCACCGTGATCAGCCATAAAAGAAAAAAAAATGGGATCCCTTCCCCTATCGGAAAAGCGGGGGGGCAGCCGTACTTGGTGTGTGCGTGAATAATCTACTGATTATCTTTCTTTTTTTCTATAGCATTGTGCAATGCTCCCACTTTCTCCTTCCTCCATGCCGGGAATCGCACCTTCACTCACGTGCTTAGCGCAACAGCTCTGTTGCTACACGCAACGTTGACAGTGATGCTTGAAGCATTGAAAAGCAATTATTAAATGCCGCAACGCGAAATGACAGGGATGAGAGATCAGAGTGCAGTACCGGAAACGGCTGACCCTCGATCGAGATAGCATCTGTTATAGTAACACGCGTGTGAAGGGCGCGCCTTCGGGGGGCCTCTCTTGTGTACGCGAGCATTTCTGTACCCTCGCCTTCGCCAGGTTTTTCGCACACACTGTGCCGCTGCCACGGTAATTTGGAACTGACCGAAGCTTCGCTTAAAATGGCATCTGAAAAAAAAAATACCACCGCATCTCCATGAAGTTAATCATGGCGAGTGGGCGAAGCTCTGGCTAAAGCGCAAGCTAAAGACGAGGACAAAAGAAGGCACATTCGAGACACCACAGCGCTAACTTTCAACAACTATTTTATTATTCGCTGATCCCGCTAGTATATGTACTCTCTCAACGTCATACGTCACATGTGCATAGCTCTCACAACCATAAATTGTAACCTACGCGCAACAATCACAAACATGACAACACTGTATCAAACATATTTTTCATATAGTGCTTACCCAAAATCAGTTTATCGCGAATACATGTAATCTAGTTCCTTATTTGACAACACGACTGACGGACTGCTCACACAAGCGTCACCAAACGCTGAAATCCCGCTGGCCTCCATCATCAACCGCGTCATTTCGCACCTGCTTCTACTCATGATGGCTGTTTCTTTAAATCTAGGTCTGCACTTACATGTGTGGCAATGAAGGGAAAGAAAACCGTCAGGAGCAACGCTACTTACTTTGTTATTATGCTCGCGCAACCTATCATTTATGCATCTACCGGTCTGTCCGATGTAGGACATGTAAGAGGAATCCGGTAGACGACACACGTAGTGCATTCAACAAATTTAGTTTCTATGCTTCTTTTCGCATACCGTCTCTGTTATCTTGTCTGGTCTTGTGCTTCTGCAGAGGCTCACCAATTTATTAGGGGCTGAAAAAACTACCTTTGTGTCACATTTTTCCGCGATCTTCTTTATCCTGTGAGAGAACTTATGTATGTACGGAATGACAGCAAAGTTTCTCCTGCTTGGGCTCGCCCTATCCTCCACCTCGGAACCTTTCTTTAGCGCTTCTCTATGCAATCCTTCTGCAACTGACACGACGAGGTTCTTAGGATATCCGGCATCGCTTAACCGCGAGACCTGCTGTCTTTCGCCTAGCAGATTTCGTCTGCTAGGCGCGCACGTGTAGGCATGCCTTCGCCACCCCCATCGTCGTCGCCGCCGTCATCAGCGTCCACAAGCGACGATGAAAACACTGACGAATATGCAATCACTGCGATTCGCGACGTGGAGAATCATTTTCGGTTCGATCCTATTCAGAGTATATAGTGATTCTCGTATCGACGCCGGTCCGAGCAGCGACGAGGAGGCAGCTGGAGACGCACGCTTGGACCATGCTGGTTGGCAAAGACATGTCTCAATTACGCATATGAACGCTGCGTGCGTGTTACTTGTTTGAAACGATATTTCTCTGAACCCTACATTCTGTACTGGTGCAATTTGATCGGTTATTGTCATGTTTGCGTCTACCTACGCATAACCAATGTGTCGTAATAACTGGTGAGTAACTGAACGTCGCCATGCGTGTCAATTGTAGTGTGTACTGCTCACAGACTGAAAAGCGACAAGACAAAGAGTGAAACGCGGAGGCCTGGCGTTTTAGGGGCGAAACTCATTAGGGTGTGGGTCGTTCCCCCCCTTTGTAATAGTATGCTGTAGTAGCCACTTCTAGTTATTTTTAAGAATTGCTCACTAGATGGCGTTGTGTGTATATGTTCCTTGGAAATAATATCACTAGATGGCGGTAGTGGTTTTCGTATAGTTGACGATTAAAGAGGATAGATGGCGCTGTTATAATTGGGATCGTCGGGCCGACGCGGTACTCGGAGTCAAGCACCGGAGGTGGACTCCATCGTGATCAACGGTGAGGTGAACTTCACCAGAGAGGAGGTAGTCAGCTCCACAGTGCTCTCGTGTGAGTCGCATGCAAAACCAGGGCAGCCGGTATCTGCGGAGCATGCGGCGGCTCCGGTACTCACGGCGGCACAACCCATAGCCAAGGACGCGTGCCTTTCACAACTCACAGCAGCGTTTTGGGGCGATGCATGCGGAGGCGAGGCGTTGCGTCGAGCACTGGTGTGGACTTCGGCGTCTGAGTAGGTGGCATCGTCTTCCTCTGTCGCGGAACGCGAACTGGCGTTGTCGCTGAGGCTGGGAGCGCCCGGAACACAAGTCGGCGACGCTCGTGCCCAGCTCACGATCGAACACCCAGGATCATGCAAAGACGTGACACGTGTTGTCACGTCTTTGCATGATCGAGTGGGCAATGTACGGGGGGGGATTCACGGTTACCCAAATGATCCCACCCAGCTTCGCTCACTCACTATCATTCACTTCGTGGATATACTGGGATTTTTTTGATTCCATGAGCGCGTTGTGGCCTAGCGTTTCGCAATGGTGCACCAAAGTTTTCGCTTTTTCTCTCATTTGAAGAGCACGACTGCAGCGCACAACGGTCCCACGGCATGCTGACATGCAATGCGACGGAGATTGTAGCTTTGAATAATCCCATTCACGCTTACGGCTCCACGACAAATCACCCGAAGCGGCACAACGAAAACACAGGATTCACACGAACGCGCTGCACGAACCAAGCAAAATAAAACAAGCGACGCCGTTGCCAGGCAGCCGGGCGTCGCTACCAGGCGGTACCACAAGTATGCACCACGATGACAACACTAAACTTGTCGGCGAAAGCGTTGCTGGCGCATCGTCACTCAGCGCCTGAGGCGTGGCCTAGAAGCTAGCTGAACTCGTCAAAATAGTGTCGATGTTGCATGGCACTAACGCGCCGTTGAGCCTTTGCATGCTCTTTGCGCTCGATATAGCATAACTTCCACGTAACAGACGCAATTCATACTTCGCTAAAAAAAACTCATGCATAACAAGCAATCGAGTGAACGCTACATCTCGAGTTTGAAATTAGATGTCACTGCTCCTTTAAGGTACCTACCACGCCATAAATCACCGTAATTGTTGCGAAGTATGCACCCACTATGATATTAGCCGTCATTCTGCGGAGAAGTGAGGTAAGTCTCGGTGGTGGCGGTTAAGTCCGCCGCAGAGGTGTAGCGGTTAGGGTGCGCTGTTGCTGACCCGAAGGTCGCGGGTTCGACCCCGGCCGCGGCGGTCGTATTTCGATGGAGGCGAAATGGTAGAGGCCCGTGCACTGTGCGATTTCAGTGCACTTAGAACACCAGATCGTCGAAACTTCTGGAGCCCTCCACTACGGCGTGCCTCACCATCATATCTTGGTTTTGGCACGTAAAGCCCCAAATATTTTTATTAGGAGATGTGAGGTACCCTCCACACCTCTTTAGGACATTATGTACACCTTGTTGATGCCGTGACTGATCACGATGATGAATTTTTGGCTGAGGGCTTCAAAATTGAGTGGAAGCTTTAAACCACGCAGTACTTGCGCAATTCGAATTGTGTGCCGCCTGGTTTTTATTTAACTGTTCTGCCGTGGTGTATTACACATGCTGACGGGTTTACATTCCCGACATGACGCCTCGATAGGGTCTTTTCGGGAACATCTTTCAATCACGGGCGTGGCTGGGGGCTAGAATACTCGACTGCTACCCTGTGGGACCGTTTCCAGCCCACGCCACCCTGGATATTATTTTTTGCCCATTTCGCGCTATCACGGTTACGGACACCGGCGTCGGCGGCGGCGGACAGCTACGTCACCACAATCGGCTGTTGTTGTGATATTATAAGAGCGTTAGCTGTAAAACAGCACGTAGGATCGTGATAAAGAAGTGGAATAATGGTAAGAGTTTGCGAAACACTCCACAGTAAGGGGTCTACTTAGACGGAAAAAGGGCTCGCAACAAGCCAACAAATGCGAAGAGACATGACAGTGAGCAGTATATTTGCCGCTATCGTGTAAAGTCCAACGTGGAAATCGTATTTTTCGCAACATGTCACTCGGTAACCAGATCGCAGCACCATCATGGTCGGTGACCCGTTGTCTCATAGTCGCAAGGGCTGTGCTGCGATCACACCACATTGCGACGGAAGGCTGTGCGAGACCTTTACTGATGCACTCAGGTTTACAAACACCTTAAAGAAACCCAAGGGGCACCAAATAATGTAGAATATGTGGTATGTAGAATGTAGAATATGTAGAATGTGGAATATGAATCGTCAGAATGTGCTGTCATTCCAGTTTCTTGAGGCAAACAGATGCCCTTTATAGAATTACTAAGCATATCATAAAAGGAATGTCAAATCAGCATCATTCAGTGCACACCAAGCAAAATATTTCCTTCATTAACCTTTCACGTCGCAGTAATAGTATACAGAAACAAAAGCATGAATGCGAGGTGTTGCAGGTGACGCGGCTGTGATTGCATGGGCGGGCGACAAAGTCGTGGAGTTTCCAACGGGTGCTGAAGCCAGACTATGCCACATCGGGTCGCCAGGCCAGATGTGGCATACTGGGCCACAATGCCCAAAGGCGACAGTCAAGCCTTTGACAGTCAAGACAGTCATGCCACATCTGGTCGCCAGGCCAGATGTGGCATAACTGTCTTGACTGTCAAAGGCTTGATTGTCGCCTTTGTGCATTGTCGCCCAGTGCAATCCAATACACATTGTGATATCAAGGCGATGGACTGGGCTAGCTGGTACATGTCGAACTGAATAAAAACCAGCGGTAAACACGAGATACAAAGAAAGTATAAGTTTGCGTTTCAGGCATGCTTTGATCAGTTGTAAGTGCCAGCCTGTCCCATCTTGTTCTTCCTATGTAGCTAGTGCTTACCGCTGGTTTTTATTCAATTCAATTCCAATAAACACCTTTAGGATGTCCACAATATTGGCGAACATTGAAGTCTAGTTTTACTTTTAAAAACTGCGAAACGTTCGCGTATGCTAACTAATTATTGAAAGGAAAGCCTTGCGCAAGCTCGTGAAAAACGCCAACAATGTTAAAAAAAGAAGCGGGAGATGCAAGCCATTAACGAGTCTTCTGCGTAGGTAAAGCTTCAGAACCTGCACCCCCCCCGCTAAAATGATGCTGCAACGCTTTGTCACTGTCAGATAACACATATAACATGAAACGGGAACCGCAGAGAATCCGCTGCAAGCAACTTGACACTGCAGGTAAGGCTGCTCGTGAGAAGCCGTAAAAGTGACTTTGCTCAAAGAAACAACAGGTTTTCTTTGTACAGCTCACTATACTTGCTCAAATTATAGTCCTGATTTTTTGTGACACACGCCTTTACACAAAGCAAGAGTTTATCCTGAGGCACGAAATGGAGCGCGCCCTCTACATCGGCAAAAATCGCACTCGCTACATTAGGAGCGGCACTTGGCAACTTCCTAAAACATCATGTCGTGTAACGGGTCCTCAGCATGGAGCTTGTTTAGTTTGCTTCTTCGCAACGAAACTGTTTCGCTATGAGAAGCATGCGAACTTGAGCTTGTTCGTACACATACATCGTAAAAAAATAGCTCGAAAACAAGGACGAGACAGAAGCGCTAGTCCTGTTTCTTCTGTCTCGTTCTTGTTTTCGCGCTGTTTTTTGCGATGGGTCGATACTTACGCGCCCTTTTCGTTCATGACTGTCTCGAAGTGAATTTCTTGGCTAATGCGTCTTCGCAGTGAAAGATGTGGACAGGAAACCGTTTTTGCATTTCTTAATGTTTCTTTCGCGTGTTTACTCGGTTGTAGGGTCTCAAAAAATTCTGAAAAGCCACATTGGGCTCCGACAGCATTCGCGATAGAGATGCAGTTTGATCAACTTGAGCTCCCACGTTACAGGGGTACCAATTTACGAAACTTACTTTGTTACGCTATACTATACCAAGCGGCTCTGAGCAAGTATGAAAGCCGCATATTTGTGAAACGCACATATAATATGTGTTCTATGCTTCACGCCGGAGCCTACGCTCTCTTAAAGCGAGGACTCTTGAAGCAACTCTGCGGGTGCTGTGGCGGTCTGGACGCGTGCGCCGTTCCTTGCAAAACGCCCAGATAGGAATCGCCGCGCATTCACGGCAGCGGTGAGCGATGCGTATCTCATCCGCAGCAGCAGCCTTTCCGCTTTCTTCTTTCGCTCCCCTTCAGCGAAGGTCTGCCGAGCTCCCAGAATTAAGAGGCGGATATCCTCCTCGCACAGCCGGAGGCGGGGGATCCGGATTGCCGGTTTCCTGCGAGTGCGCAAGGTGTGGTGGCAATCTGCGAAAACAGGACTGTCGCGCCGCTCGGCCCGGTGAAGTTGCTGCTACCAGACAACAGAGAGGTCCAACTCAGAGGCGGTGTGCGTCAAGTGCGGGGGCATCGCGCCGGCCACTCGCTGCGCTGCTCCGGCAGCGCTGACTTCCTCGCCCTGCTCTTCATTCAGTACGCAACAGGGTGTGTGGTTCCTGGCTAGGGCTACCGCCGGGATAAGACGACACTTGGGGTGTCACAGCAGAGCTGTTACGGTCGAGGTCGGTCGTGTGTCGTCGATACAAGACGATGATTATCATCAGCAACAGGAGCCATCTTCGTACTCATCCTCCTTTTGCTGCCTCCCTAGAGGAAGACGTGCGCGGATTGGTCCGGCGAATGATGCAATAACTTCGCGGGCGAGAGAACGAGTGCAGAAAAAGAAAAAAAAGAGACAGGTAGAAATGGAAAGAAAAATTTCTTGCTGAAGCGAGATTCGAACGCGCATAGCCACGATCCGAACGAAAGCGTCATAACCACTCGGCAATCCAGGCAGGCTGCAGAGGAGAGCATAGCCTTGTGTAGTATAGTACAACAAGGGGGGTGGGAAAGGGAAGTGAAGGGGAGAGAAAGGAGGATAGCAATGGAAAGAAAGGGAAGAAGCAGGGAAAAAGAAGCCTACTGCACAGAAAGGGAGAAGCACACGCATAGACAGGGAAGATAGAAAGAAAGAAGATAGAAAAAATAGAAAACATAGCCACTGTATAGCGAGTAAAGCTTCAAGTATGAAGTTTATTTCATTATTTTTTGTCGTATATGTATTTACACATTTAGGGACCCAAAAACATTGTTAAAGGGCGCCTAACGGCATTATAACATGAAAAACACTAAATGGTGACAGCATGGGAAGGGAATATTTAGTTATCGACAGCACAAGAAAACATAGATATCAGCACCAAATATGGTTTGATAGAAAATAGTCACCGTTACTAAACAATAAAAACATGACTGATACGATAATTCAATGTAATTAAAACAACAGGAGTTCAGTGTGTAATATGTTTAAGCGCGAATCTGAACATATCTGGAAATAATGACTACAGATGAATATGGCTGGATGAATTGATATGAAGGGAATTTTTTTAGTTGTGCTAGGAAAGAGTGAACGAGACGGGGCTGTCTTTAGATTAGTAGTAAGGCTATTCCAAATTGTACTTCCTCTGAATTCCAAAGTTTGACGGCCGCAGTTAGTATTTATTTTAGGTAGTAAAAGTCTGTAGCGTGAAAAACACTCGGGCTGACAGACGTGGTGTAGCAAAACTATAATCTTCATGCACCGGCACGCGCTCTCCTCGTTGTCTTCTTCAGCTTTGTATTCCTCTTCTGCTTCGATCCCAGAACACGTGCGCCGACATGTCCACCATGGCGCTTCATGCGCATAGGGCGCGATAAGTTTCGACTTCGCCCTTGAAATTCGATGGTGAATATCTCGAACTACGTGTAACTTTTGTGATTAAAAAAAAAAGGAGTATGCCTTAAATTATCGCGCACCATAGCTTTCTAAGATAAACAACCGAACTCCAGTGAATAATTAAAAGGGTAATTAATGATTTTCGTTATTCACATCAACGTCATTTCAGCTGGGTAAAAGTATAAGCGCCTTGACATTGAGTTCATGTGCGAAAACGATAGGAGCCTGACTGTCATAGAATTTTATAAAAAAATATGTATTGACTAAAAAAAAAAAACCGTGTATACCAAGTTAAGGAGGCGACGACGGGAGCACGCAGACAGCTATTAAGATAGATAGATAGATAGATAGATAGATAGATAGATAGATAGATAGATAGATAGATAGATAGATAGATAGATAGATAGATAGATAGATAGATGTAGGAAAGAGCATTAAAGTTTTAAATTATGACAATGCTAAGTGCTGTAAATTATAGCCTGCCCTACTGCATGAGTTAAGAATAAGTCTATTGTATGAAATAGTCGTCTCCACGGCTCCGATTGTATTTAAAATATATCTCGAATAGATAGATTAAAGATGAGCAACAGTACTCGTTTGTCTATTTTTATTTCGGGGGGGATAACTGAATCGCAGAATTATCACGCGCCCTTTTCATTGCCAACGCAGCATTTTAAAATGTGGACACATGCAACTCGGCAAACTTACCAGAAGTCAATGCAAGAATGAAGAAACCTGAGTTCATACCTTTCAAGAAAGCAATGTAGGCCTATTGAAAGTCTGACTGTGCAGCTCTTGTCAGTGAGTGTTTAAACACGATGAGTTGCTTTCACAGTCCACCGAAGTCGGTATGGTGGTGTACAGCGTGTACGCACGTCTGTCAAGAACTTGCGCTTTGCTTTCCAAGTTCCGTCAAACTCTGTTCATCAGCATTATATTATGGTTCTATAACGGTCGACGTGCATGACATTCAGCTATATGGGAAACTACGTTGTGAATAAAATCACGAAGACCTATGTTGCATAGCAAAGTACACAGTGTCTTACTAACGTGTCATACAATTCTCACAAAAACCGCCCATTTTTTAAGTATGGTATTTTTTACTACTGTTGTACAGCTTATCCTACAGTTTATTTATCGTGCTCGGCTGCTGACCCGAAGGTCGCGGGTTCGATCCCGGCCGCGGCGGTCGCATTTTGATGGAGGCGAAATGGTTGAGGCCCGTGTACTCTGCGATGTCAGTGCACGGTAAAGAACACCAGATGGTCGAAATTTCCGGAGCCCTCCACTACGGCGTCTCTCATAATCATATCGTGGTTTTGGGACGTTAAACCCCAGACATTTTTTTTTACAGTTTATTTATTTATTTACAATACCTCAAAGGCCCCAATGAAGGGGTTTTACATAAGTGGTGGGCTCCTACAATGGATTAATGTATAGATGCTCGATCGCTGCTTTGAAGTTGATGACACTGGAGTGGTGCACAACGTCAGGAGGAAGGCCATTCCAAGCTTGTGCCGTCTTGACAAAAAAGGATGAGATGTGCGCAGTGGTATGAGCAGTTTCCCGTGGCTGATGCGGTCTGAATGGCGAAGGGTGGGCTGACAGAACTTGAAAAACAGGCAGAGACGAGCGATGCGGCGGCGGCGTCATGGAAGGGCAGTGAGGTTAGGGCGAGATTTAAGTTCGCTTACGCTCGACTGGTACTAATAATCTGAACAGATGAATCTTGTTGCCCGGTTTTGCCCAGTTTCAAGTGTTTTAGTGTTGTTACTTTGGTGAGGGTCCCAAACAGCGCATGCGTATTCAAGTTTGGGTCGGATTAGTGTCTGATATGCGAGTAGTTTCACAGGGGCTGGAGGTGGATGAAGGTTTCGGCGTAGACAGCCAAGAGAACGGTTAGCTTCGTTACTGACGTGCGTTATGTGAAGAGATCATGTTAAGTCAGAAGACATATGGACACCTAGACACTTGCAGGTGAAATTTCCGTGTTGTTAATTAGGTATTTAGGAGCTGGGTAGTACTGTCGGCGATGAAAAGACACTGGTGATGTTATGTTTGTGTTTAGGAACATTAACCATTTCTTACACCAGATTTCGATTTGATAGAGGTCAAATTGAAGTTCATGGACATCTGATGAGTGGTTAATCGGGCGATAAATGACACAATCATCTGCGCGAAGTCTGATGTTAGAAGAAAGGTTATTTGGCAAGTCGTTAATATATATTGGGAAAAGCAGTGGACCTAGAACCGTGTCCTGAGGCACGCCTGAAATAATGGGGCGTAAAGAAGAGGATAGATTATTGGTGTAAACGAACTGATGGCGATTTGTTAAAAAGTTGCAAGTCCCAATAAAAACCAGCGGGTCAAGATAAAGACTGGAAAGTTTTAAAAACAAGCGTTTATGAGGAACTTTGTCGAATGCTTTCTCGGAATCCAAAAAAAGTGCGTCTACTGGTATATTTACATCAATGCTAGAGCTGATGTCGTTAGTAAACAGTGCGAGTTGCGTGTCACAAGAAACGCCTTTCTGAAAGCCATGTTGCTTTTCATTAAAGAAATTAAGAGGTACGAGGAAATTAATTATGTGGGAATCGATTACGTGTTCCATTATTTTAGAGCATACACTTGTGAGCGAAATGGGACGATAGTTTTTTGGGTGAATACGAGTTACCTTACTTCGGGATGGGAATGACCTTGCCTACCTTCCGATCTTGTGGCACCGCTCCAGAGGCAGAGTGACTGCTGAAAAATGTTGCACAAAATCACACTTGTTACAATATTTGTGTTCTTCAGTATTTTGCTGTTATTCCCAGCTATACCCATTGATGAAGTCAGCTTTAATGAGTCAACTTATTTTTGCAATGCCACTGTCATGAAATGTGATTTTGGACATAATCGGGTGGCATACAGGAAGGGCATTGGGAAGGTCATCTTCAGGTTCTATGGTGAATACAGCTTCATTTATTACATGCACGTATGGTGCTCAGGGATTAGGATATTATGTTCGTCTCGTAGTGTTATGTTGGATGAAGGAGCAGTGGATGATGGGTTAATTGTTTTCCGATATTGTTTAGGATTTTTTCGAAGCATATCAGTTAAGGTAAAAGAGTAGAAAGAACGTTTGGCTTCGAGGGAATCAAAATGCTTTTCGGCTGTCTTGTATTTGTCCCATGTGCAGGCCCGTAGCCAGGAATTTTTTGCGAAGGTGGGCCGACTTGTTGAAAGCATTGAAAAACACCCATTTTCATTACTTTTCCTCGGTAACACACGCCCTTCCATCCGAATTTACGGGGGGGGGGGGGGGGGGGGAGGGCTAGCCCCCCCTCCCCCCCCTCCCCCCCCCCCCCCCCCGGCTACGGGCCTGCTCATGCGCACGGAGTGTCTGAGAGCTTAGCGGATCGGAACTGGCATTTCTTTTTAATTTTAAAGTGTTTTAGTGAGGCGTTGAACCATGGGGATGTTGACCGTATGGTTAAGGTGACAGTGGGAATGTAAGTTTTTATCAGGTGCTGCAGTTTGGTTTTATAGGTGCCAGTTGGTTTCTACAGGGCGCAAGTAAAAAATCGGTTAGAAAGGATTCGGAGAAAGCTGCTAGTTCACCAGTAATAGCCGCGTAGTTGCCCCTATCATATAATGTTATTGTTCTCTTAGATTTTTGGGCATTAGGTGGATAGCATTAAAGGATCTGTGAAGTATACCGTGATCGCTGATTACAGATAAATGGGACACTGTATTAAAATTATCTGAGTGAGACGTCAGCAAGAGGTCTAGTATGTTGGATGAGTATTGTTTGTCGCGTCGGCTGTGATATCCGAAATGTTTGACAACAGTTGAAGAAGTCACTTTCAGTGTTGTTTTTTCATGCAGTTAGTGCTATATGGACCATGTTATCCCGGGGAAGTTGAAATCGCCAAATAAAATGACCGGGGTGCCCGGAAATGCAATTGTGACGGAATGAATAGCATCATGGAAATGATTTGTGAAAGACGTATCGGCACCAGGTGGGCGGTGACACACTCCGATTAAAACAGGGGGGATTAGACACTTGGCGAAGTAGAAAAAGCATTTCTAAGGGAGAGGGCTCATCAACTATGGAGCACTGGACGCTGTTATGAGTGGCAATCAGGATGCCACCGCCTGGTTTGTTTGCTCGGTCGCGGCGAAAAATAACAAAATCAGGAAAACAGCGCTGTAGCTCAGTGTCGGAAACTGACGAATTTAGCCAAGTTTAGAACTAGAGCCGGTTAGAACTACAATATTACAATCAGTGGTAACTGTTATACAAGTGAAAGTGAATCGCGTTTTGGCAAGATACTTCTTATGTGAGTATATATTAGAGACAAGGCTGTGTGTGAAAGCTCTCGCTGAGAAGAGTCATGGGATTGCTTCGATGACTTTCTGCTCAGTTGAATCAAAATGACAAGTAGTGTTGTCGAGTATAAGTTTGTCATAACGGAGCTTAAAAGGCTTACGTTGAGCTCTACCGAATTCCACCAGCTCTCTACGGGCAAGGCGAGTAGCTGCTGTAATCTTGTAGTTGGCGCCCTTGAGTCGTGTGCTTCTTGATAGTACACTTTGCTTATCTTTGAAGTGTAAAAACCGGACAGTCATGGGTCTATAGTTATTTGGTCGCAAGCACTCTATCCTGTGGGCGCGCTCGATGTCTCTTGGCTGCAGCGAAGTTTCAAGGTGCGAGCTGCAGAAATCGACTTTTCTGATTGCTCGCATGTTTCATGATCCTTTATTCCAAAAAAACACTAGATTTGAGCGTCTAGCCCTATCTTCAGAGTCGTCCAGTCCTGTAGTCAGATTGGCAAATAGATTTGTGCCCTGCTCTGCCATGTCTCGAACTTCATTGATTTGTTCGTTGACTGAGATTATCGAAGAGCAAACTCCCTCGATTTCCCCTAGTCTCCTCTTTGTGTCGTCAAGTGCTTCGTCATTTTAAGATAATTTGAAGCGGATTGATTTCATTTCGTTTAGGAGCCTTGTCTGTCCGGCCTGAATTGCACTTAGCACTGACATTATGTCATCGGATGGATGGATCGAGTGTTAGGGCCGGGGTTTTGCTCAATATCGTCCGCTAGAAGTGAAAGCTTTAGGATGACATGCTTACAGTCACAAATCATGGCAATGCAACACCGTGGGCTTGGCAGCACGACTAATGCCAGAGAATAGTAACAGTTCAGCTGCACGAAAGGCAAGCGGATCGCGTGAGCGTGGGGCGTCGCTGACATGCTGACAAGCCCACTGGAAGCGGGTGACGCTTTGTCAGGCCTTGTGTAGTGTCGTCAGTGTGGCCCACGTAGCGGCGCAGAAGGAAAGGGCACGAGGCAGTTGAGCGATGACGAAGGCAAGAGTGCGAAGAACACCATGCCACTTCAGATATAAGAAGGCGTCAGTAAAGCGGAAACATATTTCTCATATAATGTGCCGCAATAAAAGCACCCAAAAAATCACCACCGAAGTATAGAATGGCTTGATCTCATGAAAATCTCCTGAATGTAACAGATTGCGCATAAATTATCAGTAGGTGTCTTCGTATAGGAATTAATAATTCATGTCATGAATATTGTAATACTTCCTTCCTGCACCGGCGCTGCCGTGAGGAAGATATTTTAGGGCATTTTCTGTGGAAACTAGTGGATTGCAGGTGCGTTCTATATCTGCAACACGAATTCGCGTTATATATTTAAAAAAATCTCAATCTAGAGCTTAGTCAAGCGCTAATTCTGCTCTAATCCAGCGATAATTCTGAGGTTATTGTAGCGCTAACTTAGTCCCTGTGGTGGTCTGGGTGTCGTTCTGAAGGCCGCGCTAAATCCTGCGCTAATGTGGTTCTGCTGTGGTGTTTTTCTAATTTCTGCGCTAAAGGATGCGTTAATGTTGTCGTTGGTGGTCTAGTTCTCAATCCTGCGCGTCATGCCGCTCCACTTCCGCGAAACGTGAGGAAGTACGTAGCAGCCAGCGATTCTCTAGGCACCTCCTCCCGCGGCGCGGGAATCAGCCGGATGTTTCAAAAGTGTTTTTCGCGAAAATCGTCGCTATTGATTCTTGGTTATTCCTGTAGATTACATTCACAGCGAAGCTGTTCAGCACGGCATGGAAACGCTCCTGCTCCGAAAAAAACCTCGCCGCGCCGTTGCCTGGCAACCGACCAGGCAACGGCGCGCACCACCTCGCGTAACGGCGTAACCTCGACACGCCGCGCATGCGCCGGAGCAGTAGCAACGGAAAAAAGCCGCCGCCAAGCCACGCCCACCGACGGGAAGACTCCACTAGACTCCACGCATCTGCCGCGCCTAGCTACCGCTGCAGCTGGTGTGACGTGAGCAAAGCCGTGCGCAGACCGTGGCAACAGCTCGCGCCGATGCTACCGCGACGGAATTGCGAAATGCGAATTTCTCGATTTGACCGCTGCGTGACGTATTGAGACAGGGACGGATGACAAGTCGGGCCCCTAAAGTGCTACTGCGCGCACCACACAACACACGCGGAGGGACGCGAAAACGCTGAGTATCCAACTGTTGTGTCTCTCATGTCCCTTAAAATGTGCTGAGTTTCGTCTCGCAATGCGTTTCGCCTCGGTCATGCAGCCCCAACTCGCCCGAGCAGCAGCCATTCTGCTTTCTGTACGATAATTCATTTTGAATGCGGAGCATTTCTTGGCGAACCAAAGGCATTTTAACCGCATCCATCTATGCTTGCACGGTGGTTTTTCGTGGAGCTACTTCCGCAGTTATTCAGGAGACCGGATATGAATAATAGGGTTTTTAGGCAGTGCATCGGATTGACGCTCGTAATGCCGTTTTGACGCGTGATGTTTACGTGGTATTTCAATAACCACCCTAACAGAGGACTTGGAGGATTTTTGATGTTTTCAGGCCAGTGCGACGTCGCGTAATTGGAGACAACAGTGAGAGGTTTTCCATGCAGATAAGAATGCCGTTTATCGAGGTCGTTAATAATCGGTAAATATTCAAGTTATGCGAGGCGTAAATTATTTTATGCTGCAGCAGCTTGCGTGACCGGTATGTAGTTGGAAGCTCTCGAGCTCATCATTATCCTGCTCGAAGGCGGAGCCGTCGTTGGACGCATCTCCGTAGAACAGACAATGATTGCTGTCTTGCGGATTGGAACATGAACGCTACCCTGGGGTGGTATATAAGATACCTTGTCAAGACTGCCGCGCATCATGCATAGGAGAAGCAGGCAACTTCATACAGTGTATCAAGCCGCACCAAAATGACGTAGCTAAGGGACATGGCGCCGCCAACGCACTAGCTGAACATTATCTTAACACCGGTCACAACACTGATCGGAATTCAGCGAGTGTCACCGACACGGGAAAATCGCTGTCATCCCGCCTTCGTTTGGAATCGTTACTAATCCAGTCGACGCAGGCCCGTAGCCAGGAATTTTTTTCGGGGGGGGGGGGGGGGGGGGCACCTGTTGAAAAAACCTTGAAAAACACTTATTTTCATTATATATCCTCGGTAAAACACCCCCCCTCCATCCGGATTTCGGGGGGGTGGGGCCCGGGCCCCTAGCCCCCCCCCCCCCCCCCTGGCTACGGGCCTGAGTCGACGCCTCATACACTTAATCGGACACATGGAAATCTACCTGATACTCATAGGTGTGCGCAGGGTTTCCCTTCAGGAGGAGGGGCGAAGGTTCGTCACAGCGTCCCCCCCCTTCCGCTATTATGTCAATGCATGGGGCAGACTTTGCGCCCCTCCCCCGTGCGCACGCCTATGCTGACACTTACACCAGATCATTTCGCCATCTACTACGCATATAAAGGCTCGGCCCAACTTTATTATCTTTTATGTGAACAAGAGACCAGTAGGGGTCTCGAAACGCCATAAATTCTTTGATAGGGGCGAAGCACCTTAGGTTCGAGGCTTGTCCTTCTATGTCCGTGTCCGTCACGGGGACATTTGTGGATGAGACAGAGAAAAAGGTCTAGCAATAGACTGATATCAATCATAATTGTCACAGAACAATATAAAACACCTAGAAGCACAAACCCTTTACACTAGTCGGCGACTTAACGTACACATTATGGACCATAGGACCTAGCTTCTAGCTTTTTCGTCGACTCTCACTGTCCGCTGTCATGGTGGTTAGAAAACTGTTGCTATAGTGGAGCATGTGTGTATGTGAATAAAAAAAAAGGTTTACAATAGACAAACAGCAATCATACTTATGACAGAACAATATAAAACACCTACAAGCCCAAACCCTTTATTCTGTCGGCAACTTCAACGTGGACATTATGGACCATAGGACCTAGCTTCACCCACTCGTCATCATTCACTGCATGGAGATGCGTGAATTTTTTTATTGAAACTTTGGCGAATGTTCGTTTGTTCGCAAGAAATGTAGGTCCCTCGCCAGACGTTGTTTCATAGAGTTTCCTATAAATACATAGAAGGAACTCTGGCGCTAGTGTCTATGGGAGCTGCAACACACGGCGCTCCAGCCAGCATGGGAATGATGGGTTGTACACGGATTTGTCGAACCTTCGTTATTTCGGTTCCGTTTGGCTCCGTATGGCCTAAATATGCTTTGCCGCAAGACGAAGTTCAGCAAAGGTGAAGCAGTTACGCTTCACCACCTTGACTAATTCACAAATTCAAATCTGCTCACCAAGTGCACAACGGTCCGTCCTTTTATTCTAAACAAAACCAAAACACAACAATAAACAAAGCCACAAGTGCGTTCGAAGCCCGCAAGCACGAAGTCTAGGCAAATCCGTGTACTACCCAACATTCCCATGGTGGCTGAACGATCGCAGCGCCAGAGTTCCCCCTAGTTAATTTTAGAAAACTCTATGGTTCCGTCGAGCCCTTGACTACGATTGGTGGCATCGCAGATGGTGATAATTGGTTCTTCCGTCACAGATTTATGAATCTGAGTGATACTCAGCTCAAAGTCAGAATGTCACTGCCAGCTGGCGCCTTTTCTCAGCAGGCCTAACAGTCGGTGACCAAATTTTACCGATGTGGGTGATTTAGCGACGGTAAGCATTTACGCTACCGGGAAAACGCTGCAAATCGACAGGGCGCGTGTTAAGCCGCATGATTGCCTCCCTGTTCCATTGTTTCGGCGCTGACTGTGAAACCCCGTCTTTCAGGTGCTCAATGGAGCTCCGTGCAAACTGGCATTTTTTCATCTTCAGTTTAACGCAGTCACCTTCAAAAGCGCTTGGAACGACGTGTAGACGCTTCAGATGGTCGGGAAACGTGTAATAATAGACAATGATGTCAACAAAATAGCTCGTGTATGTGTCAAGCGGTTTTTACAGCACAAACTGTTATGCTCGAGGTTTGCCGTGAGTCGCAGATTGAAAATTATCTTCATGGATGGGCACGCGCTCTCTTCGACCTCTTCTTCGTCCTCTTCTGCTTCGCTCCCAAAACACGCGTGCCCATTTCTCCGACGTGCGGTGGAATAACTCTGAAGGCCGGGACGAACGAGTTCAGAGAGAGAGTGCGAAATGAAAAGATAGATTGGAAAAGATGGAAATTAATTATGAAAAATTTCCTTAACGAGGCAAGATTCGAACCCACATACCGACGATCCGAAGGCGAGCGTCATAACCACTCGGCTATCCAGGTCCTTGTATAGTATAGTTTCACAATAGGTTGGGAAAGACAAGTGACGCGGAGGATGAGGGGATAACGAGTAGTGATGGCGAAAGGGGAAGAAAGCGATAGAAAGGGACGAAAGACCAAGGAACGACTACAAAGAGAGACAAAGAAAGAAATTAAGAAGATTTCAAGGCGGAGAAAGAGATAGAAACAACGCAGAAAAAGAGAGAAAATTAAAAGAGGCAACTAACGGTCCCGGCCGGAGCAAGATAACTAGCCACCGGCAGGGACCGAACCTGCGACCTTCGAATAGCGCGTCCGATGCTCTACACGTATACCCTATAAAGTGGACGGAGGATGAGCGCCACCGTAGCTCAATGGTAGAGCATCGGACGCGTTATTCGAAGGTCGCAGGTTCGGTCCCTGCCGGTGGCAAGTGCTTTCCGTTTTTCACATTTACATTACAATTACTTCTAATAGCATCCCGTGTACTTTTCTTGGCATCATTGTGTGTTCTAATCATCTATAGGATAGTAAAGTAAGGGGCGCTAAATAGACTGCTGAGAGGGCAAATGCCCAGCCAAGCCAGGTCCTGCTAAGTGCCCATCAGCTCTCCTCTGACTCGCGCTAGTACGTGCAAGAGCTTTACGAGGATGACAGGCCATTTGAAAATGGCTGGAGAATTTGGGAGGCCAAAAAGCATGTCAGGCTATGCTCGGAGACCGGCGTGTGCGACCTAGATTATTTTCGAAATGTCTGCTGGATGCATTCTCACATGCCAGTAACCATAGGCGGGCGCACGGAGGGGAGGCGGGGGGCAATGAGGCGGCCGCACCCCCCCTCCTGAGAGAAGGAGGTGCAAAGTCTGCCCATTCACTTAATTGGGAGGGGGGGCGCTGCGCCGAACCTTCGCCCCCCCCCCCTGCGCACGCATTTGCCAGGTAGCTGATGTTACGTCTCATGTCGAGAGGGGCATCGATTGTCCCATCATTTAACTAATGGGCTGACAGTTGGACACAGTGAGTGCCTTCAGCCTGCGGTAACCTACACCGAAATGCGTGCAACATTCTTTCTTGGGATACTTAAACGCAAAAATTTTGGTTTGTATGTCCGTTTGTCTGTCTGTCGGTAACCCGATTCAGCTTCTCGGCCAAAGTTTAACTTCTTTCTGAACGCCCAGCCATCTTGAACTGGTGTTCGCGTTCATATTTGTGAACATATTCGATCAAAAAGCAAATACTACGCATTCCTGAGGCACAACATTAATATGTAAGTGTCAGGACGTGTGTTCTTTATTAAAAAATACATAGGTACGCAATTCTAAAGACCCTAGTGTTTTTTAGGCTGTCTCAGGCAAGGCAAAACATAGTAGTACGGCCGGCACAAGACTATCGTCTTTCGACGACATTTGCAGCGAAGCACGCAGATACGCGGACAATTTTTTTTATGTGCCAGATGTCCAGGGGAAATAATTCAATTTATTCGAGATATTAGAGTTCTAGTTGACGACGATTTACGGTATAATAAAACGTTAGTTACAATCTGAATATTCCCCACACCGTCCATAGCAGTAGTTCTGCTTCTGCTGGCACCAATACATTGTGTTGTAATTCGGCGATGTCAGTTCGCGAAACACGCTCAATAAATATATGCTACACTACCACCAGTCAACCCGCTGGACAGCTTCTCCAGCATTATTGGGCGCGCCGTGATGTCCGCGCTCGCACAGCAACTGCGGCGACCTTGAGAGGCGGGTTTCCACAACAGCAAGCTCGACGCGCCGCACATTCTGCGCATCTTTCCAACAGGCGTGCTTTCGTTAAAAGAAGGACGATAAGGCGACCGAGCTAGCACATGTGCCAAATTTTACCGATAACGTAATACACGCTCCTACTATTGTTGTCGCGAGCCTTCGCTGCTTGCCGCAACTTTTATATAACCTTGAATTTCGGGGTGTACATGCTCTTAGAGCAGCGAAGGCCAAGGATCCCTCCCATTGGTGTTCCACTACAGAAATTGTGCTTCTGGAGCCTCTTGTTTACGGCAGTCTGTCCTATGTAGGTTGCGCCATAAGGCAGGGAAACCCGTCCTGCCACGGACTCAACAGATTACATGTTTCACACTACATCCTGAAACTCAGCAGTCTCCCTCGATCCACGTCGCGTCCACTTATGTGCGCAAGCAGAAACCGATTTATGCGCCGAGGCCTCATACCGGAAAGCCATATTTTACAATCTATGCGCTACTGCCTGAATGTAGGGCAAAAAGACTGCTGGACAATTTTCAATAACTTGTGAAGAATTTTGTTCAATCTAGGCAGCTTTCTCCCACTGCCGCTATAACTTCATTGTGGTGAACGTTAAAACCCGCCAGCCGGCTACTGGCAATGTCGAAGACATTGTTGCCGTTGAGTTTGCTTTATTGAGCGAATCGGTGCGTTTCCCTTTTTTCACGGCGAGCTTTCTCAGTTTACCCACGGTTTATTTCTTCCAACGTTTTCAAGAGGTTTGCAGGACTTCTCGCTTTTGCAAGAGCCTCCTCAATTGATCTTCAGTTTTAGCATCCTCCGATGTAAATCTTCTCTCCACCAGAAATCTTGCTCGGAAATGCAGGCTGCACTCATGGGCATCATTATCGACAAGTGTTAAAGAACGTGAATTAAGCACGGCCTATACTTTTGTTGAAAGCGCACCGAACTCAGCGTAAACCGTTCGGGCGAAAATCTCGCATGCCTCACGAAGCGCCAAAAATGAAGCGGCGTCCACTCGAGTGACGTCATAGATTTATGACGCCATCGTGACGTCACTGTTACCTCACATAACGTGACATGGTGACGCCATCGCATGACGTCGTTGCTCGGACAAACGTGGGCCGATCCCTGAGGCAACGCAAAGCGAGACGCAAGATGCTAACAATGCCTCCTCCGATCCTGGAGGAGGCACTGCATAAACCACGTTGGTCGCAGAAAGCTGTCGAAGAGGGAGGATCGACTGAGAAGACGGCTTTCGCCTTCGAGTCAACTGAGGCACAAGGGAGCCCTGCGAGTTTTTCCTGAAGCAGTTCTTCGCTGATCTCTCGTGCATGAAACCTTCGACGGACACCCGTCTGGTCGGGAAGAATAAATAGACGAGGACGCCGACTACAAGAGGTGTTCTGGGTGCCGAAACGAAAATACATTTTTCTCTCGTGGTCGGCGTCCGCGTCTTCGGATTCGATGATCTCTCGTACAACTATCCCCACTAAGAAGCGCTTGTGCAGAAAAACCTCCACGTCATTTCCGATGCCGCGAAAAGCAAGATTGCTCCTGGCTGAGCAACAGCCTTCCGCAACTTCTAAAGCAGATTCTACGTCGTGATGATAGTGCGGCTACTGTAACACCATACAGTTCTCGTCGGAAAGTCCCTTTTGTTTTCCTTTGTGGGGCAGAAACGCCAAAACGAGCAATCTGCGAGTTGGTGGATTTCGACCACCTTATTTCTGACGCATGTCTTGGGTTTCTTCCAAATCCAGCAGATATAATAATAATATCTGGGGTTTAACGTCCCAAAACCACGATATGATTATGAGAGACGCCGTAGTGGAGGTCTTCGGAAATTTTGACCATCTGGTGTTCTTTAGCGTGCACTGACATCGCACAGTACACGGGCCTCTACCATTTCGCCTCTATCGAAATGCAACCGCCGGGGCCGGGATCGAACCCGCGACCTTCGGGTCAGCAGCCGAGCACCCTAACCGCTACACCACCGCGGCGGACCCAAATCCAGCAGAGGGTAACTTGTGATTAAACGTAAGTTTGAAGCGCACCGAAGACGCGGGCAATGAAGGTGGACTGGATAGCGCTTATAGTTTCAAGAGATTTTTAAATGATGCGAAAAAGGATTTGTAATGCAGACATAGGGAATTTCTCACATGCGTAATAGGGCAAGACGAAACAAGGGGGAAAAAACATTCGTGTGCGTATCACCATTAATTCTGATCTTACGTATCACACAATCAACACGTGTCTTGAAACGCGCACTCCTTACCGAACACCATAATCATGGCTTGAGACACAGTGCTGTCCCTGTTTCCTGGTGTTATGTGAATCCACTATTCCGGGAATCGCTCGGCCCTTACGCGGAAAAATAATTTCACTCTCATGAAACACGCGATAACATCCATATTTTTTTTACAATAAGATGAATGTAGCTGGTTTTTTTTTTTTGCATATGAGCGGCGATCTCTAAGCCGATTATTCACACATATTTCTGAATGACTGACGTACGCTTTGCAGTATCAAAGCTGAAGCATGTAAATCATTCCCGTTACGCATTCCACGAACCTGTTGCGGCGCTTTACAGGGTAAACTCTTGGATATTGCGGCTTAAGAACGCCGGTGCACAAGTTTTCCAGTTCGATCATTGCGAAAACTTTACCTCTACGTTATACCTACTGCTAATATGTTTGAAGTTGTATGCCAAGTTTTGTAAATATGTCATGATAGCAATTTTCCCGAGGTAATTCGACGTGCTTGCTTCCAAAGTTGCTACCTCTTTGCAATCTTTATCTATCTCTCTAGCTCGAGAGAGAGCAGGGATACAAGAAAGTCAAATATGTTAGCTAGAGTACGTCCAGTTTGCTAGCCTACACATGGGGAGGGGAATAGAGGGGTGAACGAGAGCGAAAGAGAGAAAACAACCATTTCACAACCCACTCAGCATAGCGTATCACAGGCGGTCGCCAAGCCACATGAGACCTCATGCAGTAGTCTGGCTAGAATGTTGTATACTGAATGTTAACTGCGAGGTGTTAACTTGACTTTTGCAACTTTCCCATCTGACTCTTGAAGGTATCACTGATGAGATAAACACACGATTTTTACAAAGCCGACATAAAACGCGATTTAATTAGTCACCGATTTACTTACAGTGTCTTGGCGTATAGTTCAGCTAAGACACTGTAAGTAAATCGGCGACTCTTCTTGGACGATAACCGCAGGAAATAAGTTCTGTATTAATAATCACGCTCAAGTCCAAAAAATTGTGATACATTATTGTTAAAAAGTTCTGTAAGGCCGATGCTTTTTTTCGGTAAATGACTTTAAAGCATTTGCCATCCTTGAGATGGTTCCGTTTTCTGTGCTAATATCAATAAGTTATTTACATGCCCAAAAGTATGATTAGCGATACCAAAAAGGTACCGTTCAGCTTGTCTGTCAAATTTTCTCAAAAATGTCTCGCTGTGTAAAGGCGCGACAGACAAATCACATGCACATTCCCGATCGCCGGATAAGTAACTTATTTTCATAAGGTAAAAAAGTAGACCGCAAATGGAGTGACAGTAATAAAAAAGATGCTACATTGACATGGGCATTTTCGCAGAATTTCGTTTGGTTAGTAACAACTTGATGAGGGCTAGTTGGTTCATATGCTGTATACAGTATTGTTTACAACTTTTTCCACCGTTGTGCTCAGCTTGTCGTGAGTGATAGAATAGAACGAATCCTGAATGAAATTGCTAAAAGCGTAGTTTCATCAAGGAATATTGTAGCGATCCACATCGCTAGCGCCAGCAGCAGATCCAAGGAAAAGAAGACGACGAGATAGAGAAGAACATGTATCAAGCGCCACAGATTCAAGGATCTACTCTACTCTACTCTACATGTATCAATAAACAGATGCAGTCGCATTGTTTGCATGAAAACTTTACATTGGCGCAGCCGAGGTCAGGAGCCTGCAAATGAAATTAAAGTTCGACTTCACTCGTCGTCAGGAGCGACCTCTCATCGTGGGCTTCCACGCAGAAAGCCAGAGATACGTGGAGCTGCAGGAAGACACAACTCCGAGCCTTCTGGAGACGATCGCCCATATCGCCGGAGCTACTGTGGATGGCCTCGTCGCTCAAGGTAGCGTGTTCGTGAACATGACTCTTGACTATTTGGCGTCTCATTTGGTAAAAGCTCCACCGGCACGCGAATTACGAACACCAACAAATCTCACTGATTGTAGCAATGCAGGTGCCGTTAACGCATTACTTGAAATGCAGAAGCTGTATATGGAACAACAACAACAGCTTTTAGAACTTCTTGTGTCAGCTTCAAATGTAAGAGAAAAGAAAGAAGTTTCTGTTAGACCTGACATGTTTGACGGCAGTTCAAGCGTTAATGACTGGCTGAATTTCTACGAATTGGCATGCGCCAGAAACCAGTGGACAAGCGATGAAGACTGCATACATAACATGAGGCCCTTCCTCTGTGGGAACGCGCGGAAGTGGTTTGAATTACAAATAACTTCATATGCAAACACTTCTTGGGCCGCATGGAAGAAAAGCTTCGCAAGTGCTTTCGAGGCAAACCCTGTAGAGCTTTGGGATAATGCCATTGTTTACAGACAGAGATGCACAAATATCAGGGAGTACGTTTTCTAAAAGTGGCGCTTACTTCGTACAGCTGACCCAACATTGGCGGACTCCTCTGTCGTCGCCACATGCGTGCGCAGGGTTCCCCTTCAGGGGGGGGGGGGGGCAGGGGGGGGCGAAGGTTCATCGCAGCGCCCCCCCCCCCCTTCCTATTAAGTCAATGTATGGGGCAGAATTTGTGCCCCCCCTCTCTTAGGTGACTAGGGGGGGGCGGCCGCCCCCTCTGCCCCCCCCTCGTGCGCACGCCTATGGTCGTCGCTCTGGTCATACGTTGGCATGACAAAGTATTAAAATCTTAGCGAACTTCGGCGACTTTGAGCGTATCTATCTATCTAGCTATCTAGCCGCCTAAGACTTCGTGCTCTCCTGGCCGTATCGTTAATGGGATTTATACCAAATTTGGTATGGCATAACATGACTGTATGAAGAACATAAATGGCTGGTCATATCATGAAAATCATGACTAACTTGTCATGAAAAGTATGATTTACATGCCACGCTCATGGCGCGCTCGCGGCCGTTTCGTTAGCTTGACATACACCAAATTTGGGATTGAGTGACATGACTGTATGACGAACATAAATGACAAGTGGTAATATGAAAATTATGACTTCATGAGCGACATGACTTGCATTCCACGCTCATAGCGCGCTCGCGGCCGTTTCGTTAGCTTGAGATACACCAAATTTGGTATTGAGTGACATGACTCTATGACGAACATAAATGACAAGTCGTAATATGGAAATCATGACTTGTCATGTGAGACATGACTTGCATTCCACGCTCATGGCGCGCTCGTGGCCGTTTCGTTAGCTTGATATACACCAAATTTGGTATTCAGTGACATGACTGTATGACGAACATAAATGACATGTGGTAATATGGAAATCATGACTTGTCATGTGGGACATGACTTGCATGCCACGCTCATGGCGCGCTCGCGGCCGTTTCGTTAGCTTGAGATACACCAAATTTGGTATTTAGTGACATGACTGTATGGCGAACATAAATGACAAGTGATAATATGGAAATCATGACTTCATGAGCAACATGACTTGCATTCCACACTCATGGCGTGCTCGCGGCCGTTTCGTTAGCTTGATATACACCAAATTTGGTATTGAGTGACATGACTGTATAACGAACATAAGTGGCAGGTGGTAACATGAAAATCTTGGCATGCATGTTATCTACAATGTCATTTACATACCACGCTCATGGTGCGCTTGCGTCCAGTTCGCTAGCTTGATATACACCAAAATTGGTATATCGCGACGTGACTGTATGACGAACACAAATGACAGGTCTTAACATGTAAAACATGACATGCAAATTATATAAAGCATGATTTGCTCCTTCCTGGCTGCTTCGCATTACATCGATTCCCATAGTGCGTGGGATCTGCCGGCTTTTATCAAAGACAGATGTTAGTGAGGTCACTCGCCTCCATGGACGACCTACTCTCAGCATTAAAATATGTCACAGCCCCTGATTACAAGGCGCCTGATGAAGAAGCTGAACTCAGCAGAGGGGATTACTGTGGCAAGAACACACACCCATCTGTAGACGCCCCAGAGGCTAACACTGAATCTAGCCTACACACCAGCATGACATTGAGTGCATGGTGGCGGGACATAAATAGAGAAAGTCGCACTGTCGAAGAAACAGTCTTTCTCATGAAGACAGGAATTCTGGGTGTCCAGATGCTAGTCAATGGTCACACTCTGTCAGTTTTGATTGACACTGGCGCTTCTGTCAGTTTAATTAACGAGAACCTAGTAAATGCCAGAGATATTGTACATGGGAAATCCATTCGTGTATGCAGCTATGATGGTTCTTGTCGAGAGTATTACAGATGGGTGCAAGTTTGCCTGGAGTATGAAGGCGAGAAGTTTAAAGTCAAAGCGCTAGTAGTGCTCAAAGTCAATTTTGACTCCATCTTATCAAGACCTGATATGACACGGATGAAGATTAACATACTTTGGAATGACGTAGTTACAATCGGAAGAGAGTACGCTAAAGCTAATATCGCCCACAAGGCTTGCCGTAAACCGGTTACCAGAGAGGATGTACCATTGATGTTTCCTGAGCTTTTGTGTATTGGTTCATACCCAGAAGCCACAAGGGCCATTGAGGTACCTTTTTTATTACGAGACAACACAATTGTAAAGAGAAAATCATACAAGGTCAGTCATGACAAGAAAGTCTGGTTAAAACAGGAGCTCCAAGGAATGCTAGAGGCGGGAATCATCAGGCCTTCAACTTCATCTTTTGCTTCGCCCATTACAATCGTTCCGAAAGAAGATGGGTCGTTTCGCCTGTGCACAGATTACAGACTAATAAATAAACAGACCGATCTTTTCTCGTACCCAATGCCACAAATTGATGAGATCATTGAAGAAACCGGAGGATGTCAATGGTTTTCCCGCATTGACCTATGTAAAGGATACTGGCAAGTGCCGCTAAAAAAAGATACAAAAAAGTTTACCGCATTCGTCACCCCTTTCGACATCTACGAATATAACAGACTACCCTTCGGACGGAAAAACTCTGGATCATGGTTCCAAAAGATGATGAACGACGTACTCAAGGACTTCATCGGAACATTCTGTAGTGTATACGTGGACGATATCATTGTATACTCGAAAACGCAGGAAGATCATGGAGAGCACCTAGAGAAGGTCCTCGAGGCACTTAGCGCTGCCAGACTTAAGATCAACATAAAAAAGAGTGCGTTCTTCTGCAGAAAAGTAGGGTTTCTGGGAAGAGTTTTTGACGGGCGAACCAAGGGCACTAAAGAGGAGAGCGTACAGCGCATCAAGAAGCTGACGAAACCTTATGACATCCACTCTTTAAGAGTGTTTCTTGGACTCGCAGGCCACTTTCGTGCATTTATAAAGGACTCTGCAAGAAAAACAAAATGTTTGACCGCACTGATTCAGAGAGGAATTCCATTCGTCTGGTCCGACGAATGTGACAAGAGCTACACAGAACTTGTCCGAGCCATCTCATCTGACCCTGTACTGACACTGCCTGACTTTGACCTACCGTTTGAGTTATATACAGATGCACCCCACTATGCTGCAGGCGCCATCCTGTATCAACGCGACGAAAACGAGCAACCCGGCAGAGAGCACAAGGTCATCGGCTACTATTCCTGCACGTTGACGAAGACACAGGAAAATTACACAACAGAGAAGGAAGCTTTAGCTGTCATAATTGCCTTCAGGTACTTCAGAAGTTACCTGGAAGGCAAGCATTTCAACCTATTCACTGATAACCAGGCGTGGACGTATTTATTGCAACTTGCACAGCCAAAGGGCAGAATAGCTCGATGGGTGAGCGAGATTCAGCAATTTAGTTTCGACATAATGCATAGACCAGGCCAGAAGCACCAGGACGCTGACGCCTTATCACGTCTTCACGTGCCGCAAGAAATTCCGGAAGGAAGCGTTAACTTGCTGAAACTTTGGGAGGGCACGCAAGACACGGAGCTGCGCAATGGGAAGATGCATGTCCCCGGAACAAAAGTGCCTGAAGTGCTGAAATCATATCATAGCAGTCTACATTCAGGAGGGCACGACGGATTTTGGAGGACACACCACAAGCTCACTCAGAGATTTACATGGGAAAACATGAAAGCAGATGTTGCGCAGTATGTGAAGACGTGCCATGAGTGCCAAATGGTGAAGTCTAAATACAAAGCTCGGGGAAATAGGATGGTTTTGCCAGATATTCAACTGTGCCGTTCGAAGTAGTTCACCTTGACTTCGCTGAAGTTAAGAAGAAGAGTGAAGGCGTCAAAAGAACCCAAGCTTTTCTGGTCGCGGTGGATGAGTGCACGCGCTTCGCAGCCGCTAAAGCTAGAAGAGAAGACGCGAATTGCGTAATAACACTCTTAGAGAGAGAAATTTTCAAGCACACCAAGGTCATCGTTGCAGACAATGGACCAGCGTTTAGGAGTCAAAAGCTACGCAACTGGGCCAGTGAAAGCAACATCGTGCTTCGATACCCAGCGCCTTATCATCCCGAGGCTAACTCTCTTGCTGAACGTATGATTAGAGACCTCAAAATATATCTGAAGTTATACCCGGAATTCAAGGGAGGCTGGAAGAGTGCTTTGGAAGCAGCCGTACACCACCATAACAGGTCCTACACCGCCGGCATCGGATGCAGCCCGCACTTTGCTGCATTCGGTACTGTTCCCTGGTTGCCAGCTGACGAAGATCTTGGCTTCGTTGGCAGGGTTACACTGAAGGAACGCCCCAAGACCCAGCTCCAACAGCAAAAATACAGAAGAACTATGAAGATGAACTTTGATCGTCGCCACATAGGAAGATGCCAGAGATCGATCCCGGTTCCATGGTACTGGTTAGAAAAGGAGTGGACTCGAAAGCTCCATTCACTGGTCCATGCCTTGTTGTTAAAACGACCAAGCAGCAAGGACTTCTCAAAACGCTGTATTATACTGGACCAAGTGGAAGAACAGAGGAGGCATCTATCGGAAATGTAGTGCCATATTACCCGCGTGAGGGGAATTACAGCCGGCTCGGAGAGTGTAGCGATCCACATCGCTAGCGCCAGCAGCAGATCCAAGGAAAAGAAGACGACGAGATAGAGAAGAACATGTATCAATAAACAGATGCAGTCGCATTGTCTGCATGAAAACTTTACAAATATGTTTTAAAAAATGACGACAATTGCATCCATTTTTTTTCAGTCGAAACGGTTCAATCAGAGTGAGGCCTTCCATGTTTTTCTTCCCATAACGGCACATTGAATTTTGCCAGGTGCCCAAGTGTTAGCTTAAAGTGTTAGCGTCCCGCTGTGTTACGCACGTGCAAAGCTTCCTGTATCTGCTTTATAAATGCCTTTCTGACAAATAAAGCTTATTTTTTGTAAATCATGTAAATCATGTTAATCATTCCCGTTAGGCATTCCACGAACTTGTTGCAGTGGTTTAAAGAGTGAACGCTAGGATATTCCTGCTTACGAACTGCCGGGCACAAGCTTTCCAATTCATTTGTTGCCGGAACCTTCACCTCTACTAGCGACGTGAACAGCGCGTGAAACACATAAGGACAAGGAACCGACGAGGACTAGCGCTGACTCCCAACTGAACTTTATTGCCAATAGCATGGAAAATAAAAACAAAATCGCACACGTGATCACCGCTCATTCAAGTGCGCATGACGGCAGACACGGAAAGGGAACCGAGAGACACAAATATACATGGCAATAAACCACAAGAAAACGCGAAAAGACACCAAGCAAAGCAACCGGACTATATCTAGGTTATTTGACCGGTTGAACTAAGGTAATCTATTTCTTTGTCAGTAAGTGAGACTGAAGGTTTTCTGATGCCATTGCCTTTAGCGATAGCTGGAGCTTCAATGATGATGCGCGTGCTAACCTGACGATGCCTAGCACTTAGTTTACCAAATATGACCCGGGACCATATGGTCCCGCTAGGCCCTTAGGCTACAGGAAAAATCACAAAGTGACGAACTTTTTTTAAGGTCTTGACACATCGCGAAAAAAAATTAGGGATTTGTTGGGAACTGCTTGTAAAATGAGGCGAAGCACTCAATGCACACGACGACGTCGCATTTATTGCATTGTGTCGTCACCGCGCTGTTGCAGTTGTCTCTAGCGCACCTGCGCCCTTTGCCGTTAGGCACAGCTTCAACGAAGTGCACTGTTTGGTCATTCAAAATGTGGACCACAAGGCGCGCTGCCAACAATCGTCGACGTTCTTCGACGGCCAGTTCCTTTTGCCTTGTTATCCCGTCTTGTCCGGTAGCTTTGAGGGATTTGCGTCCGGAATTCAAGTTGAGTGACGTTAGATCATGTGCTGCCTACTTGGTTGTCTAAGACTTAGGTGCACGGAACGCCAGGTGGTCGAAATTTCCGGAGCCCTCCACTACGGCGTCCCTCATAATCATGTCGTGGTTTTGGCGCCTTAAATCCCAACAAATATATAATATACTTAGGTTGTCTATGAGACTGTCAATATCCTTATTTGCGAAATCGTCGTCTGAGTAGTGGTAGCCTCCGATAGCTCAATGTATAAGCCGACACATCTTTATCGTCCTCTTCGAGTACTCTGGCTACGTGATTTAAAGTAAACCTGGGCATAAAATAAATTGGCACGCGAGTGTAGCGTAATCACCCTTCAAGGAGCGTAAAACGAAGGAACGAACTTAACCGAAATAGGGAGCCTAAAGGCCTAGCGTGACCATATGGTAACACGTAAAATAACACGCTTGTTCGCGAGCAAGACTGGTTAATCTACTTCAAATCTTCACCGGAGATTGCATAGTGCACGTATACTCTACAGCAGGGGTCTGAAACATGCGGCCCGCGAGGCTCTCGGTTGCGACCCGCCGCCCGCTCATGACTGTCTTCGCCCCACATTTTTTAAAGACCGATAGTCTTTCTTGGGATACTTCATCGCAGAAATTTTGGTATGTCTGTCTGTCTGTCAGTCCTGTCTATTTGTCTGTCTGTCCCTCGATTCAGCCACCCGGCCAAAGTTTAACCACTTTCTGAACGCCCAGCCATCTTGCACTAGCGGCTGCGTTCATACTTGTGAACATTGTCGATCAAAAAGCAAATCTTACGCATATCTGAGGTGCAACATCAATACGTAAGTATTAGATGGTGTGTTTCTTTATTAGAAAATACATAGATACGTAATTTTAAAGACCCCAGTGTTTCTTAGGCTACGCTGAAAATGCGACGCTATGCACGAAAGAGCCTGGCAGTGGCCCTGGGTTCAGCACAAGCTCATGTTTCCCGATGCTACTGCCAGATGGCGTTCATATCTCACGCAGCGCCTCCTCTATTTTGTTAGTGCCAGCCAGATGCGGCCATTTCAACATAGGAAGCGCTGTCTGAGGCAAGGCAAAACATAGTAGTACGGCCAGCAGAAGACTATCGTATTTCGGCTACAGTTCTCTTGCAACGTCGCTGAAGTATTCGTCACCTGACCAATAGACCAGCTTCTTTAACAAACGTAAGTGGAGTATGCGACGTTTCACAGAGCCTTATTTTGTATTTCTTATTAAGTATGTTCGCGAGCTACACAGGCCTGATTGGTTTAAGGCATTGTCTCAGTGAGGCATCCCACGTGTTCACCTTGTTTTGAAACATAACCATGAAACTAAAATTATATTTCACAATCGGCGTCCAGGTTTTAGTCACATGGAGATCGGTATCGACATGTGTGAATCCTGGCACCAAATCTCCTTCAGAAATGACCTGGAGATGAGAAATGGGAAAGCGTTCCTTCATATGGCCAGCGTTTTCTCGCAAAGTGTACAACCTCTCCCCCCCCCCCCCCCCCCCCGCTCCTACCTGCTTCCCCGCCCGGCCCTTGCGGGACTCAATTGCGCGACTGCGGCCCGCTGCTTGAGGTGAGTTTGAGACCCCTGCTCTACAGGGACATGTGCATCACGCTATTGCAAAAAATAATACTACAAAGAAATATGTTTACCCGAAGGACGTTGCATGCCGACGCGTCGAAGTGTAGAACCACTATTTCGCGCCTGTTTTAGCAGCTCCCCAATAAACAAAGAAAACTTCTGCGACATGGTGTCTGTAAGGAGCAGCCTGGACTATCACAAGGCGTATTGCCGTGGTTTCGGCAGGCTTCTTATACTTGTATGAATTGAAAGGCTTAGCCGGGATTTGCGTGACCATATATGGTCACGCTGGTACCTAATGGGTAAAGTACAAAGAGGAGCGCGCGCATCGCAGGGCGACGAACGTTAAAGCTAAGGTCACTAGAACGGGGAAAGTACCGCATTCGTTTTCTTTTCGCCGCATAAATGATCCCGGTAGCTCGCCTCGCGAGTGCCTCCCGACCACCGACACATGGTGCTTTGGAGGGCGATTGTTTTTATAGCCTGAGGAAAGCGTATAGGGAGGCACTTTACGACGTCTGGTATCGATTTGACGCTTAATCGCAAGCCTGTCAAGGCATCGAAGAATGCCTGGGTGCTGCGCTTTTGTATGCAGCAACCGCCGGTAATCGAAGAGAGCCTTCATTGCGATTCCCAGTGGGGATTAAATGCGAAGCATTTCCTATCTATCTATCTATCTATCTATCTATCTATCTATCTATCTATCTATCTATCTATCTATCTATCTATCTATCTATCTATCTATCTATCTATCTATCTATCTATCTATCTATCTATCTATCTATCTATCTATCTATCTATCTATCTATCCGCCTACGTCTGGGTGCTCTCGTGATCACCCGCTTAACTTGGGGTAAACCAAAATTAGTATGGGAGAGTAAGATCGTTTGAGGAATATGACTCGCTGGTCATGACATGAATAATGTGACAATCGCGTCGCGTACGTCGTCAAACCCTTTCCGCCAGACACGTGTGGCACATACCCGTATACCACGGGTGGGTCTGTGCCACAGGTATGCGTGTATGTGCCAGAGGTGTTTGACAGTTTATATCTACCGAGGAAGGGCGAGAACAGACATTGGTAATTTAAATGCGAGGGTGTTAAGGCAAGCCTACATCAGCAGCGTTGACTTCATGAATTCAAATAATGTGCTATGGTCCCAGCAGGAATTCGAACTCAAGCATTTTGCGTGGCAATAAAGTATTCTACCATAGTGTCACGCCAGGTCTCAGAACTCCTTTGGAAAAAGACCCTATGCAGGCGTAATGTTGGTGAAGCGTCATGTGCGCTTGCAGTGCTGCCCATCTAATTTTATCAACATTACATATGTACTCCAATGATACAGGAGTCACGTCGGGCTAGAGTCAATTGTACTTAAGGGCCATCCAGTGATGTTGGTCTACCTAGCGCTAGACAGGCTACCATCCTCGCAGGCACAAGCGCTACATTTCAGCTTACCGCTTCTGGTGTTGGTAATTCCAATGTTGCTCTTGACATCGTTACGCAACTGTAAATAACTGGTTATTTGAACAGTCGCATATCAAAAATATGCGACTGTTCAACTTATGTCTGTGCGTACAACATTTGTACATATCTTTAGCGTCATTTCGTAACGTTTCGCTCAATAAAAAACTTACAACACAGACACATGCTTCGCATAACGTCAATTCCCAAGCTACGTGGGATCTGGCGAATTTTTTTCCACTACGACAGCGGTCGAATGTAAATAATGGTTCAGAAGTTCCAGCAAAGTTTTTACTGCACTTCTTCATATGAACGCAGGCTCGTCGTTCAACCCCGTCAAGCAAGTTTTCCGGAGAACATCCTGACGTGGCAGGGAATTAAAAAAAGATCTTTGACGTCGCTCGTTTCACAGCTTCCGGGGTTAGTTTCTCTCAGGAATTTCACCAAACGTCGCAAATCCGGGAATGTTTGCACGCAGCCTAGTTGCTGCTTAGCACACTCATATTGCACTATGGCAGCAAGGTATATCGCAGAAAGGAAAACAGTTTCGCCTTTGAAATGCGCAGTATGATATCTATTTTTATGTGGTCAGTATCGCTTTGTTCTCACCAAAGAAGGAATACAGCTTTTGAACAAATAATTATTGTCCTCCCTCTCTATGCATTTTTGCTTGTGTCATTTAATTGTGCGCTGCGAGTTAATTACATATCCCTTTGTGACTCTTGGGAAGCAGATGTGCTACGTATCTGCACGTGATCCTCATATGAAGGCGTATCGTATTACCTTAACACTTCCCCCTCGGGAACAAGACGAATTAGTTCCCGAGAGAAGTGAAGTGAAGTGAAGTTTTTTAACGCGATAGCGTTAAAGAGCCCGTTTCGCAGAAATTCCGGCGTCGGTGTCGGTGTCGGCGTCGGCGTCGGTGTCGGTGTCGGCGTCGGTGACGTTGGTTGTGAGCGAAAAATCATCTTGTCCGTGACCGAAAAATCGAGAAAGATGCAAATAAAATAAATAATAAAAATTTTCGGGTCCGAGTGAGGATCGAACCCGGGTCGTCTGCGTGGCAAGCAGGTGTTCTACCACACAGCCATGCCTCTGCTTGGAAATACTGTGAAAATAACTTCCTCTGCTTGGAAATGCAGTGAAAATAACTTTCATGCTTCGCAAACGCAAGCGTCCTTTATATAGGCGTCGCAATATAACATGTAATATCCCATTAATATTGCGTGGTACAAGCGTACGTTGCCATCGGGCGTCAGAATATGTGTAGAGTAGAGTAGGTCCTTGAATCTGTGGCGCACACCCACGCTACAGATGTGTGACTATCATAACGATTTCATAGTTTAAAGCCAGCCTCCCATTACAAACGGCACACACCTTACTGCGCGTGTTCCCTTAACACCACGTAGTGGGTGCATAGTAAGTTCGAAAACATTTCCCACATTTACCGCGCATAATTGCTCCTGGTTTAAAGCATGCTACCCATTACATAGTATGCACTAAGTGATTGAAGTACGCACTAGGGACAGGATATCGCTATCGCGTCAAACCCTTCAAGGCGAAGATTAAGGGTCCCCCCATTTTTTTTCCTTTCAAACAAAGGAGGAAGCCGGGGCTAAAGGCTGAGTGCCTGCCAAAGGCCTCGGCTCCCTTGTACAGTTTGACTTCAGTTAACACAAAAACAAAACTGAAAATATAACACAATAAATGCAGAAATCAGCTGCACTTGCAAGTGTACAAAAAAAGCAGTTATTAAGCATACAACAAGGAGAATGATATTATACAAAACATAGAGCAGCGTCGAGTAAATATTTCTTTGCTACCTTTTTAAACATTTTCAATGAAACATCAAAATTAACATTTGTCGACATTTGATTAATGGCCACAGTTATCTGATAAGTTAATTTTTGTTTGCCAGAGTTAGTACGCGTTTTAGGGACCCGCTGGATTTGTTTCCGAAAATGGTATGTATCATTAGACAAAGTATTGTTTTGAGTGTGTTATTGATTCGCCTTAATATGCTGCAACAGACGAAAAAGGTAGACTTGGTTTACTTTGAGCAAATCATAACGATGAAACAATGGCAAAGTGGAAAAATCCTGGGATCTGCCGCAGTAACTATGAATGCACCGCAAAGCTCTCTTTTGAAGTACCTGTACTTTCTGATAGTTAGTAGTCGTAGTTGTCGCCCATACCAGAATGCAATAGGTTAGTTTAGAATATGCAAGCGCATAATATATCTGCAGTCTCAACCACACGGGTACCAGACTAGCTACCTTGTAGAGACAGCCTACACTTTTGCTAATTTCAGATGCTAGCTTTGACACATGTGTGTTCCAGGAAACATTCTGATGGAACCAGACACCGAGAAATTTTATGCAATCAACCTCGTGTATTCTTACACGTCCAAATTGGATGTTTACCTTATAAAAATCTGTAGTATTAATTGGCCTAAAAATATTATAGCTAGTTTTTGATAAATTTAAAGAAAACATGTATGATTGTAGCCATGACTGTAGGTTACATAAGTACCCGTTTACCATGGCCTCAGCTTGCATAAGAGATTTGGCTGTAAAAATATGTTTGTATCATCAGCGTACATGATCATGTCATGAGAACCTGGTAGTTTGGTAATGTCATTGATATATATTAAAAACAATAGTGGTCCTAATATAGAGCCTTGAGGGACTCCGCAAGAGACAGTTAGCCGGTTAGATGTGACGTCATTCACCCGCACGCTGTCCATCCTATGGTGTAAATAATTCTGCACTAAGTTAAGTGTAATACCACGTACACCATAGTGATTTAACTTTTGCAAGAGGATATTGTGCTGTACGCAGTCAAACGCCTTTCGAAAATCCAAGAAAAGACCAAGAGTGTAATGCGTGTGCTCTATATTTTCGAGTATTTTATCTTTGATAACGAGTAGCACTTGCTCTGTCGACTTTTTTTCTCAGAAAACAGTACTGGCAAACAGATATCAGGTTGTGCTTAGTAAAAAAACATTCAAGCCTGCAATTTATCACTCCTTCAAATAATTTGGAAAATACTGGCAACACAGAAATTGGTCGGTAGTTTGACATTTCCATTCGATTACCACCTTTGTATATTGGACAGACCTTGGCAATTTTTAGATCATCGGGAAACACACCAGTAGTATGCATTAGGTTTGCGAGATAAGACAATACGTCAGATATAAAAGGCGCAACGTGGCTTAATGGGAACAGATCTTATATCGTCATGACCTGAGAATACATAATTTTTTAACTTCTTGATGAAAGTCACTATTTCCTGAGGGGATGTGGGCGAAAAAAACAAATACCCCGATAAAGAAGTAGCAGTGTTATTAAATGCGTTTTCAAGTTCATGTGCATCACCGAATGGCTTAGCAACGTTGACGAAGTACTCATTAAAAGCACAAGCTAAATCGAAACCAGACAAGTTTCCACTCGGCGTACTAATCTAGTTCAGCAGACCATTATCTTTCACTCTCGTTATATTAGTTACCTCTCTGCATACTTTACCACTGTCGTTCTAGATTCTCGAAAATCGGTCAATAAAATAATTTGTTTTTGCTGTCTTTAATTCTTTATTCAGTTGATTTCGATATTTTTTATACCCTTTTAAAAGGTTGGGCTCCCGGTTCAGAATGAAAGAGTGGTACATTTTGTTCTTAGTACGAATTGTTTCGTGTAAATCTTTCTTTATCCACGGCTTTCTGAACTTTTTTCTGATTAATGTTCTTTTAATTAGCGGGAAAGCGTTGTTATAAGCTTCGGAATACTTAGCAATAAACATTGAGTGCGCCAAATTTGCGTCACCAATAGAAGCAAGTTCATTTCGCTGAAAATGGTCGCCGAACCAGCTACCAGAAAGGCGATTATTTCTACCATTGCTCTAAAGTAACAAGCCAACAAGCGATTATATAGTTCGCTGAACGCTTGTCTCAAATAAAAGAATCGCACGACGCACTCGATGTTTCGATTGAAGATGTAACCAAATCTGAAAGCAGGGTTCAGAACTGTCTCATCAATAAGGAAGGCGATTGTGCTTTCTGTGTGTTTTGGCCGGGAACGCTAGTTACGGACCTAAACAGCGAACCGTCCCGCATGTGGCGTTCACCTCATTTTCGATGAGTACAAGGTTTTCTTGCTTCCTGGAGGGCTGGCAGTGTTACACCAGTTTTCACAAGTCGAGCGCTTTTCTTTGTGATAATCATGAATGTACGTGTTTGGGACTGATAAGCAAGGACACCGCGCTGGACATTGTTGCGCTAACATTTCTCATACAAGCAAAACACAAAGTTTCCAGGGAGAAAAAAAAACGGAAGCGATTGGGACGTGATGTGGTTCCGATTGGGATTTAGTTTTTATCTGTTTTCTTTGTAATGAAGTGCAATAAAACAGGCCCCTGAGCCCTTCCGTGAGCACCCGTCGCTGCGCCTGTTGTGGTCAAGCAAGACGGAAAGCCATCCGGTTCTACTCAGCCGTTCCCGCGCACCTTCTCGGCCTTGACACGGATGCCGGCCAAACTGGAGCACGCGTTTCGCTTTCATTTGCCCGTTGCCCTTCGTCTCCGGCAATTGCCGTCCTTCTGTCTGCAGCTGCATTGCAGTCGCCATTTTTGTCCTCGACGGAAGCGAATGATGATCAGAATTTGCTTTTTATGTCTCAAGTAAAAACAAAAAGCTAGGAAAAGAATGAGCGCACCAGCACCAGCACCAGTAGAGCGAACTTGGTCTTGTTGGTGAAGCTATATGAAACACAGCGCAAGCATACGAACAGGACACAAAAAAGCAACATACGACAGCGCCCACCTACACCAATTAATCAGAGCATTTTTTTCTCACTCATATACAGGAAATCAGTGACTTCACTGCCCATTTCAAAAGCAAATAAATGGTTCCCATAACCCTGGCAATTCCAACTCGCAGGAACGGCAACTCTTTATTCGATAGCATGATAAACGGCGAACTAACAAATTTATCGCCTAACCTCTGAATCACTTCTGCTGCTATTATTTCACGCAATTTTTGTTGTGCTCGCTTACTATGTCGGCTTCTCGAAAGATAGCTTTACACAGGCAACCCTGACAATTATATGCAGCAAGAAGACCTCGCTGGCCGTTCGTGACGTTGTTGTCACGCTCCCTGAATCATTCATTGATACATCAGTCTGTTTGGTCGATGTAATGCATCCCACAACTACATTAACGGCGCAGCTTTGAAAAGGAGCTCGTTGTTTCCGTTGGGAAGACGCTGCGTCGTCACCATCTTTGTTAGGTTGAGTTAGCCTACACAAAGAGACTAACGTTATCACTATTGGTTGAAAGATCCCTTTGAGTACTCGCAGCATATAAAGAAGCAGCGTTTCTTGTGCTTACTCACAGTATTTTCAAAGGAAAAGCCAATAAGGCTCTTTTGGCTGTTTTTCATGGGCTTCCAGGTGTGTCGCTAAAAAAGCTGCGTTCTTAACATAATACGTTGCTGGGCTACAGTTGGTGACACATTCTTACCTAATATGTTGTAGCGCTACATTTGGCGAGGACAAGTCAGTGAAGTCGTGTCATGTACTTTTCTTTCTCGTCCTCGTCAAAGGTGGCGCTAAAATATATTAAAGGGGTCGTGAAAAGAAAATAAAGTTGCCCGGTTGTAATTTTCCCTGCTTGAATAAAGATTAGGCATGACGATTCCGAAATATTTCGGCGCAATATCCAGTCTATAATTAATCACGTCCGTTTGAAATCGCAGTTTTCTCAGGCTCCTAAACGACCATGCGCCAGCACCGGCCGCCAGAGGCGCTCACGTGTGACGTTAGGGTGACGTCATGCTAAGAAAAGTTATGAACACCTCTAAAATTATATATTTATAGGAACCTAGGAAAGAAAAGAATAACAGAGCAGTTTTACGCTCTGTGTTGTATACTGTACAAGTACAGTGAGTGATCTGCTTGGTTCAGCTTTCAAGTACAACCGGGCTCCGTCACGTGTTGCCTTCGCGCTCGCTCAGTGCAGCGTCTCAGTTTTTTTTTATTTACAGGTTGCGTTAGGTTGAGTTCTACGGCGTGTTTTTTGGTGACTTAGTCCTCGCTATACCTACCGTGTGCTTCTTCATACAGTGTCGCTCAACTTATCAAAGTGGAAACAAAGTTTGTGACGTCTTTAAACCGCCGCCATCGCAACGGTATGATGCTACGAACCTCGGTTAATTATGGCTCAGCAAACATCGCTGCGTCGCCATGTTTTGTCGACGACAGAGACTTTTCAGTGGCTGAGTTAAAGCGACGCCAGCTGTACAGTTGAGGGCAACGTGAGCTGGGAAATCGCAATTGTGGTTTTATAGCTATTAAATGAACTTGGATGATGAAACGAGTCAAGGAATAGTATTGAGTGGGCGGCCAGGATTCTGAATACACAGGTAGTTGAAAACTTTCGGAAAACGTTTCACGACCCCTTTAAGAAAAAGCGCGAATGCAAGCGGAAAATTTTCGCAATTCTATGATGCTTACTGATCTAGAAAAAGCTATTAGCAGTAGCAAAAGTGATCACCTTAGCGTTTTATTCAACGCTCAAACGCTCAACATTGATTGGTCATCATTTCGGTAAGCGATTCTTCGCAAAAGGCAGTGTCATTGTTTTTAAGAGAAAACTTGAACAAGTTGCCTTGTGATGCTCCTTTCGCACTTAAGAATTTCTATGAGGTTGTAAATTTTTTTTAGAGGACCAGGCTTTAGTTAACATCAGAGCGTTTCCTATTGATGTGAAAGGTTCACGCTATTCACTTCCATAGGCGGTTTTACTGCGTAGCATTTATGCAGCTTTTGACGAGTGGCGGAAGCATAACTGTCCAAAATAAAACTGTAATACATGCCAGTGGATCTTTTTGCTTTTAGTTTTCTGAATAATTTATACCTATGTAATTTGCGATGGACAAGAGTACTTGCATAAACAAGGCGTGTGTGTTGGGTCGGCCATAGCACCTGTGCTAAGTGATCTATTTTTAACCAATGCTGACAATGACGCGTGCAGAAGGATGGAACATAGTTCTGTTTAAAAAGTTCTTAGGTCCGTAGCTCATTTCTTGAATTTCTTTCAGTCTCGCTGCGCTTCACTTGAATCGGATGCTGCTGACATACTTAACATGACTCGGGATTGCTTTGATTCTTTAACCGTTACCCATGAACTTCCGATTGATGGGAAATGGCGTTTTCTTGACCTGATGTTAAGTATGGTGCTGACCACGTGTGCTGGAGGTATGATCCTAGGGCGGGAGGCTTGTTTCAGCTGTAGAAATGCCGTGTCAAAATCATGAGCTCACCTGATGATGGAGGCTGTGCAGCTTTAATCACAGCCCTTATCTCCGGTGGGCTATCCGATGCACGTACAAGTGTCAGTTGCTGAAGGACTACTAAAAAAGAATTCAACGCATCCCACACCTACGTGGTAATCAGTTTCATGCGATGCTGTCACCGAGTATGCATTTGTTGGCTTTGAACGAAGCGTTACGAAGTGGATGGACATGCTTTTGTAAGTAACAAAGCAATAACATTGCAACAAACATTACATATGTGCTCCTGTTATACAGGCGTCATGTCGGATTAACGTCAATTGTGGTTCCAATGTTGTGCGCTCATCGTAGTTGTCGTGCGCACATCCTCGGCTCACCAGGAATGTCGACTACAATGGCGTTTAAAGGGCAACTTATGGTATGACGTAACGTCAGTACTCACATGACGTCAGAAGCATCCAAACAAAGTGCACGCTGTAGTGTGATGATGTGAATTTCATTCATCAGCGTATTCCTCCGGGTTCGAACAACGCTTGAATATAGCTTTCTCAATCCCCGAAATCCAAATGTATTGTTTATTAGACTGTTATAAAAGAGGAGCCAACATTGTAACCACAATTCACGTTGATCGGACATGACACCTGTATCTTAGGAGCACATATGTATTGTTTATTGCTTTTGTTAGTAAATTCGATAGCCAGACCTGCAACCACAGTTGACGTTGCACCAACATTATGCCTGCATACGGCCTTTTTGCAAAGCAGTTTCAATACCTGGCGTGGCTCTGTAGTGAATACCCGACGGCCACGCAAAGCAATTGGGTTCGAATTCTCCTCAGATCCTGATTTTTATTCGTGAAATTCGTCGGGTGATCGCTGCCGATCTCGGTTATTCTTAACGCTCTCGGCATTTCAAATACCGATGTCTGTTGTACAACGAAGCTACATCTCTGAGCATCTATGTGTCGGTGTTTTCGTCGACGTGTGCAAGCATCTGCGGCGACTGCAGGCGCCGTTTGGGCTCTTGAAATGCTTCGACCTGTGGCGTTAACCCCGTGAACTCGTCGTATCTTTGTCGGATTAGTAACTGGATCGACGATGCCGGAAAAGTTCTTGACGAAGCGCCTGTAATAGGCTCAGTGAGTGAGAAATCGGTGAACTACCTTCTTTTGGATTGCAAGCGGCAAAGTAGCGACGGCGGCTGTCTTTTGTTGGCCGGGGCGGACTCCCGTCTTGCTAATGACGTGTCCCAGGGACAGAAGCTCTTGGAATGCAAATCAGCACTGTAAAGGTTTCAGTGTCATTGCAGATGACATACTTGATTGAAGGACTGTACCAAGGCGTCGGAGGTGTTCGTCAAAGGTTGAGCGAAGCTGACGACGTCATCCAAATAGGCAAGACAAGTCTGCCATTTCACAATTAGCAGCAGTGAATCCATCGCATGTTGAAATGTCGCAGGTGCCGAAGATAGACAGACAAGCATAAACTTGAACTAAAAAGAAGTAGTCTGCTCAAGATCTCTGTCTTTCACTTCAATTTGACAGTAGCCCTTCTTGAGATCCATCACAAAAAGAGTTAGCGTTGCATAGTCGATCCAAGACGTCATCTATGCGTGGGAGCCAATACACGTCCTTCGCGATTTTTTTTTCAAGCAATGGTATTCGTCACAGAAACGCACGGGTTCCGTCCATCTTTTTCACGAAGACTACCGGTGATGCCTACGGACTTTTGACCGTCGTATGTCGCTGCCTACCATCTCGTCGACTTGTTGTTCAGAAACTTTTCGCTCTCACGTTAAAAGTGGATAGAGACTATTATGGAGCGGATGAACCTTTTCTTCCGTTATGATGCGCTACTTAGGAAGTGGCAAGCAAAAATGGACAGCACTAGAACGAATACAAAGGACGAAATGAAGACAGGACATGCGCTGTACTCACAACGGTTGTGATGACTAGAGACCGGATTATAGGCAAATGCCTATTTTTTTCATTGCGTTCCTGTCGTGCCACTTTGGTATATGAGCACGAATGAGGGGTTAAGGAGGGCTTTTATAGTGCCTATAAATGCCTATTTTGGGGGTTTGTGCCTAAATGCCTATAAACGCCTATAAATGCCTATTTTCGAAAACGGCGCCCATATGAGCACTATTTAAGCTCAAATTTTGCTTTCGAGTACAGTTTGAGGCCGTAATTCATGTTACCGGGCAAAATTGACGTTTCGGAACTCTATGGGGTGCCACAACCTAGTTCCCTAGTTCAAAAAACTTCCGGTAAGCAACCGCTAGCAGCAGTGAAATGGGACGCGCCGGCCACTTTACCCCACCGCACTGACATGGCGAGAGCGGTTGGAGCAGGGAGAGGAGGAGAGGAAAAGGCGCTATTTCTGCAACCCTAAATGGGAGCACGTCCCAGCGTATAGAGTGCAATGCTGTTGTTGGTGGTTAGAAGAAGAAAGAGACGCCTAATTTCTGCAGCCCAATAGGGAGCATGGCGCAGCGTCGAGTGCAATGAGGAGAGGAAAATAAAGGTGGCAAGAGGAGAGGAGAAAAGAGGAGAGTGGTGTCCGTGGCCGAGGACGTGGCGGGCGGCTTTTACTGCCGGTTTTCTAGTCAAGTGTTCCCATGGAATTGAAGCACCTCCTTGAAGACCTGGGTGTGGTTGGGGCAGAAAATAGGAGGTGCCTGTGTGCAGCAGCTGGAAGATGGAGAACGAATGCGAAACCATGCATGGAGTGCCGTGAGGGGAATGTTGAGTGTAGGTAAAAAAATCAGATGTGCACTCGGCTTTTGTTTTGTTCGTAATTTACTTCTTAAAGGGCGCTTCACCATGTTAAATTTTAGTTAGACACTGGAAGTCGTTGCGTGCCCAATGAAGAGCTTTGTACAGCAAGAATTTTTTAATTGGTTCATTACGAGCCGCGAAAGCATGATGCTGGTAGGTGAGCTTGAAACCTTTGCCACTCACAAGCCAAATTTCTTTGCTGCCCTCTTCGGTATCGGAGCAACTCGGAGCCGGAAGATCACACGACGCAGACGCATCAACACGTCATGCGAACGCAAGGTTACACTGTGTGCGCATGACATGGCCAAGCCAGGTGGTGCACACAAGCGGTGTTGTATCGTTTCGGTGTTCTCTCTATAGTGTACTGCCTGTTTCTGTGGGATGGATCCATCTGAGCGCTTGGAGAGGCTGGCATGGATGATGTATCCTTACCAAGACACAGCGCGTCGCACCGCTGGAACTGCTGTAAGGGACGATGCATCAAAAACACGCCAAGCGTTGTCAGGGCTGGCGCCAGCACGAAGCGGCAACGGCAAGAACACGGACACAAGCGAAATAGAGGCAGCTTAGTCTCGCATCACGCTCAATTCGAAATAAAAAAATAAATAAAAACGCACAAAGATTCCGTTTGTATGTTTTTATATTTCTACAACTTTCATTCTTATATTCAAGCAACAGATTGCAAAAATTACACATATCGCCTCGAATCATTCTCGCAGTGTCACTTACTACTCTGACGTACGCAGGACCATTCCTTTACGTCACCTCCTTCATATTGGTGCGCGCGCCCGTGATATCAAGGGCAAGCGGCGTTTAGTCTGACATTTCACCTCTTTCCGGGACGCGTAGCGTTGAAAATCTTGGCGGACGTGATCGTTAGCGCCCAGTGCATGCATTACACTTGCCAGCTCGAAATGCTCAAACCTGGTAAGGGGCCCTTTAAGGTGTTCACAGACAGACGATAACTTGACCGTGCGCGATTAGACCCGGCCAATACGAGGCTAACAGACCCTTCTGGCCTTTTAGCGGTTGTAACGAGGCTGTTTAATCATTGAGCTCTCGTGCAGGTTCGTGAATTAACTTAAGCGATGACGTAAACGTCATCAAGAACATACGAGACCGTTTGTTGACACACACACACAAACTAAATATATTTAAAGTTGAAAGGATAACAAATACAACAAACAAACCCTCAGTATACACAACCTAAGTCACATGACAACTCGTAGCTACTAAACGGCATGGGCTAACGCGCAAGTCATTGAAAAATGTCACCGTTCGTTACGAAGGGCATGGGCATCATCGGTGAGGAGCACGCGCAGGAGTCGAAGACAGAAGAGGTGGTAGCGACGCTCAACCGTCGGTGAGGTTGGAGATGGACGCTCCCGGCGAGGCGGGGTCAACGGCCGGACGCCCTGTCGGCGTTCGCCAGCCGAAGACTGTGGTTGACAGAGGAGACGCTGGCGTTGCCTGGCCAACGCCAGGCGATGAGAAACGTGGGTCCGGCCAACGCCAGACGCTCGGACGAAGGTTGGGTTCGCGCCCAGGTGGGAGCCCGCAGCGGCCGTTGCACGGGTACTCCGCCGACCGCCACTCCCGCGCCCTGGACACCTTCGCTCCGCCACGTCTCGACCAAGTCTCGACCACGTCTCCCCCTGGACCCTCCTGACACCGTGGCCTTTCGCTTCCGAATTCCCGTGGAGGATGATGATTGGCTGGGCGTGTCTTCTATTTCCTCGCGTGCAGTATTGCCACATCTTCTTCGTCAATTCTCCTCTATTCTACACACCCGCAGTTCTTGCCGTCGTCCTTCTCTTCTTTCATTGGTCACCATCACATTCGCGCACTTTCCCAAACGCGCACTTCACTCATCACATAAGCCCCCCCTTTCGAAGAGTTTTTTTTTTTGAAAAAAAAAAACTGCCGATGAGTGCGCGCTTCACGACACACAACACACGTCCTGCCCAACATCCGCGACGCAGTATTAAAGAACCCACCCCGGCACTTTGAATGCTGACATAAAAATGGTCTGGTTGAGTCCCCCCACACAATTCACGGCCCAGTTACAGCGTCATGCCAGAAACTATATACAATGTTACTCTTCACATAACATAGAAGTTCACAAACTCAAATATCTACAAAAAGTTAACTCGTTGTCAGCAGTCGAAATCCGAAAATAGCAGCCAGGTATTTGAATTGCACCTTCAAGTTATAGCATCCCACACAAGACGAACAAAATATTTGTTCCTTTTACCGGAATGCAAAAGAGACACTAGGTAGTGTATCCAACTAGACGCCTGTCTGTGATCCTGCCTGAAATTGCTCCAGCGCACCGACGAGTTCCTAGCCTCAGTGCGGCCATGACTGGATCGCAACCGTAGTAGTATCCTCCAGCCACTACGAGTCGGAAACGTTCGAATGACCTCTGTAGTCATGTTAGTGCCTTGCCTAGGTGCATACATTTTTGAGACGGGAAACATCGCAGTACGAACGACTTCCCCATCAGCTGACGCGACCGAAGGTACTCGAGCGTTCTCATGGCTCAAAGAGCTTTGCATTGGCACTGGGTTGCTATCATATTTTTCACTTCCTGGAATGTTAGCAGTTTTTGCGACATTACTGTCGACCTTTATGTTTAGGTCTTCCTGACATCCCACTTCATCGCATATCGCTGGCTCCACTTGTGACTCTGTGATGCGTACTTTGACAAGTGCTTCTTTCCTGTTTTCCAGCTCATTCGTATAAATCCCACCGGTAGTGACTTTAAGTATTAACTTCTGTCTGTTCACAAGGAAGTTATTCGCATGGTCATCGGCCATGCCTGTACCTTCTGTAACCGCACCTGCTAACGTAGCTGCCGACTCTGTTCTTCGTTTTTCGACGAGTGCTTCTGCACTCTGTTTTGATTCTCCCACACAAATTGCGTCTGCCCTCAGCGGAGACATTAATCTTGCTTTATTTTCTGGACACTTGTTTACATGGTTTTCAATCATGCCCGTACCATCGACTACCGCAGCCTGTGCTGCACTTGACTCTGCGGCAACCAACTTATGGTTCACTATATGACTTTCGCACAATGTGATGCCGCATGTTTCTGTTGCCATTGACATGTTTGAAGACTCCGCGTCTTCTCTAGCGATTGCACCAGAGTCTTCAAAAGCACATTCTATGTGACCGCCCATTGCTCTTTCTTTAGAGCGCCCTCGTAGCACCTGCTCCTCTAAAGTCAGTGTGCGTTGCGATAAATCTGTCTGGGCGGCCGCATAACTTCCAAAAGAACAAGAAAGTTCTTTTCTGGCTAAGCTGTAACAACCTACACTTAGCTCAGACCCGAGGCCTACGCTGGACTCACTCCTATTCTCCACCTCTCTGTTACCACCTCGCCGCCTCCTTTCGATATCCGCAAGCTGAATCCTTAACTGAAGCGTTCTCTGTTTCATCTCTAGCAGTTCTATCTCCTTCCTCCTCATTTCTCTTTCAAACTCTACTTCCTCAGCTTTCTCTTGGCGGATTCTCTCCTCTCGTTCCTCGCACCACGCCCTAATTTCCTCGCCTTCCAACCCTATTCGCCTAGCCAACTCTTCTAAGTCTTCCCTGCTCATCTTTATCTCGCTTTCTTAACACCAGTCGAGTGTCACAAACGGTCTCGTCCTGTCGTAGCGGACGCCATTGTAACGTTGTTATGGTGTTTTCAACAACGTGCAGGTTCTTAGTGAATGGGTGTCCGAGACGTCGCCACAGACACCCACGAAAGGACGAGGCCGTTTGAACACAACATTTAATGCACACACTGAAAACGAGTCCACAAAACACTGACAGAAACACCAGATAGCAATACAATCCTCAACCCCAATATCTCACGCAGTCCTAAACAAGCAGTTCCTAAGGCGAACGGAGAAGCGAGGCACGAGCGCGCTGGTCTCACCAAGGTACGTCAGTCGTTGGTGACCGGTTTCGGAGAGGAGCGCCGAGACCACTGGTCGAAGAAGCCTTCCATGGCTGCGGTCGAAGAGGAGGCACCGACGTCGTAGCCGCGTCCTGGCCGGACACCTACGCCAGAGCTCGGGTCCGAAGCCCGACAGCTCAGCGTGTCCACGGGCACAGGACGTCTCGAAGCAGGCGCCTGTCACTGACGCGCCGCCATGGCCTGGCGGTACGTGGAAGGTTGCTCCGGGCTCGGCTGGACACCAAGGCTCGGGTCCGGAACCCGACCGCCGAGGAACGTGGCCCGTCTTCCTCGCAGCTTCTCTCGTGTCCCCTCTCTCTCGCCGCCACGCTTTGCCCTCTCGTCCTCGCGCATCCCGTGGCCTACTCCAATTGGTCCTTACTTTTATTCTTCTATTCTATTGTTCCAGCGCTCATGACACTTTCTTCTTCTTCTTCTTCTCGATCTTGCATGGTGCGCGCACTGCCAACACTCACGCACGTCAGTCACTACAGCGGTCTGGCTATTGGATACTGGGCTGCCCTTCTCAGCCATGCCTAAAAGAAAGAGACCCAGAAGCGTGTTTATTCGACGGCGGACACTTAACTCACCAATGCTGGACAATAAAAGAAGAGACCGTGTTCTGGAAACCATGCGGGAAAACGGACAACAGCATGGCTATGTTAAACCAATGACGCCTTTGTGCCATCATAAATAATAACATTTGTTTGCTTTCCTGTCGTAGACACAGGTCGCACACGTGTCTCTTCAAAAATTTGAGTTTTTGCAAATATTTATTGTGCCTATATTTACGATTTTGGGGGCCTAAAACTGTGTTTTGCCTGCCTGTTTTTGGCGCCTAAAACGCGATTTTTAGTGCCTAAATATCCGGCCTTTAGTGATGACATGCGTTCGTACCGGCGGCGTAGCTTTCTCCGGCGGTAGCGTTATCGACTTTGTTCTATGGTGTGAGATTACGAAGCTCGCAGTTTGAGTCTGCTAATTGATGGTGACTCTTGTGCAGAGTACAGCCGGCGTTATTAGATGGTTTCCAGCGGTCCCGATTTTGGGGTTTTACCAGGCGTTCTTATAACTTTCTTCAATTGCGCTGTGAACGGCCCAGTGATGACGCAGTACTTGGCTCCAGTGTCGACGATAGCGGTGACGTTGTCACCGCCGGAGTCGTTAGTTGGTCGTGTCGCCTTGCGGTTAAGTGTTCGTGTCAGATCGCGGCTTGGTCGGCTTGTACTGCCGCTTCTACGTGACGTCGTGAAGTCTTTTCCCGGCCTCGAAGTCTCGTCGGCATGGCTGTGTTTGGCTTTGGAGCGTGCTCTTGAGGTTTCTTCGCCGCGTCGTTGTCGGCTGTGGATCATCTTTGGTATTGCGATGAACAGCAACCACACCTCCCATCGACTGCTGCTTTTCGTTTCCCGGATATGGGCTCGCGCCATAGGCGTGCGCAGGGTTCTCCCTTGTGGGGTCCCGAAATGAGGCGCTCTTGGAACGAGCGGACACAGCAGACGCGTTCGGCCAAACCACACAAACACGTGTACATTTATTCACTTGCTTTTACACTCCAATATTGCCAGCCGAATCAAATAAATCACTAGTGATCAACACGCTAAAAACAACGTTATCCAATATCCCAATACAACACTCAAACAAACAACATAACAACAATGTACCGCTAATGCGGCGTCGCCGATGTTCGACTCACCACGAGGGATCCACAGGACACGACCCGCGGTTGCCGTCCCCCGCGGATCCCCCGCAGCAGACGTCCATCCAAGCGAGCTGCCATACTCGCTACCATTTCCCGTGCGCCCACCCAGCTTCGCCGCCGGGTGGCGCTGCGGCGCTAACCTTAACCCGCGCGAGGCCAGCGCCAGTTCTAACTCGGTGGCTGTTAAACCTAAATGCGGCTTATCTGTGAGATGAGCGTGCGCCATGCGGCACAAACAACCTTAAAGGGGGTGATAGCACCCCCCACACTCTTAGCAAGTGTATACACCTTATGCAAAATTGCTGCCATCTGTCGGAGGTTTGATGAAGCTACCGATTCGGCGCCATGTTGGAGGCTTGTGTCCGAATTGTATTGCTGTCGCTGGTATTACTTCTTCATTGTATACGCTCTATAGCAGGCAGGCGAGGCATAAAAACGTCAGACGAGCGTGTAAGGGCCTGTAAACGTTACCAGCGTGTCCTAGTTATTACGACGACAGTAATTACGTGTAAAAAACTGCCTCACAACAACGAGTTTGTGACCTAGTCACATGTAAGCCTGTCGTTCTTGAGAATTAAGCTTTGGGCGCTAGGTTATAAATTTTTTTCTGTCTGTTTTCGGTGTAGCGGATAAAGCGTTGTTAGCTATGGATATCATGCATTTGGTGTAGGATGGTTGGGAGGATGCTTTACGCGCGACACGGCACGGTACAGCGATGGCGACAAGAAAGTGCTGTTGACTCATTTCAAAGCATATTTCTTAAGGGGCCAGCCTATGTCGACCTGATGTCTTGTGCATCTAATTTTAAATAAAATGTTGTCCTCTTTTTAATTTTCAAATAAGAATATTTTGCGGAGGAGACATCGTCGTATGCGATGCGAAGAATTATAGGACAATTGAGATACTAAAAAAAATTTCGCCTCTCACGCACGTGAAACTTGAGCATCAAAAGTGTGCTCGTAAATAACACGATCATCATCATCATCATCAGCCTGACTACGCCCACTTCAGGGCAAAGGCCTTTCCCATGTTTCGCCAATAAACCCGGTCCTGTGCTTTCTGCTGCCACGTTATACCTGCAAACTTCTTAATCTCATCTGCCCACCTAATTTTCTGTCTCCCCCCTCACGCGTTTGCCTTCTCTGGGAATCCAGTCAGTTACCCTTAATGACCATCAGTTATCCTGCCGACGTGCTACGTACTCGGCCCATGTCCATTTATTCTTGATTTCAACTATGATATCCTTAACCCCCCGTTTGTTCCCTGTTGCAGAGTGGGTCAGGGAACAAAATAACACGATACGGCAAGAATAATAGTGTTCACATCGTCGCTTTCGGGGCCCATCGGTGCCTTACAATTTCAACCCCTTGCAGCTAGGCAGTTTAGTGTCACCGACGCAACACTTGCGAAACCACCTGAGCGCATCGGTAGCGCACCCACAATCGACTGTAACAGATTTGCCGGAAAATCGTTTTGTTTTTTTGAGTTCCATACGATAACACTTTAGAGTACATGGACTCCAGATTTTTCCGAAAGGAAATCAACTTTTGGGATAACCTGATGTGCGCTTCTTAGGATAGAAATTTACAAAAAAAAGTAAGGGGGAGGGGGGCCAGTCAGGACATCCACACCGCCTCTCTGAATTTGACAGCGATAGCACATGAAGTGCTTGAAAAATACCCATAGTGAAGTAATACGCAAAGCATCCCACCAAGTGCCACCTTGTTTAACTCCACAATCGAAAACCAAGAGCAAACAACATGCTCCAGCGCGGTCGGTCTGTTCGATGAGAAATGACGCGCACGAGCTGCCTGTCCAGCATGTAATTGTTGTCGCAGTGTAACAAACAAAGTAATGCTGTCAACAGCAGCGCAGGCACGCATGAGTAATAGCCGCAATGCAGCTTTGAAGCTCGTACACGAAGCCGTTTTGTGAATGCCTGCAAGCACACGGCGCGAAAACTGTCTCGTTCCGGCATGGCGCGAAAGAATGTTCCCTGATGAGTGGCCGATGTCGTCTCATCGCGTTTAAGAACGGCGAACGTAAACATGGCGTTAGTTGAAAGCAGTAGCCGGCAACGGAACAATTTGCCGCTTCTGGTCGGTCTCAAGGAAATCTAATAACATGGAGGCTAGTTTCCAGCAAATCTTTTTTTTTCAGCATCCCATTTACCACAATCTGAGCAATACGGCAGACGAAAATGTGCCGGCATTGTCGTTCCAATCAGCCGCCAGCCGTCGATACGTAGGCTCCGTGTGAGCAGCGCGGATGAGCTTGAACATTGCGCAGAGGTGACGCTTGTTGGCAGCTGGTTTTGCATAAGGCCCCCTGCCTGGTCGAGTCCGAAGAAAATAATCTTCGCCATGGATGCACAAGTGATGCTTCTCGCTGGCTTTGGCTTTCCCAAGTTAATGGAGCGAAGTAAACAGTTCTTGGAGCGCAACATCAAGGCTCCGCGGTCGCCATTATCGCCGAAAACATTCATGAGCATGCGCATTACACATTGACGGGACAGGTCAAACTGCACAACGGTGTGGAACACAACATAGGTTGCGGAGTTTTGCGCTGCACTGGCGGTACAGAGGGGAAACTTACGAAGGCGCCAAGAAAAACACAACCAGAACAAGTGGGCGCGAACTTCTGCTGGTGCGCCCACCTGCTCTGGTTGTGTTGTTTCTGTGCCTTCGTAAGTACTCCCCTGTACCACCTACGCAGCACAAAACTTCGCAGCCTATGTTCAACTGGCCCCAACTAGCCCAAATGAGGGTTTATTGAAGTGTGGAGCAGACTTGGCGCGCCCCCCTCTTTCCCTGATTAGGCGTGGCACCTCCCTCCCACCCCGGCTCTCGTGCGCACGCCTATGGCTCGCGGAACGGCCCCGGCTGGAACCGTTGTGCTCTGGGCATTGCGGTGATTTGTAGCGGGGTGGCGACGGCAATGGGGAATGCCTTCGGGGTGCCCGCTGTGCTCTTGCGAGGCAGTCTACAATGTCACTTGGTTGTTCACTGCGCTGTGCAGGCGTCACGTTAACGGCGAATCCACAACGTCACATTTTTTGGCTACTGGAAATGGCGGTAGGCGTAGCCGGTATCTTCGCAATGGTAGCAGAGTGGGCGGTGGTCAGGGGGTATGACAGAATTCGGTCTTCCTCGGGGCGTAGGGCAGTACGACAAGCAGGTGGTCTGACGTCGCTGGCGGCGTTGGTGGCTGGCGACAAAAGTACAGCGGCGCGGCGTCTAGACGTGGGCGCGACTGCGAGCGTGATGATGCACTGCAGCAGCGTAGCTCATAGCTTGCGAATTCAGCTGTGCTGTCTGAGAAACACCCAGTGACTGCTGCATTCCAGGAAACAGCGTCACCTCAGGCTGCTGAACACGCGAAAGCTTGCGCAGCTCGTCCTGCACAAGCACTCGGATGGATTCCGGCGGGTTGCTACTCTCTCTCCGGACCGGTTTCGTTTGAATGGCTGAACGTAAACGCCGTCTGCGCGGTGCGCGTTCACCAGCCTGCCTCGCCTTCGACGCTGTGAAAAGCACTTCTCGCCTCCGGTGTCACTTCCCAGCTGTTGCTGTGCTGCAAGAAAGCAGCTTGCCAACGAATACAACATTTTCGGCTTGTGCGACACTTCTAGACATGCTGCATTCCATCTACTGCAACAATAGGTTCCGCTCTATCCTTACTGCCCTACTCTGGTTCGTTGATACCGCGAGCCTGGTCGAGTGGTTTTGGTAAGCCCACTCGCCACGGCGGTATTTAAGGCGCTTCCGTTGCTGCCTCGACGCGAGCTCGCACACTCGTTTCTTCACTCTGAGCATCCCTTTACTACCCAATCCCCTGTGAATGTTTTGGTCGCGGTGTCCTCAGTGGTAACGAAGTTATATGTGGACTCGAAACCTACTTACCTTACCTTCTTTTTTAAGGGACCACTTTCGGAGCCGAGGGTATGAACAGCTGCGCTGCCCGCAATTAAGCTGCGATTATATTGCCAGATACGCATTTCCAGCTTCTTCTCAATTCTTGTTTTCTGAGAGCAAAATTCTTGGACTGTCTTGGGTGCGTTCCGCATCAGGCCAGCTGTTGCTTTACTGTTCGCATGAGTAGGCGGAATTCCTTTCCTCGTGGATCGGCGTCGCGGCGCAGACGATTCACCTCTTCCTTTAATATGGCAATGTTATCCTTCGGAAGCTGCACCTGTGTTTTCAGCAAAGCCATGGACTATGCCCGTGATAGCGGCGAGGAGGCTTGTCCCACGTTGCCATAGTGGATTCCCTATCCTCGACCCATGTTCTGGCGTAGTCATTGAAAGGTAATACAACTGGGACCATCTGTGGCAAGCTAAGCCATGGGGCTTAGCTTGCCGCAGAGGTCACAGTTGTGTTACGCAGCAATGCACTCATGAGTATCGAGGCAGCTTTCTGGATCCTCAAAGGTCGTCCCACGAAAATTCGGGGGCTTCCTGGGCTGCTGCATAACTACTGGTTAGGCGACGCAGAATACGTCATAGTGGCAGCTAGTTTCGTCATGGTCGATCGTGTCTAATCATCGCCACTGCCACCGGTCCCGGCGCGGTGGCAGTGGCGATGATTGACCTCGGCGTTGGTCTCTGCCTAAAGTGCCTCGCGAAGTTAGCGGCAACAGTGATATTAACACAACAATATCAAACAGTCGTGACGCTTCCCAAACACTGCAGCGCCGCCTCTGCTGAGGGGTGGAATTAGCAGAACGTACAGCAGCAGCAGCGAGGCGGCGTGCGCAGCGTATTTTTTGCTTTTGCACAGCGGGCGAATCCGCCGCTGTCGCATCGGGCGTGTCCACGAAAATAGCTTGTGCTGGTGTATCTCCTTGAACTATCACTTGAAATAGCGAACACGAATTCTTTTCCGTGTTTTGCAGATCATAGTTAAAGCGGGAAATAAGCCCCAAGTTCAAAATCACCGCCCCTTTTCCATTTTGTGCGCTGTATGCAAAACACTTGAGCATATAATATCTAAGCAGCTAGTAGAGTACATGAGGGCAATAATCTTTTTCGTGCTAAACAACGCAATTTTTGGTCAGCAACCGTCACTCAGTTATTCGAAACGGTCCACTACATCGCCAAGTCCATTAATTCTAAATAACAAATTGACCAATGTGCGTTGGCGGGCTTGTTGGTTTATCATGCTAAGCTTTTACACAGGGCTGCCGTTGGTGGCTACTTTGCGCCAAATTGGCTACTTTTCGACCCCATCTCGCGAAAAAAAATTTGCAGTTGGCGCCATGGCTATTTTCTGGCTTCTTTTAAAGTGCTGATTCGGCGCATTAAGTAGCCTTTTTTTCCTCATTTTTGCAGACGAAACACATTGTTTTCAAGCTTTTCTCCTGCTTCAGCAGATGCGTACGGTCGTCCTCCACCCACCAGTAGGCTGGTGGGCATCGAGGCACCCTCACCCGACGCTTAGCGCGTCTCCAAATACGGAGTGGCGAAGTTGCGTGCATGGTGACGAACACGTGGCCAGCTCGGTACTCAAGCTTCCCGCCATCTATTGTGATGCTACGCGCAAGTTTTACGAATAATGCTAATGCGCAGTGCGTGTTCTCGTGTAAACTTGGGAAAACAGACATCTGCAGCAAAATTTAGCTGGCCTGTTCATCTACAACCAGAATTTGGTCTGCAGCTTCAACGAAAATCTGTTTCAACTTATACGGATTTCTTCTGACTTGCTGGCTGGAATATTCTAATATAACTTTGTTTCTGGCAAGAACTCATATTTTCTACATAAAATGTATGCACGCGTAATGAGTTTATCATTAATCGTTCACTTAATTTATTTCCAACTTATCGGTGGCTTTCCATGCTCTTACTTATTCAAAATGGTATTATTTATTGATCAATACTAAAGAATCTGCTCATAATACCACTTCTGTTCCGTAAACTTGGCTACAAATTAGGCGATAATAATAAATGGCATGGCTACTTTGGCTACTTTTGGCTTGAGTTCTGGCTCCTTTTCAAGTCCACCCAACGGTAACCCTGCTTGTACAGCGCGAGTGAACGCGGACAGAGAAGAAAACACGCACAGACACACACAGCACTGTGTGTGTCTGCGCGTGTTTTCTTCTCTGTCTGCGTTCAGTCGCGCTGTACAAACTTAACAAATTGACATGATTTCATTAGATCTATCAAGAGCATTTGTCAGAGTTCCACACAAAAAAACTTAATGAAAAGCTTTAGACATTGGGCATTAATGTACGTATTATCAAATGGAACGTACCTTAATAACTGAAAACAATTCGTTAGAAAAGGCGGCGAACGTTCGTCTACATTGCCTGTAACATTGGCTGTTCCTCAAAGGATTGGTCCTGGGACCCATTTGGTTTTTACTGCATGTGAATGATATTGCAAATTATGCCAGTCTTAACGTTGAAGAAAAAATCCGTAAACAGGGCTTGTGTGCTCTTGCCGACGTTTCGACAAGTGGACTTGTCTTCTTCAAGGCTAGAAGACAAGTCCACTTGTCGAAACGTCCGCTCGAGCACACAAGCCCTGTTTACAGATTTTTTCATCACAAGCTTCCATCTTCCCCTTCCTGCCGTTTTTTGGATCTTAACGTTGAAGTCAGGCTATTTGCCGACGACTGTCTGCTGTTTTGTCGTCTAAAAAGTGTTAGGGACCAAATTATGCTTAATGAATCCCTACGCACCAAGGACATAGGGGTGGCGGTACTGCGCCTGCGTGAAGCCCCAAGGACATGCGTACGCATGACAGCTTGAAGCACCACTGGCTCTAACAGAGTAGGTTACTTATGACGTCAGCCTCGCCACTCTCGCGTCCAGCAGAATTTTTGAGAAACAGACCAAGCCGCCGACAATAGCCAGGCCAAGCACCCCCCCCCCCCCCCCCAGACGAAAAGGCGAAACGCCTATCCCGGTGTTAGAAATAAGATCCATAGTTTGCGTGTACAATTTGATTTGTTTGCGTCAGCCCCCCGCAAGAATGCCTTGGTCATCGACGTTATACACCAGGCATCTCTGCTTGCTGTGACCAGGGTGACAGATTTCGAGGGTATCAAGGTTCAAGCTCACATTCCACTTAACAATGACATGGTGGTAGGTATTTTATACGATGTCGACATCTCCATTCCTTGTGCCGACCTTCCAATGCTTATCAACACAGTTAGTGACGATAACAACATCGTCCAAGTCTCACGCCTGGGCAACTCGCCTTGCGTAAAGATTGCCTTTAAAGGAGTACTGACACGAATTTTAAATGTTTTCGGATTGTTGCTCCAAATAAAAACGTGGGTGTCGAGAACCCGAAAAAGAGTGTCGCGGTGCATGGGAATGCATCGAATATATTTTTATTACCGCTACCTTAAAAAAGCAATTTCGGTTTCGGTATCGAGAGGGTGGCTTCGCAGTGACGTATCAAGACTGCTCTGACGTCACGGGAAGACCGCAACTCGCGACATACTAGCAACAGTTGCCTGTTTGCTGTCAGTCGCACGTGGTTCACGTAAACAACGATGAGTGCATTGTCGTCCAGTGACTTTGAGAGTGATTTCTGCGACTTAGGCTGCATGCAGGACGCAAATTTCGCGAACCCAGTGAGCTGTGTTGATTTGTCATGATAATGTCCATTGCGGTGGGGCTGGCTTGCAGATGCTGGGTGATGAACTTTAAAATCAATGTATAATATTTTGTACGCGTTGTGTGGCTCCGGTGTGTGGAGAGCGATGACAGTGCACACTATGGAAACGATAGAGTTCCCTTTTGGGGTGCCTCAGAATCGTGTCAGTACTCCTTTAAAGGCGACACATTGCCATCCCACGTGAAGGTGGGACATTTTCGTCACGTGGTCCGTCCATTTACACCAAGACCGCTCCAGTGCCGTAAATGCCAAAAAAATGGGTCTTGTGAGCGGAGTTTGCCCCCCGCTGCGCAGAGCCACACAATGCGGAATCCTGCCGAGCAACCGCCCTGAAGTGTACCAACTGCCATGGATCGCACGAAGCGTCATCAAAAGATTGTCCATTTGTGAAAAAAGAATGGAGTGTCTTAAAACAGATGGTACGGGATGGCTCAACGCACAGAGGCTGCGGATATTGTGAGGAATAGACAACGACGGTCGCGTCCGCGACGGAGGTCTACGGCTACTACTGCCCTATCTGTATGGACACCGCGATCTCCTACTCCGACAGATCGTCAGACATATCTAAAGCGACAGCTACCACCACGGGCGCTACCATCACCGCCCAATGCATCACAGCCGGAGAGCCGAACAGATGCAGAGGCATTGAAAGCGGCTTATGTCGCGTGGCCTTCACTACCACTACTTAGCACTCATAAAGAGCCGGTGCAGAATGCCACGCAACGTACATCATTGTCCACAGATCATCTCCGCGACGAAAACCTACAAGTCCTCACTGTGTTGAAGTCCCTCATGACCACGATGCGCACTCTCCTCAACAGAATGACAACTCCATCAGCTCAATGCGCACTGCAAGTCCCGGATTCCTTGGAGCCAGTCCTTGCAAGCCTAGCATCTCGGACTCCAGTCATTTAGACAATCCGCAGAAGACCTCAAATAGTGCGCGGTGAACGCTGATATGTGTGTGCGCATATGACTTGTTCCCTCTTCGCTCCTCTCTTTCTCTCTTCTTTTTCTCCCCTTTCCCCCTCCCCCCAGCGTAGGGCAGCAAACCAGGTACAACCTGGTTAGCCTCCCTCCCTTTCCTTTGCCTCTCTCTCTTGATTTGTTTGCGGATACCGGATTACCGGAGCTACTGGAGCCGTTGCAGATGGAAGAAGAAACTTTCTTGAAAAGAAATGTGACGTGGGGGGAGCAAGGCCCGACGGGGGGCTATGCTGAGAGAGACACAGGGGTCTGTGACTTTTGCAGTCCAGTTCGCCAGCCTTGTGTGTACATGCAAGCCTATGTTACTTAGTGACCTCTCCCATATTTCTGGTGCGGGAGCAGTCATCGGGGGTCGTGCTGTTGGGGCCATCCCCATAAAATGTGGTCTTCTCCTTCCTGCGCTGGGCGCCAGTCAATACTTTACATAGCTCCGCTTCTTTCAAAACTGCGAAATGTGTTTTTGGAATGCGTTTTTTGAGCCCTTTGCTTGGATCCGCGTTAATGTTTCGTCTGGTGGCGGATAGAGCCGTCTGAGCTGAGCCGGTCTCCGTGGCTAAGAGCCAGGCCATGTAGTTTGATTCCTGAGCCAGGACCACCTGCCACTTTGTTCCCACAGCGGCCTGGCACCCAAATGAGCCTGATTTCTTGTTCGGGCCCCTATATATGTTTACAGAGCCGTGCTGTTTGAGTACCCTGCAGCATTTTCTTCAATAACCCCTCTTGAAACGAATAGGATGAATTTCGTGCCCGGATTTGTTGTCGCAGATCGGTCTTTCTTCAGCCTCTCCGTGGAGCCGGCCTGAAGGGTTCCTGCCCGCAAGGTACATAGGCAGCCATCAACCTCTGCGATGACACAATTCCTGCCACTTACTGTGTTGCCCTACCACATACGCTACTGGTTTGTCTGACAGCGCTTTTTTAAATGCGAATGCATTTCATAGTCGGGTTATGTCAGGCATCCGGCGTTGGCGTTGTGCGGCGTTGTCCGCGGAGGAGGAGGAGGAGGATAGGTTGAGGAGGTGTGCGCGCCGGCAGGTGTTAGATGTGAAGCATCTTATGCCGAAGCTTAATCCGGTGGTGGTGGTGTGCGGCGTGACCACCCTTACTGCGCATGCGCAAACCCTTTCAATAAAAATAAAAACCTCCTCTCTCCCTCTCTCTCCTCTAGGCATCCCTCCCCGCGGCAACCACACCCTCACTGCGCATGCGCCTCCCCTCCTCTCTCCCCTGCTACGCTCCCCCCCTCTCTCCTCTAGGCATCCCTGCCCGCGCCGTCCACACTCCCACTGCGCATGCGCGTCCCACCTCTCTCTCCTCTCCTACGCTCCCCCCCTCTCTTCTCTAGGCATCTCTGCCCGCAGCGTCCACACTCCCACTGCGCATGCGCGCCCCCCCTCTCTCTCTCCTCTCCTACGCTCCCCCCCTCTCCCTCTATCCCCCCCCTCTCCCTCTCTCGCCTCGCGACGCCGACACAGGCAGCGTCTGCTAGCGAGTTTCTTGGTTGAAAAAACCGACTGCTCGCGCTGCACAACCGTTCACTGGCCACCCCGTATATATGGCAATGGATCTTGACCTCCAAGGTGGTGCCGGTGGGAGATTTCTCCTGTGCGTTGTTGAACAATAAAAATTCGCAGCGTGCGCGTTAACTAAAAGCGGACTGCGAGTCTCTGTGTCCAGTCGGAGTCTTCTGTCTCTCATTGCACATTAGCAGCGATTGGCATGTTCCAGTAGGAAACACCGCTCCATCGCTGCGTGCTTTACGCATCCTCAGTTTTAAATGCGAATGCATTTCTTAGTCGGGCTATGTCAGGCATCCGGCGTTGGCGTTGTCGGCGTTGGCCTCGGCAGGTGTTATAGTGAGAGAAGAGGAGGAGCGCGCTCTGGTGCGTGAGGGCGCTCGCATCGCGGGAGCTCGGCGGAGCTATATATGAAAAAAAAATTTAAAAAAGAAAGAAAAGAAAAAAGAAAATTAAGAAAAAATTAAAACAAATAAAAAAAGAAGAAAAAAAACAGAAAAAAAGAAAAAAAACAGGCGCTACGCCGTGCTCCCGACCAGGCTGCAGAAATTAGGCGCCTTTTCCTTCTTCGAACCACTGTCACCATATATAAATGGAGTGAAGCGCGCGAAATGCATTCGCATTTCCTCACGATTCCCTTCGGGGAGGTGGGGGGCTTTTTTTTTTTTAGTGTGTACACCCGCGCTTGATGACGTCCTTCGTTTAGGCTACCCCTGTTTTTTGACAGCAGCGGGATATTAATATTGGGCTTATTTTCATGTGGAATTTTATGTCTTACTGCGTCTAGAGTTAGCTGTTTTGAGTCAAGTAATATCAGGACGTCCTCTCCTTGTCGAGTGTACGCCGTTGACGCTCTCGACGTTGTCTTGACATTGACGTTGTCTGGCGATGACGCTGTTTGCGTTTCACTCGTTTCGCCCGCGTTGTTAAATCCGGCGAGCTTGCCGTCGCTGTGGGTCACCAGGGCCGCTCTCTTCATCCTTCCTGCGGCACAAGAAGGTCCATGTGTACGCGATCCTACAAATGAAGAAGGCCTGCACTAGTTTGCGTGCTTCTTGTAGAGCAAGCTTCAGTCTGCTTATTCTTCTCAGCAATGCGCTGACTTGTCGCAAAGTGGCGTCAAGCTTTTTGAAGGTCTCTCGAGCGAGCCATTTTTCTTCTAAAAATATTGTGTTACTTTTGGCACTGTTTCATTATTGACAGTTATGTGAAATTGGTTTTCGTGGTGCACTTCTGAAATGTAATTTTGAGCCGTGAAATGCTTTTAGCTCCCGAAGCCCGCGGTCTTCCAGTAACGGTGAGCGAGAAAACAGTGCCGTTATCCGGGCGCGTTCAAACGAGACGGACACTCAAACGACATCATCCGAGCATCGCTGCGCGAACGAAACGAGGCATTCGGGCAACCAGCGAAAATTTTGAAAAATGTGGACCCTCAACGGTTCCTACAGGACGGCATTACATTACTGCCTAAAAAATTTACAAAAATATTCGCTTCAGAGTTTAGTCACACTGTCACTGAAGCTGTAGTTGGAGTATTCGTTGTGATTTCCGGTAGCGACGTTCCAAATGCAGATATGGCATAGTACACTTGTTCTTTTAAACGCCAGCGCCGCCGCTGTGCTCTAGTGAATGCCATCAGTCGGCAGTGGGCTGCCAACTGTGTTCGTGAAGGCAACGGCTTCGCTGCGCTGGTGCATCCGGCGCACCAGCGTAGCGTCGCGTCGTTGCCGCATACGCACGCCGTGGCACAGGCTGGGCAAAGGCCAAGATTTATCTCTCATCGTATGGACGCGTGCAGAGTGTAGTGTGGTGCACTTTTGAGCGCATGCATAACACTGTTTCAAGTATAATCTCCAGCCAATGTGCTTTGTTCGCAGCCATTTCTAGTTCGCATCTAATCTAAATTACGGGAGTGCCACCATTTTTTTCTAGTGGACAACCTTTGTGATGGTCAGTGCACGTTGAAGAACACCAGATGGTCAAAATTTCCGGAGCCCTACACTACGGTGTCTCTCAAAGTCATATCGTGGTTTGGGACGGATAACGTCAGATATTATCAACCTTTGTGATGACATGGCTGACGTCACGCTTGCACACCATTAGGCATGCTTTAATGTGGAGTTGATCTTCATTTTAGTCATTAATAAACAGGCGTTATTTCACTCTCATGGTTCGGCTGCGTGGACACTACCTGTCCTAAGTATACGCGTCTTCCTTTACACCTTCCAGGGTCTCGCCACCTGTCGCAAAGCGCTGTTCTCTGCCGAGACTGTCGCACATTACTTTAGTTTTATGCATATTAATTTTCAGACCTACTATTATGCTTTCCGGGTCCAGTTCAGTAATCATGAGTTGTAATTCGTCCCCTGAGTTACTCATCAATGCAATGTAATCAGCGAATCGCAGGTTACTAAGATACTCTCCATTATTTCTTATCCCTAAGTCTTCCCAATCTAGGGCCCTGAAAACCTCCTCTAAACAAGCGGTGAATAACATTGGGGCGATCGTGTCGCCCTGCCTTACACCCTTCTTTATTAGGATTCTGTCGTTTTCTTTATGGAGGACTATGGTGGCTGTGGATCCGCTGTAGATTTCTTCTAGTATTTATATAGGCTTCGTGGATGCCCTGATTTCGCAGTGCCTGCATGACTGCTGATATCTCCACCGAATCAAATGCCTTCTCGTAATCTATGAAGGCTATGTATAGGGGTTGGTTGTATTCCACGCATTTCTCCGTCACCTGATTGCTAGTATGAATATGGTCTATTGTTTGGTGGCCTGCACGAAATCCTGCTTGGTCCTTAGGTTGATTGAACTCTAATGTGGTCTTAGTTCTATTAGCTATTCTGTAAATAGCTAGTAGACAACGGACAGTAAACAGATCGACCTGTAACTTTTGAAGTCCTTGACGCCCCCCTTTCTTATGGATTAAGATGATGTTGGTGTTCTTCCAAGATTCTGCTACCCTCCCCGTCAAGAGACACTTCGTATACAAGGTGACCAGTTTTTCTAACACAATCTCTCCGCCGTCTTTCAATAGGTCTGATGTTACCTGATCCTCACCAGCGGCTTTGTCTCTTTGCATTCCCCTTAGGGCTTTCTTTACTTCCCCTGTCGTTACCTGTGGGATGTCCAATTCCTCTGGGCTACTTCTGCTTCTTACGTGATCATCCTGATTGTCTCGGCTGCTGTACATATCTCTGTAGAACTCTTCCGCTAGAAGAATAAGGATGGGGTGGATCACATTCGGCAAGCCTTCTGAAATCATGAATGGTGGTCTACCACTATCCCGCAAGAGGAAGGTATACAACAGCTGCATCTTACCGGTACTCACCTACGGAGCAGAAACCTGGAGGCTTACAAAGACGGTTCAACTTAAATTGAGGACGACAAAGCGAGCGATGGAAAGGAAAATGATAGGTGTAACCTTAAGAGACAGGAAGAGAGCAGAGTGGGTCAGGGAACAAACGGGGGTTAAGTATATCATAGTTGAAACCAAGAAGAAGAAATGGACATGGGCCGGGCACGTAGAACGTCGGAAGGATAACCGCTGGTCATTAAGGGTAACTGACTGGATTCCAAGAGAAGGCAAACGCGTGAGAGGGAGACAGAAAATTAGGTGGGCAGATGAGATTAAGAAGTTTGCATGTATAACGTGGCAGCAGAAAGCACAGGACCGGGTTGATTGGCGGAGCATGGAAGAGGCCTGCAGTGGGCGTAGTAGGCTTCTGCTGATGATGACAATCGTAATGATGAAACAGTTTTTAGTTGGGGCTCCTCTTTCTCTTCCCTCTACCTTTCTTCACGTTTCGAATTTTGGACCAGAAATGAAGCGTTTGGCAAAGATATTCACCAACTAGCCCAATAACAAGTTCTTTTATAGCACCGAAAGTGTTACAGCCTTCAGCAATTTCATATACGAAATATTTTTTATTTGGGTAATTTTTACGCTCTCTGCTAACCATCCTGATATGTTGCATCTGAACTGATGTAAGCACTGCTCGTTATCGTATTGTCTGTGGTCCTCAGATTTTTGTGTATGCAGTTTCGTTCAGTCCCGTTCCTCGTGCCGTCTCTGCCTCCTGCTATGACTGGGCCCTCATTATCCGTAGCAAGAACTTGATGTGGAGGAATATGCACGAAGATCGCAGGGCCTATAGGTTCATGACGTGTTATATCACTGCCCGCGAACATAGGAAAAGGGGCCAGAGTATGACAACCGCGGACAAAGGCAGTAGGGCGATCGTAGACACGTAATAAAAGGGATTTGACTGTGGATATATATTGACTAGGCTTATGTTTATCGTTTTACGCATATATCTTGCTCTCCTGTCAAACAAAGATCAGTTGGAAGTCAGCTTTCGTGCTCTGTCTATTTTTATTTATTTATTTATTTGTTTATTTGTTTATTCTCGTACTCACAGCTCCAATCAGGCATTACAGGAGGGGGGGCGGGGGGGGGGTTATACAGAGTAGTTGGAACAAGCTATAGGCGTCCACAATAAACAATGCATTACAACAAGAGTGATGAAAAATACGCCATACATACAAAAAAATTCCGTAGATAAGAACAAAAACAACAAAAAAAGACAACACAATCAAGAGCACTAAGAAGCACAAGTAGCGTATATGGGTGTCAATGTACATCACCAACGTCAAAATAAACTTTCTCACACGAACAGAGCAAAAGGAAAAAAAAAAGATAATGACACTGTACAAATATAAAATGAGGAAAAACTATGTTATAAGAAATAAACTTTATGTAAACATCACCTGCACCCAAAGACCGAACGACTTGTGAAAGGGAGGCTGCAAAAGCTTCGTTATCTAATATGGTAACTGTGCTCGTGCGCTGTGCTACATGCCGCCATGAACCAAAACCAAGTCGTCCAAGCTTCTACGCTTGTACGTAGGGCCTCGATTCTGCAATTAGAGTCCACCCTCTTTTCACCAGTGCACGCGCATAAGATACGAGCATGCTCGACCGGTTGTGAACATATAAGAAACTAATCAGTTTGTGTGAAAGGCCACGCAAGTGTGAAGCCGGTTATTGTGCAAAAGAGTGACCTCCGTGAAATACGCGCTTCCGGTAGGTACATGTAACGGAATGGACTCACCGCCGAATGATTCAGCCTTGCTCTACGTTGATCGAATTCACACGGAGCACCCACTTGGGCTGCGCCGTTTTAAGCGCTCCTTTTTACATAAGGAGCTTGAAAGGGACGCTAAAGGCAAAGAACAATTTCTATAAGAATGAAAGGTGAGTGTTTGAGAACGTCTAAAACGTCCCTTTTATCAACACCAGTGCTCTACCAATCGAGAAATTAAGGTAATTGTGGGACACAATATGCGCCACCAGCGGGACATTTTGTAATGAGCCCAATGACGTCAAGAGTTCCGAGAACAGTTAAACCACTATTACTCAAACAACCCATTATAAAAAAATAACATTCAGGGCATTGCAAGACGTTACGAAACGCTGTTTGCGTATTTATTTTCTATTCAGAGGAAAAAGTAACTTGGCGTAACGATGGTGGTTTTGCCCCGGGCTGCGCTCCGCTCCCGCGGTCGCGTCTCAGTGGTACTTTTCGCTCGCGTAGTCCAAGAGTGGTTTCATTATCGCACATTGCTTCGCGAGCTGTGCTGGCTCGTGAAATTCGCTCTGACTTGAATTTAGAGAAAATGCCGCGTCCGCTGCAACGAAATCAATGACTTTCCAATGGGCGCCACGTAGGGAACTCCGCTCGAAGTGTCTAAGCGTCTAAGTGCCGCACTTGTACGAATATGGGATGACCAACAACAAAACCCACTCGTTTGCTCTCTTGACTTTCCTGCAGCGGATTTCGAAATCGACCATAACGTAAGCAGCAAGTCGTGTAACAAGCCCTTCAAAGTACTGCTTCCCCGCAGCGCCGTTTCGTGCGTCTCGTCAGGAGGCTGCATGCGCACGTAAAGGAAATGCAAGAATAAAGAAATGGTTTCGAGGTTTTGAAAATGCAAAACTCTATTAATAGCCACATATTATTCACGCGGCTGTTCCCTGCTTGTTGCGACCTGAAGGCGACCGGACTTGACGAGCATCTGTGCACTACCAGTGAACTTAGTGTTGTGTGTGTTATAATTTATTTCGTTTTTCTTTCTTTTTTCTCTCGCTTCTCCATCTTACCCCTCGTATAAGGTAGCCAAGCTTGGTGCCTGCCTTTCTCTCTCTGGAGACTACGACGTCGTGGTTTTGAGACGTAAAACCCCAAGAATTATTATTGTCATTATTGTTACTATTGGTGTTGTTTCTCTAATTAAGAAAGAAGGGAGACTTACCGATGGGCAGACTGCGCAGTGTGGGTGTAAATCTGTAGCTGACAGGCATTGCTGATTGTCGGACTGCGTCTGCTCTACTTCGCTGCTTTCGGTGTTGAACACTCGTGGCTCAATAAAGCTGTCATTTTTCTCCTATGGCATTCGGCTTACCGAGACTACGATTCAAAATAATTTTTTTTTATCAATCCTTGCGGTAGGATGCGCCGCGGTTGTACAGTGGGGCACGGTGCTCGGCTGCGGGCCAGAACGGGCGCGTCTTCGATCCCCGCCGCGGCGGCAGCATTTCCGATATAGGCGAAAACGCTATATTTACTTAAATTAACGCGCACGTTACAGAACCCCAAATGGTCGAAATTTCCAGAGCCATCCAATACAGCGTCTCTCATAATCATACGGTGATTTTGGGACCTTAAACCACAACAATTATTGGAGTTATTAGGATATTTATGTGCAGACGCATATGTTGGGGGGCACATTTTTCACTTCGTTGAAATACTTTGAACGCGATAGCGTTAAAGAGCTTGTTTCGCAGAAATTCCGGCGTCGGCGTCGTTGGTTGTGAGCGAAAAATTATCAACTTGTCCGTGACCGAAAAATCATCATCTTGTCCGTGACCGAAAAATCGAGAAAGATGCAAATAAAATAAATAATAAAAATTTTCGGGTTCGAGTGAGGATGGAACCCGGGTCGTCTGCGTGGCAAGCAGGTGTTTTACCACACAGCCATGCCTCTGATTGGATATACTGTGAAAATGACTTCCTCTGCTTGGAAATGCAGTGAAAATAACTTTCATGCTTCGCAAACGCAAGCGTCCTTTATATAGGCGTCGCAATATAACATGTAATATCCCAGGAATATTGCGTGGTACAAGCGTACATTGCCATCGGGCGTCAGAATATGTGACTATCATAACGATATCATAGTTTAAAGCCAGCCACCCATAACAAACGGCACACAACTTACTGCGCATATTCCCTTAACACCACGTAGTGGGTGCATAGCAAGTTCGAAAACATTTCCCACATTTGCCGCGCATAATTTCTCCTGGTTTAAACCATACTACCCATTACATAGTATGCACTAAGTGATTGAAGTACGCAGTAGGGATGGGATATCGCTATCGCGTTCAACTCTTAAAGGCGAAGCTTAAGGGTCCCCTAATTTCTTTTTTTGTCCATGGCGCTGAAGCCGGCGTTGTAGACATAAGGAAAGCACTGATTCCCGATGTGCCGCTGAAGTGCGCCCTCGTGCGTCCCCACGTGGCTCCTCGGTCCTTGCGGCGCCAAGGTCTCCGAGCGACGCCCACTCTGTCTACGGCCTTGTCCGAGTTCTTTCCCCGCTGCGTGGCCCGCTTCTAGACGGCCGATGGAAGGAAGCTCTCTATTCCACTCAGCAACTGTGTCACGCACATTAATTGTTTATGATGCGCGCCTTTCATCTACAAGGTGCAAAGCTTCCGAGTAACTAGTCACACATGGTTAAACTCAACATTATTTATAACAGACAAGAAAGCCAAAGAAAGTATAGGGGAGCCTATTTGTAGGTATTGTGATGTATATGTGCAGAAAGTAAAGTGCACGAAAAGATAACTTGCCGCCGGCAGAGACCGAACTTGCGACCTTCGAACAAAGCGACCAATGCTCTACTAACTGAGCTACAGCGGTGATCAGCCCCCCGTCCACCTTATGGGGTATATATATATATATACATATATATCAGGGGCGTAGCCAGGGGGGGGGGGGGGGCTTATGGGGCTTCAGCCCCCCCCCCCCCCCGAAATTTTTTCGTATTGTGATGTATCGCCGACCAAAAGAGGTAGCTGCGCCGGAAATCATCCTGCATTTTTTCTAAAATGCTTTTCGCAGTTGAAAAGACACTTCGGGGTGAACATTGCTGACCCCTGGTGGTCCTGTACCTGGCTGTGCAGCGCATGATACCGTAAGACATATTCTGCAAAAGAAAGCGTAGTGCCTTGTATTGTCATTTTAGCCGCGAAGGAGTAATTATTGTTGACACGCAGCACGCTCTGGATTAAGATATATAGAAGGGGCATCCAACAAACCTCAACTAGCGGGCCGCAGTAACGAAATTTAGTCCCACAAGCGCTGGGAGGACAGTGAAGATGGTGTATTTCGGGGGGGGGGGGGGGAGAGGGGACAGATATTTTGAATCAAAATGTCACCAAACGTTGCCTCTTGAAAGAATAAAGAATCATTTCCTGCATGGGTCATTTCAGAAGGGTATTTCACGTCAAGTATCGGAAAACTTATGGATACTGATTTTCAGAATGACTAAAATTTGGACGCCGATTGTGAATTATGAAGTGTTTTCGGTACACGGTATATGTTGCAACTTATCATGAGCGCATGGGATACCTCGCGCACACGCACAAAACATTTGTGCGTGTGCGCGAGGTATCATGACACACATGACATGACACTCCCGTCACGGTAGCTTGCCTGAACAAAGAGCTATTATGCGTAGTAGGGGGGGGAAAATAATGCGAATACTATTTAGCAAACTCGCAAGGGTATTCTGTCTGAAGGAGCGGGCTGCTGGTAAGGGGTCCACGGGCTGCGTGTTTCAAATCAAATCAAATCAAAATGAGGTTATTAAGACGTGTATACAAAAGATGCGTACATAATATTTGGACCAATAGCCTGCGTGGCTAGTAGCTGGTCCACTAGAGAAAATACATAAAAGTTAGCAGCGCACATGAAAGGTCATGAAAAAAAGGATTGATTTTATACATATGGAATATTCAGGGATGTACAATCTACGTATGGAAAGGTGATTACCATTCACTAGACAAGAAAAAGCGTTTACAAGAAAGGTTGAAGTTACGCGTAGTTTTTATTTCTAGAGGCACAGTGTTCCAGGTTACAGCTCCGAAGAATTCTAACAATCGTTCGCCATAAACATTGTTACAGGGAGGAAGATTTAAATTTAACTGACTCGTTTGCCTGGTGTTTGCACGCGGGAAGTTGAATATGGTGTTGGGTAGTGGAAAGTTTGTGTACAGTATTTTGTGAACTAGGCAAGTCACCTTATAATTTCTTAGCGCCGTAAATGAGATAATATGAAGATCATTGAATAGGATGCTACTGGGGTAATGAAGGGGGAGAATGTTATTATTCTTAAAACACGTTTTTGTAACTGCAGTATAGGTCTTAAATAAGTTTTGTATGTTAGGCCCCAAGCCTCACAGCAATAGCCGAGGTGTGAATGAAACAGAGAAAAGTATATGCAACGAAGTAGAGAACGAGGAAAATATTGGCGGGAACGTACCAGTGCATAACAGCTGAAAGCTAGTTTCCTACACACAACATTGATTTGGTCTCTCCAGTGCAAGTGATGGTCAAAACGAACTCCTAAGTATTTGAATGTGTCGACCCTATTCAGAGTTTGGTTGGCCAGAGAAACATTAAGGCTGCTGTAGTTCACTATTTTCCTGCTTGAGTGAAATACGACGTATTGAGTTTTCTCAGTATTTATGGCTAGCCTGTTTTCTGTAAACCACTTATTTATTATTGCCATTTCTTTCGATATAACGTCTTGCAGTGTCCCGGCAATGCAGTATATTCTTAGAACAAAAGGCATCTACTAATTTGGGCTGCTAGGTTACGCCGATCAGCGGGGGGGTGCATCCCCACAGTGGGTATGTAAGGGCGGGGGGGAGAGCACCTTTGACTCACTCCGTAACTGACCACTCTGACCTTCAAAGTTGCTGTGATGTAGTCAGTGTTGCCAGTGAGCTGATATATTTGAGGTCAATTTTCGGAACACACCAAAATCTTTGTTTTCCCACTCCGATAAGCGAATCCACATCGACGACACTGCTAAGGAGACTATAATGTAGTAGCAATCCTGCTTTGCCAAAATTACTTCCTTCTAACGGTGATATGCTTCGAACAGCCCTCTTTCGGCCAAAGCATGAGGACTGTCTTGTGCTATATATGTGGCGTTTTTTTTTAAAGAACGAAATCAGAAAAGGGCTAAATTTCACGGGAGCGTAAAACGTGCCAAAGTATATTCTCTTTTTTAAACGAATTGGAATCAAAATGGGACAATTCCTCATCGTAATGTGGACTCAAAAATGCAGTTTCAAATTTTAAAAAACCATCAAAATCTTTTATCTGCTTGGATGAAACTGAGTCAGATCCATTAAATCAGTGCTGCTTCAACAAACACGACCAAAACAACCAAAGTGACCGGGTCCAATCTGTTTCACATGGGTCCTAGTAGCTTTCCTATATTACTTTGATTGGACAACCTTTGCGCTGCATATCATGGCCTTCTTTCACTCCGAGACGGTATATTTGAAATAGAAGAAAACTGAAATGAAGATACTGGGCACCGCTTTATTCCCTTGAAGAAGAAGCGATCCGAAACGGCGTGAGATCAAATGAGCTAAAAAAGAAGACGAAGTAGAGCTGAAACAGTTTTCAGGCTATAGACAAACAAATAAACGAACAAACAAACAAACAAACAAACAAGCATTTCTCTGATGGCCCTCAAGATGCCAAGAACGACAAAACCCTGCCGGCAGTCCAGAATGGTACGCATTTTCCCTGGAGATCACTCGCTCTACAAGTCTAGTTTATCGTCGTTACGCCAATGCAATAGAAGGCGGCGCCGGCGGAAACACAAGCATGGTGTTAATGTTGTCGCAAAATATTGCTTTATCGTTCATTTGCTGCGATTTAGACTTCTTTTACGAGCTAAGTCAAGCCCAAATGAAACGTTACAATCTCTAAAAGCCAAATACAAATTTTACTCTGGAATACTGATGATAGTAGGCTACATAGATTTTAGCCGCAATATAGATTTGAGGTATTTTGGTGACATGAGCGCACTGGCGAAAAAATGTTGGAGCTGCCCGACCACATTGTCCATAGCAAAAAACTGCGTTTTTTTTTTCAGTTTCAGTTTAAGCGAACTTGGCTTTTTTAGAAGAAAAGCGCCACATATGTATGATCTAGCAAGAATAGTTCCGTATCTACCGCGCTGATATTTCGAGCGCAGTTAGCCCGGTGTTTGGCAATACTACTACTAATAATAAATTGTGGAGTTTGACGCGCCCAGAACCACGGTATGGTGATCAGGCACTTCGTAGGGGAGGACTACGAAAATTTCTAGCGCTTGTGTTGCTTAAGAAGCATTTAAATCAAGGAGGCTCGCCCACTTACAGTGGCCTCGAGCATTTCGTCTCCATAAAAATGCCACCGCCGCGGCCGCGATGGAACCCACATCATTCGCGTTAGCAGTCGAGCACCGTAACTACTGTACCACCGCGGTGGATTGCGCTTTGAAAATTTTGTTTGCTTTGTATCTTTTGTCTTTTATAAATGTGAGTATCACGAGGTCAACAAAAATCTATATTTAATGTGTATTCCGTAAAGCCACTGCTGTCTATGTGAGCTACGTTGTCTCCCGACTCAGTAGCGTAATGTTTTGGGATAAGTGGTGTCAAAAGGTCCTGCGTAAAAAGTTAATATCTCATAAAGCACCGTGAATGGATGTCCATACAACTCTGGAAAGAAAGCAGCATGATAGATTTGCAAAACATCGCGCCGTCTAAGTAGCATCAGGTAGCATTCTATATTCCGAAGGAAATTTTACATTTCACTTGTGGTTCTAGTCACTCGTTTGCGGTCAGAGAAACAGGTCATCACTTCGCTCACCGGCAGTTCATCTCAGCAATACCTGCATCACGCGTTATTAAGGTTCGCAATCAGTGTGAACGCTTGCTTAGTTTTCATGCAAATAAATGCTATTAGTTGCACTTTCTAATAAGAAAGCGTAGCAGTATGTTTTTAGTGGGACGTCAGGTGGAAAGGTGGATAAAACTGTCTGGCGGGTGGACAAACTTACGTAGTATTGTGTTACAATGTGCACTACCAGAAGGTAAACTTGATCACTGTGTCTATGACAAAGCTAATATATGTATGTAAGTCTGCTAGACGTAACGCTGCTCTTCGTTATTGTTTTCTTCAATAGTAAGTTGGCAGATTTCGCTGGCGAGCTTATTCTAACAGTGCGAAGTATAGCGGGTAAAAGAACATGCTCACACAGCATGAAAAATTGATTCGATCGCCGTTTTCAACAGATTTTGATTAATTAGCTTCTCGAAACTAAAATAATTTTGACGTTTGTGGTGAATTCTGCTCGATCGATTACGTAGATGGACCTTCAAACACGAGCGGAAAAACAGGAGCATGCAAATGCACAGCAAAATATAGCCAGGTTTAAATTTAGTGCAATATTTTCTATTATAATTTATATCTTCAGTAATGAATTTGTGTTTTCTAAATGGCTTCTTCGCATGACTCAACTTAAATGATCTAGTGATTGTAACGTAAGTATACCAACTTTCCCACATGAAGCTTTCATATTCCGATGTAGGAGTAAGATTTATTTCCAGTAATCATGCAAAAATGCGTGACGATTGTGGTGCGTGATAGATCCTGGTGGAAGTATTGTTCAAGGTTGAACAGCTGGAGAGGAAAATTGTGAGGGCCTTCTTCTCAGGAAACGTGTGATGCAGCAACGTCATGTCAGTAGAATTAAGCGCGAAAAAGTTTCCGTAGTTCAAGAGCGCCACTTGAACAGCGTTCACTTTTGCGAATGGGTAAAGAATGTACTGCGTTTCCAGAGTTGCACAGACTTTCGTTAGTTCACTTGGGCAGCCCTATGTAAAAGGCTTTTAATTGTTTCCTCCGAAATGGCAAGCTGGCCCGTTTCACCGGACAGGTGCTGTGAACGATGAGAAGTGTAAAGAAAAACAAAAAACTATGCATTTGATTAGATCACAGTTTTTAACAGACTTTGTGCTGTAACAGCGCCATCATGCGCCAACATTTAAAATGCTGGAGAAGCAAATAGGCATCTGCCTCTCATCAGTGGCGTAGCCAGGGGGTGGCACATCGGGCACGTGCCCCCCCCCCCCCCCCCCGAAATTTTTTTTCGCCGTTCTTTACAGAGCGAAAAATGACCATTTCAATGAGGTGCCCTCCCCGAAATCAAGGAGGTGCCCCCCCCCCCCCCCCCCGACAAAAATTTCTGGCTACGCCCCTGCCTCTCATGTATATATATATATATATATATATATATATATATATATATATATATATATATATATATAGTAGTGGGAAAAGAATCACGCAGACCCCGATAGAATAAGGAAGAAGAAAATACGACTTTCGTTGTTTTGGCACTGTATATTCTTACTAACGTTTCGTCTGGTGGAGTCTGGTCCACCAGACGAAACGTTAGTAAGAATATACAGTGCCAAAACAACGAAAGTCGTATTTTCTTCTTCCTTATATATATATATATATATATATATATATATATATATATATATATATATATATATATATATATATATATATATATATATATATATATGTGTGTGTGTGTGGTTACATGCGAGCCCCCCCCCCCCCCTCCCCCCCCCCCCCCCGGAAAAAATTCCTGGCTACGCCACTGGGGCTATGGACGCCACAGGCGTCCATAGCCAAACAAAATCACCTTTGGCGAAGGTGACGGGCAGGTGTCTTGCATCGTAACGGTCTTTAGCTCGAGCCTGGGCTGAGAGAGTTCCAAGCCGAGCAAGTCGACGCGCTTCTTCAGCGCGACACAAAGTCTGCGCAACACTGGCGCTTTCGTTCGCCGAGAAGGGAAGTATGGTGTCGAGAAAACTTTCGGGGTGACGAGCATATAGAAGAAAGAAGGGCGTATATCCTGTGACCTCGTGCTTTGCAGTATTGAATGCGTACGTAACGAAAGGTAATACAGCATCCCAGTTCTTATGGTCCGCTGAGACATACATTGAAAGCATGTTGATAATGGTACGATTAGTACGCTCTGTTAGGCCGATAGTTTGTGGGTGATAAGGCGATGAATGCCGATAGTCACACCCACATAGCCGTAGCAACTCCTCGACAACATCGGCGGTGAACTGCCGGCCGCGATCACTGATCACCACACGAGGGGCTCCGTGACGGAGGATAATCGAGTGCAGTAAAAACCGCGACACATCAGATGAGGTGGCTGAAGCAACTGCCATCGTTTCAGTATCCGCGATGCGCAGCGCCTATAGGGGCGCCACTGAAAGCCGCGTAGCGGCGGCCGTCGGAACCGCAAGCGGGCCGCGTAGCAGACGCCTCCTTTCACTGCAAGCAAGCATGACGGAAGTGCGCGCGTGCGATTTGCCGCTTTTGCGCGTCCCAAATTATTACTTTTGCGGCGATAGTGTACGCAAAGGAGCCGCACTTTATAATAGTGAACCAACGCGTGAACCAACGTTTTTTCTCGACACAGTAGCTTCGTTTACGTGCCATGTGTTTATATGATAGATTTTGAGGAAGCGCTGTCGCACCGGCGCATGGATTTCAGGGGTGTGGCCACGCGAAGGGTGAGCGTTGGTAAAACTTTGAAACTAGCACGATAAACTTGTGAAAAAATATCTCGGCAGCTTGCGCTAGTGGCGCAAGGGTTTCCTATTAGCATTGTTATAACCGGCAAAGGCCGGCATGCCTTCCAAACGCAGTCCGCGTCCAGCAGGAACGCAAGAGGTGTTCTTGCGCGCTGCAGGGAACGCGCATCGGCGTTGCTGGTACACGCAGTCCGCGTCCTGTGAAAAGACTTGACGAGACGCGCGTGCACGGACGGATATAAAAGGAGCGCATCGAGAGTGCGCTCGTGGCCTCTTGTCGCTTGCGAACTCTTCTCATGTAAAGGCGCGTCTCTACGCCTAGTTTGTTTACTCTTGTAAATATGTAAATAAACGTGCCTTTTTTTAAAGCAAGAAGCCTCGCAAGAGTTCTTTGCCGGAGCCTGGCTGGCAGCCTGTACCCCCCTCCTCGGTCACATCAGCATAAAGTCATGTTACGAGGCATTCAAAAGGAGGTTGAATCGGTTGAATGTCCTGTCAAAAGCCTTCAATGCGCACAGGTGCCATGTTTTAGAGCCAATATGCGTAGAGTTGAGGCGAGCGCACAGCGAACATTCTGCACCGGTGATCGCATTCCAGTGCCATCAATAGGTAGAATGCAGCCGATTTCGTGGCAACACACGTGTGATTCCACGGAGCTTTTGTAAAGGAGCCGTCACCTGCCCACATTCTGTGGCATTGCGCTTCGCGCCATTCGTTTTTCAAGAGAGCCTAGGCATCGCGTCTTATCAGTAATAACAACTTCATGTGCATTGCAGCGTCTACAAAGCAGGCAAGGCGACCAAGTGTAAACGTAGTAGCGTTCGCTGAAGACGTAGCGAGATAAACGGAGAAATAAAAACACGGTAATCGTTCTAACACTGTCGTAAAGAAAGTGCGATTGCTTACCTTCTGCGTCGGACAGCCGCGATCCACCGCCTTCGCATCTCGCTCATGAAATAGCACCGGAAACCTGTAGAAGTGCGTTTCTGGCGATTTTTTGTATGTGTTTGAGCAGCCGACAACGCGGCAGTAATTTTTCGACATCGCTGAAGCCCGACAGAGGCGTTAAATCACGATGAAAACACGTCCATCCGTGCACTCGCGTACACGCTCGCGGGAAAACTGCTCGCCCGAGCCCGCCTGCGCTTCCGAGCCGTGGCGGCAGATGGCGTCGTCGGCGCTTTGCGCATTGCCTATACCGCGTTACAACACACACACACACACACACACACACACGCACATATATATATATATATATATATATATATATATATATATATATATATATATATATATATATATATGCATGCACTAAATTAAACGTGGGAGTATTTGTAAGCGCCGCCAGTAGCCATGATGGCGAGTGGGGAACGCTCTTATATATATATATATATATATATATATATATATATATATGAGAACTAACAGACAAAGATGCCAAGGAAAGTATAGGGGAAGCTATTAGAAGTAATTGTAATGTAAATGTGAAGAAAGGAAAGTGGACGAAAAGATAACTTGCCACCGGCAGGATCCGAACCTGCGACCTTCGAATAACGCGTCCGATGCTCTACCACTGAGCTACGGTGGCGGTCATCTCCCCGTCCACTTTATAGGGTATATATATGTACTTAAACGTGGGAGCGTCAGTCAGCGCCGCCTGTTGCCATTACGGCGAGTGTGGAACACTCTTTCTTGCCTGTAGGCGTCACGTAGTACGTGATCTTATTACGAGAGGGCAGCTGACTAGTAATCCCTCGCATACAACCTGAAGGCATCAAGTCTGCCAGAACGAGACCCTCGTTATGAATGAAGGAAGGAATTGTAAACTTAAGGGCTCGTTTGCTTTGTTAAACACAGTATTAATGAGAACTAACAGACAAAGATGCCAAGGAAAGTATAGGGGAAGCTATTAGAAGTAATTGTAATGTAAATGTGAAGAAAGGAAAGTGGACGAAAAGATAACTTGCCACCGGCAGGAATCCGAACCTGCGACCTTCGGAATAACGCGTTATTCGAAGGTCGCAGGTTCGGATCCTGCCGGTGGCAAGTTATCTTTTCGTCCACTTTCCTTTCTTCGCATTTACATTACAATTACTTCTAATAGCTTCCCCTATACTTTCCTTGGCATCTTTGTCTGTTAGTTCTCATTAATACTGTGTTTAACAAAGCAAACGAGCCCTTAAGTTTACAATTCCTTCCTTCATATATATATATATATATATATATATATATATATATATATATATATATATATATATATATATATATATATATATATATATATGCATGCACTAAATTAAACGTGGGAGTATTTGTCAGCGCCGCCAGTAGCCATGATGGCGAGTGGGGAACGCTCTTTTAGGGGCGAAGCTCCTTAGGGTGTGGGTCTGTCCCTCCTCTGTAGTTGCTGTTGTAGTAGTAGTACTAGTAGTAGGTAGGTAGGTAGGTAGCCACGTGTAGTGGAATGTACCCACTCTACGTGATAAAGATGACGACGACGCAGTATAGTGGAATGTACCCACTACACGTGATAACGATGAAGTATAAGCTCGTTCCAGTATAGTGGATTGTACCCACTACACGTGATAACGATGACGATGACGCTGATGACCATGAAGTATAAGCGCGTTCCAGACCACACATTCTCTTTCTGCCATGGATGAAAACGATCGAGCTTCGCCCACTCATCATCATTCACTTCGTGGATATGGCGTGATTTTTTCTGCCTGCTGGCGTCACGAAGCGCGTGATTTTTTTACTACCTTGCAGCTGACCAGTAATCCCTCGTATACTACCTTAAGACATCCAGTCTGCCAGAACGAGACCCTCGCTATGAATGAACGAAACGTACCTACACCTTTGGCACACCTTTCGTAGCTACACCTTGGACACAATGCTGTACTTTGCTAACCCTCCAAGTAAATTGGAGACCACCAAGAATCGCGTTCGCGAAAAAAAATTGTCCTTTAATTCATAAAGGCAGATTAACGGAAAGGCGGGCTAGTTGGTTAGGGTTCATGATGAATTATGTGGGGCAGCGCTGGAACGAAGACAAAGACGAGAAAAGACAGGACATGCGCTGTACTCACAACTAAAATTTTTATTGGAAAAAACGCCACTTATATATCCATGATCATAATTTAAGCGCGGTACTGAAGTGACGAGGACGGGACAGGGAGAACACTGTCCCGTCCTCGTCACTTCAGTACCGCGCTTAAATTATGATCATGTCACACCAACAAGGCCAAAAATCTACCCTTGCTAAGTTATATATCCAGCATCGTCCAAATCATGCCATCAAAGGTGCCACGTGAACCACTTCAGGGCAATATCAGCCGGAAGACCGCGTCATGGAAATCGTACACAGCATAACAAAAACTTTAAAAAAAATTATACAATGGATAAAATACGGTACGATGTAGCCCTATACTATACACGTGTGCATGAGATACTCTAATTCTTTAGATGAAAGGTCAATAGAAGCTTGACTGATGCATTTCTCTTTTAATCTATTGATATGAAAACCTTCTATTATTTTTCTTGTCGTTTTAATATGATGACGTGAAAGAATGACAGTGTCAATGAAATGTGGATTACATCCACACGAATGGCAATGGTTGGCTAGATGATAAGAAGTAGCATTAGAGGAGGAGAGCGAGCGTAGGTGTTCTTGCAGTCTAATGTTAATACACCTCCCACTTTGTCACACAAAGTATATGTTGGACAAAGTGGGAGGTGTATTAACATTAGACTGCAAGAACACCTACGCTCGCTCCCCTCCTGTAATGCTACTTCTTATCATCTAGCCAACCATTGCCATTCGTGTGGATGTAATCCACATTTCATTGACACTGTCATTCTTTCACGTCATCATATTAAAACGACAAGAGAAATAATAGAAGGTTTTCATATCAATAGATTAAAAGAGAAATGCATCAGTCAAGCTTCTATTGACCTTTCATCTAAACAATTAGAGTATCTCATGCACACGTGTATAGTATAGGGCTACATCGTACCGTTTTTTATCCATTGTATAATTTTTTTAAAGTTTTTTGTTATGCTGTGTATGATTTCCATGACGCGGTCTTCCGGCTGATATTGCCCTGAAGTGGTTCACGTGGCACCTTTGAGGGCATGATTTGGACGATGCTGGATATATAAGTGGCGTTTTTTCCAATAAAAATTTTAGTTGTGAGTACAGCGCATGTCCTGTCTTTTCTCGTCTTTGTCTTCGTTCCAGCGCTGCCCCATATAATTCATAAAGGCAGATCTTGCTTTTGTAACTATGGTGCGGTTCGGTGAAACGCCGGTTAAAAAATTCGCCGCGCATCTGCGTGCGTCGCTGCAAATGTCGTGGAAAGACGATAGTCTTCTGCCGGCCGTACTACATGAGTCCTGGTCTCATCCGCGGCAACCCGTGATGCTGTTCTCGTACCATTTCCGTCCTGGCATGACCAAGCGTCTTCTCGCCGCAAGCACGGTGATTTCGGTACGGTGAAAGAGCATTTTACTAGTACGAGAAAAATCGTTTTGCTCTTTAGTGTCCCTTAAGTTGATTGCGGAGAGTAGGCTCGAAAATGCACTGATATTGGCGAATGCGTAGCAAGTGGCCTTATGTGTTTGAGTAAAAGGCATCAAAACTTCAAAAGCCGAGAAGACGCGTAGAGCGCCCGCGAAAAGAGTTTCCCTTGTTTGCAGCGACCGGGGCAGACTGCGCCAGCTATCGCGCGTCGGATGAAACACGCAGCACTTCGCGCGACCTCGGAGACAGACGACGGCTCTTCGCTTTTGCGAGGCAGCCCGCAGTTTCAGCGCAGCGTAAGAAACACTAGGGTCTTTAGTATTACGTATCTATGTATTTTCTAGTAATGGAACACACAACCTAATGCTTACGTATTGATATTGTGCCTCAGATATGCGTAATATTTGCTATTTGATCGACAATGTTCACAAGTATGAACGCAGCTACCAGTTCGAGACGGCTGGGCGTTCAGCAAGTGCTTAAACTTTGGCCGGGTGGCTGAATCGTGTGAGAGACAGAATGACAGAGCGAATTTTTCTACCAAAAAAAGATTATCGTCTTGAAAAGCCACCCGCGTTCATTACCTCTTTCTGTGTCCGCTGAGTACGTCGATTAAGCCGAAACCACATGCGCGAAAATTCGGACGCGAAAACGACGCGACGAAAGTGGCCGTCACGCGACTTATTGCTCGATCGATCACTCGGTGTTGCAAGTCTAGGAATCCTCGTTCGTCGCCCAAAAGTTCTTCGAGTGGCTAGGCAACCATGCACCAATTTGCCGTCAATGCGCTCCCTCCACGTCATCGCTTTTTACAGTAGACGTCGAAGTCTACTGTAAAACCTTTTTTAGGGGCCCTCTGGCGTATATTCAAGGCAGCGTGCATTGTGCTGCGCCGTGCGGTGCGCACGGAAGCCACACGGAAGGACAAGCCTCAGGTGCTTCGCCCCTAAAAGTTTCGGCCTGCGTCAAAGGCGACGAGTTAAGGCAGGCAAGGAGGCCTGCGCATGTCGTCTACTGGAGCCACAGAGTGGCGGTGGCGCTGTCATCCGGAGAACAGGCGTGCGTCTGCCTCTCCCCTTGTTTTCTTGCGATAGCAATAATGCGGACACTCATGCTCCGTATGATCGATCACTTCGCGTCGTATGTTTGCGACCGAAAGCTGGCCAAGTGTGCAGACGTGCACTGCTCGAGACCAGACGAAACGCGCCGGTCGGGTCCGTAGGGTTGCGAAAAATGAACGGGTGCCGGTGGTGGCGCAGGCCGGGCGGCAACTGCATGTTTTGGCCTAAAAGGCCCGGTCGTGCGCGCTACCTCGACTGAGATTACCAGACGGCTCACATCCTTGTGCATACTACTCTCGTCCAGCTGACATCGCCTTCAATCGGCAGACAGCGCGCGAACCTCCGCTATTCCTGGAGCGGCCGTATTCCCTTGTATAGTCACGCCATGACGGTGTTAGCTGTGAGCCATAATTCGTATAACATTGCGCTTTGTTCCTATCGCATTCACTACTTCACCCTTAAGGCGGCGAACTAGGACTTTTTAGTGACATCGTGCGCCATGTCGTGTGCAGGTAGGGGATCCACGCTGGGTCAGCCGGCGCTGCTGCGCGCGAAAAGTATATGCTCAAGTCAGAAAAAACGCGGGATTTTGTGATGAAAAATTCGTAAACAGGGCTGTGCTGGAGCAGACGTTTAGACAAGCGGACTTGCAAGCCGTGTCGGCTCCCCCAGAGCCCTGTTTACGAATTTTTCATGCAATATTAAGGTAATAGCATTTCAGGCGCCTATTGTTGTTCTAAAAAAAAATTGGCCGCGTATCTGCGTGCTTCGCTGCAAATGTCGTCGAAAGACGATAGTCTTGTGCCGACTGCACTGCATGAGCGGCATGAGTACCACAATTTAATAGCTGGGGCTAGCCGCTGGGCTCGTTTTTCGGACGTTTTCCGGGCACGCTTAGACGGACGCCGGCGTTTATCCGCTGAAATTTGGTCGTCGGTCTTTTCTCTGCGTTCTCTGATCATGTCTTGTAGAGTGGGTCGTATTTCATCAAGCGGCCATATATGTTTTGCCTTGCCTGAGACAGCGCTCTTCTACGATGAATCAGCCGCATCTGGCTGGCATTGATAAAACAGAAGAGGACGCCATCTACAGCGCTACCGGGGAACATCGGCTTGTGTTGAACTATGCTGCTGCCAGGTGGCAGCACCACAGCGTCGTTAAATCACTGGGCGGAGACTTGTTTTGTACACAACGGCGCATTCTCAGCGCCGCGTAATAAACACTGGGATATTTATAATTACGTATCTATAGATTTTGTTTTAAAGGAACACTGTGAATAGTACTAAGGTATTGATGTTGTGCCTCAGGTATGCGTAATATTTGATTTTTAATTGCCCACGCTCACCCGTATGAACACATGCTTCTCGGTCAAGATTGGAGGTCGTAAGGCAGGGGGTTAAACTTTGGCCAGCTAGCTGAATCGTGTGACGTGCCGACAAACAGAGAAACAGACAGACGGACGGACAGACAGACAGACCAAAATTTTTCCGTTTAGGTATCCCAAGAAAGACTATCGTCTTTAATAAAGGCGGTATGATGCGCGTCTGCATATATTTTGGTCAGTTGAATAATGTAGTGCTCCCCGACTGTGAGCTCATTCCTTGAGCAGGCGTGATGTTTACTAAACTTACTGGAAACGTTTCTCCAAATTCGACTTTACGAAGGGGCAAGTCGCCATGGCCGCTGAGTCCAAAGATGTCACTGCATTTCCATGAGACATTTGGCTATACAAGTTTGGGTACAGTCAACCTCCAAAGATTACGGACCACGCTAGCGCGTGGCCTCTTCGCGGCATTTCCGCTACGTAAGCACTGATCGACAGCAGCGCGCTTAATCGATAGTCTGGTTATTTTCTCACTCGTAGGAATATCTCACACGTTCCACTTTCTGACGCGACGCACTCTTCGGCAGCCGTGGCTACGCGCGTCTGTCTGGAGATCATTGTATCAGCCTAACTATTATCTGTCGCAATCTTTGTCATGAAATGATCCCATGAAATCAGAAAAAATCGGTGTTCTCATCACCAGTGCTGAAGCAGCTATCTCCGATTATTCTGCACGAGAAGTACGCTAATCACTTACACATCTATACTGATGGATCACTCTCCAGTGTTCGTCCGGAGCAGCGGTCATCCCAGCGAAGGCTATTACAGTCAGTTTCAAGACAGCCCACCCAATAACATCGACCGCTGCAGAACTTACTGCTCTCCGCGCTGAACTTCAGGTAGTCAACCGTGAACGGCCTCAACGATGGTCAGTCTTCAGTGATTCGAAGGCAGCTCTGCAATCTTTGCTGTCAGCCCTGCGGCACGGACCATGCGAGCAGTTGGTCTTCGAAGTTAGGTATCTCCTTCATACTTCATTCGAGGACACCACGTGACCTTTCAGTGGCTGCCAAGTCACTGCCGCGTGATAGGCAATGAACGAGCCGACATTGCTGCTCGATGAGCTCTTCAAGGGGACATGGTCGAGACAATACCCTTGTCGAGGACCGATGCTGCTAGCCAACTTCGAGTGGTCGCACAAGAAGTCACTTTCTCCACTTGAAACACAACAAGTAGACTGCGCAACCAACACCACCACTGCCTGAACACTCTACGTCTTGAGACACCTACTGAACTACGCCAAAATGATGCCCCTCTGCTTTGCCGTTTATGGCTGGGAGTGGCTTTCACAAAGTCATTCTCCTTTCGAATTGAATTGACTGACAACCCTGTTTGTGATAACTGCGGTAGCGAGGAGACACTACAGCACATCTTCTCTGACTGTCCTCGCTACAATGCCCAGAGAACATCACTAGCAGCCGCTCTAGCTCGGATAGATCAGAGACCGATGACAGCAGAAACCATTCTGGAATGTCGACCTGAGAGGTCATCGCGGGTGAAGGCGACGAAGGCAGTGCTGAACTTCTTAAAGGCAACAGACTTGCGCTGGTGATAATAGACTTACAGCTGTGATGACTATGAAGTGTGACTTTGTGTGTGCGTGCTCTCTTCTCTCTCTCTCTCCATCTTTAAAACTCCCCCACCCTTTTTCCCAGTGTAGGGTAGCATACCGGTACTACTATAGACTGGTTAACATCTCTGTTTCTTCCTTTCCCTCCTCTTCTTTCCTTCCTTTCGTCGTCGTGAAGTGACACGTGCTAATGTGAACTATATGAACGAGAACAGCCCGTGGCCTCAATTCGACCGGCATGGCCCTGTCAAGTGGAAAGAGAGACACTTTTACGCGAACTCTTGTCACTCCCATTACGCGCCTCTTTTAAACGACGCTCGAAGTATATGACACAAATAACAGGTTGATATTGTGGCGCCTGCCGAAGCACTCACGCATGGCCAAGTTCAGCACCGCGCTGTAAAGATCATACTTTGTTGTGTGTGTTACACGCGCACACACAAGTGACTGGAGGAACGGATTGCCGGCTCTGCTTGGTGTACTCGCAACCGGCCCTCCGTGACAAGCAATCAGGTGCTGCCGCGTTTTATCGGCAATAGCGGAGCGGGCGTGCCGACTCTTAAACTGACCGCGAGGCCATTTTCGCTTTATTTCCTTGGGGGGGCTGCAGCGAATCACGTTTGAGGCTCTATTCGCGGCGCGCTTGCGTGTTCCCTTTCGCATTGCTCGCGATAGTAGCCAACCGTTCGAAGCGGCTAGTGGTTACTTTGACTCTGCTACCAAAGTAGAAGTGTGACGCTCATACCGCTAATAAGCGCTTCGCATGAAAACAACAAACTTACAGTGTTCTGCGCGGCAGTAGGAAACTGATATACCAGCGAATAACAAGAACACCCGTTTCCGGCTAAGCGCTGCGGTCGACGGTATGAGGGCGCACCGCTAGGTGGCGCTGATAGTCAGTTTGACATAAACACCCTGGATATTTTTTGGTAAGTACCGTAGTTCTTGTAACCGAGCCGCCGCGCCGCGCGCCCTCCTCTCCCGCCTCTCGGGCCGTCGCTCGGGAAACGCGCGCGAAACATTTTCTTGTGTTTTCTTTTTCGCCGGCGCTATCATTGCATTGTACCATCCGCTATCAATGCATTGTACCATCCGTCCGCCTATACGACATATGAAGCATTTTACTTTTCAATTCGCCTACAGGACATTTCATTAACTCCGTCACCTTTAGTACATTTAATGCGCTTTGATTTACTTTATTTTCACTTGTATCACTTAATTCCCACCTCGTTGTGCGTATGAACCACTTCTCCTCGCCCTACACGGCCCACAAGATCGGCCGAACGCTGTAAATTGTTGTACGCGTCGTTTTGCCCTCGGACGCGGTTCGGTACAACCTATAGCCATATACAACTACGCTGGAAAAGTGCAATCTCACTCAGCGCGTGCGAATAAGTCTGCGGCATGTCGCCCGCGCCGGAACGTTGCACCGTATTCGTCTCTTATACGCGACGAGTGGCTTCACTGCACAGCCGTTGAACATAATGGCGGACCTATGCGCAACTCTACTCCCATATGGAGCATGTACAGTGAATCTAGTTTGACATAAGGCTTCTCTATTTTCGAAAGGTGGCGACAACTACACGTGCGCCATCTCGAGGGGTCCAAGGAGCAGAGCTAGCAGATGACGCGCCGCTCGCTCCCGTGCATCTCGCGGACGCTTGAAACACAAGTTGGCGCGCTTGAACGGTTTAATTATAACATTTGAGGCCAAACATGCTCAGAAGAATTGAGACTGCATGGACAATACGTTGAACGAGCCACGTTAAACGTTCCAATAAAACGCATGCGTTTCCGAAGCAGCTTCTCAGCATTTTCCCACAGCACCTGCTATGGAGGGCGTTTAGTTTTTCGTTATTTGCATGTTTTGAAATTCAGCATAACTTCAAGATTGCTGCTTCCAGATTTCTCAAGTCATCCCCAGGGCCAGTGTGAAAACATGTTCAAGCAAAGATCGCTAGAAGGTCACTAGCTCCACTACAGAAGGGATACGTTTTCCGCGTTCTCAACAATGCCAGATGGGAAATAAAAGCGCGAGTCCAAGATCTCGAGACGCCAAGGTCGTGCACCGCTCTGACAGGGGGATGGCCGGGTTTTCCGTCGGAATAGACAACACCTCCGCAAAACGCCGGAATCATTCTGTCGATTCTCGCATCACAACGAGGACGACAGTGAAGACACCTCCAATTCCTACAAGCGGAGTCATACCGCAGGAATCTGAACCTCCGCAGGCTACTCAGGACCGACCGCCAGCTGGCCCACCAGGCTCACCGAACACTGAAGATTGATGCCGACGATCCACCAGACCCCAAAGGCCACCATTTCACATGGCCTACACTCACAGATTCCAGCACAGTGAAACAGCCTGGCATAGTCGACTGTTGCCGACTGGCGTTCAGTCTTTTCTGTATATTTAGTTCCGAGTTTCGCCTTCACATAAAGGAGGATGCAGCTGCCACACAACAGAACAACACTGTGCGCAATCAAGATAGCAACACCTGGCAACGCTGTACGGAAGCGTTCCTTTTGTATTCAGTAAACCCGTCTTCGTGTGTCCACCACCGTGTTCAGACACTCCCTATAAGATGCTCGATACAACAGTCTTGGGATTGGAGTGTAGGAGTGCTAGGGGAAGTACGTGCTTTTCGGAGGCTCTAGACAGACTGCGACAGATAAGTGTTTTTGCATGATTTGAGCTGCCTCCATCAGTAGCTACATGAGTACGTAAGCCACGAGCGTAAAACTTAATTGGGTTTATTACTTAGTGATGTTTTTTTGTGTCAATCGTTTGGCTTTTTTTTTTACCCTGCCACCACGTGGCTGAGGCGTACACGTAGGCCGACCACGTGTGTGAACATGTGTTTTGAGTAAAGTAGATAGGTGGGCGAGTTGGAACTGATTCATATTGAAAACTTTTCAGCGCGAACGGGACGGAGCACAAAGGAGAGGACACTACACAACACAAGCGCTGGCTTGTGTTGCGTAGTGTCCTCTCCTTTGTGCTCCGTCCCGTTCGCGCTGAAAAGTTTTCAATATGAATGTGTTTTGAGGTGTAGCCTATTCATTGAGTTTTGTATTACCCTTTGGCTCAGGGCAATGTATGTAGTACGCCGTGTCTTGTGATTATCTAGTGTGGCGAATTTTTAACACTTAGACAACGGTGAACTGATCTAGCCATGGTCAAAGAAACCGTGAAGTGTTCAGGGTGCGGCGTAGGTTGGAAAATGGAGGTTTGTGCGGATAAGAAAGCAGAAGAAACTGGCGCCAAGTGCAGACAATCTGGGTTCGAGGAGAAAATGCAAGAAATGATGGCTGCCCAGAGTGCGCTCATCATTAGAATCGCACAACGGGATAATGCGTTGGCGACAGACCGAAAGAAACCGAAGGCTGTGGGAGCAAGGCTGAGGTCAGCCGAGGAGGGGCTATCAAAAGTCTCCAAGGTGAACAAAGAGGATGATGACGGCGGAAACATTAGGGCGTCGACCCTCCGTGCTGGAGTGGCGCAAGAGGAATCAGGCGTGACAAAGGCTGGTACGACCGTCACAGGACCAAGCTTCCGGGAAGAAGTTTAGGGGGCGGGAGATCACAAAGTAGCAGCCGTGACTCACGTTAGTCACCAAGTTTCAGCACGTTATTATCGCCGGTGACTCAAATTTAGTGCGATGCGCAGAGGCAATCAAGGAAAGGGTGGAATGCGATGAAAAAACTTCCCCATCTCCCGCTAAAGGGAACCATGTGTGGATGCGAAGCAGCGGGGAGATAATTAGCTTGAGCGGGAGGAAAGTCGCCGCTCTCATTTCACGGCAGTGGTCCGGGCGCTCATCGCGGCGCTGCGCAGGAGAGAGAATGAGGCGCGCGCGCTCCGTCATTTTCATACCGCGGAACTACCGTGGCGCCCCCCAGCGGAGTATGCAGCTGTCACACCACCTGTCATTCCGTAGGGGATTCCTAGAGGAAAGGACGGGGGGGGGACCGTAGGAGAGGAGAGAGAGGGGACGTGCATGCGCTGTAGGGGTGTGGGACGCGTGAGCCGCTCCGTATAGTAGATGATTCCAAGAGGAGAGAGGGGGAGAGGACGCGCATGCGCTCTGGGGATGTGGGACGCCGGAGCCGCTCCGTAGAGTAGAGTATTCCTAGAGGAGAGAGGACGCGGGGCCGCTTCGTAGAGTAGACGATTCCTAGAGGAGAGGAAGGGGGGACGGCACGCGCTGTGGTGGTGTGGGACGCGGGACGGACTAAGCCCCCCTCCAAACACATGAAAGCAAGATTAAGGAATGGGGTCAACCTGGGCGACAGACACCACCTGCCTAGCCACTGCTAAGCAGCCTCTCTGTGCTCTCGGCCATGACTCAAGGAATGGGGTCAACCTGGGCGACAGACACCACCTGCCTAGCCATTGCTAAGCAGCCTCTCTGTGTTCTTGGCTATGACTCTGATGACTGTGTTAGGGTTGACGGCCTTCATATTACTACAGTGTTCTGGTTCGCATAATGGGTGCTTCCCTACTTTATGAAAGTGGCCGGACGCGGGACGGGGGGACGGGAGACGGGGGGACGGCGGACGGGGGGACGCGGGAGGGACAGAGCCCCGAGCATACGATGCTTCGCATCTAAAAAAAATTGGGGGGACCCACCCATAATCTTCGCCTTTAAGAGTTGAAAGCGATAGCGATATCCTGTCCCTTCAATCACTTAATGCATACTATGTAATGGGTAGCATGGTTCAAACCAGGAGCAATTATGCGCGGCAAATGTGGGAAATGTTTTCGAACTTTTTATGCACCCACTACGTGGTGTTAAGGGAATACGCGCAGTAAGGTGTGTGCCGTTTGTAATGGGTGGCTGGCTTTAAACTATGAAATCGTTATGATAGCCACATAATCTGACGCCCGATGACGATGTACGCTTCTACCACGCAATATTCCTGGGATATTACATGTTATATTGCGACGCCTATATAAAGGACGCTTGCGTTTGCGAAGCATGAAAGTTATTTTCACTGCATTTCCAAGCAGAGGAAGTTATTTTCACAGTATTTCCAAGCAGAGGCATGGCTGTGTGGTAGAACACCTGCTTGCCACGCAGACGACCCGGGTTCGATCCTCACTCGGGCCCGAAGATATTTATTATTTATTTTATTTGCTTCTTTCTCGATTTTTCGGTCACGGACAAGATTAGGCTTTTTCACTGACAATCAACGACGCCGACGCCGGAATTTTTTAAAAATCACAGCATATGTACGGAGTGAATGATGATGAGTGTGCGAAGCTCCGGAGGTTCATCGGTAAACCGTGAATCTTCCGTGAAATTCCCCCGGTACATCATCAAAGACGTGACAAACACTATGTGTATATATACAAGAAATTTATATATTCGTGAGCCGTGATTTTCCGTTTTGTTTTCGTTTCTTCGTTGGTCGTGGTTACCGTTTACATAAGCCGTGGCTTCCGTTCTCGCTTCATTTTAACGGCTTTATGGTCGGTGAAATGGAAGGAGAGCGGTTCCTGGATGGGTCGTAGTGGAAAGTTTGCAAAGACGAGATCGATGCAGGTTCCTCGGATGGTGGTTGGTTGCATGTGGTCAAACGATATGCATGTGATTCCATATCGCGATGCCATGTGTTGTATGGCATCGCGATCGTCATCGTCATCAGCGTCATCGTTATGACGCATAGTGGGCACATTCCATGTACCCACTATGCGGCACAGTGCTGTGCCGTGATGGCAGCGTCATCGTCATCGCACAGGGGTGGCTACGACGACGACGACGACGACAACTACGCAGGACGACGCCGGTACTAGTCTACGCCCTAAGGAGCTTCGCCCCTAATAGTTTCGATATGGACGTTCTCAGGACATAGGCTGGGTTCAGCCGTGATGAAAGCGAGTGAAAAACTCACACTAAATCTCAGGGACGTAACCTCGTGGTGATTGCGGGAGGGCTAAGTGACGTCTGGAACAAAGAATCGTCAGGACTAGTCGCAACCTTGGCGAAAAGGGTCGATGAAATGTGCGACTTGTCCCCACAGGCGGAGATTTTAGTATGCGTGGTACCGGAAGTACCAGTGCCCAAAGACAACCTGCAAAGGGCGGTTGTCGACCCAAACAAAGAGCTATGGCGAATGAGTCAAGAAAAAATCCCCATCTCCCGCTAAGGGGAACCATGTGTGGATGCGAAGCAGCGGGGAGATAATTAACTTGAGCGGGAGGAACGTCGCCGCTCTCATTTCACGGCAGTGGTCCGGGCGCTCATCGCGGCGCTGCACAGGAGAGAGAATGAGGCGCGCGCGCTCCGTCATTTTCATACCGCTGAACTACCGTGGCGCCCCCCAGCGGAGTATGCAGCTGTCACTCCACCTGTCGTGCGCGCCGCTCCGTAGAGGATTCCTAGAGGAGGGGACGGGGGGGGACCGTAGGAGAGGGGGAGGGGACACGGGAGCCGCTCCGTAGAGCAGCGGATTCCTAGAGGAGAGAGGGGGAGAGGACGCGCATGCGCTGTGGGACGCCGGAGCCGCTCCGTAGAGTAGAGGATTCCTAGAGGAGATAGAGGGAGAGGACGCGCATGCGCCGTGAGACGCGAGCGCCGCTCTGTAGAGTAGATGATTGCTAGAGGAGATAGAGGGAGAGCGTAGGAGAGGATAGGGGAGGGGACGCGCATGCGCTGTGGTGTTGTGGGACGCGGGAAGGAGGGACGGACTAAGCCCCCTCCAAACACATGCAAGCGAGATCAAGGAATAGGGTCAACCTGGGCGACAGACACCACCTGCCTAGCCATTGCTAAGCAGCCTCTCTGTGCTCTCGGCCATGACTCTGCTGACTGTAGTAGTGGTTGACGGCCTTCATATTACTACAGTGTTCTGGTTCGCATAATGGGTGCTTCCCTACTTCATGAAAGGTGGCCGGACGGGGGGACGCGGGACGCGGGAGGGATGGACAAAGGCCCGAGCATAAGATGCTTCGCATCACGAGAAAGCATGGCAAATTAGCATGCGACAAAAGAAAGCTGGCATACATTTTCATTTATTGTTTTAACGCGATAGCGTTAAAGAGCTCGTTTCGCAGAAATTCCGGCGTCGGCGTCGTTGGTTGTGAGCGAAAAATCATCATCTTGCCGTGACCGAAAAATCATCATCTTGTCCGTGACCGAAAAATCGAGAAAGATGCCAAATAAAATAAATAATAAAAATTTTCGGGTCCGAGTGAGGATCGAACCCGCGTCGTCTGCGTGGCAAGCAGGTGTTCTACCACACAGCCATGCCTCTGCTTGGAAATTCTGTGAAAATAATTCCTCTGCTTGGAAATGCAGTGAAAATAACTTGCATGCTTCGCAAACGCAAGCGTCCTTTACATAGGCGTCGCAATATAACATGTAATATCCCAGGAATATTGTGTGGTACAAGCGTACATTGCCATCGGGCGTCAGAATATGTGACTATCATAACGATATCATAGTTTAAAGCCAGCCGCCCATTACAAACGGCACACACCTTACTGCGCGTATTCCCTTAACACCCCCGTAGTGGGTGCATAGCAAGTTCGAAAACATTTCCCACATTTGCCGCGCATAATTGCTCCTGGTTTAAAGCATACTACCGATTACAAAGTATGCACTAAGTGATTGAAGTACGCACTAGGGACGGGATATTGCTATCGCGTTCAACTCTTAAAGGCGAAGCTTAAGCGTCCCCCAATATTTTCTTCCGGGCCGCAGCAACGTCAGAAAGAATTCTGAATGATTGTCAGGTTAATTTTAGATGTGAAGCATCTTATGGCGAAGCTTAACCCGGTGGTGGTGGTGGTGTGCGGCGTGCTCTCCCTTACTGCGCATGCGCAAACCGCTTCAAAAAAAAATAAAAATGAAAAACCTCCTCTCTCCCTCTCTCTCCTCTAGGCATCCCTCCCCGCGGCAACCACACCCTCACTGCGCATGCGCCTCCCCTCCTCTCTCCCCTCCTGTGCTCCGCCCTCTCTCGTCTAGGCATCCCTGCCCGCGCTCCCACTGCGCATGCGCGTCACCCCTCTCCTACGCTCCCCCCCTCTCTCCTCTAGGCATCCCTGCCCACATCGTCCAAACCCCACTGCGCATGCGCGTCCCCCCCCCTCTCTCTCCTCTCCTACGCTCCCCCCCTCTCTCGCCTCGCGACGCCGACGCAGGCAGCGCCTGCTAGCGAGTTTCTTGGTTGAAAAAACCGACTGCTCGCGCTGCACAACCGTTGACTGGCCATCCCGTATATATGGCAATGGATCTTGACCTCCAAGGTGGTGCCGGTGGGAGATTTCTTCTGTGCGTTGTTGAACAATAAAAATTCGCAGTGTGCGCGTTAACTAAAAGCGCACTGCGGGTCTCTGTGTGCAGTCGGAGCGTTCTGTCTCTCATTGCCCATTAGCAGTGATTGGCATGTTCCAGTAGGAAACACCGCTTCATCACTGTGTGCTTTGCGCCTCCTCAGTTTTCTCTCCTGCGCAACGCTGCGATGAGCGCCAGCGTCAACGCCGCCGCCAGTGTAAGCGTTAGCGCCCGCTGCTTCACATCTACACATGGTTCCCTTTAGCGGGAGATGGTGTGATTTTTTTACATGTCGGCAATCATACCAGCACTCGTAAATATACGGCCTGTAAGCGCATGTTTAACTAATGAACCAGGTACTTGGTGACCCGTGACAGCAGTAGCCTCATCCAAATATTAATATGCTTTTTCGCACGACACTGGAGTACTGCGCCGAAAGTAACGGGAAGAAGCGCTTTGACTCGAAAGATCAAGGCCACAAAATTTCTGAACCACGGTCCTATGTTATGATTTTGTTATTGCGGTGGTGTTGGAAATGTTTTTTGGGAAATTTACTACCGTGCCCGCACAAGTGCAATCTCAACAGTCGCGCATGTTGACGTTTTGAGGCCTGACTCCTTCGCCAAGACAGTCCTCGCCTTCTTTCGGTCCTCGTCCACCTTTCATAGCATGTCTGATGCACGAGGCAGGCACGTGTAAACACAGTACAGCGACAACAGCCCGTCCGTGTCGACGCGTTAGAAAAAGCAGCGAGGAAATAAGTAGCTTCAGCGGGAGGAACGCCGCCGTTCTCATTTCAAGGCAGCGGTCCGGGCGCTCATCGCGGCGCTGCACAAGGAGAGAATGAGGCGCGCGCGCTCCGTCATTTTCATGCCGCGGAACTACCGTGGCGCCCCCCAGCGGAGTATGCAGCTGTCACACCACCTGTCGAGGAGAGAGGGGGGAGAGGACGCGCATGCGCTGTGGGACGCCGGAGCCGCTCCGTAGAGTAGATGATTCCTATAGTAGAGAAAGGGAGTAAGCGTAGGAGAGGGGACGCGCATGCGCTGTGGGGGGTGTGGGACGCGGGGGCCACTCCATAGAGTAGAGGATTCCTAGAGGAGAGGAAGGGGGGTGAGCGTAGGAGAGAGAGGGGGGAGGGGACGCGCCTGCGCTGTGGTGGTGTGGGACGTGGGGACGGACTAAGCCCCCTCCAAACATATGCAAGCAAGATCAAGGAATGGGGTCAACCTGGGGGGACAGACACCACCTGCCTAGCCATTGCTAAGCAGCCTCTCTGTGCTCTCGGCCATGACTCTGATGACTGTAGTAGTGGTTGACGGCCTTCATATTACTACAGTGTTCTGGTTCGCATAATGGGTGCTTCCCTACTTCATGAAAGTGGCCGGACGGGGAACGGGGGGACGCGGGAGGGACGGACGAAGCCCCGAGCATAAGATGCTTCGCATCTAAAAGGTTTTGAGGTTGTGGAAATGAAGAGGGAGGTGGGGTGCTTTTCGAAGACACCGAGTTCTCTTCGATAAGTGGTCATGACTCATGAACCTCTTACCACGGGCAGTAGGTTTTTTGGGTGGTACGCGGGCCCTTCGGTATCCGGGGCAGCTAGTAACAAAGAAAACGACCAGAGGGACTCCTCGAGAGATAGTATTGTGAAAAACCAGAAAAAAAATGGTAAAAGAAAAAGGGAGAAGCAGCGTGTTGCAATTAGTTACATAAAGATGCTGGGTGGCAGAAAAAAAATTCATAATGGTTTGAGATTCAGGAGCAGTTAAACTAAGAATAGATAGGCGTTTATGCTGTCAGTGAAACACACCTTAGCACTTTGAATAACCACCACATACTGACGAATAGGTTGGGAAGGGTGCAACAGGATCATAGCACAAAGGAAAGGCGGGAGTGTAGGAATACTAATTCACCGCGGAGCGAAATAGGATAGAGTGGGACAGACGTGTTCAGAGCACCTCTGCTTTTTGGGAGCAGTAGATGGAAGGAAAACGTGGCTAGGTGTAGCTTACTTGTGGACGGGGAATAACTGCAGAGAAAAGAATCTGGAGATAGTGAAATGCATAAGCACCGATATTAAAGAATTTGGTCATGATGCCGAAATAATCCTTCTAGGGGACATGAATGCCCACATACATGACCTTCATGGATATTCAGACACCAACGGTAAGTTATTGTTAGGTCTCTGTGAGAAACATGATCTTTAGATAGTTAACGCAGGGCCTAAATGTGATGGGCAGATCACGCGGGAAGTCGGAAACAAGCAATCGAGCATGGATTATTGTCTCATGACAGAAGGAATCTGTGATAAACTTAGAGAGATGAGAATAGACGAGGAAGGAATTAACAGCTTGGGTAGTGATCATAAACGCATAACATTACAAATGGGATATAAAACTGGAAACAAGGGCATAGAATCGAAGTTTGGCAGCTAGCTTCGGGTATCCCGCCACCGAGGACGACTGGATCAACCACCTCAGGAGCCCCGACAGGGCCCTTGAACACCAGGCAGTCCAGAAGGCCCAAAAGGTGGTTGGCGAGCTCCGCCTCCCAGTCCCCATATGTGCGGAGCCACCGGGCCGGCCCCCCGTAAGGGGTGCCCAGGCCCCTTCAGGACCTTTAATAATGTTAATTCTCTCTCTCTCTCACAATTGAATAACAAACAATAACAAATATTACCACAAGAGTCGAAGAAGAAGTAGGCAAAATACCAGGCAAGGAGGGGGGGGGGAGGGTGTATAGTGAGCTGTTACTTGTATGGACGAAGGAGTTTGGGAAAGAGAAGAAAAATATTTGCTCGAAAGGAAAGAGGATGCCAAAAAGTTGGTAGAATAAGGAAATCCGGGTAACGAACGAGAAGCGACATCATGCATTGCGGGAGCATAGACAAACAAAGAAGAAGCGGACGCAAGACGAAGTGAACATAATATGCGAAGTAGATTTAGAGAAAAAATCTATTGTACAGAAATTGTTCGAGGGAAAAATTAAAGGTGAAAGTGAACGCTGTGTGACAGCGATTCACGAATAAAGGAAGGCCGCGCCTATAGGGTATTTTGGATCCACATGAAAGCGCTAGGTGCGAAGTCTGTCACAATGCAGCAACATATCGTAGATGAAGGAGGGAATCAATTGAAAGGGTACGCATCGCTAGGTTACATCCGAAAGGTAACAGCCGAGTCGTTTAAAAAGATCGTCCAGGGGACTTCTCCGGTGAGTAAAAGTATGACGGAGAGCGAAACCGAGGAAGTGCTAGTACTTGAGAAATTGAACTGGAAAAAGGCAGAAATAAGAATTCCAAAGCGCACCGCGCCGTGCTTACGTCGGGTTCCCGCCAGCCTCATTAACGAGCTACGACATAACACTAAGGAAGTACTTTGAAAGCCGTAGAAAAACACTTACAGTGGACGCAAATGCCGGATGGTTGGCGAAATGAGTTGAATGAACCTAATCTATAAAGGCAAGGAAGAAAAGGATAACATTCGCTCGTATAGAACGCTAACCATTACTTCCGTATTATACAGGTTGGCGATGCAGGCAGTAAAATTAAAAATGAAAACTTTGGCAGAACATAAAGATATTTAAGGAGGACTTCAGAATTAATCTTGAGTGTACAGGCGGTTAGACGATCACCTATCTGTTCTAATTCAGTGTATAGAAATATCTAAAAATAGAAGACAGGCCTTTGTACGTGGCTTTTCTAGACATCACTGCAGCGTACGACAACGTCAATCAGAAAATATTGTGGGATATATTGAAAGGCATGGGCACAGGCAAATGACTGTAGATATACCGAGACAAAACAGCTTGCATAGATATTAGCGAGGAGCTAAGGCAAGGGTGTCCGTGGTCCCCTCTGTTATTCATGCTGTACATGATGATGATGGAAAAAGCACTAGGAGGTAGCAACATTGGTTTTAATCTGTTACAAAAATAGGGTGGCGTGATGATTGAGCAGAAGCTTCCAGGTTTATTTTATGCTGACGGTATTTTGTTATTTGCGGATATAAAGGCTGGCGGACCTCTGCGAAAGGGGAGGTGAAGCTTTAGGACTAGGATTTAGTGTAACAAAATGTGGATTGATGGTATTGAGTGATCCCAATGATCAGGCGGGGTCCGCATAGGGCCAAAAATGTCCAGGGTAAGCGAATACAAGTACCTAAGAGTATGCACGAAGGAAGTTGATAGATACGTGGAGGTACAGGACAAAGCCTCGGCAGCAAAGGGAAAGAAGAATGCTGCAATAATGAAGCTCAGAGCGTTATGGGGTTACAATAGGTACGAGGTGTTTCGAGTTCTGTGGAAAGGTGTAAGGGTTCCGGGGCTTAGATTTGGGAACTCAGTGGTGCGCATGAGGTCAGAGGTGCTTTCACGAATGGATGTGAATCACAGGTCTGTTGGGCGCACACGTTGGGCGCTCACGGGAAGACGACGAATGAGGCTGTAAAGGGCGATTGGGGTGGACAAGTTTTGAGGTGAGGGAAGCTAAGAGCAAAATAAGCTTCGAAGCGAGGCTAAGGAATATGAAAGAGAGTAGATGGGCAGACAACGTGTTCCGTTGTTTGTATAGGAAGAGCGTTGACACACAGTGGAGAAAAAGAACTAGGATGCTCACCAGTAAATATACGGCTGGCAGTGTAAGCGGTATGGCAACAAAGAGCGTGAAGCGAAAAGTCAGAGAAGCGGATAGGATTTACTGGATTGGCTGCGATGAAAAAAAAGATGGCTGGTGCCTCCGTCATAGGAATTACTATAACACGAAAGTGAAACGTCTCGTCACGGAAGCAGTTGATCACTTAAAATGCACTGATATATGAGAGCTTGTAGAACGCCTATTCTTGTTTGGCACATATAGCACCGCTTGTTGTGAACACAGCCCCGTTGACGCCTAGTGGCGCATCTTCATCCCGATGACTAACGCCCATGATCATGGTTTAGCCCTTGCGGTAGCTGAAGTTGTTAACATATAGGCGCCCAGGAATGCAGTTTTCGAGATCCGACGGTTGCGCCAGAACACATAACCTAGCGACTAGACACAGCAAATTCGAGCTCGCCAGAGCATAGCCTAGTGAAAATACGCAGCAAAATCGGACCCACCAGTGCATATGTGTAGTTTGTTTAGGTGGGGGGACGGGGCACGGAGTGGGGTAGCGCATATATACAACACCCCTAGGGTGAATATGAACGCACCCAGGAAGCGTTCGTTGAAAAGGCGCCCAAAAGGGAGACACTTGAGCGCGTCGATTGTGTTCAGCGAGCGTTTCATTTTCTTGGTATCCCTGGCGGCCGATGCCGTCAATGCTGAGGCGGCAGACAAAAGCTCCATCGCGCCCTCTGGTCAGTGGCGGGTGCCTGTACACCCCACATGGTGTATGCAACGCAAAGATGGCTTAATAAGCCCATAATAAACACTTCCTTCAAAGCGTCGAGAAGCGCCACGCGCGTCGTTCCTTCCCTCTATGCACCGTTTCACGAGCTGTTGGCAGCACTGCCAAAGGTAGAGCTCTCTCGTCCAATCAGGGTTGTAGGAGCACAGCAAATAGTCCCTCAAATGTTTTAACAATCCTGGGCTATTTCGCAAATTGCAAACACAGAAATTGAAAACATGGTTAGAATTTGTCTTTTCAAACGTGCAGAGTGTTTTAATCATTCGTGAAATTAATCCACGAGCAACGCCTCCTCTATTTTTTTTCAATGCCAGTGGAAACGCTCGCTACTCAATGGGAGCCGTCGGTCCGCTTTAGTTCAGGGAGCGGTCGTGATGCGACGCTGCATATAGGGTAAGGCTGCTTGCGTCACACGTGCGTACCGAGCGCTTTCCCACGGAGATGCGATAGACGCGTTTACCCTCTCCAATATCATGCGTCTGTCAGATTTGTTCCTTTGTGCTCCTTCTTTGTAGCTCGAAGCAATGCCGCCACCACCTCACAGCGCTCTTGTGGCGCCTCTTGAGGCCCGACCACACGTACCCGTTGCAGCGCGTCAGCGCGTGGGTTTTTGACGCGGCGCTGCGCCCTCTCCCTATACAGCAGAACACAGCGAGTTCAGTGTATGCCGCCATATTTAGCAAGCATGTCGCGCCATCTGTCGCAAGCGCGGTGAAGCAACACCCTGAACTTCCATACTAGCAGACGCTCCGCAATTCAAACGCGAAACTTCCCAACCCGAGTCTGACTGTAACCATGTTTCGCGCTTTTCCTCTCCTGGAAATTTGTGGTGTTTTCTTGTGAAACGTTGAGAAGACCTTCCTCGACAGTCCCGAATGTCTACAGCACGTGCATTGCCGACTGCGGAAGCAACTTTATCAGGTACGAACTGTCGGGATGGAAAGAAACGCGAACAGCGGAAAGCGTGGCTGACTCAGTCGAACTGCCCTTGACTGTCGCTACGCAAAACTAGCGCTTTCAGCCGGCGTCACCGTAGCGCTAGAATGCCACTCCGGCTTGCGCTCATGCACCGCATGTGTTGTGCGAAAGTGCCTGCCAGAGCAAGATTCTATACTGCTACGGTGACGCCGGCTCAAAGCATAGATTCGCATTGCGACAGTCAAGGCATGTCGCGCAGTTCGACTCAGCCACGCTTTCCGCTGTTCACGTTTATTTACATCGCGATAGTACGCCGTGACATTTGTATGAAACGTGCGCAGTGTGCGTGCACACATGAGTCGTAACATCTCCTATTATTGGCCTGCGGCCTGCGAAAGAGTACGGCAATGATTTGGTGCCGCATACTACAGGCATACTGCACGCAAATTACTGCTGTAAAGCGAAATGCCAGGCGGCACGCTTGAATACACGCAGCAAGTGTACTTACTCGTACACTTTTGTACTAGGCTCATAATTTTTCCTGTTGTTTGCAATTATCCACTGGCGGCGGAGCTCGGCGTTTTTCGTTGCGATGGAAATTTGTGCAATCTGAAAACACCGCACCAGCACGATTGCCGCGTCTTGTTGTGATCTTCACAGGCAGTTCTGAGTAATATCTTCCTCTCGCGCTGATTGTTTTCGCATCCAAAGACGGCGCAGTGGTGCCCAGACGAGTTCTTGTAAGCGGGAGCGGCGTGAATAGGACACTTTCTCGTATTTTAAAGTCCCAGAGACGCCGCTTGCCATGTTAACTTGGCGCAACAGCCTTGGCAGTTCAGAACAAAATGGCTGGGTGCGAGAGTATGCCGCCGGCAGCCTAGGCGCCTGGGTGCGAGATAGGCGTGCTCTGGTCTATGGAGAGAAAGGGCGCGCAGCTCCGCGCAGCCACGCGCCTTCTCTCTCCATAGGGAGAGGACATGGTGCCGCGTCAAAAAACCACGCGCTGACGCGCTGCAACGGGTGCGTGTGGTCAGGCCTTTAAAGGCAGCGCATCCACCGCGGCGTCGCAGTGACGCGTCCCCATTGGTTGCCCGCATAGCGCCACAAACGGAGACGCGCTATCTCCAAACACCGTGTCTCTTACAGAGCCAGCGTGACAGCCAACATAGTGAACACGAGGCATGCAAGACGCCGCCCCACGGATGTGTACACAAATGAACGAAAAATTACCTAATATGATTTGCGTCGTGAGGCACCGTCGTTTCTTTATCAAATAGTAATGGGGCAGGGTAATATTCCGTTACTCCATTCTCCTCACCATATCAAACTCGAAATGATTCATTTAAAAATGTTCTTTTTTTCTAAAAACGATTAATGATTGGAATTCATTAACAAATGAGCAAGTGTTACAGCCTTCGCTGGCAACATTTACGTCTAGTTTGTCTTCTTGAACCTGTTTATCATCTATATCTGTGCATACGTATAAGTCTACATGTGTATTTACTACGAATGCACACTTCTTTTGTACCGCCTATGTGTGTGTAGTGCTTTGTTATTGTTATTTAACATAATTACATTAGGTATTTTGTATTCATATGTACAATTGCATTGAGAATTGCAAGATATATATATATATATATATATATATATATATATATATATATATATATATATATATATATATATATATATATATATATATGAGTGTGTGTGGTGTGTGTCAGCGTATGCACATGTGTGTACAGATGTATATTGGCATTTCCTTTGTTGTTAGGCCACTTTCGGTTGTCGTTCGCGCGAATCGTGTAGCCACGTATCCGGCTGCGCCTACTAATTGTTTTGCAAATTTCTATGAATCAGATCATGTGTTGCCTATCTTTCCACCCTGCCAATTGTATCATTTATAAATAAATAACACATATTCGGCAGATCCCACGTACTTTGGGACTCGATGTTTTGCGAAGCATGCGGACGGAAGGTGACTGTGTTGCATTTTTTTTATTGAGCGAGACGTTACAAAATGACGCTAAATATATGTACAAATGTTGTACGCACAGACATATGTTCAACAGGCGCATATGTTTTACATAACCTGTTCTTTACAGTTGCGTAACGATGCCAACAGACACATGGGTATTAGCAACGCCAGAAGCGCTACGCTGATATGTAGCGTTTGTGCTCGCAAGGATGGTAGCTCTGAACACTGCTACATAAATGAACTTCAGTGGATAGCGCTCAACTACAATTGACGTTAACCCGACGTGACGGCTGTACCATAGGAGTACATATGTAATGTTTATAAAATTGGATAGCCAAAACTGCAACCACAATTTGACGCTTCACGAACATTAGGGTCTATTTGAAAAGCAATTCCGAGACCTGGTGTGGTTCTGTGCCAGACTACCTGATTGTCACGCAGAATGCTGGGGTTCGATTCCTGCTGGGACCCTGACATTTATTTTTTGCATTCGTCGTGTCAGCGCTGCCGGTTTCAGCTTTTTAATTGCGAAGCATTTCTTTGCGTACTGCAGATACTTTTAATCTATCTATCTATCTATCTATCTATCTATCTATCTATCTATCTATCTATCTATCTATCTATCTATCTATCTATCTATCTATCTATCTATCCGCCTACGTCTGGTACCCTCGTGAACACCCCGTTACTTGGGATAAAAAAAAATTGTATGGGAGGGTGAGATGGTTTGACGAATATGACTCGCTGTTCATGACATGAACAATGCGACAATCCCGTCGCGTACGTCGTCAAACCTTTTCCGCCGGACAAGTGTGACACATACCCGTTTAACGGGCGGGCATGTGCCACAGGTGATTAACAATTTATACATAAGCAGGAAACGGCGAGAACAGACATTGGTAAATTTAATGCGAGAGCGTTCAGAAAAAGCTGACATCGGCAGCGTTGACCCGACGAATGCAAAGAATAAATGTCAGGGTCCCAGGAGGAATCGAACCCAAGCATTCTGCGTGGCAATCAAGTATTCTTGCACAGAGCCACGCCAGGTCTCGGAACTGCTTTTCAAAAGACCCTAATGTTTCACACGGTAAAGCCGCAGGGTAATAACCATAGGCGTGCGCACGAGGGGGGGGCAGAGGGGGCGCCCCCCCCCCCCCCCGCCTTGGTCACTTGAGAGGGGGGGGGGGGGGTCGCAAAATCTCTGCCCCATACATTGACTTAATAGGGAGAGGGGGGCGCTGCGATGAACATTCGCCCCCCCCCCCCCCCCCTGATGGGGAACCCTGCGCACGCCTATGGTAATAACCGCACGGTAAAGGAATCTAAGGTCCGCAGAGACAGCACAGGCTCGCGCACAATCACAGCACCGGTCTTTTGTCATCGTCTTTCGCAGGCGCATACCACTTGATGTATCTGCTCCACTACAGCCTTATCAATTCAAGAAACTGAACAGTTTTCAGATATGAACCAACTAGTCCGCACTGAAATATTGTTGCAAGACTTATCAATTCATGTCGCGAAATACAAAAATCAGAAAACATTCGTTGAACAGTCCAAGGTGACGGCGTCTACTGTCGGATAACAACTTATGCGAGTGGAGAGGCCTCGCCCAAACGATCGAAACACGGCAGCCGAACCCTTCCGTGGGTGAAGTCCTCCTCGTGCACTCGGCAATGCTCCCCGAAGGGCCCGGCTCATGACGTCAGTGCATGCCCATTGGTGCAGGGTAGTGTGCCTTTGAGGAGGATGCGCTTCTAAGGATGCATCCGAGTATAGGTGCGGAGCAATTAGGATTTTACTGAGCCCTTTCACTTATTTATGCACTTGAAAGTCGGGTGCAGCAACAAGGGGCCTGCAAAACTAAGCACCATGCAACAATTTTCTCAGAGCCCAAAAGCCTTTTACAGCGAACTGTTATGCTTTAGCTTTGCCGCGTGTCACAGGTAGAGAACCATCATCACGATGAACCGGCACTCACTCTTTTCGTTCTCTTCTGCTGCTTCGCTCCCAGAACACGTTCACCGATTTGTCCTGTGTGGGATGCAATAACTTTGATGGGCGAGAGATCGAGCACAGAGCGAGAGAAAGAAAGATGAGAAGAGATAGAGAAAGAAAGGGATAGAAAGAACGACCGAAAGAAATTCTTGGCGAGGCGAGATTCGAGATCGCGTACAGCATAGCATAGCCTTGTATAGTATAGTATAGCAAGCATTTGGGAAAGGAAAGGGAAGGTGAGGAGAGAATGACTAAACAGAGAGAGAGAGAAAGACAAATAATAATACTAATAATAATAATAATAATAATAATAATAATAATATTAATAATAATAATAATAATAATAATATCAGGGTTCTTACGTCCCAAAACCACGATATATTTGCGAGAGACGCCGTAGTGGAGGGCTCCGGCATTTCGACCATCTGGTGTTCTCTACCGTGCACTGACATCGCACAGTACACGGACCTCTACCATTTCGCCTGCCATCGAAATACGACCGCCGCGGCAGGGATCGAACCCGCGATCTTCGGGTCGGCAGCCGAGCACGGTAGCGACTATTCCACAAAGAAACAGAGAAATAGATAGAAAGAAAGGCAACGAGTAGACAGATATAGAGCCTAGCCATGTATGGTATAATGGTGGGAGAGGGAGACGTGATAGAGTAGAAGCCTAGCTAAGCCAGCACCAGCTAGATGCCCATCGGCTCTGCTCTGACGCAGCCTTCCTTGCGCGACGCAGCGCAAGTGGTGTTAATTGTTTCATTTGTTTTCGTGTGCCAGACCTGCCGAACTGGCAGGTTATAAACGCGCAGTTTTTATATTTATTTTATCATCTCCACCAGGGTTGCCGTAGGTGGCTACTTTGCGCCAAATTGGCTACTTTTCGACCCCGTCTGGCGACAAAAATTTGCAGTTGGCGCCATGGCTATTTTCTGGCTACTTTTAAAGTGCTGATTTGGCGCATTATGTAGCCATTGTTTTCTTGTTTTTGCTAACGAAATACATTGTTTTTAGGCTGTTATCTCGCTTCAGCGGATGCGTATGGTCGTCCTCCACCCACAAGTAGGCTGGTGCGCATCGAGGCACCCTCACCCGACGCTTAGCGCGTCTCCAAATACGGAGTGGCGAAGTTTCGTGTATGGTGACGAACGCGTGGCCAGCTCGGTACTCAAGCTTCCCGCCATCTATTGTGATGCTACGCGCAAGTTTTACGAATAATTCTGATGCGCAGTGCGTGTTCTCGTGTAAACTTGGGAAAACAGACATCAGCAGCAAAATTTAGCTGGCCTGTTCATCTACAACCAGAATTTGGTCTGCAGCTTCAACGAAAATCTGTTTCAACTTATACGGGTTTCTTCTGACTTGCTGGCTGGAATATTCTAATATAACTTTGTTTCTGGCAAGAATTCATATTTTCTACATAAAATGTATGCACGCGTAATGAGTTTATCATAAATCGTTCACTTAATTTATTTCCAACTTATCGGTGGCTTTAAGTGCTCTTATTATTCAAAATGGTATTATTTATTGATCAATACTAAAGAATCTGCTCATAATACCACTACTGTTCCGTAAACTTGGCTACAAATTAGGCGATAATAATAAATGGCATGGCTACTTTGGCTACTTTTGGCTTCAGTTCTGGGTCCTTTTCAAGTCCACCCAACGGCAACCCTGATCTCCACCGTTGAACCCTAACCCCGATTAGGCAACTGAGTCGTTCGTCTTACGGAAGTTCATTCGCTGTGTAGTGCAGCTGCTGTATTCAATTTTGGGAGCTGGCAGCACGCTTTGGCCGCCATATTTTGACACCACAAGTGGAGCGAGGGCCGCAGAGCCATCTAGTGGGCGTCATGCAAATGAAATGAGAACACAGCTGCACCTCTAGCGGGAGCGGCGAGTACTAGCGTGGCTACACCGGGGGGGAGTGATGTACAAGCCTCGACCATAAGGAGCTTCGCCCCTAAAAGAGAATGTGCTCTGGAACGCGCGTGTTGTTCATCGTCATCAGCGTCATCGACATCGTCATGGTGTATATTGGTTACCTTGCATTTGCTGTGCCGTCATGGCAAGCGTCATCGTCATCGAACTAGCGTGGCTACACCCATAGGTCGGCAAAACTTGTGGAGCTCACTCAGACTCACTCATGAAATGTGTTTTGCGCTCAGGGCTCACTCGGACTCAGACTCACTAAAATTTTCCTGAGTCGGACTCACTCGGACTCACACTGACGAAAATTTTCTTCAACCGGACTCACTCGGACTCAAACTCACCACATCATTACTCACCCGGACTCACTCAGACTCAGACTCATGGCTCGATCTGAGTCTGAGTGAGTCCGAGTGAGTCGACTCATGAGTCCATTAGCCTAAAATTAGCTTTTTTGGCCATGATGTCACTGCACATTAACACCAATATCTCACATAATCGGTGCTCTTCTTGGCGCCTTTTGATTATATAGTACCTTCGATACGAGTTATGAGTGCTCGCAAACCAGTAATGTCATTTTTATTGAAAGAGATGACAACATAAGATGTATCTACCAAGAACTTCCCTGGAAGATTTGGCGAGCAGGAGGTGGTCACGGCACCCCTCTACGTAATTCGCGCCTCTGATCAATAAACATTTAAATTATGTATGAATTATACTGTTTTGGAATGTGTGAGTAGACGTGAGCAAAATCGTGAATCCTAGCAAGGCTGATAGTAATGTTGAAGATCAGTATATAGGACCATAGGTCGGCAAAAGAAGGTGAAACTCACTCAGACTCACTCAATAAATATATGTTGTGCCTTGGACTCACTCGGACTCAGACTCACCAAAGTTTTCCTAAGCCGAACGCACTCGGACTCACACTCACGAAAAATTTCTTCCACCGGACTCACTCGGGCTGAAACTCACCAAAATATTACACACCCGGACTCGCTCGGACTCAGACTCACGGCTTCATCTGAGTCTGAGTGAGTCCGAGTGAGTCGACTCATGAGTGAGTTCGCCGACCTATGGCTACACCGCACTCGGTGCTACACCGAGTGACACCGGAGGAGTGATGAACAAGCCTCGACCTTAAGGAGCTTCGCCCCTAAAAGATAGCCAAGTAGTCGCTTTTCTCCCACCGCTGGTCTCAAAATGTAGCCAAATTGGCGCAATGTAGCCACATCTGGCCCTCTCTTGCTCGGCGCAGGAGTCAAGCGCCTGCTTCCGAAGCTTTTTCTAGCAACATTAACTTAATTATTGCAATTACTTGTGGGTTGTTTCTGTTGATTATATTACTTGAGGCTTCGTTCGTTTATTTTATTCCGGTTTTGACCTCTGCTAGCCTTGTTTTGTATCGACCGGTGAATTTTGAGCGTGATCGCGCCACAGGAGATCTACGAATGAGCGACACGCCGGGTCCCTAAAGCGCTACGCACTTAAGACAGCTTCGCAAAGGGCACTGAATCACATCAAAGAGTTCCATGCATGCCTCGAACAGTGGGAGAAAAGACTTGACGAGATCCAATCGAGAGTAGTTTGTAGGTGACTGAAGGAATTTTGTGAGAAGTTTTGTGAATTAATTTTTGATAACAAAAACCCGGTTATTTTTTTTTGTGCCCCCTCGTATACAAAGCACTGCCCCAATGGGTCGACAGAGAGCCTATAAGGGCTACTGCTGCTGCTGCTTGGTAACTCATGGCATCACGTATGAAGTTCGCGGTTCTCAACACGACCTAACCAATGGGGTGCAACTTTTGAAGCAGCCAGCGGCGTTTCCTTCTCAAGGCCCGCACCAGTGGCCTGACGTCATGAGCCGGACACCGGGTGACTTCACCGTCCGGCTCATGAGCGGTAGTATTTCTTTAGTCGTGTCGGCAATCGGCTGTTACCCTTTGGTCAACTGGGCGGGCCGTCTCCTGCTTTCCTCAGCTGTATCCGGCTAAAGCAATCGCCGCGTCAAGGAGCACGAGCGAAGGTCTCCCGCCGTTTTTTCCTCCTCCGGTGGCCTCTGAAAGGGGTTGAGGTTAGCGCGTGGTCCTTGCCAGGTGGCCTTGGCGGCATTTTTGTTGTCCTCTTTCCTTGGGTTGCTGCACTGCGTATTCATACTCTTTTTTTCTTTGCTTACTGGAGAGTCCTCATCGCACTCACATGCATTGTGCGCCGTAAAAGAGGCATTTAAGGGTATGACCACTCGGTGCTAATTCACCAAGTATAAAGAGGTATCTTTTGCCAAGCGTTTCGTCTATCTGAGCGAGTATTTATTGATGCAGCGCTATGGTCTCTCAAAATGGTCTTAATTTGAATGTGTCAGCCACTTATCATCGTGTTGTATAAACGCGAGTGAACCACGTAAAGCGATTTTCTTTTTCACCGGGCAAAATTTTACAGCTTTTTTTTTTTGCCAGGGAGCTTGCTATTTGTCGTGGCTAACTCTGAAAACGGCTGCTGGAGAAAAGTGACGCTTGTAAATTGCGAAGAAGTGTGTGCTTGATCATGCTGTCAAATCGCATTGTCCGACAAACGACTCACCTGTACTTATATTTAACGCGATAGCGTTAAAGCGGTCGTTTCGCAGAAATTCCGGCGTCGGCGTCGTTGGTTGTGAGCGAAAAATCATCATCTTGTCCGTGACAGAAAAATCGAGAAAGATGCAAATAAAATAAATATCCGGGTCCGAGTGAGGATTGAACCCAGGCCGTCTGCGTGGCAAGCAGGTGTTCTACCACACAGCCACGTGTATGCTTGGAAAAATGTTGAAAATAACTTCCTCTGCTCGGAAATGCAGTGAAAATAACTCCTGCTTCACAAACACAGGCGTCCTGTCAAAATACAACATGTAATATCGCAGTAATATTGCGTGGTACATTGCCATTGGGCGTCACAACACGTGTGGTTTAAAGCCGGCCACCCATTACAAAAGGCATACACATTACTGCGCGTATTCCCTTAACACCAAGTAGTGGGTGCATAGCAAGTATGCACTAAGTAGTTGAAGTACGCACTAGGGACAGATATCACTATCCTGTTCAACTCTTAAAGGTGAAGCTTAAGGGTCCCCCCCCAAATTTTTTACTGTACATTATTTTGTAATTTTTTGCTTGTATTGTGTAACTGATGTCACCCAATGTAGATGAAATCCTTATTAAAGCTCCATCAAGTCACTTTTGCCATCTCTGCCACCTGCCGCAGCCACATAGCACCGGGGGCTAAGAGCTTCTCAAGCTGCCTGTAGCAGCTTTTATCTTGGCCCCTGCCATTGTGTAACGACGTTTACAATGGAAACAAAAAGAGAGAAAGAAAGATCTCTCTGCACATTCGCTTTTTCGTACTTTGCGGTTTATGCTTGGGGGGTACATTTCCTTACCTTCAATGGGACACTGCAGTCAATCTTCGGTCAGTGCCGCGTTTCACTAATGTGACAACATACATTTGCTGACCGACGAATATTCGTAAATGTAATCGTAAAAAGCGAATATTAACATATCGCGCCGACTTGAAGACCGCACTGTTCGAACGCTCCTGTAATTTTCAGCGGGTTTGGTGTACTTATTTTGAATATTAATTCGAAAACATATTCAGCGCTAGCAGAAAAGGATGTCAGAGAGACCACATGATGCGCTAACTTCAAGCAGTTTATTTCCAGAAAAGATCAGCCTACTTATCCATGCACTGTGACGCCGCATCAGTCCCATCACTTGCCAACCAGAAAGGCTGTCTCCTTATCTAAAAGGTCAATTGATGGGGCTGTGAAAAATAGCTTGAGCTCCAATAATCTCTCGCATCTGCGTGTTTCGCCAGACCAGTGCATGAATCATACACTGGTGCGCAATCGTATTCGAAACAATGCGCAGACAAACGACCACAAATAGCCAGGTTAAACGTAACAAAGAAGAATAATTACGTGGCAATGGCAATGGTAAATTTGGACAAAATGCGCAATTTTTGAAGTCATTATTATTTTTTTTGTGTGATCCTTAGACCATCTTTTATATCATGGCGAAATATTAAAACAAAACAAGCAGTAGAAGTTGAGTAGAAGCGCTTTACTGGTGTAATGTAATAAAAAAATTATGTGAAAATTGAACTTCAGTACATGCAAATTTCGCAACTTTCCTTTGGCACAATGCCACCATCATGGCCTCATCGTAAAGAGCATCGTACGAAGAACTTGTTCTTGACCGAGTTGGTGCCATACTGGATGCATAGTGTGCCGGTAACAAAAAAAAAACAAAAAAAAAACAGGCTCACAAAAAGAACACGAGGACGACAACATGGGCTGCATTTCCAGCTAATTTTATTTGTGTCAGGACACAAAGGAATGCGTACTGAAAATACTCTTCGGAGATACTGTACTCTTCGCAGATTAGATTTCTTGAGCGTTGGTTGCCCTGTTATCTAGGTTTGTGGCTTTAGGAGCATGCGTTGAGTTTTCAGCAATATATTCTTTGTGTCCTGACACAAATAAATTTAGTTGGAAGTGCCGCCGTCATCCTTGTCCTCTCCTTTTCTTTGTGCATGTTTTCTTTTAGGGCACACAATGCATTGGACATCGCAAGAGTGCCGTAAAGAATAAAGTGCTACAAATACTACATTTCTCCAATAAATAAATAAAAGCAGCTTCCTACTGAGTTCCGTTTGCCTTAGTTTTGAGGTGCATTTTCTTTTACCTCCCTTTTCTCGGCTTTCATTTTCCGTGCAATCAGTGATATCTGTGGCATTGCACAACATATAAAGATATAATAATTTCGTTTTTTGAACATACATCCTGAAACATAGGTGAGTGCCGTAGAGGTATGCATATGTGTCTATACACCATGCTGGCTTTTACAATGGGTTTTTCTAAAAGTTGTAAACAACACAATTTGTACAGGCAATTTCAAAAAAAATCATGTTTACTTATTTGAATATTGAAAGACAATCCAATACTTTTACGGCACAGAATGGGCCCTTATATATATTGTAATGTAAAAATTTTGAGGAAATTACGTATATTTTATTAATTACTTTTCGGGTGACAATGAGAACCTATCAAGTGTTGTAACACAAGAAGTGCAACATATAGCTGAAATTTGATTTGAGCTATGATATTAACATAACACATTGCATACGCATGCCAAATTCGATCTCTTAATCGCCGTGAATACCTAAACTGGCTTCCGTTGCCCCGTCCCCCCCCTTGCGACACACATAAAACCGTTTAAATTTGTCAATAACAGCTTTACATGTGCGACGAGTGCGGCGCCACAGAAGAACAGAGCAACGACGACTTGGTCGACCTTAGAAGCGGGAAGAGGATTATTGCCTTGGGTGCCGGGATGACAGACGCCCAGCAGGCCTAACTGAAGTAATGCCTGAGCTTACTGGAGAAGTTGCTGGAAAGCAAGTTGCAGTATTAAGGGATACCGGAAACAGCAACCTCATCGTGTGACGGGACTTAGTCCGAAACTGCCAGCTCACGGGCGACGCCAGCATGGTTTACCTGACTGATTTGGAGGCTTCCTTGAAGCCAGACTGCCGACTACATTAGTACTGTTATTGCCTTTTGCATGAACAGCCCCTGCATGACGCAGGGGCTGTTCAACTCGAAAACCTCGAAGGAAACCAGCAGGGCAAGAGGAGCTCAGTCTGAAGTGGAAGGAAGACTATTGCAGCCTTGTCCCAAGGAGAACCCGGCGAGGACTCTGACCAATTCTGAGGGGCCATCGTTCGAGCAGGGTTTAGAAAATGACGTTCGACGAGCATCGCGGTCACCGTGCCGTTCGCAAAAACGAGCCGTGCTGGTGGTGTTTACGGCCGCCACCGAGGAAGTGAAGACGGAGCCAGCGAATGAAGCTCCGACAGGAGAGCTCCAAAGCGAACCGCAATCTATGATCCTATATGTTCCTGCGAAAGAAAACATCACAACGTTTGCCGCTCAAACACAGCGGGTGAATTGGGACAGGCTGACAAAACGCCGACATCTTCACGTACACGGCGACAACTTGCCGGTGCCAAAGGAGTGCCCACGAACGACATTCCTCTTTCAATGCGATCGCTGAGAACGGTTCGAAAGAAGATAAAGAAGAGATCGAGCGAGCACTGCAAGCACCATATAAGAGACACGACACAGGCAGGATAGGTGTTGATTTTGAATCTGTTCGCAATGTTCACAGTGGCGTATGAACTTTTTCGACCCCTCAGAGCGCAAGTCTTCCTCACTTCGTGTGCCGTATATACAGGGTGTCCGAAATATCACGCAGCTCGATGTAAAAAAAGAGGAACGTTGTTACGCGGAGCACACCAAGTGCATATTCTTCCCAGAATACTGTAGTAGCCACTACTATTTTTAAATGCGAAGCATTTCTTAGCGAACCTCTGTGAGTTTGAGCATATCTATCTATCTATCTATCTATCTATCTATCTATCTATCTATCTATCTATCTATCTATCTATCTATCTATCTATCTATCTATCTATCTATCTATCTATCTATCTATCTATCTATCTATCTATCTATCTATCTATCTATCTATCTGTCTATCTATCTATCTATCTATCTATCTATCTATCTATCTATCTATCTAGCCGCCTACGACTTTGTGCTCTCCTGGCCGTATCGTTAATGGGATTTATACCAAATTTGGTATGGCATAAACTGACCGTATGACGAACATAAATGGCTGGTCATATCATGAAAATCATGACTAACTTGTCATGAAAAGTATGATTTACATGCCACGCTCATGGCATGCTCGCGGCCGTTTCGTTAACTTGAGATACACCAAATTTGGTATTGAGTGACATGACTGTATGACGAACATAAATAACAAGTGGTAATACGGAAATGATGACATGTCATGAGCGACATGACTTGCATTCCACGCTCATGGCGCGCTGGCGGCCGTTTCGTTAGATTGATATACACCAAACTTGGTATTGAGTGACGTGACTGTATGACGAACATAAATGACTAGTGGTAATATGAAAATCATGATATGGTCATGTGCGACATGACTTGCATGCCACGCTCATGGAGCGCTCGCGGCCGTTTCGTTAGCTTGATATACACCATATTTGGTATTGAGTGACATGACTGTATAATGAACATAAGTGGCAGGTGGTCACATGAAAATCTTGGCATGCATGTCATCTACAACGCCATTTACATGCCACGCTCATGGTACGCTTGCGTCCAGTTCGCTAGCTGGATATACACCAAAATTGGTATTGCGCGACGTGACTGTATGACGAACATAAATGATAGGTCCTAACATGTAAAACATGAGATGCAAATTATGTAAAGCATGATCTGCTCCTTCCTGGCTGCTTCGCATTACATCGATTCCCACAGTGCGTGGAATCTGCCGGCTTTTTTTCGTAATGAAGTTCAGTAAATTAGTCCTAATTATGTTTCCAACTTGACAAATCCTGACCTAATCATTAAAATGTCAATGAGGCATATGTAGGCATGTTCAAATGACACCTTACTGTGCTAGTTTCTGCAACATAATAATTATGTGCTCGTTTCCGCCTGATAAAGAAAGCCTGCGAAATAAAAAAAAATAAAACGTGACTACGCTTCCACCTGCTGAAGGTGGGAGCGTAGTCTTGACTTCACAGGGATCCTGTTTGAGGGCGATGATTCCTGATACGCGCTGCACTCTAGTCACCTGTCATTTTTCAGATTCCGTGGGTTTTATTATTAGCCATGTAGGTATGTAGGTAACTGCAGCTTTTCTTGTCCGTAATTAGTACTAAACTTTCATACTTGCACGTATGAAGGTATGCGTATGTTATATACGCCAAGAAATCAGCCAGTGCAGCCGATAGAGGTGTGGTCGCTGAAAAATTCATGCTGCCGACTCAGATACCTCCAACTATCTTGGAGCTGAAGAATAAGCCATTGCGCTTATCGATGGCTTTTGTACCATGGCTTTAGTCGACCCGGGAGCTACTATTTCTGTCATGAGTGTGGTGTTTAAAGGTGTGCTAGGACGCAAAGTCATCTTTGTTGGGACCAGAGCAGAATTTTTCGCGAAGTGAATGGTGACTCATTATACCCTGTTGGTGTGCGGATGTCTCCATGAGTGGTCGAGCTTTTGGCTCTGAGTTTACTGCTCTTCCACAAACGACGTAATTCTAGGAATTCACTTTTTAGCAATTGTGTAATGCCAATGTTGACTGCCAAACAGGAAAACTCAGTACCTGCGGAAATGTGTCCTCTGCGCTTTTGGAAGGATCACACCAGCAAGAGAATGCGTTCTGTGTTTGCGAAGATACAGGTGTGCCAGCTTAATGAGCCTTCCTGTCGTCTGGTTGTCATTTATTATCTACGCTGCAGTGGAACTTTACGTAAACGTTTTGGATCCGCATTGCATGGTTTCAGTTGTCAATGGATGCACAGGGCTATGGGTGATAAATTGATCCACTGAAGCGGGAGTGTTGCCTCACAGCCTAAAGTTTCCACATTTCAGGAACACTCATGAATACCTATGGCAGTGCATACTGAACTACTCGATGACAGGCTAACCAGAAACTCGCGCCCCGAATACGAAGAAATGCTCCGAATGGTTCCTAACTCACTCACTGACCATGAGTGTCGTGTGTTGGTGGTCGAATTAGCGCAACATCTGTGGTGTCTAAAAAACTGACTATTCCATGCATTACAACTTTCTAACACAGACAACTGCCCTCAAATTAATAACGAGAAAGTTAATTGACAAGTTTTATTAACTTGTTGCAACAGTATCATTTCATCTGGGCAAATGTATTTCGGCCTCTTGGTAGAGTTCGTCTGAAGAAACGAGAGTAGCCTTACTGTCATAGGTTTTCATAAATATCTGTTACGCACACATCATCGGCTGCAGTGACACCGGTCCCGATTGCGATCACTGTCAAGTGCGAGAAACACGCGAGAACAGATTTTGTGACTTCACAGCATACGCACGTGAACGACAGTCACTGATTTTTTCTACTGAACGATTTCGCAGTAGGTCAGCAACTGATGAGGCTGGGTTGGGCCCTTGGCCTGACTGCAGCAGTGCAACTGTGGTCGTAAGAGCGGTCATAGCCTTCTCACAAGCAACTGGACTAGATGCACAGCTATAACATTCTGTAATTGGATGGGACTGTATATACTCACGTCCTTAACTCGCCACCGTCATTCATTACTCTTTTCCCTCCCCTTTACCCTCCCCCCGGTGTAGAGTAGCAGGCTAGAGCATACTACCGCTCAGGCCGACCTCTCTGCCTTTCTGTAAATAAGTGTCTCTCGCTCTCTATGTTTTCTAAAAAAAAAAACGCCCTGTATATCGCATTATTTACTCATATTTTTTATGGGAGGTAGGCACCGCAGTTTTGATGCCGTTACGCACATACCAGTGTGCGTAACGGCATCAAAACGTGTTTTTTCTCGTCCATATATTTTCGTGTTCTCTCAATAAACCTAGTTGGAAGTTAGCACTCGTATTCATGCGTCTCTTTGTCCTCAGTGAGTGAGTGAGTAAACATTTATTGGGTCCATGAAAACGCGATAAAACGCGCGTCTGGCTAATCCCACGACGGGAACGACAGGTCTAGCCTGCCGGTCCGATTGCGGGCGCGCTGGACGGCCTGGGACTTGGTCTTCATACATGGGACTTCGCAGGAGTGCGTCCTACTATTCCTTGGTGAATTTTGGGCCCAACGACCCGCACTTGCAGAGAATGTGAGACAAAGTAGCAGCCTCGCCACAGGCTGCGCTAGAGCTATTCGGGCAAATGTCCGGATATATGCTATTCAGGGTCACCGGATTTGGGTAGGAGTTAGTTTACAGGAGTGTAAGCGTGACCGCCTGCGGCCTGCTTAGCTTGGAATGAGGCGGGGGGAAGACCCTTCTCTCTAAATAAAAAAGAATTTAGTAATTCCATTGTGAGTGCTAGGAGTGTCCCTCTGTCCGTGAACAAAGTCGTCCGATCCGAGGGTAGCGCGGTCGGTAAAGCCACGCGCAGCCTCATGGGCCGACTCGTTGAGGTTAAAAGGAACGCCCTCGATCGCCCCGACGTGGGCAGGGAACCAAAAGATGGAGTGTGTGGAGCTGCCACTATTGTTGGCACCTTCCACAATTTTAACTACCTGCCGGGCTACCCGGCCTTTCTGGAATGCCCTAACGGCCGCCTTCGAGTCGCTATACACCCTGTCCCTCCGACCGTCTTGCATGGCGAGTGCAATGGCCACTTGCTCGGCCTCCTCGGGATCTGTCGTCCGAATCGAGGCGCAGTTGGTGACTTTGCCCATTGAATCCACGACGCAAACCGCGAAAGCCTTGCCGTCTCGGTACGAGGCAGCGTCCACGAAGCTTGCGTCGATCTTATTTTCGGTGATGTCCTTAAATATCTTCGAATCTCTTGCCTTGCGACGACCTGCGTTGTGCACAGGATGTACGTTGCGAGGCAACGGAACGGCGACGAGCTTCTCCCTTATTTCTCTGGGGATTTGGGTGTTGCTGGACAAGTTCTTGGTTGGGGCGAGTCCGATATACTCTAGAATTCGCCTACCGGCCGACGTGGTGGCAAGCCGAGTAAGCTGGGCCCGTTCCTGAGCCTCGGCGATCTCCTCCATGGTGTTGTGTATGCTGAGCCGGAGGAGGTCCTCGGTATGCGTTCTTACGGGGAGCCTGAGTGTTCGCTTGACGATTTTTCTAATGAGCGCATTGAGCTTGTCCTGCTCTGCTCTGAGCCAATTATGCATCGCCACCGTGTGGGTAGAGTGACACAGCATAAAGGCGTTGATGATCAAGTTGTCCTGTCCTCCTCGAGGCCTCTGCGTTGGTTCATGACCCTTAGCACGAGGCGAAGAGCGTTGTCGGTTTTTGCAATGATTTTGCGCAAGTGCAGTGCCGTTGCCGCCGCGCTATTCGATGAACATACCCAGGACTCCGATGGTGTCGACCCTGCGTATTCGGTCGCCACTCCGAGTGAGCAGGTGAATGTCGCTTTCGGATACCGGCTTCCAGCCCTCACGTCTGCGCCCTTTTTCTTTTCTATAAAGCGGGAGCTCGGATTTGGTCGCGGAACACCTGAGTCCGGTGGTCATTGGCGTAGATAGTGTGGTTGATACCTTTGACTTCAGAATCAGAATCATTTTATTTAAACATCAGATTTCGACAAATACAGGTGTTGAGGGCCGTGAGCTAAAAGCCACAAAACGGCTTGACGAGGCCCACGGTCCCTTGAACTTGGCATCAACCGAAGGCAACATGAACACGAAGCAGCAAGAAATATACTATCGTCCTTTTACCCCCAAAAACGCAAAAAAAGCAAACAAAAAGAAAAAGAATCAAATGTTACATAAAAAGAGCAGATGTTTTCACATAACGTAATGTAATTGTACATGAGAAACGCATCTTAACATGCCAGCTTCTTCGAGAGTCCGATCATGCAGATGCTGAAGAGAGTGGGCGAAATGACAGAGCCTTGCGGTGTACCCCGTTGGGCGCAGGAGCACTTCGTCGGAGTGCTCCTTCGTCACACAAAGTCGCCAAACCGCAGCTTCGCCTTCCTCCCGGTCAGGAACGAACGGACGTAGCTATACAGTCTGGGGCTCAGCTCGAGGTCCGCGACAGAAGCCAGAATGCATTCGTGGCGAGCAATGTCAAACGCCTTCTCGAAGTCGAGCCCGAGTGAGGCCCTAGTGTCCCTGGTACTGCCGGCGATGATCGGATGTTGTGTCATCTTCATGGTGCCGTGCATCGGCAGGCCGGCTCAGAAGAAAGTCATGGTCGGTGTATAGACGTTGTTGTCTTCTAGATATCTGCTTAGTCTGTTGAGGACGACGTGCTCCGCCACTTTCCCGACGCAGGACGTGAGAGAGATGGGTCGGAGGTTATCAACATTCGGAGCCTTGCCTGGTTTTTATTTATTTTTATTTCCAGATACTGTTGGCCGATTAGGCCGTTACAGGGGTGGGGTACAAATCTTACACAAATCAAACATTGTTCACATGAGCTAGCAATGTACAGTTTATACATGAAATCTAGAAATCACAATGTGTCATGTATACATAAGTTGCAAGAAAAGAAAGATCTGACGTAATAACCATCACGTCAAACATAAGCTCCAATGCACAGACATAAAGCTGCAACGCACAGGCGATAGAGAAAAGAAAGTTTTTACAACACGATATTTCATTCTACAACCTACGTTATACATACATCACAATACCAAATTCCATAAGTCTCATGAAATATGTGATATTAACTACAAAAAGGAAAAAAAAAGAAAGACTTAGCATTCAAGAAGATTTACTCAAAAAATATTTCGTAGTGTTGGATTCAAATTTTTCTAAAGTTTCACAATCCCGTATAGCCTCCGGTAAATTGTTCCAGTCTGTTATGGTTCTAGGGAAATAAGAGTATGCATATGTGTTTACACGAGATTGGGGGGATTAGAAAATTTCTGTCGCAGTCACTTCGTAGGTTTCTAACATGTGGTGGAATGAGGTACGGCGCTACATCAAAGTTAAATGTATTTCGAGAGAGCAAAAACAAGAATTTTAGTCTGGCTATGCGACGGCGTTCCAAAAGGGTAGGCAAGTTTAATTCTCGCAGCATCTCTGTCACAGAATCAGTTCGGGAGTACCTTGAAAGAATAAATCTAGCCGCCCTTCTTTGCACTCGCTCAATTCTATTGATTAATCCTTTCTGATAAGGGTCCCATATGATGCTTGCATATTCTAGTGTAGGCCTTACTACTGTAATATACGCTGTTAATTTTACTGGTGCTGGAGCGAGCTTTAATTTGCGACGTAAGAACCATAGCTTCTTTTCAGCGGCAGAACAAATATTATTGACATGTTGAGTCCAGTTGACGTCTTCAGATATTGTCACTCCTAAGTATTTACATTTGTGAACGGTAGCTAGTACAGTGGTGCTTAGTTGATAATCAAAGTTCAGGACGTGCTTAACCTTCTTTGTGACGCGTAAAACAACAGTTTTTTCTTTATTTAGCTGCATTTTCCAAGCTTCACACCATTTTTCAACAGACACCAGAGCGTCGCTGAGAATTTTTTGATCACTGGAGGTAGATATTTCCCGATAAATTGAACAATCGTCGGCGAAAAGCCGCACAGTAACATCGTCACTCATATCCGAACATATGTCATTAATATAGACGAGAAATAATACCGGTCCAAGGACAGAACCCTGGGGAACGCCGGAAGTAACTGTTAAACGATCGGACTGGTGGCCGTTTATGTCCACGTACTGTGTCCTGCGTGACAGATATGACCTTATCCATTCCACTATATTGCTATTTATTCCAAGGTGCTTCAGTTTTATAATTAGCTCGTTATGGGGAACCCTATCAAAGGCTTTTGAGAAGTCAAGGCATATTGCATCTACCTGGTTTTCATTATCTATTGCTTTTGAAAAGTCGTGAATGTTTCAACAAGCTGCGTTACAGTTGACAGTTTTTGCCGGAAGCCATGTTGGTTGGAATGTAGCGCTTTCGTGTTTTCTAAGTACTTATATATTGCTTTTGATATTATGTGTTCGAGGAGTTTGCAGCAGACGCAAGTTAAAGAAATTGGTCGATAATTTTCAATATTCTGCTTTCAATATTCTGTCGGGCCCGGCGCCGACTTGTCGTTGAGTGCGAAAATGGCTTACCTGAAATGGCTTACGGTTTGGGCATCAGTACGGTGTTGGCGGTCTTTCATTTGTCTGGGACGCTGCCGTTTCTCCACGTCTCGTTGATCTTCTCTGTAAGGTAGTCGATAGAACGGTCGTCGAGATTCCGCGGCATCTTATTGGTGATGCCATCGGGGCCCGGCGCCGACTTGTCGTTGAGTGCGAAAATGGCTTACCTGACTTCCGCCCCGGTGAAGTCTTCGTCCAACTCCGGACGGGCCGGACCGAGGTAGTCGGGAAACTGGACCTCCTCGTCTCCGTGCTTTACAGGCAGGTACTCCTCCATAAGCTTGGCAACCAGCCCGTCCCCGGGAACAGCATCTCGTAGCATCATGCAGGGCCCTGGCGAGCGCGTGTCTCTGATTGGGTCTTGTGCCGCCCTCGTCGAGTAAATGTTTCAGCAAGCCCCATGATTTGCCGTTGCGCATCTGGCCGTCGATCGAATCGCAGACCTCGTCCCATTGCTGCTTGTAGAGGGTACGACAGTGATCTTCGACGGCCTTATTGAGCTCCGAGATATTTTTCCTCAACCTTCGGTTGAACCTCTGTCCCTTCCATCGGAGGAGCAGAAACATGGGCTAGTTTGTTGCCCATCAGGTCTACCTCTAGGTCTTCGACAATCTTTTTGGTGGACGACACCACGTCACTCTTGATTCCTTCGCACCAGTCTTCCAGGTTCTGGGAGCGGGTGCACTTTCGCTGCTGTGGAGCTTGCGAAAGTGATCCCAATCTGTGACAGTGAACTCTCTGGGTTTACTCCGGGCGACGTCGAGGCGGGTGTCGAGCACGTAAAGGTCGCTGCCAAAATCCATTGCTGTGTTACTCCGCTCCGCTCTCTCAACGTTCTTCACGAACGCCAGATCGGGGGTGGTGTCCCGGGTCACTGAGTTGCCGATTCGAGTCGGGAACGCCTTGTCCGTGATGAGCGTGAGGTCCATGTCGTTGGCGTCTTGCCACAGACCACGGCCCTTGCTTGTGTCGTAGACGCACACCCATAGTCCGTATGGGGCATTGAAGTCCCCGACGACGACAAGGGGAGGGGTGCTGGCCAGGTCGACGGACTTGAGTATCGTCTTGGATTGCTGTCGGGAGTGCCTGGGATTCCTGAGAATATTTAGTATATGTCACGGGTCTCCGGACACCGGTCAGCCAGAGAGAATAGACGAGGCGGGAGCGTTATACACACACATTTTAATTACACACGAAAGGAAAACACACATTAGCACTAGAAGAACTACGAACACGAAACAGGAACACACTAAACAGAAACATCACAAATAAAGCTGATACAGACAAGAAACAACTAGAAAGTACGAGGTGTTCATCGCTTACAAAACTCACGGCGTTGTGTGCCGATTCATGATGAGGCGAGGTGTTGCGAGGGGCACTGACGTTAACGTCGGCGTCCAAGTCGGTGACGCTGTCGTTCTCTGGTGGGAAACGCGAGCTGGCGTTGTCGGTGACGCTAGGAGGCTGAGAGTTCGATGACCTGTGTGTCGCAGGTACTTGAGCAGGCCAGCGTTTCCCTAGAACAGGAACTGACTCAGGCGAGGCCTACGGTGCGGTGCGGTAGGACGGTGCGCTCGCAACACAAGCCGATGGCGCTCCCTGGCCGCTGCGGGTTCTCGTGACTGCCGTCCGGTTCCTTGGACTTGTCCTTGAAAAGCCGGAGTCTACGGTGCGATGCCGTAAAACAACGAGAGCTGGAGCGCCCGGAACACAAGCCGGCGACGCTCGTGCCCAGCTCACGCGCCCACGATCGAACACCGAGGGCCTATGCCCACGTCACCTTCCTTTTTAAATCTTCCACTTCGTTTTCATCTTCTTCTATCATCATTGGTCTAAGGGCACGCTACACTTGACATCTTCCTCTTCTTTTACCGTATTTATCTAGGCCGCCTCCTAAATGTGACAGTATAAACACGCTGTTTCTCCGCTGGTTGCGTTGTTGCGTGTTCAGCAGCACTTCCAACATGACGTATTCTACTTTGCGACTCGCCAGCTTCAGATCGTGGGACAAGTGCGTATGCTTTTTGTGCTCTAACGTGCATGCTCTTCGACCGCCGGACTGCCCGGAAACGGCCTGATAGCCGGCAAGGGATGCGGTAGAAACAAGGGTTTCCTGTAATGCTATTAGCTGTGGTTTGTTAACTAGCGATCTAAAATATTGCTGCAATGGAGCACTCTTGTAGGAGTACCACCTGCAGTTCCATTGCCAAATTGTGAAATTTCCTCTGGAACTATCCACGATTAGGCAGATCTTCTGCACTTCCCGCTGAAAGCGAAGCCACACGTAAAAAGCGCCCCCCCAGCCTGAGTCGCCGATGCGCTCGTAGCCCCGTTCACTCTATGTCGGTGACCTGAGTAGCACTGCCTTCACAGAAAGAAACGGTTCCGCGGCTGGCTCTTCTCAAAGCGGACGATTAAGCCAGTTGGTGATTAATGATCTCTGTATACTGCGCGGTAGAAAACAAGGACGACAAACAAGGAGATGCCTTAATGAGCGCCTGCGTGAGCACGCACGTAATGTACACAACGGCATTGAGGGTTTCTTGGCACAGCATGTCAGGCGACGTGGTTGCCATGCGCAGTTTGACAGCACAGCTGTGATGCACAGGAACAAAGACGATCGTACCTGTCTTATCATTGAAGCTGACAAAATTGCGCGGGAACCTGACGACAGCGCCGTCTGTTTCTGTCTTAGATAAATAGCTACAGTTGCTGGGAGATGGCGCGCATGGTCAATCAGTCTACTTTTCTGCCTTGTACATTGGGTGTACATTTTTTTTTGTTTTTTATTGTTTTTCAACAGCTAACTCTTGCTTGCCTGTTTCAACCATATATATGTGAAAGTGAACTTTCTGTTGATAGTCCGCGCTAGTCCTCGTCTGCTTGTCGTCCTTGTTCTCTACCGCCCAGCGGTCTCTTCTCTGCTCGGACGAGAGTAATACGCTTCCTTCACTCTTGCAGTACTATCTTTAGTTCTATGGGTGCAGCCTTCGATTCCGATTGTTCACAGATAATAAATTTCTTACCTCGAATATTCACTGTTCGATTCAAGTACTTAATATTCGGACACCTCCTTTACGCATCGAATATGCGTGATCAAGTTCACTCAGCTCCCTATAGTCCCAGGAACCGGACCCAGGAACCGAGACATACTTTGAGTGCGGCGGTATGGCCTGTCTCCTTGCACGATCACTGTAAGGTCTCACATGCGGTGAACCTGGGCTCCTTCAACGATCTCCTTTTGCCGTGTACCTTGCTGCAGCGCAGCTCTTCGCTCGACCACTGTACATCAGTGCTACGATTACGTGCTAATTGACGCCACCAGCTACAGAGTGTTCCACACTCGCCGTAATGGCTTCTGACAGCGATCACTGACGCTCTCACGTTTAAATGCACATATATACCCCATAAAGTGGGACGGGGGGGATGGTCACCGCGGTAGCTCAGTTGGTAGAGCATCGGTAGCGTTTTGCGAAGGTTGCAGGATCGGTTCCTGCCCACGGCAAGTTATCTTTTCGTCCACTTTGCTTTCTTCAAATTCTCTTGACGTTTAGTACTAATAATATCCCCTGTGCTTTCCTTCGTATTATTGTCTGTTAGTTCTCATTAATATTATGCTCTATCAGAGCGGTTTTTTCCTAATTTATCTGAAAATACTGCTTGAATGGTTCGGGCGAAATTGTGTACGTGGTTGCCTGTGATTTCCTTTAGAAGCGCTCTTTGGTGATAGGTTAAATTGAAGCAGCTCATTTGTAATGATCAGCCAATGGATATCAGTATATTTTCGATAATATGCGCCCCAAGTATATCCTTACTGCTTCCAGTGATGACCCTATATTTTCAAAACGGAATTGTAAAAGGGCGTTTAGGGAGCAAATGCGGATAACGGAAGTACGGAAACATACCGGAATAGAATTCCGCTACCATAAATATTTTCAGAAAAAAGTAAGAGCGCCTGTTCTCTAAACGACTCATTGAATAGGTAGTGCCAGGGAATGTCAGGGAATATGAGGTGGCGTAACATTCAGTGACTGAATCATAGTCTTTAACAAAATATATCACCATACTCTAAATTAGAGGGTCTTCCCTTCGTATTTCTTCGCCACAGCATATTTGAATGATATCTCAAGTGCCAAGTGTTTAAGCAAAACTGCACGATGAAGTTTACTGTTATGAATGTGACTATAATGAGTTCTCATCAACTGCATTTACGTCAGCGTTGTTTTCCTAGATCGTGAAGCATGACTCCAACGACCGTTTTAACCTTGTGTCGCGATTTCTTTCTTTTTTGAGTAAAGCCTTCCTCTTGGCATTTGCAGGACTGCGCTCATCGGTCTGCAACTCCAGTGACTTCGGTGGCGTGAGCTGCAGGTGGTCATGCTCAGTACAACGGGTTGGTTTGACGCGTTCCGTGAGAACGGCGGACCGACGTTGTACACGAGTGACAACCGAACCTCTGTGAGCGCTGACCGCGCAGAAGTGCTTGTGTACCTCGCCTTCTTCACACTCCTGGCGGCCTTCCTTGCCATTGTGCCGGGAATACGCAAAGAACGCGTCATCACCGTCGTCACCGTGATCTTCAGCCTACTGGTGGGCGCATCCATTCTGATCGGTGTTCACGGATCACGCTGGCATGTCGGCCAAGGCCAGACGCACACGTACTACCGGTGAGTTTGTTGCTGCACTCCCGACACTTGTGCATGCTAAGTAAGAAGGCACGGCTTTCATAGCGCTGTATGCATTTTTAATCAGGGAGAGTATGTTTGTAGAGCTGTCATTTAAAGAGGAAAACACTTCTTTTCAAGGAAAAGCAAGAGGCATCCACTTTGCGTATGTCCCGCCGGCACGACAATGTTTTGCCCACGACAACACGTTCCTAGCTAGCGTGACTTTCTGCCGTAACAAAGAAACAGCGCTGCACGCTGAATTCTACAATGGCTGGGTCTTGTTGGAAGACTAGCCACAATACACGTACCGCCGCTAAACACGGCGTTGAGGTTGCTTTTCGTTTTAGGCGAAGGTTCTGTGAGCTGCAGAGTACGGTGGCGGTGGCGGCGGCGTAATTCGCCAAACATCGGGTGCCACCGAGTGTAAATGTTGGTGAGCACAATCCAGTAGCCTACTTTGGGGTCGTGGAGTGGGAGAAGCGTATTGCGGAATTCGCAGTAAGTGAAGCGAAGACAGGGTAGTAACGGCGCTGTGTTCCTTGCGGATAACAGCGACGGTGACACCTTCGCTTCTTCGGCTCTCACCCTTGGATCCTGCACTGGACACACCTAGTTCGACGTCTGCATGGTCTACGGCTATAAACCGTTCCCGGTCGATTCTTAAATCAGAGGGCGATGCAACAGCGGCGTGGGCACCATAAGAACGCGCTGTCTGTTCACCACGCAGGCATGTTAACTTGTCAGTCCTCGGTGCGTTCGTTCTGATGACTGGTGTATGCTGCTGTTCCCTCGGCCACATGATCACCATCGTGGCTTTTTATCCTTCATTGTACTCTGTACTTCTAAATGCCCCCCAGCACACTTTTACTAAGCGGTGATGAACAACCTAACCCAAGGCCTAAAACCAGTTCTCAGAGCGATGCTGCTTCACAACCCCAGTTGAGAGACCTTAATATTTAACCCCACGGTTGTGGCAATGTTCACTGAACTGCTATAGGTCAAAAGAAACCGGCTCAGTATATTGGTGAAATCAAAGTGGTTTATTGACCTGTCAACGCGAGGTTGGAAGCTTTGGAAGCTCGTGTATGTTCTCCGGAATCACCAGCAACGTCTAGTGGTGCGCAGATTTCGAATGATCACGTGCATACTCAAAATCAACAAATAAAGAGTGCCATATCAACTCTGTCTGGCGAAACTGACAACTTAGCAAGCAGATCGCGTAGAAACAATATTATCCTTCATGGCTTCAGTGAAGGGCCTTGCGAGAATCATGAGGAACTCTCCGCCAACGTTTCCCAGTGGTTCCACGAATCTCTTCGTGCGGCGCGCTTAGAAATGTGTAATAGACCTTGGCAGTAATGTTAGAGGCCGACCACGTCCCGTTATCATGAAGCTCCTGGATTTTCAGGACAAGGTTTTGAAAAATTGGTATAAACCTAAAACAACCATCTTCCGGGTTTCAGACGGCTTCTCTTCCCAGGTTCGCATTATCCGCAAGAGGCTTTGGGAGGCATCCACCTGTTATAGCGGTAGCGGTTCATCAGTACAACTTTGTTTTGAGCTTTTATTCATTGACAAGGTGTGATATGACTGGTATAGTACATCCAATACTCTTGTCAGATCACCCACTCGCTCAACTAAATCCGCTTAACCAGTGTTGTCAATAATTACTCCAAGTTCCTTTTCCTGGTCTCCTCTTATTCCCCACTCAATATCGGCGTTACTAAGACTTGAGTGCATGATTAATGAGAACTAACAGACAATGATGCCAAGGAAAGTATAGGGGATGTAATTCAAGTAATTGTAATGTAAATGTGAAGAAAGAAAAGTAGACGAAAAGATAACTTGCCACCGGCAGGGACCGCACCTGCGACCTTCGCATAACGCGTCCGATGCTCTACCACTGAGCTACGGTGGCGGTCATCCCTCCGTCCACTTTATAGGGTATATATGTGCATTTAAACGTGGGAGCGTCAGTCAGCGCCGCCTGTCGCCGTTACGGCGAGTGTGGAACACTCTTTTTGCCTGTTGGCGTCACATAGAACGTGATCTTATTACGAGCTGGCAGTGTCACCTGAACGTTTCTATACTTCCTGAACCACCCAAATACTGAGTCCTTGTGGTGTAAGGCCCACCTAGAAGATATTTCCTTGATTATCGTGGTCGTTTACCGCCCGTCTGGTGCTGATATTGAATATTTACACAATCTAAATTAATTTCTAGAAATTCGCGTTACTTCAGCATCTCATATTATTTGAATGGGTGATTTGAATACTCCTGGTGTAAAATGGTCATCTACGACAGTTAGTGGACATGCAGTATCCATTGGAAGAAAGTTAATTGCAATTTCGATGTCAAGTGGCCATCACCAAATTCTTAAGGGACTATACTCGTAATGCTGCAGTCCTTGATCTATTTTGAGTGCGATATTATTAATGGCATATACGAATCACAACGCTGTATTGTTCTCAGTTCCGGGTATCGCCCCAAAATGCCCTTACACTTACTGCACGCTTCCTTATCAAAGGCGAAGCGTTTCTTTGCGTACTGCATAATATTTGAGCGTTTCTATCTATCTATCTATCTATCTATCTATCTATCTATCTATCTATCTATCTATCTATCTATCTATCTATCTATCTATCTATCTATCTATCTATCTATCTATCTATCTATCTATCTATCCGCTCGTTATCACCTCCCCAACTTGGGGTAGACCAAAATTAGTATGGGAGGGTAAGAGGGTTTGACGATTATGACTGTCTGGTCATGACATGAATAATGTGAAAATTCCGTCGCGCACGACGTTGTACTGTTTCCTCCAGACATGTGTGGCACATACTCGTGTACCACGGGCCGCGGTATGCGGGTATGCGCCACTGGTGTTCGACAGTTTATATCTACCGAGGAACGGCGAGAACAGGCATTGGTAATATAAATGCTGCAGCATTAAGAAAAACCCACATCGGCAGCGAATTGACCCGACGATTGCAAAGAATGAATGTCATGGTCCCAGCAGGAATCAAACCCAAGCATTCTGCGTGGCAATAAAGTATTCTACCACATAGCCACGCCAGGTCTCTGCACTGCTTTGGAAAAAGACCCTATGCAGGCGTAATGCTGATGAAACGTCAATTGTTCCTGCAGTGCTGCCCATTTAATTTTATAAACATTATATATGTACGGCAATGATACAGGCATCACGTCGGATTAGCGTCAATTGTAGTTCAGCGCCATCCACTAAAGTTGGTCTACGTAGCACTATCCAGGGCTACAGGGCGTAACCAAGGGAGGTTTGGGGGTGATCACCCCCCCCCCCCCCCTCGAATTTTTTAAATTTTGCTTGCGGATATATACACGCATACATACAAACGCGTGCACGAACATTCATAAAGTATGAGGAAAGCCTCCTCCTCCCCCCCCCCCCCCGACAGAAATTTCTGGCTACGCTCCTGCAGGGCTGCCATCCTCGTCAGCACAAGTGCTACATTTCAGCTTACGGCTTCTGGTGTTGGTAATACGCATGTTGCTCTTGGCATCGTTACGCAACTGTCAACAGCTGGTTATATAAAACATATGCGACTGTTCAACATACATGTCTGTGCGCATAACATTTCTACAGATGTTGAGCGTCATTTCGTAACATTTCGCTCAATAAAAAAGTTACACCACAGTCATCTTCCTTCCGCATGCTTCGCATAAAATCGATCTCATAGTACGTGGTATCTGCCGAATTTTTTTAATGGCTCTGATGACTATTAATTATGCCCACGTGAATCTTTTCAAGAATTTGCGCTGAAAGTACCACTATTGACGTCAATACATTACCAAGATTTTTCGGAAAGTCTTGTCAGTAGTCGAGCGTCAAGTTTAGTTTATATTTTCTGTTTAAGCATTAAAGCTTTCAGTTGTGAATAAGCGCTTGTGGTTCTCACTTTCTTGTCTCCGTCTTTTTTTTTTGCGCTACGTTTACGCCATTATGAATCAGTACCAACTAGCTCGCCTTTCCCTTTTGCTCCATTTTGCTTCACTTGTCGGTAAGTGTCTCAAGCGTTTCATTTCTCGGAAAACAAAGAAAAGAAACGCGGAATTTTTTCGGATGAACAGAGACCTCTTGCATTTGTCACGTCGTGTGACCAGACTATGTCGATCAAAACGCTCTAGTGAGCCAACAAAGCTACAACAGTTTGTTAGTGCCAAAAACGAACTATGTGCTAAAATGACGGCCGCAAAATAATTTAGTTATAAAGTTAGCTTGCCAAAGCAAATGAGAACTGAACCACACAAGTTCTAGAAGGCCATCCTACCATCTGGGTCTTCATCGCACGCGATGACAATTAAAAACGTTGCGGTTTCTAATCCAGAGATCGCTTCTGACTTCAACCCCTGCTTCCTCTCAGTCTTTATGAACATCCCATTTTCTCATTCAAAATCACCTCGGAATCGACGATGTGTCAGTGCGGCTTCACCGCGTACTGAATCTCATTTTAAACTTGGGCACTATGTAATCATGCAGGGCCCTACAGCATCCCGACAGCCTATCTGTTTAGATATTGTCTTTGGTGTCGCAGATACCTCGCAATTGCTTTTAGAAATCAGGTTATGTTCAAATATCAAGCAATTATAGACCCATCTCCTTAACAGCGCATTCATGTAAAATGTTAGAACATATCATCTTTAAACATATCATGGAAGTGATTCAAACGAACAAAATTTTAAGCACTTCCCAGCACTATTTCAGTCATGGTCTTACCACCATTATTGAAGTGACCAGAATTCGTTCATGACATCAGCAGCATAGGTGCTGCAGCATAGGACATAGGTGACCAGGTTGATTCTATTTTCATAGGTTTCGCTAAGGCATTCGACATTGTCTCGCATTCTAAACAATTGCACAAGTTGTTTGCTATACTTAAGAATGCATCTTGGGTTGGTTGGATAGCCGACTCGCTTTTGCAGAGTTCACATTATACGCGTGCTTCAACTCTAATAACTCGCCTCTGATGTCTGTTTCATCAGGAGTTCCCGGGTGTTCGGTCCTAGGCCCCCCCTTAATCCTGATATATATTAATCACCTCCGCTTGCACTCCCCTGTGAAAATACGCCTCTTTGCAGATGACTGTGGCTTTTATCATACTGTTAAATCTTCGCTTGATTATGCGACTCTAAACAATTCCTTCTTTCACTTTTGTAGCTGGTGCAAATCTTGGCAAATAAATATTCTCTAAGACTGTCATGTGGTTTACCCGACGTTCATGCCCCTCGACTTTTCACTACAATTTTAACAAGGTTATACTTTGTGCAGGGTTTTCGAATTCATGTACCTCGGTATCCCTTTGACTCAACTTATCAAGGTCCAAACACATTGATCTCTTATGCAACAAAGACCTTAAGATATCAGGTCAAGAAACCAAACTGCTTACTTGCAAAACTTTCCTTCGTCTCGTTCTTGAGTATGGTTGCGTGGTGTGGAACCCACATAGGATAGAAGGGTGCGAGTTGGACCCGAAACGTCTGGATTCTTCATTTTAAAGTAAAACTATGTTACTACTTTAATTGAATAAGTTGGTTGGTGTCCTTTTGCCAAAAGTTATTTCCTTCCCAACAAGAGAGAAGTCTCTCAAATGTTTGCCTCCAGGAAATGTGAACCGGTCGGCTGGCGCGCTACTGAGTGTGTACTGCAATGGGCCACGGTGCGTCGGTGAAAACAAGCGTCACCCCCCCGCCTTGAGAAGAAGACGCCGAAAAACTCTGTTGCTCCCTGGTGCCACTCAGTCACCCCTGAAGAAGGGTCCGAGTTGGACCCGAAACGTCGGGATTCTTCATTTTAAAGTAAAACCATGTTACTAATTTCATTGAATAAGTTGGTTGGTGTCCTTTTGCCAAAGTTATTTCCTTCCCAACCAGAGAGAAGTCTCTCAAATGTTTGCCTCCTGGAAACGTGAACCGGTCGGCTGGCGCGCTACCGAGTGTGTACTGCAATGGGCCACGGCGCGTCGGTGAAAACAAGCGTCACCCCCCGCCTTCAGAAGAAGACGCCGAAAAACTCTGTTGCTCCCTGGTGCCACTCAGTCACCCCTGAAGAAGGGTCCGAGTTGGGCCCGAAACGTCGGTATCCTTCATTTTAAAGTAAAACTATGTTACTACTTTAATTGAAGAAGTTGGTTGGTGTCCTTTTGCCAAAGTTATTTCCTTCCCAACCAGAGAGAAGTCTCTCAAATGTTTGCCTCCTGGAAACGTGAACCGGTCGGCTGGCGCGCTACCGAGTGTGTACTGCAATGGGCCACGGCGCGTCGGTGAAAACAAGCGTCACCCCCCGCCTTGAGAAGAAGACGCCGAAAAACTCTGTTGCTCCCTGGTGCCACTCAGTCACCCCTGAAGAAGGGTCCGAGTTGGACCCGAAACGTCGGGATTCTTCATTTTAAAGTAAAACTATGTTACTACTTTAATTGAATAAGTTGGTTGGTGTCCTTTTGCCAAAGTTATTTCCTTCCCAACCAGAGTGAAGTCTCTCAAATGTTTGCCTCCTGGAAACGTGAACCGGTCGGCTGGCGCGCTACCGAGTGTGTACTGCAATGGGCCATGGCGCGTCGGTGAAAACAAGCGTCACCCCCCGCCTTGAGAAGAAGACGCCGAAAAACTCTGTTGCTCCCTGGTGCCACTCAGTCACCCCTGAAGAAGGGTCCGAGTTGGACCCGAAACGTCGGGATTCTTCATTTTAAAGTAAAACTATGTTACTACTTTAATTGAATAAGTTGGTTGGTGTCCTTTTGCCAAAGTTATTTCCTTCCCAACCAGAGAGAAGTCTCTCAAATGTTTGCCTCCTGGAAACGTGAACCGGTCGGCTGGCGCGCTACCGAGTGTGTACTGCAATGGGCCACGGCGCGTCGGTGAAAACAAGCGTCACCCCCCCGCCTTGAGAAGAAGGCGCCGAAAAACTCTGTTGCTCCCTGGTGCCACTCAGTCACCCCTGAAGAAGGGTCCGAGTTGGACCCGAAACGTCGGGATTCTTCATTTTAAAGTAAAACTATGTTACTACTTTAATTGAATAAGTTGGTTGGTGTCCTTTTCCCAAAGTTATAGGAAAGATGATATGAAAAAAAAAAACTAGAATCCGTCCAGAAAAGAGCTGTGCGTCTTGTATGCAAAAAATATGAGAGATTTTTTTACCGTCTAATATTCTTCCCCCACTGCACTTGAGAAGCGTCGCCATGTTGAGTGCCTGAAATTTTTTCACACTCAGACCAACGTCGACACTCTAGAGAGTTATCTTAGGTTCTCCATACTATTATCTACGAGGAACGACCACGCCCTTAACATTGCAACTTTTTTTCGCCCGCACTGCCATGTTGAGAATATAGTTTTTTTCCTTGAACTACAGAAGCCTGGAATTTGTTGCCAGGGAGAGTCCGTTCCTCACCACTTAGCCTGTTCATGAATGTTCATTTGTTTTCTTCTTTGCCCCCCTCCTGCAATAGCCTCATTGAGGCCGCAGTATGTAAAAATAAATGGGAAGAGCAGACGAAGACACGTTCCTTTTCATTAAGGTCTGTATTTTTCTAGGTAGCGCAGTCTTATTCTCTCATCGAATGCGGCGCGTTGAAATGCTTGTTTGAAACGCGACAGACAGGAAGCAGTGTTGCTTAAAAGGACTCTGACGAAACGCAGCGGATAATGTCACGTTGGTTCCTGCTTCAATTACCTCAAATATCAGTGTCAAGCCCCAGCTTCGTCTAAGAGACTTCTAGAAGCAAGTTCACGCGAGACACTTTAGAACAGGCGTCTCAAGCTCACCTCAAGACATTCCTCCCGCTCAAGCTAATTATCTCCCCGCTGCTTCGCATCCACACATAGTTCCCTTTAGCGGGAGATGGGGAATTTTTTTTTCATTGCCTTTACTTCTCTGTTCACTTATAGACTTACTCGAGTAAAAGTGAAAGGAAAAAAGTGCATTCACCCATCGATATATATGAATTATCTATCTATGCACAATGTATAGGTCCAAGACTCCACGAATATGCTATCCAGTGAGTTCTGTCGTGCTCTTTAAGGACGCCGCAGCGATGAGGTCAGACAATACTGTTGAGACTTAAGGAGGAGAGAAAGATAAGACGACTTCCGGGTAGCTGTGTCCATCCAAAGGAGATGTCCACAGTCCATTTCGGCGCAGCGTGTTCATTTACTGGAAAACGCGGTGAACCGTGATGTTCGCTCTTGACCACGTCGATGCACCGAACCCGCCAGCACATTTCCAGGGTAAGAAGTAGACGAAATTTACAGAAATAGTAACTTGTCAAGTCTGAACTTGCATATGAATGTGTTCCGGATGTTTGAGAACGATGCAGGGAATACGTACCGACCTTCACAAGTGCATTAGACGGACTGCTGCATTAAACCTAATTCGATGGCTTACGCGATCATAATTTATAAACGGCCTCAGAGATGTACGCCCGAAACCGGATGTCTGGGCGCTGTGTTCGATGCGTTAAAGCACATTCCGTCCCTCGTATTAGTGTTGAGAGTTGTGAAAGCTTCGTGACATCAAAATGACGTTCAAGAGGAAGAACCGAGAGAGGGGGCGCTGCTGGCCGTGCTCCCACCAATTAGCGGCTGCTGAAATGGACAGTCAATTACATGGAAAAATCGAGAATAGCTCCCGTGGGGACTTGATGTGTTTTATGAACGGAGTCCCCGTTCGGGTTAAAATAAAGAACCGCGCCTTAGTGTTCCAGAAGCTTCTCTGTTGTAGTAGATCGTTTCGTTAAGATCGCACGCAAGCCGCTAACACTCAAGATTGTTCCAGAGCTTGCGCGACGACCAGTGATAAGGCTAGAATGTTCGACGCGTGATGTATAAAAGCCAGCGCGCTCCAACGATGATCAGCTGATCGACGGCCGACGCTCTGTTCGCCGCTATCAGTGCCAGTGTGTATTGCTGTATTCTTACTTTCCGTTTACCGGCCACAAGTTCGGCCAAATAAACAGTTTTATCTTGGATACGTCGCCTGCTGCCTTCGTCGACGTCACAACCACGTGACATCTGGTGGAGGTGCTGGGTACTTCATGTTCCGGACGCCCACGAGAAGCCGAAAACCAAGCCCGCAGCGCGAAGAAGACAGCGAAGCCCCCCATGCAGCAGCGGACTAACCGCAGGCAGAAAGGACTAGAGGCAGAGTACGGGCTGCTTCCCGAAAAAACCAGGCACCCACAAATCCCGACATCGACTACAGAGACGATGACCGGCACCACGCAGCCCACGCCAATCCTTCTCCGGCAGCCCAAGGAGCCACCAACTTTCCGGGGATCATCACTTGAAGACCCAGAAAGCTGGCTGGAGACCTACGAACGAGTCGCTGCCTTCGACAGCTGGGACACCGAAGAAAAAAATTCCCCATCTCCCGCTAAAGGGAACCATGTGTGGATGCGAAGCAGCGGGGAGATTGTTAGCTTGAGCGGGAGAAACATCGACGCTCTCGTTTCACGGCAGCGGCCCGGGCACTCATCGCGGTGCTGCATAGGAGAGAGAATGAGGCGCGCACACTCCGTCATTTTCATACCGCGGAACTACCGTGGCGCCCCCCAGCGGAGTATGCAGCTGTCGCACCACCTGTCGTGCGCGCCGCTCCGTAGAGGATTCCTAGAGGAGAGAACGGGGGGGAGACCGTAGGAGAGGAGAGAGAGGGGACGTGCATGCGCTATGGGAAGCGGGAGCCGCTTCGTACAGTAGAGGATTCCTAGAGGAGAGAGGGCGAGAGGACGCGCATGCGCTGTGGGGATGTGGGACGCGGGAGCCGCTCCGTAGAGTATAGGATTCCTACAGGAGAGAGGGGGAGGGGACGCGCATGCGCTGTGGGGGGGGTGTGAGACGCGAGGGCCGCTCCGTAGAGTAGAGGATTCCTAGAGGAGAGAAAGGGGTGAGCGTAGGAGAGGAGAGAGGGCAGGGAACGCGCATGCCCTGTGGGGTGTGGGACGCGGGAAGGAGGGACGGAGTAAGCCCCCCCCCCCCCCCCCAAACTCATGCAAGCAAAATCAAGGAATGGAGTCAACCTGGGCGACAGACACTGCCTGCCTAGCCATTGCTAAGCAGCCTATCTGTGCTCTCGGCCACGACTCTGGTGATTGTTGTAGCGGCTGACCGCCTTCATATTACTACAGTGTTCTGGTTCGGATAATGGGTGCTTCCCTACTTCATGAAAGTGGCCGGACGCGGGAAGGACGCGGGACGGACATAGCCCCGAGCATAAGATGCTTCGCATCCAAAACTCCGCCACGTGTACTTCTACCTAGAAGACGCGGCGAGGACGTGGTTCGAGAAGAGAGAATCGGCGCTACAAACCTGGGATATCTTTCGGACGACGTTCTCAGGCACCTTCACGAGCGTCGTCCGCAAGGAACGTTCTGTAACTATCCTGGAGACACGTGTGCAGCTTCCTAACGAAAATATTGCGATCTACACGGAGGAGATGACCCGCTTGTTTCGCCACGCCGGCCCCAACATGACCGAAGAGAAGAAAGTGAGCTTCCTTATGAGGGGTGTCAAGCAAGAACTCTTCGCCAAATTGATCAGGAACCCGCCGAAGACGGTCGCCGAATTCGCATCCGAAGCCTCGACAATCGAGTAGACGCTCGAGATGCGGACACGGCAATACAACCGCAGCTTCTCGGCTACAAGCTACGCGGACGACCAAGTGCTAGGAACCGCCGACCTGCGTGAGACGATCGGAGCGATCGTGCAAGAGGAGCTGCGAAAATCTCTACCTTCAGTGTAGCCCCAAGTGGATCCCATCGCTGACGTAGTACGACAACAGATCCAGCAATCACTGGGCGTTCCTCAGCTTCGAGAGCCGCAGCAGCAAGCCATGAGCTATGCTGATGCATCCCACCGTCACGCTCCTCCTCCAAGCCCACGCCAAGGCCCATCGCCACAGTATCGTCGCCTGACACCGCCGCCGCCGCCATCGACGCCATACCGCCCACCTGCCGGCCAGCGCAACGCTCCGAGGAAGACCGACGTTTGGCCCGCCCCTGACCACCGTCCACTCTGCTACCATTGCGGAGAAGCTGGTCACACTTACCGTCCGCTGCCAGTACCGCCAGATGGGACTTCGTGGTTTCGCCATCGACGCGCCGCGTCCTACAGCGGGGTGAACGACCTCGCGACATCGCAGACTACCTCGAAGGAGCGCAGTGGATGCCCCGACGACAGTCCCGCCGGCACGCTACATGTCACCACAGCGCCGCCAGTACACCGGCCCTACTCGGGGCCGTTCCGCGAGCCCATATCCGGAAAACTAAAGGCAGCAACCGATGGAGGTGCGGTTGCTGTACGACGAACTACCGAATATACTCCGCCGCCGACGAGGATGCCTCGACAGAGTCTTAAGAGAACGCTGCAAGCCGATCGGAGCCCAGACGACGCAAGTTCGCGACCGGAGGAAGACCTGACGACACCACGTCGAAGCAGTGGAACAAGCCGACGAAGCCGTGATCTGACGCCGCGACCAAACCGTAACGCAAGACGATGAACTAGCGAGCTGGACATCCTTATCGACAGCCACAACGTCACCGCTCTCGTCGATACTGGGCCCGAGGATTCCGTCGTCAGTGGGCCGTTCGCCGCGAAGTTGAGGAAAGTTAAGACTGCGTGGACAAGGCGCCGAAATTCGGACCACTGGAGGCCATTTAATAACACCCGCTGGGGTCTGTACAGTAAGAGTCACTATCAATAATCAGAGTTTCCCTGCGAGCTTTGTAATCCTGCAACAGTGCTCCAGGGATGTAATACTTGGGATGGACTTCCTAAGTCAACATGGCGCCGTGATCGACCTGAGGTCTGAATCAATAACCCTAACCTCAGAAAACGCACTGCCGCCCCACACGACGCCAGCGACCCATGCTTTAAATCTGATAGAAGATCAGGTCACCGTTCCGCCTTTCTCCGAGCGTCATCATTTCCGTCGGCACCGAAGAACCCGCAGACTTCGAAGGCGTCATCGAGGGTGATCAGCAGCTGCTCGTGAACTGCCAGATTTACGTCGCAAGAGGCGTCGCCGAGTTGCGTGATGGCAAAGCAAAGGTACTGCTCAGAAACTTCAGCCACGAATATAGGCACCTTAACATTGGTACGACGGTCGCCTACATCGAGAAATTCGTGGACACCAGCAATGCTTTCGCCCTCTCCGATGCTACCGAACATCCTTCAACGAATCGGCACCCCCCCCCCCCCCCCCCCCACACACACACACACACACAGATTTCAACGCCAACCCGAGCCTCTCAAAGCACAAGCAAGACCAGCTGAAAAGTCTGCTCTTGCAATTCAAGGACTGCTTCTCGTCGTCGTCAAGAATTCGACAGACCCCGATCGCGAAACGCCGCATCATAACAGAGGAAAATGCGAGACCACTCCGCCAGAGCCCGTACCGAGTTTCAACGCGAGAACGCGAGAACGCGAGGCCGTAAAGCAACAAGTCGACGAAATGCCACGCGACGACATCATACAGCCTTCCAAGAGTCCTTGGGCGTCACCCGTGGTGTTAGTGAAGAAGGACGGAACCCTGCGTTTCTGCGTTGATTATCGCCGCCTGAAGAAAATCACGAAGAAGGACGTGTATCCGCTCCCACGTATAGACGACGCCCTGGATCGACTCCACAGCGCGCAGTACTTTTCGTCGATGGACCTCAAGACCGAGTATTGGCAAATCTAGGTCGACGAGAGAGACCGAGAGAAGACTGCCTTTATCGCGCCAGACGGCCTCTTCGAGTTCAAGGTCATGCCCTTCGGTCTTTGCTCGGCACCTGCGACGTTCCAACGTGTTATGGACACTGTACTGGCCGGCTTGAAGTGGCAGACCTGCCTTGTGTACTTGGACGACGTCGTTGTGTTTTCATCAAACTTCGACGAACATCTCCGGCGCCTTCAAGCTGTACTTCAAGCAATGAAGGCCTCCGGACTCACCCAGAAGCCAGAAAAGTGCCGCTTCGCATACGAGGAACTTCTGTTCTTGGGTCACGGCATCAGCAAGTCTGGAGTTCGCCCCGACCCACGGAAAACAGCTGCCATCGCTGCCTTCCCGCCGCCCACCGACAAGAAAGCCGTACGCCGATTTCTCGGCTTGTGCGCCTATTATAGACGCTTCGTCAAGGAATTTTCATGCATCGCCGAGCCACTAACTCAGCTCACGAAAAACGACGTGGAATTCAAGTGGGGAGCGGCGCAAGTCGAAGCATTTCAAGAATTGAAACGACGCCTCCAATACTTGCGCATTTCGACGAACACGCCGACGCGGAAATCCACACCGACGCAAGCAGCGTAGGACTCGGCGCCGTTCTTGTCCATAGAACTGCCGGTGTGGAAAGGGTTATCAGTTATGCTAGCCGGTCTCTATCCAAGGCAGAAGCCAACTATTCGACAACAGAAAAGGAGTGCCTTGCCATCATCTAGGGCAACGCCAAAGTTTCGCCCCTACCTCTACGGCAGGCCATTCAAAGTTGTGAGTGACCACCACGCCTTCCGTTGGCTAGCTAAACTGAAGGACCCTTCAGGTTGTCTCGCAAGATGGAGGCTGAGACTTCAAGAATTCGACGTTACCGTCGTTGACAAGTCCGGACGAAAGGACTCTGACGCCGACTGCTTGTCTCGCGCCCCCGTCGACCCGCCGCCACAGGATGACCAGGAAGATGACTTCTTCTTGGGCATCATAAGTGCCGATGACTTCGCCGAACGACAGGGGCCTTGTGGAGTACCTTGAAGGCAAGACGGCCATTGTTCCAAAGGTATTCAAGCGAGGACTCGCGTCTTTTTTCTTGCGAAATGGCGTTCTCATAAAGAAGAATTTCTCGCCACTTCGAGGAAACTACCTCCTCGTAGTGCCTTCAGTATTGCGACCAGAAATCCTGCAGGCTCTACACGACGACCCGACGGTCTGGACACCTCGGACTTTCCCGCACGCTCGTATGAATGCAGGAAAAGTACTACTGGCCGCGCCTTGCCGCCGACGTCACTCCCTACGTAGGGACATGCAGAGACTGTCAGCGACGGAAAACACCGCCAACAAGACCAGCAGGCTTCCTTCAGCCGATCGAGCCTCCTCGGCGACCGTTCCAGAAGATCGGGATGGACCTCCTGGTGCCGTTCCCAACGTCGACTTGCGGAAACTAATGGATCGTCGTAGCCACCGACTACCTCACCCGCTGCACCGAAACAAAAGGCCTGCCCAAAGGCAGTGCCGCCGAGGTAACCAAGTTCTTCGTTGAAAACATCGTCCTTCGACACGGCGCCCAAGAGGTTCTCATCACCGACAGAGGTACGGCGTTTACAGCTGACCTAACCCAGGTGATTTTGCGATACAGCCACACATGCCACCGCCGGACCACTGCGTACCAACCACAGACCAACGGCCTGACTGAGCGTCTAAATAAGACCATCGCCGACATGTTGGCCATGTACGTCGACGTCGAACACAAGACGTGGGACGCCATCCTTCCGTACGTGACCTTCGCATACAACACGGCCGTGCAAGAAACGACGCAGAGGACGCCATACAAGTTGGTCTACGGACGGAGCCCGGCAACGACGTTCGACGCCATGTTACCAAACGTGACCGACGAGCAAAACATCGACGTGACCGCCTACCTACAGCGCGCCGAAGAAGCATGAGAGCTCGCCCGCCTGCGAATAGAGAATCAGCAGACGACTGACAGCCGCCGCTACAATCTTCGACGACGCTTCGTGGAATACCAGCCCGGCGACCGCGTTTGGGTGTGGACGCCAATGCGACGACGTGGACTAAACTTCTGCGACGCTACTTCGGACCGTATAGGGTGCTTCGATGTCTCGGCACACTCGACTACGAGGTTGTCCCCGACGGCATTTCGAACTCTCAACGGCGCCGTGCGCGACCTGAAGTCGTCCATGTCGTGCGCCTCAAGCCGTTTTACGCGGGGTAGTGAACCTGAGGACTGTACTTTTTTTTAAATGCGAAGCATTTCTTAGCGAACTTCGGCGAGTTTGAGCGTATCTATCTATCTATCTATCTATCTATCTATCTATCTATCTATCTATCTATCTATCTATCTATCTATCTATCTATCTATCTATCTATCTATCTATCTATCTATCTATCTATCTATCTATCTATCTAGCCGCCTACGACTTTGTGCTCTCCTGCCCGCATCGTTCATGGGATTTATACGAAATTTGCTATGGCATAACATGACCGTCTGACGAACATAAATGGCTGGCCATATCATGAAAATCATGCCTAAATTGTCATGAAAAGTATGATTTACATGCCACGCTCATGGGGCGTTCGCGGCCGTTTCGTTAGCTTGATATACACCAAATTTGGGATTGAGTGACGTGACTGTATGACGAACATAAATGGCAGGTGGTAATATGCAAATAAGGACGTGCATGTCATGAACAACATGATTTGATTTGCATGCCACGCTCATGGCGCGCTCGCGGCCGTTTCGTTAGCTTGAGATACACCAAATTTGGTATTGAGTGACATGACTGTATGAGGAACATAAATGACAAGTGGCAATATGGAAATCATGACATGTCATGAGCGACATGACTTGCATGCCACGCTCATGGCGTGCTCGCGGCCGTTTCGTTAGCTTGATATACACCAAATTTGGGATTGAGTGACGTCACTGTATGACGAACATAAATGACAAGTGGCAATATGGAAATCATGACATGTCATGAGGGATATGACTTGCATGCCACGCTCATGGCGTGCTCGCGGCCGTTTCGTTAGCTTGAGATACACCAAATTTGGTATTGAGTGACATGACTCTATGAGGAACATAAATGACAAGTGGCAATATGGAAATCATGACATGTCATGAGCGACATGACTTGCATGCCACGCTCATGGCGTGCTCGCGGCCGTTTCGTTAGCTTGATATACACCAAATTTGGGATTGAGTGACGTCACTGTATGACGAACATAAATGACAAGTGGCAATATGGAAATCATGACATGTCATGAGCGACATGACTTGCATGCCACGCTCATGGCGTGCTCGCGGCCGTTTCGTTAGCTTGAGATACACCAAATTTGGTATTGAGTGACATGACTGTATGAGGAACATAAATGACAAGTGGCAATATGGAAATCATGACATGTCATGAGCGACATGACTTGCATGCCACGCTCATGGCGCGCTCGCGGCCATTTCGTTTGCTTGAGATACACCAAATTTGGATATTGATTGACATGACTGTATGAGGAACATAAATGACAAGAGGCAATATCGAAATCATGACATGTCATGAGCGACATGACTTGCATGCCACGCTCATGGCACGCTCGCGGCCGTTTCGCTAGCTTGATATACGCCAAATTTCGTATTGAGTGACGTGACTGTACGACGAGCATAAATGACAAGTGGTAATATGGAAATCAGGATATGTCATGTGCAACATGACTTGCATGCCACGCTCATGACACTCTCGTGGCCGATTCTCTAGCTTGATATACACCAAATGTTTAAGGCGAAAGCCTTTAATGTCTCATGCTCATGTCCGTCCTATGCGTCCGTCCGTCCCTCCAGCTGTGCCTTGGCACGGTGCCAGGTGGGCTCCGGGGCGCGCAAACGGACGCCGGTCGCGTTGGACTCTACAGCGCTCGCGCTTTGCTTGCGTAGCGTCGCTTTGTCCGGCGTCTCTAATCATGCAAGGAGGGAGACGCGCGCATCACGTTCCATTCTTACCGACCCCGTCTCAGTGGGCACAAGCGTTCGAGGAACACACTTTGGAATTGACGAAGTGTCCGTCAATTTAAACTCTGGAACGCGGATGGCGCCTGCACGATGCGCAAAGCGCGAGAATACGAGCGCATGCGAAACGGAGGCAGATTGGTCTCGCGTCTCGCTACGATTCCAGGTAACAAATTCGGCGAACATAAGTGGCAGGTGGCAACATGAAAATCTTGGCATGCATGTCATCCACAATGCCATTTACATGCCACTCTCATGGTGCGCTTGCGTGCAGCTCGCTAGCTTGATATACACCAAAATTTGTATTGCACGACGTGACTGTATGATGAACACAATTGACAGGTCTTAACATGTGAATAATGACATGCATATTATGTAGAGCATGATTTGCTTCTTGCTGACTGCTTCGCATTACATCGATTCCCACAGTGCGTGGGATCTGCCGGCTTTTTTTTTTTTTGGAATTAGAACAGTGTGGCTTTTAGTAAAAGATCGAGGAAGCGTCTCCAGATTAAAACTCTCCGTAAAAATGTCGAGCAGTATAGGACACAGCAATGATTTAAATGTTTTATAAAACTCGCCCGACATTCCATCAGGTCCTGGCGTTTTTGACAATGGTAATTGTGTGATGGCAAGATCTATTTCTTGTATAGTGATTGGCCTACTAATAGACTCACATTCCTCGTCAGTTAGAGGAGTCACTAATGACAAGAACCGCGCTACCAGATCTTCGTTTTCGTTTTCAGAAGAGGCGTTGAACAATTCTTTGTAATAAGTTTCGAATTCTGCCATGATTTCATTTGAATTAGTGACCAATAACCCTTCCGCATGGCTGTTGCAAAAGCCAAATTTATAACAGCCATGCCTCTGCTTAGATATACTGTGAAAATAACTTCCTCTGCTTGGAAATGCAGTGAAAATAACTTCCATGCTTCGCAAACGCAAGCGTCCTTTATATAGGCGTCGCAATATAACATGTAATATCCCAGGAATATTGCGTGGTACAAGCGTAAATTGCCATCGGGCGTCAGAATATGTGACTATCATAACGATTCCATAGTTTAAAGGCAGCCACCCATTACAAACGGCACACACCTTACTGCGCGTATTCCCTTAACACCACGTAGTGGGTGCATAGCAAGTTCGAAAACATTTCCCACATTTGCCACGCATAATTTCTCCTGGTTTAAACCATACTACGCATTACATAGTATGCACTAAGTGATTGAAGTACGCAGTAAAGGACGGGATATCGCTATCGCGTTCAACTCTTAAAGGCGCAGCTTAAGGGTCCCCCCAATTTTCTTTTTTTTCTCGAGCCTGGTGGCAGACATGTCACCGCCCCGTTATAAAGGGGACGCTCATAGCATCCATCCATCCATCCATCGCTCACAGCATCCATCCATACCAAACCTAGCTCTATGACGCGCGCCTGCCTTGCCTGGCGTTAACCCCGCGTTCCCCGCTTGCGCTCGCCCCGAGAGAAACCATAGCCGCGCTACAGCGGAAACATTTTCATGAAATCTGCTTTTGCCGCATCTTGTAAAGCCTTTTCCAAATCGATAGTAACGTCGGTGGGCCGATTTACTCGATAGCGTTTGTGGCATTTGTCGATTTGGGTGTGCCTGCCTATATATTCTCTGCCTTTCCAATACAGAAATCAGCTAATAGTCAGCATTGTGTCCTGTATGTTGTTCGTACCGTTCGTGTGCGCTGTTTTGCCACAATGTTCATAAGCCAAACAGCCCATCTAAGATCCATTGTTAGTAGTCTCTCGGTAAATATGAATTCGTCAGCGAATGCGCACGTGTTCGTGTGCGGCCCTTGGCGGGCAATGACAGTGAGATTGTGCGTGAAATTAAATGGTTGTGAGCCGATGGTTTGCGCTCCCTCAGTTTCTATATCTACGGAGATGGAGGTGAACCGTGAACGAGTCGTGTCCGAGCTCATTTCCATGTGCCGGCATCATGCAGCAGTCGAAGGGTGCTTGAATGTGCCGCTGAAGGAATGTTTTCCAGAATAGACGTCAGACTCTGGAGTTTTGCAGACACGTAGCGCCACCTGTCGGAGCAGTTTTGGGTAGTGCAAAGTCCGGCTGCCTTGCACAGTTTGCTGTGCAACCAGGTGCAACTAGCGAGTTGGAAACAACGATTAACCTAAATATTTGGTGTGTTGGCGCATTGAACACTCAGAAAAAGAGCTACGAATTTCTCTCCGCTAGTCGGACGCGCAACCGAACCGCCATGAAGTGCGTGCCAGAACGACGGCGAAAACAAGAGCAGACGCAACAGTTCCGCGCGCTACGAAGAAAGGCCTCAGTCGACGCTACTGTTGCGTTGTGAATTGCCACGGACGTAAAGGACTTCAGTTTTACCGATTTCCGTAGCTGTTGCACGAAGCAGAACTGGCAGAACGGCGAGAGCTCTGGATACGGGCCGTTGCGAACGTGTTGGGTAAGCGAATTACTCGCGTTCTCCACAGCCGGTCGCACGAGGAAGTGTGATAATGTGGGTCTCATGTTAGTGTTTTGAGTAGTCTTGACGTAGAACCGTGGTAACCTTGACTATAAAGCTCAGCAGAGCCTCAGACCACGGTGCGCGCCGTGCAGCAGTTAAATGCAGACTGGTGAAGCGCGCAATAAACATCGCGCACTCCGCGACCACACACAGCATCGCGCACGTAGGCATTGAAGGTTCAAAGTTCCGGCTTTAACAAGCAAATGCTAACACGTGCGTCATAAAAGTAAATCGCAAAATGTTGGTCGTGACCACCGTCAGGTTTTTAAAGACGATAGACTTTCTTGGGATACTTAAACGGAGAAATTTTGGTCTGTCTGTCTGTCTGTCTGACTGTCTGTCTGTTTCTCTGTTCGTCGGCACGTCACACGATTCAGCCACCCGGCCAAAGTTTAACCACTTTCTGAGCGCCCAGCCATCTTGCACAAGTATTTTTGTTCATACTTGTGAACATTGTCGATCAAAAAAGCAAATGTTACGCATGTCTGAGGAGCAACGTCAATAAATAAGTAGTCTCTGGTATGTTTCTTTATAAGAAAATACATAGATACGTAATTATGAAGACCCCAGCGTTTCTTAGGCTGCGCTCAAAAAGCGACGCTATGCACGAAAGAGCCCTCGGCCGACGATATGTTGCTGCTGGGTTCTGCACAAAGTGATGTTTCTCGACAGCACTGCCAGATGGCGTCCATGTCTCACGCAGCGCCTCTTCTATTTTATCAAGGCCAGCCAGATGCGGCCGATTCAACATAGAGAAAGCGCTGTCTGAGGCAAGGCAAAACAGTGTAGTACGGCCGGCAGAAGACTATCGTCTTTCGACGACATTTGCGGCGAAGCACACAGATACGCGGCCAATTTTTCTTGCCCGTGGTCTCCGCGATTGCCGGAGCTATCTCGGAGGCCACGGTTTTGCATTTCGTTGTACACCGAGAAAGTGGACACGCACGTATCCCCATTTGCAGTATATACAAACGGAAGACAACCGTCAACAGAACATTCGAGGATGCGTAATAAAACAGTTCAACGCACAGGAAGCAAGAGATGGATGGAGCATGCAACTGCAAAGGCGAAAATCGCCGGGACCATTTGTGCCTGATAAAGCGAACTTTGTACCACTGATCGTAAGAAACATCGCTCGTGTACGTAGTTCATCGCTTTAACATTATGCATATGCCGAAATTTAACGCATTTAGGCGTTACAGAACGCACGTCGGAGTGCCTCGAACTCGATGTCATGCGATGCTCGATTGCGCCTGCGAGTTGCAGCACGCCGAAATAACTGAAACATCTTTTGCATTGTATCCGCAGTTCACTTTTATGCGCTCTAGTTTTCTGAAGCGAGGGTGGATTGACGGAAGAAGCTTTCCAGGTCCTTAATTTTTAGAAAACAGCCCTCAACACCAGCGAAAGAGGCGGTTTCTATAGTGGCCTATGCACATTCGCTTGCGGACGGCTCTCTTTGCACTACCCAGTTATGACTACCTTAGTTATGACCAGGGCGGTGATGAGAGGGCTGGTGGCGGCGTTTTTCACAGCGCCGCCTAGGCAGAGTCTGACGTCTATGGTCGGCGAAGGACAGGTAAAAGTCTCTGATCGGTATTCCTATCTCATCTCTAGGGCTCCGTATATTCGGACAGATCCGAAAAAATCTGATAAGTACTCGCCGGTAAAATTGTTGACAATTCGGATTTATCCGATAAACTCCGATTTTAAATGTCACTTTTAAGGTTCAAAGGGCATTTTCAAAGCTGGGAATCATCAGTCGAAAGGAGTGCACCTCCATCAGCGGCAACTTCGTAAAATGTGCTAGCGTCTATTACAACAAGCTTTACGGTTGTAATATGCGAACAAACGTAGGTGTTCTGTATTCCAGTATTTGTGTTTGCGGCTTCAGAACTTCCAGGCATAAAAAATACACTTAGTGTGTTCGCATGTTTTCGTGCTCAGGTATCATTTCATCTATGCCTTCGGAGTATTGGGAGTATTGATAATAAAAGCTGCTTTAGTTTTCATTATAAAGATGTGGGAGGATGGCAGAAAAAGCTGAGAAGGAGCTTTCTTAGCTCCTGCCCCCCCCCCCCCCCCCCCCAAAGATAGTCTTTGGTGAGTTTACAGCAGTGCACATCAGCAGCCTTATTAACAGGGTAGATAACAAAAAATGAAGGGATGGGAAAACAAACAGGATTACCAGCAACAATGCAAGGCATTTTCATTTCAAATAAAGTTAATAAGAACACATTGCAACAACTTACAATGCAAAATTAAACACCGAATTTTGGAAAATTGGTGGTTTATGATAAATAAACTTCGATAAACACCCTCTTAATTTCAAGCAAAACAAACTCCGAAGACACGGAGCCCTACTCATCTCCACTCGTCTGCGTCCTCGGTGTCGGTGTGGTTATACCGACTGAATTTAGCTGCATGGTGTTCGATTAAAACAAATAGTCGCAATCTTCGAGCAGCACGTACGTCTAATGTTTATACACTGTGCATTCAGATCGGGCGTGCTCTTTTTGCTCCGAGAGGCAAGGATAGACAAAACGCGTTATTGTTGTCGAAAGAACAGCCTTCGCAGTAAACAAAACCCGTGCTCCAGGGTGACTGCGCCGACGGGCGATGCCGTGGATTTGTCATGCTGGGGAGGACGGCAGGTTCCTTTGTGATTGACGGCGTGGCACTCTACTTTGTTTCGACAAACGACAAAACGCAGCGTACGACTGGCGCGGAAGTAGCGCCCATGGATTCGCTCACATCACCCGGTCGAACGTACGTTTTCTGCCAAGCTTCAATTCGTAAGAGATCAGCAGGACTTGAAATTGAATGAACTCACATTGTGACCCAGCTTTCAAGGACAAAATCGTGGCCTCTTTTAAACCGTTAAAAGCGCCCAGCAGAAGTGAGACAGAACATTTAATCAATAAAACTGAATAGAGCAATATTTTAAACATTCTTATACTTAATCGTTGCTGGTAAATGTAAATAACAGCATACGATTATACGGTTATATGGTTAAATAACAGCATACAGATATTTTTAAATATCCGTATGCTTCACACCTAGACGGTTCATAAAGGTTGACACCTACAACTTGTCTCTGTTGACCCCACTTACATTTCGTGCCGCGTAGCTTTATATGCCCCCCCCACCCCCTCTTCCAACTGTAAATCAACATCCGAAGGTTTACTGGTATTGCTACCAATATGCATATTACCACTAAGACTGAACGTAGAATTCACAAGCACTTTTTCTGGCGCTCTTTTGTATATAGTACCATTTTCTCTCACTAGGTTGTAGGGGCATAACTTTTCAAGTATATCAGGCACCGAGTCCTGTGTCAACACTGTACCATCTTCCAAATTATGCAAGTAAGGGACCTCTTCAGGCCGCTTGTTTCGCGATGTTCTCCAAAGCTTGCAAATTTAATCTCTGAACACGTCATAGGCTGACTCAGAGCGTCCAAGCACATGCATTATGCGTCAGCCTCGGCCTTCTGCGAAGCGCCTCAACAGCTGGAGCAGTTATATTGGCCCGAAGATCATCGGATCACGACACACATCACGACGAACACGTTTAGGGTGCATATTTGCTGCATTTCGCGAATAATTCTACGAGGAGAAGCTTGATCGCAGGACGCGTACTACAACGAGGTATGAATCAATAAAAAAAATTCCTATGAATTTGGCCTAGAACACATAGAAGGCTAGAGTGAAGATACCCTGTTGTAGGCAATAAAAGGCCCACATTCCACTCTCACCGATGAGTAGCAAAACGCCGATGCACCAGCAGGGTGACTGCAACTGAACATGCATTGCTTGCAGGTCGTTTTCGACAGAACGGCTTCGTGCAGTGCTTGGCGTACACGTCGGTCTGTACTCGGTGAACGTCACGTACGTAGTCGAACCTGGCAGCAGAAATGCCAGCACGGACATCCACTTCAACGAGGAGTTCGCCTGGCCCAAACCAACGTCGCTGCGCAAGGAGTACCACGATGCGCTCGTCAAGGGCCTGCCTTTCCCAATTCTCACGGTGCTGGACTACCTCAGTCAGGTGAGCCATAAAGCGCGAATGCGCAGTCCCGTCAATTGCACACTAGCGAGAACAATATTAACAATGCCTACCGAAAATTAACAGACAGTTTGATCGGCTACTTGGTATTGATCCATCATTACAGGTGGCGGGAAACTTAACAAAGGACACGTACACCAAGGACAAAGCGCATCTAATTTGTGGTTTGTCCTTTTTGTATCTGTCCTTAGTAAAGTTTCGCACTACCTACAATGTTGGATCTACAGAAGCAGGCACGGACGATATCTCTTACCAGGTGATAGCGAAAATAAAGCTTCGTCTATCAGCTCTATGAGGTGAGGTCCTAGGATAAGTGTCATTGAAGAAAACAAAATGATGAACGAAGGACACAGCCGTTCTTCTAGTTGTGGTCTCTCCGGTGTAGTGCTCTGTTTTACAGCCAGCTAACGCGTCTTTATAGAAGAGCGATAAAATGACCGTGCTTGATGGTGCTGCCACTTTTTGCCTCTGATTCAAAAGGTTGTCAAGCGTAGCAGGCTTAACTACATGTCTGAAACGCTAGCAATTGCATTCTGTACTGAGAGTGCAGTCAGAAAAACGACGCAGAATAGTGGCACAACGTGTGTCCTCGTAAGGCTGCCTGCAGGGTTACCGCTGGATTTGTGTTCTACAGGTTGCCAGACGCAATTACAAAAATACTTCCAAATTCATGAAATCACTGACGCCTAACGTTGTTTGCTTACCAATTCAAGTTCGCATTTTTGTATCAATAACAGAAATCAATTTGTTATAACTAGGGCTCCGTGTTTCCGCACATTATTTTTCTTGAAATTTGGAGGGTGTTTTTCGGAGTTTATATTTTTGGCGAAAATTCGGAGTTTATCGGAGTTTATTTTTGGCGAATCCCGAATTCTCCGAAAATCGGAGTTTAATTTTGCAATATTTTCAATGCTCCAATATCTTAGATGAAATGATATCTAAACACGAAAACATCAGAACACACGAAGCGCATTTTAGTTGTATGGAAGGGTTGAACTCATATACACTCAAGCACGAATAGTTGAATACAGAACCCCTACGTCTGTGCCTATTTAAGCCTGTTGCGAGGGACGCAAGCATACTTTACGATATTTGATGTGCGCGCCCCAGCGCATCTCAAGACGTCCCCTCGGGGGGCCCTACATGCGCGGACGCATCGGCAAGCCCGTCGTTAAATGTGCAATGGCTGCGGTCTGCGAGATACTGTTGACGTGAGGCAAAGTTTATATCCGCCAAACTGGCCGATGTACCGAAGACTCTTAGAACATGTCCTTCCGATAAAGAAAGGAAGAGGGTCATATTGGCCGTTAAAATTGGAGTTTATCGGACAAATCCGTATTCTAAAAAATTTTAGAATACGGATTCTGTTGATCGGATTTTTTCGGATTTATCCGAAAACGCGGGTCTCTAGTTAAAATGAAATAATGATTACAGAATTTTTGAAGCAAATCGATTTATTGTTGTTCTCTGCATCTGTCTACATATGCGTGTTGCAGTATTCATGCTACCGGTCCATTTGCCCCCCACATGTAGTTTATGTTCTGTTGCAATAACATCAAGGCTGAGTGCTCAAGCAAGGGGGGTTCAATATATAATGCCACACTTTTTTTGTTTGTCGATGTGGCCGGGCTTCAACTGTTACCGGTGATATGACTCGATGGAAGGCACTGAATGTCGGAACATTATTGAATATTTCGACTGCTCTCATCTGGTTACTTGAATGACACAATAAGCGGAGTACTTACTGGAACGCACACTACCACAAGCGATAGAGGTGAAATCTACTGTGAGTCATGTATAGATCTCTCAATGTTATTTCCGACGACCGACGGCTCTGCTTGTCCCTATCACTCTGCAGTGAGTATTACTTAGCTTTCTGGGCTAACGTCCGTCTGAATAAGGCTGAAATTTTTGGCTGATGCCTTGGCTGCTTTGTTCTTAAGCTTCATAAAAACATCGCATATGTACAGGTGTAACGTATCAGTCTGGCGAGCAGTTAGCTCTTGGTGCGCACGATTTGGCAAGCCTTCTCCTCCGACGCATCAGGGCAAGCGCGGTCGCAAACACAACTTATCCTTTCAGCAGGGCAGGCGAAATTCTCCGTGAGCGACTTCAGTTGGATTTTAGAAAAGCAGAGGTATGTATTTTCCTAAACATTAATCTTACCAATCACAAAGCGGCACTCAACGCCCATAATATTTTATTTCAGAGTTAAAGGCTATTGCTTGAGAACGTCTACAAGCCAACATTAGAAACAGCAACGCTTTAGCAATTGAGAAATCCGGGTAAATTGACAAATCCGGATCGGATACAATTTCCTTCACTCGTGGGACCTTCTAGAACACATGTCCGATGATGTATAGGGCCTCAGTACTCGCAAGGACTCGAACTAAGAGTGGAAAAAAGGAACATTTCTGTGCATAACAGCACGGAATAATACAACGCAACTAGTGTATTTTCGTCTGGCTCATGCAAAAAAAGAAAAAGAAAAGAGAAACTTGGCGTCACCCTGAAAAATGACCCAAGATTTCGTTTGCCGGGCTGGGCTACGCCGGCTGTAAGGCAGTAAAGGGCCGACATGGCTGCATCGGAAGGCGGCACTTAGCAATTATATGGACACTCTCGGTTGGTTTTCGCCGTCGGCGTTGGCGTCGCCGTCATGTCCCGTATATGTATCTGTATATTTATAAAAACCTCAAAGAAAAATAATTCAGAAAAATGTTTCCGACGCGCGGCATCGAACCAGGGACCTCTCGCTCTGCAGCGCGCGGCGCTAACCGCTGAGCCACGAAGGCGAACGTCCTTCAACATTCAAACGGCGAGCTATTTATATACAGCGAGTTTTCAGCGTGTTTTCAGCATTACCAGCGACATGGCGCAAAGGCCGCGCTCGGTGGGGCTTAGCTGGGCGCTTCGCGACGCGCGCTCTCAGGCGCTCCTAGCTCTCCGGCGCGCACTTTACCCGAAGGGGGGGGGGGGGGGAGTAGATGCGCGTGCGCGCGCTTATCTCGCGCTGGCGGAGAATGGGGCTTTCGCCGGAACGATAGCGTTTTAGTTATTGGGCGCGCGAAGGTCACATCACTCGCTGCAGTCCCCCCTGTTTGCGAAAATAGCACGCTTTTCAAATACAGCGAAGTAACAACTGTGACACTTGTTGCGCTCGTCTCTACCTGTGAATACGTTTCGTGCGTCGTTTTTGTTTGAACAGCGCGTTAAGTGTCGAGCTGTGAATGTTTTTAGTTCTCTCTCGTCCTGTGCGTGTTGTTTTCGTGCGTCATGTGTGCGTGAGCAGCGCGCTGCACGTTTCGACCTGCTTGCCATTCGTCGCTTGACATTCCAATTTGTTGCTATCGCATTCATTGCTTCGCCTTGTGGCTAAATTGTGACTTTTTTTCAAACTATGCATTTCAGTAAAGCTCTCCTTTGGGCTAGTTGGTGCATCCTTGAACACATTTTGCAGGGCTGCGCGGAAAAACACGGACGAAGTAGAGTACACAGGACGGGCGCAAACTTCAAGTGTAAATCGGAAGGCCAAAGCAGCTCGATATGAATAAACATCAGCCTGATACGTGCTCATAGAAAACGACAAAAACAACAAAAAAGCTGCCTTATCAAAAGACTACAGTGCGAATGCCAAACAACAAACAGTTGACGATAATGATATGCAGTATAACAACGATTGGCAAAGGCATGCGCAGTGACTGCAAACTAGAAAATACGGACTGTCCAACCGGACCACTTGGTGTGATTACACAAAACCATCTAAAAATTGCGGCTCCCTGGGAAGCAAAGTAAGCGAAGGCATGCTTACGCATTTGTCTCTTCTAGCAATGAAGAAGACCTCTTACTTCCCTTTCCATTTTGTCATTAGACTTTTCAGGATTAGCGCCCGTCCTGTGTACTCTACTTCGTCCGTGCTTTTCGCGCAGCCCTGCAATATGTGTTCAACTATGCCTTTCCTTGGCAGCAAACATGCATGACAAGGCTTCTGTAACGTTTTTCCAACAATCCATGTCGAGTAATTGCTTTCCTTTATTGTCCCTTTAAGCTGCTTCGGAAGACGTCCTGCATTTTACAAAGCTGAACTACCGATTCTCGTGTTATGATCTCGCGGCGCTTTCCGAAGAAAAGTACAAGTGGTGCGACTTCTCTTTCGAAGCACCAGTTGTTGAAAGTCGAGGGCCCCTCGAATGTCTCAAGCTAAATGTTGGGGTCATCCGGACCAAAGTTAACAGTCACTAAGAGTTTCTTAACACCCGCAAGCTGAGCTTGTAGCTATGAGCCAGGCCCGCACGCGCGCTGTCGCCACACGGCACACGCCGCGCCCGCGCCATTGCCCCGTCAGGGCACCATTCGATAGCTTAGAGCGGTGATTGCCGCCACACCACTCACATGTAGGCGAAAGATACGCCCCGAGTGCGTGAGACACATGGCGGGGCCTTGACCACCACCTGCTTTGCCAGCACAACGAGGCAAGGTTGACTGGTTTCGCGTTATACGCACCGGGTACACAACGCTGCGAATCATCATCTGACGTCACCGAAACATGGCAAGGACTGAGTGGAGGCCTTTAAGTCTATCGCCACCGTCTCCAGGCCACCAGTTCTCGCAACAGCGCGAATCATACTCGAGCGCGCGCTTATTTGTTCACTGTAACGTGATAGACGTCAACAAAAACAAAAGGGAAAAGAAACGAGAGAGACTGTTACCACCACCTACTACAGGTCCCGTCGAAATGTTTGGGGAAATTCGAGACTGTTTTAGCAGCGGAGCTGTTTAAAGGGCCAACCACTGGCACGCGTATACACGCGCACGCACGCGCCTACGCGTCAAAAGCGTCGTGTCGCGCGGTGGAGGAAAATGGCGCACAACCACTGGTACGCGTCGACGCTCACGCGTCGACGGCTGACGCACTGCGTTGCTTGATCTTTTGGTTTAAAACTGTCCAAGTACAGCACAGAACGGTGCGTTGTCAATCGAAGCGAGTTTGTACGTTTTCGATGGTGTAAAGAGCGCGTTAAAATATTGATTGTACTTCCCCCCACGACTCTCTTGACTATTTAAGAAGTAACTGCCATCGCATATGACCAAAATAACAACCGCGGTATGCACAACTAATCGACATCGGCGCGTGCGTAACTCCCGTGAACGAAAGTTCGCGTAGAAGTTCGCGTGGCACAGCCAACGATGTTTGCGAAATCGCCAGCGCTCGTCCGATCGCCTTGTTGACGCCTGTTCACGGCCTTGTTATTAGTACTCAACAGGAATATAATCATCCTGTTCATGAAAATGGTTCTGCTCCTGTTGCTGCTAAAAAGAAACGGACGGGAATGGCGTCGCGCGCACCGTCGGTGGGCTTGACGTTGTCTCTTGGCGCGTACTTTAGTTACGAAAAAAAAAAAGGAAATAGACGTTTGCTGCGCAGTCCAAACGAGGTGCCCTGAAAATTCGGCGCACAGCAACTAATGCGTTTTACATTACCAAAAAGATGGCTTTCCCACGTACCACGGGTGTCACCATGACTAATATTCGAGCTATCCAATGTGCGTTACAGTTTATTACATGGGCCAACATTGAGAAGTTCGAATACTGGAGCAAGCATACATACGAACTCACATTTTCTTGAGTAGCACGGAAACGAGAAACAAGCATTACTGGAAACTCCCATTTAGTCAAGTCCCCTCTAGCAACAAAATGCAGGTAAACTGTGGGCTCGACTTTCTTGTTTCCTCATAAATTGAGCATGCACTGTTCACCACAAAATACGCATCGAGTAAATATTTAAGCAGTCTATTCTCGCGCCTTATGCGCTTCCAGGCAGTGCACAAAACATACCCAGATACATGCTTATGATTTTCTTGCACAACTTGATGTTTTAAGAAAGACATATAGGTCTATAACAAAAATTCACCAATAATATATTATACAGTATTTGGTTCATGTAGTGGGAGTGTGCAAGAGATTTTTTTTTTCAAGATTCTTCTGGACCCGAATAAATGTTACTATCTATCTTATCTATCTATCTATCTATCTATCTATCTATCTATCTATCTATCTATCTATCTATCTATCTATCTATCTATCTATCTATCTATCTATCTATCTATCTATCTATCTATCTATCTATCTATCTATCTATCTATCTATCTATCTATCTCAAGTAAGATGAGTGGTATGATGGTTTCGATACATTGCATAATTCTTTCTAGGAATGGCTCAGAAAGTGAATTTGCGAGCAGCGCTTTTGGTGAAAATATCATAATGGCCATCCTGTTCTAAAAGCTTTTAACAGCGAAAAGAACAGCGAAAGGCTCCAATAAGCAAATAAATGAAGCAGCATCAAGGCTTACAAATCACCAAGTTCCTATACCAACTCTACCGAATTCATTAAAATTATCCTGAATATGCTGGTGCATCTAGTACATGTTTACACTTCACATTTTACAGCGTTCATTGAAGTGATAAAGCACACCTGAAACTTCATGATGTGACAGATACCGGTGATGAGGTTGAAACTGAGCATCGTATAGAAGGCTTTCGCACGTTGTATGTAGTCGAGATATCCTCTAACGCAAGAAACCACAACTGACACTTCATGACGCGACATATATACACTCTCAGAAAAAGTCGGGTACTTTGGGAGTATTTCTGCTACACAACACTCTCAGAAAAACACGAGTATTTTGGCAGTATTTCTGCTACACAACCATAATCGTCATCTGGCTTGCTCACGTTTCCTCTCTTGAAAACCCGGCTCTCGGCACATTCCTATCAAGAATGCTATGTCACGCCGATAACGCGCGCGGCGTTCGTGACCTGGAAGTGCCGGGACGGCGGTAATAACGCCAGGAAAGTACGCGGGGTAGATGATTATACACTCTAAGAAAAAGTCGAGTACTTTGGGAGTATTTCTGCTACACAACACTCTAAGAAAAACTCGAGTATTTTGGGAGTATTTCTGGTACACAACCATAATCGTCATCTGGCTTTGCTCACGTTTGCTCTCTTGAAAACCCGGCTCTCAGCACATCCCTATCAAGAATGCTATGTCACGCCAATAACGCGCGCGGCGTTCGTGACCTGGAAGTGCCGGGACGGCGGTGATAACGCCAGGAAAGTACGCGGGGTAGATGACGATTATAAGATTGCAGCTGTTTCTTAGAGTGTAAGTCATAATATTGCAGCTGTGCACCGTGTAGAAGGCTTTCACACGTTCTTGGAAGTATAAATATCCTTTAACACAACAAACCGCACCTGATACTTCATGATATGACAGGATATTTGTTATATATAGGATTGCAACCGAGCACTGTGTAGAAGGCTTTCGGACGTTGTCCGTAGTCGGAATAAACTCTAAGTACTGTATGAAGCCGGCACGTGGAGGCGGTGCGCGACGGCAGACGCAGACATGGGGAGACCGAAAGGTTTGCACTGCCGATGAACAAGAGGCTTACCGGGAATTGCGGCGCGCTTCTCAACTCGACTCGTTTAAACTATAGTCCACGACGTCATACGAACGAAACGGCGCGAGGCGACTGTGCACCACTCGACTGGAACTGGCACCACTTGGCATCACATAGCATTACTTAGCATGGCCAGAACCAGCGAGTGACATTAATCTACACATTAGTCTTGACGCTGTGACATTCGTCTTGCGCCACTAGTACATGCTACCCCTCAGACGGTTATGATAAGATGGCGCTCCCTGCACTTGTAGCCGAGTTTTAGCTGTAACATCTTTGGACCACGTACGAGCTCAATAAACAGTAGCGAAAGCTATTGAACTGAATAAAGTGCATCTGTAACAAATTTGGCGGAGCACGACAATCAGGCTGCGCCACCATTGTCAGATCAATCGCGAATTGTAAAATCGCTTACGCTGGCATCGTTATATCGCTGTCAAAAAAAAAAAAAAAGCCGAAAGAAACTGTGCAGGTTCTCCACCAACACGTACTTCGGACTGTCACGGGATTCCCGAAATTTACCAAAGAACAAAAGCTCCAGAATCTAACGCCTTTTTCCCCCGTTGATGATATTCTTAGAAATACCCAGACATCACGATATAATCGTTTACAACTCATCATAGAAGGGCAAGACACCCTGCTTTCGGACACCCGACGTGTCCGTATGAAATTCCGGGGCACTGCTAGTGAAGGCAATACCCTCGTCTCTCCTCACCTGGTCATGGTTTTAGCAAGACCTGACATCTGGCCTTGTTGGTACGACATATCTGAAGTGATTTAGTGCAGATATTTTGAGACGGGACAAGACGAGGGGGACACACACAGGCGCTAACTTTCAACAAATGGTCGCATTTGGTTTCATTTGTTGAAATTTAGCGTATGTGTGTTCACTTCATCTTGTCCCGTTTGGAAAAATATCACTTCAGATGTGGTCATGGTTGGTCATTTAAGACTGTTCCTCGACAAAATCGGGCGTCTTCGAGTACATACTTTTCAAGTGGGCCGCCCTCGCATGCGCACTGTTACCTTTTCCGCTACAGATTGGAACAACCTGCCCCACCAAATCGCCGCCATCACTAGCCCGTGCACGTTTACGGAGAGTGTCACTGCGCACTTTTCGCAATGAAAGCGCAATTTTATTTTGTAATATTTAGGTATATATGTATTTGTGCGGACCTACGCAACACTTTATCCCATGTACACTCTTATAAAAAAACGAGTATGTGCGACCCTTTTCGAAGAGTTTTGATTTGCCACGTATACCCCTCGCTTAATAATAATATCTGGGGTTTAACTTCCCAAAACCACGATATGATTATGAGAGACGCCGTAGTGGAGGGCTCCGGAAATTTGGACCATCTGGTGTTCTTTAACGTGCACTGACATCGCACAGTACGCGGGCCTCTACCATTTCGCCTCAATCGAAATGCGACCGCCGCGGCCGGGATCGCACCCGCGACCTTCGGGTCAGCAGCCGAGCACCGTAGCCACTGTTCCACCGAGGCGGACTACGCCTCGCTTTAAAGAGGAACGGTGTCTCTCTTGGTGGGTCAGAGTCGGCGCGCTGAAGGAGAGTCCCCGGACCCTCTCAGGAAGAGTGAAAAGACTCTTATGCGAAGGATCACACTGCCACTTCTCAGGGAGTCAGACGACTCTTGCTGGTGACGTTCCTACGTGGGTCAAACGACACCCGCCGAAGCGTCAAGCGACTGTACGGCTATTTTTTAAGCTACTCAATTGACCCTTGCTCTACTTTTGCGCGACTACTGTTGTAAATAGCGAAGTATTCACTTTAAGCAATTCTAAGAATATTTGCCGTTCTGCTCAGAGACTGCAAAAAAAAAAGAATAGTTAAATTTTAGCTTTATTTTAATAAAACTCGTCAGAACAACACACCATTTCTAGCAGAGTAATATAGAAAGCGCGAAGAGATGGTCTGTGATTTCCAGTGAAGCAGTTGAGGTATTCTTCATTTACATGCTTGTATGAGTACAGCCAACCAAAATATGTGACTGTGATGCGCATAGTGTCATGTCGTGCGAAATAAACTGCAGATATCGGCATCATGTTTTCATATTTATTCCTTATGATTATGAATAAATCCAAAAGTCGCGATGGCTGGAGGAATCAGACTTGTGGCTTGCTGTGTAGTCACTCCTGTTCAGCGTGAGCAGCCACGAAAAACAGTACCTGAAAAGAAGAACGTGATATCATGATGTGAAAAGGGAATCGTAGTAGGAGTTTGCAAAACATACACAATAAGTGATTTACACGGACATAATGACGGCTCACAACAAAACAACAAATGCAAACAGGCATGGTAAGGAACCATGTTTCTTGCCTTTATCGTGTAGAACACGACTTCCAAATAGTAGCTTGTGTAACATGTCACTTTGGTGACAAACTTGCGGCACAAGGAGATGTGAGCCTCTTTTCAACAAAAAAACGGTAATTGGTGTAGGCTCCATTGCGTGGGTGCCACTCACCTCTTTTCCTACGTCGTCTTGTCCAACCAAAGAAAATGTAGGACTGACTGCCTCGTTCACAGGGCGAACGCCGCAGTTGATTTTCTCAGCACTAGAGGTGAGGCGCCAGACCATAGCGACACCTTCATTTCCCTGAGTGTGTCTGTAACCTGGAGTGAATAGGCTGGAGAAGGAATGCGGTATTCTGGGAATAATCAACACACAAACACACAGACCGATTACTTTTATTTAAACCATACTTTGTTCAACACACCGTTACTGTACACACATGTGACGCGAGCGTTTCGTTTTAAATAATTTCGCAATCAAAACAACTCTTCACGTAAAAGAAGGCGGGAACCTCGTTTCGCAATAGGCACTGGTTGTGCATGAAGGAAAGCACTCTTTTTCTGAGAAATCGCTTTAAAATGTGCTTTCAGAATAAGCCCGGTTTTTGCGCCGGCACATTCTGACACCCAAGCGCATCCTCCGGCAGTCAGGGGCGCGCGTTGAGCGGTTACTGACCACGTGCTTGACAAATGTCTCCCATCCTTCAATACTCAGTTAAATCCATGCGAGCACGAGCGTCTGAACGACACCAACGCGCGCGGACGCCGTCAACGTTCAAATCAGACATGACATATACTAGAATGACCGAACATAGCTCCCACAGTCCCGTATACTCACTCGATTCTGTTATAACACCGAACGTCATCGCAGATGTATTGCAAAGCACGAAAAAGCAAACAGAAACGAGGGAAACGAGCGCAGGGTGGCGGCCGCAACAACGCGCGCCGTCCAAAGTCTAGAGCTTTCCCCGTTACCGGCGAGGCGCGACTACCGCGTACGCGCTGGAAGCATCGTAATATATCTGCACCTCAAACTACCGTCTTTGGGCCAACAGAAACCATTATATACAGTGCATCTCTGTACACAGACTTTTTTCACCTTTCCACGCTCGGAAACGCGCTGCACACTCGAGTATCGATGGAAATGTTATTATGACGTCGACTGAAGCGCATCTCAAGACGATATCAATCACCTTCAGTAATGCAGGCACAATGTGTGATCAGCAAGTAATCACCCTCGATAAGTGATTGCATCTCTCATTTTATGACTGATGCAATCACTTACACAACAACGCGCGCAGCTGTCTTACTCGTTAAGAGACAGTTTTAATTGGGCATCTGCAACAGCCCCGCGGACGCAGGCTGGTGTTGGAAGTTGCTCGCAGCCTAATTCCTCAGAGCTGCGGCAGGCGCCCAGCTAAAGCTGTGTAATTAGTACATGCGAAAGCAGTACACTCACCGTTAACAGGCGCTCGTTGTCCGCGTCCGCAGCTCCATGAATATTCCTCACTCCTAGCGTTACTTACGCACGGAGCCTAACGTGACCGCCACCGAAGATGCGCATGTTCGCTCGAACTCAAAACCACGAGACACGTGACCAGCGCAACCAACTCAACGCATTCCAAAAAAACTTCCCCTTCTCCCGTTAAAGGGAACCATGTGTGGATGCGAAGCAGCGGGAAGATGGTTAGCTTGAGCTGGGAAACGTCGCCGCTCTCGTTTCGCGGCAGCGGCCCGGGCGCTCATCGCGGCGCTGCACAGGAAAGAGAATAAGGCGCACACACACCGTCATTTTCATACCGCGGAACTACCGTGGCGCCCCCCAGCGGATTATGCAGCTGTCGCACCACCTGTCGTGCGCGCCACTCCGTAGAGGATTCCTTCAGGAGAGAATGGGGGGGGGGGGGGACCGTAGGAGAGGAGAGAGAGGGGGGAGGGGACATGCATGGGCTGCGGCGGGTGTGGGACGCGGGAGCCACTCCGTAGAGTAGAGGATTCCTAGAGTAGAGAAAGAGGGTGAGCGTAGGAGAGGAGAGATAGGGAGAGGGGACGCTCATGCACTGTGGGGGGGTGTGGGACGCGGGCGCCGCTCCATAGAGTAGAGGATTCCTAGAGGAGAGAAAGGGGGTGAGCATTGGAGATGAGAGAGAGGGGAAGAGACGCTCATGCGCTGTGGGATGTTTGGGACGCGGGGGGCCGCTTCGTAGAGTAGAGGATTCCTAGTGGGGAGAACGGGGGGTACCGTATGAGAGAAGAGAGAGGGGGGAGGGGACGCGCATGCGCTGTGGGGGGTGTAGGACGCGGGCGCCGCTCCGTAGAGTAGAGGATTCCTAGAGGAGAGAAAGGGGGGTGAGCGTAGGAGAGGAGAGAGAGGGAGGGGACGCGCATGCGCTGTGGTGGTGTGGGACGCGGGAAGGAGGGACGGACTAAGTCCCCCAAACACGTGCAAGCAAGATCAAGGAATGGAGTCAACCTGGGCGACAGACACCACCTGCCTAGCCATTGCTAAGCAGCCTCTGTGCTCTCGGCCATGACTCTGGTGACTGTGGTGGTGGTTGAAGGCCTTATTGTAATATAGCGTTCTGGTTCACATAGTGGGTGCTTCCCTACTTCATGAAAGTGGCCGGATGCGGGACGGAGGGACGGACATAGCCCCGAGCATAAGATGCTTCTCATCTAAAAACGGAGCAGGCGGGGCGAGGGGTAGGCCCCTCCACAACGGCGCCAAACGGCAAGCGCGCGATATGTATGGCGTATATGGCTGCGCCTTTATCATGGAAGTCAATCTAAACGCGCTTGAATGCCAACTCTCGTTTTCTGGGCCTACCTTCCAAAAGGGGTCAGGTGAATACCCGAAGAGAGTCATGGTGTCGTGACCCTTTTTCGACTGTTTTTAGGGGCGAAGCTCCTTAGGGTAGAGGCTTGTCCGCCGTCCCGCGGTTGTAGCCACACGATGACGATGACGATGATGACGATGAAGAATAAGCGCGTTTCAGAACACACATTCTCTATCTGCCGTGGATGGAAACGATCGTGAACGGGCTCTCGCCCGCTAAAGGCAAAACGGCGACGCCGACAACAGGCTGGCACCCCGGCGTTGAGGCGCGGGAAGCGGCGGCAAACGTCCCACCACCATCAGGGGAACTTGTATAGACATCGCCTTCTCGAACTTTAGACTACATCCAATTCACGATCCCTTGGCTTTGTACTTTACGGACCACAAGGCCGTTATACTCAAAGGGAAGCGTTCCCGTGAGCTTTACGTCATATATGACTAAAACAAAACAAGAGCTCTACGGCCTCCTTGTGGTCCGTAGAGCTCTTGAACAAAAGCATGATCTACCCCATATGTAAATAATAAAACATTGTGTATATATTTTACCAATATGTAAATAATAAAATATTGTGTATATACTGTAATATAATCAAACCACACACCCGCGTTTCCGTGTCAGGTCTTTGTATGATGATCGAGTGGGCAAAATGTACCGAGGATGCACGGTTTACCAGATTACCTCCGGAGCTTCGCCCACTCATCATCACTCATTTCGTGGATATGGCGTGATCTTTTTTCTCTTAGAGTCTACATTTCTGTATTTTCTTTTCTTTTCCGTGTTCAGTTATGTATTATGCAAATAATGTTTAGCGCATGTATTTCTCTCTTTTATATATATAAGTTATATATAATGCTAATTATGTACTAATGTATTGCCACCCCTTATGTAACACCCCTACCAACGGGTCTTTAAGGTAGTCTACGGAAGTGAATAGAAGGGAAGGCTCAGAAAGGTGACGAGTCTTACGGTTCTTGCCATCCTATATCTCTTACCTCCGTACTTGAATAATCAATCATGCTCGCGCAAAGGTCTTCCTTGGAGGATTTCGGAGACACTCTTGAGTCATGTCCGAGAACGATTTTGAATCTACAAGCACGACAGTCCGGTAAAAAAAATGCCCCCCACCTCCCCGAAGGGAATCGTGAGGAAATGCGAATGCATTTCGCGCGCGCTTCACTCCATTTATATATGGTGGTTGTGGTTCGAAGAACGAAAAGGCGCCTAATTTCTGCAGCCCGGTCGGGAGCACGGCGCAGCGCCTTTTTTTTTTTTTGCTTTTTCTTGCTTTTTTATTATTTATTTATTTTTTAAAATTTTTTTTTTCATATATAGCTCCGCCGAGCTCCGCCGCAGACCGCTTTTAGTTAACGCGCACGCTGCGAATTTTTATTGTTCAACAACCGCACAGGAGAAATCTCCCACCGGCACCACCTTGGAGGTCAAGATTCATTGCCATATATACGGGGTGGCCAGTGAACGGTTGTGCAGCGCGAGCAGTCGGTTTTTTCAACCAAGAAACTCGCTAGCAGACGCTGCCTGTGTCGGCGTCGCGAGGCGAGAGAGGGAGAGGGGGGGGGGAGCGTAGGAGAGAGAGAGGGGGGGGGCGCATGCGCAGTGGGAGTGTGGACGCTGCGGGCAGAGATGCCTAGAGAAGAGAGGGGGGGAGCGTAGGAGAGGAGAAGAGAGGTGGGACGCGCATGCGCAGTGGGAGTGTCGACGGCGCGGGCAGGGATGCCTAGAGGAGAGAGGGGGGGAGCGTAGCAGGGGAGAGAGGAGGGGAGGCGCATGCGCAGTGAGGGTGTGGTTGCCACGGGGAGGGATGCCTAGGGGAGAGAGAGGAGGTTTTTTTATTTTTATTTTTTTTTTGAAAGGGTTTGCGCATGCGCAGTAAGGGCGGTCACGCCGTACACCACCACCACCGGATTAAGCTTCGCCATAACATGCTTCACATCTAACACCTGCCGGCGCGCACACCTCCTCAACCTATCCTCCTCCTCCTCCTCCTCCGCGGACAACGCCGCACAACGCCAACGCCGGATGCCTGACATAGCCCGACTATGAAATGCATTCGCATTTAAAAAAGAAAACAATACGACGGTGGGTATCTGCGAACACCTCCAGTGTAAACCAGTTAGGCAAGTGTCACCTTGTGTGCCCGAGGATCGTTCTAACCAAGCACCTGCGTTTCTCGTGAGTGGAGTTGAGTAGAGAGGTACCGTGTAGGTCAGAGACTTCCCTGAAGCTGCAGATTGCATAGTTCTTGCTTTCTCTTCTCCCAGCTTAACAACGGATCAAATTCAAATACTTTTTTTCCTGGGTGCTCTTCTAATAGTTGCGCGCGTTTATAAAATTTTATAACCTTAATTGAGAATTTTGGTCATTGTGCAATTTCTTCGTAGTTCGCTGCTTCCTACCTGGACCCCTGGCGACATTACCGGCTCGCGCCAGGTGCCACATTGTTCCCCCCACTCTTCGAAGTTGCGCCAGATTGATAATTAGTGAAGGGGCTGAGAGCAAACAGATAGCGACAAAATAAGAGTTCACTAATTAGTGTATTCCGCTCAACGCAGTTTCTGTATATTCGGTCCCCACGAAACACACATATCAACGTGCAAATCTGTTATAACAATTTATGTCCCTTCGCAGCCATCCTACTGGACGCAAGAGGCTGGCGGCTTCCAATGGGGGCGTATGTACCGTCGTGCGGGCGACTGGACACAACTCTTCCTGTGGGCCGCGTTCGCTGCTTGGCTGCTCGCCGACGTGCTCCTGTGCGCGGTTCCCCGCTACGGCGCCTACTGCACGCAGCTCACCGGCGCGCTCATGGTGCTGTCGGCCATCGTCTACGGGAGTCTGCTGCCTGAGATGCCGCTCGTCATTCCGCTTGAAGGGAACTTCCTGCGCCTGTCGCTTGGATGGAACTTCTGGCTCACTCTTATTGTTGGTGGGTGCTCAGGCTTCATCGCTTTCTGCCCACTCTTCTTCAAAACTCCAGCGATCGCACGCGCGCTGGGTAATGTTGTCAATCAAAGATCCCAACTATGGAGGCATCCCATCGCGGAGGAATCCCGTCCAGATCGAGATGTCATTGAATTGAATGCACTGACGATTATATATTTTCGAATAACGAGAATATTGCATTACGTTCACATATGCGGCGCAAAGTAGCGAGATTGATTTTGGCCAAGAATTGCACTCTCTTTATGTGTGCGAAGCGCAAAAATGCTTTTTGACTAGATTTTAGGCGCCCTACGTTCAGGAAAATCAAGCTTATATACTGTAACCCAGCTTACAGACCTTCTATAAATGCGTTCGAGATTGCTGCAAAATCAGATAAATGACACATTTTCTTTCTTGCTTCATAGCTGCTTTTTCGGTAGCGGGAGACATAATGTCTGCGGCGGAAATTCAACATAGATCACATTAATTATTAATTGAATTCTTCCCTTTTTATATAATTGAGACAGATGAGGGGTCTCGACTGGATATCCCCTCAGTCTTGATTGTAAACCCTTGCAACAAACCAGTCATTGGTAGCGATTGTCGTCTCTCACGAGTTTGTTTATTTAGCGCTGAAACAAAGACTACGGCGCTTGCACATTCTGGGACGGGGCGTTGTCGGAACAATATTCCAATCGCACTCCTTCGCGTCCCGGTTTCGGCTTCGTCGGCAAACTGATCAACTTTCACCACTTCACGAAAATTGCCAGTGGCTGTTTTTCGGAACTCTCAAAGCGGCAATGAGCTCTTCACACGAAAAAAAAAAAAAAATCGAGATAGGGCGGTTCTTGGATTATAAAATGTGCTAATGGGGCTCGGTCCTTCGAAGAAGTCGAGAACAGCTCGTTTTGTGTCATGATCGAACGCGTGCTCGTTCGATATGCTAAGAGCATTAAAAGAATAAAGAATAAGTTCGCCAGCAAGGACGAAAAAACCTCAAAATAAGACTGGATGCAGAAAAATAGAGTGAAAACATAAATAGCACGAAATAGACAAGTTTGACAAAAAAAACTGGCTGGAAACGTCATTCCTGCAGTTCATTGGTGCAATAACTGCACTCATTTCATGAATAAGCTCCAGGTGTGCAGAACTAGCTACTTGCGCACTCGTCAGAGAAATGGTTAACCTTCCCAAAAAATTCAACTGCGAGGGTGCAATGCAATGATTGAGGGATAGAAAACAAGGTCGGCTTTTTTCTTAAGTTGTTGCTCGTGCGTCGTCTCTCTACTGTTGTGCGGTGCTTAGTCAATATAATTCCTGTAGTCTGAATACCTGTAGCACCCCTCATAAATGAAATGATAAAAAAGGGAGCAAAATTCAGGCGAGAGCAAAGGCAGGGTTGCCAACTAGTCTAGAAAACCAATCCATCACGCTGGCGAACGCACACTGCACGCTACACAGAACGACAGCCACTAGATTTGAACGGAACTTTTTTCGGCATCAAGGACATATACGGGGTGTTTCAAGAAATGTGTCCAATATCTTCAAAAAATCAGCAAAATGCGATATTTGCTCGCTGTTTCTACACTCGCTTTTTCTATAGTGGCTTGCATCTTAACATGGTTCGAGACATCATTTGGGACAGTAATTAAGAAAAAAATTAATTAATTAACTTTTTAATTAGTGTAGCTATGCGGTTATGTCAAATGGGAGAATTGAAATTCTTCATGCGATAAACCCATCGCAGCTTTGAGATTTACAAAAGGCGGCCTCTATTAATTATTGTGGTGTAATGAAATTCAGGCAAATTCAACGGCGAAACCGAAACCCTAGCACCGATGAGCGCAACAAGCAGACGACTAGAATCACGTCACTGTTCAAGACAACGGTTACAGAGGTGCAGGTTCTTCCCCGTTCGTTAACGTGTGTGCGTCATGCGTGCTACTACTGGAAGCGCAGCCTACACACCCACACAACGAAGTCGGTTTGATGGTTCATATAATGACGTTCACTCGTGCTGGACGTCTTAGACGAATATGGCAGTTGCGCTCTTCCGCGTTTCGGTTTCAGTTTCGCCGCTGAACTTGGGAGAATTTCATTACTTCGAATTTACTCCTAGAGGCTGGTTTTTCAAAATCTCAAAGTTGAAATGGATTCCTCGAATGAAGGGCTTCAATTCTCCCATTTGACTTAACCTCCTAACTCCACTAATTAAAAAGTTAATTAATTTAACTTTCTTAATTACTGCCCAAATCATGTCTTCAACCATCTAAATATGCCTGCCGCTACACAAAAAGCAATTGTGAAGACAGCGGGCAAATACCGCATTTTGCTGATTTTTAAAAAAAATATGGGACACATTTCTTGAAACACCCTGTAGGTACATTTGATAGCACACGCGCAAGTGCCAAGTCGCAGCCAAATGTCTCAAAAATTGCACCACCTGTCTCTGCCGCCCCCCTCACACGCGGTCTTTTTTTTAATATATGCAATGCATTCCTTTTTTATTTGGGGGGGGGGGGGGGCAATGCAATAAAGGGGGGGGGGGGTTGAGACACGTGTAACCCACCCTGTGAACATTACAAGCCTTAACCATCTTCCGCTCTCTTTGTTACCGTCCCACGTGTGTCACAGAAGTAGCTCCATACACCCAGAGACAGCCTTCCCACCTGTTTCAGTGCAAAAGTCCTAGGTGGGCTATTTGGTTCATAGACAGGAGAGAGCGCTGTGTCCTATGTGTTCGCTACCCCATTTTCTGTGCTGTTCTGCCCCAATGCTTTGCAGTGCATCGCCAATAAACCACCCCCCTGCCTGCGATGTCACAGACTTGAGGTGCCGACCTGTACATACCTTCACTCACGACGGCCAGTGCAAAAAAGGACACGAAAAACACGAAAGTACACAACACAATCGCTGTCTAACAACCGAAAGTTTAATGGAAAAAAACGTGGCATATATAAGCAGAAAGGAAGGCACTAACGAAACTTAATCAACCCCGATGAAGAATGTAATCATGTATGCTGTAGATACGAAACCTCAGCATCGGTGAGAGCAACTGAAGGCTGGCTCACGCACCTGCCTTTCGCTTTTATTGCCTCAAACGTTACGGCGACTTCACGCGTACGCTGGTCCTTGTGCCTCATCGCTACAGCGTTTTTGTTTAGCTCGGCTGCGCGACCAAACTGCCGGCAGTGGAAGGAGAGATGCGTGGACGGAGTACCTTTCAGACAGCTAGCGTGCCCTCTTAGACGGACGTTGAGACATCATCCCGTCTGCCCAATGTACGTACTACCGCATGTCAAAGGAATGAAGCACACCACTCCGCTGGCAGAGTCGGTGAAACGCTTAGAGTACGATTCACCGCTGGTCAACGTTCGCGCACAGACTTCCTAGCTTTTTGCCAGCACGGAAGACATTCATGTCACAATGACCGGCTACTTTCTTCAAGCGGTGCGATACCCAGATCAGATATGGGATGACCGCGAACTTTCTTCGCCTATCCGAGGGCCAAACCGTTCCCTCCTCAAGCGTTGAAACAATCGCTGTGAAGCGGAGGCAAGGACCAAGCGCGGGAAAACAGCCGCTTCCAACCTGTCAACCTGCCGTAAAAAACTCTCACGTACAGCGTGAGCACAGTACTTCTTTAAAGCCGAATTAAGGCAAGAGTATGTTCCAACTAGCCCAATTTGCTACATTACTTTATATACACCTTGCCTCAGGATTGCGCAATGGTGTACATGACTCCCATTCTGCATGCCGTGAACTTGGATTGGTGTTTTTCAGAACACCACGGCTTCTCAGGTTCTGTCACGGCGGAGCGTAGCCATCACCAGCTTACGGGGATCTGTGAACAGGACCCCACGACCACATTAATGCGCCTCTTTTTTGGGTTGGTAGGAAATGCAGTGGACGTACGGACCCTAAGCCTGCACCTTGCGCTTACCTTAATCCACTTGTACAGAAAAACTTTTATAGAGATATTCTTGAGTTGGAAAAGGTGAAGTAAGTGACACAGTAACTATTTCTCAGGCGAGGACACCCCAACCGCGACACTTGGGGAGAAAGGTAAAGGAGAAATTAGAGAGGAGTAGGGGGGCAAGGAGCACATAAACAGATCAGCGGAATCGTGCTACCCTGCATTGAGAAAGAGGAAAGTTATAGAGAAAACGAGAGGGGGAGTGCGCGCACGAAGTCAACCCCTCACAGCCAGGATACCACTGATCTTCTATAACCGGCTGCGCAAGTGTGGTGCCTTCAAGAATATCAACAGTTATTTCGTTGCCTTCATCCGAAATGACTTCTCAGGACGACATTCTAGAATAGCTGCTACTGATATCGGTCCGTGGTCAAGGCGGGCTAGAGGGATTGCAATGGACTGTCTCGGCACATTGTAGCGAATGCTGTCGCAGAAGATGTGTTCTAATGTTACTTCGCTAACACAGTTGTCACAAGGAGGGTTGCCAGCCATTGCAATGCCAGAGAAATATGACTTTTTGAAAGCTATCCTTTTTCATACGCGGCACTGCAAATAAAAGGCGCAAAATAAAACACAAAAATACAAAGCACGAGAAAGATTTCCAACTCGCCCAGCACTCAGTTCTCTGCAGACATAAAGGGTATTGCATAGTGGTCTTTTTTCAGTGCAATCCTACTGGCATCTGACCAAATAAGGTATTGGAGAGATGGTAGTGGTCGTTGTGTCGTGTGCTTGATGTACGCCGAGAGGAGTACGTAATCGTGTGCGATCACTAAAAGTTGGCCAACAGCATCGCATCCTGATTGGTCTGATGCTTACCAATTAAGAAAAAGCGCGTTCATCAAGAGGGTGAAATAGTACAGTTCGAAACCACCAAATTACAGAATTTAGGAAATCGTAATAGTGCTCATGAAAAGAGGTTCATGTTGACGACAAAGTATGGCATGAAAAAGTATGCTCACGCCATGAAAAAATACATCGATCAATTTAAGCAGAGTGACCGGCACCTTGACTCAGTAAGACCCAGCCAACATCGGTTTGTGGTTTGTGGCATACTGGACAGGAAAACCCCCGTGTTAGCGTTGACCCTTTGCGTTTTGCACTGTATTGTAGGGGTGTGTGAATATTCGAATTTCGAATTTGAATAGAATAATACGTAATCGAATCATTCGATTCGACTTTGGAATAGCTAGTGTTCGATGTTTCGAATAATTAGACAGGACGAATATCTGAGACGCGACAAAGGCCTATAGTGTAATTTCATTAGGGTGGCATGGCAAAAACTAACGCTAACGTCGCGAAATTTCGTTCAACATTCGCCTTTCGTTAAAACTTTCATCGATATGCTGGTTCAAAAGTAAGCGCATGTTAATTAAAAAAAAGATATGTCATGGCTCCACCAAAAAAGACCAGGGAACCAGTGGCGTAGCCAGGGGTGGCACACCGGGCACGTGCCCCCCCCCCCCCCCCCCCCGAATTTTTTTTTTGCCATGGCATACATAGCGAAAAATGGCCATTTCAAGAGGTGCCCTACCCGAAATCAAGGAGGTGCCCCCCCCCCCCCCCCCCCCGAAAAAAATTTCTGGCTACGCCCCTGCAGGGGAACATTCTGGGAGACTCGTACTGCTGGCGTCCAAAATAACCAACACACGGACCTTATTGTCAAGAGGTTCAAAGAAGAAATGGTAGAGAGGGAAAGGTAGGGAGGTTAACCAGTCAAGGATGACCGGTTTGCTACCCTACACGTGGGAACGGGATGGGGGAGATTGAAAGAGTGAGAGGAAAGAGTGGAAAGAGAGAGAAAGATAGCACATGAAACAGCACACACACACACACGCAGTCAAAGTCCATCGTTCTGGCGTGTTACGCGACATCACTGTCGCAGCCACTTGTCGAAGTCCGTTTTTCTGACAATATACAAATGTCTGTTGAATCCATTCTTGCATGTCATCGACAAAGGAGGACATTGCAGCTCAAGACGACCAAGGAACTACGGAGGTTATTGAGAAAAAACAGGTTCAGAAACACCTCAATGAGTCCCTGATCTCAAGAAAGGATGGTCCTTTAAAGTACAGGAAAGAGCGTGGAGCTGCACTTTATCGAGGTATCGCGATAATCGCTTTGCGATACCTTCCCATCCCTGCTACTGAGGTCGCAGTGAGCACAAGTTTTCAACTGCAGGAAACACCGTAACGTCAACGTAGCTTTGCGATACCTTCGCATCTCTGCTCCTATTTTGTCGCAAAGCTACGGTGTTTTACGGTGTTTCCTGCAGTTGAAAACTGCAGGAAACACCGTAAAACACCGTAGCTTTGCGGTACCTTCCCATCCCTGCTACTGAGGTGCCCAGTGAGCGCATGTTTTCAACTGCAGGAAACACCGTAACATCACGGTGAGAGAGCCTGAAGTCACGTCATGTGGAACAGCTTGTCCTTCCGCATGACAATGTGTAGTCTTTCGGTAGCAGTCACTCACTGCGTTATATGCTCGAGGCCATGAGCAGATTTTATTTCTTTTTTTCTTTCTCTTGATTTCAAATAAAATACTTTGTATACGATATTCGATTCGATATTCGAAATTTTTGGCCACTATTCGGCACTATTCGATTCGAATTCGATTCGACATGAAATTGCACTATTCGCACACCCCGACTGTATTGTTACAGAACAGCTTCTGCAGATAGCGAATGAGCCATCGTACCGTGGCTGTGAAGAAGATGATGACAATGACATAATCCTACGTGGGCTTTTCATTTAGTCCATGGATACGTTGTATATATAAATACGCGTACGCCATTGCTCTTACGTAAGTTGGACGTAGCCTGTCTGGTGGATGTGGGCTCCTCACCACGCGGCTTGTAAGCAGCCGCTTCCTCGAAGACCTCGGCATTGCTTTTGGAAAAGCAGCCACATCAGCCGCTACAGCGGTCGTCGATACGTCTGTTGCATGCTTTCGGCACCCTTTCGGAAGTGAGAGACCATGACATCTTTTCAGACTTGAAGGCAAGATACTTTAAGGAATCGCTTAACCTCTACGAGCGTGCAAGCTGAAACAGGAAGTAACATCCCACTATTGTGCCTGTGAATATCCTCCTCTATCAGCGAAACAAGGAGTACAAATTGCAAAGGCGAAAGTTTAAGCCGATACAGCTTCAAGCAGAAACATCGTGACATACTTGGGAAGTCATTCGGTGGATGGCTCGTTGCCAAAAGGATATTGTCCACGCCTGTTCATACATTCGCTGAACATTACGTCCTGCTTATTCTGAGCACCATGTCTCTATGCCCCAAAGCCGACAAGTACCTCTCTGGAACTCCCCATACGCTCAAGAGCGTCGCTAACGACACATTTTACTTGCGTGCTTCACGGCTGAGGAGACCGCAGACCGAATTCTTTATAGAATTCAGTCTCCGTTAAACGCCAAGCCTGCGCGGCGCATGCAGCACAGTCACAGCGAAAGTGCAGAGCCCGTTATAAACTATTATGGGGCGACTACAGTTGCGAGGTACCCGAAGCGCCATAAATTATCATAACTTCAGGAAGTAGCGAACTACCCACTACGCCATTATTCATCATACTGCGGAGGAGCGAGGTACCCGCTATTCACCTTTAAGACATTAAGTACACTTTGTCGATCCTGTGGCTGAAGAAGAGCAATTATAGCTCAGACATTTGTAATGGGTAGGACGGCTAAAATTCGTTATGCAAGTGGCATTGTGTGATATCTGGCTGTTGTTTTACTCTTCTACCACGCTGTATTACATCTGTTCATGTGATTTCTTTCCCAACAAGAAGCCTGCAGACGGTGTTTTTGTGACAGAGCTCTAAGCACCGGCGTTGCTCTGTGGTAGAATACTCAACTGCCTCGCTGTAGGTTCTAATCCCGCTCCATCCTGGATATCGTTTTCCCAAACGGAGAAAAAAATATCCAGAACCGAGTGGGACAGCGATTACGGACAACTGCACCCCCCGAGACGGCTCTGGTTATGATCTCATAACAGCTTTCCATGCTAGAGGCGACGCGTCGTCCATCAGTTCATCTGCCTTTCCTACGCGGCAGCCTCGTCGTCATCTTAACCGAAACCCACGAACTGCGAGAAGCTCGCCCGTGTCACGAGGTGCGAACGAGAAGCTGCCAGCCCCACTACACTGAAACTGAGAGGTCTACTCGCTTTGTCAAACAGTAGTGTGCAAGAGCACGCCTCACATGCTTTCATTGTCCTCTCCCCCCTCTCCCCACTGACACACACACATTATGCCACCCGTTCTGGTTCCGTATCAACTCTCCGTCAATGATTCTGAAATCCATCAGTATGAAAAACTGCAGAGGAGAAACCAATATATCTTGAAATAAAAACGGCGCAAAGGACAGAGGTCTATGCCCTTCTTTTTCTGGTCCTCTGTCTTTTGCGCTGTTTTTATTTTAACCCTCTATTGCATGAATTATGAGAAAATCAACAGAAAAATTATTTGATCATTTTTTATCATTAACTTACATGAAGAATAACATCTACAAAAATTTTCAGATTTATTGTGACTGTATTAATGAAAATAAAGGTTTGTGCCAAATATGGCACACTATGCACGTGGGCGAGCAAACTTGCTGCCATGGCTGAAAAACAAAATCTCACTGATTGCGGTCTTTTTAGCTTGATTTGTGGGATAAAGCAAAGCAATTGCTTCCTGTGTTCAGGCATAATTGAACATTTTGGTTAGTGCATCTGACTGCCGACATCTACGTGCAAGATGGCCGCTTACACGTTTGGCTCTTCGCATGGTGCCGCCTTGCTGTACTTTCCTGCCCGAATTTCCAACCGCTGACTTGTGGTTGTGAGCGTTAGTTGCCGACAGATCGTAAAAGCTAAATATCGCCGTGCACTGGTTAGACTTCACATAATTTTTTCTTGCGCCCACGCCAATAATGTAACAAAAAATTGCCAGGTACTGCTGCTGACACTCGATATTTTCGTGAAGCATCTCAAAACCTACCGCCACAACTGAAATCTGGCAAAAACAAGCTTTGGTGCATGATTTCAGATGATTTCTTTTCGTTTGTATTTGCACTGTGCAACAAAACATAGATGGCATCATATTGCACATTTCATCACTCACATGCATACTGTGCCAAATATGGCACATACAGATTTCCGACTATATACCGTAGTGGAAAACGGAATTGAGAAGAGCCTTAATGAGCATGCATTTTCAAAGCCACGAGACATGCCAAAATAATTTTTTTCTTGCTTCTGCAACGAGAAAATGGTTGCAAGAAAAATATAGCAGTCACTGTCGTTCATGATCCGAGCTTGCACGTGCACCGTGCAATCTATTTCATGTCTAGATTTCATACTGCTCTAGGGATGGCCGCGCTTTTTTTATATTTAGTGCACGTAACTATAAGGATTACTCTAACTGTGTCACATTCTCCACTGGTCCTCTTGCGCCCACTATAAAAAATGTTAATCGGTATGTGCCAAATATGGGACGCCATGCAATAGAGGGTTAAGTATGTCGTACCTACTTGCCCAACCATTGCCTTTAGCCAATATGTCTTCACAATTTTGTTATCTCCCTCCACAGAGGAAGCATTTGCAATGTTATTCCCTGAGCCTCTTTTCACGACTCCAGCTGGTCGTGTTCGTGCGCCTGCAATAAGCATACGTTGCCCTCCCCCTCCCTTAAGAACATCCTCAGCCTCGCCGCACGCACCGCCGGCACTCTGTATGTATGAATGTTGAGAGCGTTCGCTTGATAAAATGGCGATGGTCGGTACGCTATCATACTCGAAAAGAACGTTTATTATTATTATTACTATCATTACTATTACTGTTATCGTTTAATTGGACCTGTTTCCTTGTGTAAATTTCAGACTTTCTCACTGAGAGAAAATACTCATAAATTCAGACCAACCTCCTGCGTCTTACGCCAGAGTATCCTCAGTTCTCAAACATTTATGTTTTTCTTTTTTGCGTACATTTCCGCCACCATTCCGTTAGAGCGAGCGAAGGTTAACGTTTTGCAATGTCTTAAGATGACGTCGCAACGTGAGTGCCTCTGGTAGCCGGCGCTTTCGAATTGTAGGTTTAGTAGTGCAAAAACGCTAAGATTTCAAACGGGCGTTATTAAGTATATTCTGAATATTGTGCCTTAATGTAGAAAATTCTGCATGCCCGATGCTTATAGAAGCAATACAAACCGCAACCGGGCAGCTTCGTTTTCTTTTCACGACCTTTTTAACCGTCTCCATTTACAATGCAATTATGAACAGAACTATGTTCTGCTGCGCGAGAATGTGGTTTGCTGACACCTTGTAGCCTCAGCCCTGCTGCAACCCGCTTCTGAGATGGAGTATAGTGCGAAGCTGCCTTCGTTTTTTTTTTTCTCGTCCACAGCATATAAGGGCATCGTTGCGAGGGACACCAAGCCGAGTAAAGCCTGTTTCACATGCGAGAGACTGAGCGGCGGCGGTCGCGGTGATGAGCGGCAGTGGGACGCATGGACGCGAGTTCGTTTCACATGCGCCGCTTTTGCGCGAAGCCTGCCGCTCTCACGCCCGCCGCTCTGGAAATGGACGGATGTCATCTGCTACCACGTCTGCTACCGAGTCGGAGCGAGTTCCTCCCGCCGCACGCGCCCGCTCCTCGACTCCGCCCCTGCCGTCACGTGCTCCTCACGTCACTGCTCCCCCCATTGGTCAGACGCTCTGCCGCGAGCGAATTTTTCCAACTCTGGCGATGTCGATAGCAGCATCTAGTAGACGCTCTAGAAACCTGTTTTGGGCTCGTGCGACGGCTGCCGCTCCGCTCTTGGGGCAAAATCGCTCGCATGTGAAACAGGCTTAAGAATATCAGTTTTTTGTCATAAGTGACGGACGAGTTATTTCTTGTACTGCCTTACCGTTGTTCCTTTATACAGTGGGCTTTAATGCGCAGACGCTTTTCCCAAAGTGTTCTCCAGGTGCCCTGTAGTTGACGTGGCCGCCTTTGCCTTCAGAGAGGGCTGACAGCTGTACCTTCAACTTATTTCCAGGCATCATGGCAGTCATTTTTGGTGGGTCCATGGCTGTGGTAGACGTCCTCTACCCGAGCAAGTTCCCTACCATCCTGGAGGTGGACTACGACACGCCATACCGCTACTTCGTTGCGCAAGGTAACCAGAGCAGTCGCAACACGAGCGCCGCTAACAGCACGACGAACACGCCTTTGCCGTTGCCCAGGTATCAAAAGATGGGACACAGCGAAGATTACAGGTAATCAAACGTCTCTTGATCCCAACCTAAAACTGCCTGTTTTCTTAAAACTATGAACCATGATTCCTCCAGCGAAATACGATTTGCGCTTATTATTGCAGCCGAGCAGCACACCTGACTTCCAATAGGCGAGCTACATTGTTGTGCTAACGATTCACCATTACGATGTCATAGGCGAGACGACGCTGCACATCACCTCTCCTTGGAAGGCGGGACACTTTCTCCTGGCAGTGTGAAACACAATGACTGGATTTGCGTACCTATCAGTGGCAAATATCACAAGTAGTTCACTCTTTTTGCACTGCGGTTGTCAGTCGGCATATTATCACTATTGATTTGAATTGTCCTAAAATGGGACGAAAACTTCGGGCAGCTACCCGGTAGTGGTGCGATGGCTGTTCAAACAGCGTAGCTGGCGGCCACCCTCACTCCTCTTTTCCTTTCCCACTCTAGTATACATGACTACGCCCTATTGCTATACAACGCTAAACATGGCTATGCTACTCCCTTTCTTTAGCTCTTGTTTTCTTTTCTTCCATCTCTATCTCTGCTTCTCTTTATTTCTGTCTTTCATTTTTTTCTATCTTTTTTTCTCTTTCTGCACATCATTTTAACGTTCTCTCGTCCACAGCTACGCAATCATATGGTTCCCATAAATGCTTTTGCTGCTACAGTGTGTGCCCGTCGGACCATGGGTGCTCGGCTTCTGGTCCAGTCCCGCCTCGGCAGGCGGTCGTATGCTGTCATCGTCGCTTGGAGGCAAAACTACATATAGCATAGCCAGCTGTAGCATATTGAGCGCGTGCTCACAACAAAGACTAGCATTCTTCCTCTGGTTCTTCGATCGTCTTGATGATTATATTAAGTGCGGACATTACTACTATGGCCAGGGAAACGCGACAACACGAACCACGTATAAAAATTGAAAGAGGAAGCAAGCGAGAACTATGAAGAGAGAGATAAAAAAGGAAAAGAGCAATAAGACTAGAAATAAATCAAAATAAAGAGAAAAAGCGCAGAAAAACTAAGGAAGAAAGAGGGGAGGAAAGAAAGAGAAAACCGAAGAGAAACAAAGAAGGCTGCCCAGCTCCGCACTTTCTTCAGGCTTTGCACAACTAGGGCGAAGCTGCCTTAATTTTTTATTTATTTCTTCTCTCCCTCCAGTCCAGTCTCTTCCTTCTTCCTGTAGCACATTTCTCGCTCAACCGTCTCTCTCATTCCCGGCTCCGTGTCTCAGCAGTGCTCATTTTACTAGACTTTACTCTCTCCGATCCCAGGCCTCCTTCCCCACCACTCCGCTCTTTCGCTCTAATCGTTTCTTTTTTCCTCGCGCCTGGTGTGCACGGTAGTGTGGCTTGCCCAATTGCTACGGCGCACACACGCCCGAATATGTGCGCAAGATTTACGTTAGAACGGCAGCTTGAACAGCTACACCGCTAAAAATCTAGGTATGCTTCATGCTACCGCAAAGTACAGTTACTGTATATGCTACTTTCCATTAGGGAGCATATACAGTAGCTCTACCGCAAAGTTACCGGAGTTTGCCTTGCCGGACATGGAGCATGTGGCAATTATCGAAACTGCTCTTCCCTTCATATACCTTTCTCGACGTCCTGTTGTTCAACCAAAAAAATTTACTCGATAGTAAATAATTATATACACGATGTTTCAAGAAATGTATTCAAAAGCCCTCAGAAATGTTCCTTCATGCTTGCATGCAGTTTTATGTAATAAATTGCTGCCACACTGACTGCTGTAAATATATTCTCAAGTTTGGTTTATGCCTCATGCAAGGCCCACATTAACGAACATGTCTTACAGAAAAAAATAGAATAATATGCCTAAGACAAAACTGCAGCGAATCGTGGTGCTGGCCATATCACTTGAGAACCCGGCTGGTCAATATGAAGGGGCAAACGTGCACACACACACGCACACGCACACACGCGATAAGTTTTGTGAATTCGGCCCATGAATTTAATGCAGATGCCAACGTCCCTTATTGAGAGCGGTCAATATGGGCCCTGCAACACTTTTTGAGCATTGTCAGAAAACGCTGCCGATCGGTAGTCGAGGCTCCCGCGAACACGCGAGGCAAATATTATAGCGCGGCACGCGGCATTGATTTCACAATAAATTCTCAAAGTCAGCTAAAAATTGCTTTCTCTTCTCTCGACAAATGACGCTACAAGCTCAAAAATCACTCGTCACAGCCACTGTATCAGCCATTCGCTGATTTTGGCATGACGCGCTAGGTCGTTACTGGGGCCACCGCGGGAGGCCGTGACTTGTCCAAGCGTGCGTGCGCGATCGCACGGGAAAAGCCGCGTAATCGAAGAAAAAAGAACAAGGAAATGTGCTCAAGGTCACGAGACGCTCGTGACGTATTTTCTTTGCCCGTGCCACCCCCCCCCCCCCCCTGCTTAGCTTTCAGCGCTTTCGTCGGGACGCGAGAAGAGAGAATGCAATTGCAGCGTGAGAGAAATCCTTGTAACTCCGGTCGTTCCTGGACGGATTCTAAAAATTTTTGCGGCAGTGAATTCGCGAGGCAATAAGCTCCTTTAGTGAATCCATTGCACGGCTACTTGGGAAAGTGTTGCAGGGCACCTTTAAGCAGTGACTGTGGGTCAATTGAAACTTTCTTAACGTATGCCAATAAAAAATAAAAAGGATGAGGGTCAATTAACTCGACCAATCTTCGTGTCAGTGAAATATTTATTGAGTGCACTCATTAGAAGCTGCCGTTTAATTGATCATCTATTGAATCAAAAAGGCGTCCGTTCGTGGTCAATTGACACTGAAAGTGTATTTTTGTAAGGGGTGCTTCCGGGGGGCCACTGTTGGACTAACCGAGCGGTTCCGAAGGGTCCTTGTTGTTTTCGCGCCAGTATGCCCAACAGCATAAATTAAGCAAGAACATACAACTCGGTTTCCTAGATTCCACGAGTCGTCAATGCAATTCGAGGATCCATTTGGAATGAACATTCACCGACACTGTTGAAGAGCTCAAGGTGAGGCTCTGAAATTTAAAGATTACGCGAAAGAGTACAGTCGGCATTTATTAAAATAAGATACATTGATTAGACAGCGTGCGCCTCACTCGCACCGCAGGTAACAAAAGGTAACCCTTTATCGCCATTCATTGACGCTAACTGCAGATAGGTTAAATTTTACAAACGCGTCGGTTGTGTTTCCGCCTGTTGGCTCACATGTGACCAAACTCTCGGGATGTGTGTTCGTACTCGTCAGCAATACGAGACTACCTTCCGAAGGCTACAGCGGCTAAACGCAGTTGGCAAGTGCAGGAATGATCATGAAATTGAAAGCTCACGCGGTGTGAATTCGATAAGTCACATCATTAGAGAGCTAGTACAAGTAATCGTCGAATAAACATGAATTAATTGTTCTAGCTCATATACGTCTTGACGATAGGGGGGGGGGGATAAAGCGCATGCGGCTTATTAACTGCCACATTCGATACATATTCGCTCGGTAATTGGTAATACCTACACGGCACTGCGTTAATCCCTACACATTTCAGGCGTAGAGATACATCTAGATGCGGTTGGCTCTATGAAGTGTTTACGATCTACGGATAGTCAAGAAGCGGCGACGTGTCCTTTTCGTTCCGCACTACGAGCGCTCCAACGGCGACAACGAGCAACAGGCGACCGAACAGCGGGCTCGCTCGGCGTGCGCACTTTTCCCATAATGATGCTCTGCAATTGCTTGGAAAAGGTCTATTAGAGCACGCATGGCGCACGGACGTGGAAAAATGCAGCAGAAATAGGAGCACTGCCATTGCCGTCCTGAAGAATGACGCCGTCGACCTGTTCGTCTGCTACTTGCGCCCACCGGAACTTCGGTTGGCGGTTTCGCCGGTGAATTTAGATGAATTTCACAGCTCCGTAATAATTACGTCAAAAAGACGTCAAAGCGGCAATGGCCTCTTCGCAGGAAGTGCAGCAATTGTCTTATTTGACCTAATTGCTTATTATACTCTCAGTAAGCAGATCATTAATTACTTTCGTTTATTTTGTGCCATAAATGCTGCGTCGAGTGATCTTAAGATGTATCTCACCATAGGAAAAGTAGGTATAAAGGCAGCGAGCAAATATTCTATTTCCCTTATTTTTCATGATTTCTGGATGCAATTTTGAAACACCCTGTACACCAGGGGCAGTAAGACCGAAGTCTAAGCATGTGCGAGCATACACTTGTAGTCAAGAGGAACGGTAAGGGGAAATCCTTGCTGCCGCTTGCCTATGCCGATACCACGTTCGCAGCATCGTAGGCGCAGTGCCCGATTGGAAAATGAAAAGGATCATGGACAAGCAGCCGTTTGTAGCGCGAAGCCACACGGAAAGCCACGACAATTTTTCAGAAAGGAAAAACTCGTTAAAATAATTCGTTCAGTGCCGCGGATGTAAACAACGCCTTGCCGAGGCGATCGGTTTTTCAGTTAGGCCAACTAGGAGAAGAGCAATCAGCAGCGCGGGTTCGATGTAGTTGCCAACTCGAATCCCAGGGACCAAAAATATTGCGAGTGAGTTCTAGTGCGCCCGCAATGATGCCGAAGGTTTCTTTAATTCCTCAGGGCATTCGAGTCCCTTCCATTACAGCCATGGAACCTTGTAATGCCGCAGTCTAGTTGCGCCGAGATGCCGAAGTACCCAAGTATTATCGAAGAAGCTTTTAACTGAGACTCGGAAAAATGCAGCGCGACTTAGGCGAAGACGGCAGACACATAAAACAGACGAACGCCGACTTACAATTGAGTTTATTTGCACCTCAACAGGCCTTTTTCTGCAACCATGCCTGGCTATATCAACAGAAACGCTGCTAAGAAAGAAAACGCCGAGGAAGAAAACAAGGCGTGCCTACAAGCGGGACGAAATGCTAGCGCTGATGCGCACCTATATTACACAAGGCAAACTGATATTGTGATGACGAGGCCGGCAACAAAGCAGGGAGGCTCGACTTACCTCCCGTGACCTTGGTTTCTCTGGCTCTCATTCAAACGCGGTATTTGTCAACGACCACCTAACCCCCCGAAAACAAGCGGCTTTTCGCAAAGGCTCTGTCGCTCAAGAAAGAAAAACAATGGCAATATCTCAGGACTGACAACTGCCAAATTAAAGCCAGAAAGTCGAACGATAGCCGCGTTTTCCGCATTTCTTCAGGATAAGACCTGTCTGTTTTCCCAGCAGACCGGCTAAGCCTTTCTCATAGCTTACTTGTCCAACGGTTCAGCGCGCATCTTACTTTTTTTTTTCGTTTCTTTTTATTTATTTGTTTCTTTTTTATTTATTTATTTTTTTTTCATCACAATGTATTTTACAACGGATCAACTTCAGCAGTTTTGCCGTGGTCCATATTTGCCTGTCGTTCACTTCAACGCGCGTAGTCTTAAAAAGAACTTCGATAGCATACATGCATTTCTGTCGTCATATCACTTGAACTCTTCTTTCATATGCGTCACTGAGACGTGGCTGCCAACTCACCACAAAAATATGTTCTGTTCCCCATCATACGTTCCCGAGTATTGTCATCGTTCATCCGGCAGATATGGTGGTGCAGCTATACTCGTATCTTCGTCGATTCCATATCAAAGAAGGCATGATCTTAGCCTTTGTGTTGAAAATACGGAGTCCGTATGGATTGAAATTGCTAACCCGTCTTTGCCATCAAGCAATAATAAGACAATCATAGGGTGCATATATCGTTCACCGTCATCATCTGTTCCCCTATTTCTGTTCATCACTTACTTCCATTTTCGACAAATTATCACTTGAAAATAAGAATGTTGTTATCCTTGGTGACATAAACATCAACCTTCTCGATGTCAGTGGTTCAGCTTATTCTGATTACACTGCGTGCTTTCTAGGATTTGGCTACGAATCCCTAATCACTGTTCCCACTAGATGTGTACTTGGTGCTTCTTGTTCTTTAATCGATCATGTGTTGTCAAATTTTATTCCAAGAAATGATTGTGGCGTCCTTGAAGTCAGCTTAACTGACCACTACCCCGTATTTTGTCGCTTTGAATGTGTCATACCAAATCAGCTAAGCTCATTTCAAAAAAAATATATTTGATAAAACAAGTTTTGTCAAACATGTTGAAGCCACAAATTGGTCTTTTTTCGAACTGCTCAGTGACCCAGAAGCCGCTTTTAATTCTGTTTCATCTGCCGTGAAAAAGTGCTTAGACGAGTCTACTAGCTTCGTCAAATGCCGCAAGAACTTTCCGGCTCCACACAAACCATGGCTCACAGCTAGCTTAATGAAGAGGTTGCGAAGTAAAGATAATTTATATAAAAAACTAAAAAAACGGCCTTTCAATGCTGCCCTGCGATCGCGGTATAAGAAGAACTGCAACATACTTAATAAAGTCCTGAAAGAAGCTAAAAGGGTTCATTATACTAACAGGATACTTAATGCTGCTAATAGCAGCAAAGAACAATGGAAAACGATTTATTTTTAAACAGATCATTAGATGCGCCCGCTATAACTGAATTACAGACACTAGAGGGTGTGCTTAGGAAAGCAGACGATATTGCAAACGCCTTCAACAAATACTTGTGTGCTAACACACCCTTCTTGCCTCTTAATTACCAACCAACATCCAGGGAATGCCTTCAATCTTTCCAACAGGCCCAGATGAAGTGGAGGAAATAATTAATCGCATGAAACTAACGAGTCTCTATAAGCCTCTTCACTTGAAATGCATCTCCCATATCATCTCGACCCCATCAGCCCATACCTTATGTTCAAAACTGGCATGTTTCCATCACAGCTTCCAAGATAATTCCAGTCTTTAAAAAAGGGGACAGAACTTCTCTTGGTAACTACCGACCTATTGCCATTCTTTCATCATACAGCAAAATCATAGAAAAGTGTATTGAAAAACAATTATCACAATATATCACAAAATTTTCTATTTTATCCACTCAACAATTTGGTTTTCGTGCAGGCTATTCGACAGATTTCACACTACTCTCTTTTACTGATTACATTAAACACGCGCTTGACTCGGGTTGTTTTGCCGGTGCTCTGTTGATTGACCCTTTCTAAGGCCTTTGATTCCATAGTTCATAATATACTGTTAACCAAACTTAACTCAATAGGTGTGGTAGGTAGTGCGCACGAGCTGATAAATAACTATTTGTCTAACAAACAGCAAGCTGTCTGTATTTCTAACATCCTTTCCACTTTTAAATCTATTGACAAAGGTGTCCCGCAAGGATCTATACTGGGCCCGCTTTTATTTTTAATTTATATCAATGACCTAACTGCTAATATAACACACAGTCAACCTTTTTTGTATGCCGGCGATACAACAATAGTCGCTAGTGACAAATCGATCGACGCATTAACTAATGAATTGTCCACTGACTTTAGTAACATTCATGACTGGTGCAATACTAATGGTTTAGTAATTAATGCCAATAAAACACAGTTCATTGTCTTCCATTCAAGTCATAACACTCTTTCACCTACGCCTGTTATAACTATAAGCGGCCACAGGCTTCTTAGTACTAATAAGTGCACAATGTTGGGAGTGGACCTGGATGCTCATCTCAAGTACACTAACCACATTTCACATATAAGGCAGAAGATAGCTCATGGTATTAGAATATTAATTAAAGCACTACCATTCTTCAACCTGCAGACATTGCTTAAACTGTACTACGCCTTCATCCACAGTCATATTACGTACTGTATCACATCATGGGCGAATACCTATCCATCGCACATCCTTCCACTTCAACATCTCCAAAACCAAGCCATTCGCATCTTAACATTCAGTTCACCAATCACCTGCGCATCTTCACTTCTTCAGCAACATGGAATACTAAGCGTATGTAATTTATTCAAGTATAAACTAGGAATTCTTGTTTTTAAGTGTGTTAACGGTACTATAAGAGCCGACGTTTTCGAAAAATTACATTTCTTGAACTCTAATCCCACTAGGTTTGTCTCAAACAACTTCTTACTACCGCATGTACGTACTAACTACGGCAAACATACAGCCACATTTGCAGCTATAAAAATCTGGAACTTAATACCACTCAGCACTAAACAATTACCATTAGGAGCGTATAAAAAGAGCTTGTTCATCTTATCGTTCACTCATAAGTAATTCCTTATTTCTATATCTTCATTTCCTTAGGTTTAGAATCATTACTGGGGGGCGCCACTGTTGTATTTATTTTTCATGTACGTTTGCGTTGTTTCCATATCTATCTATGATTACTTACCATTGTTCAATTGGCATTTTTACTGCCATTTTTGTTGCATGTTTGCGTCGTTCATATTACTAAGTATAGTTACTTAACGATGTCTTATTGCTATTTTACTGCCATTTTTTTTATTGTACGTTTGCGTTGTTTTTATAACTATGAATAATTACTTAACGCTGTTTTGTTGCCATTTTTTGTACTTATCAACATGTAATTTTCCGTCAGGAGGTCCCCTTTCAGCCGTGTGCTATGGGACCTCCTCCTGTATATTCTACCTAATTGTGTTTATATCTTTGGTACGAATAAAATATTTTGATTGATTGATTGATTGAACACTTTAGCACGTTTCAGAAAGGCACTCTCAGAGTACAAAACCGAACACACGGAGGGCGTGAATTAACTAACTGGTCTTGGTGATACGTGAAAGTTTGTCAATAAATGAACATGCGAGCAGCAAAACACGGAAAAGCTCGTGAGGATGAAACGACTGTAAATAACAATGCAGAGAATCGACCTCAGCGTCAGTTAGTAAAACCGACAGCCTGCTTGCGTACTTAGCAAAAAAAAAACATAGACAAAACAAAGGAAGACCTGTCTACATCTGAGAACCGCGATGACGTAGACCCGGCATTTCTTCAGGAAGAAGAAGCGATTGATATCTTGAACAGGTGCATCCACCTTTCTTGTGATGCCTGTAGGCGAGGTTGTAGGCTGCAAACTATGTACGCGTTAGCCCTTTAGAGAGTGGAAGCAGCCCACGCCCTCACACACTAGACACAAATAACATTTCAGAATAAATTTTTCCTGAAGACAGGCCACCAGAGTGAAGTATCGCTGCAGCGAAATAATTAGTACTGTAGATTTACACACAGTGCAAGCTGATAAGAACCATTAAAGGTTCTGAATTAAGTGCGAACACACATTAAGGGACACTTTGGCCTGTTATATCTCGTTAACAAAGCAAACGGAGACATATGATATTCAAACCGTTTAAGTGACATAAGCGCCCTTCCATAAAAAAATTTTCGTCAAAACTGAGAGCGGTGTTTTTTTTTAAGTTTTGAAAATCGGCTTTTCTGAAAAACTCGCTTTTTTAACTATCTGTTTTCTCTTTTTGCGTTGATTGTAGGCAAACCATCTTCCTTCAGAAATATTTCAAAGGCATTTTTATATATGCGACATAGTTGCGAAGTTTTTGTGTCAGGTGCATCAAACTTAGCAAACATTTTTTATTTGAATCGTGTTTGCCATTTTTCATTTTTTTTTGCCTTTTGAAGACAGCATAAAAAAAAACGTGGATTTAGTTCACAGTAGTGCTTATTAAAACCAGCAGAAAAAGATTTTCGACACAGCCTTTATAGCTCGCGTTAAATTCCCCAGTGAAATCCAAACTATATCGGTGAGAAAAAAATTACACCATCTCCCGCTAAAGGGAACCATGTGTAGATGCGAAGCAGCGGGCGCTAACGCTTACAGTGGCGGCTGCGTTGACGCTGGCGCTCATCGCGGCGTTGCGCAGGAGAGAAACCTGGGGAGGCGCAAAGCGCGCAGTGATGGACCGGTGTTTCCTACATGGCAATCGCAGCTAATGGACAATGAGAGACAGAAGACTCCGATTGGACACACAGACCCGCAGTCCGCTTTTAGTTAACGAGCACGCTGCAAATTTTTATTGTTCAATAACGCACAGGAGAAATCTCCCACCGGCACTACCTTGCCGGTAAAGATCCAGTGCCATATATACGGGGTGGCCAGTGAACGGTTGTGCAGCGCGAGCTGCCGGTTTTTAAATGCGAATGCATTTCATAGTCGGGCTATGTCAGGCATCCGGCGTTGGCGTTGTGCGGCGTTGTGCGGCGTTGTCCGCGGAGGAGGAGGAGGAGGAGGATAGGTTGAGGAGGTGTGCGCGCCGGCAGGTGTTAGATGTGAAGCATCTTATGGCGAAGCTTAATCCGGTGGTGGTGGTGTGCGGCGTGACCACCCTTACTGCGCATGCGCAAACCCTTTAAAAAAAATAAAAGTAAAAAACCTCCTCTCTCCCTCCTCTAGGCATCCCTCCCCGCGGCAACCACACCCTCACTGCGCATGCGCCTCCCCTCCTCTCTCCCCCTGCTACGCTCCCCCCTCTCTCCTCTAGGCATCCCTGCCCGCGCCGTCCACACTCCCACTGCGCATGCGCGTCCCACCTCTCTTCTCCTCTCCTACGCTCCCCCCTCTCTTCTCTAGGCATCTCTGCCCGCAGCGTCCACACTCCCACTGCGCATGCGCGCCCCCCCTCTCTCTCTCCTGCGCTCCCCCCTCTCCTTCTCTCGCCTCGCGACGCCGACACAGGCAGCGTCTGCTAGCGAGTTTCTTGGTTGAAAAAACCGACTGCTCGCGCTGCACAACTGTTCACTGGCCACCCCGTATATATGGCAATGAATCTTGACCTCCAAGGTGGTGCCGGTGGAACATTTCTCCTGTGCGTTGTTGAACAATCAAAATTCGCAGCGTGCGCGTTAACTAAAAGCGGACTGCGGCGGAGCTCGGCGGAGCTATATATGAAAAAAAAAATTAAAAAAAAATAAATAAATAAATAAAAAAAAATTAAAAAAAAACAAGAAAAAGCAAAAAAAAGGCGCTGAGCCGTGCTCCCGACCGGGCTGCAGAAATTAGGCGCCTTTTCCTTCATCGAACCACAACCACCATATATAAATGGAGTGAAGCGCGCACGAAATGCATTCGCATTTCCTCACGATTCCCTTATGGGAGGTGGGGGCATTTTTTTCAACCAAGAAACTCGCTATCAGACGATGCCTGCGTCGGCGTCGCGAGGCGAGAGAGGGGGGAGCGTAGGAGAGGAGAGAGAGGGGGGGACGCGCATACGAAGTGGGGGGTTCGGACGCCGCGGCGAGGGATGCCTAGAGGAGAGAGGAGGGGAGCGTAGGAGGGTAGAGAGGGAGGGGACGCGCATGCGCAGTGAGGGTGTGGTCGCCGCGGAGAGGGATGCCTAGAGGAGAGAGAGGGGGAGAGGAGGTTTTTATTTATATATTTTTTTAAAGGTGCGCAGTAAGGGTGGTCACGCCGCACACCACCGGATTGAACCCCGCTCTAAGATGCTTCACATCTAAAAGAGGACGCCCGTGCCGCCGCCTTCAAATATTTTTTGGCGCGCTGGAAGCGTTTCTTGGGAATAAAATTTTCGATTCCGTGCACTTTGAATGTGCCCACATAACATGTAAAAAACCCAGGCAAAAGAAAAATATCGACCGGACATGCATGTTCGATCTCTCGTGGAATCACCCAGGATTTGAACGACCAACTCAAACAATCGAGATGAAGCCGCCGCCAGTCGGCACCACGATCACAACACTGAGATCGTCGACGTTATCGTAGCGCATCGTCACTCAGCGCCTGGAGTAGGGCTTGGGGAACCGCTGAACGAGTCGCAGTACTGTCGAAGTCCCAGAGCGCTGAATGCCACGTTGAGCCTTCGTACGCCATTTGCCCTCGGAAAGAAAATAACTTGTACGTAACGGACGCAGTTCATACATACTTCGCTCAAAAAACATATGCATGCCAAGCTATCGAGCGAAGGCCACATCTGAAGCTTCAAATTCTATGTCACTGCTCCTTCCAATCTCGGCTCCGCGGTTATTATCTCTCCTAACCTTTACCACTTCCAGTGCCTCGCTATCTATCGCGGAGCGCTGTGCTCTTCCGAAACTGTTGAACATTAGTTTAGTTTCCTGCACATTAAATGTTAGTTCTACCGTTGAGCTTTCCTTACTTACGATGTACTTATGGCTTAGTTGGTTGATCATTACTGCGTACGGCAGTGCGTACCGGGTGAAACGATGAACGCGAAAAGGAAGGGACAACACAAGCGCTTGCGTTGTCCCTTAGTTTTCGTCTTCGTCGTTTCACCTAGAATAAGGATTAGGATTTTGTAGCTTGCCGGTGAATCTAGCCTTGCGAAATTTGCAGGCAATAGCCCCGCCTGCTTTCTTCTTTTCTGATCATGTTGAACTGTCCTTATTAAAGAGAAGCGTGTGTATGCTACCAGCAGACGCACCAATTCAGCAAGCAAAATGCATGACATTCCTTGCGGTCACGTTAGACTCCATGATGAATTGGCAGCTGCAGTAGACAAGACGATTTCAGCCCTTTCACCACGTGTAAACATCCTTCGAAGGATGGCAGGAACACGCTGGGGAGGCCATCCATTATCAATGATAAGGTTACACTCGGCAGTAATTGTCAACCGTGTGCTCTTCCAATTTTCTCTGATCTCTCCATGCGAGTCTCAGTACGAACGACTGGAAACACTTGATCGTAAAGGCCTAACAGTTGACAAGGGTACCAAGGTGGGCTTGTTCATCGTAAACTGGCTTGTGGAATAGCTCAGAAACAAACAGGGACATAGAAGTAGCACAGGACGAACACAAGCGCTTGTGTTCGTCGTGTACTTCTCTTATGTCCCTGTGTGTTTCCTTGCTATGCTGCAAATCAGTTTACGCCCTAAGAGTTGCTCTGGGAGTGCCAAAGCCTGCGGCGAGCGTAAAGGTGCTTCACGAATCAAGTCTTCCAACGCTGCGTCTTCCCGCCTCTCAACGACATCTGACACAGCTTTGCCGACTTGGCGAATCGAGCCCGGGACGAGCACTCCTCAGTCGACATCGGCGACGTACGGAATCGCGAGCTTTTGTGGCCCTCAACACTATTCGCCATCTTGGCCTGGAATCCCCAAACACGGACAACTTCGTTTCACCTGGTGTGCGCTACCATATGCCGTAATGAGCTTTCTTTGTCCAATTCAGCAACCACGATTTTCAATTCGTCCCCCTCATCAAGGCAATGTCATCAGCGAATCGCTGGTTCATTTGTATCCCCAACTGTTCCCAATATAGGAACCTGAAAGCCTCCTCTAAGCAGGCGGTGAATAGCATTGCAGAGATCATGTCCCACTGCTTTATACTCTTCTTTATTGGGATTCTGTCGATTAATTTACGGAGGATGATTGGTGCCGTAGAGCCGCCGCAGATTTCTTCACATATTTTTATATATGGTTCCTCGATGCCCTGATCACGTAATGCCTGCATGACTACTCAGATTTAGACCGAATCAAATGCTTTCTTATAATCAATAAAGGCCACAGCGTGGCAATAAATGTTGAGCTCACTAACATTCACTCAAGAAATATATTTTGCGCTTAGACTCGGATTCAGCCTAACCGAAATTTTCCTCTACAGGACTCGCTGGGATTGATGGGTTAGTTTGTCGACCTGTAATGAAGGTTGGCTATATTCCGCGCATTCCTCTATCACCTGCCTCATTGTGTGAATATTGTCGAATAGCCTGTACCAAATCTTCCTTGGTCCTCTGCTTGATTGAATCCTGATGTTGGACTGTTTACCCTGCAGCGGTCCTTCCTCCAGCGGCCTGAACCAGCTTGGAAGTGAAGATGGCGACTCCATCACGCACATAATCGATGACACGGCGGAGGACGGTATTGACAACGCGGCCTTCGAGCAGGAAAGCGACGACGGCTGTGTGATGGTTGATGGCAAGCGCGCCGTCACGCTGCAGGACTTCGGCAAATTCGCCGACCGTGCTCAAAGCCCCGCAGGATCTACGGCCGGTTCCGTGGCAGCCAAGAGGCGTGTTCTCGGCTCTAGCATTGGATTCAACGTGAAGGACGTCAGCATAGACATGCACACGGACTCGTCCAAGTGGTGAAATTGTTTGCCGCATTGGCGTTTCACGAACTGTGCAGTGCGCAGATGTGTCGTCCGCCGCTACATCTTGAGTGTGCGTATAGGTGCTGCCTAGTCGAACAACGCTCCTACGAACATGCGAACGCAGGTCGGCCTTTTTGTACGCTTAGGAGGCTCGAGTAGACCACACACTTCGTTGCGCTTTGACGCAACACTTGAGGTATTCGGCGTGCCAAGTTTTGCAAAATAACTTTCTCGGTACATTTTACGGGTACAGGAAGAGAAAGAACGCAAAAATAGCTTCGTGAATATATTAGTCACATTGGTGGTCCCACACTTCTCACCACTTTTTGCTTGATGTGATAATGCGCAACATCGGCTTGTGAGTCCGATAACCTACAACACATCACTTCAACTGCTCGTTAGCTTCCTTTCTACTCTCCTACCCAAAGTTCTCACCGCTATATCATTCATCCTCGTTACAAGCTTCATATTACATTTACAATCACTTGCAGAGGCTGCGTTGCAATTCTAATCAATACAGATCCCCTAAATTGCAAACTTGAAAAGAAAACATGACATGAACGAAGCATATCTTTAGGTCTGTAGAACGGCGACTCAACGTGAGGGCGTCGTCTTTGAGGACATGCTGTCATAGCGACTGTGTCATCGCGCTTCTAGGCGCGGAGGCTTGATCACCGACCGCAACGGTCGCACTTTAGTGGCTTGCTTGTTGGCAAAGCGCCCGTGTGGTCAGATCTAGTCGCATGTTGGTGAACCTCGGCGTGTCAAAATCCTAAGGCAGTCTTAATTTTCTCAAGCCTCATGAAGACATCATCGTTTTGCCACGGAAGGCCCCACGATTTAAATTAATTATTCAGTGACTCAGAAACGAAAATTGAACTCCCTTACAATATCGCGTATTTCCTCTATGTTGGTTATTCGTGGTTCTCTCGGCAAGCAAACGCATAATAATTGATACTACGAGGTGATTTCCAACTGTTCTCCCCAATAAGGCGCCAATTTTCAGAAGTTTACAGATGTCAGATTCAAACAGAGAACATGTTTTGTAGCGAATACGAGGTGTCCTTTCAGAAAAGACACATATTTCATTAAATTGGTATGACAGTTAGACACTTTTAGACACAAGTCAACGTCCAGGCGTAAGCGCTTTTTTCGCTGCTATAGTTATAATGAAAATGTTGAGTAACAGTCTTAATTTTTATTTATTTATCATCTGGGTGGCAGTGCTTATACAGAAATATAATGGGTTTCCAAAATATATACCCAATAAATAGAAAAAAAATCACGTGTTATGCGAAATATTCATAATGTAACTTGAAGATGCGTACGTGCCCGGAAAGCTGGAAGAATAGTCGCTGTGTTACAGGAGCTTCCGGCGACGAAGTGAGAACTGAATAATCGCAGCTTATCGTTGTCACGGAAAGTCATCTTGCTTGGGCAACCGAGTCACCTTACAGTTGCAAGTGCGGCTCTTTCATATGTATTTCTGTCGCGCCGTGCGCTAAAAGACTGCAATCTCTAACTATTATTTCACTCTGCAGTGTAAAACTCGGAGGCAGCCACTGCAGGGCTTTTTCTTGCAGTATGTGCGATAGGCGAAAGATGGCTTTACGCCTACATTCAATTTTCATTTCTAAAAAACTGGGCACGCCGCAAGCTATGACGCCCTATAGCTTTTCCATACAAACATCTCTCCTCATGATCGTAATTAAAAATATATTTAACAACTGTTTGTCACTTGATCTTTTGAAAATAACTTGGCTGTGACAAGTTACTGCCGCCTTGGCGTGGACTTCTTGTGCTTGACTGATATAGAATTTTCCTTTTGTAAAAGACCTGTACTTTTAAAGAAGCAAATTCTGGAAACTTGAGGTGTGCGAATATGAAATTTCTAAATTCGAAGCAAATTCGAATAATGAAAACCCTGTGCCAATTGAATCGAATATTTCTCGAATATTTCCAAATATCAATACTACTACAACTACTGACTTTTGCAAAAAAACTTTTTTTTTGCACCAACGAGACATGAAAAAGCAAGCTTGTTGTACAGCGAATAATAAACAGCAAATTTATGCATTGTAATATACTTGGCTGTACCTCATGTGCAGTTATTGGATTTTGTCGTGAAGGACGAATAGCTGCATGATATGTTCGGAAAGCAGCGACACGTCACCATTCCTTAAGATAAAAAAAAATCGACCCACAAAAAACGCTATTACCTATGTATTAATTTTCACGTGACAGTTTAATGTTCTAAGCTTGATTTCTCAACAGGGACACTGGCGATAGGCACGACGTTCGTTGTAGGTGCGTTATATTAGCGTGACTCGTAGTCAGGCGGAGTTTTCTATGTTTTGTAGATTTCTTGTTAATTTACCAATGGCTTCCCACTTGTTTCGGTGGTATGCTTCTTTGTATTTTCAGTGCTCTAATGCAGACACATACTTGCCCGCACGCGCAGTACAAGCTCCTCGGCGCTGCCTTGGCATACTAACATAATACTTGCAAAAGCGCACCAAATAGCGGGAGCTGTGGGAACAGAAACTCACTTGCCCATGCTTGTAAGGTCTCATGCTGTTCGAACAATTCGAGTAACGGAAGTGCTGTGGAGACGGAACCAAGAACCAAACAATTCGAAGAGAATATTCGAAATCTGCAATATTCGCACACCCCTACTAGAAAGTAGACTTCATTTCAGCACAGGAGCTTTAATATTCCGCATTATTGTGGTATGAGACCTACCATGAACATGATATGTTCACAAACATGTTTTATACAATACGCGACGTGAAAGGCTAATCACGTGTTTGGATTCACTCAAATATCGCATTAAATATTACGGGAAAATTATCGATCGCCATGGGGGGCGAGTGCCATGGCAGTCGACCGCTTGCTTTGTAGCAGCCCAAAACAATCGCTTTCCACGAATCTTGTGTATTTTAAGTAGGCCGTACTACTGTTGAAACTCGATTTAAGGAAGTCATGACTGCACTCGAATTATACAGTGAAATTGGGATGTTCGTAAAATCGAGAAAAAGGGTTTTTCAGCCCTTCAGAGTCTAGAATCGCAATGTAGTGGTAGCTTTTGAAGCCTACTGCAGAATTTTATTTGCAACTAAGGGTGCCCTGGCCTAGGGTACCCTGCGCGAGGGCACTCTGGACATGGGGCCTGTCCTGTGTGAGCGATACTGGAGTGGTCCCGGGAAACTATGACAAGCTGCCGATGTGCAAAGACCTGCAGAACGAATGCAGCGAGTAGGCAGAGCAAGTAAGTTTGAGACACGATCGTCTGTCGCGTAAAGCAATATATAGCGATAGGAACCAGTGTGCAGGAGCATCTGCGGGGACCCCTGGCGCCATTTGGTGCATCAAAGCGCTACCGAGCGTTGTTCCTTGCATAGGCGCGGCGTGCAGCCTAGTCAAAGTAAATGTAGGCTCGTGACTAGGGCGGCTGGAACGCGGCACAGCGCGTGCTCGATGAAAATCCCGGCTGTGCTAAAATAAGAAACTCGCGAGTGCACATATTCAGCTTCATTAAGCAGGAGGTAGGGCCTTGATAGCTTCGTTAATTCGCACACCATTGAGTCCTATGGGTGCCGACCGGGGAATAGAAATTTCTTCGTCATGTCGAGAAATTCGTAACGTCGGGTTTTCGTTAGATCAATTTTAACCGTATGTATTTACGAAAATCTCGCAGGCGTAGTTGTTATGCTAAGAAATCCTGCTAGAGTTCAGCATAATATCGAAATAGTGGATTTCAACATGTTGGTGGCTGCTCACCCATACGGCCTCGAAGATAGGGCCTCTCAATTATGCGATAATAAGAAATGACTGTTGCATTTGTGAATGCGTTCTTGCAGGTGAGTACGACGAGTGATTGTTTACGAGAATGGGTGTACAGCTCCTATGTGCATATATATATCACAGAAGCTGCTCCGCAAGGTGCCCTATATATGCCAACATAGAAGTTGTACAGTTTCTCGTGGTTTGCGATAAGAGCTCGGATTTTCATGTGTCTTCATGGCGCTGTATTAATATTGAGTCATCAAATTCATTTGGGATGTTCTGTCAGCTTTTGGTAATTGTGTCTTGTAAGCACCTACAGCTTGTGCGTGTATGTTATTTATTGCTGGCACTCGAGGAGTTGTCTTCACGTGACGCCCGTTTGTGTACGAGAAACGCATACTGTGTTGTGTAAAAAATGGCCGCCTGAATTAGTGCGTGATAAATGACTCTAGTCTATATTGTGTCTGAGATAAGCTTGATGTCGAGAAGTGGTATTACGAGCGATCACATTTACGCTAACCACGAAAGTGCGCTTTGTTATTATACTAGAACAGCGAGTGTCAATGACTGATACTGTCATTCTGCGTTTGATGTGCTCAAAGTGTGTTCTGCTAGCTCTGTTGCTGTCTCTGCTGGCGCACAAGCTGCGGTGTATTACGACTCGACCAAGGAGAAAAACCTCCTGCCGCTGCGGACAGTCATTGTCCAGGCGTACTTTGACTATGCGCTGACAGCAGCAGAGGCTATCAGCAAATAATGTCATTGGGCACTTCCTTCCTGAATGCAGAACAAACGATGTGACAAGTATATTGGTTTTCGAACTTTAAGGCTGTGGTCGCGTTTTGTTTTTGGTGTCATTTTGTACGTTATCAGTTGACTGTCAATAAAGATGATGTTTACATATGCTGCGTCTCTTACTTGAGGCCAGTCTACATTTGTCTAGACTTGGCAGTAATCAAACTACACTAATCGAATTCCTTTCGCTGTGATGAGTCACGTAACCGATGGCTTTTATGGAATTACATCAATTAATTTCAAGAAAATGGAGACTTTCATGATTACTTTTCACTAAAATATAGCCCCTCCGCTTTCTTTATGACATACAAATTCAGCAGAAACGAGACAGATAGGAGAGATGAGTTGGTCGCGGTGCAAAAGATCAAGCAATCGTAGGTAGGTGCTTCCACAGGGAAGCCACGTAGCATCCGAAATAGAATCTTTGAGCAACGTTGCTGAAAGACCACAGGCCTGGATACTCTAAACAAGATAGTTGAGCTTGCCTGAAATGTTTGGTTGCGCATCGCGAGGAGAATTTTCCAGCCAAACGCACTAACGAGGACACAGGTCTTCCTTCGAGTTTTTCCTCCTGCGTCCTCCTCAGTGCGTTTGGCTGGAAACCCTCCTCCTCAGAAGAGCTTGGGGTCGACGATGGCTGCTTGTTTTGCTGGACTCTAGCACAGCTCGGAAACAGCATGTAGTTTCCAAGCGCGTAACCGAGAAGTGGCTTATGGAATGCGAAGATCTGTAGCTCTAGCCTATGTGTACTCAGGGGAGAGGGAGGGTCTTTGGTTGGCTTGCGTCCGATGTAGGAAACAGGGCAATAGATGCTGTTATGGGCCGCTTACCTAAAGGGCGAAGAGGAGAACGATGGGTTTGTTCCTGTTTGCGTCATCTTGGTTGTTGTTACCCCGATCACTCTGATTGTGTACACAATGCAAATACACCCTTCTTCTATCGTCTCCCCGTAACATCTTTGGTGGAGGTGTGGGGTAAATGAGACGTAAGTCGCTGTACCTGGATGGAAGCGAACAAACTGGACAACACATAAACGTGGTGGCTAGTAACCGTGAAAGCTAGTAACCGCGAAAGCATGCAAGAAACTTCTGAACGGGAGAAAAAACGGCCGACAGTAATTCCGTACATCCACCGGGTGTCGCATAATCTAAAGAAAGTTGCACGACGCGGAAAAACCGATCTTGCTTTCTCAGCGCCTAATAAACTAATGAGCCTATGCAGAAAAACAAAACCAGGGAAGAAAAAGTGCTCCGGAATGCCAAGTAAAACAGAGGAATAAGTTTGTTGAATGTAAGACCTCAGTAATCAGCAGCATTCTGTTAACATTTGTCAAGTGTTACGTTGGGCAGTCAGGAAGATGCATTAATGATTGCTTGCGTGAACACACAAATAAAGTTGGAAAAATCGCAAGCGATGGTTTTCTCGCGCAACATTGTAATCTGCATCAATGTTCCCCTCTTTTTGAAGACACCGAAATAACAGCTAGGAGCAAATGTGAAACAACGCGACTGATAATAGAAGCCGAACAGATTGCTGCACTTGGAGATATGTGTGTTAGCAAGCCGTAGTTGGCGGTGGTGTTAGGGAGCTGAACAAATTGCTGCGTGACTCGACGGCTCAGCGTCTCTTGCAAGTGTCGGCACTCCCTGATGATGTCGTGAATGGTGGAGCAGTCTTTGTAGACTAGTAAATGAAAGGGTGCATCGGCGATGCCTTTAACAGCGTGGCTGACTTTGTCAGCTTCGAGCTCAACTTTTGGTCGTCAGCTTGCCGCACAAGGCTAATGCATCTTGTATGTACAGCATGTACGGCTTCGTCGACGCTTGTGCAAGGCACGAAAGCTTTTCTGGGCGGTTCGTTAACGTGCAATAGGCTTTCCGAAAAGGTTTCTCTTTTTTCTTTTTTGTTTGCATGCATCTCAACTGGTCAGCTCCTCCTCGTGCGTGTCGAACCACACAGGCAGTGTAGAGAAAGAGACGAGCCGCCGTCACCATGCTCCACCCATGACCTCCTCTTTGTTCGAATAGACTAAGTCGATCCCCCCAGGATGGTAGCGTCACTTCTCGTCTTCTACACAGTTTTCAAGATCCTCCACGCACCCACAATGGACGCCTGACAACGAGTATTGCCGGCTCTCTTTTCGCCATGGAGCCCGGCCAGGTGACACCTGTCGGTCTCGTCGTGGGATGTGCCAGGTGCGTGTTTTATCCCGTTTTGCAGGACCCAATAAAAGTTTATTCACTCCCTCATCAGGTGACATCGGTATGTGCTTTGTCGCTCTCGCATTAGGACTGCGGTTCGTTACCATCTGGGCCACGTGGATGGTACTATAAAAAAGTCAGTTCCGCCGCAAGGGTGAAGCAATGAATGCGCGCGGTAGCAAAAAATTGGAATGTCTTGAGAAGAACGGCAAGCAGATCGAAACGTGCAGCGCCCTGCTGCAGCACAAGCTCGGCAACTAACGCGCTCCTCAAACACAAAGCACGCACGAAACGTACGCCAGGTATACACAGAACGAGTGCGAACTAACAAGTGTCAAAATAAAGTTTATTCAACTCAACACTTGTTACTTCACTTTGTTTTAACAGCACGGTCCTGTCGGAAAAGGGGCCACTGCAGCGAGCGAAGCGACCTTAGTGAGCGATGTAACTTACACGCAACGTTTCCGGTGAAAGCACACGACGTACGAACTACCCCAACAACAAGATAAGTGCGCACGCACGGGTGGCTACGCCTCGTAGGGCAAAGTACACAGCGCACGCATGCCAACGAGTGGGGCGCCGAGCGCGCCCTTCGCGCCATCTCGCTGGTAATGCAGAAAACACGCTGGTATTCCCACCAGATCGGCGTGCCTCCAGCGGTGAATGGTGTATACCCTGACATGACATGACAGTAACTTTACTTGAGTCCTGAGGAACTGATATGTAGGGGATCCAGAGGCACCCCCCCAGATAATGTCGGTGGCTCCGCCCACGATGGCACAGGAAGTCGAAGTTCCGTCGCGATGTCGTGGGCCCTCTGGACAGCCTGGAGTTGGGAGTATACCCTATCGAAGAAAAAACTGGGGGGACCCTTAAGCCTCGCCTTTAAGAGTTGAACGCGATAGCAATATCCTGCGCCCCAGTGCGTATTTCAACCATTTAGTGCATACTTGCTATGCACCCACTACGAGGTGTTAAGAGAATACGCGAAGTAAGGTATGTGCCTTTTGTAATGGGTGGCCGGCTTTAAAGTACGCAGTCGTTATGATAGTCACATGTTCTCATGCCCGATGGCAATGTACGCTTGTACTACGCAATATTACTGGGATATTACATGTCATATTGCGACGCCTATATAAAGGACGCTTGCTTTTACGAAGCATGAAAGCTATTTTCACTGTTTTCCAAGCAGAGGAAGTTATTTTCTCTGTATCTCCAAGCAGAGGCGTGGCTGTGCGGTAGAGCATCTCCTTGCCACGAAGACGGCCTGGGTTCGATCCTGACTCGGACCCGGAAATTTTATTATTATTCTAGCTTTACATTTAGTTTGGCGACGGATGTGCGTGTACGCTAGAGGAATCATCTGTCGAGCGCGCGCCCATGCGCTTTCCCTGAAGTGTGATCGAGTATCGTCACTGTAGCTTATTAACCGATCATTCGCAACACTGTATGACAGTGCCTTGTGTCTGGTAATCAAGGTCAACCTACTCTAGCAGTGAGTCTTTCCATATGGGCTCGTATCTCAGAAAGCTGCATGTCACCGGCAGCAGTTAGCCGCTGCAACGCCAAATCTCAGCGTTTTTAGCTTCTGATTTGTGCAGTCGAAGGTCCAAATATGACCTCGCTTGGGCCAGTTATGGACAAAACTACATTTTAATGGTTATTAGATTCTTTTTAATTTAATATCCAAGATCTTCACAGCGACCGTGGCTCACGAAGTACAGCCCTAAGCCTAATGGTAGGTTCGGCTAGAGTGAACTATTGCATTGCGGAACGTCAACAAGGGCGACAGAAAATATTTTCAATCGGGCGACGAAAACTAAAGTGTTCAGTGAGCAGTTCAGATGCACGGTGTTTTCTACATCCGTACGACTAACCGCTTAGCGAGCGAGTGAGTGCCACTGCTGCAACACATATGCGCGTACGTTAATAAGTTCTGCGGCAAAACGTGCCAGATAGACCTTCTGATTCAAGGCAACATATAACAAACAATCTTCTGTTAGGTTGTTACGAGCACGAAGAGACTAAAATATGCGTTTGTAAACGAGAAAATCAAATATTGGCTACCGGAATTAGTGTTAACATGAAGAAAAAGTAGTATCACTCTCGTCTTTCAAGTGTGGTGTAGCAGTAATGTGACAGACTCAGAAAGTTTAGTGCGTGGAGCTAGTGGGTGCGACTCTCTTTCGCGCATTCTTTTTTTAAATGCGAATGCATTTCTTCGTCGGGCTATGTCAGGCGCATCCGGCGTTGTCCGCGCGCCGGCAGGTGTTATCTCTCCGCTCTCACTCCCTCTCCCATTGCAACAGCTGCGGGCGCGCGCGCTTATCCTCGCCCCTAGCAAGCAGAGCATGTGGTGCGAGAGAGTGTAGGAGAGGGTAGGTGCAGTGCTTCGCCGCTCCTTCTCTCGCCGTTCGCTCTCTCTCCTCCCTGCGCCCCACTCTCCCGTCCGCTCGCGCCTCACTCTCGACCGTTCGCTGGCTGGGCGCCTCTCAAGGCGATGGCAGAAGTCGGTGTCGGCGCAAGAAATGCATTCGCATTTCCTCACGATTCCCTTCGGGGAGGTGGGGGGCATTTTCTGAGTTCTTTTCTTTTGTCGCAGTGCTCGTGTGCCAGCCTTAATTACGATATGGCCATGACCAAAAATTTTAAAAACAATTTAAAAGCCCGTTTTCAGCCTATAACGGTTGTCCCAGTGCGCAGTGCGCAAGCGTTCAGCGTGCCTTGTGAAGGGTGCGAGCGTCCCAGTACCCAGCGCCACTGGTCCAATAATCAGGTATGACGCTGGGACAGCCCCACTGGGTTTTCTGATAGTGTATATATAACTCGCCGCGAATATGCTGAGGAGCATGCGTTTCCGTGGCCGAGCGGTTAACGCCCCTGGCTTCAGAGCGAGAGGTCGCCCGTTAGATACCGCATGTCGGAAAACACTATTCTGAATTATTATTCTTTGTGCCTCTTCTCGCTCTCTCTCTTTATATATATATATATATATATATATATATATATATATATATATATATATATATATATTTATATATGTGTGTGTGTGTACGTATACATATGCGGGGCATGACGCCGATGGCAAAAAGCAGCCGAGAGTTACCATATAATTGCTATCGCTGTAAAAAAAACACAAGCGGCCGTCTCATCTGGCGCTGCGGACGCGATATGATCCGTAAAAGAACTTGTTGGGCTATTTGGTTGCTCATTTCTAAAAAATAATTAGAGCGTAAACACACGGCACATTCACACACCCAACCACCAAACACGTACAGCGCTCACTTCCACCTGTTTATTCATCGCACGAATGCTTTGAATATTCAAACCATTCATGTGATAAATAAACAGTTGGAAGTGAGCGCTGTATACGTGTTTGGTGCCTGAGTGTGTGAATGTTTGCGCTCAAATTATTTTTGGAAAGAGATATCATCCGTGAAAGAGATATGTTCACTTGTGACACCTGCACCCAAAAGGCAGCGTCGAAAAAACGGTCGCGACAGTGAGCAATCTCCTTGGTGACGGACATGAAAAAAAAAAAATTGGCTGCGTATCTGCGTGCTTCGCTGCAAATGTCGTCGAAAGACGATAGTCTTCTGCCGGCCGTACTACTATGTTTTGCCTTGCCTCAGACAGCGCCTACTCTACGTTGCAGGGTCCGCATCTGGCTGGCATTGAGAAAATAGAGGAGGTGCTGCGCGAGATATGGACGCCATTGAAAAACATGAGGTTGTGCTGAACCAAGGGCATTACACCGTGACCAAGGGCCACTGCCAGCGGCAGCACCTAATCGTCGGCACAGGGCTTTTTAGGAGCGAAGCTCCTTATGCCGGCACCTGTTCGCCGTTGAAGCTCCCTGGCATGGTGCCAGCTGTGGCGTCTCCCCCTCACGCGGGAGGATAAATGAGCTTTATGAGCGCTGGGACGCGGATGGCGCTGCACGATGCGTGAAGCGCGAGAACACGAACGCATGCGAGAAGGAGGCAGATTAGTCTCCCTCTTTCTTCGTCTGTGCGCTGTCCCCTTAAACTGGCGAACGCGCGTTACGGCACCCAGCGCAGCAGACGCTGTCCCGGCGCAAAGAAGGCGCGAGGCGCAAAAAAAAAAAAACACTTCGCTTTTTAATGTAGCCAGCGTTCTCCCTGTGCCACACGCACGCTCTGCTGCCATGAACGACTACAGTTTCCTCCGTGCTACCATCTCTTCTTTCCTCTGACAGTAGACCCATTGCGGGTTCGACAGTTTCGGTGAGTACTGGAAATACCACCTACCCGATGTGGACACCTTCAGCGAAAGCGACTTTCCCAAGATCATTGGTATCAACCGAGACACCGAAATCACAATCTGCCTTCCATCCTTCGAATAGTTCAAGAGTTTCAAAACGTACATAGTCACTTGCTTCCCATTTCTAAGGAGCTTCGCTCATCGGTTGTATTCGTATTCGGAACAACTGCTAATTTTCGTGCAAAGCGTCGCAGTTCGTGCACAGCGTCGCATTTTCAGCACAGCTTAAAAAAACACTAGGGTCTTTAGAATTGCGTACCTATGTATTTTCTAATAAAAGAATGCACGACTTGACACTTACATATTAATGTTGCGCCTCAGGTGTGCGTAGTACTTGCTTTCTGATCGAATATGTTCACAAGTATGAACGCAAACACCAGTTCAAGATGGCTGGGTGTTCAGAAAGTGGTTAAACTTTGGCCGAGTAGCTGAATCGGGTTACGGACAGACAGACCAAAATTTTTGTGTTGAAGTATCTCAAGAAAGACTATCGTCTTTAAAAGAGGTAAAGGAGAACGATGGAAATGTTTCGATGCCGTCCCGAAAGCGCCCGCAAAGCGCGGGCTTGAGACGATGCACAGAAGTGTACGTCGGCTTAAGGAAGCGCGGATTGCGGGCTTTGCGTGCACCGCTTTTTTCACCACAATGAGATTCCGACTGTGAAGGTGCTTGCCACGAATTTCAATGCCAGCGGCCCCAGAGGCCATGGAATGTGCGCCGGCTGCTTCGTGACATCGGGTTCAAGCATGAGAAGAGGGACCGGAACTCGCGGCTGATCGAGCGGGACGACATGGTCGCTTGGCAGCAGAGGAAGGAAGACCGAAAAATCGAGTACCGTACTTGCACTAACGTCGAGCTTTGGGCTAGTTGGTGCAGCATAATTTCAATATTTCACAGCGCATGGAACAAGGACGAGCAATTCACAGGGCAGAATTCATTGTGCTTACTCCCACCCTACCATTGGGAGCTCAATCGAATTGAGCTCGTGTGGGTGCAAATTAAACAAGGCGTGGCATCCGGGAATGTCACGCTTAAGCTTGCAGATGGTGAGATGCTTCTGAAGGATGAGGCTGCCAAGGTAACCGCGAAAACTGAGCAAACGCTGTTCGGCAAGTGATTGACATCGAATTAATGTTCATGGGTGACGGTGGTGAAAGAGTGCATGTTCATCCAATTGTTGTACACCTGGGTTGAGACTACATGGGCTCTGACATTAACGTACGTGGTATCCAGGCGCTCGAAGATGTGTAAGGCTGCACCTATTCGCCATTATAACATGCCTGCGCGCAGTTCGTGTGCAGTGCGGCATTTGCCTGAAACGTGTGCTTCAATAGCTGAAAAAATAGGCAACTCCTTCACAGTGCAACGAAGGCAAAACATGTTCTACTTGTGCTTCATTATTAATGTAATCTGTGGAGTTAACAGAGCAGCGTGTGTGTGGTGCTTTGCTGGCTCGAGGTTGATTGCCTTGATATGCTGCTATGAGAATCACAAAGTCTTCGTGCAGTGTTTTGTTTCTGATCCTTATTTGCCAATACTCAGTGTTATGAAGTGTGTAGCGTACTCGGCCATGATCTTCCAGTATAACAGTGAGAGCGACACAAGCTGTTTCACTGTTAGATTGATGATCCCATCTTCTGTAGTGAAGCGTCCAGTGTTTTTTGTGGTGCAGGTTCTGCGTTGATTGCCTTCATATATAGCTACGAGAATCAGAAAAGGCTGTTGCTGTGTTCGGTTTCTGATCTTATTCGCTGCAATTAACTGTGTGATGTGGGCTTTTTAGCAGGCTCAGCTATGATAGCGTTCAGACATTGTCGAGGGCAAGAAAAGCTGTTGTTTTCTATAGCCGAGATGAGCGTTGTACACGTTGTGCATGCACCAGACATAGCGGTGTGTGCCGTATAACTTAGCTAACGAGAACTTCACATACAGCAGTCATCGCTTTAAAACTACTCTTAAGAGGTAAGCTCTTAAAGCTCGAGGTAAAACGTCGGGTGTCCGCGGAAAACGCTCCGCGCCGGTGTTTATCAAGCCACAGCTTCGCACGACCTGACTTTAACCTCGCCTAACCGCGCATGTGCCGACAATGAGCCGATGCCAAGCCACGTACACAGACGGAGACAGTCCGCGCCGAGTTCGCCCGGCGTAGCGCGAGCCGAGTACGAGCGACGCAAGCTCCACGCTTCTACCGGGGCGCCACTGTCAGGTTTGCACGAAAGTATCTCGCGCTAGAGCTTGGACATTTTGCATGGTCGTTGAGAGGCTGTGGTTCGACTCTTCTTTGTCTGCGCCGCGGAAAGATCAGCCACGTTACGCCCCTAACATCGAGCAGCTTCCCCATCTCTTAAGCTTTACACCGCTAGTGTACTTCTTCCTTTTACAGCGAAAGCTGCATGGCTAGGCGAAACGAAAAACCGTTCGCCAGGAGTTTTTGTAACGGTCTCAAATGGCTGCGCCGTCAGTTACGTCGTTCTCTACGTCGCACCCAAGTGCGCGCGCCATTGGCAGCGCCGTTAGTGACGTGATTCTCTGCGTCGTACCCAGGCACGCGTGCCATTGACTGCGTCGTCAGTGACGTGATTGATCCATTCGCAGCCGTGCCGCCGAGCCCACGCGCAGCAGTTTAAATTTACAACTTCCACATGGGGAGGACATGGATCATACGAATGCCCGAACAGCAGACAACTTTCCAATAACAGCGCCGATAGCTGATCCGTGAGATTATGTACGTTTGCGGGGCCGAGGCAGCACTCCTGGTACAAGAACAGGCCCGGGTGGCGAAGCGCAATCAACAACTCCGCAATGAAGATCCGGTAGCTTTCCGAGCCGAATGCAAGCGACAACGGCGAGCTGAAGAAGTGGCCTTGCGGGCAGAGCAGCGTCAACGTGGCAGTGGCGGGAAAGCATTCGCCGGGGCCAACGCCCGCTTTCAGGGGGAGTTTCTCGAGCGGCACCTTGGCTTCGGCTGCGACGTCTGCAACCGCCTGTGGCCGCACGTTTGTACTTCGGTGGTTAACCATCTGTATGGAGTGCTTGGGCGGGGATTTTTTAGATGCGAAGCAGCTTAGGGCGGAGTTGAATCCGGTGGTGGTGGTGTGCGTCCTGACCCCCCCTTACTGCGCCTGCGCCTACTCTCTCTTCCACTCTCCTCCTTTACTCAGGTGTTCGGTCTCCTTCTCTCCTCCTTCCCCGCGCTGCAGCCTGTAAACCCATTCCCTCCTCTCCCTCCCCCCATTTCATATAACTAAAGCCCCTGAAACTTCGCAAAGTAGCGACTCTCCTCCGCCGCTCTCGTTTCTCCTCGGTCTCCTCTCCTTCGCACTCTCTTTTCGAACGTGGCGCCACCTACCTTGCTCCCGCGTAGCAGACGACCTTTCAAAAAGTGAGCGCGCGCGCCTGCCAGCCAGCGCGCTGTAAGCATTCGCAATATGCCATCTCGCTCTTGGTATCTTTTGTTTTTTGTTTATATGTTCCTTTGGAGACGTTAGCGCTTTTATATAGCCTCACACATTCGTTCTCGCACACAGACTTTGTGAAAATCACAGCAATGAAAAAAAATACATAAAACAGCATCAAGCAAGTGTTCATGTGTTCATATTGCTCCATGAACGAGCAAGCGAACGAATAAACCAGCGTGCCACCGTTAATGTTTCCTTCGCAAGAGCTCCGATATAATAATAATATCAGTGGTTTTATGTCCCAATACCACGCTGTGATTATAAGAGGCGCCGTAGTGGAGAGCTCCGGAAATTTTGACCATCTGGTGTTCTTTCAAGTGCACTGACATCACACAGGCCTCAAGCATTTCACCTCCATCGAAACGTGACCGGCGCGGCCGATCGCGACGTCCGGATTAGCAGCCGACCACCATATACACTGTTCTACCACAGTGGGCGGCCACTCACGGATATAAATATTCACACGAAATAGCACGTAAACTTAGCGCGAAATAGGACGTATACGTGAGGTTCCGTAACTCCGAAACGACGAACACACGCTGCGACTGCACGCTGCACGAAAACTTTCGGGCGACGTTTTCGACGCGACTATGCGAGGTAAGTGGCGATCCCCTCACAATAAGCATGCGTCAATGTTCACGCAAATCACTGCGTTCTCTCGCGCCTCAGACACGTCTCAGTTAATTGTGCAATACGTCGTTATTCCTCATGCGCGTTTTAATACTGCTTCTGCGAGGTCTGTACTTTTTTTTAGGGGCGAAGCTCCTTAAGCCGTGGGTCGTGCGTCCCCGTTGTATGTAGCCACCTCTCGTTTAGTACTTGTATGTGATGAATATATTTAGGGGCGAAGCTCCTAATGGCATTACCTCGGCGGTCCCCGGTTGTCCATGCACTATGAGTAGCCAGTAGGTACTGGATTTCGACCTCCAAGGTAGCGCCTGTGTGAGATGTCTCCTGTGCGTGATTAAACAATAAAAAAATTCACAACGTACATGTAAAATTAAAGTGAGCTGCGAGTCGCCATGACTCTCATCGACCCTTTAGTATAAATGCGCCCGATCTCACGTCGTTGATGATGTACTGCGCAGAATTCGCGGAAGATTACCGGTTTACCGACGCACCTCCGAAGCTTCGCCCACTCATCATCATTCACTCCGTGGGTATGGTGTCGTCATCTCCAGTTCTCGTCTCGTTTCCGAGAGGGCGCTGTCCTATAGACATGCGGGGCCATGGCCATGGTCAAAAAAAACCGTAAAGTGTTCAGGGTGCGGAATGGGATGGAAAATAGAGGATGACAAGGCAGAACAAGCTGACGCCAAGTGTAAGCAATGTGAGTTAGAGGCGAAAATGGAAATAATGATGGCTGCCCAGAATGACCTCAAGGTAAAAATCGCCGAGCTGGAGAATGCGTTGGCGACAGAGCGAGAAAAAACGATGGCTATGGGAGAAAGGCTAAAGTCAGCTGAGGAAGGGTTAGCGAAGGCAGTCATGGTGAACAAGGAAGCAAGCGACGGCGGGAACAGGGGGGGGCATCAACCCCCATAGTGGGAGACGCGAAGGTGGAGACAGGTTTGGGGAAGACAGGTGCAGGGGGCACAGGACCCAGTTTCCGCGAGGTGGTTTTGGGGATGGGAGGGAAGCAAAACAGCGGCGGTTGCGCGAGCTGGTGACCGAGGCAGTGGCCAGGTGCGGGACAGTCCAGCAGAAAAGTCGGAGCACGTTATAATGGCCAGGGACTCGAATTTAGCTAGATGCGCAGAAGCAGTCAAGGAAAGGGTGAGAGGCGACAAACGAGTTTTAATAGGGACGTTCCCGGGACGTAGGCTGGGATCAGTGATGAGACAAGCTAGCGCAGAACTCGCAACTAAAGCTAATGGACGTAACCTCGTGATAATTGCGGGAGGTCTAAACGACGTCTTGAATGAAGAATCAGCCGAACTAGCGACCACATTGGCGAAAGGGGTCGATGACATGCGCGCCATTTCCCCTCAGGTGCAGATAGTGGTATGCACAATACCGGAGGTACCGGTGCGTGACGGCAACCTGCAAAGAGCGGTTGTCGACGCAAACAAAGAGATATGGCGGATGAGTCGAGAGAAGGGCATCGAGGTAGTGGAAATAAACAGAGAGGTGCACAGGTGGGGTGGTTTCCGAAGAGACGGAATACACTTCAATAGGAGGCTTGGTCATGAGGTGGGTTGGCGACTTGCAGGACGCGCAGTAGCTTTTTTTGGGGGGGGCACGCGGGCCCTTCGGTGTCCAGGGTAGCGTGTAATGAGGACAACAACCAGGGGGGACTCTGTGACAGGTAGTATAGCGAAAAACCAGAGAAAAGGTAAAAGAAGGGAGAAGGCGCGTGTCGCAATTGGTTACATTAACATGCAGGGTGGCAGAAAAAAGGCAAAATGGTTAGAGATTGAGGGACAGTTAAACAAGGAACAGATAGGTGTTTATGCGGTTACAGAAACACACCTTAGAGACTTGGAAGAGCCACCACACATTGACAATTACATTTGGGAAGGATGCAACAGGATCATATCAGAAAGGAGAGGTGGGGGGTGTTGGAATGCTAATTCATAGCAGAGCAAAATGGGATAGAGTGAAGCAAACGTGTTCAGAGCACCTGTGGGTTTCGGGCACAGCAGGTGGAAAGAAAACGTGGCTAGGTGTAGCTTACTTGTGGACGGGGAATAACTGCAGAGAAAAGAATCTGGAGATAGTGAAATGCATAAGCACCGATATTAAAGAATTTGGTCATGATGCCGAAATAATCCTTCTAGGGGACATGAATGCATACATACATGACCTTGACGGATATTCAGACTCCAATGGCAAGTTATTGCTAGATCTCTGCGAGCAACATAGTCTTGAAATAGTTAACGCGGGGCCTAAGTGTGAGGGACACATCACGTGGGGAGTCGGAAACAGGCAGTCGAGCATTGATTATTGTCTCATGACAGAAGGAATCTATGACAAACTTAGAGAGATGAGAATAGACGAGGAAGGCATTAACAGCTTGGGTAGTGATCATAAACGCATAACATTACAAATGGGATATAAAACTGAAAATAAGAACCTAGAATCGAACATTGGCAGCTCATATTTAAATGAGAAACAAATAACTAATATAGCCGCAAGAGTCGAGGAAGAAGTAGACAAACTTCCAGGCAAAGACTGGAAGTATAGTGAGCTGCTACATGTAATCACGAAAGAAATAGAAAAAGAGAAGAAATCTATATCTTGGAAAGGAAAGAGGAAGCCAAAAAGTTGGTGGAACAAAGAAATCCGGGATGCGATCGAGAAGCGACGTGAGGCATCACGGCAGCACAGACAAGCAAAAAAGGAGAAGCGGCCACAGGATGAAGTCAACCAAGTATGGGAAATATATTTAGAGCAAAAATCCATTGTGCAGAAATTAGTCGAGGCAAAAATTAAAGGCGAAAGTGAACGCTGGATGACAGAGATTCGCGAAAAGAAGAAGGCCGCGCCTAGGATATTTTGGAGCCACCTAAAAGCGCTAGGTAGGAAGTCTGTAACAATGCAACAACATATGGTAGATGAAGAAGGAAATCAATTGGAAGGGTATGAAGAATCCCAATAAAGAAGGGCGTACGACAGGGAGACACGATCTCTCCAATGCTATTCACCGCGTGTTTACAGGAGGTTTTCAGGGCCCTAGATTGGGAAGAGTTAGGGATAAGAGTTAATGGAGAGTATCTCAGTAACCTGCGATTCGCTGATGACATTGCATTGATGAGTAACGCGGGAGACGAATTACAGCTTATGATTACTGAACTGGATACGGAAAGTAGAAGAGTAGGTCTGAAAATTAATATGCATAAAACTAAAGTAATGTGGAACAATCTTGGCAGAGAACAGCGCTTTGCGATAGGTGGCGAGACACTGGAAGTTGTAAAGGAGTACGTCTACTTAGGACAGGTAGTAACCGCGGAGCCGAACCATGAGAGTGAAATAACTAGAAGAATAAGGATGGGATGGGGCTCATTCGGCAAGCATTATCAAATCATGAATGGTAGTCTACCACTATCCCTCAAGAGGAAGGTATATAACAGCTGCATCTTACCGGTACTTACCTACGGAGCAGAAACCTGGAGACTTACAAAGAGGGTTCAACTTAAACTGAGGACGACGCAGCGAGCGATGGAAAGGAAAATGATAGGTGTAACCTTAAGAGACAGGAAGAGAGCAGAGTGGGTCAGGGAACAAACGGGGGTTAAGGATATCATAGTTGAAATCAAGAAGAAGAAATGGATATGGGCCGGGCACGTAGCACGTCGACAGGATAACCGCTGGTCATTAAGGGTAACTGACTGGATTCCAAGAGATGGCAAACGCGTGAGGGGGAGACAGAAAATTAGGTGGGTAGATGAGATTAAGAAGTTTGCAGGTATAACGTGGCAGCAGAAAGCACAGGACCGGGTTGATTGGCGAAACATGGGAGAGGCCTTTGCCCTGCAGTGGGCGTAGACAGGCTGATGATGATGATGATGATGATGATGATGAAGCGCTAGGTTACATCCGAAAGGTAACAGCCGATTCGTTTAAAAAGGTCGCCCAGGGGATTCCCCCGGTGAGTAAAAGTATACAGAAGAGTACAACCGAGGAAGATGTAGTACTTGAAAATTTCAATTGGAAGAAGGCCGAAGGAAAAATTCCTAAGCGCACTACTCCGGGTTTAGATGGGGTTCCCGTCAGCCTAATTAACGAACTAGGACAGAGCACTAAAGAAGCACTGCTGAAAGCCGTAGAAAAGTGCTTACAGGAGAGGGAAATACCAGACAGTTGGCGAAAAAGTAGAATGAACTAAATCTATAAAGGCAGGGGAGAAAAGGATAACATTCGCTCGTATAGACCGCTAACTATTACATCGGTGCTATACCGGTTGGCGATGCAGGCAGTAAAATTAAAAATAGAAACGTGGGTAGAGCAAAATGATATTTTGGGAGAACTCCAGAATGGATTCCGAATCGACAGGCGGTTAGACGATAACCTGTTTGTTCTTACACAGTGTATAGAAATATCAAAAATAGAAAACAGGCCCTTATACGTAGCTTATCTAGACATCACCGGGGCATATGACAACGTTAATCAGGAAATTTTGTGGGATATATTGAAGGAAGTGGGCATAGGTGACGACTGTATACAGCTTTTGAGGGAGATATACCGAGAAAATACAGTTTGTGTAGAATGGGAAGGAATAAGCAGCAAGGACAGCGTTGACATTAGCAAGGGGCTGAGACAGGGATGTCCTTTGTCCCCGCTGTTATTCATGCTGTACATGGTGAGGATGGAAAAAGTGCTAGAAGGGAGCAACATTGGATTTAATCTGTCACACAAACAGGCAGGCGCGATGGTTGAGCAGAAGCTTCCAGGTCTATTTTATGCTGACGATATTGTATTATTTGCGGACAGTCAAGATGATATACAGCGGCTGGCAGATATATGCGGAAGGGAGGGCGAGGCTCTAGGACTAGGTTTTAGTGCAACAAAATGTGGATTGATGGTATTCAATGATCACGAAGACCATGCGGTCTTAATACAGGGCCAAGAAATACCGAGGGTAAGCGAATACAAGTACCTCGGAGTGTGGGTAAATGAGGGGGGATAGATATATGGAGGTACAAGAGAAAGCATCGGTAACAAAGGGAAAGAGGAATGCTGCAATCATGAAGCACAGAGCGTTATGGGGATACAATAGGTACGAGGTGCTTCGAGGGCTGTGGAAGGGTGTGATGGTTCCGGGGCTTACATTTGGGAACTCAGTGGTGTGCATGAAGTCAGAGGTGCAATCTGGAATGGATGTAAATCAAAGGACTGTGGGACGCCTCGCGTTGGGCGCTCACGGGAAGACGACAAATGAGGCTGTAAAGGGTGATATGGGATGGACAGGTTTTGAAGTGAGGGAATCTCAGAGCAAAGTTAGATTTGAAGAGAGGCTGCGGAAAATGAAGGAGAGTAGATGGGCAGGGAAGGTTTTCAGGTATTTGTATAGAAAAAGCGTCGACACGCAGTGGAGAAAAAGAACTAGGAGGCTCACCAGTAAATATACGGCTAGCAGTGTGGGCGACATGGCAACAAGGAGCATTAAGCGAAAAGTCAGAGAGGCGGAGAGGACTTATTGGATGACAGCGATGGAAAAGAAGCCGGCTCTCAGTGACTACCGAAAGGGAAAAAACGAAATAAGGAGGGAGAGGTTTTATGATAATTCAAGGGGAAGCGCTTTACTGTTTGAGGCAAGGTCGGGTTGCCTTAGAACGCGTAGCTATAAAGCGAGATTCTGTAACGAAGAAGAACAATGTACATGCTGTGGGGGGAACCAAGGAAACGATGGAACATGTACTGATTGAATGTGGCGATATCCACCCAGATATACGTGTGGGACACGAGCCTACACGAAGCCTTGGGTTTTAGGGACAACAATGGAAAGCTGAACACGTCCGCGATAGGAATAAGTAAGAGACGGTTAGAGTATTGGTGGCAGAAAAGTAGAGATAAAGGACAAAAATGAAGAAGGGGGAAAATAAGGTCATTCTGCCTTAAGAAGCAGAGAGATGGACCGTGAACTTATATTTTTCTTTGCTGTAATAACATAGATTTAATCAATGTAGATAAGGCATTAGGCCACCATAAAAAGAAAGTTTTTTTTCGAGCCTGGTGGCAGACATGTCACCGCCCCGTTATAAAGGGGACGCTCATAGCATCCATCCATCCATCCATCGTACAATATGGCGGTTGGGTGAAGGTACGCTAGATGGCGTTGGCGGTGCAGCTGCTCTCCGATCGCGCGGACCGCCGTACGAGCAGTACGAGTGCGCTTGCCGGATCGTGCTGCTTGGCGGGCCATGGACGACGACCGGTCGTTCAAGTTGGAATAAAATTTCACACACACTACCGCTTTGATTACTGCTGGGCGAAACCACTGAAGATTTCACGGTGTAACCATGATTGCTTCAGTCACCATAACTCTCATCGACCCTTTAGTATAAACGCGCCCGATCTCACGTTGGTGATGATGTACCGGGCAGAATTCACGGAAGATTCACGGTTTACCGATGAGCCTCCGCAGATTCGCCCACTCATCATCATTCACTCCGTGGATATGCTGTGTTTTTTTTCAAGCATACGTGGTTACGCTTTCTGCTTGACGTGATGTACCAACTGGTTTGAGTTCACGGTATTGGTTCGTGCGCCCAGCATCATGCACGCGGACTGACGATCGAAAACGTGATCACGAAACTTCTGAGATTCGGCGCAGTGCTTTTGAAGAAACAAACCTGCAGGGTCTACGGTGAGATAGAACGCAGTGATTTGCGTGAACATTGACGCATGCTTATTGTGAGGCGATCGCAACTTACCTCGCATATTCGCATCGAAAGCGTCGCCTGAAAGTTCTCCCGCCCGATTCGGTGTATCCAAGTCATTCTTCGTAACTTGTTGCGCTTCCCGGACGGGATCATAAACAGCTGTTAGCCTTCGCTTGATTTGTTGAGCCATCCGAAGGCGCAGCAGCCGCCCATGGCAACCAACAGTTACGTCGGTCTTGTTTGCTAAGTATTTCCGAGCACAACGCACGCAGAATGGGAGCACAACGCACACGGAATGGGAAGCACGCATCCATGAAACACATGCGCTGTGCGTCAGCGAGTCCACGCGTCCGCGCTTCGAGAGCGAAGATGGCAATCGCGAGCGACTGTAAACAAACGAATTCTTCGCGCGGTCCCACGTGATGGCAGTTGGCCAATGCCGACGCGGCGCCAGCCATGGAGAGGGCAGGGGAGGGAGAAAAGCGAGGAGGCGCGCTTCTCCCCACATATGTCGCTACCTTACGAAGTTTCAGGGGCTTTACATATAACCGCGTGCGCTCGGTCGAGGAAGTCTCGCTTGAATCGTGTAGTCGCTTCGTCGGTTCCCGGTCGCTGCAGTTGTCTCGAAAGCCTCGCTACCATCGCCGCAGACTCGCGTTGTCTCTCTGTAGCGGAAGCGGTAGCTCGACGCCGACGCTTGGCTTTGACGGCCGAGTGAACGTAAACGGAAACTTGGTGTGCACCCCCCAATGCTGCTTCGCATCCCCTCATGGTTCCCTTTAGTAGGAAATAGTGTAATTTCTTTATTTCTGAACCGATCTGCTGTGAAAAAATGGCAGTGCAAGGCAGGCATATTTAGTTCAACTTCTGGACAGAGCACTTCACTCCTTAAATGCGGTGCTGAATGTATAAGCTCAATAGGGATGAAAAACGTAATTCCAAATGGGCCTTTTTTTTCAAATATTGCTTGTACACCTAAACGTGTGTTCCGTTTTTCGCGATGCCAAACCACTGGACCTGTTTGTGCATGATGAGCGTTTGTTTGAGCATCACCACAACTAACCACCTTGCGATATAGTGGCTATAGTGGTACCATTTTTGTGAGACTCCCCTAAGCTTATGATCGCCCTTAAAAAAGAACATTGCCAGTTCACCTACTTTCTCAATCGGGAATTAAGACGAAGAAATGCAGTTCTGACAGAGTACTGCGTAACAGGTGTATCCATAGATGGGAAGCATACGTGTCGAGCAGTGGCGTAGCCAGAAATTTTGTTCGAGGGGGGGCTGAGACATCAATATATATATATATATATTGCAAGGAACAGAGACAGACACAGCACCCGTTCCTGGGCCAGCTGTTCTAATCTATCCTCCTCTTCCTCTTTCCCCCCCCTTGCTCGCCTAGTGCTTGCTGAGCCCGAGCCCCAGTGCCACTCTTAGTCATCACACTCGGCCATGACTGCGAGCGTGCAGAGCGGCCGACACAGTTTCTGGCGGGCGGTGCTGGCTGCATCGTGGTGGTCGGCCCCGACCACGCTGCAATATGGTTTGGTGGTCTGCCAGAAGTGTCTGGTGGGCGACACTGGCTCCACCGCGATGGTCGGTCCTGCACACGTCGCGAGGAAGAGGAGGATAGATTAGAACAGCTGGCCCAGGAACGGGTGCTGTGTCTGTCTCTGTTCCTTACAATGGCGCAGCCCGACATATGAACCTTACAGCTGAAGCCACCTGTACCTGTCCTCGCGGGTCGTCGGCAGCGCGGGTCTCTCCATGCAGGAACGCCGTCCACGCTTCCTCGATCATGGACACCACGACCCGACCTCTGCTGCATCTACCCGTTCAATCATCCGCGGACGGCGTCAATGCCTCTCCGGTGATTTTAGGGTACGACCTGAGAGGAACCTGGCTGCCACCTTCGTCTGAGAAGGCGCACGGGCTCCTGCCGTTCGGGAACGTCGCGTACGCTCCCCGTTACACGGACCCCGTGCCCGATACTCTTCTAACGGGTGAGCATCCAAGGGACGCCGTTCAGGCTTCCTTGGCGTGCCCCAACGCCGACAAGACAGCGTGCGGATCGCCTGAAAACGCCGCCGCGCTTTCCCGTATCATCGAGCGCCTCCGCGTCACGGCCAGCGTCTTGAAAGCGTCGAGCTCAGCGCTGTTTCTTGCTGTCGTGCCGGAATTGTGCGCTATCGACGCCATGCTGGAGGTAGCCGCCTCATACGACCTCGAGGCCAGTGCACCCGAGCAACGACGGGAGCTGCGGTGTACTCTCATGCAGCTCTCATGCCAGCTGGGCTGCTTCGCGTTAAATATCTCCGCATTTTCACCTGCCGCCCCACCATCAACCGGCCGTCTGCGAACTACCGGAATTCCACGGGTTCCAGAACGACGCCGACAGTTGGGTGGCGACCGTCAACGATCGAGCAGCCCGCGAGGCCTGGACGGAGCTGCAGAAATGGTCCGTGGCCGTAGAGCGCCTTAGGGACGGTGCCGCGGCGTGGCACAGGTACGAAGGCGTGAGACAGCAGTCCTGGGCAGAATGGAGTGCTGCCCTGATTGCCGCTTTCGGCCGGGTTCCCTGTACCTCCAGAGAGTCCAACTCGACCGCCAACGAGGACGGAGCTCAGGAGGGGCTCCACCTCGAGGCAGCAACTGCACGCTGCCGATCACCGGCAGACAACTTCGCAGCTTGTCCGAGTGTAAGCACCGGACTGAGGTCGTGCTCACCACTTCGTGTCTCGTTCATTACAATATATATATATATATATATATATATATATATATATATATATATATATATATATATATATATATATATATATATATATATATATATATATATATATATATATATATATATATATATATATATATATATATATTATAGAGAGAGAGGAGAGCGAGAGCAAGATTTGTAGTTTTGATTCTCAAAAATTTTAAGCCTTTTTTAGTTTCATGATGACACTGTTTAACACAAAGTCTGTTAAGTACTGCAATTAAATGAAACGCACAGTTGTCTTTTTGTTTCTATAATACTTCATATCGCTCGCGGCACCTCCCCTGTGAAATGTGCCCACTTACCATTGCGAGACAAATAATTAAGAGCCCTTTATGTATAAAGTAGCCCAATAGAAACAACGAAAGTCTATGCTATGCTTAAAACGAAGTGCGATCTCTGGGACTCATTCGCAAAATTACTCATTGCTTAAAGAGCATTCTAATACTACGGAAACATTACGTTTCGTTCTTAATTCAACCGACACGGCGTTGCTGCATAACAGGTTCTTTGACAAGAAAGCTCCCATGATTTTCCTCTCAAGCTGTTCACCTCAAAGATTACTTCCACCCGGATCTATTACGTCCGCAATCTTCAAGCATTTTTGATATAATTACTGAAAATTAACCTTATCTAAAGACATCTATACGAAAGCTTTTCTATATTTACGTTACCATCACTAGATCACACCAGCTGGGTCTCGTCAATAAGCCATTTGTTAAACATAAATTTATTACTGTAGATATAAGCAGGAAGAACAGAGGAAGTGCCTCAGACAGGCTGGCCGACGTTTCGATAGGTGGACCTATCTTTGTCAAATGCGCCTGGTAATCCTTGGCGTGTTAGTTTTAAGGGGGGTTAGTGCTGACGTCATCTCCTGTGGTGGCGCGTGTCCGTGCTGGGAATTGCAGTCTGGAAAGAAAAAATCTATAAAGCAGATGAGTCCCTGTCTCATTTTCAGGCAAGGTTGCAATGGCGCTAAAGAGTCCTTCTCGGAGGTACGGTGAGCTGGAGTTGTAAAAACAGGGGCGGGGGAGGAAAGAACGAAAGAAAGGCGAGGAAGCAAAAAAAAAGAGAAAAAGGGAAAAAAAACGGAGAAAGAACGTGGGGGGGGGGGAGGGGGAGGGTACAACAAAGTCCGAGCCGCCACAAATGTGAATGAAGGAAAGACGAAGCATGAGGCTTCGAAAACCGGCAGACGGGCGCCGCGTCTGGCTACCGCGAAGGTTTTTGACGATATGGCGTCTGCCTATTTCAATCAACCGCCCATGAATGGGAAGCACCAAAGGAAAGCAGTCGCAAAAGACGGAGAAGCGGGCGGCATACTTTTAAAAGTCAAAATGTCGATAGTAAGTGACACCGGAAGGGGTGGCTGAGAAACACGTGTTTAATGGGGGGAGGTCATTGGCAGACATATGCGTCAAGTGTCACCGTACGTGGCCCTCTCGGGGGGAATCGCCTCAAAAAGTGGGTGGCATGACAGGTGGAACACTGTGTTCCACCTGTCAAAAACAATATATAGGCGAAACTGGACAGCCAATTTCATGTAAGACTGAACGGCCACCGTGCAGACACAAAACACAATTTACCAAAAGCAGTAGCCAGCCACTTCAACCAACAGGACCACACTTTCGACCAAGCCAAACACTTTACATTCTACAAACAAATTTCCGGTCACCACGTGATAGAAAATACATGGAATCGTATTTGATACACAAATTTAAATTCCTACACCCATCAGGAATCAATCTAGCTCGTGGCAATTTGGAATCACTAAAAGCCATAACATAATTACTGAAATATTGAGAGACATGAAATACGCTCAACCTTCGAATGACCATAACCCGTATAACACAGAATGCATCCTAGCCTACACATCATACTATTAATGTTCTCTTCCAATTTTAAAATTTTACATGCATATCTGTGTATGTATGTGTGTTTATATATTGATATATAAAGAACATAAGTTCTAAGCTTGATCAGCTGTTGCCATTGAAGGAAGTAGTAGAGGGCATAGAGGATTCCTTGCAATTCTGGTCGGAGCAGTACGATGAACTGCGCAAAACTACCGATAAACATGAACAAGAAATTAAAGAACTTAGACGCCGCACCGAAATACTCGAGAAAAACGAAAGCGATGTTAATCAGCTACAAGCTGATATCGACGCCCTCGAATGGAAAAGCCGCCGCCTTAACCTTGAATTTCATGGCATCAAACAGACAGAAAAAGAAAATCTGATTGACAAGCTAAACGAGCTCGCCACGCAGCTTGAGCTTCCACAGCTATCGGCTAACGACGTGGTCGCGGTTCACCGCCTACCGTCTAAGAAAGATAAAATCTCCGGCATTATCTGTCGCTTTGCCAAGCAGACTGATAGGGATCGGTGGTGGTTGAACCGAAAGAAACTGCGTGAACTGAATGATGCGGTCTTTATAAAGGAAAATGTGACAAAACGAACACGTGCTCTACTGTTTGAAACAAAAAACTGGGCCAAAAGGGCAATGTACAAGTATGTGTGGCACAACAACGGTCGGGTATTTGTTCGCAAAGCGGATGGTGAACAGGCGGTGGTGATTTCCAGCGCAGATGATCTGGATAAACTAAGCTAAACGTATGGCAGACACAAACGTTGACACCTATGTATTGCCCCAAGTATATGAGCAATACATCGGGAAACTGTTCCTGAAATAATTTAAATGCTTTAACTTAAATATTCGTTCTGTCATAAACAAGAAACCCGATCTTTGTTTGTTCCTTGAACAACTCCGACTTTCATTTGATGTAATATTATGAACAGAAACCTGGTGTACGGATGATCTTGATGTTTTACGCCTTCCATCCTACAATACCTTTTATTTAAATCGTTCCTATGCACGCGGTGGCGGTGTATGCATCTTGATTAAGGAAGCATTTACTTGTGAAATAATTTAAATGCTTTCACTTAAATATTCGTTCTGTCATAAACAAGAAACCCGATCTTTGTTTGTTCCTTGAAACAACTCCGACTTTCATTTGATGTAATATTATGAACAGAAACCTGGTGTACGGATGATCTTGATGTTTTACGCCTTCCATCCTACAATACCTTTTATTTAAATCGTTCCTATGCACGCGGTGGCGGTGTATGCATCTTGATTAAGGAAGCATTTACATGTGAATTGTTATCCGAACTTTCTGTCAGCACACATGACTGTGAAATGCTGTCAATTAAAGTACAAAACTTGGTAATAACTGTCTGCTACCGTCCTCCCAGTGGTGCTGTGCCTCAATTTTTCAGTCATCTTGAATCAATTGCAGAGTTCGTTAACGAAAATCACTTTGATGTTGTGTTTGGTGGTGACATTAATATTAATATGATGAAGAATGACTCTTTGAAGGAAAAGCTTGATCTTTTACTTATGGTGAATGGCCTAGTTAATGTAATTAATCTACCCACTAGAATAACTCAACATTCCTCATCTTTAATCGATATCTTTTTCACAAATATAAATTATGTAAATGTTAAAGCAGGTGTTTTCGCGTATGATATCAGTGATCACCTCCCTATATTTCTTTGTTGCAACGTACGCATACGTAGTAAAAGGCCCAGATTAACACATTTTGTTCAGAAAATTACAGAAGAAAGTTTATCTAGATTCCGTAGTCAAATAGAACATACCTCTTGGCAAGAAGTGTTTAGGTGTTGTGATGCGAATAGGGCCTACGAAATCTTTCTTCGTATTCTTAAACCTATATTTTCAGCTAGTTTTCCTGCCATCTGCGTCAAGCAAAGGCAGAAAATTCGAAAGCCTTGGTATAAGCTCCGACCTTCTTTCTAGAATCGAGGAGAAGAACAACCTATACCACAGATTTATTAAAAGTAAAGACTGTGAGCTGCTTCGTCAATTCAGGTCATGCCGTAATCGCTTGGATAAGGATATAAAGAAAGCTAGGCGTAACTACTTTGTAAACTATTTCAGTGTCGCAGCTGGATGCTCTGAGCTTATGTGGAAAAGGCTAAACACTGTGCTAAAGTTAAACGCCACTCCTGAAAAGATTACGAAATTAGAGATAAATGGTCAAGAGCTTTCAGGTACACTACTCGCAGTCGCTTTTAATAAGCACTTTGTTAACGTCGCAAACATTCCAGTTGGGCAACACAACCTAAATAGCCTTCCCTACATTACAAACACAATCTTTTTAAACCCTGTAAATTAGCTTGAAGTAATTCATATAACTCATCACCTTAATAGAAGTAACGCAAGAGACATAGATGGTTTCCAGATTAAACCTATGAAGCATGTAATTGATCTATTAGCCCCTCCCCTTTCTTACATTTTCAACCTTTGTCTAAACCAGGCTGTCTTTCCCCGTGAAATGCAAGCCGCGCGTGTGACGGTGTTATTTAAAAAAGGTAATAAAAATGACATGGGTAACTATCGCCCTATATCTATTCTTCCGGTATTTTCCAAATTACTTGGAAAAAATAATTTTAAATGGATTTACTGAATTTGAACAAAAACATGACTTTATAACCCCGTTCCAATTTGGTTTCCGGAAAGGTCTTAGCACTGAATTTGCGTTATTAGCTCAAAAAGAATTAATATCAATGCCCAGATTGTGCAGAAGTTAATAGTACACTCGCACATGCTCTGGCAATGTCCCGCGTTACCTCAGGGACCTCTCACCAGTGAGTCCGACTGGGAAGAGGCACTCAGGAGCTCTGAGCTCCACCACCAACTAAAGGCAGTCCAGAGGGCCCAAGAACTGGCGGAACGCCTCCACGTTCCCGCCCCGACTAGGGCGTCGCCTACGGTAGCGGCTGCAAGGGTGTCCCTCATGGATCGCCCGGCAGCTTAAGCTCCTCAGGACCTTTAAATAAAGTTCTTGACTGACTGACTGACTTAACGGCACTTAACGAAAGTAAATTAGTCTTAGGAATTTTTGTGGACTTTACTAAAGCATTTCACCTTATAAACCATGCCATTTTAATACAGAAACTGTTACGCTATGGATACCGCGGCAAAGTGGCACACCTCATTAAATCCTACCTACAGCATCGTATCCAGAGAGTCGACATAAACCAGGATCTCTCTAGTCCCTTCGCCGTGTCTTCTGGTGTGCCACAAGGTAGTATCTTGGGCCCGTTCTTTTTTAATCTCTATATTAATGATATTATCAACATAAATCGTGAGGCAAAATACATAATTTACGCTGATGATACTAGCATCTTTTTAATAGGGAATTCGGTTGATGAATTAATCGATGAAGCCAACTTAACCTTACAGAAGTTAGACGAATGGGCACGTCAAAACAGTCTTAAATTAAATACAAATAAAACAAAAGCTATGTTATTTCGCGGTAAAAATAAAAAGATTACGGTTAATAAAGATATCATACTAAACTCCTCGCCCATCGCCATCGTGTCCAGCTTTAAAACATTGGGCGTCGTCTTTCAGGAAACATTATGCTGGGATACACATGTCGATTGCTTAGCAACAAAGCTGTCTCAAGTAATTGGTATTGTTTACCGCAATCGCCATATACTGCCACAGAATGTTATGATGCTAATTTTTAACAGTTTGGGGCACCACGACTCAAGGAAATCTACACATTATACATGTTCTACAAAAAAAGTTTCTACGCACAATTGAAAATGTCCCAAGTCACTTTCACACACGCGACTATTTCTTAAAATATAGGGTACAGCCAGCCACAACACTATACGATTACCGTTTGTGTAGAGCGTATAAACAAGAATTAAAAACTAGGTCAGATTTTCTTAAGCACCTTTCCAGATTACAAGAAAACACCACTATGTATGCAACACGTAAAAAGGAATACTGGAAAATACCAACAGTGCGAACAACACATGGAAACCAAACACTCGGAAATAACCTACCCAAGATTATTAAACAGATTAATTTGCGAACGGCTACAATTACAGAGCATGTCCTTTAAAACTATACGCAGTTACTTTGATCTAAAGACAGATACTTTTGAATGAATGAATGAATAAACTTTATTTGAAGTCCGGCTCCTTCGGGCGAGGCGGGGGGGAAAGAGGGGATTGCCCCTGTTCCGTCCCACTCTCCGTCGATGATGATGGCGGTGCCTCAGATGACGGCGGGAAGTCCTTGGACCCGGGCGGCATCTTCAGCTGAAAAACATTTTTTCTGATGCCTTTCATTTCTAAAACTTGTGTCTATGTTTGTGTTTTGCTTCTTTTTTAGTGTTCTACAATAACCAAGGTGACACGTGAATAATGTTATCCTGCGTTCTTTTTTTTTTTTCGTCTCTGCGAAGGATTGCATTTTTGTAAAATTGGACAGTATTGTACTATTCTGCTGTATGTGACTTGTGTTATATATTGTTAAATTATCTTGATATATTGCTGCTGTTATCGCCAATGAGGGGGGCCAGCAGCCTTGTCAAGCTGTCTAAATGGCAGCTTTTTCCGCCCGCCCCTTCGTATCATTCACTGTATTGATGCGAAAATAAACGTCATTGTCATTGTCATATATACATATACTACTCTTATTAAGTTGTTATTTTTGAGAACTTTCAAACCAGTTCACCCTTTCCTCCTTTCACCGCTTCTAAGACCAGTTCCGCCCTCGCACTATCAAAGTCCTTAGCCCATCAGGAAGTTCTCGGCGTCTTATTCCATTTGTTTCCCCCCACTGTCCCTATCCACAACCCGCCCCCCCCCCCTCCCCTTTTTTTCTTTTTCTTCTTCCTTTTTTTTCTTTCTTTCTTTCTTAAGCGTCATGCCGCCCACTTTTTGAGGCAATTTCCCCCGAGAGGGCCACGTACGGTGACACTTGACGCATATGCCTGCCAATGACCTCCCCCATTTAAACACGTGTTTCTCAGCCACCCCTTCCGGTGTCACTTACTATCGACATTTTGACTTTTAAAAGTATGCCGCCCGCTTCTCCCTCTTTTGCGACTGCTTTCCTTTGGTGCTTCCCATTCATGGGCCGGTTGATTGAAATAGGCAGACGCCATATCGTCAAAAACCTTCGCGGTAGCCAGACGCGGCGCCCGTCTGCCGGTTTTCGAAGCCTCATGCTTCGTCTTTCCTTCATTCACATTTGTGGCGGCTCCGACTTTGTTGTACCCCCCCCCCCCCCCCCCCCACGTTCCTTCTCCGTTTTTTTCCCTTTTTCTCTTTTTTTTTCTTCCTCGCCTTTCTTTCGTTCTTTCCTCCCCTGCCCCTGTTTTTACAACTCCAGCTCACCGTACCTCCGAGAAGGACCCTCTTTAGCGCCATTGCAACCTTGCCTTGAAATGAGACAGGGGCTACACTCATCTGCTTTATAGATTTTTTTTCTTTCCAGACTGCAATTACCAGCACGGACATGCGCCACCACAGGAGATGACGTCAGTACTAACCCCCCTTAAAACTAACACGCCAAGGATGACGAAGGCGCCTTTGACAAAGATAGGTCCACCTACCGAAACGTCGGCCAGCCTGTCTGAGGCACTTCCTCTGTTCTTCCTGCTTAGCCCACTACGTGTTTCCATTTGTCGGCTCCCATTTTGATTTTGGACTTACTGTAGATAAGAAATATGAAACGAAATATTGCACGCAGGAAATTTAAACCTATGTTGTACTGCGCATTTGCGTGTTCCTGTTTTTCCTCGCGGTTTAGGAGCTCCATCTGCATAATTAGTCAAGTAGAATCCACTCCAAACGTTGTTTTTCCTAGTCCCATGACCGCAAATTGATAAATATTTGTTGAAAACTGTGACACAATTAAATGTACAGTGTCAATTTTTATGAAAGGGAACACGCCAGCGCGTGGCCCGCGCGCTCCGGCGGCTGCTTGCAGCGCCCTCAAGCGTGAGTGATAGCAACCACAGCCTATTTTCGTGTCATCTAGGGGCGAGCGAAACAACCAGTCATAGGTGATATGCAGCCCACAGAGTCGATGCAGCCGGCTGCAAGATTACAACCCCGTCCCCTTCAAAGCGATTACGCAAGAGGCTGGGCGTGTCATCTGCTGCTGGTAAACTATATGCTTGGCACGCGAGCGCACTCGAAACGGTCAGCCGCTTGGCTTTCACGCGTTGCGCTTCGGCTGATTTAGAGTGGTTTAGGCGGCAGCGGCGTAGTCAGGTCAGCTTTTCCTGGTAGTTTGCCGTCTTGAAATCCCTCGCCGAATGCCGTGGAGAACCTTTTAGATAGAATACCACTTTGCCGAGAACGTGTCGCCTGCCAATAAAAAAAGGTACTAGTATGTCAGCGCTGTACGCTTTAAGGTCATGCACATTGCCGCTGGGGTCTTGATGAGAGCGCGAGATGGTGTTGTGTAGCAAACAGGAGAAAAGGTCTCGTGGTGGTTCGGGCGATTTTCATCGATATTTATTAGTAACGTAAAAGACGTGAGCATGAAACGTGAAAAGAAATATTTTCAATTACTTCATCGCAACTGAAACAAATACGTCAATTGTCGTTTTACTTTTGACATCAACTGACAAAAATATGCCACTTGCAATACTTGTCAATACTTTGTGCCGTAACCATTTGTGGACATGACAGCTGCCACTCCAGTTAGTAGGAATTCACACAGAGCGGCCGTTAGGGACGTGTCATTTCTCAGCATCTCCCACTCCTCCTTGATGACAACCCAAAGGTCGTCCGCAGAGAGTCCCTGTAAGGACCGGTCTGCCAGCGCGCTTTCCGAAAGTGCCTAAACGTTTTATACTATGCTCAGATCTGAAACGCCCCCAAGCATTGACAAGTGTCGCAATGTGCAACTTTTTTTCTGTTCAATGAAAGCTTTCCAAACGGCAACCCACCACGAAAAGTTCATCTGGCTGCACCGCTGTCGCCTAAATCAATAAATCAGCCGAAGCGTAACGCGTCTAAGCCAAGCAGCAGAGTTTCCCCGTTTCGAGTACGCTCGCGTGCCAAGCACAGTTTACAAGCAGCAGACGACACGCCGCGGGCCCGGCCTCTTGCGTTATCAAGGGGGGAGGGGGTTACAATCTTGCAGCCGGCTGCATATCACCCATGGCTGGTTGTTTTGCTCGGCACTAGATGACGCGAAAAGAGGCTGTAGTTGCTCCCGCTCACGCATGAAGGCGCTGAAAGCAGCCGCCGGAGCGCGCGGGCCACGCGTTCTCGTGTTCCCTTTCATAAAAATTGAGAGTGTACATCGCCTACGCGCATGGTTCTTGCGTGCTGTGCTTCTCATTATTGGAACAACTTCGCTCGCGAAATGTGCCCGCTTACTATAGCAGAAACAAATCGAGAAGAGTAGCGTTATGTCCTGCATACTTGCATCTATGAGCTTTGCCATAGAGTATGCTTATCTTTTGGTAGTGTAGGGTAAGGTGGGGCAAAATGAGACAAAAATTTGAAAATAGTGAATATTTATTTTTATTTCACTGTTTACCCTTAAACGTCAATGCAGAAACTTTCCTTGGGGTAGAAGGTATGCGCTACATGCATATGACCATGTTGCCACTCTCAAAAAGTTTATTTTAAAAAGAAATAAAAAATGCACGAGATGTCTCATTTTGCCCCAACCTGCGGGGAAAAATGGGACAGTGTGAAAAAAAATTTAGCCCTTCAGTTTTTGCAGTAGAAGCACTTGAAATAAACTCCGCGGGCCCTCACGCAGCCTTCATGACCCCAGTCCTTGCACTCCACGCATTGAATCCAAACAGAATCCGGTGCTGTTTTGCTCCAAAACTCCTTGCAGATCAAACACCACCAGTCTTTCTTTGTGCTAAAGTTGTCTTTTGTTGAACGCTTGCACTTCATTGGATTATTCAACGATTGGAGGCTAGATACGTTCTGACGCATCTTCGCCTATTTTTGCCGTTTTGATGCAGAAGTGGGCGTTTCGTGTCTTTCAACTTCGTCAGCCGGGCTTTGTGAGGCAATGTATTCAAAACTGTGCTAGATTCGGATTTTCTAGCGCTTGTCTTTTTTTTAATTTCGGTATTGGATAAATGTCATTAAAACACGATCCCAAGACGTGTTTGTGAACGACTTGACTTGTAGATTATGCCAATTTTTTATGCGCCTCTTGAGAGAATCGATGCAGCGCGAATGGAGTGAGTGTCCTGAACAGCAATCAGTGCTTTTTCGCGTCGTTTTCCTGCCAGGAAGCTTTATACGATATTCTATTGTGCGTCGGAACCCTCCTAAATAATAAAATATAATATATAATGAGTGTAAGTAAATGGTTCACTTACTAAGACACTCTCTAAGGCAATTCAATGCCTTTTTGTCGCGTTTTGCCCCCCCCTCACATGCCCAAATTCAAAAAAATTTCCGCTTTGGCCCCGCGCACCAAATCAACTAAAATTTCGGTGGTATGTGGCTAGTAGTATAAAGTAACAATATAAACACTTACGTCGTTGTACTGATGCCAGAGTAGCTTCATGCACGGATCCGAAAATTTGTCCGAGAAAAAATTTCGCCCCTTTTTGACGGGTCATGAACACACTGACACCAGCCGCGTAATTTTTCACACACGAACGCTGTGACTAATCATCAACTTTTACACATAAAAAGGTGGACAACTACCAGCACCTCTCGCTGAAATATAGAAACAAAGAAAAGTGCTTTCTGTATTAGCTATAGAGGTCGGCAAAGCCGAAATGTCGCGTTTTGCCCCGTGTCTCATTTTGCCCCGCCTTACCCTACACTGCAGCACAAGAGTACGCACTTTTGTCTACCTTCCCGATAGTTCTATCTATCCCGCACTCCCTCATGTAATATCCCAACCGGGACCTTTGAAGTAATAAAATGAATGAATGAATGAATGAATGAATGAATGAATGAATGAATAGTTTTATCCATCTTTCCCGCAGATGTTGGACTAAAGATATGCTGCTAAGCTTTCGTATGAGAGAATGCACTGATAAGATTTATTTGCAAGAAAACTAAGTAAGCATGCACAAGGATTGCGGAACTTAATGCGTGGTGCATATAATATGATGTCATATGTTGTAATACGCAATCTAATGTGTGATGTAATATGATGTAATGTGATGTAACATGGTGAACTGCCGGCGTGGGAAATTATGACGTGTTTTTTGGACCGCAAACCAGTGACTGCAGCACACGGAGCGAAGTTAGATGACAAGAAGTTTTGTGATTGACCGCTTGATATATTTCTTCGTTTCCAGACTTTTATGGACATTCATTCAGACGCTTGATGTAAGATCCACTTTTTACGCAAGATCTTTCCACCTATTCCAAAGAATTAAGCTACTGAGTCACGCGAGCATGTGCCAGACAGAGACGGCCATGGCTACATGGAATAGACATTAAATACAGGCCTTTGTTGACCACCATATGCTTTCATTTATGAAACACTAAAAACAATAGCAAACTAGCAAAATTGGCAAAGTGCCAGCCGCAGCGGTGGACCGGTGGTAGACTAGTTATGGCGCTTGACGGCTGACGCTGACCACGTGGGTTCGATACCAGCCGTGGTAGTCGCGTTTGGATGGAGGCCAAACGCTATAGAGGCCAGCATAAGTGCACGAGCCTATTTGATTGAAGAACACGTTAAGGAATCCCAGGTGATCGAAATTTCCGGAGCCCTCCATTACGGAGTGCCTGGTAATCATATCTTGGCTTTGGGCACTTAAAACTCAATCATTATTGTAGTATTGCAAAGCGCCGAGCTAAGTGGGCTCGAAATAACAGCGCAATCGAAATGAAACTATTCTAGCCAGATCATGCACATATAGCTAAAGACAGTCGTCATGCTTTCGCCAACCGACCACTGTTAAAGGCACAATCATCGTTAGAAGGAAGCTATTTTGGCAAAGGCGCATGTGCATTCTTGTCTCCTTAGCAGTCTCGTCGACGTGGATTCTCTCCTCGGGCATGAAAAAAAAAATTTAGGGCCTGTTGCAATGGAGTATTTCCGAAATGTCAGCACACCGGCGACACTAAACGACATTATAGCAACTTTGAGGGCAGATCTGTGGTTGAGAAGTGAATATTCCCCCCACCCCTTCCCCTTCGTTATCCATAGAGGGATGCATCCCCCGCTGGTCGGCGTACGTTAGCAGCCCAAATTACTAGCTGCATTTTCTTCTAGAAAATATAGTGCATTGCTCGGAGAAAGCATGCGTAGACATGCTTCCAAATTACGACTACAAAAGCAACGATTTTTTTCGTCTGCTTTCTTTAATGATCAGTTACTTTGGCATCTGCCGACAGCCTTCCCTCTCCGCCCCACTTCTTCTCCTGGCAAAGGGGGAAGCTACGTATCAGCAGTGGTCACCAGACGTCAATAGCGCTAAATCGTCGATGGGGAATGACGAAACTGTAGGTTGTTGGACGTTCAGTACGCAAGCAGACACAGTATATAGGCCAGGGTCGGGTAATAAAACGAGATTTTTATATACTTCAAAGCAATGCACTGAATAGTATAAAGAATGGCAAGGGGAAAAAAAACGCCAAGCCTGCGTGGAACACGCAACACAGTCACAGAGAAAGCTGGAAGAACGGCCTTACTAAAGCCCGTTCTAAGTCTTGGGGTGACTACTACAACTACGTTTGCAAGGTAGCCACTGCGCCATACATCGTCATAATTTTGCGAAAGTAGAGTATCAGCCACTATGCCATTATTCATCATTTTGTGGGGAAGCCAGCTACCCACTACTCGTCTGTTAACCATATAACTTTAGTAATGCTGTGGTGGACGGCGTCGAAAAATTATGCCTGAGTCCTTTCTAACACGTGGTAAGCTTGAAATCACTGACTCGTTAGCAATTGACATTGTATGAGGCTAGTTGTTATTTTACTCTCTTTTCACGCTGTATTTCATCTGTTAACATTCTTCCTCGCCAGATATGACGCTTGTATTGGGTCTCTTTACGAAGGAATTTCAAGCACCAAGGTGGCTCTGTGGACAAATACTCGACTGCGGCGTAGTGGGCCGGCGTTCAAATGCCGCCGGATCGCGCATATTTTTTCTCATTCTGCGCGTAGAGGTGACGGACACAGGCAGCGGCGCCGGCGTGGGTGGACAACTGCGCCAACAAAAGCGGCTGTTTTAGTGATCTCATAACAGCCTTCGTTGTAAAAATCAAGTAGCATACATATGCGTAAGATCTATCAGTGATTACACCACAATGCAAGTTGCGAGAAATTAACACTGGCTACAATAATTAGCGCAGCGCTTGAATGGCGAATCTCTAACAGATCAGAAGCATAGGCCAATAGAGGCTGAGTATAACATAAGTTCAACAGTAAATAATAGCTGGCGTATGGATGACCGTGCAACGTTGATAAATCCCAAGAAGTCAAGCAGTCCCGCAGAGCGCTGGCGAGTTTTCTTTCGTTGGGGAGCGCTGTTTTCCCCCGGAGTCAAGTTTTCCAGGTGACTCTGATGCAGTCACTGACCAGATGGCGGGAAGGAGCTCATAATTGTTGCCTCAATTAAGCCGGCATCTGCTACCAGGGTTACTAAGAAAATAAGACGCTCGCAGAACATATCGACATGCTCATTTTGTTTTTTTTCTTTTTTGCATCTTTTCAACGAAGGCTCCCTGGGTGCGGCTAAAATCTCTTTTTCGGTGTTGTGGATACGCGTAACCCCTCAAAAAGTACGCTGCTGGGACCGACTTTGCTGTTTCTAATAGGCTCCGTGTTATGGCACTACTGGGTGGCGCTAACTTAAGCCGTTGTAAACCTTTTACTATCATGAATTTACCTGGCTTTTGGAAAATCTTGCCTTTTTGCGGGATTAATCTGTAGAAATGGTGATGTCAATACATTTGCGGTGGGGACGTCTTGAACACGAAAGGATTATGTCTTTCCTTTACTGCTTACCGCCGGTGTTTCATTCTCTTGCACATGCACAGGAAGCGAACAGTAGTTTTGGACAGATACGACCGTCTTCTTACCTAAAACGATAAAATTCCGTGTGCATCGCGTGTTGGAAATCAAGACATCACTCCATTACCATGAGGGAATCGCAGGTGCAAGGTGCGTATACATCTCTATAGACGACGGAGACGTGAGTAACTCAGGCGTCACTCCCGCCCGTGATTAAAATGGGCTCGGGAAATATATTTTAGGGCTGTGTTTTGAGACTGCGAAATAGGCGTGATTGGAAACATATCGAGCATATCCAGCATGGCCAGAAGCCGAACCTATGGGTGCGGCTATGGGTGCTGGATATGCTCGATATGTTTCCAATCACGCCTATTTCGCAGTCTCAAAACACAGCCCTAAAATATATTTCCCGAGCCCATTTTAATCACGGGCGGGAGTGACGCCTGAGTTACTCACGTCTCCGTCGTCTATAGAGATGTATACGCACCTTGCACCTGCGATTCCCTCATGGTAATGGAGTGATGTCTTGATTTCCAACACGCGATGCACACGGAATTTTATCGTTTTAGGTAAGAAGACGGTCGTATCTGTCCAAAACTACTGTTCGCTTCCTGTGCATGTGCAACAGAATGAAACACCGGCGGTAAGCAGTAAAAGAAAGACATAATCCTTTCGTGTTCAAGACGTCCCCGTGTTCAAGCCGTCCCCACCGCAAGTGTACTGACAGTGCCATTTCTACAGATTAATCCAGCAAAAAAGCAAGATTTCCAAAAGCCACGTAAATTCATGGTAGTAAAACGTTTCGTACGGCTTAACACAACAAGTGTCAACAAAATCGAGAGCACCCAGCTGGCCAACAATAGTTGCTCCTTCGCGGCACGGTTCAGTGTGGGAGAGCAGAGCCCGTTGTTCAGCGTCTCGCTGCGTGGCAAAATGGCAATCCGAGGCACTGCGCCTCTGTTTGCAGGGTATTTCTGACGGTATGATGCGCTGCGTAGTCAGATACAGGGCCGCCAGGGGTCAGCAATGTTCGCGCTGCGGTGTTTTCGACTGGGTAAAGCAATTCTAGAAAAAATCCAAGACGATTTACAGCGCATGCAGCCGTTTTGGTCGGCGATACATGACAACACGAAAAAATTTCGGGGGGGGGGGGGGGGGGGGCTGAAACCCCATAAGCGCCCCTCTCCCTGGCTACGCCCCTGGTGTCGAGCTAGAGAACACCAGCACTGTTTCAAACAATATTCTTGAACCGATTGCACTGGGTGAGAATTTTCGCTGCAATGAGAAGGTGACTGTTGAATTGTGTAGCGTGAAGACTGCGCAGCTGGAGTAAATAACACAGTTCGACCTGAATAAGTTACGCAGCTTGTGACGCTAAGGTTCGTTGGGTAACTCCACGTAAGTGATTACGAAGGCAAGTGTTGCCTACAGCAAAAGAGGCGAGTTTGAGTTTATTTCGCCACAATTTTTTAGAATAATTACATTGCTTGTACACTAATATATATAAATTATACAAACTCTGGTGTGTAATGAGGAAAAAGAATGTTCTGAATTGAATGCCTATGTGAGAACACGTAAATGAACACTGTGCGTCCATGTGGCTGGCATAGCAGGAATGGTCTTCTTGTAGAGCAGGGGTCTCAAACATTTATTCTGAACAAGTATGTTCACAAGCTACTCAGATTGTCTGGTCTTAAAATCTTTTTCGTAAGGCACCCCATGCAGTAACCTTTGTGTTAAAACAAAACCATGGGACAAAAGCTTCATATTTTAGGGTCGCCGTCCACATTTCAGTCATTCAGCAGTACATACTGTCGGCGTTCATTAGACACATGTACCTTGTTCATACATGTTCATCATCATGGGTGTTCGTCGTCTTCATCGAGTGTGAGAACTCGGCTTGTTTGTGATCTGTGGCTCGGGTGTGGTCGCTTCACCGTGCCTTCAGGGCCTAATAAAGGTCGCGTTAACCGTTGCCTCACAAGTGGTGGAGGCTGCTGAGCGATCTTCCGTCCTCTCCCAGCCTGATCTACCTCCTGGAGCTCCGCTCAGGTCACCGTCTGTGCCAGGTGTCCGGTAACATGCCTCAGGACGAGCCAACCGGCGCTCCTGCATCTACCTCCACGGCCCCGACTACCGCGGCCTATCCACCCTGGATTATCAGTGGTCACCAGCGTCATCCCCCATATTCGCCGGACTTCGAGGTAAAGATGTGGAGGATTGGTTGGACCGCTACGACCGAGTGAGTTCAACTATCAACTGGGATGATGCGACCAAGCTTCGCCGTGTTTCTTGCTACCTCACGGATGTAGCTAAAACGTGGTATTTCAATAATGAAATTGGTTTCACGGACTGGACATATTTCAAGCAACAGCTTCGCCAAATTTTCGGTATCCCGGCAGTTCATTCTGCCCTCGCAAAGAAGACCATGGACGCTCGAAAGCAACAACTTGGCGAATCATACACCTCATATATTGAGGATGTCCTTGCTCTTTGTCGCCGTTTCAAAACCTCCATGACCGAAGCGGGGAGGGTTCGCCGTCGACTGAAAGGCATCGGCATTATGTGTTGTGTCCGGTACCGTTGCAGTCGGGGAAAGAAGGCAGCCTAGCACTTGAGGTAGCGAACAAAGAACTTAGGGGTTTAATACTGACAGTGGGACTACATGATGTGAATGCTCCCGGCTAAGTGACGCTTGGGCGTGGTCGTGTAGCTTCTTATATACCACCCTATAGGTGGCGCAGTGATCGGCCACGGTTGCTCGATGATGCTTTCATATAACTCTAAGTGCAGCCAGACATGACACGTTTCCCCCCCTTTTTGGTGGAGAGGACTAATCAGTCCTTGCACTGAGCCACATTTTAAATTTGTGGAGGCTGGCGCTTTCGTTGAGGATATCGTCGCCCTTCTTCAGTGTGACAGGGTGGTGCTGACTATGCTGGTGCAGGCACTGCTTGTTGTTCAGGCGTTTCTTGACTGATTAAACTTTCCTGGGCAGCTGATTCATCCGGACGGTTGGCGATCTCAAAACCAATGTTCGTTTCTCGAGGAAGCAGGCTGGTTGCGGTGCCTCCACCATCTGAAAAATCCCCGTGATGTGGTGACATCCACGTTGTAGGACACAGGTCCGGTTTGTCTGTCGATGACACTTTGGAGCCAACGTGGCGAGCCTCGATAATTTCGAACGAGAGCAGGGTCACCAAGCGGCAAACGTGCAGGCATGACTCGGTCGTCTGGCCATATGCTTGAATTGTTCTTGGTGATCCCTTTCCTCCACCGCAGGCTTGACCGCATCCTGGCGTGTCCGGAGGTTTCTTCCCAACAACAGTGCTGCCGGCGTTTCCTTTGCCGATGCATGAGAGATATTTCTTTATTGTAAAAAGGAAACCTTGTAACGTGGTCTGGAGATCTTCGCCTGGTAGTTCTTTTCGTAGGGCTGACTTCAATGACTGCACAAAACGTCCTGCTAGTCCGTCTGTGCTGGGGTGATACGCAGCGCAGGTGACATGCCTTGTTCCGAGAAGCTTGAGGAAAGCCTAAAATTCAGCGCTTATGAATTGACCATTTGCAAAAATCTGCAAGGCGGCTTTCCTGCAAGGTTGTTTTCCAACCAAAAACTCTCGTGCACAGACTGCTTTCCAGGCTCAATGTGCTTTTACTGAAGGCACGCGGGTACGACAAAACGGTGAATGGAAAAAATTGTTTGCGTGCCAGTCTGTGGTCGAGGTTATCTGGTGGAAAATAAACTTGCTCGCGCATGCGCCGTAACTATTTTGCAAGCTGTCCATTGCGGGCCGTTGTCTGTTACGAGTCTGGGGCACACCGAAACGAGCAAACAATTCTCTCAAGCAGTGAAAAGTTTTCTCTGCCAATGTTTCATTCAAAACAAACGCTTCAGGCCATTTCGAATGGGCGTCAACTGCCACTAAAAACATCTTATTGCGCATGGGCCCAGCAAAATCCAAGTGAAGTCTTCGCCAAGGCAATGTAGGCCACGACCACGGGTGCAGCGGTGCAGCGCTGGGTGCCAAGCGTTGCTCCTGATAAGTTTGACAACTGTTGACAAGTTTTTCGAGGACAGCATCGATCATTGGCCACCACACATAACTGCGCGCAAGTTCTCTGCTTTTTACAATTCCTGGGTGCCCCTCATGTATCTCTTCCAATAAGAGGGCTTGTTGTCGCTGAGGAACTACGACACGCATGCCATACAATAAGCAGCCCTGGTGGACCGTTAGTTCCGTCTTTTTATCAAAATAGAGTTTCCATCGCCCATCTGGCACAGGTGATGGCCAACCGTTCTGAGTCCACTCCAGACTTGGCTAAGTGTCGTATCCTTGCTTGTAGCACGTGCAATGTCAGCACTTGTTAGTGATTCAAGACGCAGGGCGTAGAACTGCTCAGTATTTTCTTCCGACTGCTCTTGCTGTGCATCAAATGGCACTCTCGAAAAGCAGTCTGCCTCAGCATTATCGCTAGACTTCTTGAATATCAGCGTATAGCTATAAGCAGACAGCGTAACAGCCCAACGTTGCAGGCGAGCTGCTGCGATTGGTGGAATTCCGGTCTTCCGTCCAAAAATATTGTCTGCAGTAGCTCGTGGTTTGTCACAAGCGTGAAGTGTCGCCCATAAATGTACTGGTCAAATTTTTTCACTCCAAATACCAGTGCGTGACCTTCTTTCTCAAGTTGACTGTAGTTTTTCTCAGTCTTTGACAATGTGCGCGAAGCATACGCCACTGGCTTTACAGTTCCATCTGATCATAAAAATAACAGCGCAAAAAACGACGGACTAACACACAGACACAAACGAGCGCTGACTTCCAACTGCTTTATTTTTGAAGAGACACAGAATTTATAGCGCTGACACATCACAAGAAACATGTTCACTACATGCGCAGGAAACTCCTTTTTTTATCAAGGAGAGCAATCGACCGAGTGCTAACGCACTGATCATCCAATGACTCCGCGCATTCGAAACTCGTCAAGCGAAGCATAGCTAAGCTATGTTTTACTAATGCGCTCAAAAAATCATGTTCTCATGCAATGACAGAAAGCCTTAACAGGCAAGCGCTTCGCCTAACAGACGTGGGGTTTCCCAAGTTTTTCTTAACCTCTGTACTTGAGGGGTTACTCAGAAATGAGCACAGGTCGCAGCAATCGACTTGCAGGGCACCTGCAGAAAAGCGAAAAACTGCAGTAGTTCCGTATTTGCATACTATTTCCCATAATCTGAAAAAAAAAATGGCTCAGTGAGCTAATTCGTGTTGCGTTTTCAGCACCTGACAAGTTGTCCAAGATTTCCAGGATCACTGATCCGAACCGCAAAAAAGTTGGAGCATGTACTGTCGAGCACAAGATTAAGTTTATGCAATGTATAGTGAACGTTGTGTATCGTGTACCATTATCGTGCGGCAAATTGTACATAGGACAGACGGGCAGGTGTCTTAATACAAGATTAGCTGAACACAAGTACACTGTAGAAAAATATAAGCAAGGTAACCTAGCTCATCATTGTTCTCGCTGCGGGTGTGTTCCGTTGTATTCCAAGTCGAGTGTCGTGTCTAAAAACCGGGAGCAGATCACGCGCGAGATTATAGAAGCAGACTTGATTGACAAGTTGGATGATCAGTGCGTTAGCACTCCGTCGAATGCTCTCCTTGATAAAGAAAAGGAGTTTCTGCGCATGTAGTGATCATGTTTCTTGTGATGTGTCAGCGCTATAACTTCTGTATGTCTTCAAAAATAAAAGCAGTTGGAAGTCAGCGCTCGTTTGTCTATGTGTGTTAGTCCGTCGTTTTTGGCGCTGTTATTTTTATGATCATGGATTAACCAACTAGCCCGAGTCAACGCCATTGTGAAGTTCCCATCTGCTAGAACATGTGACAGAACGGCTCCTACCCCGTACTTGGACGCTTCGCAGGCTAGTTACAATGGCTCATCTGGGTCGTAGTGCGTCAGAATTGGTGAACTTGCCATAGCAGCTTTTATGGCACGAAAAGAGCGTCGGCAGGCTTTCATTCCAGCACCAAGGCGTGCCTTCTTTCAGTAGATTGTAGAAGGGGTGAGCGAGAGTAGACAGGCTTGGCACGAACTTTCCATAGTAGTTCACTATGCCCAAGAATGACTGCAGCTGCTGCTTGTTGTTTGGTTCAAGTGCTTTCATGAGCGCAGCCGTCTTCTCGGGTGAAGTTTGGATGCCGTTGGCGGAAATGAACGTGTCCCAGGTAATGCAGCTTCTCTTGGAAGAAAGAACATTTGTCCCGCCGTACTCTGACCCCGCGTTCCAACAGGCGCTTCAAGACGGCCTCGAGGTTTTCAAAGTGCTCGTCCTTCGTTTTTCCGGTGATGAGAATATCATTCAGTAACAGCGGACACTTTTTTCAAGCCCTCTAGCATCGTGTCCATAATGCGTTGAAAAATACCAGGTGTCGAAGACACTCCGAATGCCAATCGGTTGACGGTGTAAAGTCCTTTTTGAGTGTTCAGAGTGAGGTATTTCTTGGAATCCTCTGACTCAAGACTTCTTGGTAGGCTCTATTCAAGTCAATTTTTTGAGAATTGCTGGCCTCCTGCAAGAGCGGCAAGTAGGTCTTCAATCCTAGGAATGGGGTACCGGTCAGTGTCAAGACAAGGGTTGATGGTCGTCTTGTAGTCACCACATAAAGGAATGCCACCATCCTTCTTCACCAGTGGTAGCACCGGTGTCGCGAACTCAGTCGTCACAGGCGTTATAATGCCAAGTTTCCCGAGCTTTTGCAGTTCGGCTTCAACAGCTGGTTGAATAGCGAACGGTACGCTTCTCGTTTTAAGGAACTTTGGGTCTGCATCTTCTCGCAGGAAAAGTTCTGCGTGCTCGCCTGAGATCGTTCCGAGTTCGTCCCTGAAAAGGTTTCCGTACCTTTGCAAAATCGATTCCAACCGGGCCTTGTCATGCGGTTGACAACATTTCGCAGGAGCCAGCTTCTTTACGGCCAAGATGTTGTTCCAATTTAGACGAATTGTCCGAAGCCAATCTCGGCCGAAAAGGGGAAGTCCACTTCCGTCTACGACGTACAGTGGCAGGATCCCACGTCAACCACACTTTTTGGCACGACGAGTGCTCCCGTATACGTGCGGAGCTTTACGGAAGTCGGTAAAAGCTTTAAAATGGGGGTTTCGTACGTCGAGCAGGTTTATTTGTCGCTCTGTGAAAGGACCTTTCTGGGGCAGGTCTAACTGCTGGCGAGCGCGAGCACGAGCAACAATCACAGCCGCCGATCGTCGTCCTCCTCTGCCCAGCAGCATAGCACCTGCCAGTCGTATTCAGTACAATTTACTCCCCGCGGAATAAGGAGCCATCATGGCGACCTAGGGTCCTGAAAACACCGGGAGGATCGTAGCACTGCTTTAGTCGGGACACGTGGACAATTTCCCGGCCACGACGACGATGGTCAGAAGATGGTTCCAGTGGCTCGAAGGTAGTTCCGGGCGATGTTTGCTGAACTACGCGGTATGGACCGTGGTACTTCGGGACGAGCTTGGTAGAAAGGCCAGGAGCAGTAGATGGAACACACAGCCAGACGAGCGAGCCAGGATCATACGAAGTAGTGTCAGTGGATGCGTCGTGGTCGTACTTCTGGCGCCCCTTGTCTTGGGTCGTGAACGAGCGTGCAAGTTGGCGGCATTCTTCAGCATAGGTTGCTGCCTGGGACAGAGTCGTGGACCCTGAGGCGTCGGGTCGGTACAAAAGAACAGTGTCTATAGTAAGACGGCTCACATCCTGTACAGGAGAAAAAAAGGGGAGAATCCAGTAGTGCTTTGGATGGCGGTATTATAAGCGAACGTTACAAATGGTAGTACGCGGTCCCAATGGGAGTGGTCTGACGAGATATACATGGACAGCATGTCTCCGAGAGTGCGGTTAAAGCGTTCCGTCATCCCATTGGTTTGAGGGTGATAGGCGCTTGTGGTGCGGTGCACGACGCGGCACTCACGCAGCAATGATGTGATGACATCCGAGAGAAACACACGACCGCGGTCACTCAGCAACTGTCGAGGGGCTCCATGACGAAGTACCAAATTGTGGAGAATAAAAGCGGCAACGTCTTTTGCTGTAGACGAAGGAAGAGGTGAACTTTCGGCGTACCGTGTGAGGTGGTCGACGGCAACGATTATCCAACGGTTACCGTCTGCAGGGCTCGGAAGGGGACCGTACATGTCGAGGCCGACGCGGTCGAACGGTCGGGCGGGGCATGGCAAAGGTAACAGGGTGCCGGTGGCGTGTTGTGGGGAAGTCTTGCGCCTCTGGCATGTGGAACATGCCCGCACGTACTGTCGAATGAAACGGTACATTCCACGCCAGTAATATCGAAGCCTGATGCGAGAATAAGTCTTGAGGAAACCCGCGTGGCCGCATTGGGGGTAGTCGTGGAATGTAGAACATATTTCGGACTGGAGGTGTCGCGGAATGGCGAGTAACCACTACCGACGCCGGGTGTGTAATTTCGGCGGTACAGTACATCTTCACGAATGACGAAGTGCTCGGCTTGCCGACGCAATGTCCGAGACGATGGAGAAGGGGTGTTCGACCAGACAGAATGTCGAGAATGGAAGCAAGCTACGGGTCCTTGCATCGCTCAGATGGCATGTCGGAGATGGTGAGGGTGGTGGTGTCGTAGGTAGTATGTGTGAAGCAGGCAGATTCAGGAGACAGGGGCGAACGGGAGAGGGCGCCTGCGCCTGAGTGTTTACGGCCAGAGCGATACACCACGCGGATGTCGTATTCTTGGAGGCGTAACGCCCATTGGGCGAGACTACCACTTGGATCTTTGAGTGACGACAACCAGCAGAGGGCATGATGGTCAGTCACGACGTCAAAAGGGCGCCCGTACACGTAAGGCCGAAATTTCTTTATCGCCCAAACAATGGCAAGGCATTCCTTTTCCGTCGCAGAATAGTTGCTTCCCACTTTGCTAAGAGTTCGGCTAGCGTAGGCAACGACATACTCCTGGAAACCATCTTTCCGTTGGGCAAGAATAGCACCTAGCCCGACACCGCTAGCGTCTGTGTGGATCTTAGTGGGTGCAGATGGATCGAAGTGTCGCAGAATAGGAGGACACGTGAGGATGCGGCGCAGTTTTTTGAATGCTTCGTCACAAGCGGGAGACCATGCCAAAAGATCTCTAGAGCCAGCGAGGAGCTTGGTCAAAGGAGCGATGATGGTAGCGAAATTGTGGACAAAGCGCCGGAAATGAGAACAAAGGCCGATGAAGCTTCGGAGCTGTTTCATGCTAGTCGGTTTGGGAAATTCCGAAACGGCTGTTAGTTTGGTAGGGTGAGGGAGAATGCCATCCTTCAAAACCACGTGGCCTAGGATCGTAAGCCTTCGAGCGGCGAAGTGGCACTTCTTCAGGTTCAGTTGCAGTCCCGCGCCGGAGAGGCAAGTAAGAACTTGCTCGAGGCGGGTTAAATGGGACGCAAAATCAGTGGAAAAGACGACAATGCCGTCTAAATAACATAGGCAAATATTCCACTTCCGGCCTCGAAGAATAGTGTCCATCATCCGCTCAAAAGTAGCGGGCGCGCTGCAGAGGCCGAAGGGCATGGCTGTGAACTCGTAGAGGCCGTCGGGCGTGACAAAAGCAGTTTTTTCGCGATCGGCCTCCGCCATAGGTACCTGCCCGTATCCAGAGCGCAGGTCTAAGGAAGAGAAGAATTCTGCTCCCTGTTGGCAGTCCAAGGCATCGTCGATGCGGGGCAGAGGATAGACATCCTTGCGCGTGATTCGGTTGAGACGGCGGTAATCCACGCAGAACCTGATAGATCCGTCCTTTTCCTTCACCAGCACGACTGGTGAGGCCCAGGGACTGCTAGACGGCTGGATTATTCCACGTTTCAGCATATCGTCTACTTGTTCATCGATGACCCGGCGTTCGGTAGTGGACACATGGTAAGGACGCTGTCGCAATGGTCCTTGTTGACCGGTATCAATACGGTGAGCAACTGCCGACGTTCGACCTAAGGAAGGTTGGTCGTGGGCGAAGGAGGCTCGAAAACGCTGAAGGAGCTTGACAATCTGTTTCTGCTGCCCAGGCGTGAGCTGGGAATCGACGGCTTTGCGGAATATGTCCATAGGAGCATCGGAGTCCGTTGGAAGAGGGACGGGACAAGTTGGTAGCGAGGCCCTGTCTCCAAGCTTTGTTTCTTCGAAAACACAATCCAAAGGCTCGAAGCTCCCCACACACTTGCCGCGTAGTAGCAGAGATGGGCAGGCAGAGATGCACGCGTGTAGTGCCGCAGAACCATTGCAAAAGTTGATGACGACAAATGGCAGCACGAAGGTATGGTGACGCGCATTACCTATAGAGGGTTGGAACAGAACAGTTGAGTCAGTGGCAGCAGGTGCAAACACAGGTATTAGAACGGTGGTCAAAGGTGCGATGTGGACGTCAGCAGCGGCAAACACTTTAGGGGGACTGCAGTCGTCGAGATCAGGGCATGGAGTCGACAATGTCAGTTCAGCGCGAGCGCAGTCTACGAGGGTATGATGGGTCGAAACGAAATCGCGTCCTAGAATGACGTCGTAGGATGATCGCGGAAGAACGACAAACTTGACGGCATACCGAAAATTTTGAATCACAATGCGAGCTGTGCACTGAGCAGAAGGCGTGATGTAATGCGATGTCGCCGTACGCAGGGCAAGATTGGTAAGCGGCGTGGTCACTTTTCTCAAATGGCGGCACAGTTTCTCACTAATTACAGAAACTACGGCTCCTGTGTCGACAAGTGCACGTACGGCGATACCTTCTACTACTATATCAATTTCGTTGGGCGCATAAAGAGGAGGTCTTGAAGAGTTCGACGACAACGCAGTTCTTGCCTCCGGAACGGCGGCTGTCAGTTGTGCTGTCGTGCGGGGCTAGGTCGGGCAAGCATCGGGGAGATGGATCAGCGACGGGGCGAAGACGAACGGCGGGAGTCGAAAGGGCGTCGTGGGGAAAACGAGTCGGCGACAGCAGAAGTAAGTCGTTGAGAATGCTCGGCAGCCTGATAATTGGAAGAAGCCACACCGTCCTATACATAGCCTTCATAGATTACGAGAAGGCATTTGATTCGGTGGAGACATCAGCAGTCATGCAGGCACTGCGGAATCAGGGCATCGACGAAGCCTATATAAACATAATGGAAGAAATCTACAGCGGATCCACAGCCACGATAGTCCTCCATAAAGAAAGCGATAGAATCCCAATAAAGAAGGGCGTACGACAGGGAGACACGATCTCTCCAATGCTATTCACCACGTGTTTACAGGAGGTTTTCAGGGCCCTAGATTGGGAAGAGTTAGGGATAAGAGTTAATGGAGAGTATCTCAGTAACCTGCGATTCGCTGATGACATTGCATTGATGAGTAACGCGGGAGACGAATTACAGCTTATGATTACTGAACTGGATACGGAAAGTAGAAGAGTAGGTCTGAAAATTAATATGCATAAAACTAAAGTAATGTGGAACAATCTTGGCAGAGAACAGCGCTTTGCGATAGGTGGCGAGACACTGGAAGTTGTAAAGGAGTACGTCTACTTAGGACAGGTAGTAACCGCGGAGCCGAACCATGAGAGTGAAATAACTAGAAGAATAAGGATGGGATGGGGCTCATTCGGCAAGCATTATCAAATCATGAATGGTAGTCTACCACTATCCCTCAAGAGGAAGGTATATAACAGCTGCATCTTACCGGTACTTACCTACGGAGCAGAAACCTGGAGACTTACAAAGAGGGTTCAACTTAAACTGAGGACGACGCAGCGAGCGATGGAAAGGAAAATGATAGGTGTAACCTTAAGAGACAGGAAGAGAGCAGAGTGGGTCAGGGAACAAACGGGGGTTAAGGATATCATAGTTGAAATCAAGAAGAAGAAATGGATATGGGCCGGGCACGTAGCACGTCGACAGGATAACCGCTGGTCATTAAGGGTAACTGACTGGATTCCAAGAGATGGCAAACGCGTGAGGGGGGAGACAGAAAATTAGGTGGGTAGATGAGATTAAGAAGTTTGCAGGTATAACGTGGCAGCAGAAAGCACAGGACCGGGTTGATTGGCGAAACATGGGAGAGGCCTTTGCCCTGCAGTGGGCGTAGACAGGCTGATGATGATGATGATGATGATGATGACACCGTCCTGGGACTGGAAGCTGCGACGGCGACCGTAGCGGGCTATATGCCCCGCAACCCCGCACGCGAAGCATATTGGCCCATTGTCAAAGGTTCGCCGCGGGCTCACGACAGGAGGTCCGGAGGGCGATGAATTATGGGGTACCGTGCGTGGGGGCGGCGGCATCGTGTAGAAGGACCCGGCGGCCCGGTAGGCGCCAGAAACAGATGGGGCTTGTGGTCTGGTAGCAACGGCCGCGTAAGTCAGCGGTGTAGCAACAGGTGGCGACGGTGGCAGTGCCTGCGCGACTTGCGTCTCAATGACCTGACGAAGACCTGGGTCGACGGATGTCACTGGTTCAGGTGTTTGGGCGACAAGGGAAAGTTGACGCGCCACTTCCTCACGGATGAACTGCTTGATCTGTGGCAGTAAACGATGTGATCAGCAGCGACGTCGTTGACGAGGGCGGAAAGCTCAGCTGTTTCTTCGGCAGCATGGCGCGTAGAGACATGCTGCCTTCGCAACTCGTCGTACGACTGACAGAGTTGTACCACGTCGGCTACAGTCTGAGGATTCCTCGCGACAAGCATTTGAAACGTGTCGTCGTCGACTCCTTTCATGATATGCTTTATTTTGTCCATTTCGGCGAGCGATGGGTCGACGCGCTTGCAAAGGGACAAGACATCTTCGATATAACTCGTAAACGTCTCGTCGCTGCGCTGGACTCGACTACGCAAGCGCTGTTCCGCGCGAAGCCGGCGCACGGCGGGACGACCGAAGACCTGGGTGATGGTTGCCTTAAAGCTCGACCAGGTGGTGATTTCAGCTTCATGGTTCTTATACCAGAGGCTGGCTACGTCAGCGATGTAAAAGCGGACGTTCGTGAGCTTGGTCGCAGTCGTCCCATTTGTTGGAAGCGCTTACGATTTCGTACTCGACGAGCCAATCCTCGACGTCGTGATCATCGCTGCCACAAAATATGGGTGGGTCGCGTTGCCGAGGCACGCCAGTACAGAAGACTGTCGGTGCTGCGGCAGCTTGCGAAGGACCAGGAGCAGTCATGTTGAAAGGTGACGGTAGCGTCCGATTGCGAAGTTCCAGGATGAAGGGAACCCCAGCACCTCCACCACTTAAAATGAGGGTTTCGTACGTCGAGCAGGTTTATTTGTCGCTCCGTGAAAGGATCTTTCTGAGGCAGGTCTAACTGCTGGCGAGCGCTAGCATGAGCAACAACCACAGCCGCCGATCGTCGTCGTCCTCTTTCTAGCAGCATAGCTAGACAGGAGACACATAAAACACAGACATGCATTGCAGAATCACAGAAAGGTGGGCGAGTTGGTTTGTGACTACAGCGCATGTCCTGCCTTCTCGTCCTTGTATTCGTTCCAGCGCTGCCCCCTTTTCACTTCATTATGAACACAGACGAGCGCTTCATCCAAGTCGCGCTGAATTTATCTGAGTATGTACCAACTCACCCAAGTCGAAGTGTTATTGGAACATGCTATCTCGTTCCCTGATGCCAGTTCCTTGGTGAAAGAAGGAAGGACAGGGAGGTTAGCCAGTTCTTAGACTGGCTGGCTACACTGTGCTGAAGAAGGGGCTAAGGGGAATAATATCTGATAGAAAAGAGGTGTTAAAAAATACAGCAAGAGAAGGAAAAAATAAAGGAAAACAGAATACGACACTGCTTAAAGTCTGTCGCTAAGACCGGTAATCAGCGAAAAAACGTAGTAATGGTTGTTACTGGTTGTTATCATCAGGTGCTACAGTGTGCTCGATATAGGTAAGCTCGCACCTGATGTAAATGATGACTTTACTCTGCTCATTGCAGGTAGCGGACTTGAAGGCTTCGTGCCTGGGCAAGCTTACCGAGTTGTGAATCCGTGGCTTGCGAATAATAATAATTGGAAATTGGTTCTAGAAGACAAACGGTCGAATATTAGAAATGTGGGGTTTGAGGGCTCGGGCATTACATTGGTGAAATTTAAAACATTACTGCATGATCTCCGTGCGTTTAAAATCTCACATGATACAATATCCAGGTGAGTTTGGTTACACAGATTTGACAAAATAAAAAAAAATCATCCACATACCTGAAGACCTTGACCAAACTATCGTCAATGAACGAGCTGCACAGGGCATCGTGAAGTTTCTAAACAAAAATCTAGTACAGTACCGGCGCCACGCTGGACCCTATACAGATTCTGTTATTTTGCACGAGCAAGGCGCCGTCGAATGCAAGAAAAGTGGACTACAAGTACATAGTTAAAAGCTGCAAGAACGAGTAAATAGGAACACCATAGGTATTTTGGAACGAAAGTGCCCCGTTATCTTCAATAAGCTACCGAACATCTGTTTTATTTGACCTGTTTTATACAGTGCCTTATATGGATTTTTTTGTTGTGGTTCGGGAGTTCATTGAACAAATTTGGGCAGTTTCGTTCCAGAATGCCTGTGGTGTTCCTGTTGGCTCATAAGAGACATAAGAGATGATATCTGGGGCAGTTGGTCCATGTTACTTGAAGAAAAGCCAGCTAAAGCGCGGGACACGAGAAAGAGGCAGACGCACGCACCACTGGCTGACGCTGGCACCTCTTCTGTTGACTCATTCCTACAGCTTTTAACCAGGTACTTGTCGTCCACTTTTAAAACCGAAGCTGCTTAGGAAACATTTCCTTGTTCGCCACCTACCAAAATACGATCATCATCATACAGACGTATGCACCACAAAATTGGATAAATCACACTACTCCCCACTAGTACACTGAAAATAATGACAGCAAATAGCCCAACAAACGGGTATGTGCCACAGAAACTTGTGCGGCCTATTAGAAAGCTGTCGTCATCATCAAAAGGTGTGTCACAGAAATTGGGTAAATTCCAATACAGACAAATTCCACTAAAAAAGTCACAGTTTCACCCGAAGGGTGAAGCAATGAATGCGATAGCAACAAATTCTAATGTTATTCGAACTGAGGCTGGCAGCTAACTCTTTTGGATCCGATCTCACGCAACTCAAAATGCTTGTTCCAGGGACACTGTTCCAGAGCGGCATACGGCCGCTCCAGGGACACTGTTCGTCGCCCGCTGTCGGCTGCTGAGATTGGGAGATAACGAGTGCGCCAGCGAAGACCGCGCTCGTAAAACCAAAGGTCGAAGTGGCTGCATGAGGGACCCCCCCCCCCCCCCTCGCGTCTTTCCGCGCTTGTTAAAGACACGCGGGGCGTTTCCTCTCTTCTTGAGCATTGTCCGGCTGGTCGAACAGGCGGGGGGGGGGAATCTTATCGCATACGCCTCGGAGCTACGTAGATGGGCCGGCTCGTTTGATGTCCGCTTCAGCCGAGTTTGTCGGCACCGCTCCTACGCTGTTACCCGCAGGTAGAACGTACGATGCACTGGGGGGATCTATCAATTTGGACTTTATACGCGAAATGACGGCGACGGCAGCGGCGACGGCGAAAACCCGTCCAGCATAAAAAGAAGGCACAGTTGGCTCAACAAAACACTGCAAAGCAATGGCGGGGAGCCGAAGACGTCGAGTAAGTACAACGAGAAAATACTAGGGAACGGGAAAAGCAACGGCTGCTGCGAGAAGACCCCGAAACGATGGAAGGCCTGCGCCAACGACGACGTGCTCGTGTCGTGCCTGTGACTGTGTTTGGTTTAATTCGAACCTCTCTGCCCTGGGAATCAACGTAGAAACAGCGTAGCATCACCTAGTGAAAGCCTGGCAACGACCAAGAAGCAAACTTGAATCAGCCTGCATCACTTGAGCTAAGGCCTAGAAACAACCTAGAAGCAACCTGATTACTCCTCAGAATAGTCCAGTTTCGCTGTTTCCAGGCTTGCGTGGCTTAGTGCAAGGTTCGACTATTTTAGATGCGAAGCATCTTATGCTCAGGGCTGTGCCCGTAGCGCGTCCCGCGTCCGGTGTCCCGTGTCCCGTGTCCCGCGTCCCGCGTCCGGTCACTTTCATGAAGTAGGGAAGCACCCACTATGCGAACCAGAACACTGTGGTACAATAAGGCCGTCAACCACCACCACAGTTACCAGAGTCATAGCCGAGAGCACTGAGTGGCTGCTTAGCAATGGCTAGGCATGTGGTGGGTGCAAGCAAAGAATAACACACACTACCGGTGGCGTCTGTCGCCCACGTTGACCCCATTCCTTGATCTTGCTTGCATGTGCTTGGGGAGGCTTTGTCCGTCCCTCCTTCCCGCGTCTTTAAGAACCCTTCTTGTTTTGATAGTTGCTCCACTACAGCATAATTATGCTGTAGTGGACCACTGCGTACGTGTAATCGCGCTGTGAAATATAGTAAAAATCTGCAGGACGACTCTCTCTGGAGTACTGCGAAGGAATGAAGTTGTCTCGTGGAATTGCGCGCAGCCATTTTCTGCGCAGTTCGTCCTCTTGCGTAAATCTAAAAACGCGCGCATTGCACGTCGAGTCGTAATTTCCACGGCACTGAGGGACGCAACACTTGTTCGGCATGATGAAGTCAATGCACCACACATAATACAGCACTCACGACGTCGCAAAAACGGTACATTGCACTGAGGGGACCGACGTACCTCGTGTGACACCGAGAAGCAAACTGAGGTGCACGCTGTGCCACCGCACACCTGTGTCCTCCGTCAATGAAATGGAGCCCTTCTGACTAAACCATTTCCCCGTTGGAAGGTGATATTTCACTGAAATATAACTTTCGTATGATTAATGCAGCTTTGTTTGGGCTTTTGTGTTTCATTATTCAGACAAATGCAGGCCGTTTCTAAATGACTACTAGCGCGCGTGTCTCAATTTGTATCCATCCGCGCTTAACCCCAAAAGCTGGGGGGCCGGGAAAGCCGGTTATTCCAACAATACCTGTTTTCCCCGCTGCCGCCGGTTGGTGGCGTCAGCACTCGGAATCAGTGTTGCGGAGTTGCCACTCCGGAATCGGAATGACTCCGGATTTATTCCACATTTTTGTGACCCTCAATGGAATGGTAATGGAATGGGGACAATGCTTGGAGGAATGGAATGGGAATGGAATTAAGCGCCTTTTGCACGGAATGGAATGGGAATAGAATTACGTCTTTTTGCCAAAGTAGACCACCTATTGGTCCACGCGCTGTTTTTTAAACTTGAAACATTAGTAAGTGAGAGCCTCGAACTTAACAATAAAGCAGTATTTTTAAAATGGCTTGGCTGATTAGAAGCCAAGCCATTTATTAGAAGGCCGAGAGGTCGGCCTGAGCTTCTGCGCTCTTGCCTGCTGCTCAGCACAGGGGAAAAGGGAAAGGGAGGAAGAGAATGAAAAAGATGATGATTATGGGGACAGGAACAGGAGATGCATATTTACAATGACCACGTAACACAGTGGTCTTCTTAAAGTTTACTGTCAAGTCCAGTACTCTTGAGAAAATCTATAAATATCCTTGTAGCAGTCGTTGATGCTGTCTGGTCGGCCAAGCATGGTACATTTATAAGCAACGCGCCTACTGCAATTCTTCGAAGTTTGTCTTTATTCTTCGCGTAACCGCGGTTCTATGCCGTTGGTATCCGTCACGCGGAACTACGGCGGTGGCATACCCCCCCCCCCCCCCCCTTTTTACGCCTTGTGATTTTTTCTTTCTTTCCTTCGGCGGCGCGCCAGAGCCGCCTGCTGTCTCACAACCAGTGGCGTAGCTCGTGCCCCCCCCCCCCACCCCCCCCCCCCCCCGAATTTTTTTTTCCCGAAATTTCTTTTCGCACTGGCATACAGAGCAAAAAATTGGCCGCGTATCTGCGTGCTTCGCCGCAAATGTCGTCGAAAGACGATAGTCTTCTGCCGGCCGTACTACACTGTTTTGCCTTGCCTCAGACAGCGCTTTCTCTATGTTGAATCGGCCGCATCTGGCTGGCCTTGATAAAATAGAAGAGGCGCTGCGTGAGACATGGAGGCCATCTGGCAGTGCTGTCGAGAAACATCACTTTGTGCAGAACCCAGCAGCAACATATCGTCGGCCGAGGGCTTTTTCGTGCATAGCGTCGCTTTTTGAGCGCAGCCTAAGAAACGCTGGGGTCTTCATAATTACGTATCTATGTATTTTCTTATAAAGAAACATACCAGAGACTACTTATTTATTGACGTTGCTCCTCAGACATGCGTAACATTTGCTTTTTGATCGACAATGTTCACAAGTATGAACAAAAATACTTGTGCAAGATGGCTGGGCGCTCGGAAAGTGGTTAAACTTTGGCCGGGTGGCTGAATCGTGTGACGTGCCGACAAACAGAGAAACAGACAGACAGACCAAAATTTCTCCGTTTAAGTATCCCAAGAAAGACTATCGTCTTTAAAAATGACCATTTCAAGGAGGTGCCTCCCCCGAAATTAAGGGGGTGCCCCCCCCCCTCCCCCCCCAAAAAAATTTCTGGCTACGCCCCTGCGCACAACCCTTCACTTTTTCGTTTTAAAGACGATAGTCTTTCTTGGGATACCTAAACGGAGAAATTTTGGTCTGTCTGTCTGTCCGGCTGTCTGTCTGTTTCTCTGTTTGTCGGCACGTCGCACGATTCAGCTAGCTGGCCAAAGTTTAACCCCCTGCCTTACGACCTCCAATCTTGACCGAGAAGCATGTGTTCATACGGGTGAGCGTGGGCAATTAAAAATCAAATATTACGCATACCTGAGGCACAACATCAATACCTTAGTACTATTCACAGTGTTCCTTTAAAACAAAATCTATAGATACATAATTATAAAGATCCTAGTGTTAATTACGTGGCGCTGAGAATGCGCCGCTGAGAATGCGCCGCTGTGTACAAAACAAGTCTCCGCCAAGTGATTTAACGACGCTGTGGTGCTGCCACCTGGCAGCAGCATAGTTGAACACAAGCCGATGTTCCCCGGTAGCGCTGTAGATGGCGTCCTCTTCTGTTTTATCAATGCCAGCCAGATGCGGCTGATTCATCGTAGAAGAGCGCTGTCTCAGGCAAGGCAAAACATATATGGCCGCTTGATGAAATACGACCCACTCTACAAGACATGATCAGAGAACGCAGAGAAAAGACCGACGACCAAATTTCAGCGGATCAACGCCGGCGTCCGTCTAAGCGTGCCCGGAAAACGTCCGAAAAACGAGCCCAGCGGCTAGCCCAGCTATTAAATTGTGGTACTCATGCCGCTCATGCAGTGCAGTCGGCACAAGACTATCGTCTTTCGACGACATTTGCAGCGAAGCACGCAGATACGCGGCCAATTTTTTTTCCTTCTGTCGCCGTCGGCGACTCGGACGCATATTCGAAAAAGCGCTTCTCTAAGTTCTATACCTGAAATTGCATACCTGCGCACAGGCGAACACAGAAAGTTCTCCTCGCCCCATCCGTGCTTGCGAGGCGCGCTTGACAAGCGTGAGTGCTGATGAGCAGTGCGGCCCAGTGTTCCGTATTCGATGCAAAGGCACAAGGTGCCCGAGCGGTGCACTGTTCCAAGTAATACCAGCAGATCTTGAAGGCTTTGTTCCCCATTAACCAAATCTTAGTTTTCTCCATATTCACGATCGCTCCAGACGCGTGGCAAAACTTCTTAGTCTTCGTGAACACTACTTTTATCTCCATATAATACGCTATGTCGTAATTTTAGCACTAACATATTTAAGCTTGAACAATACTAAAACATCACCCTCCTTTCAGGCAAGCTGACCACGCAAATACTACAGGTAACGGGAGAACTGCCCCTATGGGAATTTATATGGTGGTTGTAGTGCACGAGATATGTCACCAAGCTACTATCCCTCAACCTTGGTAACGTGTTTTGTGTACTTTTGCAGTTCTTAATGCATCTGATGGCATCAGCTTTATGGGGCATTCAGTCTTAACTTGATAAAACTATCGAGATGCCTTTCCTACGTTGAGGAATTACAGGAATGAAATTGAACTGTCCGGTCATTCCTGGAGTGGAATGGGCTAATGGGCGAAGTATTTTCATTCCGAGGAATTGAAAGGAATGGAATTGCGGCATGTTCTAATTCCTTGGAATGGAATTGGAATGGAATGGAGGCGCCCATTCCGCAACACTGCTCGGAATGCGGAAAGCCCTTCGGCCTTGAAAGTCTAGGTGATGTTGCCACAGCGCATGCGCGTCTCCTCCCCCCTCCCTCTCCTACGGTCCACCTTGTTCTAGGAATCCTCTACTCACACGGAGCGGCGCGCACGACAGGTGGTGCGGCAGCTGCATACTCCGCTGGGGGGCGTCACGGTAGTTCCGCGGTATGAAAATGACGGAGTGCGCACGCCTCATTCTCTGTCCTGTGCAGCGCCGCGATGAGCGCCCGGGCCGCTACCGCGAAACAGGAGCGGCGACGTTTCTCCCACTCAAGCCAGCCATCTCCCCGCACCTTCGCATCCACACATGGTTCCCTTTAGCGGTAGATGGGGAAATTTTTTTTAATTGAATATGACGGCGCCTTGTTTATGCATAAGAACGGGATCTGTACAGGGCCCAGGCTGGTGCCGGTTCTGTGCAAGGTTTTCTTTCGAATTTGACAATGCCCTTCGCAGCTCATTCATTTACGATTGTGGTCAATGTCTTCAGGTATGCTGATGTTTTTTTTTTATTTTGTTAAACCTGAAAAACCCTAGACTTAGATATCGTATCATTTGGAATTAAAAACGCATTCATATCATGCACTAATTTTTTTTTAATTTCACCAGGGAGTTGGCGTCAGGAAACGAAATAGGGATTTTAGGTTTGAAGGAAATCTTTTCGAACACCGACCACCTATGTTGGATGTATGCACCGCGCACTAAAAAACTGATTGTGCCGTTCGAGTCGTCACACTCAACGCTAGTCACGCGTGGCGTAGCGAACCTGTGCTCTGACAATGTCGTCGAGACAAGCTGGCATTATTCCATGGAACAAAGCATGAACGAACAAGTTAAGCGTCTAAAGGCGGCTGGCTTCCCAGACACTGTCCTAAAAGCGGTATTAGCCGAAATCAAATTGAAGAAGATAACCGATGAGCGCCCAGCGTATTTTACAAAATACATTTCATTTTTCGGGCACAGAAAATACGCAATCCAATATTCTGATGTTGCTGATTAGCATTTTTGAAGCCAGAGGTTGCAGTAAGATGCTCCTAAACTCACATATTGAATAGGGTCTATTTTTTCCTTGCTGCAAGTCGTTAAACTTTCCGAAAACGTGCGCACGTCGAATGCGCACTACATTTTCTAAATTAATTTGAAGGTTTCACAGTTTGTATATTGAAAAAAAACAAAAAAACGAAGTGATCGTGATTCAGAAGGAACAAAATGATAGCTGCAAAGCGCAAGAATCATGAGTATTTTGTTGTAGGTTGCGTTAGAGATCGAACCACGTATTTTCTTCGGAAGAATGTCGTTTTGACGGTTGTCTGAGGCTTGCAACGCTGCGACAGATGTCGGTGCGGATAAATGAGAGTCCGTTCGGGTGACTCCGGACCCTAACATGAAAACTGATGAGGAGGAGGGGAATGACCACGGTATATACGATTGGATGCCCTCTGCCAGCGATGGAGAAGATGGAACGAAAAACTCGCACAATACTGCGTCTGTTTTCATTCAGCAAACGAGGATCTTTTCGTAAAGGGCAAAGACAATAGCATTGTTGCGATGGCAAGAAACTACGACACACTCGAGCCACCATGCTGAGGGAACGGTCATCTATTCAAAAGAAAAACGTAGTGCCACCGCCAAACCTCGCCAGCGGCTGCACGATCAAACTGCGTATAACTACAGAATTTTAATCCGTTGGAAAAAGTTGTGGAGGCCCCTATTTGCAGAGATGATCAACATTGCTGCACTCAACGCATAGAGGGTCTGCTACACTACTGCAGCTTAGCAGACCAGCTATGCGTTGACTGCTGCCATTCACCCGCATAGTAGCAAGACACTATCTGCGCCTTGTTATACCCAACAGAACTATCAAATTGTTGCCAGCGCCCATTGTGCCTGTTACTATACTCTATCCTTACGGGTATTAGCGGATATAAACTCGAAAGACGGTTGAGGTGCACAGTCTGTCATACAAGAAAGAAAATGGTGCTGCGAAAAGTGTGGCGTTATGCTTTGCAAGAAGCGTCGGTGCTTTGGCAAGTTTGATATGCCAAGATAACTTTGGTATTAGTTTGGCAACGACCTAGCGTGCTTGCTATTCTTGTGCCGAGCCAGCTTGCCCATTGCTATGGGAAAAGCCCAGCGTACTTTCTAAAGCACAGTATCATAACTTCTGAAGAAATAAATGTAACTCTATGAAAATTTGCAGCTGTTGTTGTCTGCTGTTGTTTGATAAACATGCAAACTTTCAATGAAATTCGTTCGCCGCGGTGGTGTAGCGGTTAGGGTGCTTCGGCTGCTGACCCGAAGGTCGCGGATTCGATCCCGGCCGCGGCAGTTGCATTTCGATGGAGGCGAAATGGTAGAGGCCCGTGTACTGTGCGATGCCAGTGCACGTTAAAGAACACCAGATGGTCGAAATTTCCGGAGCCCTCCACTACAGCGTCTCTCATAATCATATCTTGGTTTTGCGACGTTAAACCCCAGAAAAAAAAATTAAATTCAACCAAAAGTTTTTGCATGGGCCACAATGGGCTAAAAAAAAAAAAAACAGATGGCATATCACGTACCCGCGTAAATGAGAACCATAGCGGAGTGGAAGTACTATCGTCTTCAAATAAAACCCGAACCGCGGGAAGCACTAGCAATGGCATAGTGCGCGCCATCCAGTCATCACTGTGGGCATTCTCAGTGCTGCCAAAGCGGACTGCTGCGCGCCCAGCGCGCCTGCCAATGGTGATAACTGGACGGTGCCCGAGTATACCATTTTTAATGCTTACCGCTGTTCGGGTTTCATTTGACGAGGATAGTACTTCTTTTTGGGCCTCGACAGGTGGTATGGTGCTGCTGCGGCGCTAGGACAATCAGCGCAGCGAGCAGCGGCCGCGCGCGTGATCCCGTCGTGACATGTTGCGAACGCCTCTCTGTGAAAGCTGAGAAATCCTATTGCGGAACGAGTAGCGCGCGTTATTGTGTGGATTTCGTGGAACTGAATACGTAGAAAGATATTTAAAACAAAAGCACTTTTCTTCACGGCAGTGACCTTACGCCGGCAATGATGTTAACGGCTTTAGGGAAAAAACCGTCCGGAAAGGGGCCCCCGAAATCAGTCGAAAGTGCGTTGCTCAGTTGAAGAGCGTCGACTAGGACGTCCGCCTTCAGTTTATCAAAGTTTTGTCAAGGTCTTGCATGGTCTACATTCAATTAAAAGCATCTTGAACAACAACGTGCACATCCATCCAGATGCATCGCCAACGCTTGGCTCGCTCGACTGATGTGTCTTTTATTGTTTTCTTTCTTTCTTTTTTCATCTGTTACGAACAGCTTCCTTTGACTCTTGCATCCCCTATCGCTATTCGTTTTCGTTTACGCTATCCAGCAGGGGTCTCTTCGTAGCTGGTGTTCGGGCTAAGCAAGATAGAAATACGATAGTTCCGTTCCTTTCGCTTTTTGACGTTCACTCGTTCCTTCAGGCTATTCGATGATTTCCGCACATTTTCTTGATGCTCTGGCAAAACTGGGTGCGTCCGCCATGTTTCGTTGGGCACCGTCGCGGAATCGTGTGCTCCATAAGGATAGACCACCAAGCGGCTGAGCCGCTCTCGTTCGCGGAGCTGTGGGACCAAAAAAAATACGGCTATTTCTTTTGTCATCCAGCGCGCCGAGTGGGTAGTGAACCTCACTGTGGTGCCACAAATTGACGAGAACGCAATATCGGAGCTCTGCGCGCTTCAAAACTCGTCCGGACGGCAGCTGCACGAGGCGCATCGCTTCTCAAAGCCGAACAGAAGAAGGGTTAACGTCTTGGGGGATACTGGTACAAATATCGTTTTGATAAGGAGAAGCTTAGTGAGTGACGAAAAGTTAACGGGAAAGTTCGCATCTGTCATTCTGGTGGAGAACTCGGTAAGAAATCTCCCAGAGGCTCGTATCAGAGTTTCTAGGCCCTACTATTCGGGGTGGATAATTGCCAAATGTCTGGAAAATTCAGTATGTGATGTGTGATTGGGCAATGTGGCAGGGGTCAGAAATCCATATTATCCAGACATGGAATGGAAGAAGAAGAAGGGTGCGTCAGAGCTACCGACAAACAGTAGCGTAGTGGACGAAGTATTTGCTCGGAATTTGCTATTGCATGGCGACTTTCACGATGAAATGGCGGGACGAATACCACAAGTATCTTTGGCCGTAATAGTTAGAACCGCCCGAAACAAGGATGAATTTGTGTTGAAAGGTACTGGTTATTCAGGATCTTAGCATAACACCAAAGAAGTTTAGGGAAAGGCAGGAAAATTATGAATCATTAAAGGGTTGCTTTGAGAGGATCGGGGAAGTGATTAGGAGACCAAGATGTAGAACCGTGTTTGAGTTCCTGGTATACAATGGGTTGCTATGCAGGAAATGCCGGTGGGTCAATATGGAAAATAAATATATCAGCTAGGGGTACCCAAGGCCTTTAGATCGACTATACTGATTCATGGACATAGCAGAGGTCATCAGAGTGTGAAGAAAACTCTAACACGAATCACTCAAGAATTCTTTTGGCCTGGAATCCAGAGAAATGTGCAAAGATTTGTCCGGTCATACGGCCTTTGTCGGCCATTTATACCCAACGGATGAAGGGATCATGCTCCATTAGGAAGCAGCCCTTCAGTAGGCTTTCGATTTAGCGAGATATCCAGGGAGAATAGAGGACCAGTTTCCCTTGGCAGCCTGTATAACTGTTAATGATAACTAAGTAGGCAAGAAGAATAAGTGATGAATGGGGAGAACGGGGCCTTCTTTGTGGGATTACTTGTGTTATCTAAAGGATAACAAAGGAAAAGATAGCGTTGTCTCTGATTTGTTGACTTGGGCTTGTTGAACGAACTATGTAGTTTGGACAATATAGTTGTATTAAGGAATCTTACATGGGTTGTGCGTGGCGAAAGTCGCTGTTATGAAAACATGCTTAACAAGTGCTATTGATGTTATTCTGAGCACTCAGTGAACTCAGTGTGACAGTTTTTGTGGTGAACTCAGTAAGCAATTTTTTTTCCATAAAACAACTCTTCGAAACAAAATGCGGGAGCGGTGGGCGGGAGAAGTGTGCTGAGAGAAAAGCACGTGAAGGAAACATGTGGCGCAAGGGAAGAAAGAAGAATTAGAGAGGAGTTTGAAAGAGTGCGTGCTTGGAGGGAGCATCAGCGGCGGAGGACGAAGAACGGGCAGGGCGGCAGTGTGCGGGAAGCCGAGCAGTTGGTTCTCCAGCCATGGCCTGGAGACGTGCTTGCTGATCGCGTCCTCCCGGGTTAGACCTTGCAGGCGTCACCTGTGTGCACCCCGTGTCCACGGCCAACTACCTGCCAGCGTCTTTGGGCTCGGCACGCTGCAGACCGCGTCAAGTGCCACGCTGCTCTGGCGCCACGCTAGGCAGCGTGGCGCCACGAGGCCAGCAGCCAAGCCGCGTCGACACATCATGACCAACATATGACGCCACGTCAGGGGAACGGCCGCCACATCGCAGTGGACGGTCAGGACGTTTACGTTTTCGTTCTTGTGAACATTGCAGTTAGAATGCGCAGTGTTGCTTATTTGCAGATGTATTATTCATTGTGTATATAGGGGTGCTGTGCTTTAAGTGTTTTGATGTATGCCGGATTTTCGCTTCTCCGATAAATGTTTGGTGCGGTCTGGAGGTGTCCTGTCTGTCTCTACACCACGGAAATTCGTGACAGGGACCCTTAAGCTTCGCCTTTAAGAGTTCAACGCGATAGCGATATCCTGTCCCTAGTGCGTACTTCAATCACTCAGTGCATATTTTTTATTGTATGATGTTACGCGAGAAGTTTAAGTCGTGGATTACTACAATGTAATCGATAAAGTTGAAACTGGCTTGTGCCAGTTAAGCTGTCGCATATGGCTGCCTTCTGTGTTATGGGTAGCATGCTTTAAAGCACGTACCATTATGCGCGTTAAATGTTTTCGAACTTGCTATGCACCCACTACACTGTAAACGCAAACTAGCCGAATTGGGGGGTTTTAAGGGCTTAATACTACCTTCATTTGGGACCGTACTCCCTTAGGGAGTATTAAGATCGGTGTAATAAAGTTCTGCGTCCTCAATTTTACTTCCCTGAGAAATTATGGGGATAAAAGGTGGAAGAAAGGAGGTAAATTCACAATCTCACGCCATTTTGTCAAATGGAGTTCAAGAACAGAAAACTCCTATTTCACTTTCTCGGGCATATCTTCCCTTTATTTTATCCGAAGCTGTAGTGCCTTCAGTGCTGGCGGGCATGTATGCAACGGCGCGGGCGAAAGAATTGTGTTTCTCAAAGTGCTAAATAAATTCATGAACGTGCTAATCAACGATTTCTTCGTCTCGTCGACTGATGCACATTGTTGTACGGAATGCACACTGCCACTGGGCTCGGGTTCAGGAGGCATTTCGACCACAGAATGGCTTCGCTTATGTTGTTTTACCATCAAATCGAAGTTAAACTAAAAGTAAGGAGCGTGTACACCCTCGATGTGGCCTATCGGCACTGCATGCACAGTCAGTATACCCTTTTGGATGACGAATTGGGCACAGGCGGTGTGCCTCAACGCACGGAATAAGATCCGGTGTTGAAAGAACCCGGCGAAAAAAGAAGAAAAAAGAGAAACGAAAGAAAAAACGCGACTCTCCTCAAGCGGCTGCTCTGAAAGGGACCAAGCGCCTTTGACCTTCGAACGGCGGCGATAAGAGCGGAACAACCATCGCACGCATGCGCGCGCGGAGGGGAAAAAAGAAAGCAAAAGGAAAGAAACGCGAGAAGAGAATCGCGAGAAACGCGAGAAGTTCCGAAATGACAGCGGATGCTAACGCAGGCTGGCCCCAGCGGCGTGCGTGAGTGATAGCGAAGCGAAGCCGTCGTGGGATAACGTCGGTTTTGTGAAGGACGCCTTTCAACTACCCTGCTATGCGTCGATCATGTGTGCACATTTCATGCCGGCAGCCTTACTGTGTTCTCGTCGCGGGACGTGAAATGTGTGGTTTGACGACAGTGCAACATGCACTGCGTGTGCAATGGTGTGGCAATGGGCGGTGACTCAAGCGAGCAGCAGCTGATGGGCGCGCCGCGATCGCGGCACATTCAGGAACACAAATGGTACGTAATACCTATGTTTCCTCTGTTTGCGCGACCTTGTCGCTTGGGCAGCAGTAGGTGCTGTTCTGCATATTGCGTCGCGTCAAAAGTGCAATGAAAAGCGAAAAAAGAAAGGCCATTAAGCTCACATAACAACGATGTGTGATACGTGTTTCGAATTGGCTGACCGCTTGGCGTGGCCAGGCAATTCAAGCGAGTGCGCCTTAAAACTGAATGTTTGTACGACATAATTTCCTTGCTTGCGATAAAGCATGAATGAAGCAGTGCTTCCAGGGAGTATACACTGAAGCAACAACAAAAAAAAAAGACAGCTGTTATCACGCTGTCATGTGGTAAAACGTGCATTAAGGCCAGATTTGTTTTCTATTTATTCTGTTGTCATACGCAGATTATGAACAAGTAACAATACGTTTTGACGACAATTTTGCCTTGGGCACTTTGTCCGTCTCCTACACAAAAAGTTAAATTGCATATCAAGGCACATTGACATCATGAGCTTGTATACATTTAGCTAGAAAGAATAAGTCGTGTTAAATTATGATGGCCATGTGATGTGTAAGACATGTGCTTAGTTACAGTGTATTTGCTGAAGCACATGCATTTTATGGTATGGTCACTTCATTAGTCACATATCAGCACTAGAACTTGCCAAGGTTACATGTGCATATTTATGGAATTTAGGAGATTGTGTCACTTGTGCAAGGCTAATTTAATCAAATTGATATAAGGTCGGTTGAATCTGTTGAACCTCGTTGTTGAATCACCTTGTTCCTTCCCTCTGGTTATTTTGTTTTACTTTTTGTCGCCATAGTGTTTATGATCAGCACACAGTATTCTAACTGTTGACGCAATTTCTGACAAGGTAAACAGGCTGGTACTTTGTCCACGTCTTCTATTGTCGTCATTACAAGTGCACTGTTTAATTTTGCCATGAATCAATACCAAGTCGCCCAATCTTCAGTCCTAAACAGAACAGCTGTGGTTGATGAAGAAGCTAGTGTTGCATGTGTTGTAAGTGATAACTGTTGGTGCGTAACGTCCCAAAACCACCATACGACTTATGAGAGACGCCTTAGTGGAGGACTTCGGAAAGTTAGACCGCCTGGGGCTCTTTAACACGCACCTAAAGCTAAGTACGTGGGCCTCAAGCAGTTACGCCTCCATTGAAATCCGTTTAACTCCAAGGTTAATCATATTAAAATTTGCACCCCTTTACACTACAATGATAACTTCACTGACAGCTAAAACTACTTGAATGATGGTACACAGGACAAAAGTACACTTCTGGTGCTGTTTCGCATTTCATTGCAGTTGTGTACTTTTCGCCCTCTGTACTTTAAGTGAAAAGTTCACAAGAAACTACTTAGCAGCATCTCACTATTGCATTTGTTTTGTGTTCTGTTTAAATGTCTGCAATAGTATAGTCAAGTGTGAGTCTTTGCCAAGACATTCATATTTCTGGATATGGAAAGCTTAATGGACTTCTTTTATTTTCAGGAAGACATTTCTGGCAAAGCTGCAAGACTTGCTCACCCACTTGTTTGTGTACAAGACACTGTATTTTGGGAACACTCCCCTGCGCCTCACTCTACACTAACGAGGAACTGAAGTGTAATGCAAACCACAGAAAGATATACACGCTTAGTGCGAAAAAAATTACAAAAATAAAGAACCATGCACTGACAGAATGAGTATGAACGTGACAAAAACGCCATACACGTGTTAAATTTCAGTTGCTAATACTGTGTTGTCCTGTTCCCTTCATTTCTATTTCTATGTGTGTTGCTGTTTTGTTTTCACATTTTAACTATGAACTCAATTCCTAACTGCTTTACAGGCTCTATAGATTCGTGGTCAAATTCTATTCAACCACATCCAATATGCCAAGCCACCAGCCACTACTTGTAGAAAATTTTTAATTTTAGGCATGTGATTGCCTAATTTCAAGTTGACTTTGCAGCCATGGTAGTGGTATTAACTTTCAATGTGGTAATTATGCACATGCCATGAAGTGAGGAATTAAAGATGAAGAACTTTTTAGGTTGCAGATGACAGTGGCTGGCATGGGAATATTGTAAACATAGCTGTAGTAATTATGTATAATAGAAGTATTGGTATATTGCAGTTGTGTGATAATGGCGACAAATTCCCAAATATATTTCTAGAACAATGCGTTCATTTTCAGATATTTGTGAGTAAGTATGTGCAGCTATATATGAATGCAATGTTGTCATTTTGCTGGCATGGCTGAACGCCTTTACAAATTGTGGTAAAGTGGATCTACAATCAACACCACAGGTCTATTTTGGACTTTTATGCAGAAAACCGAACTGTATGAAGATGTATGACATGTTTTGATGCCATAGGGCAAACTAATTCAATTAAAATCTACAACATGCCTCCCTGCATGGTTGCAAATTTCTTAAAAGTAATGCTCGCCTTATTGTACTAACTTAGTTGCCTTCATGTGCAGGCTGACACCAAGTTCCTTGTAGATCCCATTTCTCTGGATTGTGTTTACATACTAGCACTGTGAAGTGCACATGTCAGTGTGCATTATGATGAGATTTGCCACACTACTTTCATGTTGCTTTACTGTTGTGAATTATATATAGTGCTTGGGGTGTACTGTATACGTTCTTAGTTTTTTGTATTGGGTGTAGGTTCTGTGCAAGAAGATGGAAATATATGCTTACACTGACATGAGAACTGCTACTGTTTTGATTCCAATAAAATATTGCGAACACTGTTTTTCTTATCATTCTTATCACAGCTGTTTCGTTGAAGAAGACGGCAATACTACATTTTTTTATTCTTGCTATATCATCTGTGCAAGAGGAGTGCCACATATACATGGACTTTCACAAGGGCGAAGTGCATGTGCATTAACTTTTTTATTTAACGGGAGACCTGTCACCGCTAATTTGTGGTGGTTGTACTTGACATTGGGGCATGCTTACGCATTTCCTTTAATGCATTTGTGTGATGTTTAACAATGAAGGTTAATTAGTAAGATTGTAGGTAGTCGTTGTAGTAAGATTGTAGGCGAGGGCGTTGTCTCTTTGTTCTCTCTTCTTCATTACAGTAGTAAGATTGTAGGTAGTCTCCGAGTGTGAAAGCGACTAAATACTGAATTTGAGTTAGAGAATCACTGTGTGCCCCGCGAAAGTGCGAGTTGCGAATAAGTGCTAATTGTGGATGTAGATTATCCGTTCAGCTAATCTGAAGGCGCTGCTGCACCTCCGTTTGGCTCGTGAGAGTACGCGCGCAATAAATGCACTTAGTGTAGGCGCGTTACAATGTCCTTGTAACTCAGGCATCTGCATAGGCGTGCACACGGGGAGGGGGGGGGGGGATAGAGAGAGAGTCTGCCCCGTGCATTGAATTAATAGGGAGGGTGGGCGCAGCGACGAGCCTTCGTCCCCTCCCCCCCTTCCACCTGAAGAGGCACTCTGCGCACGCTTGTGGGCATCTGCGTGAGTAACTTTTATATGCTATGGGAGTCGTAGCGGTGAGCCAGCCGGTGGATGACGAGAACGATGGACACAGGCACGCTCGCGGCTCGCGCTTAGGGGCCGCTGGCAGGTTTTGAAATGATAAAGATGTGTTGCTCAGTGTTTCGTCCTCGTCTCTGAGGGCTTCCGTGCGGCGGGAGGCACACACCCCATCAATGAAAACACAGGCGGTCATACAGCTCAGAACACGCCGCTGCCATGGGACGCGTGCAGCTCGCGGCAGACACAACGAAAATAGCTCCACATCATACGCCCATGGAATGCACATAAGTTCGGCCATCTGAGGATACCTTTTGTCACGCTTGTATCCACGAATTTCGGGCGAGTGAAACAGTGTCGAAGTGCTCAAGAGGGCACACGTTTACAATTTTTCTAGCGGCACGACACGACGAACCGAATAGTTCGAAGCTGAAGGTGTTTACCTTGGCCTTCGTGACGCGCCTGAGTTTATGTACTGGCCTTGCGAAAGCGCTAACACATGCCGATGCTACGAGAACAAAAGTTTGAGGTGTCGCCGACGGGTTAGTAGCCGCTTCGTAGAAATATACCCCCGTGAAAAACTGCGCAAGCTAGTGGTGGCGCTGTGGTGTAATGGATATGATGTTTGCTTTCAGTGCGTGTGGTCGCGAGTTCGATTCCTGTGTCGTGCGTGCTTGTATGCATATGTCATGTATGTGCATGAATACATCAATGTCCATTTTCTAGTTTGTCCTAGCTATGAACAGTTGCAAGAAATGTCTCTAAAACGCTAGTATAGTGCCTGAAATACCTTTTTTTTTCTCGCCCCCCTCTCGGGCCGCGTATAAAGGGGCGTTTTAAAAGCTCTCAAAACAAGCAGAAAAACTTCCAATGAACTCCGTTCAAGCCCCCGAAATGAGTTAAATAAAAACACCACAGTTACCTCCTTAATTCCCTCTTTTGACTCCGTTTACTTTGTAAACAAACCTTGTTAAGCCTTCTGCACCGCAAATCGACTGTGTATCTCGAAAACGGAGCTGTTTTATCGGCAGTATACGCTTAGCGAAGCCTCATTACTAAAATCTAAATCAAATACCAGCATTATTTGGGAATGAATGAGTTTATTAATGCAGGCCGACGGCTAGAAAGATTCGAAGTGGACGGCTGTCGCTTCAACAGGAGGCACCGCCATCTAGCCCCGCGTACCCCCCTAAAACCTCCTTTGGTAGGGAGTTTTGCGTAGTACCTTTAGGATGCAAGTTAAGAGCCGGGACCAAAACTCCCAAAAAAGCTCAAACCCGTTTGCTGTGTACGTAGCCTTAAGGGAATACGTGCTGTGACGTCTGTGCCTTTTTTAATGGGGGGGCCGGCTTTAAACCACGAAGCCGTCATGATCAGCACATGTTCTCACGCCCGATCGCAATGTACGCTTGTACCATGGAATATTACTGCGATATTACATGTTGTATTGTGAAGCCTGTATACAGGACGCGTGCGTTTGTAAAGCTTGAAAGATATTTTCACTGCATTTCCAAGCAGAGGAAGTTACTTTCACTGTATTTCCAAGGAGACGCGTGGTTGTGTGGTAGAACACCTGCATGCTCGCCACGCAAACGGCCTGGGTTCGATCCTGAATCGGTGCCCGAAATTTTAGTTATTCATTTTATTTGCATCCTTCTCGATTTTTCGGTCACGGACAAGACGATAATTTTTCGCTCACAACCAAAGACGCCAGAATTTCTGCGAAACGAGCTCTTTAACGCTATCGCGTTAAAATTCAGAGCGGAGGGTGTAAGGCGCAGGGCAGAAGCGGCGTGCGAGGCGTACTTCGGCGCACAGAAGGTGGGCGAACACTGCCTTGCGAAGCTTGCAAAGCCGTGGCTGTGTGAGATCGGGTCTCGTGTGGCGGCTCAGATTTACCGCGGACGCTCGCAGCAGCGTCTCTGGCACTGCGTATACACGTGTAAATAAGTAAATCCTTGCTTTCGTCGATCTGCAACACCGACAAGCTATATTGATGAACCATACTCTTTCACGTGGGTGCGATTTCGGTCGTCTGTTTCTAAATGCATATATCGTAATATATTGTTCTGTAAATCTAGGCTATGTTGCTGTCGAGCAATCAAATTGCACGGAGAAATAAGAACTCAGGTTGTAGAGCGCTTTTGCGCGTGCCGATTTTCTGGACGAAACAAGTGCGCGTCGGTATGTTCTTTTCTTGGTTCATGTAACTGATAAATTCGATTAAAATTTGTCCTACCTTGTTCCCGGCATGGTCAGGACATTGCTTCGTGCGCTGAACAGCGCACAAAGCAATGGGAAGTAATCGCAGAACGAAAATAAACAATCAGCAACTTGCACCGTAAAGGCTGCGATTTGAGACTGGTTTCGTTTTCGTGCCCAACAGGACATGGCGGATCGAGCTCATGGGATCATCGATAGATGGCGCCGTAGAAAAGTGCTTACAGGAGAGGGAAATACCAGACAGTTGGCGAAAAAGTAGAATGAACTTAATCTATAAAGGCAGGGGAGAAAAGGATAACATTCGTTCGTATAGACCGCTAACTATTACATCGGTGCTATACCGGTTGGCGATGCAGGCAGTAAAATTAAAAATAGAAACGTGGGTAGAGCAAAATGATATTTTGGGAGAACTCCAGAATGGATTCCGAATCGACAGGCGGTTAGACGATAACCTGTTTGTTCTTACACAGTGTATAGAAATATCAAAAATAGAAAACAGGCCCTTATACGTAGCTTATCTAGACATCACCGGGGCATATGACAATGTTAATCAGGAAATTTTGTGGGATATATTGAAGGAAGTGGGCATAGGTGACGACTGTATACAGCTTTTGAGGGAGATATACCGAGAAAATACAGTTTGTGTAGAATGGGAAGGAATAAGCAGCAAGGACAGCGTTGACATTAGCAAGGGGCTGAGACAGGGATGTCCTTTGTCCCCGCTGTTATTCATGCTGTACATGGTGAGGATGGAAAAAGCGCTAGAAGGTAGCAACATTGGATTTAATCTGTCACACAAACAGGCAGGCGCGATGGTTGAGCAGAAGCTTCCAGGTCTATTTTATGCTGACGATATTGTCTTATTTGCGGACAGTCAAGATGATATACAGCGGCTGGCAGATATATGCGGAAGGGAGGGCGAGGCTCTAGGACTAGGTTTTAGTGCAACAAAATGTGGATTGATGGTATTCAATGATCACGAAGACCATGCGGTCTTAATACAGGGCCAAGAAATACCGAGGGTAAGCGAGTACAAGTACCTCGGAGTGTGGGTAAATGAGGGGGGATAGATATATGGAGGTACAAGAGAAAGCATCGGTAACAAAGGGAAAGAGGAATGCTGCAATCATGAAGCACAGAGCGTTATGGGGATACAATAGGTACGAGGTGCTTCGAGGGCTGTGGAAGGGTGTGATGGTTCCGGGGCTTACATTTGGGAACTCAGTGGTGTGCATGAAGTCAGAGGTGCAATCTGGAATGGATGTAAATCAAAGGACTGTGGGACGCCTCGCGTTGGGCGCTCACGGGAAGACGACAAATGAGGCTGTAAAGGGTGATATGGGATGGACAGGTTTTGAAGTGAGGCAAGCTCAGAGCAAAATTAGATTTGAAGAGAGGCTGCGGAAAATGAAGGAGAGTAGATGGGCAGGGAAGGTTTTCAGGTATTTGTATAGAAAAAGCGTCGACACGCAGTGGAGAAAAAGAACTAGGAGGCTCACCAGTAAATATACGGCTAGCAGTGTGGGCGACATGGCAACAAGGAGCATTAAGCGAAAAGTCAGAGAGGCGGAGAGGACTTATTGGATGACAGCGATGGAAAAGAAGCCGGCTCTCAGTGACTACCGAAAGGGAAAAAACGAAATAAGGAGGGAAAGGTTTTATGATAATTCAAGGGGAAGCGCTTTACTGTTTGAGGCAAGGTCGGGTTGCCTTAGAACGCGTAGCTATAAAGCGAGATTCTGTAACGAAGAAGAACAATGTACATGCTGTGGGGGGAACTAAGGAAACGATGGAACATGTACTGATTGAATGTGGCGATATCCACCCAGATATACGTGTGGACACGAGTCTACATGAAGCCTTGGGTTTTAGGGACAACAATGGAAAGCTGAACACGTCCGCGATAGAAATAAGTAAGAGACGGTTAGAGTATTGGTGGCAGAAAAGTAGAGATAAAGGACAAAAATGAAGAAGGGGGAAAATAAGGTCATTCTGCCTTAAGAAGCAGAGAGATGGACCGTGAACTTATATTTTTCTTTGCTGTAATAACATAGATTTAATCAATGTGGATAAGGCATTAGGCCACCATAAAAAGAAAGTTTTTTTCGAGCCTGGTGGCAGACATGTCACCGCCCCGTTATAAAGGGGACGCTCATAGCATCCATCCATCCATCCATCCCCTATGGCACATGGCGAGAGTAAGGTGGGTACGCAAGGCTGGACGCCGAGTATAGGAAACATAGCTCGCTGCCGCCATAGCTATGTTTGTCAACAAGTGCGAGCACACATTCCGCATAAAGCTATCATGCGCCTGGCTCTGGCCATCGCCACGCCCCCCTTCTAGATATGAAGGATGTTTGACACGTCGTCACAAGGTCACGCTGTTGCCTTTCCCATAGCATACGTGTCGGATCACACAAGCATAATGCAGAACTATCGAGCTTCTCTCATAATTAGCCCGAGAAGTGGGCACTGCATATGCGGTTTCGGTGCATCACAAGCTGCCGAAGACCTTCATCCGCCTTATCGGGGCTACAAGAAGGCAGAGTTAATCACTACGGCGAGTAAATATGCGCAGTGATAACGAGGGAGGGATTAAAAAAATGAAGAGCGTCTCTTTATTTCGCCTCATCCGAAGCTGTCATCGCTGGTTCTCGAGAGCTTTCCAAATGAACATATGTAATTTTACTTTTGGCAGCTTACTGACAGCGTTTCTATAGCTGCTCTGACAGCCATAATCGCAACAATACATACACTCCTATTTAACTCCGAATGAGCTTCCTCCTACTATGGTTATGGTTCCACCCGTACGCACCCGCTGAAAGCGACGACTGATTAGTAGCGCGCCGCGCCGCGGGCGGCGCCAATTGTTCAGTCAAAACAACAGCGCACTAGGCCTATGTCCACAAGATCTCCCACAATGTCAAAACATTGCTTCAAGACATGGCATACTAGTCGGGTACTGGGTGCCATGCAAGCTGTCCCGTCTTTCTGCCGACATTGAAAACCGAAAATCGAAGGACATGTGCACCACTTGCCATTCCACTAGATACATCGACGGCATCACAATTGTAGTGTAGACAGTGTACGCTCTCCCACTTTCTTGTGGCAGAGCGTACACTGTCTTTTTTAAATGCGACGCATTTCTTAGCGAACTTCGGCGACTTTGAGCGTATTATCTATCTATCTATCTATCTATCTATCTATCTATCTATCTATCTATCTATCTATCTATCTATCTATCTATCTATCTATCTATCTATCTATCTATCTATCTATCTATCTATCTATCTATCTATCTATCTATCTATCTATCTATCTATCTATCTATCTATCTATCTATCTATCTATCTATCTATCTATCTATCCTCCTACGAGTTTGTGCTCTCTAGACCGTATCGTTAATGGGATTTATACCAAAATCAGTACGACATAACATGACTGTATCGCCAACATAATAACTGGTCATATTGTCACGGTGTTTTCTCGTGGATGAAGACAGCAGTCGGCTTCTTCGAGGTGAAACTCTTTACTTGGCCGAACTTGTGGCCGCGAAACGGAAACTGAAATTACAGCAAGCAATGCACGCTGTACACTGATATTGGCGCACAGAGCGCCGGTCGTCGATAAACTGACAAACGGTCAGGCGCGTCGGCTTTTATACATGTATCATCGAAGATTCCATCGTTATCGCTAGCGGTCGCATATGTTCCAGAAATAAGTGTAATGTTCGCGTTGTGCACGTCATCGGATCGGAATTTTCTGAGATGATCTACATAGTTCCCATTAGATCGGGCGGGCTTTGCGGAACGCAGCAGTTACATTGTAATGGGGCAGTAACATGAGAAAGAAAGGAGAACTGTCCGCCTCTGAGAAGGCATCGTCCCGATGCTTGTGAAATAACATGGAAAGGTGAAAAAACAAGAGCATACAAGACAATAATAAAGCAAAGGTATAGTCCTATGTCTCGCTAAGGAGTATAAAATGCTTAAGGCGCCCGACATGGAGGACTTCAGGTCGTGCGTGACGCCGCTGAGAGTTCGTAATGCCATTAGGGACAACCTCGTAGTCGAGTGCGTCGAGACGTCGAATTACCCTGTATGGTCCGAAGTATCGTCGAAGATGCTTCTCGCTAAATTCGCGTCGGCGTATTGGCGTCCGGACCCAGACACGGTCGCCAGGTATGGTATTTTACGTGGCGTCGTCGGAGGTTGTAACGACGGCTGTCGGTCTTTTGCTGGCTCTGGATGCGCAGGTGGGCGAGTTGTCGGGATTATTCGGCGCGCGCAAGGTAGACGGTCGCGTCGAAGTTTTCTTCGTCGGAGACGCTGGCGCAACATGGCTTCTAGCGTCGTTCCCGGGTTTCTTCCGTAGACCAGCTTGTACGGCGTCATTTGCGTCGTTTCTTGCGTGGCCGTGTTGCATTCGAAGTTCAAGTACGGAAGAATGGCATCCCACGTCTTGTGTTCGACGTCGATGTAAATGGCCAGCATGTCGGTGATGGTCTTGTTTATGCGCTCGGTGAGGCCATTTGCCTGGGGGTGCTACGCTGTCGTGCGGCGGTGGCTTGTCTGGCTGTATGGCAAGATCGCCTGAGTTAGGTCAGCAGTAAATGCCGTACCTCTGTCGGTGATGACGAACTCCGGGGCGCCGTGACGCAGGACAATGTTTTCAACGAAGAATTGGCTACCTCGGATGCACTGCCTTAGAGCAGGGTCCTTGTCTCGGCGTAGCGGGTGAGGTAGTCGGTAGATACGATGATCCATTTATTTCCCGAACTCGAGGTCGGGAACGGCGCCGGTAAATCCATCCCAAGAGAGAGAGAGAATGAATATGGGAAAGGTAGGGAGGTTAACTAGACTACGTCCAGTTTGCTACCCTACACGTGGGGAGAGGGGAATAAGGGAGTAAAAGAGAAAGATAGAGAGAAAGAGAGAAGTAGATGCACATTGCACACGACACACACAGTGCAGGGTTTCACAAGCGGTCGCTCAGCGATGTTGCCTTCAAGAATTGTAGAAGGGCTGCAATTTGCTGCAACGGCCAGCGAGGTGGCTCGATGGGCTCTAGAAGTCCAGCTGGCCGGTGTCTTCCGTCGCTGACAATCTCCACAAGTGTTTACGTAGCGCGCGACATCGGGGCAAGGCGCGGCCAGTTGTACTTTTCCTGTACTCTGGCGGGCGTGCGGGAAAGTCCGAGGTGTCCAGCCTGTCGGGTCATCATGTAGAGCCTGGAGGACTTCTGGTCGCAATGCTGAAGGCACTACGAGAAGATAGTTGGCTCGAAGTGGCGAGAAATTATTCTTTATGAGAACACCTTCGGAACAATGGCGGTCTTGCCTTCGAGGTACTCCACAAGGCCCCTGAGTTCCCGGTCGGCTCGCAGTAATTCGGTGAAGTGGTCGTCACTCATGATTCCCAATATGAAGTCATCCTCCTGGTCGTCCTGCGACGGTGGCTCGACGGTAGCGCGAGACAAGCAGTCGGCGTCGGAGTGCTTTCTTCCGAACTTGTAAGCGACGGATATCTCGACTCCTTGAAGTCTCAGGCTCCACCGTGCGAGGCGACCCCAAGCGTCTTTCAAGTGAGCTAGCTAACACATGGCGTGGTGGTCGCTCACAACCTGCGTTTCTATCATTGCGACGATTTGTATCATTGCGACTTAGCCTAAAGGTAGAGACAGAACTTTGATGTAGCCCAGATGATGGCAAGGCACTCCTTTTCTGTTGTAGAATAGGTGGCTTCCGCCTTTTATAGCGACCAGCTACCAGAACTGATCACCCTTTACAGTCCGTCAGTTGCCTTCTCTATTGATCTAAAGGATCTATATTATTCTCTCCCGCAGAATGACCTGATGAAATGTGTAGCTCATTGCATAGACAAGTTTCGGAGCAGTACGTTTTCAAAACGCTTCTGGTTTGACATGTGACCATTTTCTGGAGCTTCTTAGTTTTTATGTTAACTCTACTTGCACGACATGGGATGGCACTGTTGTAAAAAAAAAATGGAATATGTATCGGGTCATGCATTGCTCCCTGTTTAAGTGACTTGTACCTGGCCGGTCATGACCGGACTCTTCGTGAACGCCTGAAAAATAACCCTGACGTTGTGCATGTATTCAGATTTGTTGACGATTTTTTGGTTGTTTTGAACAACGAATCATGTAGTTTCGACCGGACGGTCTCAAAAATCATAAGCTCATTCACAGAAGTCCTGTCCCCTTTGGTGTTGACGCATGAAGTACCCTAGGGCAACTTCATTAGGTTTTTAGACTTAGGACTATACTTTTCTCCACAGAGTGTTTGCTGGAGCTATGAACGAAGAGGGAATAAGCCTGTCTTGCCGTTTTCTTCTGCTCACTCAAAGCTCGTGAAACGCGCAATAGTACATTCTTGTTTCAATAATTCCCTCATAAAGTCCTGTACTCACAAAGTGGAAACCAGTTTTCTGGATCAGACGAAGCGCTTAACAGAATCTGGGTACCCATTAAGTATGCTCAGCTCCGTCGCAGAGGGCTTGAGCAGGAAGCTAAAAAAATCGTCTAAGAGCAACAACGATGGTGCTGCGGCTAAGAAACTTGCCGTGGTGCCATACATGCATGGCGTTTCGCACAATCTCCGAAGAATTGCAGGAAAGTCAGGAGTGGACGTAGTCTTTTCCGCTCCCGAACGTCCCCAAAAATTATGTAAAAAGGTTAATACAGAATACAACAGTGTAAACGCATGTAACATCAACCATCGAACAATGTTTGTAACCTGTGCTCGCAACGTTGTCTATGCCATTCCGCTTTCTTGTAAAAGAACCTATGTCGGCCAGACCGGCAGATGTATCAATCACAGACTAAAAGAGCATCATTATAATGTCACCGAAAGCAATCTCGGGTCATGTGGGCATTCATTGCCGAGATTGTGGCTGCAAGCCCTTGTACGAAAAAACACATCCATCCTGTATAAGGCCCATAGTAAGATGACTAGAGAAATTGTGGAGGCCTATGAGATTGCGAGATTAGAAAATATGTGTGTTAGCCAACTGTCCGTATCGCTGTCTCAAAAAGAGGTTGAATATCTTGCTTTGTCGCGGTGACATGAATATTGCTATGTCGTGATAGCACTTTGTACACGTGCTTGGTCCAGCGATATGAACCACTACATGTTCTTTTATTTCTGTTTCCGCTCGCTCGGTATATATTTATCGTTTCGTGCGAAAATAAAGTTCAGTTGAAAGTAGCGCTTTGTCCGTGTCAATTTTCTTCTACGTCCCTGTCTGTCGCGCTTACTCACAAGCCATTATAATGTCCTTGGACTGTATTATACAGACCGGTCTGTAGGAGGTGAGTAGCGCTGGTGCGCACCGGCAGCCTCAGTGCGGTCTTAACCGCCCTCCTGATTAGACTGTTCGCCCGTTCTATTTGCTTTTGAGTGAAGTGGTGATATGGAAGGTGATAGGCGAGGCGACTTACCACGAATGCTTCAACAATTCGCATTGTGTGCTTCTCAGAGAGACTGTGATTGCATGACGAAATCTGGCGAGTCAGTCCTGAAATTTGCTTTATTTGCTTATCAAGAAGGTTCAAGGTGAAGTTTGCATCTAAGTTTGATTGGATGTGTAGACCCAAGATCCCAATTTTATGTAGTCTTGGCACAGGTTGACCATGCACGAACAGATCAAATGCTTGGGTCGCGCGTCTGCGGTTTAATTGTAAATAACTCCGGCTTTTCTGGCGAACACTGGAGACCCTTTGTGCTAATGTAACGCTCGATGACGTTGATAGAGGTTTGTAGGACATCTTGTGCCTCCCCAATGGAGCCATGGTACACACAGAGCCATATCATCGGCATAAAATGAGTGCTGTAATTTCGGAATATATGTGTGAGTTCTTTGGCCAATGGGGCCATTGCTACGTTGAATAAGAGTGGCGATAGGACAGCTCCGTGGGGTGTACTGTTTGGGAGTGGTGGATGTGAGTGAACCTAATCTAACCACGGCGGCGCGATTTTCCAATGAAGGCTTTGACATAATACGTCATCTAAGTTTCCGAGGACCTTGTATGTTATACGATCCAGCCCTGGTTCAGTGTCCCGGTTAATATAAGCAACGGCCTGTTTTACCTCCGCAACTGCGGCTTCTGAATCCAAGTATTCGCCCGCATCGGGGGGATGTTAAAGGGAGAGCGTTAGGATCTACCGGTAGGGGCTGAGGAATGTAAAGGTCTTTTTGTGTGTGCCATAATGTCCGTGTCTTTTTGCTCCTCAAGGTAAATCAGCCTTTTCCGTAGTGATGTGAATGTGGTTTTTGGTCGACATCGGAACTAGAAGGGCCCTGAGGATGTTCCACGTACGTTTTGGGCCAAGTGTTGCTTTTGAGCTGCCACAAAAGCCTTTGCCAATTCGCTCTAGCTATCTGGGTGGCATACTGTGCGGCCTTCTCCGTAACTGCAGCGATACGAAGGCGAAGTTTGCGGTTTAGTCTGTGACGCTTCCATCGTTTAGGAAAGGCTTCGTCGAGCCTCCCACAGATGGAGGAAATGGGGATCAACTTGGGACACATTTTTTGTGTTCTTAATCTAGATAAACAAAAGATAAACATGCGGGTGCGAGCGCCAGAACACCAAACACGTTGAGATGAGACATATTATACGATATAGAATCACCGTACGTAGCACCCACACGGCCACGTATGCTCATTCTGTTCTATTTTAACGCAAATGCAGGCAAACCCCGAAAACAACAACCAGAAACGATGGTAAAGGCGTGCGTGCAATGATGGTGACCCAAGCTACGTGCGCCGTCGATATTGTATTATCTAGAGCTCTTTATATTCCTGACGAAGAGTGTCCAATTTAACCGAACACCGCGTACGTGCTGAAATGCCGTATTACTCGTAAATCTGCGCCTCAAACTATCGTCTTTAATAAAGACTAGTCATTATATTTATTTAGCTCATCAAAATGTTCTCCGTATGGATTGCCTTTGTTTTCACGATTCCGCGAATGGGCGCACGTTGCACCTTGAATATCGATGCGAATGACACTAGGGATTACACGAAGCCGCCTCTTAAAAGCGACATAGTCTGCCTTAAGCAGTGCTGACACAATCTGCAGTCAGCAAACTATCGCCCTTGATAATGTATTGCATCGCTCACACAACAAGAGCCTGTACAATGATGAGCATAACCAACACCCTCTAGAAAAAGCCCCCAGGCCTGCGCGGAACGCGCAGCCCAGTCACAGCGAAAGCTGGAAGAGCGGCCTTTCTAGAGCCTTTTAGGGGCGAAGCTCCTTAGGGTGTGGGTTTGTCCCTCCTCTGTAGTAGTAGTAGTAGTAGTAGTAGTAGTAGTAGTAGTAGGTAGGTAGGTAGGTAGGTAGGTAGGTAGGTAGGTAGGTAGCCACGTATAGTGGAATGTACCCACTCCACGTGATAAAGATGACGATGACGCGGTATAGTGGAATGTACCCACTACACGTGACCACGATGAAGTATAAGCGCGTTCCAGTATAGTGGAATGTACCCACTACACGTGATAAAGATGACGATGACGCTCATGACCATGAAGAATAAGCGCGTTCCAGTATAGTGGAATATACCCACTACACGTGATAACGATTACGATGGCGCTGATGATCATGAAGTATAAGCGCTTTCCAGACCACGCATTCTCTTTCTGCCATGGATGAAAACGATCGAGCTTCGCCCACTCATCATCATTCACTTCGTGGATATTGTCACGTGGTCGTGACGTCGACGAAGGCAGCAGGCTACGTGTCCAAGATGAAACTGTTTATTAGGCCGAACTTGTGGCCGGTAAACGGGAAGTAAGATTACAACAATACACGCTGGCACTGATAGCGGCGAACAGAGCGTCAGCCGTCGATCAACTGTACATCGTTGGAACGCGCCGGCTTTTATAACGCACGCGTCGAACATTCTAGCCCGATCACTAGTCGTCGCGGAAGCTCTGGAATAATCTAGAGTGTTAGCGTCTTGCGTGCAATCTTAACAGAACGATCTACTGCAAGCGAGAAGCTTCTGGAACAATAAGGCGCGGTCTGAGCCGAGTACTGCTGATAGTCTTTGTGGGCGGACACCGAATACAGTGAAAGAAACGCGCGTGGCAATGCCCCCCTCTGAAAATGGCATCGTCCCGATGCTTATAGAACAGAACACATGGGAAAAATACATGCAACAATGAATAACGACAATAAATCAAGAAAGTTGGAATAAACAATACGGACAAGCAAGAAAGTCCAATGAAATAAAAGTACAGTCCTTAGGTCCACTACCGCGCGTAATACGGCTTGAGGCGCACGACATGGACGACTTCAGGTCGCGCACGGCGCCGTTGAGAGTTCGAAATGCCGTCGGGGACAACCTCGTAGTCGAGTGTGCCGAGACGTCGAAGCAACCTATACGGTCCGAAGTATCGTCGCAGAAGTTTTTCACTAAGTCCACGTCATCGTATGGGCGTCCACACCCAAACGCGGTCGCCGGGCTGTTATTCCACGAAGCGTCGTCGAAGATTGTAGCGGCGGCTGTCAGTCGTCTGCTGATTCTTGATCCGCAAGCGGGCGAGCTGTCGTGCTTCTTCGGCGCGCTGTAGGTAGGCGGTCACGTCTATGTTTTCCTCGTCGGTCACGTTTGGTAACATGGCGTCGAGCGTCGTTACGGGGCTCCGTCCGTAGACCAACTTGTATGGTGTCATCTGCGTCGTTTCTTGCACGGCCGTGTTGTACGCGAAGGTCGCGTACGGAAGGATGGCGTCCCACGTCTTGTGTTCGACGTCGACGTACATCGGCCAGCCTGTCGGCGATGGTCTTATTTAGACGCTTGGTCAGGCCGTTGGTCTGTGGGTGGTACGCGGTGGTCCGGCGGTGACTTGTGTGGCTGTATCCATAGGCGTACCAGCCGGGGGGGCAAGGGGGGCGCGAGCCCCCCCACTGAGAAATGTTAAAAGGGCTGAGCCCCCCCCCCCCCCCCCCCCAGTTCCGACAGTGGTCACTCTTGGCTGCACGCTTGGAAACCAGCAACTAAGGCGAAGTTTTCTTTCAACACAGTAATCACTCAATTATATAGTTATGAGGGAATGGGAATGTAACGAGGGAATGTTACAATATGATGAAATTTTCCCAACATTTCTGCTGTGACGATTTTCCTTGTAGGCTCTTTGCGGTGCAGGTCGCCTATGCGACGCTTTCGCGCCTTGTGCTGTAGCATTGCAGAGCAGGCTAGCGCTGAGCAGGGGCCCAACATTAGATCAGCTCCTTCATGCTTTTATTCTGCTGTGCCTGGCTTGAAATTTAAATCATTGACGATGCACTTACGGATGGGAACGAGCAAACTTTTTATGGACCGGTCAAAGCACTTTCTGCTTCAGGAAAATCATTTTCTTTCATCGAAAGGGAATAGCATCACCGCTGCTCTGTCGAAGCTGCTGTGAGCCGATGAGTGTGACGAATATTTTTTAATGTTTTGTTTTGCCGTACTGGAAGCGCCAAGAAAGGTTTCCGCTTTAGTCTCCTAGCTATCAACCTGATCAGCCTTGCTTATGGTAGCTTGGAGCGATGGCGGCAGCTTGCAAAGTGGCGACGAATAAAGCAGTGGACTCGAGCACAGTGGGAAGCTCAGCTTTTAAGCTTGCTCCGCAACTTGATCCGCCGGAACAGGGAGATGGTCCCAGACAACACACTACATCCCAGGGACTTCCCAACAAAGTCCTAACATCCCACATCCCAACAGGGTGGTTTTTAAGATGTCCTTTGGACATACGCATAGGGATCATTCCTAAAACATCTCTTGTAGGCTCTGATTGGGATTTCAGATCTGCGGTGAAATAAACGTATCGCGTTGAAAATTGGCCATCCTAAACTTTCGGAAATTTCAATCAGCTCGCGTGCACAATTGTGCATCTACGTGCACCTCGAAAACAATATATCCGTATTTTTGTGAAATTGTTTTTGTTTTCAATTTTTTGGATATATTTTATATATGTGTCGCACTGCTATGAGGACGAATGTAATTGCTGAGCGCGGTCAGGCGGCACGCCGTGCCAACGCCTCCTCGGGAGAAAGACGCCCAATATGCGCGTTAGCCGAAAACCTCCTGCCACCCTTCTCTTTCCCTCTTTTTGTGAAAGAGAAGACAGCACCACACCACACGAGCGGTAGTGTCGTATTTATAAAACGTATATGCTCATCGTAGACAAACATACGTGCTTACCACCAACATATATAAAATTTAGAATTAAATGAGCTGATGTTATTTGAATGTTTTTTTTTTCGGGCTTAATGCGAAACTATTTTTAATTGTGCTTACTGACAGCCAACTCCTGCGAGCACTGCGTAGCCATTGCCATCGCCATCATCGCGCCCGGCGTGGTCGAACGTGAAAGTAGTGAAAGGCTCGCTGGCCTCGTGTTTTGTACGTGACCTTTCGTTAAATCACAAGTGCGCATTCCGTGGTTGCTTTGTGGAAACATCGATCTTGCCGACTGCAACGTTTGTCCACCTCTTCGGTAAGTGCTTTACATGCCTGGATCACTTCAATATGAGCGCGTTCTTAGCACTTCTCTCTCTCCACCACGCAGTTCTGGCGAACGCTGGACCCTCGAAGCAAGCATGACACTTGGGAGTAAGTTTTATTTGTGATGCGATTTGCTTTAGCTTCCGTAGAAACTGTTGAGGTCACAATTTATGCGATGACAGTACGCTAGGTAACTGTTCAATGATTTACTGATGTGCTGTTGTTGCCGGCCACATTTGCCAACTGATCTGCAGTAAGTCAGCGTGCCACTTTCATTTCCTGCATTACTTTGGTGTCATTTTCTCAACCTCTTGCAAATAATTTTTTCATGCACAGCTTGTCTGACCACTACTACGAAGAATCAGGAAGAGGCAACATTGAAGAATGTGGAGAAGGCAGCGATGACATGGTTCCGCCATGCAGCTGAGAGAGCAGCAGCGGGCCACCGAAGACCCCCTACTAGCAACGATGAAGAAGTTTGTATTTGATGGCGTGTGCGAGGCAATAAATCGCTTTTGCTGGTCACTTCATCTTCCATGCATGTTCCTTTGTTTCCGAAGAATGGGCTAAAGTCGTTCTTCGGAAGCCCATGTGAAAAAAAAAGTGGGTTGGTTGGATGAGGAATATACCTTCCTGGAGAGGCATCTGGCTGTCTCAGGTAGGGGTGGTCGTGCGTGATGAAGCAAGATAACATGTTAGGGGAGCAGATGTCTCACCCTTTCGAAATATCCCTGACGTAAAAAGTGGCCACATGTCCCAATAACATCCCAAATGCATGCAGTTTTGGTACATCCCAAAAAGGTCTTTTTGTGTATCACTTGGGATGTTATTCCACCTTGTGTGGGACGTCTTTTGGAAGTCCCGAACTCCCAAAAGGGATGTCATTTGGATGTCCTTAGGATGCCTTTGCGTTGTCTGGGTGAAGGTCAGTGGTTTTTTGCACTAAGGAGGCTTAATGAAGAGTCGGGCTAGTTGGTTTTCATTCAACTTGAATTCACTTTTACAACTCAAAATACAACTCGGACAGCAAAGAAGCACACACGCGCAGCGCTGCTTATTTCTCTCTCTCCCTATCTCTCTCTCTCAGCAAGAATGAGCTCACAGGTTTGTATACGCGCACAAAGAGCTAAACATCGTTATGATGCTAGTGAAAATGTTCATTATACTCATATGAATCCATCTCGCCAGCTGCTATAAGTAGTCGCTGCTAATGTGATCGGCGGCTAGCCTACTTGAATTTCGTTTAGAAGGAGACGCTCTCCGGCTATTCCAAAAAGTTTTAGGTATTGTTCAGCACGTGAATGCGCTCTTTCATCTGCATAAGTCGTAATAAACCCCACGACATATCACACATTCCTGACGTCATGTAACAAGCAGGCGATTTTACGGCACACAGAAAATTTTAAATGCCGAAGAACCAATAGCCAACAATATGCCGTATTGAAAATAGTTCATCCTCTTATTTTTTACGTGTCGTGCATAAGTGGTCATTACGCGATGGATAATTTTCGCGTCATTTGTTGCCTCGCGTAACAAGCTGGTGCTGTGTGCATGACCCAGAACGTTTCGACCAATTGCATGACCCAGAACGTTTCGACCAATCATACACAGCTAACGGCCATTTCGGAAAGAAGCGAAAAGGTATAGTTTAACGTTATAATCACCCACCATTTTTTTTAAAAAACAAATTCAGTTGTACTACAATGTCAGTTGTACTAAAAGTTGTTTACAATGTACTACGCTTTTAACACCACACATTATACATTTTCTGAAGAAAAGGGTTGACAAGTTCATAATAAGAGTAATATAATAATAGTAATAATGTTAATAAGCACGCACCAAGAAACACTGTTTCGACTATTAGCAAAGAGGGCAAATTATAATGCACACAAGCCTGAGTAAATGCAAGAAAGTGTAATACTTATGAAAATGTATAACAGCAATCATTCATTGAAAAACAAACAAACATGGTTGACCCCTCCGTCATAGGAATCAGTATAGCACGAAAGTAAAACGCGCCTTTACAGAGGTAATTGAATGTTTACTGTACATTGATATAGGAGGGTTTGCCCAATGTATGTTTTGGTGTTTGGCATTGGCAGCTATAGCACCGTTCAACTTGGATGCACCCTCGTTGACGCTTGGTGGTACATCTCCATCCCGACGACTAACGTCCGCGATCAATTTATTAAACAAACCATTGTGGTATCTGTAGATGTTAACGGCCAGAGCATAATCAGAGAAAGAGGCGTGATAGCAAGATGAGCGCAGAAATTGGGCTAAGGTCACCATCCCGCGGCATATTAAAGTGTGATTGAACTTTGTGGTATCTAGAGGGAAACGATAAGTGCGTCGTGTCACCCCTGTAGCCCGACCGCGATGTTTTTCGGTGCGAGCGTATGCGAGGAACGCGTTATTGCATTCAGGTGAGGCGGGCGCGCGTCGCAGAGCCATTTTTGGTTTGGATACACGCTGTGAGCGAGACCGACGCTTGGGCTAAGGTCGCCACCTCGCGGTGTGTTGAGGCGTTTACAAAATTGCACTTGTATTGTAAACGCGTCGAATGGGACAGACGCGTAGCAGTACGCGTTGCAGGTGCTAATCGCGGAGGCCACAGTAATGATGAATTACTTTACCACTCCAAGAGGGCGACACTACCCCGCTGACCAAGAGCATTGTAAGAAGAAAGCGTGAGATATAAAAGGCGCGTTTGTACAGCAGTTGGTCTGTGGCCGTTGCCCAGTAGATAGCGTGCTCGGCACTTGTGGCGGCTGACCGAGAAGTCATCGGTTCGATGCACGTTGACGGAACTTTTTTCTTTGCCATGTGATTGCGTACATTTTTTCGACGTCGTTTCTGTGACGGAAATACGTCCCTGAAGTCTTAGTGGACCCAGGCATACAACAATTTCGTGTTAAAATTCAGCAGATCCTATGAACTGTGGGAATCGGTTTCATGCGAAGCAGTCAGGCGAGTACCCTGTCTATGCCGCATTTCTTATTTTCTTTCAGACAGGTGTTACGGGGTACATCGACGTGTTTTTGTAAATTGAGTAGTAGCGCGCAAATAGTGCGCTCACTAGGCACGTCGACTACACTGACGTTTAGAGGGAAATTTATGACCTGACGCAACGTCAGCACTCACGTTAGGGCATGGACGTAAATTTTATGCTGGGGTGCGATGATGCGAATACCATTCCTTAGTGCATTCCTCCGTTGCCGAGCAACGCTTGATTATAGCTTGCTGAGTCATATGAGTGCATATATAATGTTTATGAGACGGTTATAAAAGCGGAGCTGACACTGAAGCCACAATCGATGTTAACCGACATGGCGCCTGTATAATAGGAGTACATATGCAATGTTTATCACCTTTCTATAAATTTCGATAGCTAGCATGGTAACCACAATGCACGTGACACCGACATTATGTCTGCATAGTACCCTTTCCAAAGCACATTCAAGACCTTGCGTAGTTCTGTGGTAGATTACATGACTGCCACACGAAATGCTTGGGTTCGATTCCTGCTGGGATCCTGATTTTTATTTTTTTCATTCGTCGGATCAACGCGGCTGATGCCGGATTTTTTTAAGGCTCTTGTGTTTAAATGATCGACGTCTGTTGTCGCCGTTCCTGGGTAGATACACATTTTAAGGCTCGTACTCGCATACCGCAGTGGTATACGGGTATGTGACACACATGACTTATAAGGAAAAAGAGTTTCATGACGTACACGGCAAGATTTTCGCGCTCTTTATGTCGTGACCAGACACTTATGTTCCTCATACCCTCGTGCCCTCCTGTGCCGATTTTGGTCAATACTAAGGTAAGGAGGCAACTACGAGAGCACCCAGGCGTAGGGGGGCCAGACAGGTAGATAAGTAGATAGAAACGCTCAAAGTACCTTTGGCTCCCTAAGGATTGCTTCGCATTTAAGAACTGAATTCTCAGTAAGCTGCTTTTAGTCATTCAGAAAATTTCATTGAATGATACAAATATATACGACCGAGGAGGCCGCCATCCACATAATTGTATTCATGCGGAAAGTTGTGAGGTAAAGCATAAAAAGCGCCGCGTGTAATACTATTACATGCATAACACGCATATATGTGTTGTTGTCCCAGTGCATGCTGCCTAAAACTGACTGTCCCTTTTTCTTATAATATTATTAAACACTATTTAACAAATGCTCTTTGTATGAAAAATCACATCAAAATGAAGTGTGATTGTCGATGAAGTTCTCTCTCTCTCTGCCGTGATATATACATATTGATTAGAGAAAGATCTCTCTCTCTCTCTCTCTCTCTATATATATATATATATATATATATATATATATATATATATATCACAGCCGGCAAGTGAGGCAGGTTTTCCCCCCCCACTCGCGCAAGAGTTGGTAAGCCACTGGCTGTATCCCAAGATCGCCTGGGTTAGGTCAGCCGTAAACGCCGTGCCTCTGTCGGTGATGAGAACCTCTGGGGCGCCGTGTCGAAGGACGATGTTCTCAACGAAGAACTTGGCTACCTCGGCGGCACTGCATTTGGGCAGGGCTTTTGTTTCGGCGTAGCGGGTGAGGTAGTCGGTGGCTACGACGATCCATTTGTTTCCGCAAGTCGACGTTGGGAACGGCCCCAGGAGGTCCATCCCGATCTGCTGGAACGGTCGCCGAGGAGGCTCGATCGGCTGAAGGAAGCCTGCTGGTCTTGTTGGCGGTGTTTTCCGTCGCTGACAGTCCCGGCACGTCCTTACGTAGCGGGCGACGTCGGCGGCAAGGCGCGGTCAGTAGTACTTTTCCTGTACCCTTATCGTGCGGGAAACACCGAGATGTCCAGCCGTCGGGTCATCGTGTAGGGCCTGGAGGACTTCTGGTCTCATTGCTGACTGGGACCACGAGAAGGTGTTTGGCTCGAAGGGGCGAGAAGTTCTTCTTTAGGAGGACTCCGTTTCGCAGGAAGAACGACGCCAGTCCTCTCTTGAATACCTTCGGAACAGTGGCGCTCTTGCCCTCGAGGTATTCGATAAGGCTCCTGAGTTCCGGGTCCGTTCGCTGTCGCTCGGCGAAGTCGTCGGCACTTATGGTTCCCAGGAAGCCGTCATCATCCTGGTCGTCCAGCGGCGGTGGGTCGACGGGGGCACGAGACAGGCAGTCGGCGTCAGAGTGTTGTAAACTTGGACTTGTAAACGACGGTAATGTCGAATTCTTGAAGTCTCAGGCTCCACCGTGCGAGGCGACCAGAAGGGTCTTTCAAGTTAGCTAGCCAACACAAGGCGTGGTGGTCACTCACAACTTTGAAGGGCCTGCCGTAAAGGTAGGGACGAAACTTTGATGTAGCCCAGATGATGGCAAGGCACTCCATTTCTGTTGTAGAGTAGTTGGCCTCTGCCTTTGATAGCGACCGGCTAGCATAACTGATAACCCTTTCCAGTCCGTCCGTCCTCTGCACAAGGACGGCGCCGAGTCCTACGCTGCTCGCGTCGGTGTGTACTTCTGTTTCGGCGTATTCGTCGAAATGCGCAAGTAACGGAGACGTTTGCAGGCGTCGTTTTAGTTCCTGAAATGCTTCCTCCTGCGGCGTTTCCCACTTGAACTCGACGTCGGTCCTGGTGAGGTTAGTGAGAGGCTCGGCGATGCGGGCGAAGTTTTTAACGAACCGCCTGTAGTAGGCACACAAGCCGAGAAACCGAGAAAAACCCGGGTGCCGCGCAGGGCACCCGGGTTCAATTCCCGTTCTGTCATAGGTATTTTTTACTTATTACAGCGAAAGCTGTTATGAGATCACAACAAGGCCTGTTTTTGCGCCGTGGTTGTCCGCCGCCGCCGCCGATGTCCGTAACCACTATCGCTCGAAATAAGAAAAAACTAAATAAAGAAAAAAAACACCTAGGACAGAATGGGAATCGAACCCGGGCCCTCTGCGTGGAAGCCCAGGACTCTATTGCTGAGCTACGCCTGTGCTTGAAACTGTTTTGCAAAGTGACCCTATGCAGGCTTCATGTCGGGTAAAGAATTGCGTTAACATGTGTAATAAAGTGTTTTAGAACAGTAGAGTAAGAACCAGGCGTCAAGCAATTCGAATTGCGTAACGAGTGGGTCGTTCAATGCTCCAACCCATTACAAAATGGCATAATTCTTCATCGTCGTCAGCCACAGCATCAACAAAGTGCACATATTGCGTTACAAGAGTGTAGCGGGTACCGCGCTTTTCCGAAGAATGACGAATAATGGCATCGTGGACGCTTCCCCACTACACAAAAGTTATGATGATTTATGGCGTAGTGGGTACCACACAGGTGGCTTGTAGTAGTTGCCCCAAGAGTGTTTAAAAAAGACTCTAGAAAGGCCCCTCTTCCAGCTTTCGCTGTGACTGCTGCGCGTTCCGCGCAGGCCTGGCTGTTTTAGGGGTGAAGCTCCTTAGGGTGTGGGTCTGTCCCTCCTCTGTAGTAGTAGTAGTAGTTGTAGTAGGTAGGTAGCCACGCATAGTGGAATGTACCCACTCCGCGTGATAAAGATAACGATGACGCAGTATAGTGCAATGTACCCACTACACGTGATAACGATGAAGTATAAGCGCGTTCCAGTATAGCGGATTGTACTCACTACACGTGATAACGATGACGATGACGCTGATGATCATGAAGTATAAGCGCGTTCCAGACCACACATTCTCTTTCTGCCATGGATGAAAACGATCGAGCTTCGCCCACTCATCATCATTCACTTCGTGGATATGGCGTGATATTTCTTTACTTTTTTTCTGACTTCGCGCGATAGTGGCTACGGACACGGCGGCGGTGGCGGACAACTACGGTGCAAAAACGGCCCTTGTTGTAATCTCATAACAGCTTTCGCTGTAAAAAGAAGGCCTTAGTTCTTTTTCTTTTAAAAAGAAGGCCTTAGTTCTTTTTCTTTTTAAAAAGAAGGCCTTAGTTCTTTTTCTTTTAAAAAGAAGGCCTTAGTTTTTTTTCTTTTTCTTTTAAAAAGAAGGCCTTAGTTCTTTTTCTTTTAAAAAGAAGGCCTTAGCTTCTTTTAAAAAGAAGGCCTTAGTTCTTTTTCTTTTAAAAAGAAGGCCTTAGTTCTTTTTCTTTTAAAAAGAAGGCCTTAGTTCTTTTTCTTTTAAAAAGAAGGCCTTAGTTCTTTTTCTTTTAAAAAGAAGGCCTTAGTTCTTTTTCTTTTAAAAAGAAGGCCTTAGTTTTTTTTCTTTTAAAAAGAAGGCCTTAGTTCTTTTTCTTTTAAAAAAGAAGGCCTTAGTTTTTTTTCTTTTAAAAAGAAGGCCTTAGTTCTTTTTCTTTTAAAAAGAAGGCCTTAGTTTTTTTTCTTTTAAAAAGAAGGCCTTAGTTTTTTTTCTTTTAAAAAAGAAGGCCTTAGTTTTTTTTCTTTTAAAAAGAAGGCCTTAGTTCTTTTTCTTTTAAAAAGAAGGCCTTAGTTCTTTTTCTTTTAAAAAGAAGGCCTTAGTTCTTTTTCTTTTAAAAAAGAAGGCCTTGTTCTTTTTCTTTTAAAAAAGAAGGCCTTAGTTCTTTTTCTTTTTAAAAAGAAGGCCTTAGTTCTTTTTCTTTTAAAAAAGAAGGCCTTAGTTCTTTTTCTTTTAAAAAGAAGGCCTTAGTTCTTTTTCTTTTAAAAAGAAGGCCTTAGTTCTTTTTCTTTTAAAAAGAAGGCCTTAGTTCTTTTTCTTTTAAAAAAGAAGGCCTTAGTTCTTTTTCTTTTAAAAAGAAGGCCTTAGTTTTTTTTCTTTTAAAAAGAAGGCCTTAGTTTTTTTTCTTTTAAAAAAGAAGGCCTTAGTTTTTTTTCTTTTAAAAAAGAAGGCCTTAGTTCTTTTTCTTTTAAAAAGAAGGCCTTAGTTCTTTTTCTTTTAAAAAGAAGGCCTTAGTTCTTTTTCTTTTAAAAAGAAGGCCTTAGTTCTTTTTCTTTTAAAAAGAAGGCCTTAGTTCTTTTTTCTTTTAAAAAAGAAGGCCTTAGTTCTTTTTCTTTTAAAAAAGAAGGCCTTAGTTTTTTTTCTTTTAAAAAGAAGGCCTTAGTTCTTTTTCTTTTAAAAAGAAGGCCTTAGTTTTTTTTCTTTTAAGAAGAAGGCCTTAGTTCTTTTTCCTTTCCATTCACACAACGCCAGCAGATGGGGCGGGTGCATGAGGCGGCAAACGTGTTCAGCCAGTGACCGTGATACGTCGTAGTATTGCTCGTTCCCCTCGCGTGCGCAGAATCGGCGTTCCCTGGCGCGTCTTTGACGCCAGGGAACGCCGATTCGCGCTTCTCTTCGTGTTTTCTGACTGCGCGCTCAGGAATTGTAAAAGTAAGGGCGCTGAGGCTTTGCGGAAACTGCACCGAGCACACGAAGGTGAACGATGTTCCCAAGTGACGAAACACTGAGGAACGCTTCGATACTTGTGGCACCACAGGAAACCTCACGATCACCGAGAATTTCATGGTAAGCTTACAGAGCCCCTTGCCGACTATTTCCACTGACCAGCGCTAGGACTTTATTTGTCAGCAGGTACAGCCATGACGTATCAGCTACTACGTTGTTGTAAACAACGAGAATCTGTCAAAGGGGTAGGACGTCGTTTGGATTCTGGCCTACGTTCCAGGATATGCTTTATAATGAACTCCGAACATGTTAAACTGCGCGAAATGTGGAGATGTGCTGACTGTGGACAGGATGATCAAAGTCTCTGCCGTTCATGAACCGTCCGATCTTGTGAAGCAGTTGTACCGATGAGGCTTAGTCTACCCATAGTGCTGTTGCTCACAGATACATTGTCGTACAGCAGCTCGCTACTCAGGGAGAACTGCTAATAGAGCCGGAACAACGCCGTGCCGTCCCGAAGCTGACACTGCAATTGCTGGCAAACGAAGAGCGATCTGGCTTCCACGCCTGTGAGAATGGTCACACGACCGAAGTAGTGCTAGAACGCATCCTGCGGTGCCCCACGAAGATATTGATGACGAACTTTTGTGCTGAGCTAAATGACAAAGATCTCGACGCTGCCGATGAGAAAAAAAGTCATAGTTTCGCCCCTAGGGCGAAGCAATGACTGCGATAGCAAGAAATTAGTTTGTCACAGTGAGAGCGACAAGCACCTCGATACTTGCAGCGCGCCGCCGCAGCACAAAGAGGGACGCTCGAAACACAAAGAGGGACGCTCGAAGCACATCATGAGTGGTACAGAAGGGAGCCCCTTTTTCGTGCACATCTCAAGGGCAGTTTTCGACATATACCACGTCATTAACTGCAATGACGTGGTATATGTCGATGCCGCAGAGTATCCGTATGGACAGAAATTGGCCTTATCAGTTGTTACCTCTACCGGCAGTGTTGCAACGGCAGCATCCATTCGAGCCTCGTCTTCTGAAGAGGCGGAGGGGGGCCGCGGTGGCACTCGCCGCTACAATTGCTAATTCGTCCGTCATTGTAAGTGATTCAAAAACTGCCATATACAACTTCGGAGCGGGTAGGGTTTGCAAGACAGCCTTAGCCATTCTCTCTCGTAATCCGCCATCCCAACTTGTTGCGTTAATGTGGACACCTGCTCACGCAGGCCTAATTGGTAATGAAGTGGCCCACGCAAGCGCTCGAGCTTTAACGATCCGAGCGCAGGCTAGCCTAGGGTACGCTTCAGAAACCAATAATCTCCCTCTTTCATTTACATCTAAAGAAAGATTACTGACATACCACGACATTTGCGGGCATTATCGCCTCGGTCGCCGAACCCTACCGCCTTTACTGCGTCAGTCCTCACGCAGGCGTGAGGTTCTATGGCGTAGACTACAAACCCAAACTTTTCTCTCCCCTGCCTTACGCCACAAAATTTACCTCGGAATGTACCCAAATTCAGACTGCAAGTTTTGTTCTGTGAGGAAAGCGGACCTTAACCACATTATGTGGCAGTGTCAAAATCGCTCCCCTCCCCCGAGCCTTCGTAAACAATTAAGTAGTCAGGAGCTGTGGGAGGCTGCCATGCGCAGCCCCAACCCCAAACTTCAGGAGGCTATCCTGAGGTGGGCTGATGTGATAGAGGAGGCCTACCGTGCGTAGGATCCCTCGCCATCTCGCAGCCCCTTTCCCTTAAGATGGGATAAATAAAAGTTGTTTCTCTCTCTCTCGATTTGAGAGAAACTGTAAAAGCGTTGCGTGATAGAAAACACGCTCAAGCTGTTGCAAGATCTGCGTACCGCGAACGGCAAATGGTGGATATGAATAGCTCGCCGTTATATCGCTGGCATGAGCATGGCGTGTGGCTGTGTTGGCTAGCGCAGCAGGCTGCGGAGCGAGGGGTCACTGGTTCGAATCCCCGGTCAGGCGGTTTGGATTTTTTGTCTACTGATCTATTTTTCTTTATGCCTTTTTTATATATACACATACATATACATATGTGGGACATGACGGCGACGGCGAAAATCGGTGTCCATATAATTGCTATCGCAATAAAAAAATCACAGCATATCCACGAAGTGAATGATGGTGAGTGGGCGAAGGTCGGAGGGATCATTCGGGTAACCGTGAATCCTCCCGTACATTGCCCACTCGAATATGCAAAGACGGGACAACACGTGTCACGTCTTTGCATGATCCTGGGTGTTCGATCGTGAGCTCGGCACGAGCGTCGCCGACTTGTGTTCCGGGCGCTCCCAGCCTCAGCGACAACGCCAGTTCGCGTTCCACGACAGAGGAAGACGATGCCACCTACTCAGACACCGAAGCCCACAGCAGTGCTCGACGCAACGCCACGCCTCCGCATGCATCGCCACAGAACGCTGCTGTGAGTTGTGAAAGCCACGCGTCCTTGACTATGGGTTGTGACGCCGTCAGTACCGGAGCCGCCGCATGCTCCTGCCACGCGCTATTCTTATTTTCACTTTTGTTGTATTCGGTTTTTCGACCACAAAGACCGTCAGCAAAGCTCAGCTCAAGCCGCGCCTTATTGTTCTAGAACCTTCGCGATTATTGTAGATCGTTTTGTTAAGATTGCGCGCAAGACGCGACCACTCGAGATTATTCCAGAGCGTGCGCGATGACCAGTGATAAGGCTGGAATGTTCGACGCGTGATGCATAAAAGCCGGCGCGCTCCAACGATGTGCAGTTCATCGACGGCCGACGCTCTGTTCGCCGCTATCAGTGCAGCGTGTATTGCCGTAATCTGACTTTCTGTTTACCGGCCACAAGTTCGGCCTAATAAACAGTTTCATTTTGGACCTACCGACTTCTGCCTTCGTCGACGTCACGACCACGTGACACTCCGCAGTATACCGGCTGCCCTGGCTTTGCATGCGACTCACACGACAGCACTGTGGGGCTGACTACCTCCTCTTAGTGGAACCACTAATGCCATTTAGTGATATTATTTCCAAGGACATATACACACAACGCCATCTATTGAGGAATTCATAAACTAGAGGTGGCTACATACATACTACATACAAACGGAGGAGGGAACGACCCACACCCTAAGGAGCTTCGCCCCTAAAAATGAAAGTCCACAGCTCTCAAGAACGAAGAGGTGTATTCCTCCTGATATAGCGCGAGCATAAAACGACAGTCGATTGTGTAAAGAAACGGTTTGCTCCTATATTTTTCTAGCAGTGATATTACTTTCAAAATAATGCACGCTCGCTCTTGCAAGAAAAAAGAGTTTGCGCACGGTGGATCTGTGAGATAACCTCTCTTCAACAGCGATCCGTGTTTTACAGCGAAAGCTGTTATGAGATCACAACAAGGGTCGTTTTTGCGCCGTAGTTGTCCGCCGCCGCCGCCGGTGTCCGTAACCAATATCGCACGAAATAAAAAAAAACTAAATAAATAAAAAAATACCTGTGACAGAATGGGAATCGAACCCGGGTCCTCTACGTGGCAGCCCAGCACTCTACCACTGAGCTACGCCACTCCTTGAAACTGCGGTGCAAACTGACCCTAGGCAGGCTTCATATCGGGTAAGGAATCGCGTTAACGTGTGTTGTAAAGCGTTTTAGAGCAGTAAAGTAAGAACCAGGCGTCACACAATGCGAATTGCGTAACGAGTGGGGCGTTCAATGCTCCAACCCATTACAAAAGCCTGTAGCATAATTCTTCATCGTCGTCAGCCACAGCATCAACAAAGTGCACATAATTTGTTACAAGAGTGTAGCGGGCACCACGCTTTTCTGAAGAATGACGAAGAATGGCATAGTAGACGCTTCCCCACTACACAAAAATTATGATGATTTATAGCGTAGTGGGTACCATGAAAGTGGGCTTGTAGTAGTTGTCCCAAGAGTGTTTAAAATAAAGGCTAAAGGCCGCACTTCCAGCTTTCGCTGTGGCTGTGCTGCGCCTTCTGCGCAGGCCTGGCGGTTTTTTTACCAATCCGCCCTATCATGTGACGTCACGAGGAGAGAGCTAAGGGTTTTTCCAGAGGGTGGTGGCATAACGGTCCATTCTCGTTGACAGGTTTGGTTGGGCGTCCACAACAGCTCGGCGGACACAGGCTGCCAGCCATTCGCAGTGGCAGGCTGTGTCCGCAGACCTGCTGCAGACGCCCGACTAAATCTGTCAATTAACGGGCGCACGTTGCCCGCGTCTGCAGCTCCCCTCCAAGCGTCACTTCCAGCACGGAGCCTCCGAGTGAGCGCAACCGAAGATCCGCACATTTTTTCGAAGATAAAACTACCAAACACGCAACGAGACAGGGGAACTACCAAGACAAGGGAAGCATAGAGGAGGCGCCGCCGCCATTGTCGCGCCGAGGTACCGCCACGTCGGCGAGCCCCGGCGCCCCGCCAGGCAGCGCACGCGAACAGTGCCGAACGCCAGCCACGCGATGTATATAACGCATACGGCGTCGTCGTCGACGCACTAGCCGATTGAAACGCGCGCACGAGTGCCAATTGACTCGGGCAGATAAGTCAACTCTCATTTTCCGATTCTACCTTCCAAAAGGAGTCAAATGAATTACCGAAGAGAGTCAGGTGGCCGTGGTCCCATTTTGACTCACCTTTTTTTTCTGAGCCTGTAGCCCTGTTTGTACTGTTAATTTTCCTGGGAACGGTGACATGTGCATCAGCACCACGAGACACCTTTGTGCTAAGATTAGAAAAAATAACGGTCCGCCGCGGTGGTATGGCGGTTACGGTGCTCGGCTGCTGTCCCGAAAATTCGTGGTTCGACTCCGGGGGCGGCGGTGGCATTTAGCTAGAGGCCAAATGCTAGAGGCCCGAGCTCTGTGCGATGTGAGGGCACGTTAATCACCACCAGATGGTCAAAATTTTCGGAACCCTCAACTGCGGCGTGCCCCGTATCCATATCGGGGTTATGGCACATTAAATCCCAGTTACCATTATAATAATGATAATAATAACATTACTATTAGAGAAAATAACTCAGCGCTCAGCTACAGTAAGTGATTGCGTGAACTAACATTGTGTTTTCTAGTTTCTACAGTCATCTAATTCTACATGATCACTTGAGTTGGTAATAATGACGTGTAGTCACTTCTGTATTATTTTTTGTTGTTTTCGAGAATTTACTTAATGCTTGCCTTGGTGATTTACTTCCAAAGTGCTGTTTCGTAAATCAGTGTGGTTAGGTTATTGCACGTCCTTCTACGTCCATATTTTCTTCGTGTTCTAAAGCAGGGGTCTCAAACACGCGGCCCGCGGCCTCCACATCGCTGTCTTCGTGCCATATTTTTAATTCTCTTTATAAGCATGTACGCGAGCTACATAGGAATGAATGGTCTGAAGCATCGTTTTCGTCAGGAACCTCATGTCGTCGCCTTGTATTGAAGCATAACCGTGATATCAAAAGTACATTTCCGAATGGGCGTCCAGATTTTAGCGATGTAGGCGACCGCTGTCGACATGTTGTTCGAAATATGGAGCAAATCTTCTTCAGCAATGACGCGTATTGGGATATGGGAATGTTTTTTTTTTTTTTTTTTACAGCGAAAGCTGTAGATGGCTAGGAGAAACGAAAAACCGCTCGGCATCTGTGTCACGAGCGGTCTCTATTGGCTGTGCTATCAGTTACGTCGTTCTGAGCGTCGTACCCAATGGCGCGTGAGCTTGGGTACGACGCTTGCAAGGTCCAACGCTTGCAGCCACGGCGCGCCCTCTGGTGCGCCGAAGAAACGGCGTTGCGGCAGAACAGCGTCGACGTAATTGCGGAAGCGCGTTCGCCGGGGCGAACGCCCGCTTTGGGCGAGAGTTTCTCCAGCGGCACTTTGGCTTCGGCTGCGACGTCTGTGACCGCCTGTGGTTCGACCACAACCTGGCAACGATAATTGTGGAAGGCTTCAGTGCAGCGTCGGGTTGAACCCACTGATAAACACTGGGGCCGCACATTTCAGCTTCGCTGGTTTACCATTTGTACGGAGTGCTTGGGCGGTGATTTTTTCTTTTCAAATGGCAACGTTTGTTGACAATTTGTGCAAACTGCGCCCCCCCCCCCCCCCCCCCCACCCCGCTTTTACGTGAGCACGGTCCCGGCCCTTGCGGGACTCAATTGCGTCAGTGCGGCCCGCTGGCTGAGCTGAGTTTGAGATCCCTGTTCTAAAGCATCGTGTGACTTGGCAGCGAAAATCCTAAATTTGTTTTTATCCTGACTGTACCTACTTTCTTCTCTTTTACCGTTCTACTTTCCTGTTTTTAAATGCGAAGCATTCCTTTGAGTACTACAGACACTTTGAATTCTATCTATCTATCTATCTATCTATCTATCTATCTATCTATCTATCTATCTATCTATCTATCTATCTATCTATCTATCTATCTATCTATCTATCTATCTATCTATCTATCTATCTATCTATCTATCTATCTATCTATCTATCTATCTATCCGCCTACGTCAGGGTGCTCTCGTGATCACCTTCTTAACTTGGGGTAGACCAACATTAGTATGGGAGGGTAAGAGGGTTTGTGGAGCTTTTTTTCTAAAAGAGCCAAATTCACTTTAACTGAAACTGAGAAAAACGTTCTTTTTTTGCTACTGACAGTATACCAACTAGCCCGGTCACATACCTTGCTTCAGTATGGTCGGGCCTGCTCAAACAACTTTTTTCCAGTATGTTCCTCTCCCCTAAATACCTCAAACCTACATTGTCGCTAAAATCTACATGGCACCATAGCGTCGGTATTCAAGAGTAAGGTTTGTATTTGGCTCATATAGATTGGAACATTTCATTTGGGCTTGAATTAGCTCTTAAATAAGTCTAAAATGATTCTAATGTACCGTATAGCAATATTTTGCTATAAAATTAACGTCATCCTTGTACTTCCGTCGGTTCCGTGCTTCGTCGCAAGGGCGTAATGGCGATTACTAGACTTTAAAAGCGAGGGGTCCTTCCTGGCAAAAGGCACACTATTCCAGACTGTCAGCAGTGTTTTCTTGTTCTTGGCATCTATTGAAGGCCTTGAAAAGTGTTCCAGCTCTTCTTCTGAGCTCGTTCTGAGCCGTGCCGTTTTGGATCACTTCTTCTTCTTTAAGGAATAGATCGGTGCCCAATATCTTCGTTTGATATTTAACATATACCGCATGGAGCGAATGGAGGACATGATACTGTAGCGCTAAAACTCGAAAAGAAACACTAAGAGAGAAAAGGAAGTAGGAAAGTCGGCCTCTGACTCTTTATATTCGAGTTTCGCCCTACAACATCATATCCTTCAGTAAGTGCCTACTCGCCCTAAAAAAACTAATTGTGGAACGCAAACACGATAGAAAAGCAACTAGGACACAAATGAAACAGATTGGATGCGACCATGTTGGTTATTTTGGTTACGATTGTTGACACAGTGCTGGTTCAATGAATGTGGCTCAGTTTGATTGAAACGGATGCAGGATTTGGTCCATTTTTGATTAGAAACTGTCTTTTTGAGTTCATGCCACAGTCAGGAATTGCCCCATTTTAATTCCAACTGTTTTAGAAGTTAAAGATTCTTAGGCGCGCTTTACGGTTCCCGTGAAATTCAGCCTAGTTTCAGTTTCTGCATTTGGCTCTTTAAAAAAAAAAACGCCACTTTTGACGAATATGACTGTCTAGACATGACATAAATAATGTGAAAATCCCGTCACGTACGGCGTCAAACCCTTTCCTGCAGACACGTGTGGCACATACCCCATGTACCTCGGGCAGCGGTATGCGGGTATGCGCCACAGGTGTTTGACAGTTTATATCTACCGAGGAACGGCGAGAACAGATTATTGGTAATTTAAATGCCAGAGCGTTAAGAAAAACCGACATCGGCAGCGTTGATCCAACGAATGCAAAAGAATAAATGTTATTGTCGCAGCAAGAATCAAACCCTAGCATTCTGCATTTCAATCAAGCATTCTACCACAGAGCCATGCCAGGTCTCGGAACTGCTTTGGAAAAATGCTCTATGCAGGCGTAATATTCGCGCAATGTCAATTGTGATTGCAGTGCTGCGCATTTATTTTTGAAACATTACATATGTACTGCAATGATACAGGGGTCACGTCGGGTTAGCGTCAATTGTAGTTAAGTACCGCCCACTGAAGTTGGTCTACGTAGCACTATTCAGGGCTACCACCCTCGCAAGCACAAGGGCTACATTTCAGCTTAGCGCTTCTGGTGTTGGTAATACCCATGTTGCTCTTGGCATCGTTACGCGACTGTAAACAACTGGTTATATAAAACATATGCGACTGTACAACATACATGTCTGTGCGTATAACATTTGTAGACATGTTTAGCGTGATATCGTGACGTTTCGCTCAACAAAATATTACACCACAGTGACCTTCCCTTCGCATGCTCCACATGACATCAATTCCCATGGTACCTGGGATCTGCCGAATATTTTCTCTTCTTGTTGAGGGCAATCCTCGCCATCATTAATCACTACATTTTACGTTGCCTATAACGAAAATATTTCATGTTAATTTTCCTCAAAGTGTGAAAACTAAAAGCCGGGAAAGATATCGCAGGACAACCTTATCTGTGCCAGTTCGTAATCCGTAGATATCGGGCTGGCTCGTAGGTTTGCTTCTTTCAGAATACTTTCTCACGCATCCCAGACTTCTCACATGCACTTCAAAGCAAGGATTAGACAAAAAAAGAAACAGGATAATTGAATATATTGCGACTTTCGTGTTGCAACGGAGAGGACAACACAAGAGCGCGTGCGCCCTGTACAGAAGGTAGAAAGAGGAACGAAGAAGAACTCGGTGTTCCCGAGGTGCTAAAAAGACCGACCTGTTGCTGTTCTCTCGATCTGTGGGCTATGACTTCTGCCTTGACGTCGACAACATGATCAAGAAATTTTGGCTACATCATCACGATGGCCTTGAAGAAACCGAGGGACTACGATTATTGGTAGCTACAAGGAAAAAAAATTCACATGACCCCTGATGCATTCGCCTAAGACGGCTTGACTACCAAAGCCATCGCACATACGCCGCTTTGCTTTTTTTTCGCACGAAGGCCGCAAAGGTGAAGTTAGCGCACAGCTTAGTGCTTGAGAGGTCGCTATAGATTTGTTGAGCCAGCTTTTCGTCCAAGGCTACCTTGACGTGAACACACAAGGCTTTCGCCTTAATAAATGATGAGTTTCTGACAACGTTCTGACCCTTGAACATAATGCGGAGATGGTGTCTTTGCTATGATCTCACCTGTATTTCTTTCTTTATTGATCTGGCGCCGACATGGCCGCTGGTCACTTACTTCTCGTACTTCTTCAGGCTCTGCAGATGGTGACGACTTTCTATGCATCTGGAGCGGAGCGGCTTTTCGACCACTCAGACGGTGCCGCTTGGCATGTATGCCCTGCTCTGCACTTTTTCACGGAAGCGCACATTCCTTTGGATATGACGGCGCTACTATCGCTGTTCGACTGTCGCTACGCTGACTGGCAACCTGGCGCATCAGAACTCAACGTCACACTACATAAGCTGCCACCCCTGCATAGCACCTTGGGATCTGGCGCCGGCATGGACGCTGGTCACTTACGTCTCGTACTTCTTCAGGTAGGCTTTTTTTCTATTGGCCTGTTAACGGTAAACCATTTCGAAAATTGGCGCCAGATCCCGATTCCCCCCTTGAATTTTTGTATGCTCAGCATATTTTTTCATACGAATCAAGTGTTTTTTATGTGCTCGATATCTGCGAAAACTACAGGAGATGTAGAACAAAACCCAGACCCTCTGACTTCTGAGCAAGAAAAACAAATGTTCACTGCTGTCATGGCGATTCCTACGGTGCTACAAAAGCAGACGGAAACTCTTGGGTTCCGTAGCGGCACGGCAAGAAGCACTCGAGCAAACGTTTTCGCAGATAGAGGACAAATTGAACGTCTTTGAGGACATTGTTTCCGGTGCTTCCAGTAAAAGTGAAGCAATTTAACTGCACAGACCGACAATCTTGCTGCGACGTTTTCGAAGCTGCAAGAATTCGAAGATGACATGGAAAATAGATCTCCAAGAAACAACCTTATCTTTTTTGGCTTTCAAGATGCAGCCCGGAGAAACCTGGCAAGATTCGGAGACTAAGGTGCTTGCCTTTTGCGAGGAAAAATTAAGTCTTTACTTCGGCTGATACGGTCGAGAGGGCTAACAGGCTCGGTCGCTTCACGACAACAAAAGACAGGCCTATTATGGTTCAGTTTCTTTCGTTTAAGGAAAAGCAGCGTGTTTTGTCAGCTAGTTCGAGGTTGAAAGGTACAAGCTTTGCTATTAGCGAGGACTATAGCAACAAAGTCGAGAAGAGAGGCGACAAAATTAATTCAGTTCGCGAAGAGTAAGGGAGGGGACTTCAGGCTACGGTATAACTAACTAAAGACTGGCAAAAAAAACTTTTGTCTATAATGCTGAAACAAACAGCGTAAATAAAACTAAGCCATAGCAACTAAAAAGGCCCTCCTAACTTCTAGACAACCGTCCAGCACGGATGACATCGTGTGTATTGTGGTAAATTGTCGTAGCTTAAGAAAAAATTGGGGGTACCCTTAAGCTTCGCCTTTAAGAGTTGAACGCGATAGCGATATCCCGTCCCTACTGCGTACTTCAATCACTTAGTGCATACTATGTAATGGGTAGTATGGTTTAAACCAGGAGAAATTATGCGCGGCAAATGTGGGAAATGTTTTCGAACTTGCTATGCACCCACTACGTGGTGTTAAGGGAATACGCGCAGTAAGGTGTGTGCCGTTTGTAATGGGTGGCTGGCTTTAAACTATGGAATCGTTATGATAGTCACATATTCTGACGCCTGATGGCAATTTACGCTTGTACCACGCAATATTCCTGGGATATTACATGTTATATTCCGACGCCTATATAAAGGACGCTTGCGTTTGCGAAGCATGGAAGTTAATTTAACTGCATTTCCAAGCAGAGGAAGTTATTTTCACAGTATATCTAAGCAGAGGCATGGCTGTGTGGTAGAACACCTGCTTGCCACGCAGACCCGGGTGCGATCCTCACTCGGACCCGAAAATTTTTATTATTTATTTTATTTGCATCTTTCTCGATTTTTCGGTCACGGACAAGATGATGATTTTTCGCTCACAACCAACGACGCCGACGCCGGAATTTCTGCGAAACGAGCTCTTTAACGCTATCGCTTTAATAAAATTATTGAATTTGCCGCCCTCGCCGAAACGACAAAGCTCCATGTAATACTTTACTCTAAGAAATAACCGAGTAAAAAGGGTGTCTTTTTGATACACAGCTATAATCGTCATCTACCCCGCGTACTTTCCTGACGTTCAACACCGCCCTCCCGGCACTACCCGGTCACGAACGCCGCGCGCGTTATGGGCGTGACTAGCATTCTTGATAGAAATGTGCCGAGAGCCTGGTTTTCAATATAGGAAACGTGAGCAAGCCAGATGACGATTATTGTTGTGTAGCAGAAATACTCCCAAAATTCTCGACTTTTCTTAGAGTGTTGGATCTGTATCTTGGTTAGACGACACAATAAATGACAATGAAATTTTTCCAACCTGCTACACTGTCTACAGGAGGGACAGAAACGCGCATGGCGGAGATGTTTTCATTCTGATTCACAATACAATATCTAGCACCCTCGTTGACGTTGAAGCTGGCTCAACCGAAATTGTTTGCTGCAAAGTATTGTTGAACAAGCGCTCATCTGTGGCATTCATTTCCTTCTACAGACGACCCAGCTCGAGAACCCCTCAACCCTTTTTCAATTTAAGCAAGGTGCTGCTGACATTACAGACAACATACATTGTTTTGGCAGGCTGTCTTGCACAACACAATTAGTAGAATTTTATCACGATATACAGTCGGGCGTATATACTGTAGGACAGGTTGATGGTGTGTTCCTGGATTTCCGGAAAGCCTTTGACACAGTTTCCCATTCACTCTTATTGTTTAAACTTAGCATGCTGAACATTAAGAAGACCGTTTTTAAATGGATCGAATGCTACCTTTCTCAAAAAAGACAATCTGTAGTACTAAATGGAAAATGCTCCGAATATGCAGATGTTACCTCAGGGGTCCCACAGGGCTCCGTTCTGGGTCCAGTATTGTTTTTAAATTATGTCAATGATATCTCTGCAGGAATTTCATCTTCTATGCCCCTAATGAAACGTTCCGTATGTACGGAAACCGTAGATACGGAATTATTGGACTACGGAAAGCCGTATCATGCGGAAATCATGCGGCAATCCACATTTTATGGAAAGCCGTATTATGCGGAAATCCGCATTTTATGGAAAGCCGTATAATGCGGAAATCATGCGGTTATCCGCATCTTACGGAAAGCCGTATTAATTATGCGGAAATGGAATCGACGTGTGAATCTGGTGGAAAGCAACTTAACGTGGAGATTGAATGGACATCCACGTCTTGTGTAAAAGCAGTAATGGATAGAAATTGTTAGAATACCTTTCTTAAAGTTGCAGGATAAGGAAATGAAAGATTGGTATCTTTCTAAAACAGTCTTGATGCGCGAATAAAATAAGCTTTTAAAGAAAAGAATATGTTAACAAGTTACTGAATTAACATGCTAGACATCATAAGCTGTGGTCACATTGCAAAAAAATAAAGCAGTGTTGTATGTAATACACAGAAAAATTTAATAAAATTAGTAATTTGAAAAGCAGCTAGTCCTGCTGCAATGACTAAAATTTGTTTGATATGTTCGTACGCTCTAGCTGTGTCGAGAGCCATACCTCAGTGTTGACGGTACTCAAATGAAGTTACCCGGCACAGTCATTTCATGAGTTGTACGTCACCCACAGAATGGTGGCACAAAACATAGTGCAACAACAGCAATTTAGAAACAAAATCTTTATAATTAAGTAATAATCACAGCGTTGTGAAGGTGTGGTGTTGTGTTCATCTAATCAACACCTTGAGAAGATCGACGAAATGCTGGTTGAGGCTCCGGCACCGCTGTGCGACCGGGACGTGACTGCTATGCGCCTTGATGTGTTCTTCGCAGGCACCTGAATACATAAATGATGAACAAATATGATGTCAGACACACATGTAAGCAGCTTGATTCACATGATAATAACACGCAGTCTTAGAAGAGAAAAGTGCGCAAATGAGCTCTGCTGCATGCAAGAAAACGTAATGGCATGCTTATCGCATTGAAACTAACTAGGTGGTTTTTAATATAAGTAACCGGCAGTATGGCGGAAGCGCTCGCCGGTTTTCTACTGCTTACGCAGGCTGTCTGGGTGCATGGTGTCTCGGCGGCGGTGCTTGAGGCATCCATTGGCGGTGACTGTTCGCAGCCGTGGATCTTGCCGGATGTTTCTTCGGCGGAGACTTTGGCATCCATTCCCGACGAGGCGTGCCCGGTGCTGCGTGTGGACGATACACAGCTCGACTTCTGTCCCGCAATACTTCAAGCATGCTTCCTCGAGACGGAATTTGACGCTTTCCGCCACTCAAGTCGAAAACAATGTGCACCCGGTGACTTTGGCTGTCACCTGTTGGTACAAATTGTCCCCAAGGGCATTTGGACGGTGGGGCGTGGAACCGGCAGACTGGCGGAAGCGCTCACCGGTTTTCTACTGCTTAGGCAGGTTGGTGCTCTTAAAATTTTTTCTAAGCAACCACTTGCCGCCATGCCGATTCCACCCCAAGCGCTCTTATCTATGTTTTCTTCTCTGTCACGTTCGGCAAGAACGCGGCCAAAACAGCAGTTTGTCATTTTTCACAGTTCAGCATTTTATTTGTTACTATTGCTGTTGTGTGGCGGGGATATTGAAGTTAACCCAGGGCCAACCGATGCGAAATTTTCAAAGCTCCTCGATGGGCAAAATAAAATGATGTCGAAGTTAAATTCTATTGAAGACAAACAGAACCAACTCACCCTAGATGTCACGGACTTGAAGGCTCGCATTCTTTCAGTCGAGGCTAAGTTTGGCAAAGTCGATGACGTACGCAATACCGTCGCAGCAATGGCAGATCAACAGAAGGATGATCGCGCGGCATTGACGGCTCTTACCGAAAAGATTGATGATATCGAGAACAGGCAAAGAAAGAATAATCTGGTCTTCCGTGGCTTAGACGATCCATCCCCGAACGAGACAGCCGCCAAATCTGAAGAACTTATTTTAGAATTGTGCAGGAGAAAGCTTGGTGTCACAGGCTTGAGTATTGAGCGTGCGCATCGCATAGGGACATACGCGGCAGGCAAACCGCGTCCAGTCATAGCTAAATTCACTTCTTATAAATACCGTCAATCGGTGCTTTCGAACGCTTACAAACTCAAAGGCACCAGTTGCAACATAAGTGAAGATTTTTCACACTCGGTCAGGGAAAAAAGAAAGAAACTATGGGACTACGCGAAGTTGAACAAGCGGGATGGTGAAGAAGGCAGTTTTAAAGTATGATACGCTTAATCTACGGGGTAAACGCTTTCAGCTCTACCATTCAACGGGAGATGTAGTTCAGCTATGACCGTCTCGTAAGCGTACTATAGGGTTGCCTTTAAGGGTTTTATTGATAAATTGCCGGAGCATAAAGAATAAGATTGATAAATTTCAATGCCTATTATGTACTGTCCAACCCACAACTTGTATTGGGCACTGAGTCGTGGTTAGATTCTTCTGTTCTGGATTCCGACATCTTCCCGACAAGCTACCACTGCTTTCGACGCGATAGAAACTCTCACGGCGGAGGTGTCTTTATTTTGGTGATGAATAGCATACCTTGCGTTCACTTGCAGTGCGCACTTTCTGATGTCGAGGCAGTTTTTTTGTAGGATGCGGCTGGCCAATGGAAAGGGCATGGTAATTGGCTCCTACTATCGCCCACCGAGCGCGTCGTATGAGGAGTTTACCAAGCTGTCCGATTTTCTTGAATGTTTAAAAAACGACCGTGTCTTGTTCGGAGGCGACTTAACCTACCAGAAATCGACTTGTCATGCAAAATTCCCAGAAATACTGTTACTGGTTGATTGTACTCCTCCTTCTTTGATCTAATGGACTCTCATGCATTTGAACAATACGTCCTTAGTGCGTCGCGTGATGATGGTGCTGGCCATGTCTTGGACTTGTTATTTGTAATGGGTCTGGTATTGTATCTGATGTCTATGCTATACCTGGTTTGAGTGACCATAACAATGTTGTAGCTGATGTCAGTGTCAATAATTCATCTGTGGTGAGGAAACCACCGAGAAAAGTATTCTTGTCGTTCTATAAATCAGTCTTTAGATTCATACTTCCCACCATTTGATACATTATCGGATGATTTCAGCGTTGAGCAGTTGTGGGAAAACCTTAAAAAAAGCTTTTCTATCTCCGAGATAAGTTCGTTCCGGCGCGGATGCTTTCATCCAAACGTGATAGGGACAAACCATGGTTTAATCAGCAACTGCGCCTCTCGCTGCGCAGGGTGCGGAGGGCGTACTTAAAGTATAAAAAACACAGGTCCCCGGTAAACTTATCAGAACTAAAGAGGCTGAAGTTTGATTTCGAGAAATTTACGAAATCGACTAAGAAAAGCTATTTCGCGCAGCTTGGGGAACGATTGGTAAAAGATACAAAAGAATTTTGGAAGTATATCCGGCGTAATTGTCAGAACGATGACACCGTTCCTCCTCTTGAGTACTTAGGCACTGTTATCGATGATGACAAGCGCAAAGTTGAAGTATTTAGCAGTTACTTTTGTTCTGTATTTAGTAATTTTCAAGCTCGGGTTGTAGGTGGGGATCTTTCGTTAAGTAATGAAGCAATGCCCGAAGTTGAGTTTGCCTTGGAAGGTGTACGTAAGCTTTTAGCAATGATTTCTACCAGGAAGGCAACTGGGCAAGATGATATAGCAGCAGCATTGCTTAGTAATTGTTGTGATTCTTTATGCATGTATTTCTGCCGCCTTTTTCAAATGCGTTTAGATACGGGTGCCGTTCCTTCTGACTGGAAATTAGCAAATGTCGTACCTATATACAAAAGTGGACCTAAAAACTGCGTTGAGAACTACAGGCCAGTGTCCTTGACTAGTATTACATGAAAAGTAATGGAACACGTTATATATAGTTGTATTATATCGCATCTTGTTAAGCATAATTTATTAAATGCTAACCAACATGACTTTAGACAAGGTTTTTCTTGTAGTACGCAGCCAGTAGAATTCACCCACGATTTCGCCTTAGCAATAGACAATAGACAGGTAATCGATTGTATCTTCCTAGATTTTCGAAAAGTATTTGACGTTGTGGTGCATGACCTACTTATTAGCAAATTGCACGCCTATAAATTGGACAAAAAAGTAATTGCATGGATATCAGAATACCTTTCACATAGACAACAGTCTGTAGTTTTCAACGGTATCTCCTCTGAAATCGCTGCAGTGACCTCTGGAGTACCCGATGCTCTGTTTTGGGGCCTCTCTTATTTTTATTATATATAAATGATACCACTAGCGGCATTACGTCGTCTTTCAGAATGTTCGCAGACGACTGTGTGGTGTATAGAGTTATTGATAGCGATTCTGATTGTCATGCCCTTCAGAGTGATTTAGATAAGGTATCAACCTGGTGCGCGAAATGGGAAATGTCGTCAAATGTTTCAAAGTGTTTATACATCACCTTTACAAGGAAACACATATATAAGGCATATGAGTAAAAATGAAAAAAAAAACGTTACTTTACGCAAGGTTAGGGAATGAAAATACTTAGGTGCTTTACTTACCTCGGATTTAAGATGGAACAGGCATGTACAGGAGATAAGGAAAAAGGCAGCACGCAAATTGGGCTTCCTACGACGAAATTTTGGGCAATTACACAGTCATTTGAAGGAACGATTGTATTTCACTCACGTACGTTCTGTAATTGAATATGCGTGTATCAGCTGGGATCCCCATACTCATCAGTTAGTTGACCTGCTAGAAAAAATCCAGGGTAAGGCTGTACGATTTGTCTTGGGAAATTACGACAGCAGCCTCAGTATCACTGAAAGTAAGCGCGCACTTCACTGGCAGGATCTAAAAGACAGAAGAAAGGCCCTGAGAATAAAATTCTTTCACAGCGTTTATTACTCAGAAACAAGTACATCTCATTGCCATCATATCTTTCGCGTAGAAGGGACCATGCCTTGAAAGTTCGCGAATGTCCTTTTAAAGGTGACACTTTGCGTTATTTATTTTTTTGTAGGACCACGAGCGAGTGGAATTCTCTTCCGTCAAACATTGTAGAAATACTTAGTAATGATGACTTCTACCACGCTTTGTGTGCAGAAATGAATGACTGTTGATTTAGTGATGTATACCCCCCTGCTGTAATGCCTACAAATGGCGATGCAGGTACTGAATAAATAAATAAAAATAAATCCTTTGAAATCTGATTACATAAAATCGTGAATTAAATGCTTCCGGTACACTAACCGAAATTTTAGGAATAGCCAGTAAAAGCCCTCAATGTACATTTTATAGTATGTACATGTACATTTACTGCCTTTTAAACTTTAAAGTTTGTGTGCAGTAATGGCATCATGAACAACCTTGTAAAGTGAAGCGCTGTAACTTATGAAGGCGAAAAATCAGCATGAAGGCATGCAGGATCGTGCAGCTGCGATTAGAAAATCTGTGCCAGCCAGACTACTATAGCCCACCCAAACAGAAATAGGGGAGCAAGGTATGTGAGCAAAGTAACTGAAATGAAATGCCAACAGGAGAGTTAGGTGCATGTCCTATCTGTAAAAGTATTAAAGCCGTAGTACATACAGTGTACTGATCACATTTTAAATACCGATATTTAAAATAACTGCACTGTTAATAATGTCAAAGGTGCAGTAGAAACGAACGACTCTTTACAGAGTGACGCATCATGACCGCACCTTTTTATAGCAAAATTGACTCAGACTTCGGAGTATCATTATGCAGAATTAAGAGAACAACCAAGTTGCAAATCACAATTTTTATAATGGCTACCATGATTATAACCCAGAGTCAGGCTCAACATTGCTAACATTTGTTTTTAAGGACTATGTTACTAGACTTGGCATGAACTTGACCACAAAAAGCGCAGCACATAAGCAAATGACAAAAGTTACAAGAAAAAAAAATAAGCAGCCCTCTTCGTTATCTTCAATGCCTTTGTATTTACCTGTATATATTGCCACGCGTGTTTCTTGTTTAAATTTTGCTGCATTCAGTTTACACGCACAAACGACTGTCAGCAATGCTCGGCGCAGACAGCGCCTCAGTGTTCGAGAAGCTTCGCGATAGCAGGAGATCGTTTCGTTACGATTGCGCGCAGGATGCGAACAGTCAAGCTTATTCTAGAGCTTACGCGACCACCAGTGATAACGCTGGAAAGTTCTATGCGTGATGCATAAAGGACGGCGTGTCCCAACGATGATCAGATTATCGACGGCCGACTCTGTTCGCCGCAATCATTGCACAGTGTGAATCGCTTGTAATTTGACTTTCCTTTCCCCGGCCACTAGTTCAGCCAAATAAAGAGTTTCATCTTAGACACGGCGACTGCTTCCTTGTCAACGTCACGACCCCTTGACAATATGCTGTTTTTTCTCTAAGTAATTTGTGTCAAACCATTTAGCTGAAAATGCACTGTGCCTGAAAAAACCTGTTGGTCGAATCTCAAACAAAAAATTGATGAAGCTTGCACTAAACTAGGCTACGCAAGCCTTGAAACAACGAAACTGCACGATTCTGAAGACTACTATGGTTGCTTCTGGGTTGTTTCCAGGCCTTAGCTTGGTAGTGAGGGTTTAATTCAGTCGCTGCTAACAATGAAATGATTTCAAAATTGCCCAAAAACGAAAGGGCATCGAGGCATCTATCGTCTTTCCCACTGCCATTTTTTTATTGTTCCAAAGCTCAAACTATCACCTTTCTGTTACTGCCATCCTTACATAAAATGGTCGCATAGAAAAGGAAGAAAAAAATCAGGTCTGAAAACGTTCACAATGTACGTAGACGTTTTATCGGTTTTCGCGACGGCAATTTGTGCACTGACACTCTAGCAGCAAGCGATCTAATTAATGAAGTGATCTCCTACTTTGAAGGCTTTGCTAATCTGCCGTTTTCATATTGGATAAATTCATTACCATAAAGCAGCAGCAAATCGACATTCATTTTGAGAAGTTCGAGACCAGAGCCATGCAGCAAACCGACATTCATTTTGAGAAGTTCAAGACGAGAGTCATGTACCAGTGTACTAGGAGCCAAACGCAACCTTCATTTAATCATGTGCGATGATAGGAAGCACCTATCGCAAGACTGATGAGCCCGTGATCACATTGAACTGAAAAAAGTTCAATACATTATTCAATGCCGCACCACATAGCCACCTTCGCTTTAGCAAATCCGTTGTGACATCGATTCATGCACTACACTGGGCAACCCAAAGGTTGAGTAGGTGAGAACACTGACAATGTATCTGTGCTTGTTTGCGCACCTCTCCATGCAACCACATTGTTTTTTTTCTCGAGGTACAGCAGAACCCAGCAGTTAAGTTCCTCACTACCCGCCTATTACGCCATTTTCCGCCAGTTGCAGCAAAAGCTCCCTCCCACAGTATTCAATGTATTGCAGAACCATTCCTATGTGATACGCTGCGAAGTGCACTACAAGCCAGTCGAGCGACCACAGAAGTGAGCGGTAATGTTGACTTTTCAGGCCACTTGGCCCGGCTTGACTGTTTAGCCGCATGAGCGGTGCAAAGGACACGCATAACAAACTTTTGGTTGCTGTGAACAAAAGCATAGCCTTTGAGATCGTAATGAAAAGATGGCTGACTTTTGTTTCCGCGGTTGCATTGGCATGGACTCATCATCGTTATTTCTCAGTTCATGGTCGCGATTGCTGTCGGATTCCTTGAGCAGGTTATGCGGCGTGTGCTTAGTTCTTCTGTGATGCCTACTACAACTGTTGGTGGCAAAAGAATCGCATATGTTCATTAGATTTATGTGGATGATGTCACTTTTAGCTATGCAGTTTTATCCGTCGACGAGATCATGGCTGAGTGCGCGCCAATGCATGTACCAGTGACGAAGCTTAGGAGTTCATTAAGCAGGGATAATTTTCTTGAACAATTGCTTTCGGGGGTACTTCCACTTTCGTGAAACATTTGATTGGCCGGGTTGCTACTAAATTTATTTCAATGATATGACACTGCAGGTACTCGAAAAAGTTTTTGTGTTGCTTGGGCATGAGCACAAGACAATTTTGCACGTTGTTTTTGATCGATGCAATGCTTCAATGCATACGCTTCTATGCATTGCAGAAAATTCTGTGCCACTCAATATTTTTTCACTTTTCCAGCTTTTTAGCTCTTGCATTTCTTGGCTCTGATGTTTCTTTCTCACGGTCCCTTCAAAAACATATCAGCGGTGTTCTACTGTACAGCTCATCTAATGTTACTCTCAGAGAAACTACATGGAAACAACGCCCTGCTCGAGTACAATGAGAGACTGCAATTTGGAAACTGGAACTTGTGGGAAAAAAGCTCAAAGTAAAGCAAAGCAACGGACATCTCGCAACCTACCTGCCATCGCAGGATGGGAAGTTCAGAGTGTGCGTCACAAGGGAAGAACAAAAAAAATTTGGTAAAGAGAATTAGTAACTGCACTCGTATTGTAAGCATAATATGTGCAAAATCTGGTTAACCTTAACCAGCATAAGAAAAACTACAACACTGAATATTGTAGCTTCAGATTCAAGACCATAAAATGCAGCGAAGACATTCTGTAAAACAAGACATTTGAAATTGCAACGATAAAATAATTGTTTACTTCTATATTTTTTTGGCCAGTCTCTGCCATAAAATTGACGTGAGCTTACATCAACCAATACGTGCAGAACCATGACGGTATTTTGGAGCACGAAAACAGACAAGATACACGAGAAGGAACTGTGGTATCACGCATGCGTTTCTCTGTTTTTTGTTGCCTTTGCTGTATGATAAACCTTGCCCATCTTCTGTGAATAAACTTTAGTTTGAAGTGAGCGCTCGTCCTGTTCAGTCCTTCTCGTGTATCTTGTCTATTTTCGCGCTCCAAAATACCGTCATGGATCAGTACAAACTCGCCCAAATATCTGTGCTTCTAAACGTGCACAAGTTTCAATGATCTATTGTGTATATCAGACACAAACCAGACTGCCGATGCAGTGCACAACACTGTCACAGAAAATTTCGACAAACATGACGACTGCAAAACGACCGTCCACCCTAATTTTTTGCTGTACATGTTTCAAATGGTCATACTCACCCAACCGAGGTGCTTATGATAAGAAGCCCAAGCCCACATGTACGGCCTCCCGTAAGTAAAACTGCAGCATTTCGTCTATGGCGAGCTTCTTGAGACTCTCACATCGGAACAAAACTCAAGCATAATGCAAAAATTTTGGCAGGACCCAGCTCTAGAAAAAAACTAACAGAGTTAGTATTCCCTGATGCATCTGTGCATTTACCGAGGGGATGAAGCTACAGTATTCTGCGGTGGTAGCCACAACGATTTTGCAAATTCTGAAAACCACTTGGGGCCACTAACAGGACCAGTGCAAAAGTTGACACTACCTGGCTAAAGAAATGTCCACGCTTGTAACTTGATTCATGGCTGCGCTAAAAACACGGACAACAGAGGAGACATACACACGATGGGCGCAAACTACCAACTTTATTACGGAACGCCAAAGTGAACCTATATATACACAAATCTCGTCACGTGCACTCTTTACGCCCCGTTTTGACAGATTAGCAACACGCCCCCCCTGTGGCTATCTTTCTTTGAAGCATGATCCAGAATACAACCACAGAAATTGATAAAACCTCAAGGTGGATACAAAACAAAATAATTGCAAGTAAAACATAGACACTGTGTGTCATTCAGACAAAGCCGTCTAAAAATTGGTGCTCTTTTTGGAGCAAAGTCAAAGTTTATTTTTTGAACGAGGTCACGTCTGTTGGATGTACAGTCCAAGAACAAGCAAGGCGTTGTTGCCACATAACAGCGCGCATTCCAAGCTAACAAAAAGAGGCATTGTGATGCTATGCTGCCGGTCAGCTCTTGAGAAATCGTGCCAACACAGGGTTCGAGAAAGCCTTGATTATCAGGTTGAACGCATGAGCAAGGCTGGTTATCCTTCTGAGCTTATCTTGAGTTGCTGTGAACGTATTTTGCAGAATGTGAAAGCAGAAGGAAAAGGAAAGCAGCCTAGTGCCGTCAAACAGCCAATTCACGTGATGCCCTATTTTCACCGTTTATCGCACAATGTAAAGAAAGTTGCGAAATGGTTTGGCGTCAAAACGGTTTTTACTGCCCCATGCAGGTTGGCCAAAGTATGCGCAATGATGCATAAGGAAAAGCGCTCCGTGTGTAACAAACGCCACGCCAGTCTTCACTGAATGCTCATCAGGTGTGGTATACGAAATACCCTTGACCTGCGGAAGAGTATACATTGGACAGACGGGGCGCTGTTTCAATGAGAGGGCGCGAGAGCATAGCTTGGCGGTACGAACAAACACCGGGGGGCACCTAGACTTTCACTGCAGGCGTTGCGGATGCACGCCGAGTTTAGAAGACACGGTCTTTTTGTCGAAATCCAGTAACAAGTTCCAAAGGGAAGTTGTTGAGGCCTATTTTATTAACAAGAAATCTGACAAATGCGTAAGCATGCCTTCTTTGACTTTGCTCCATAAAGAGCACCAATTTTTAGACGGCTTTGTCTGAATGACACACAGGTTCTATGTTTTACTTGCAATTATTTTGTTTAGTTGCTAATCTGTCAAAACGGGGCGTGAAGAGTGCACGTGACGAGATTTGTGTATATATAGGTTCACTTTGGCGTTCCGTAGTAAAGTTGGTAGTTTGCGCCCATCGTGTGTATGTCTCCTCTGTTGTCCGTGTTTTTAGCGCAGCCATGAATCAAGTTACAAGATTGCACCAACTGGCCCAATTGAAAGCGTTACTGTCCACGCTTGTCATCCCTATTCCTTCTAGCCACCCCGGCTGAACCTTACGCATTATTTCTTCACTTGTGGTAGGACAAAAACATCACTACTGAAGCACTCACACTGCAGAGCGTGAAGTTCCTCAGGGCGTGGTCACCTTCTTCCTCCGAGATGAAACAGCAACACAGTGCACTGGTAAATGCACTGCCGGCGCTGGTTTTCAATGTCCCCCAGTGCCTTCCTGTGTGTCACAGGGAGCTTGGGGGGTCCTTGGTCGTTTCTGGAGCCTACTGCCGCTTCTGGTTTTCCGCTTAAGATCAACCTGCACATTGTCGTAGATGAGGTCTATTAGAATTGTAAATTACGATATCCCAATTTCCGCATCGGAAGAAAACACATTTTCTCGTGGTACATTGAGGCATCCCTTCTTAAACTTTAGGCAAACTTTATTTACAATCCATCTGAAGCTGAATTGACTTTGAAGATGCAAGTTTATTATGTGCTCAATGTAAAAAAAGGTCATCCAGAATAACCACAACTGCAGTTGCATAGGGAAACAACATTAGCTGGATGTCTGGGCAGCTTCTATAATAGAATGGCTTACGCTGACACTGATGGTGCAAATATACTGAAAAATATGCAAAGGTCTTCAGATCAGTTTTGTGTAGCGCTCACATGTAGGACAACGGATGGAAAACGGTCACAAGATGTCGTCCGGTGAAGCACACGAGACACTGTCTGTTGTCCTACTCAAGAGCAGTGCACGACATTCATCATCAGCACCCACCAACTTGCTCAGCTCACAATCTTGATAAAGATTTGCTCATTAAAGCGACTGACAACTGGCCAGAATGTGTGAGTAGATCTAGGTGGAAATAAAAAGACCGTGAACTGCAGTGCATCCGTGCGTTTAAAGGTCCTGCAAACCAGTCTGTCACGCACCCTAGTAGAAGGGACCGGATGCTGCACTATGCAGTCCTTATGTGTACTGTACATATAGTCTGATGCTTTTATGTGCACCATATTACTGCTAAGAATTACAGTATTAACTATACTATTACCCATCCCCACTGTATTCTGTGCTGCTTACGAGCAGGAGGAGTTGACACCGGAAAGCAGCGCTGCTGTCGTAGCAAACTGTGGGTCATATCGAGCTGCTGCCCATGCATGCAACATGCATGCATGCGCAGCAAACAGCAGCGCACAAACATGTAATGCTGTCATGCTCACCTCCCGCTGTTTGCACCCTGTGTTGTGTAACACAACTTTATCACAGCCATAGATCCGAAAAATTCTTAACATGTTTCAGGGCACTTTCTGCGTTACCATTCCATGTTTTCATTAAGGTCATGTCAAACAAAAAGAAACAAGCCCTAAACGTTCCCTTGATTCATTCCATTACTCTGAACAGTAAGCTTTCCATTGCACTAAAGAAAACAGCTACCATAAAAAATTATTTTCGGTCACTTTAATTGATTTATGCTTTGAGCCATGTTAATATGTTAAACGGGTGTCCTGCTTAACACAATCTGGTCTATATGAACTGTGAAACAAGGCACCATATGCTGGAAGACACGCACAGAACTCGAGCCAAATATTTTTAAACTGAACCTAGCTTTCTGTTGAACATCCATGTGCACTAGAACAACACATCTCGAGCTAGTTGGTTGATCATAATGGTGCGAAAACAGTGCGCACTTGACCAGGACGGACGGAGGGAACAGCGCCTGTACGCTGTGCTCCCTCTGTCGGTCCTCGTCAAGAGCGCCCTGTTTTCTCCTCATCCTTATGCATTTTTCATTTTATAGCCTTGCTCGCTTCATGTTCTTCATGCCATTAACGCCTGTGACGTCTAGCCCATGTAACGTTGTATGAAAATGGAATTCCAGATTGCTAAATTTGAAGCTAACGAAGTGCATCCAGCACCAATTTCTGTAGCCATTCCTCAGGCAAGTGGCAGAAAGACTGATTCTTCAAAACATATCTTACTTGCATGCGTTACAAAAAACAGCCAACTCTGACACTGGTGCATTCTGTTAGCCGCTTCAGGTTATGAGGGGCCTTTCGTAACAAACAACAGAAAATCTAAGTAGCATGACGCGACACGTGGTGTGCCCTCCCTTCCACCTACACACACGTACACAAACACACACACGCAAAACAACTTATTAAAAAGGACCGAGTCACACACAGTTAAGATGAAGGGGACTGAGTGTTGCAGAGTGATGAGTGGGCTGAGATAGGATATGATATTGATACTTCTTTTGACCATCAAGTAATGCAACGACTTTAAAGAGAAAAAGCTGTTTGTTCTCACATAGTGAGTACAGCCAGAATGTTTACTTGGAGTGAAACAAAAAACCTGTACACACACTTTTACAATGCTTTTGAAATTAGACACATCAGACATGTAAGTTTATGCGGCCTGTAATATTAAGTACTAATATTTTTGTCACATTATGCATTAATCAAGCACGTCACCGAGTGTATTCACGTCTAACATGATATATTTTAAACATGCACCAGCTGAATAGTCAACAAAGTTTTTAGAGCATTTATAAATTTACCCAAATCAACTTACATCGACTAGGCAGGTACACTATTCGCCTAAAAGCAAGAGGTATAAAGTGATTCCTGCGTTACACCTATTTTCTGCAATTTTCAGCAATACAGGGCAAAGTGACAACAGTTTCTTTAAAAACCCCTCTAATTATAACATGGAAGAAAGCACTCTACCGGACTATCTTACACTGCTTATAATGTCGTGACCACTAGATGATGTCTCATAAGCAGGGTATCTCCTCTCATGCATGGGACAATCGCTCAGCCTTCTGAGATTTCTGTGAAACTTTTCTAAATTTCACATGTCGTTATGACTGATTTATTGTGGACAGATTCTGCTTGCACAGAAAAACTTAATTGTTACAGTAATTGCAATAAAGGGCCCCTAAACCACCTCCAATAATTTTTTCAACATTTCAAGTGAATGCGTGCATCGAGTTCAGAATAGTGTCATGGTCAACAATGCCAAGTGCGGCAGCGCTATGAGCCACGGGTTGCCCCACAAGTTCCTAGAAACAATCTTGTCTACTCTCTGAGCCTTTCGCCAGTGTTCAGCCCCTCAGTGCTTACCTGAAGTCAACATTTACATCTGCTCGTCATTCACAATAGGGGCTTTTAGCTTGTACGTATACATCTTTACGTTACCGTGTTACCGGATACTGGAAGGAATCTGCGCATGCGCGTTTCTTTACGGAACGTATACTGTTACGGAACGTAAACTACTCGCCGGATAAGCTTTAGTTTTCGGCCTTATCTCACAAATCCACCTTCGTTCGTGGCTACTCGCGATATCCGCTTTGAGGAGACTCCAGCCGCCGATGCCGAGTCAAAATAAGCTGAAGTGCGAGCGATCACCTTAATTGTTTCAGCAGGATTGCCGAAGCTAGTGACCTAGCAAGCCGAAGCGGTAAACGTGAGAGGCCTAAAACCCCTGACATGCCCGACATGCTAGATAGGTGGCGCCATCTAGCGGGGCTAATATGAACCAGGCAAGCACAGAATTGGTATTGCAGAAACATCGTGCATTCTACTTCTGATTTGAATGCCTTGCAGCGGTATAATTACGAATGAGTGGCCTTTTTAATCATTTCTTCCCTCAAAAACACTCGGCGAAAACAAACGTGTCCATGACTGTGGTTGCACAAATCGTCACAAGATGTCGAGACCACCGTCCGGTAACCTGGTATTTTATACGTTTTATACTCCTTAGCGTACATTGGGATACCTTACACGCTAAAAAACCTTTTTTAAATGCGAATGCATTTCTTAGTCGGGCTATGGCAGGCATCCGACGTTGTCCGGCGTTGTCGGCGGCGGCGTCCGCGCGCCGGCAGGTGTTATTTATTTATTTATTTATAAAATACTGCGTACAAAAAGTCCAAGCAGGGTGAGCAAAATACATAACAAATAACAGAAGACAAGGTTGCAAAGTGTTTTTACAAAATGTTGTTGGTTGTAAGACGGAGGGTTACAAAAAAAAAGAAGAAAAAAAAGCAATTTAACAACTTCGGCCATAATACAATTCAAAGAAAGTAATAAAAGAACAACAGTATTTGCACAAATGGTCACGGGTTTTGGGGGGAATGCTTCCGGTAGATTATTCCAATCAGCTATAGTTTGTGGGAAAAAGGAGAAGCGAAAAGTGTCAGTCCTTGCGAATATTGGCGTTAGAGAATGAGGATAGTGGTACCGAGTGGGTCTGCTTAACAAGGGGAAAACGTATGCTGCGGTGTCCAAGGATAGCTAATGGTTAACTATGTCGCAAAGAAACTGTAGACGACTTTTTTTTCTCCGAGTTTGTAGTAATTCAATACCATTTGCAGTTAGTAGTGCAGTGGGGGGAGTCAGTTGACTTAAATTTACTATAAATAAATCGTACTGCTTTCCTTTGAATTCTTTCTAGGTATTGAATGTTAATTTTTGTGTGGGGGGTCCCAAACTATAGAGGCGTACTCAAGTTTTGGCCTAATTAAGGAAAAGTAGGAGAGGAGTTTAACACTAGCCGGGGCAGTCTTGAGCTTGTGGCGGAGAAGGCATAATTTCCGGAAAGCGGCAGAGCAAATGTTATTTATGTGTATATTCCAGGATAAGGTATTCGTTAACGTTAGACCTAAGTATTTATAGGAGGCTACTTTAAGCAAAGGTGATTCAGCTAAATTGTATGTGTAGTCTAAGGGGACTTTTTTGCGCGTTAGAGGGAGATACACACATTTATTTGCATTAAGAAGCATTCCTCATTGTTCACACCATTTTGAGACATTGCCCAAGTTAGTATTAAGGTCGCATTGGTCACGAATGCAGGTTACTTCTCTAAACAAAACACAATCGTCCGCAAATAGACGAATTTGTACAGGGGTGCTAATTACATTGACAATGTCGTTTATGTAGACCAAAAACAGTAGGGGGGCCGAGTACATTCTCCTGCGGAACGCCAGAAGTCACCGGAAGGCAGCCGGATTGTTGTTCTCCCACCTGAACGTATTGGTTGCGGTTGTGGAGATAAGCTGAGATCCAGGAGATAAATAATTCAGGTATACCAATTAACCTAAGTTTTATAATTAGTTTATTGTGTGGAACTGTGTCGAATGCCTTACTGTAATCTAAGAATATTATATCAGTTTGGCCGTTAGCATCAAGACAAGCTGCAAAGGTGTGAACGATAGTAACCGAATTGTGTTGTAGTAGGAAATCCTTTCGAAACCCATGTTGATGATATGTTAAAACGGAGTGTTCTTCTAAGAATTCATTTAATTTGTGGGCTATTATGTGTTCGATAAGCTTACAGCATGATGATGTTAAAGATATCGGTCGGTAATTTTGTACTACAAGACGGTCGCCTTTCTTGAATATAGGAACAATTCGTGCCGACTTCCAGTCATCTGGCAATTCCGCGGACAACAAAGAGACACGAAAAATGACGACTAAGTATTTCGCAACAGACTCTGCAAAGCGACGCAAAAATATGTTGGGGATATTGTCGGGTCCGCAAGAAGTTTTAGTCTTCGAGTTCAATAACAAAGCAACGACACCAGAATAAGAAATAAAATTCACATTCGCAGCATGGTCGGCATTTATGCTAAATGGGGAAGCACTAGGAGCAGAAAATACACTATGAAAATATTCATTGAAATGTTGAGCAATGACAGCTTGATCAGATACCATTGATCCATTAACAATAACTTGTGATATGGGTTTCTTTTTTTCGCTAATATAGTTCCAGAATTTTTTGGATCATTCTTTATGAAGTTTGCAAGTGACGTATTGAAGTAGTACTCCTACGAGGCGTGCACGGCATGTGCAAGCTTATCTAGAGCGTCAGCTATAAATTTGGGGTCAGCATGCTTTTTCTTTAATCTTTTGGCTTTACGCTTGAGGTGAATGATGCTTCTCGTCATCCAGGGAGTGTGTTTGTGCACTTTTTTTACGTTTAGACGGTATAAATTTTTCGATACAGTAGAAGCATATGTGTTTAAATTGGTCCCACAATCTGCAAACATCGGTACTAACAAAATCTATCAAACAAGTTTCTAGGTGGTCGATAATGCAAGCGTCATTGGCACGTGTATAGTCTTTCATACAATGAAAGGACGAGCTTGCAGTTTCCGAAAGCGGTACCAGAGGGATAGAAACCGAAACAAGGTAGTGATCAGACAGCCCTTGATCAATTACTACAGTGTGTGTACTAAAATCACGAGGAATAAATACCAAATCTAAAATAGATTTAGCAGTGCCCTGATAATGCGTTGGTTCATGAACCAATTGTGTCAAATTATGTGCGAGCATGATGTCAAACACCGCATTTGCATTGCTGACATTGGCTGTATGAGTTTCAAAACTTTCCCAATCTACTCCGGGCAGATTAAAATCACCAATCAAAAGAATTTCGTTGTCCTGGTATATACACATGTGTGCCTTTAATTTTAATAGATATTCAAGAGTTGAGTCAGGTGGTCTGTATAATGCGCATAAGATGAATGAGTGGCCCCACAAAGTTACTTTAACACAGATACATTCAATTTCAGGTATGTCCTCCAACAAGACAGCATCTAATTTGTGTTGGATCAGTATGGCCACACCACCTCCCCTTGATTGCCTGTCCTTACGGAAGGCCGTATACGAAGGCGGGAAAATGTCGTCATCATTCACCTGTTCATTTAACCACGTCTCAGTTATTACGGTGATATGAGGATCGTACTGAAGTAGCAGGATTTCGAGGTAGAGGTGTGCACGGGCTCCGGGTAGCCCGAAAGCCCGAGCCCGGCCCGGCCCGCGGGCCGGGTTCGGGTATGCGGAGGTCTTCCCATCTCGGGCCCGGGGCCGGGCTCGGGCTACTCATCTCGGGCTTCGGGTGGGCCGGTCCAGGTGCAAAGCCCGCATCAAACCAAATATATAGACGTTGTGCCGGAATTGTTTTCTTTAAAGATGAACCCACTGATCACCTTTGTGATTCTTTATCCATGCAATCATCCTTCTGACCTGCATCAGAGATACTAAATTTCTGGAAGAACAAGGAGTCTAGATATACTGAGCTTGCTATGCTTGTGAAAAAAATATTCGCGATTCCGGCTACCAGTGCGAGCAGCGGACGGAACTTCAGTTCGACGGGATATGTATATGTGATTCAGGAGCGCCGCACTTCCCTGATGTCCGAATCATTGCACAGCTTGTTATTTTTACACAATTTGTAATCTTTATATACAAACTAACATGTGTCGTTTGCATATGTTTAACTTTGATATGTTGAATAAAATGTCACATCATAAAAAAGTGATATCTTGTCTCCGCAGCAAATTTTCATGGTGTCGGGCCGGACCGGGCGCGGGTTTGTATTTTTGTACGTCGGGCCGGGCCGGACGGGCTCGAAGCCCTTTAGGGTCGGGCTCGGGCGGGCCTTCGACGCAGTCAGTGGGCCCGGGCCGGGCTCGGGCTTGAAAATTAGGCCCGTGCACAGCTCTATTTCGAGGTGCTCGGTTTTATTCATAACACTGCGGGCATTCAAATTAAGTAGGCGAAGTTGCTTGTGCGCATGCACATTACGTCAGGTTTTCGACTGTTGGGGCGAGGTGTTTTTGGAGCCGGTCATTTTTATCCGCCTGTTTTGCACCTCATCCCAAAAATACATATCCTTATCGATCTTTAGTTTATCGTGTATCAGGTTGATTTTTTTCTCTTGTTCTATCTCGGCCTTTGCGCTGTGCCAGAGCAAACTGCGTTTCTTTAGCGTTGATTTTGAGTAATCATTCTTAACAAAGATGTTCGAGCCCTTCAGTTTGCTTGCGTTTTTCAATATCTGTTTCTTTTCTGTAAAGTCTTGCAGATACACTATTACAGGTCGCTTCCCCACGTGCTTACCAAGTCGATGGATACGCCCAGCAGATTCACAATTAACCTGAAGTTTTTCTTCAAAAAGACCCTTCACGACCTTTTTCTTTAGTACTTCTGATTCTGCTGAGGTCTCAGGTATTCCATGAATAACTACATTTGAGCGTCTGCTGTGGTCCTCAAGGTCTGTTAGCTTTTTAGTTTGAAAATACATCACGTGTTCAAACGATTTCAATGTGGCATGCAACTGATCAGTGTTCTCATGCTGTGCTGAGCGCTCAGATGCCTATATTTTCGACAGTACGCCTAAAGTCGAGCATCTGTTCTTTCAGCTCAGAAAATTGCGTTTTAATTTCCAGTAATTCCTTTCGCAGTTCTGCCTGACCGTCAAGTAGTTGCTCATATAGTTCCTTTTGGGTGGGTCCTGGGTTTTCCTCGACATCACCGCAAATTAGTAGTTTGCAAACGACAAAACAGTCATACGCTATTACAAAACAACGCCGTGGGCACGGCAGAACCAATAAGCCTCGACAATCACTACGTATTGAACTTGAACAGGAACTAACCTGCACCAAGCAGAGAAGCGTTCCGTTTAGCGACATGGCAGCCTTGGATCCACCGTGCCCACAGAAGATGAAATCGTGCCGGTGCTCTTTTATAGCAGTACCAGATGATGACGTCACGCTATGATGCTTGAAAGGGAAGGCCAGTAGAACTGCGTCGTCGGGTGACGACAGCGTTGAGAACGGGCGGCCTTTGCTGATGAGCAAGACGCATGAAGTGGCTGCGCGCATTCAAAAGCACCGAGGCCAAGCAAAACCTGCACCAAGCAGAGAAGCGTTCCGTTTAGCGACATGGCAGCCTTGGATCCACCGTGCCCACCTCTCCGCTCTCACTCCCTCTCCCATAGCAACAGCTGCGGGCGCGCGCGCTTATCCTCGCCCCTAGCAACCGGAGCAGGTGGTGCGGGCGGGGTAGCGGAGAGTGAGTGGAGAGGAGGAGCGCGCTCTGGTGTGTGAGGGCGCTCGCATTGCGGGAGCTCGGCGGAGCTTCCGCGATGAAAAAAGCAAAAACAAAACAGGCGCTGCGCCGTGCTCCCGACCGGGCTGCAGAAATTAGGCGCCTTTTCCTTCTTCGAACCACAACCACCATATATAAATGGAGTGAAGCGCGCGCGAAATGCATTCGCATTTCCTCACGATTCCCTTCGGGGAGGTGGGGGGCATTTTTTATGATTAGCTGGAACTTTCCTAAAACATGCGTTCCGGTAACACGGTAAACGCAATCCGGTATTCCAGTAACACGGTAACGTTAAAAAATTACACCATCTCCCGCTAAAGGGAACCATGTGTAGATGTGAAGCAGCGGGCGCTAACGCTTACACTGGCGGCGGCGTTGACGCTGGCGCTCATCGGAGCGTTGCGCAGGAGAGAAAACTGGGGAGGCGCAAAGCACGCAGTGATGGAGCGGTGTTTTCTACTGGAACATGCCAATCGCTGCTAATGGGCAATGAGAGACAGAAGACTCCGACTGGACACAGAGACCCGCAGTCCGCTTTTAGTTAACGCGCACGCTGCGAAAATTTTTATTGTTCAACAACGCACAGGAGAAATCTCCCACCGGCACCAGCATGGAGGTCAAGATCCATTGTCATATATACGGGGTGGCCAGTGAACGGTTGTGCAGCGCGAGCAGTCGGTTTTGTCAACCAAGAAACTCGCTAGCAGACGCTGCCTGCGTCGGCCTCGCGAGGCGAGAGAGGGGGGGGGGAGCGTAGGAGAGGAGAGAGAGGGGGGACGCGCATGCGCAGTGGGAGTGTGGGCGCCGCGGGCAGGGATGCCTAGAGGGGAGAGCGTAGGAGAGAGAGGGGGGGACGCGCATGCGCAGTGGGGAGTGTGGACGCCGTGGGCTGGGATGCCTAGAGGAGAGAGGGGGGAGCGTAGAAGGAGAGAGGAGGGAAGGCGCATGCGCAGTGAGGGTGTGGTTGCCGCGGGGAGGGATGCCTAGAGGAGAGAGAGAGGGGGGGAGAGGAGGTTTTTATTTTTATTTTTTTGAAAGGGTTTGCGCATGCGCAGTAAGGGTGGTCACGCCGCACACCACCACCGGATTAAGCTTCGCCATAAGATGCTTCACATCTAAAAGTATACGTACAAGCTAAAAGCCCCTAATACCTGTTTGTGTGCAGGCCGCTCTTCCTCCTCGCACGGTGAGGAAGAGCACTCGGCCAGCAGAAGAGACAAGCCAACAAATGGAGCATATAGCGAACAAAAGAGTGAAACCAGCGAGGGCCTGTGTTGTGTCATCAAACGTGTGTAACACTACTTACGGCAGCGTATAGAAAAATTCTCACGGCTATGTGTTAGTTGTAGACTCGTCCACAGCTGCAACACCGTGACTAAAATTTGACCGCATGGTGGTTTAGGATCCTTTTACATTGGCAATCTTGAGACATTTGCATTTGTTTGGCACATGTTATGGCACAGTGATATGTGATATGGTAATCCAATTTCGAATGTATGTCATGGTTTTATTCTATATGTGGCCACATGTAGCATGGCACAGCCCACGCAGACGTGACCACCTGCTTCAATCTTAACTTCTGCTTGCTACTTGTCCGCTACCATCACAGCCACAAATAAACGGTGAAATCATCTATAGCTATGTGCCAGCTTATGCTGAGGACAAAGCATCAAGGGTGTTTTGTCATTATTGAAATCAGTTAAGCAACACTTGCTAAAACACATTGCTGTCAAAGCATCAGGATGCAAAGGTAAAGCAAACAGAAGTGCCACTTCAAAAATTACAGGCCACACAGTGAACGATGAGAACTTGCTATATTCGAGGTGGAAGGCACGTGATTCAAGAGGTGCTGCCTTCTTTTCTTTTCCCTGCACTGCAACCCATTTTCTTTACTCACCCAACACGTCTGTAGACATGCCATGAAAACACCAAACAGCTGATGCGACGTGGATGAATATATCTCCAGGTGTTTCCGCCATTCGTATTGGCTGAACAGCCCTGAAGCCTCCACAGTGCTGCAACCAATTTGTGAGACGAATATAGTTTACCCGGTGTTTTTGAGTTACAGATATACATAAAAGACACCGAACTGTTCTATAAGGAAGCTTGCGCGAACGACAGCAACGGGGTAGACAGCCATGTAGTTGTCATGGCCAGTTGAGCCGGTGATTGGGGAAGCACGTGCTGCAGGAGCTTTTGCTTGAATGGTGCTCTGTGCAGTTGTGGTCTGTAGTAGTTGCACCCAAAGTAAGGCAAAGAAGTTACAGTCGAAGAAAAATGGTTGCAGCCCCTTCAAGATGTCAAAGGTGTGCCTCACGCATGGGAAACCCCAACAAGCATCACGTCTGTCCTAACCGCTTCGTTTCAGGTAGGCAAATATTTTGCAGGTATGCGCTAGAAAAAAATGAAAAAAAAAATGTGTGTATTCGTATGGTCTTAAGATAAGCAATTCCCGTTGTCCGCTGTCTGTCGGCTCTGCCCCTCAAGCCCAATGTGGCTTTGGCAGGCCAATTCTGTACTACATTGTTCCTGTTTGAAAAGGTTAATAAAGTAATATTATTATTAAACCATGCTTGTTTTCGGAGTTACTCTGTTTTGTCCACTTACTCGCAAAAGATATCGGGTTCTGCTGCGACTTCGTGGGGATGTTGTGTCTCCACATGCAAGGTCTCTTTTTAACGTGGCCTTCACTGTTTCTGCAAGTGGGTCACTGAGTGGTAGAATTAAAACAATGATAAAATTAATATCTACCGGGAGTTAGAGCATCCTTACAAGCTTGCTTATGCCATGACCAGGACACTATAGGACACTGCTTTACTGTTAGGCTTGTGCACCAAGCCACATCTGACACTGTTGTGGCCTTCAGCCATATTTGACTTCACTGCTGCTGCATGGCAAAACTCGTCCAAAAGCCAACAATTCACTAATGACCGAGGCGTCCACGTACATAATGCAGTTGGCTGCATGAAGCGCAAACTGGTCAGCATAGTAGTCTTCTTTTTTTGTATCGCTAACAGTCCTTCCAGAAGAGATTTGCTGCATACAGTCATTACACGAAAGATAAAAAAAACTTCATATACCTCAGACTTTCCTGATAATTTTGTACAGCATGCCGATTTGATCGAATAGCGCGAAATTAGAATTCGTTTTCAACTAAAACATTATTTTATTGAAAAATTCACAAGCAGCGCCAGGTGACTACAGTGTGTGTTTTTGTTATTTTCGCGACCATGCTAACAGCCATGAAAGCTAAATATTACAAATATCTGTCTTCTTTGCACAAATAGAAGTAAAAGGAGAAATAGCTCGTAAGATATTCTCGAATTTTGAGCAGCTTAACCATTTCTAAAAATTTTCGAAAAACAGTGCATTTTTGAAACTCAGTTCTTTCCTGAAAAGGCCTTGTCTTTTATACCAACCTATCAATTCTGGCACAGCATGACATAATAAGTACTGCATTCAGAGAATACATTCATCGGCATACCACATATGTATTCCGTCCCAACCAAGCAGATGAAAGAAAATGAGGGTACGCCTATATGTACTGAGGGACATCGAACACAGACTCGAAGTTGGGAACTACTCAAATACATTTAATTCAAATGGTTACTTATTTACAGAACATCTTCCACTCGTAGAACATGCCTTACCATTGTTATTTCGCAAACATCACAAAAGAAAAAAGCATGTTATTGTATTTTCTTGTTACAAGATATGTCCTTTACGCAGTAGCGACAACGCACTGAAAGCACAATGTTTGAAAATTCGTAATTTTGTTCTGATAAATACCATGCAACATGTTTTTTGAGAATATCATTCTGCAGTCTAATCAGAACAATCCGAATAATTTTTACCAAGGATGAGGTGTTCTTTTTAACATACAGTGACATTGATAGTTTACTTAATTTTTGAGCGATAAAACTGAAAATTATTAGACTAATAGAAATGCTGAACCTTATTATTCACATAAAGGCCTATTCGAGCTGTAAATATGAAGAAGCTAAGACGTTCGCAGAAGCAGCAATGGAATGCCGAAATCGACTGAGTTTCCAAAACCCAGCGTTTGTCGAGAATTTTTAAAAATAGGTAAATTGCTCAGAATTCGAGATTTTTACACGGGCTATTTCCCATTACTTCTATTTGTGCAACGAAGTAACATATTTTAATATTTAGCATGTGTGGCTGTTACCATGATCACGAATTTACGAACGCAGACACTTCAAAAGCACACACAGTCGTCACCTGGTGATGTTTGTAGATTTATTGTTCGTTCAAAATTTCTTTATTTGAAAACAAATCGTGATTTAACGCTATTTGGCGATATGTGCACGATATACACAATTATCAGGAAAATCGAAGGCATCAAGTATATGACGTTTTTTTATATCTTTTGTGGAGTTGATTGTACATATTAGCTGACCTTGTACTCCTCATTCAGTGCAGCTGTTCAAGATTGCAACCTTGATATCGTCCCGGAGGTGACACAACGTACGTGTGTGTTTCCGTGAAGCTACCAAACGCGCACTCAGAAAACCTTTCCGAAGTCACTGAAGAAGCCGATACGTTTCGTGTGTCAGTGTAGTAAACAGAACCACCAAAACAGAGAAACTCTCAAAGCAAAGTACGGTTTGCTTACCAGAACCGACGTGACAAGGACATATGTGATGCCCATTGGGGTTGTCTGCGCAAGCCATACCCACCCCCAGCACTGCTCCAATATATCCGTCTTGTCGCGCTCATTGAGGCACACCTTCGGCATCTTGTAGACGCAGCAATGACCTTTCTTCAATTGCAACTTTTTTGCCTTACTTTCGATGCAACTGCTACAGCCCACGACCTCACAGCAGCAGAGTTACGGTGTATGCTCCTTACGGGACAAGGGGATCTACAGTAACTCTACCACAGTGTACCATCGCGCCAACACCATTCAAGCGAGAGATGCTGCACGGTGCACTTTTCCCATCGCCGGCTGGACTGGTTTAACAGAAAATGGCCACCACCGTCGTTCATGCAAGCTCCCTATAAGCACCTCGACATTTTTCTTAAAAATCACTCAATCCACGGTTAATGCCCCAATGTGAAGTGTTATCGGCAATGCGGTGAGGAATTGAAATGTACTTCAAAGACATCCAAATAAGTGGCAAGTAAGCATGCAGTGGCCTTTTGTCAGCTGTTCAATGTAACAGCATGGAGTTTGCTTTGCTAAAGCCCATGCTTTTTATACGCACCATCTATTTTGATATTTACAGTTGTGAGCAATATGGGAAAGAACAGGAATTAATGTTTAATCAATGACTACTTGTAATGTACCGGTATGAATGTGACTTACTAAATAGCAAAAGATACCCTTTCGCTTGAGCACTTAGTGTTATGAACACTACTGGACTTGCGAACTGCATTTTGTCCAGAACAGTGGCAAGCTGGGCTAGTTTCTATGGATGTACAGTGGCGGTCAAAATTTTACGGACCACAGGAGCGCGTGGCAAACTGCACCGCGACGCCTTCTGACGGCTGCCTGCGAAGCTCGGAGAGCGCGCACTGCGCACGCGCGCCCTTTTAAATGCGAAGCATTTCTTAGCGAACTTCGGCGACTTTGAGCGTATCTATCTATCTAGCTATCTAGCCGCCTACGACTTTGTGCTCTCCTGGCCGTATCGTTAATGGGATTTATACCAAATTTGGTATGGCATAACATGACTGTATGGCGAACATAAATGGCTGGTCATATCATGAAAATCATGACTAACTTGTCATGAAAATTATGATTTACATGCCACGCTCATGGCGCGTTCGCGGCCGTTTCGTTAGCTTGATATACACCAAATTTGGGATTGAGTGACGTGATTCTATGACGAACATAAATGACAGGTGGTAATATGCAAATAATGACGTGCATGTCATGAACAACATGATTTGATTTACATGCCACGCTCACGGCCGTTTCGCTAGCTTGAGATACACCAAATTTGGTATTGAGTGACATGACTGTATGACGAACATAAATGACAAGTCGCGATACGGAAATCATGACGTGTCATGAGCGACATGACTTGCATGCCACGCTCATGGCGTGCTCGCGGCCGTTTCGTTTGCTTGAGATACACCTAAATTGGGATTCAATGACGTGATTGTATGAGGAACATAAATGACAAGTGGCAGTATGGAAATCATGACATGTCATGAGCGACATGACTTGCATTCCGTGCTCATGGCGCGCTCGCGGCCGTTTCGTTAGCTTGAGATACACCAAATTTGGTATTGAGCGACATGACTGTATGGCGAACATAAATGACAAGTGGCAATATAGAAATCATGACATGTCATGAGCGACATGACTTGCATTGCACGCTCATGGCGCGCTCGCGGCCGTTTCGTTAGCTTGATATACACCAAACTTGGGATTGAGTGACGTTACTGTATGACGAACATAAATGACCAGTGGTAATATGGAAATCATTACTTGTCATGTGCGACATGATTTGCATGCCACGCTCAAGGCGTGCTCACGGCCATTTTCGTTAGCTTGATATACACCAAACTTGGGATTGAGTGACGTTACTGTATGACAAACATAAATGACCAGTGGTAATATGGAAATCATTACTTGTCATGTGCGACATGATTTGCATGCCACGCTCAAGGCGTGCTCACGGCCTTTTCGTTAGCTTGAGATACACCAAATTTGGTACTGAGTGACATGACTGTATCACGAACATAAATGACAGGTCCTAACATGTAAAACATTACGTGCAGATTATGTAAAGCATGATTTGCTCCTTCCTGGCGGCTTCGCATTACATCGATTCCCACAGTGCGTGGGATCTGCCGGCTTTTTTACCTGCTAGCCAGCTCGTTCGCTCCCATCAACAGCGCGCGCACCGGAACGCCAGAATAAGCGCAAGCCAGACGTCCAAGTGGATGCTGGCTGGTACAATATTACTGACAAGCAAAGGCGACGTGCAGGCACATACACAGATTGCATGAACACTTCTCCCTACACTAGGCAAATACATTATAAGGTTTAACTAGCTCAAGGCCACTGTTCAAGGGCATAATAACCCTCCACCGTGAATGTATACTTATAATACCCACTTTGGCGGTTGGCTAGGTGAATCGAGCCAAGTTACATATATCGCCCATGAACATGAGCGAAATGCTGCCCTGCAACAAATGGCGCCGCAGAATGTTTTATTAACAACGAAGCAAGCGCTGTTGGCGTTCTGCTTACTACAATGCACATAAGAAAAATCGATCATCACACACATGCGTGTTCCCGCAGTTGTGGCGAGCTCGATCCAGTAAGGCCGTGCCGATGCGCCATGGCTCCGCTCGTATCAGCGTAGACAAAGCGAATCGGTAACAGCACCATGTCCGTCACTCGCAAAGGCACGTAAAGGCCGAACTATATGCAGCGTTTTCCCGGCGTTTTCCCGCCGTTTCGTACGCCGGCGTCACTCGGCGTCGACGCTGCCGGTGACGGTGGCCGAAACGTCCACTTCTGGACGGTCCAGACATCACCGGCGTCAGCGTCGCCGCCGGAAGCGCTTCGCTGAATGGATAACCAATCAGCGCGCAGCTGGCAGCGACTTCCGCTACGTAACGGCGTCGTCGCTGCTGCCAAAATGGCTGCCACCCGCCTCAGATCTATTAAGTCGTCGCCGTGCTCTGTGTGACCCGCAAGTTCTCAACTGATGCTTGTATTTGACTTAGCTTGTTCCTCAGAAGCTTCGACAGCAAGCGCTCGGGATTTCTTCGAACAGTTTCCGAGCGCCATCCTCAAGTTCATCGGTAGGCTTAGCAGGCCTCAGTGTATAGGCCGAATACGTGGCCTCAAAAACGTGCGACAACTTCAAGCTCAGAGGCCATATATTACGAGTTCGTGGTTCATCTTATGCTCAATAGGTGGCGTTACAAGTAAAATAAACAAAAATAGCCTTTCGGCGGCACTGTGACTTTTTTCCCTCAGTACAGAACCGCAAGTTAGACATAAAACCTGTAATCAGGAATATTTTTTGTTGGTCCAGTGACGGATACTTCACACTGCTTTGCGAGGTATCAGGTTCATTCCCTTTGGTCGCATGCGTGACGCTGGGCTGGCGCTGGCCTCGGCGCTTTCCATGTGGTTGGCCGCCCTCTCAGGCGGCGTTGATGTCATGACGCCGAGAGACGCAACGTCAGAAAACGCCGGAAAAAACGCTGCATATAGTTCGGCCTTAACCCTTTCAGTCCCGAATTAAATATTTTCAATGTAAGCAACTAGCTCTTACATTTTGAGATGAGCATGATCGTGGTAGTCCTAAAAAACTGAAAAACTATTCGCTCACACTTTTCAGAGAAGAGTAATTAACGTGTCAATTAATTTAACAAATAATTATTATTTAATAATCATTCCAAAATTTTTGTTTCATTTACTACATAAAATATTATTTACATAGGATAGCATATTGTCCAATAGCCAAAATTCAAATTTCCGACACAGAACTAAAATTAATGCCCTATCTCTGCACGGTGAAAGAAGACGCTGCCTCAGCGAAATGCGCGAGCAGCACGACCGCTTCTGTAATTTCTTCGCTCAGATGTGACCTGCCTTTATTATATGTACCATGTTGACACCACATGTAGGGCAGATGCTAAATACGGGCTCTTGAGGAAGAACAAAGCTTTATCTTTACCAGATGCTTGCTGACTGACCTACATAATTTATGATTCCAATTGGAATCACAGGGACTGAAAGAGTTAAGGCTGCCTTTTCACGACGCCTCGTCCGAGTGCGGTAACACAGACTTGCGCTGAGTGGCATACTTTACATGATAACGTGTCCCACTTACCTTCAGTTACTTTCACAGTGTCATGTAGTAAGTGACCACGGGCGCCAACCATCACCTCGGAGTCCTTCGAGCGCCCGCACATTCCGTTGATTCCTTGAATGACTCGCACTTGATCGGCACTCCAAGAACCGCGGGAATAGCGCGCAATCTTTGCACATCGCACGAACGAGGAACGGCGCTTCATTGCGTAAATGTAATACTTTTACCTTCAATCTTCTTGTGGACGTAGCGAGAACACACGAGAGACGCGCGGAAACAAAGGCAAACAACATCTGGCTTTGGCTTGAATTTTTGTTTGCAGAAAAACGAAAAAAAAAAAACCTGTAGCCGTATTAAATTCTGAAAGAAAGCATGCTATTTGCCATACTAGTTTAAAAATAAAAATAATAAATTATCTGGAAGAACAATTTATACAATGCAAACCAAATACTTTTTCAGAAAATATTCTTTTCCTTTTTTTTTTTGTCTCGCAGACGACCGTCTTCTACTGCTTCTACGACGGACGTAGTTAGTGCGGTTTTACGTTCGATGCTTGCCGCCGATGCAAAACTCTACAGTAGTTGTATCTACGTTCTCAATCAATGAGAGGATGACTACAAAGCAGTAACATTTTACGTAGTGCAGATGTGATCTTTCAAGGCATGATATTTCGTTGCGCTGGAGCGAAGCCAGCCGGCCGGCGTGATCAGCTGATGTCGCCACTACGCGCGACACTGCCGTGCGCATTAGCGTCGCGTCCCGCGCTCAATTTCTGATCGAGCGAGACAGCTTCTTAGTGGAACACAGCTACACGCAAAGGTTAACGGCGTATCACTCCGATTTAGTGCGGTGGCCGGGGAACAGGCTTCAACTGCTCAAGCTTTGGTGTAAGCATAAAAATCAGTGTTTACATCTGCGAGCGACCGGTAATCTACAGTGAAAAGATACGCGAAAAGCGTGCGGCGTAGATACGGTCACAAAATATATGCCCGCAATGCTAAGTACGATCGCATATCGCGCACTCTTATGCACTCACTCGCCGACAGCGCGTAAGCACTTCTATCTATTAAATTAAGCAACGTCGCGTCAAGTGCGCGCGTGGCCTAGCAGGCTGGCGTAGCAGGTTATACTCTGTTTCACCCATGGTTTCACCACTACCGTTCAGCACTGCCAAAGCTACGGTGTATAAACAAGCCACACGCTTGCGCAGAAAAACATAGATCCAGATATAATTGCCTTGCAATTGGCAAGGTTAGCGACATTTACCCTTCTTTGGTATCTGCTTCTGCACATCAATAAGTAATTTGTTTATTCTTCATCGCATTTACGTCGTATTTCTTTAATTGTTGTATCAGTAACGATCGGTAACTGTGGTTACAAATCAACATGGCAGCGCCCATGCAGACGCGACCACCCGCTTCGATCCGAACTTGCCCTTGACGGTCGCTCAAAAAGCACACAGCAACAAATGAATGGTGTAATGAGCTATCGCTTCGCGCCATCTCACGATAAGGACAAAGCATCAGGCACGCTCTGTCGTTATTGGAAAGATAAGCTATTGCTTTGTTGCGTGCTGTCGTGCCGACGCAGCGACGACGACGAAGTCGGCGTAGGCGCGAGGAGGCGCGCGCGGGCCGTGGAATAAACCAGTTGTTTTTGGTCACTCGATGTAGCGGCATCGTTCTTCTACCTCCCCGCTACAGTGGTGACACCGGACCATGGAACATTCCAGAAGTTTCCACCGGACACCCACACCGAGTCAATCGCCAACCTCTGACCCGCCTATCACCATGGCGCTACAACCCGATGACACCACGGCGTACTGCACCCTTTTACCTCCGCCATTTCCCGAATTCTGGCCACGAAGCCCAGCCATCTGGCTCATCAAGATGGAGGCTGGTTTCTACCTCCGTAACATCGTCTCGCAGCAGGACAGGTACGCCATCACGGTAGCCATGCTTCCTCCTGCTCTGCGATGCGTTGTGCCTCCTCCTGGGCCACAGGCATATGACGGACTTCGAGGTTTCGTGCTAGCCCTACCGCAACCGGCAGTGCCACGTCACCTACTACCTGCCGTGCTAAGCGCTGGTTTCGAACCTCGGGCCGTCACAACCACGCCGCCCCAGCAAGCCAAGTCATGCTGTTCGGTTCCACAAGGATTTGGCGCTACCACATCAATCGATTCACAAGTAGCCGCAAAATTAACGCAAGACATCGCTTTCGACGTGGCACCTGAGACGACGCTGTGCACGTCACGTCCAACGAACGAGAGCTGTCTCACGCCAACAGATTCGTCCACTACACCTGCCATTGCCGACACAAGTGTTCATCTACCAGAGCAACTCAGTGAAGTAGCACCGACATCATCATGCGACGTACCAACGCCAGCGGCCGTTCCAGAACTCGCCGAAGGTCCTGATCCCTCTCCATCAAGTGAACAAACAGTTGTGTCCTCAGACGCCGCCGCGCCACTTGAGCGTTCTCGAAGCTCAGAGCATGCACGCTCCAGCCAACGGGTGACGACCCCTGGAGCAGGTATTTTGCGCTCCCACTCTATTTCCCCGACCAAGCGCCGCTGCTGCAGAGTTTCAACGTTCACCTTCGTCAGTGGAAGACGCCAGCTGAGACGCTTCTTGCGCCGACGCATCTCCGTCCCAGCGGTTCTTGCTGGATGGGCAAGTCGCGTGCGACTTAAACGGAAACGTGAACGCCGTGTCGTTTTCGTTAAGACCGCCAATTTCCCCAGACCGCAACGACGCCACTCGCCTGCAAGCACAAATGCATCATCTGATACCGGACGACTCCAGGTGCACACCGAGGTACATACGAAAAGATATGCGACGCCTACCTTCCTCCATCTCGAACGCACCGGCTCACACAATCCAATCGTGATCTCAACCCGTCCTCTTCGCCACTCCCAGCCCCGACCTCCCGAAGAAAACTGAAAACCCGTTCGCCACTCCACCTTAACGACCTGGACTGTCAAATGGGCGCTTTTTGACCACGACTCCGTCTTTACGGCGGGGGGCCCTGTCGCGTGCTGTCGTGCCGACGCAGCGACGACGACGAAGTCGGTGTAGGCGCGAGGAGGCGCGCGCGGGCCGTGGAATAAACCAGTTGTTTTTGGTCACTCGATGTAGCGGCATCCTTCTTCTTCCACCACTCCGCTACAGCTTTAACCACGCCTCCTAAGCCTAACGCACCGAGAATTTGATCACGGTTCATGGAAATAGCGCAATGTAGTCACGAATACATTGCTACCGAAGCTCCAAGACGTAAATCTAAAGCAAATACAAGTGTCTGTCTGGAACTTACGGGCAACAGAGCGCACGACGACGACGTGATAAACTCGAGGCGGAGAGCAGCAGCCTCGATGCGTGCAGCCATGTTCCATTTTTTCGGTGCTGCCGTCCATAGAGTTTCCTATAAATACACTAGAGGGAACTCTGGCGCTAATGTCTATGGCGGCTGCAACACACGGCGCTTCAGCCAGCATGGGAATGATGGGTAGTACACGGATTTGTCTAACCTTTGTAGGCTTATGCCGCAGGAGCGAAGGAAAGACACGTCTGAACCATAATTGACGCCAGCAAAGAACGTGAGCCGTGGCTTCACGTGCCACAGCCTAGCGCCTTCTTTATTTTTTTCTATCGCCGTCGCGCGCTCTCCGACTTGCGCGCCGCCCGAACGAGGGCGCTACAGGGCCCCCCCGTGTAGACTGGAAGTCGGAATGTGACATGCCGTTTGTGGTTGTCCAACGGAAGGTCAGGCGTAGATGAGAGGCTTTCTATGGCGTTCTCCAGGTACGCCGGCTTCAGTCGGTCCAAGCTGACTGTCTCTTCGCGGCCGTTCTGAAGAAGAGTGGCAGTTTTGGCTGTGCGGTTAAGGACGCGGAATGGTCCGTCGTAGGCTGGTGTCAAAGGTGGTCTGACCGCGTCGTGGCGCACGAAAACATGTGTTGCAGTGGCCAGATCAGGGTGGACAAATATTGTCTTGTGTTCCGAAGGTCTGGGTGGAGTGGGCCGGAGGTCTTGGACGCAGTCGAGGAGGCGTTGTAGAAATTGTTGTGGCTGGTCTGGTAGTTTCGTTGACGTGAAGAAATCTCCCGGGAGCCGTAGAGAAGTGCCATACACCAGCTCTGCTGTTGAGCACTGTAGGTCTGCCCGGATGACAGCTCGTAAGCCTAAGAGCACCAGTGGCAAGGTATCAACCGAGGTGGCTCTATTGAGGCGGGTAGCTAGTCAAGGCGGTCTTCAGTTGTCGGTGAAGTCGTTCCACCATGCCGTTGGCGCAGGGATGATACGCCGTGGTACGGCAATGTCTGGCTCCGAGGATGCCATTAAGGCAAGTAAACAGCGAGGACTCAAACTGACGTCCACGGTCTGTTGTCACGGTGCCAGGACAGCCAAAACGGGATACCCACGTAGAAATTAAAGCGCGGGCAACTGTCTCGGCGGTTATATCTTGAATTGGAACAGCTTCTGGCCAGCGTGTGAAACGATCGACCATGGTCAGTATGTAGCGGTACCCCTGAGACACTGGTAGAGGGCCCACAATGTCTAGATGAACATGGTCGAAACGACGGCCGGGTGGTAGGAAAGGTTGAGGAGGCGTCTTAGTATGACGGGAGACTTTTGTCATTTGGCAGGGCAGGCACATGCGCGTCCAAGCGCGCACATCACCGCTGATTCCGGGCCAGACATAGCGCTGGGTGAGAAGACGCTGAGTAGCCCGAATGCCGGGGTGACAGATATCGTGTAAGGAGTGGGAAACTGTGCGTCGTAATGTAGCGGGAACGAAAGGGTGGGGAAGGTCAGTTGAGACATCGCACCACAAGGGCTCAGATGATAATGGATGAGGCACCAGGCGTAGTAGGAGAGAACGGGGGGTTCTCCCGAAAAGCGGCAAGCTCTCTATCATCCTGCAGTGCGGAGGAGAATGAGGCCCAGTCGATGGTTGGAGATGGAGAGTCAACCACGGCTATACGAGAAAGGGCATCTGCGGCGGTGTTGTCAGCTCCTTTTACGTGGCGGATATCAGTCGTGAACTCCGATATATAAGCAAGATGGCGGAGTTCACGGGGCACGTACTTGGATGAGTTAGTGCGGAAAACATACGCCAGTGGCTTATGGTCAGTCAGCACGTAAAACGAGCATCCTTCCAGAAAATGCCGAAAGTGCTGTATCGCAGTGTAGATGGCCAGTAACTCTCGGCCGAAGACGCTGTAGCGGGTCTCAGCAGGAAGTAGCTTCCGAGAGTAATACGACAAGGGTCTCCACTCGGAGTCAATGCACTGCTGTAAGACGGCTCCAACGGCCACACTGGATGCGTCCACCATCAACCGAGTAGGGGCGTTGCTGCGTGGATGAATAAGAAGCACGGCGTTAGCGACCGCTTGCTTGGCAGCAGCAAAGGCGGCCTGGGCCTCCGACGACCACGGAATGGCAGAGGACGGGCCGGCGGTTGACCGAAGGAGGTCGGTGAGCGGTCGTAGCAGTTCGGCACAGTGTGGTATGAAGCGCCTGGAAAAATTCACAAGCCCCAGGAATTGGCGTAATTGACGCAGTGTTGTAGGCTGAGGATAATCCTGGATTGCTTTAACGTGAGACCGGAGTGGCGGCCGCTAGTGGCGCCCAGCCGGCAGGTGAAAAAGACGACGAGCGCCGGTGGCTCGTGGCGCGAGGCAGTTAGATCCTCGGCCGTATGCCTTCGTCCTCTCATTAAACTAGCGACGACGGCACGTCTACGTTGGACGCCGTCACGTCGCTACATTTGGTGACCACGGACACACGGACAAGCGACCGGCGCTGCACCGCTGCCACTGAGCTCCGCGGCCATGTTCCAGCCAGCTCAAACTTGCAGCCGCACTTGGATCCACCGCTGCCACCGTTCCGGACCACTTGCCTGGAGTCATGGTTCGAGGAGTTCGAGGCGGCCTTGCAGCTCAACGGCATCTGGCTCCAATAATTCATGTTTGAGGTACTGGAATACCATCTTCCGCGTGACCTCAAACGCCGCCTCACATACTTCTCGTGGAGCCCTCGCCCTTACGATCACCTGCGCGACGCCGTGCTCCAGTTTTACGGCATAACACATGGTCCTTTTCACAAGGGCAACACCGTGGTGCCTGGGTCATCATCATCTACCTGCACGCCTCCCGCATCACGGCCAGTCCAGACCACTGCCCTGCCGACAACAACCGGCTTCACAGGTGACGCCGACCCCCCCTTCTGCGTCAATCGACCTGTCGACCGAGAGACCCACAACTCCTGCGTCCACGGCTCCTGCCTCCGATGTGCCGGTTCTGCAAACAAAGGCACTGCCACCTCTCGCCGTCACGGATTCGACGCCGGCCACTGCACCGCGCACTTCCGGATTCTCTACAGAAACATGTTAGGCTGCACTCCCTGCCGTGGAAGATTTGACGATCACAGCCAAGCCAGCTGATCCGCCTGTAGAGTCGACGCCTGTTCTAACACCTGTCGAAGCTCGCGACACCACTCACACTACGGACCCAGAGCCCGCTGTCGCGCTGCACGCCATGGGATTTGCCAACACATCGGCACCTGCCGCTCAACAGTTCGTAGACTGTCAACCAGGTCACGACCTCACCTCCAACGTCTCAACTGACGGCCAGAGTTTTCCTGGTCTTCCTGCGAGTATTTCCTCTCATCTTCCTGAGGAGCCACGCCCTACGCCCTCTTGCAAGCCCACAACCCAGATACCGTGCGGTGTCGTGGACAGCCATTCCCCATTACCTCCGTCGTCTTGTCGCTATTTCAGGAGAAGCTGCACCAGGTCTATGCACAGCGCACGGCTCGTGGTCCGCCCAGAATATACATCTCGCTGCCGACAAACGCACTGTTGTCGGGGCTCAAGACGCCGCCACGCGTGTGGTTTGGCGTTGCGTCAACCACGGCGTTCCCACCACTTCCACCACCAGCATCACCAACGCACCTCTCTGCTTTGCTCGCTGCTGCTAGCGACGCGCAATCATCGTGGTCGTCGCCCGCTGCGCGGTTCCCAGTGCCGCCCACCGGAATCGCCGGACTCCTCCTTACGCCTTCCACCCTGACGACAATTGTACTTCCCAGTGGACATTCTAGGAACCGCCGCACATGTACATAGTGTTTAGAAGATCTTTCTACCTCTTTTACATCTCTTTTCTATCGCGCAACACGCTAGGCGGGGAGCCCCTGTAGCGCAGCGCTAGTGGCGGCCAGCCGGCAGGTGAAAAGACGACGAGCGCCGGTGGCTCGTGGCGCGAGGCAATTAGAACGTTCCGCTGCTTTGGCTGGCTGGACGCCACGACCGCTGCTCCGCTTCGGCCTCTCGCTTCCTTCCTCGGCTGTATGCCTTCGTCCTCTCATTAAACTAGCGACGACGGCACGTCTACGTTGGACGCCGTCACGTCGCTACACCTTCGTTATTTCGGCCTAAATCTGCTTTGCTGCAACACGAAGTTCGGCAATGGTTAAGCAGTTACGCTTCACCACCTTGACCAATTCACCAATTCAAATCGGCTCACGAAGTGCACAACGGTCCGTTCTTTTATTCTAAACAAAACCAAAACACAACAATAAACAAAGCCACAAGTGCCTTCGAAGCCCGCAAGCACGAAGACTAGGCAAATCCGTGTACTACCCGCCATTCCCATGGTGGCTGAACGATCGCAGCTCCAGAGTCCCCTCTAGTTAATTTTAGAAAACTCTATGCTGCCGTCGGCTCGCTGAACGTGTGCGCGCAGACGGCAGGGGGGATCCTAGCAGACGACACGGCGCGAATGAATACATGTGGAGGGGCTAATCACCCTTCCTATTGGCTAATGGGCCCTGTAGCCTCCACAGGGCTGAAGGGAACTTCTGAAACAGAGTATAGAGTGCGAGAACACGGCTTTGTTGTCGGAAGTTCGAATGCTGTACTGTCACAACTAGTTCTTTTTTTTCTTTTTTTTTTAATATTGATGCACTGCTATTTCTTTTTGTGTGTTGAGCGCTAAAACTAAAGAAAAAAAAGCAATATTAGGTTTGAATATGTATGTGGCACTGTGTTTGCTTGCAAACCGGTTATTTTTCTGTTTTCTGGCATTATCCAGCTGACGATATTGCAAAATAAGGGCAGCACAAGTGAACGACCCAAACCGAAAATTGGAGGCACAATGTCAAGAGACAAAAAGTGTGCAATGTTGATTGTTTGAAAAATTACCATTCACAAAGGAAGAGTTATGGCGCACTACGCAACTGTACTTGCAGTAGGCATTCGGCATAGTTTGAAATGGCCACTGTTACACGCACACACATTGCTTTGCTTGCAGCACGGTTGAGGCATCCACCGAGTACCGAAGCCAGGCAAGCAGTTGAGAAGGCAATGCGCATGGGACCCGATTACACAAGTGCGCCCTTCTCTTGAAGGAGAAGCTCAAGCGTCCTCACTTTATTGCACTTTTTGTTGTACATGTGTGTCCATGCAGCCATGATCCAAATTCTAAAGCATTTGTTGCACCTCCAAACTTCTCGATCATTAAAACAGGCCCCTAAGTTTTATCATATAGCACGGCAATTCAAGCGTATCTGCACTGTGGGCTGAAACAATGCTTTTGAAATTCTCAAAACAACATAGCTCTGTATGTGACCATCCGTGAATCAATGACGAACATTGCTATGTGTCCGTACACAACAGTTGCGCTCTCACGTTTAATTCTTGTTCTGACCACTCCCCCCCCACCCCTTCGCTGTAGGGGCGCAAATCGGTTCAATCTGGTTGACCTCCGTGCCTTTCTTTCGTCCTCCTCCTCTCTTCTTTTTTTTTCTGTTTCATTTCATGCAGCTGTGTAGTTGAAAGAGGCATTAATCATGTGCATGAAGACTCACTGCCTATCGGACAATACAGCAGAAAGGCAAATTTGCTTCATACGTCTGTATCTAAAAATTGCCTACTTGATAACTTGCATGAAAACTAATAACCTAGCAGCCCGACACGTGGTTTAGAATCTTCAACGGGGAGCTTCTGTATGACGACGCATATATGTTATTGATCACCTGTGATTTGAACAGCAACCACACTTACTACTTGCACATGCAACAACATGAATGAGTGAGGCACACACTCAGCCATATAATCATGGTGACAGAGGTATTACAGCAGTAGGATCAGAAGTGCAACATGGTCACTATTGGTGATAGTGCTCACTTGAACAGATGTAAGTGCACCAATACTACCTCTACGCAGGCCCGTAGCCAGGGGGAGGCCCTAGCCCCCCTCCCCCCTTCTAAAATTTGAATGAAGGGGGGTGTTTTACCAAGGACAAATAATAAAGTAAAGTGTGGCATTGGGCTAGTTGGTATTCCATTATTAAACTGCTCAGCGCAAAAATGAGACACGGTGTACATAGAAAAGACGAGGACCAGCGCAGACTTCCAACTGATTTTATTACAAGGACGCACAAATATTGCCACGCGCGTTTCTTTTCCTGTATTCGGTTTCCGCCCACAACGACTATGAAGCAGTACTAGGCGCAGACCGCGCCTTATTGTTCCAGAAGCTTCTAGCTTGTAGTAGATCGTTCTGTTAAGATTGCACGCAAGATGCTAACACTCAAGATTATTCCAGAGCTTGCGCGACGACTAGTGATAAGGCTAGAATGTTCGACGCGTGAGTTATAAAAGCCGGCTCATTCCAACGTTGTTCAGTTGATCGACGGCCGACGCTCTGTTCGCCGCTATCAGTGCTAGCTTTTATTGCTGTAATCTCACCTTCCGTTTACCGGCCACAAGTTCGGCCCAAATAAAGAGTTTCATCTTGGACTACTGCCTACTGCCTTCGTCAACGTCACGACCACGTGACATCTGGTGGAGGTGCTGCTTCTTTCATGTACCGGACACCTCCGTCAAGCCGTGAACCAAGCCCACGTCGCGAAGAAGACACCGACACCATCAGTGACGGTCGCGCCAGCCGCAGGCTGAAAGGACTACCCCCGCAGCACGGACTACTGCCGGACAAGCCGAAAGCTACGGCGGCGAAGACTAAAGGCACGATGACCACCGCTGTGTCCCCTGCAACCATCGTGATGCAGCCACCCAGAGAGCCACCGACCTTCCACGCATCGCCTAGCGAAGACCCCGAAACATGGCTTGAGACTTACGAACGAGTCGCGACCTTTAACAACTGGAACTCCGAGGAAAAACTCCGCCGCGCCTACTTCTACTTAGAAGACGCCGCGAGGACGTGGTTCGAAAACCGCGAAACAACGCTACAAACCTGGGATCTCTTTCGGACGACGTTCCTAAGTACCTTCACGAGCGTCGTCCGCAAGGAACGTGCCGCAGCTATGCTGGAGACCCGTGTGCAGCTGCCCAACGAAAACGTCGCCATCTTGAAGAAATGACTCGACTTTTCCGCCTGGCCGACGCTGCGATGTCTGAAGACAAAAAAGTACGTCTGCTCATGCGGGGTGTTAAACAAGAACTGTTCGCAGAACTTGTCCGCAACCCGCCCACGACGGTCGCCGAATTCCTCACCGAGGCTACAACTATTGAAAGGACCCTTGACATGCGGACGAAACAGTACAATCGCTCCCCGCTGTCTGCAGCATATTCCGAAGTGCACTCACTGGCAACCGATGACTTGCGCGAAACCATCCGAACGATTGTGCGGGAGGAGCTGCGCAAGTTGTTACCTTCGCCGCAGCCTCAAGTGGATTCGATCGACGACATTGTACGCGAAGAAGTTCGGCAATCGCTTGGAATTCCCGAATCACCACAGCCTCAACCGGAAGCTATGAGCTACGCCGCTTCAGTCCGCCGCAACTCTCCTCCAAGGCCGCGTCAGGACGCTGCACCACCGCAGTTCCACCGCCAGACTCCGCCGCCACCGATGCCATACCGCCCACCTGCCGGTCAGCGCTACGCTCCGAGGAAGACCGACGTTTGGCGCGCCTCTGACCACCGTCCACTCAGCTACCACTGTGGCGAGGCCGGCCAAACCTACCGCCGTTGCCAGTACCGACAGATGGGGCTACGCGGTTTCGCCGTCAACGCGTCTCGTCCACAGAGGGGTGAACGACCGCAAGACATTGCCGACTACCTCGCAGAAGCTCAGTGGACATCCCGACGACCTTCCCGCTCGCCGTCGCCCGGCCGCTACATGTCACCGCACCGCCGCCAATACACCGGCCCAAACCGGGGCCGGTCTCCTAGCCCTTTCCCGGAAAACTAAGGGCAGCAACCGATGGAGGTGCGGTTGCTGTACGACGAACAACCGAAGATCCTCCGCCGCCGACGACGACGCCGCGACGAGACCGCAAGAACCCGCCGCAACCCGGACGCATCCCTGACGTCGAAACTTCGTGGCCTGAAGAGGACCTGACGAGGCAACATCGAAGCAGCGGTACAAACCGTCGTAGCCGTGACCCGACGCCGCGACCCAACCGCAACGCCAGGCGTCGAACTAGCGACCTCGATGTTCTCATCGACGGCCACAGCGTCACAGCTCTCGTCGACACCAGAGCGGACTGTTCTGTTATCAGTGGACCGGTTGCCACGAAGTTGAAGAAAGACATGACCGCCTGGGAAGGCCCTGAGATCCGGACAGCTGGAGGTCACCTAGTAACGCCGGCAGGAATTTGCACAGCGAGAGTCTCCATTAACAACCGGATTTATCCAGCAAGCTTCGTGGTCTTACAGCGTTGCTCCAGAGACGTCATCCTTGGTATGGACTTCTTAAGCGTTCATGGTGCAGTGATCAATTTTCGATCCAAGTCGATAACGTTATCCTCTGAAAAAGCACCATCGCCGCAATGGCCGTCAGGAAAGCACGCCTTAAGTTTGCTGGAAGACCAAGTCACAATTCCCCCCTCGCTCCAGCGTCAGCATTTCCGTCGGCACTAATAAATCAACCGATATGCAAGGCGTCGTTGAAGGCGACCAGCACTTGTTGATCAACCGCCAGATTTGCGTAGCCAGAGGAATAGCCGAGCTGCAAGCAGGGAAAGGAACACTTATGCTCACGAACTTCAGCAACGAGTACAAGCACGTGAGCAAAGGCCCGACGGTTGCCTACATCGAAGAAATAGTGGAAGCCAGCAACGCTTTCGCCCTCGCCGAGTCTACCGAACCTGCTACGACGCACCAAGATCAACTAGCTTTCGACATTAACGCGAGCCTTCCGACACATAAGCAAGAACAGCTCAGAGCTCTGCTCCTGCAATACAAGGACTGTTTTTCATCGTCGTCAAGAATTCGGCAGACCCCGGTCGCAAAACATCGAATCATAACAGAAGAAAGGACCAGGCCGCTCCGTCAGAGCCCGTACAGAGTTTCGACTCGAGAACGCGAGGCCATAAGAAAACAAGTCGACGAAACGCTACGCGACGACATAATCCAGCCGTCAAAGAGTCCCTGGCCGTCTCCCGTGGTGTTGGTGAAGAAAAAGGACGGAACGCTACGTTTATGTGTCTACTATCGCCGCCTGAACAAGATCACAAAGAAAGGACGTGTACCCCCCTCCCACGGATAGACGACGCCCTGGATCGACTCCACAACGCGAAGCACTTTTCGTCGATGGACCTCAAGACAGGCTACTGGCAAATCGAAGTCGACGAGAGAGACCGAGAAAAGGCGGCCGTCATAACACCAGACGGCCTGTTCGAGTTCAAGGTCATGACTTTTGGTCTTTGCTCGGCCCCCGCGACATTCCAACGTGTTATGGATACTGTACTGGCCGGTCTGAAGTGGCAGACTTGCCTTGTGTACTTGGACGACGTCGTTGTCTTTTCCTCAAACTTTGACGAACACCTCCGGCGCCTTGCAGCTGTACTTCAAGCAATCAAGACCTACGGACACACTCTCAAGTCAGAAAAGTGCCGCTTCGCGTACGAAGAACTTTTGTTCTAGGGCCACGTGATAAGCAAATCCGGAGTATGCCCCGACCCGCAAAAGACAACCGCCATCGTTGCTTTCCCGCCACCCACCGACAAGAAGGCCGCGCGTCGATTTCTTGGCTTGTGTGCCTATTACAGGCGGTTCGTTAAAAACTTCGCCCGCATCGCCGAGCCTCTCACTAACCTCACCAGGACCGACGTCGAGTTCAAGTGGGAAACGCCGCAGGAGGAAGCATTTCATGAACTAAAACGACGCCTGCAGACGCCTCCGTTACTTGCGCATTTCGACGAATACGCCGACACAGAAGTACACACCGATGCAAGCAGTGTAGGACTCGGTGCCGTTCTTGTGCAGAGGACTGACGGACTGGACAGGGTCATTAGTTATGCTAGCCGGTCGCTATCAAAGGCAGAGGCCAACTACTCCACAACAGAAAAGGAGTGCCTTGCCATGATCTGGGCTACATCAAAGTTTCACCCCTACCTTTACGGCAGGCCCTTCAAAGTTGTGAGTGACCACCACGCCTTGTGTTGGCTAGCTAACTTGAAAGACCTTTCTGGTCGCCTCGCACGGTGGAGCCTGAGACTTCAAGAATTTGACATTACCGTCGTTTACAAGTCCGGAAGAAAACACTCTGACGCCGACTGCCTGTCTCGTGCCCCCCGTCGACCCACCGCCGCTGGACGACCAGAATGATGACGGCTTCCTGGGAACCATAAGTGCCGACGACTTCACCGAGCGACAGCGCACTGATCCGGAACTCAAGGGCCTTATGGAATACCTCGAGGGCAAAGCCACCTTTGCTCCAAAGGTATTCAGACGAGGACTGGAGTCGTTTTTCATGCGCAACGGCGTTTTCCTAAAGAAAAGCTTCTCGCCACTTCGGGCCGACTCCCTCCTCGTAGTACCTTCGGCATTACGTCCAGAAGTTCTGCATGCTTTGTATGACGACCCGACGGCTGGACACCTTGGATTTTCCCGTACGCTGGCAAGGATACAAGAAAAGTACTACTAGCCTCGCCTCACTGCCGACGTCACCCACTACGTGAGGACTTGCCGAGATTGTCAGCGGCGGAAGACACCACCGACTAGGCCAGCCGGACTTCTGCAACCCATCGAGCCACCTCGCCGGCCGTTCCAGCAAATCGGCATGGACTTACCGGGGCCGTTCCCGACGTCGAGTTCTGGAAACAAGTGGATCATCGTAGCTACTGACTACCTCACCCGCTACGCCGAGACAAGGGCCCTGCCCAAGGGCAGTGCCGCCGAGGTAGCAAAGTTCTTCGTCGAGAACATCGTATTGCGTCATGGCGCCCCAGAGGTCCTCATTACCGACAGAGGTACGGCCTTTACTGCGGACCTAACTCAGCCGATCCTGAGGTACAGCCAAACAAGTCACCGCCGGACCACCGCCTATCACCCAAAGACCAACGGGCTGACCGAACGTCTAAATAAGACCATCGCCGACATGTTGGCCATGTACGTCGACGTCGAACACAAGACGTGGGACGCCATCCTTCCGTACGTGACCTTCGCATACAACACGGCGGTGCAAGAAATGATGCAGATGACGCGATACAAGTTGGTCTACGGACGGAGCCCGGCAACGACGCTCGACGCCATGTTACCGAACGTCACCGATGAGGAAAACATCGACGTGAGCGCCTACCTACAGCGCGCCGAAGAAGCACGACAGCTCGCCCGCCTGCGGATCAAGAATCAGCAGACAACTGACAGCCGCCGCTACAATCTTCGACGACGGTTCGTGGAATAACAGCCCGGCGACCGCGTTTGGGTGTGGACGCCGATACGACGACGCGGACTTAGCGAAAAACTTCTGCGACGATACTTCGGACCGTACAGGGTGCTTCGACGTCACGGCACACTCGACTACGAGGTTGTCCCCGACGGCATTTCGAACTCTCAACGGCGCCGCGCGCGACCTGAAGTCGTCCCTGTCGTGCGCCTCAAGCCGTTTTACGCGCGGTAGTGAACCTGAGGACGGTACTTTTTTCATTGGACTTCCGTGCTTGTGCGTATTGTTTATTCAAGTTTCTTGATTTATTGTCGTTATTTATTGTTGCATGTATTTTTCCCATGTGTTCTGTTCTAAGCATCGGGACGATGCCTTTTCAGAGGGGGGCATTGCCACGCGCGTTTCTTTTGCTGTATTCGGTTTCCGCCCACAAAGACTATCAGCAGTACTCGGCGCAAACCGCGCCTTATTGTTCCAGAAGCTTCTAGCTTGTAGTGGATCGTTCTGTTAAGATTGCACGCAAGATGCTAACACTCAAGATTATTCCAGAGCCTTCGCGACGACTAGTGATAAGGCTAGAATGTTCGACGCGCGAGTTATAAAAGCCGGCGCATTCCAACGTTGTTCAGTTGATCGACGGCCGACGCTCTGTTCGCCGCTATCAGTGCTAGCTTTTATTGCTGTAATCTCACCTTCCGTTTACCGGCCACAAGTTCGGCCCAAATAAAGAGTTTCATCTTGGACTACTGCCTTCGTCAACGTCACGACGACGTGACAATATATAGGCTACAGACAAAGATAAGATCACATGCTTATCCAAGAAACTAAAAGGCAAAAATACTAAAAGGCAAAGAGAAACCCCTAAAAAGCCAAGTAATCACCCTAGAGCCCCACGTGCCGAAGAATCCAAATACGCCAGTTCTTTTTCTGATAAGGATATCGATGGTTTACTGATGCAACTTCCTTGAGCTATTGTTGCGGCCTCAATTATTAATCTAGTGCCTTCATTAGGATGGGACGCGAGTACTCTTGTTTTTTTCAAACAAGAGCTGGCATCCGCATTCAGAACAGTGAGAGGCCAAAAAACCATATCCCTTCCCACATTTCTTACTTTCTGGCAATGTTCCTGTAGTCAGGTGCCTGAATGTAAGACTACAGGAACATTGCCAGAAAGTAAGAAATGTGGGAAGGGATGGTTTTTTGGTCTCTGACTGTTCTGAATGCGGATGCCAGCCCTTGTTTGAAAAAACAAGAGTACTCGCGTCCCATCCTAATGAAGGCACTAGATTAATAATTGAGGCCGCAACAATAGCTCAAGGAAGTTGCATCAGTAAACCATCGATATCCTTATCAGAAAAAGAACTGACGTATTTGGATTCTTCGGCACGTGGGGCTCTAGGGTGATTACTTGGCTGTTTAGGGGTTTCTTCTTGCCTTTTAGTTTTTTTGCCTTTTAGTTTCTGGGATAAGCATGTGATCTTATCTTTGTCTGTAGCCTATATATTTGTGCGTCCTTGTAATAAAATCAGTTGGAAGTCTGCGCTGGTCCTCGTCTTTTCTATGTGCACCGTGTATAATTTTTTCGCTGAGCAGTTTAAAAACAAATAATAAAAATAGGTGTTTTTCAGGGCCTTCAATAAGTGCCTCCCCCCCCCCCCCCCGCGTAAAAAGTTCCTGGCCACGGGCCTGCCTCTACGGCTGAACTATGTAAACACATGTATGCACTTGGACAATTTTCGTACAACTAGATGAGAGAGAATGAAGCTCTTTACCAAAAGTCAAAACGTTTGTCTCTTAAAGTTTTCGTACGCATGGCACTGTGTACATGCATGGCACATCATGGAAGAAACTGTTTTTCACCAAAACCAGTCTCAGAAAAGTTAAAATGGCATCATATGCAGGACAGACAGGTAGCACTACCAGTTTACAAACCACGTACACTTGCCACTTCAAATTTTGATTTCTGAGCAACATTTGATACGGTCCTTCAGGCAGAAGTTTAGTGCATGCCAGTGACATAAGGTGACCCTGAGTACGCTCTCATGACACACATATAATCGAAGAAGTACTTCCTAATACTACTTAAGGGAGAGTGCTGGTTCAATGTGAATCTTTCCAATTAGCAAAGTCCACGGGCCATTGGGAATTTTTGGTTGAAGTCTTTGTTGGTTTGATACTGAAAATGCCAGAAGTTCAGTAATGACAAAAGGAAAACATTTTTCCATGATGTTGTTTTTATGGCACAGAGAATATGTCTTTGTTGCCAAAGCCATAGTGCTGCTACAAGGGTTACACTAATAATTTCATGCTGTGCTTAACAGCAGCTAAATAATTTCATTCACTTACTTTAGGATGTTACTATGGCCCACATTGTAAAGCTTCTGGCTGGCCAGCCCATGAACACAGAAAAATTTTTAACGCGAGAGCGTTAAAGAGCTCGTTTCGCAGAAATTCCGGCGTCGGCATCGGCGGCGGCGTCGTTGGTTGTGAGCGAAAAATCATCATCTTGTCCGTGACCGAAAAATCGAGGAAAGATGCAAATAAAATAAATAAAAATTTCCGGGTCCGAATGAGGATCGAACCCGGGTCGTCTGCGCGGCATGCAGGTGTTCTACCACGCAGCCACGCTTCTGCTTGTGATTACATATAAAATAACTTCCTCTGCTTGGAATTGCAGTGAAAATAACTTTCATGCTTTGCAAACACGCGCGTCCTGTATACTGGCGTCACAATACAACATGCACTATTGCAGTAATATTGCGTGGTACAAGCGTGCATAGCCATCGGGCGTCAGATGATGTGAATATCATAACGACATTGTGGTTCAAAGCCGTGTACCCATTAAAGGCACACGCGTTACTTCGCGTATTCCCTTAAGACCACGTAGTGGGTGCATACCAACTTCAAAAACATTTCCCGCATTTACCTCGCGTAATTGCTCGTGGTTTAAAGCATGCTACGCATTACGTAGTGTGCACTAAGGGATTGAAGTACGGACTAGGGACAGGATATCGCTATCGCATTAAACTCTTAAAGGCGAAGCTTAAGGGTCCCCCCAATTTTTTTTCAATACAAAAGTAATTTTTGTTGAACTGAATCATTTGGAACGATCTCTCTGTATATCAGTCTCTTACCCACAGAAGATGCGACAGTTGCAGCTTGACATACTACTCACTCATGAGTACGCACAATCATTTGAAAGGTTTTAGTGACGAGGGGCTTGAGTAAACGTGAGTATGAACGTGAGTGAGTACACATAAGGGTGAGTTGGCACGAGTATGAATGTGAGTGAGTATCGATGAGTGTGAGTAGGTATGAGTACGAATGCGAGTGAGTACTTATGGGTTCCATCAATGATGAACACTGTTATGTGTGCATGAATATCAGTTGTGCTTTCATGTGTACTTCTTTTTTTGACCACCTTCACTCCCCCTGTAGGGCAGCAAATCAGTTCAACTTGGTTAACCTGCCTGCTTTACTTTTCTCTTTTACCTCTCTGTTTTTGTTTCATTTTATGTACCCTTAAAGTTTATGTGGGTATTAATCATGCGCATCAAGATTCATGGTCAATAGGGAAGTAGAGTAAAGGGGCAAAATTGCTTCATACGTCTATCTTAAAATTGGCTGCTACGTAACTTGCATGGAAACAAATAACCAAGCAGCCCGACATGTGGTTTGGGATCTTCAACAGTGAGCTTCTGTACGACAATGCGTATGTAATATTGATCACCGGAGATTTGAACAGCATCCACACTTATTAGAACGTACGACAACATATAAAAATTAGGCACTTATTCAACTGTTTAACCTGATGATGAAGGTGTTACAGTAGTAGGATCAGAAATGCAACATTGTAACTCTTAATTAGAGCAGTGAGCTTTGTCTGTACGAATTTGAATACATCAGTACTTCCTTTGTGGCTGAATTATGTAGACACATGTGTGCTCTTAAACCCTTATGTACAACCAAATGGGAGAGAGTGAAGCTCTTTAACCAAAACTGCATGCATCTGTTTCTTAAAGTTTTCGTACATACGACATGTACGACAAAAATGTATGTTATGAAGACCAGTGCCTCAGAAAAGTTCAAATTGCAACATATACAGGCCACGCAGGTAGCGCCGCTAGTTTAAGAACCACTTACACCTGTTAAACTCAAATTGTTATCTCTGAGATATATTTAGTGTGGTCCTTTAGGCAGAAGTTTAATTCGCGCAAGTAACATATTAAGGCAACTGAGTATGCTCTCACGACGTATATATAATAGAGAAAGTACTGCCTCGTATTGCTTAAGGGAAAGTGCTCGTTCAATGTGAATCTTTGGAATTAACAATGCCTGCAGGCCACCGGGTCTTTCCTGATACAAGTCGTTGTTGGTTTAATACTGAGCATACGAGAAGCTCAATAACACCCAATTACGACAAAAGAAAGACAGTTTTCATGAAGTCATTTCATGTCACAGAGAATGTTTGTTGTCAGTGCGAATGACCGACTACGATGGTTAAACGAGTAAGTTCATGTTGTGCTTAACTGCACCTAAATAATTTCATTCACTTTAGAATATGTTACTACAGCCCACCTTGTAAAGCTTCTGGGCAGCCAATCCATGAACGTGGACAAATATTTTCAATACAAATCTCATTTTTCTTGAACTGAATCATTTGCTGCCATGTCTATGTATATAGGTCTCTGACCTACAGAAGATGTGACTGCAGTTTAGCATACTACTCACTCATGAGTACACACACTCACACTCATTTGAAAGGCGTTAGTGTGAGTATGAGTGGCGAGGGGCGTGAGTAAACCTGAGTGTGAACGTGAGAGAGCACACATGAGGGTGAGTAGGCGTGCAGTAGGAACGTAAGTGACTATCGATGAGTGTGAGTCTGAGTATGAAAGTGAGTGTGTATTCACCAGTGTGATAGTGTGTATACGAGTGAGTGACGAGGAATGTGAGTAGATGTGAGTGTGAACATGAGTGAATAGTCATCGGTGTGAGTAGGCATGAGTCTGAGTATGGGTGAATGTCGAGGGGTATAAGTAGACGTGGTATGACCATTATACTGTATAGGCAACTATGAACGTGAGTGAGTACTCACGCTCAAAAGTTGTATTTTTGTGCTAGGGATTCTATTTGTGTTTTTTATAATTTTGCATATATAGCACTGTTATTCCTGTGTTACTCCAATCTGTTTGTTTATTAAAGCCTGTTTATCTTCTAACCTATACATCACCCTAATAATCAATGATCTTTGAAGACTGCAGTAGTGAGAAATAAATAAATAAATATTCTGCATGTCATGTATAAGCTAGTGCGCTCAAGAAGATTTGAGCACTGCTGTACACATGTGTGATACGCATGCGTTCCGCACAGGTGTATCTTACATATTGGTTCCACTCACAGACGAGCATGCCCGCGGTTCACTATCAGGGGGGCGGATATGTCGGCAAACTCACTCATGAGTCGACTCACTCACAGTCACTCAGTCCCAGACTGGGCCGTGAGCCTGAGTCGGAGTGAGTCTGGGTGAGTAATATTTTGGTGAGTTTGAGTCTGAGTGAGTCCGCTTGAGGAAAATTTTCGTGAGTCTGTGTCCGAGTGAGTCCTGTTGAGGTAAGCATTGTTGAATTTGAGTTCGAGTGAGCCATATATTTCGTGAGTGAGTCTGAGTGAGCTCCACCATTAATTGCCGACTTATGGCCCTATCTACTATGCTTCAGCTTTACTATCAGCGTTATATCCGCTTAATTTCGTACTCAAATCTTTTCACAGATATTTCAATGATGGGCTACTTCATATTTTGTTATCCGAGGTGTGAGTTAAGAAAGGGGGGCACCATGACCTTCACCCGCAAACTCTTTCAAGGGAAGTTTTTGATAGATATTTCGTGCGACACGAGTATTTCATGGAATTGACCTTACTGGATTCAAACCACTGATAACTCGTATTTAAAGGTACAAGATATCAAGGCGTATTGTAGAGCACCAATTACGTGAAGGTATTGGCATTAGAAGAGCATTGACACCAAGATTGAAAACGCTAATTTTACGCTAACGGACTCATGAGTCGACTCGCTCAAGCTCACTCAGATTCTGGTGAAGCCGTGAGTCTGAGTGAGTCCGGCTGAGTGATATCGCCGTGAGTGAGTCCGAGTGAGTCCGGTCGAGTAAAATTACAGCGAGTCTGAGTCTGAGGGATTCCAGTTCAGGAAAAATTTTGGCCGAGTTTGAGTCTTAGTGAGTCCTCAGAGCAAAACATATTTCTTGAGTAAGTCTGAGTGAGGTCGAATTTTTTTGCTGACCTAAGGTGGGGGGGGGGGGGGAGTGAAAGTTCATCGCACCGCACCTCCCCTACTAAGTCAAATATATGAGGCAGATTTTGCACAACCCCCCTCTTAGGTGTCTACAGGCGGCCGTCACCACACCCCCCTCGCTGTGCATGCCTAGGTTCTGCTCGTACCTGTGCGCCAGTGGCGTAGCCAAAGGTGGCACACTAGGCCTGTGCCTCCCACCCCCCCCCCCCCCCCCCATTTTTTTTTCACCATGGTAAACAGGGCGCAAAATGACCATTTGCATGCCCGTCCCCTCCTTCTGATCAAAGAGGTGCCCCCCCCCCCCCCCCCCCGAAAAAAATTTCTGCCTTCGCCCCTGCTGTGCGCCCATGTGTCTTCCTTGTGTAAAAAACAATGCTATCCATGTACTATCGGCTAAATTAAGTTTTACGGACCACGCGAATGCGTGGCCAAAAGCCTCTTCGCGACACTTCCGCTACGTCAGTGGGGATCAACAGCACTGCAGCGCCAAAGACGCATCCCTCCCTTAATCTATGGCCTGTCTGTTTTCTGACTGGGTACAAATCATTTTCACCTTTCACTTTCTAACGCGGCGCGCTTTTTTGGCAGCTGCGTCTTCGTGCTTCTGTCTCGAGGGAATTCTATGAGCATAACTGTTATCAGCCGCTATCTTTATCACAAAATGATACCTAGCCAACGGAACACCGTTCGAGGCCCGCCGTGGTAGCTTTCATCCTGCTATCAAAATAGAAGTGTGACGGTCATACGGCAGATAAACGCTTCGCGCGAAAACTGCGAACTGACTATGCGCTACGCTGCAGTAGAAAATTGTAAGGCCAGTGAATAACAAGAAGACCCGTTTCCGGCCTAGCACTGTGGTCGACGTTAGATGGCGCACCGCTAGGTGGCGTGGAGAGGCAGTTTGGCACGCGCTCGCGTGGTCCGCAAACCATAGAGAAAGGGAAACTTGGTAAAGAGCGGACACTCCACAGAGCCATGCGGCCGAATTAGAGTGCAAGGAGGGCTTCCCCTCTCCTGAAATGCAGTGGGATACCAAGTGGTTGCTTATGATACTTCGCGAGTTTCGGTGTTGGTTCCGTGCGCGTAAAATTTTTTTAGGACATGGTGCAGGGAGTTTCCGGTTTCGGTTTAAACCGCGCGCAGTTTAAAAGTCCTGACGTGGTGCAGCGCGTGCTAGGGCCCCCCCCCCCCCCCCCCCCACCCCCCGCTCGCATATTGCGTTCATTTGCACTGAGGCAATGTTTAGCGAACATTTGTTTTTTGTTTTGTTTTTTTCTTTTCAGAGCACGTGCATTCACGCTATAGAGTAATCACGAAAGCATACAAGAAAAGCACAGACTATGGAGAAATGCTCCATTTTGTAATACGGATGTTTTCAAAGACACACAGTGCAATACAAACTGAACGAAAGGTATCCGAAGCAGACCAATCAATACAGAAGGTAGCTAAAAGTACATGTACCAAAATGTTTTAAAAACAATTGGTTTATGCGTCATACACATGTGGCGCATGAACGTAACTTAGAGATATTTGCGCTTGAGAACAAGGCAAACCTTCCAACACGAAAATATAAGCCGTGTGCGACATTTGCACTGTTGTGCAGACACTGATACATGTGAAACGTAAAGAAAGTTGCATGAATACGTTTCCACTAGGCATGCAAGCTCAAATGAACAGCGTGTATACCTAACACACATAAAGCGACTTGGGAAAGCTTGTGTACACTTGTGGTTATGTTGTTTGTCTCTCTTAGTAGAGTGCAGCACATTCTAGCTATCTGCAAGTAGGCCCTGTTTTGGTTCTTCTGTCACATTTATCAGTGACAATGCCCCATGACGACAGACTTATCCCGACGTAAAAAGGCACTACAAGTGATCTCACACTCTATGCAGCACACACGTCAGTGTGTTGACAGGCGGTTCAGGTCACATTTTTAGATCAGATGTAAGTACAAAGTACATATGCAAAAGCTTTGTTTGCACAAGCCAGGAGACCTGCAGAAAACATGCTTTAAAGTGGAACACTCGTTCAACATTGTTGGTCTTTGCAGATGTGCAACCATTTAAGAAAAACATTCAACATAAAATCAATAAGCCACCACAGCAAAACAGACTATAGGATAGCACACACATTCTTGAACATAGCTGCTACACCAACACTTAGACCATTAAAGTTTCAGTGTCTGTAGTCAGCGTTGTAGTCATTTACAAAAACATCTGCAATTAAGACAATCTATAAGGCCCCCGTTTTTGTTGAACCTGCTCTCAATTCACGCAGAAGCAATTAAAAGTACATGTGTATCCAAACATTGAGGACACTTGGAATAGGCTGCATGCAAGCGCTCTGCAGCTTCGTACCCTGCAAGGGTTTGACCGCAACACTTGTGGGCAATGTTCACGTACTATCAACTAAAGTCTAGGTTTTGCACGCAGAAACAGTGTTGAGGTCCCCAGAGGCTAATTTGATACAGGAAACCTTGTTGATAATGCTTTGTTGTACACTGGGCACTCAAAGCTATGTTCGCACTAACGCAAGAGTAACAGAGCTACAGTAAAGTGGCAATGCCTAACACTCTGAGGCATGCTACAACAGACGTGGTCATACCAACCCCATGAGCACGGGAGATAATGCTACAAGATGGACATGCCTGGCAACAATAAAGTCAACAAAGGTTTCATGCGGATTTGAAATGCAAATGCGTTCCAAGACTCAGTATTGGCCATTTCGATTGAAAAGGTACCTCAAGAGCAATGTTTAAGGTCGAGGTGCACGTACAGGTACATGAAAACCTCGCATTTGCAGATTTAAATGAACAGTTAGCGATAACCGCAGCACTATTTGGTTGTTCACGTGAAACAAGAGACTCTTTCGGATCCCACAGGCGAGCAAGTGTTGGAAAAAAAAACATCTTGCTACAGTACCTTAAGGCAACGCAATGTGCAGTAATGCAGTGTTGCAAAACTAACTATTAAAAAAATACTAATAATGATTGAAGTATTCATTGCTTCGAAACTCGCAAGGATCCAAAAAAATAATAATGATTGAAGCATTCATTGCTTCGACACTTGCAAGGATCCACTGTAGCTAAACAGTTAACGCAACACTACTTTAAGTATGGTTCATTGTGCCATGTACAGATGCAAACCATTTGCTTAAACATATGCGGTGGCTAATGAACGTGCACAATTCTGTTTTGTCGGCAACATGCCCATAGAAAATGTTATCGTGCAACCTCTAGCACCAAAGTTTATCACTTCGATGTAGCAGTGTTGTATCACCTCTAGAAAAAGTCGATGAAATCGCTGCGCAACTACAACGTGCAGTGATCATTTCGTGCACCATGTCTTCATGAGTGCTACGCACTACAGTCTTACAAAAGCGGCTGTACCCTCCGTACCCCCCACTACATAAGGTAAGCAAGTTGCATGTCCATGTGGTGTGGTATAATGCCCAATGCGCACCTGGTATTGCTTAATCGTACGTAACATGTAGACTTTATGCTTAACGAATTGTGCACATATTTACCGAGCACAGAACAAAAATACGCACACATCAGCAAGCGATGTCGGACTTTTGCGCCCGTGTGCCGGAAATGCACGGGAACAAATGTGAATGCATTCCGAACATGAAGACATTTAGTACCCAAATGTTAACACGACACGCAGTTTGAATTAAACTGGATGTTACGACGTCCTGCAGAAACTGTTCTAGTTTGTAGTCACCTTTCTTGAATGCGTACTGACCATACAGATATCTTTCTACGAAAAGGGGGAGAAGGTAGGACAACTACCTGTTTACAGAGTCGAACAATTTGTCCACACGCCCACAGTAATATGCACGCAGCCGTAGTCGATGTAGTAGCGAGTTCCTTTTCATATACTGGAGTAAACAAACCATACAGCGTAAACTGGAAATAATTATGCATTGCATGCACCACTGCCTTTGAACCTCTAAAAGCGAGTGCCACAACCGGAACTGTTGCCAACGCGGGATAAACGTAGCAATTCATTTCTTGCATTAACACAATCTCCTTTGAGTTTGTTACATCTGACCATTCGGTACTGTAACACCTTAAAATAAACTGACATAGGAGACGCAAGTCTCCACTGCTTTTTGCGAGCTTTCAAGACCAGAGTAGCAGAACCAAACTGCATCCTGTTAACGTGGGACATAGTGCCAACACATGTTATGAATAAACAGGAAATATTTATGCAAGTTACCTACCTCAACTTGCTATGTTCCAATGTATTACATATGGTTCAAGTAGCAGAACCAAACTGCATTCTATTAAAGTGGGACATAGTGCCAAAACATATTATGAATAAACAGGACATATTTATGCAAGTTACCTACCTCAACTCGCTACGTTCCAATGTATTACATACGGTTCAAGTAGCAGAACCAAACTGCATTCTATTAAAGTGGGACATATTGCCAAACATATTATGAATAAACAGGACATATTTATGCAAGTTACCTATAGTCTACTCGCTACGTTCCAATGTATTACATACGGTTCAAGTAGCAGAACCAAACTGCATTCTATTAAAGTGGGACATAGTGCCAAAACATATTATGAATAAACAGGACATATTTATGCAAGTTACCTACCTCAACTCGCTACGTTCCAATGTATTACATACAGTTCAAGTAGCAGAACCAAACTGCATCCTATTAAAGTGGGACATAGTGCCAAAACATATTATGAATAAACAGGACATATTTATGCAAGTTAACTACCTCAACTCGCTACGTTCCAATGTATTACATACAGTTCAAGTAGCAGAACCAAACTGCATCCTATTAAAGTGGGACATAGTGCCAAAACATATTATGAATAAACAGGACATATTTATGCAAGTTAACTACCTCAACTCGCTACGTTCCAATGTATTACATACGGTTCAAGTAGCAGAACCAAACTACGTTCTATTAAAGTGGGACATAGTGCCAAAACATATTATGAATAAACAGGCACATATTTATGCAAGTTAACTACCTCAACACGCTACGTTCCAATGTATTACATACGGTTCAAGTAGCAGAACCAAACTGCATCCTATTAACGTGGGGTATAGTGCCAAAATATTTCATGAATAAACAGGACATATTTTACGCAAGTTACCTACCTCAACACGCTACCTTCCAACGTATTACATACAGCTTTTTCATGATAGTAATTGCGAATCTATGTCAAGTGCTTACGAAAGACAGCTTCTGACATGGTACATGGGGAGGTACGAGGCCCACGAGCTGCAGAAAGCAAGGAAGTGTCATTCAAAGGGTTCAAATGACTAATGGTGGATGTCACGCCCCACTACTTATTTAAGCTTTCCAGCCCAGCACTGGAAAAGAACAGATTCTAAGACAAGAGAAGCCGACATGTACCTTAAATGAAGGTAAATGAAAATGACACAAGTCAAGCACACCTTTTCAAATTATCACAGCCCGATAACAGAAACAAGCTGGATCCCCGCACAATAGCACACAAAGAATGTTAAACATTCCTTAGATTAAGGCAAAACATTTTCACTAATAACCTGATTATATTATGTGTTTTTCATGCGCTCGTTAGCCTTCATTCAGCACTGGATGGCCGACACCACTACCCCTTGAACTTCTCCAGCTGAGTGCCAGAAACGGACTGGTACCTCACCTTATCTAGGTTACGGTTGATAAATTTTATGTGCCAGCACAAGCGGACGCGACAGAACATCTTTAGAAACTTCTTGCATTTAAGGGGAGATGCGAGTCGAAAAACGCGTTTTTTTTCAAAAATTACATATTTTCGTTTTTATTTGCTTTCACAAATTTAGTTTCTCTACTTTCGCGACAAAAAAAACTGAAGATTGTAATTAAACACGAAGTAGGTCAAAATCTCTTTTAAAGAGCATAAGGTGGCTACTAAAAAGCTAACAAGTCCTGATTGTCTAGAGTCCCCTGGAAATCGTCACCTGGCTGCTTGCCATTGCATTTCGCATGAGGGGTTCACTAAAGTCACATGCTCAAAATAACCATGATTGCCAAACTCTCATCATGGAATAAATCATCTTATATGACAAATATTTTCCGCATAGGTGAGCATTCACTTATACCTTTAATATACGTTTTTCTCAAGATACAGTTCTGGGCAACTTTATGAGATTTTTACATCATGTTTTTGGTACTTCTGATAGTCAGATTGGGATGAAATTTTGCCCACGTATTTATTAACATGTGCAGAGTGCAAGTATCTAATTTAAAGCTTGATAGCACCTAATGTAATTATTACGAACCTAAAATAAGCAGTTAGTATGCTCTGAGCATTGTAAGGCTTCTCACATTACAATTTTTCTTGTCCATTAAAATGCCATATAGGCGTTTTCTTGATAGTTATATGCATTCTAAAGATAATGTGGAGCAATATGAGCCAATAATGGCTCAGAACGATAAACATTTACTGGCAAAAGAAGAGTCTACAAAAAGAACTACATTTTACACATTGCCGTGGCACAAAACGAAAACTGTACACCTTACTATACAACTAATTACATATTTGAAATCAGCATAGTCCTATATATACACCAAAAGTTTCACTGCCTTAGGCTACAGATTAACGCAACTTTTTTTTTCCTAATCGCATCTCCCCTTAACCGAACAAAAATCCATGTTCCCTATTTGTGACAAATGTGCATACAGAACACTGCAGACCCCTGGGAGGTTTGCCGTGGACTCAATCATTGCTAAAAAGTGTGTGTCAAGCAGCTTAACATATTCAAAAGCTCTTTGTGATGGTACAGTCAGATTCCCAAACACTTTACTGGGTGCATGGTATGCTTTAAGCATTGTAAAATACTGGTGGGGTCCCGCCAATGTGTCGTTATGATGTTTAAGCAACTCCGCACATGAACAATTCTGTAAGGACTTTTCCAGGAACATCTTGACCAAGAAACCAGAAACATAGTATGCTGCAGAGTCATCAATAATGTTAGATTTGATATCTTGTGCTAGAATAGAAATGTCATCAACAGAGGGAAAACAGTCAGGCTCAACATGTTCAACGTTGTCCAGCAAAGATGAACTATTCTGTGAAAAGGGTAACCCCTGCAGCAGTTCAGAGTCGTCTTGCTGCACATTAGCTTTCTCCGAGAGTTTGAAGGCCTTCTGTACACATATATGCTTTAATCCAGCAATGAACTGCGCAACATTAGGGTTGGTGTTACATCCCTGTTTTTGTCTGATATGCTCAAAAATATTTTCAAGAGTGTCCTGCTGCAGACGACGAGTTAGAAGATGGAAGAAGTTGTAGTTTGTGGAGAGATCCTCCCACAACTGAAGAACGGCTTCGATTGTTATTTGCCACCCAATAATAGTTTGTGGCTGACGTCTCCCACTGAATTTCCATGATCTGATCCACGCGAGTTGGTCTCGCAGAAAGTTTACCAGCTCGTCATTTCTCCTAATGGCATAACGACACTTTTGGGCATTCTTTTTGGGAAGATGAGCTATTGAGTGAGTCGAACACTTTATCCATACGCTCACAGAAATGGGCTGGAGCGATAGCTGCTGCGGGGAGCTCCTTTGCATACACCAGAGCCATGATTGCCACACTAACAGATGCCCTTAGCACCTGTACTGCTCTGCTTACTTTCATGTTACAAAAGGGCTTTTGGTAGACGTGCCTGTCGGTCAGCTTAGGCGCGAGTTTAAACCGCAACTCGTGAGTAGACTTATAAAGGGCCTCAATGTGAGACCACTCAATAACTTCATCTCCTATGAACAACTTGTGTGCTTGCAGGTTGTTTCGCGTGGTTTTGATTAGGTGTGGCACATCAAAAACAAAGTACACCCTTTCACCAGCAACCTCAAAATAAGGACGTTGAATTGTAATTCCAAGCATATGAGAAAGGGCAACGTTTGAGGCTCCTTGGTCACAAATTAAACATTTGACTGCGATTCCGGCGTGTCCAAGGTTGTTTATAATTGAGACAAGCAAGTCCTTTGTAACACTTGCTGGCGTAGATACATGTCCTATTGTAAATGCGATTGGCTGGACCCACCTCCTAGAAACACCAGCGAGAAGGACAACCATAGCTCTGTCAGCGATATCTGGCGTTCGAGCTCTTCCATAGTCAGCAAAGCCTTGCACAAGATCTTGAGTTACATCATAGGACAAGATCTTCTTCAAAATCACTTCATCGAATATGAGTGAACACACCCTGTCGCGCTTGTCCCATGTCTGCATACAAGCTGACACACACTCAATAACCCCTGAGATCACACCTGGTGACATTCGAATATTTCCTAACCAACGTCTCAGTGAGCGCTGCGTAGGCAGACAAAAAAAATGGGCGCTAGAAAGCGGTATGCTCTTGGGCCCCTGAAGTTTAAGTGCAATGCAAATTTCTTTAGCCATGCCGGAAACCTTTTCCCCTGACCCCTATTCATAACTCGCACATGTGCACAAAGGAGATTGAAGACCTCTTCGGTCACGAAAGGACGAACGACACCCAAGGCCTTGGCAATTGATGGAGGTAGCTCCCTCTGCTGTTTCCGCAACCTTTCAATGGTCTTGCGGCAGGAGGCGACCCTTGACTGCAGGCGTTTGATGGTGCAACGAAATTTCCGCGACGGCGACTTCATTCCTCCGCAGGGAGCTGCAACGGGAAATGCTTAAAATCAATATAACAGGAATACAGAGTAGTGCGTGATGAGACGTTACATTTTTAGAGACACTACATTGCACAGTACACTACTGTATGAACAAAAGACAGCCAAGTACCATTAGGTAATGAACCATGTTAAAACTTGAAATACATGAACCATTAATTGTGAACATTACATCGCCTGGGATGGCAGTTACGATGAGTAAGTGCCCATTATTCATGCTGCGATGTTAACAAAATGCCTGTTCCCCAACACTTGACTTCTGAATTTATGCAAAAATGGCATGCAAGTCCACACAAAATATCAACGCAAATGTTTCCTTTTTTTAGCAAAGTGACTAAGCTCTGCATGTCCTTAAAGAGTTAGCAGAGGCACTGCAGCCTTCATGAAAATTATGTACGTAGCGAAGGCCTCAATCATTGCAGTAAAGATTTGAAGATTGCTTTGCGGCTATAAACATTTACAGATTCTACTCACCGTTGTCAGTGCAGGTAGTGCCGGACGATGTACGAGACCCACCAGCTGCAAATAAAAAAAAACACCAAACACGTCTCATTTGAATGATTCAAATAAGTGCTTTTCCATGACAGTAATAGTTAATAAATCAAGTACTCACCGTGGCACGGTTCAGACGAAGCCGGTGTTCCAGCTGCACAAAGCAAAGAAGTGTCATTCAAAGGGCTAAAATTACTTCTCTTTCGTAAGAGAAAATGCGAATCTCTCACAAGTGCTCACCAAGGCATGTTTCAGACGAAGCCGGGGTTGATGCACTAGGCCAGTCAGCTGCAAAACAAACAATCAGAGTGTCATTTTATTGCTTCAAATGACTGCTATTTCATGATAGTAATTGCGAATCTATGTCAAGTGCTTACGAAAGTCAGCTCCAGGCGTGGTACATGGGGAGGTGCGAAGCCCACCAGCTGCAGAAAGCAAGGAAGTGTCATTCAAAGGGTTCAAATCAGTGCTCTTGTACAACAGAAATCTCGATTCTCTCGCAAGTACTCACCAAGGCATGTTTCCGACGAAGAACCCAAGAGCGATCAGAGAGACCCATCCGCTGCACAAAAAATAAATAGCGTCACTCAGTGTCTCAACCATGGAATATATCACATATCTCTCACAAGTACTTACCAGCGCAGCTTTCTTGGCCAGTATCACATGACGACGACAAAGACTCCCCACCTACAGAAAGAACAGTCATTGAATGGCATGAATCATTACATACGTCAGTTTAAAAATGAAATTAATTTATGAGTAACTTACCATCTACAATAATTTCATAGCCATCTGCTTTCAGCGATGCCGCAACCCACACACCTGCACAAAAAAATTACATGTCAGCCACACATACATCGTTTAACTCATTTCACAAAACTACAAACATACATTGCCAGTACTCACTGTCAAGAACTATTTCACCTTCACCTGCACTTTGGGTGGCGAGAGGATCAACACCTGCAGAAAAAAAAGCTGTCAGCGAAAGGTCACATTGAACGGCGCTGAATAAAATAATTACTAATTCGTACTAATACTCTCGCCCAGCACTATCACGCCCACTACCACTTGTTGATACGAGAGGCGCACCACCTGTCGAAACATTAGTTATCTAAAGAGTGCCATGATTACATTCCTGTTCATACACATCTATCTGTTCTAAACCCTTGAAATTCTCCACCATTTGACAACTACAGCAGGCAGCTGAAAAATGTGGCTTTTCGAGCTGCAAGATGCCCACCACCTACAGAATGATTTGTAATTCCCATAAAGCAAACATAATTAAGAACGGCGTTCGGGAACTTATACGACTAGTGCTCATGGACAACTAGCACCTGCTGAACTTTACTTTTTATCCAGTACTCGATATATCTGTGCTACTCAACTTGTCACAAAATGTATATGCTACGTACGATCAAGCAATGTCAGGTACGCAATGAGCATCAAACCACACAACATGAAGATGTCCCTTGCTTATCTTGCGTAGGAGGAGGGACGGAGGGTGCAGCAAGTTTTGTAAGACTGTTGTGCTCAGCATTCATGAAGTCATGCTGCCTGAAATGATCACTGCAAACTGTGTAGTTGCGAAGCGATTTCATCAACTTTCCCCAGAGGTCCTCTCTTCCAATATATTCTAGCCATGCCGTCAACCTGTGAATTTTTAGAACACTACATGAGCCGCTTCGTAAAAATTACTTGCAAACACACACCTACACAACCCGGTACCTGCTGTTACTAGCATTTGCCACAACATGAGCTCTCGCTGACGTCACTTATGCGAAATCATTGCTTGGAATTTTTTCTGCAGTTTTTTTTTCGCCCGTGTGGCATCGTCCAATTACCTACTTTTTTATATACTACAACCTGGACACCATCACAGTAATCGAAAACTCAATAAATCATACTTTAAAAAACAGTCGCATACTATCCATTTTAAAGCTCTGCACTAACACACAGCATGCTTTCTTATTGAAATTACTGCACTACAATAAAACACTTCACATCGGGGCTCACTTGTTGTCCTGTGGGATGCGAAAGAAGCTCGTTCTGGGCTTCTTGCTAGTGCGGCCGTTGTTACTGCACCACGCCACACAACAGTAGGGGTTGTACGGCCGACCACTGAACATCTGAAAAGATTATTTAGAGTCATGTCGGTGTCATAGTTACAGCATACGAAGTTATTTTGGGGTCATTGGCAGAGACCGAAATATGCAACTAGAACGACTGCCCTGAGTTATGCAAATGCGACGTCGTTCGCAACATCCGTACTAAAATGACAATTTCGGTGAATCATCGACATTTCATCACCGTTTAAAATGCACCGAATTCTGAAAGAGTGGACATTAACCATTGGCGCGTCTTCTAACAAGTAACTCGAGTCACCCATGCCGTGCATAGCTTAGGCTTACTTGCCCTGGCCCTTCCACAAGCGAACTTGCTGCGCAGTTTCCCAGAAGCGTACTTCGCAATATTCCTTAGCAAAATAGCAAGCCACACACACAATAACCATCACCGAGAACTCTTTTCACTCGTTTGGAGTGCCTCGCTACGCCCACAACGCGTTAACAATGCCTCGGAATCGTCCGTTACATGCTTTTCATTTTATTTAACTTTAACCCACTTCGCTTTCAAAAAAGTTGCAACAACTCACAATTGGTACGTAACTAATTACACAAAGGTCGACCCTTCTCGTTTCCTTCAGCGCGCGTCGCGCCTGAACTTTCACGCGTGGCTACTAGGCAAGTTGGTGCGCTAAGCCTGCTACGCGCGCACACTTAAATCGGCAAAGGTCGACGCTGTTAAGCCTACTACGCAGCGCTCAGAGAGAACAGAAACGTGGGTTCTCACTGTGATAACGTCTACTGCGTGATGTTTCGTCATCAGCTGCGCTGACGTGGCAGCAGATAAGCAACCGCATGCCTATAAAAGAGTGGCCCAAGAATAAACACTGATTATTCCTTGTTCTGCAACTGACACTGTTGTTTCTTTAAGTATGGCATCTCGGCTGCCTAGCTCTATTACACTGGCGACGAAGATGGGATCCCGTCGGCTTGCCACGTGCTCCTTCCGTTGCTGCTGAAGTGAAGAGGACGGCTGCGTGGGCGTCACTGCAATGGCGAAGGTGGGAAAAATTGACATTTTTGATGAAAGGAATGATAGCTTCGAGTCCTACCTGGAAAGATTTGAGCTTTACGCCTCGGCAAATGATGTGACTGAAGGCAAGAAGCTAGCTGTATTCTTGACAGTTGTAGGTCCTCGAGTGTATGAGGTACTGAAGAACCTGTTAATACCACACTCGCCAGCCAGCAAAACGTATGACGAAGTAACGACTCTGTTGAAAAGTCACTGCAGTCCCCGAAAGGCCGTGATAGCCGAAAGGTGCTGATTTAACCGAAGGGTGCAGTTGGAACAAGAGACTGTGGCCGAATTCGTGGTGCAGCTAAAGCAGTTAGCCAGAAGTTGCGTATTTGGAAAGTTTCTCGACGAAGCGCTTAGAGACAGACTTGTCGCCGGGCTACGCTGCACCGATACACAACGCGAGCTGTTCGCAGCTGAAAAACTGACAATCGAAGAGGCGTGTAAGATTGCCTTAAACCGCGAGCTAGCCTCCGCACAGACCCCGCAAATGTCGTTAGAAGAGCACCAAGGCAGTTCACAAAAGCGCTCCGGACTAGAAGTTGATGTTCTCAGGCAAAGCAGTCGTAGCAGGGACAGCTGTCGGGGCAGAACTGAGTGCCCAGAGTGTTTCCGTTGCGGTAAACGCCATACTTCAGAAAGTTGCTGGTATCGCAAGCATAAGTGCCATAATTGCGGGGAGCAAGGTCACTTGCGAACAATGTGCAGGCAGAACAAAGGCACTGAATGCAATCGATAGTCCGGCAGAGGATTCGGACGAAGAGCAAGAAATATACACTATAAAAATCAATAGGTCTGCCTACTATGTCACTGTCAAGATTGAAGGCCGAGCCTTCAAAATGCAGATAGATACAGGGGCTTCCGTCACCGTCATGCCGAAATCGCGCGAGTTTCCTCAACTGACAATCAAGAAAGCGACTGTTCCTTTAAGGACATACACAGGGGAACGAGTGCCGGTTGTAGGATCAGTGAACGTGCGAGTCGAGCACGGTGATCAAACTGATACCCTACCTGTGTTGATAGTAGACGGTGGTGGACGAGAGTTGCCATGTCTGCTTGGTCGCAACTGGTTGAGTAAGCTTAAATTGAACTGGCTAGAAGTTCGAGCCGTTGAGCAAGATCACACTGTTTATGAATTAATGAAGAATTTCGAGGCAGTGTTTTAGCCGCAGATCGGGTTCATAAGTGGCTATAAAGCGCAAGTTTTCTTAAAACCAAACAGCAAGACAGTATTTTGCAAGGCTCGACCAGTGCCATTAGCGCTGAAGCAAGCTGTGTCTGAGGAACTTGACGCCTTAGAACGGACTGGTATATTGAAAAAGGTCACCAGGAGCGATTGGGCAACTCCTTTGGTGGTGGTACCAAAAGATGGGGGGAGCAAAAGTACGGCTGTGTGGCGACTACAAGGTCACTGTGAACCCTGCGCGACTGAGTGAGCACTACCCTCTGCCTCTGCCAGAAGACTTATTCGCAACTTTAGCAGGCTCAAAGGTATTCTGCGTTCTTGACCTTGCTTCCGCTTACCAGCAAGTGGAACTTGATGAAGATGCCAAAGGTATTTTAACGGTAAACACACACCAAGGCCTTTACCAATACCAGCGGCTTTCTTATGGCATAGCAAGTGCTGCTGCCATATTCCAGTCACTTATGGACAGGATCCTCAAGGGCGTCACTCAAGTCGGGTGTTACATCGATGATGTCATCATAGGAGGGTCAAGTATTGATGACTGTCGGCTGAAGCTAGAAGAAGTGTTGACCCGATTACGCGGTCACAATGTGACGCTGTGCATGGAAAAATGCAAGCTCTTTTGCAGCGAAGTTCGCTACCTTGGCCACGGAATTTCAGCGGAGGGAATCAGGCCACTGGGATCAAAAGTAAGGGCGATAAAGGATGCACCAGAGCCCACAAATGCAACAGAGTTGAAGTCTTTCCTTGGAATGGTAACATCCTACTCAAAGTTCCTGTACAACTTGGCAACCAGAGCTGCGCCGCTGTATGAACTTCTGAGGAAAGGAAACCGTTGGAATTGGACTGACAACTGTGCGCTCGCGTTTCAAGAAACGAAGAACTTGCTCACGACAAGCCCAGTACTAGGCTTTTACGATCCAAAAAAGCCCTTGGCTGTTAGCTGTGATGCGTCGCAGTATGGGCTCGGCGCAGTTCTCTTCCACAGACTTCCAAATGACACAGAAAAACCCGTCGCTTTCGCATCTCGAACACTATCGCAAGCTGAACGTGGCTATGCCCAGATCGAGCGAGAAGCTTTGGCGATAATTTTTGTCCTCAAGAAATTTCATCGTTATCTATATGGGCGGACATTCACGTTGTTCACGGATCACCAACCGCTGATAGGCATCTTGGGCCCAGGAAAGAAAGTTCCATCTTTAGCGGCCGCTCGCATGCAATGATGGGCTTTAATCTTGGCTTCTTATCGTTAGGACTTGAGATATAGAAAGGGATCTGACATGGAAGTTGCAGATGCACTGTCGAGGCTGCCTATTTCAAGTGGAACCGAGACGGAGGAGACAGATACCCTCGCTGTTTTTGAAACAACGGCACTGACTGCTAAGGACGTCGCTAAAGCAAGCAAGTATGACTGCACCCTTAGCAAGGTTTACCAATATACTTTGGAAGGATGGCCAGCGCAAGTCGAAGAGTCGGAGCTCGTACCGTACTATAATAGGCGTTTGGAACTATCGTTGGAAGCAGGTTGTGTCACGTGGGGAATTCGGGTTATTGTGCCAACAAAGTTGCGAGACGCGGTGTTAGGACTGCTGCACGCAGAACACCCTGGTGCGTCACGCATGAAGATGCTAGCACGTAGTCTGCTATGGTGGCCAGGGCTCGACGCATACATAGAAAGAGCAGTAAAGAGGTGCAGCATTTGTCAAGAGATGCAGAACAGCGCTCCTCGTCCCCCCACTGGAGCCATGGCCATTTCCCGCCCGATGCTGGCAGAGAGTGCATGTGGATTTTTTCGAATTCGAAAAAACAACATTCCTGTTGTGCATTGACTCATTTTCAAAGTGGATCGAAGTGTTTCCTATGTACTCAACGACAGCCGCGAAGACTATTGAGCGCTTGAGGAGCTTGTTTGCTTCTTACGGATTCCCTGAGCAACTGGTTTCCGATAATGGCCCCCAGTTTTCTTCGCAAGAGAACCAAGACTTCCTCGATGCCTGCGGTATCCGGCGCACCTACAGCCCGCCGTATCACCCGGAATCCAATGGGGCTGCTGAAAGGGCGGTGCAAACCGTTAAGAGGAGCCTTCGCATGCAGCTAATGCACGACAAGGGGAGTAACACCAGGCCGCTGAGAGAGAGACTGGACGACTTCTTGCTGGCGTATCGGACCCACCACGCCCCATCAGGCGCATCCGCATGCGGACACGGCAGAACATCTTCCCAATGACACAACTATGGTGGTCCCGCCGCCAACAGGGGGGGCAGGAATGGCCCCGACCAGTGGCTCACGACGCACTTCCTCAGACGCCAGCGTAAGAGCCTTCTGATTTTCCACCAGCCCTGCGCAGAAGCCAGCGTGCACGGAAAGAGCCAGACCGATACGTGCCTCATGATTTCCGTCACTGAAGATAATTAAAGAAAACGATCTTGGGGGAAAGAATGTGATAACGTCTACTGCGTGACGTTACACTTCGTCATCAGCTGCGCTGACGTGGCAGCGGATAAGCAACCGCATGCCTATAAAAGCGTGGCCGAAGAATAAACACTGATTATTCCTTGTTCTGCAACTGACACTGTTGTTTCTTTGAGTACGGCATCTCGGCTGCCTAACTCTATTACACTCACCGTGCCGTCGTCCGTTCCTCAGGCTCAGCAGGTGACACGTTCAGCAGCGGTCACATTGCCGCGACGAGAAGAGAAAGCAAACGCCCAAAACCCACTACGCGCAGCCGTTACATTTCAGATGCAGCAGCCAACGACACCTAAGCCTACCCCAACCCGCCAACGCATTGCGTACGAGAGCACACCCTCACATACCTCATTCCTTATCTGTTCTGGCAGATTTGTCGATTTCCGTGCCCGCGTTCGCCTGGTGGCGATGCACGTGACAATGTTTTTTTCGCGAATTCTCAGTTCATTGTGCAAGAAAATGTTTTCACACGTACAGTAAACAAACAAAAAAATTTTTAAAAAGCTACCCATTTACGTTAAACAACTCTCTTTTTTTTGTTTTCTTTTGCGCTACTTGCGCTACCTGAACGTCGCTTATGACAGCTTGCGTTCTTCGGGATCAAGGTCCCTATGATTTGACGCGAAAATCTCGAAGGCTGTTTGGGCGAAGAGGTGGCGGGTAGAGCTCGATCATCTTATCGCTGAGTGTCCGCTCTTGGCCAATTTCCCTGTCTCTATGCGCAAACTTCTTTGGCCGATAGTACTTCTTGTTGATACATGGACCTTTCCAAAGAGCAGATCTGGATTGCGTTTGTTCTAACCTTATGCCCGTGCGGCAGGCCCGTAGCCAGGGGGGGGGGGGTACCCTAGGCCCCCCCTGGCTTTTCAGGGTGGGGGGTGCTCTAGGCCCCCCCATTTCTGGGGGGAGTGCCCATTTCAGGAGGGGGGTGCCGTAGCACCCCCTCCGAAATTCGGATGGAGTGGGGTGTTTTACCGAGGACAAATAATAAAAATAAGTGTCTTTCAAGGCCTTCAACAAGTGCCCCTCGCCCTCCCCCCTCCCCCCCCTCCCGAAAAAATTCCTGGCTACGGGCCTGTGCGGTTTCCGCTCGTTCCGTATCATACTTTCCGTATATTCCGTATCGTTTTATGGTCTCTTCCATATATTAGATACTGACTCCATAAGTTTCGTACGACTAAGTCCGTATACCCGTACGGAATTCCTTATGCACCATATGTCAGTCTCCATATTTTAACGCGATAGCGTTAAAGAGCTCGTTTCGGAGCATTCCGGTGTCGGCGTCGGCGTCGTTGGTTGTGAGCGAAAAATCATCATCTTCTCCGTGACCAAAAAATCATCATCTTGTCCGTGACCGAAAAATCGATAAAGATGCAAATAAAATAAATAATAAAAAATTTCGGGTCCGAGTGAGGATCGAACCCGGGTCGTCTGCGTGGAAAGCAGGTGTTCTACCACACAGCCATGCCTCTTCTTGGATATACTGTGAAAATAACTTCCTCTGCTTGGAAATGCAGTGAAAATAACTTCCATGCTTCGCAAACGCAAGCGTCCTTTATACAGGCGTCGCAATATAACATGTAATATCCCAGGAATATTGCGTGGTACAAGCGTAAATTGCCATCGGGCGTCAGAATATGTGACTATCATAACGATTCCATAGTTTAAAGCCAGCCACCCATTACAAACGGCACACACCTTACTGCGCGTATTCCCTTAACACCACGTAGTGGGTGCATAGCAAGTTCGAAAACATTTCCCACATTTGCCGCGCATAATTTCTCCTGGTTTAAACTATACTACCCATTACATAGTATGCACTAAGTGATTGAAGTACGCAGTAGGGACGGGATATCGCTATCGCGTTCAACTCTTAAAGGCGAAGCTTAAGGGTCCCCCCAATTTTTCCTTACAATTTTCGTAAGCTTCCGCATAAATCCGTAAGAAATCCGTATATTCCATAAGGCAAATATAGGGAATCCGTATGTTTTTTTTTCTGCATTTTATTACGTTTTTGTATATGTATTTTCAATGTCATTATCTCCCCCCCTACACTAATGCCCCACGCGGGTGCTGTAGGTACTGTAAATAAATAAATAAATAAATAAATAAATAAATAAATTATTAGGCTTGAGCATGGACGAAGGAAAACGATTAGGAGGGGGCGTCATGCGGCTTTACAGGTCACTTTTCCCCTTTTTATTTATTTTATTTATTAAAACCCTCAGGGCCAAAGGCATTAGAGAGGGGAGTGGTTACAGAAAAACGACGGGAGAAAAAAAAAGCAGATAGAACATTTCAGTATAAAGGCATGTAGTTATACAATTTTAGCTAGATTAACAACACACATAATGTATTCACAGACAAGTTATAAACAATGATAAAAAGTGCACTGAAGGTTACAAAATATGTATGTTGGAAAAAGAAATCAAGTCCTGGGTAGTTACAAGCACTCGTGTCGCAAAAGCAAAGTAAAAACAAAAAATGAGGAGAATTCCGTTTATACAATATTATTTAGTGCTGCTTTAAATCAGTGATTATCATGAATTGATGTGATGGCATCGGGAAGGCGGTTCCATTCAGTGGATGATCGGATAATGAATGACTGAAAGAAGCTTTTTGTGTGACACGTTTCGAGACCAACCTTAGGACGATGATCGATTCGAGGCGATATGTATTGCGGCTGAGAAATGAGTTCGTTTCGGAGAGTTGGATGGTGGAATATTTTGTGAAAAGAACCAAACGCGTGACTTTACGACGAGAAGATAGTGATGTGAGTGAAAGGTTGTTTTTCATGGCAGACACACTTGCAGTTCGATTATAGTTACATAAGATGAAGCGAGCAGAATTATTTTGCACGAGTTCTAATGAAGATATCAGTTTGTCAGTAGTAGTATCCCAAATAGCGCATGCATATTCTAATTTAGGTCGTACAAGGGTAATATAAAGTAGCGTTTTTAGAGATGAAGGTGCAGTTGAAAAGTTACGGCGTAAATAGCCTAGGGTACGGTTAGCATTCCTAATTAAGTAGTCGATATGGGTGTTCCAAGATAAGTTAGTAGTTATATGTACACCTAGATATTTATAAGAGTTAACAAATTCAAGGGGAACATTATTAAGGTAATATGTGTGCATGCTGTTAGTTGAACGGGACACACGCATGACTTTACATTTAGTGACGTTTAATTCCATGAACCAATGTTCACACCAGTTAGTTACGGCAGTTAAATCAGATTGAAGATGGTTATGATAGTCGACACTGGTTATTTCGCGAAATATAACACAGTCATCAGCAAATAAATGAACGTTAGATGATAGCGAAGCAGGTAGGTCGTTAATGTAAATAAGGAACAAAAGGGGTCCGAGCACAGAACCTTGGGGCACACCGGAAGTTACGTTTCGAACTGTTGAATTATGGCCGTTAGCAATTACAAATTGAGTACGTTTAGATAGGAAGCATTCAATCCATCTAAAAATGTTAGTATCCAGATTTAGCAGACTTAGTTTATATAGTAAATGTTTATGAGAGACCTTATCAAATGTTTTAGCGAAGTCTAAAAAAATGCAATCAGCAAATGACCGAGTGATCAAGAATGCGATGCAGTTTATGAGTAAAGAAAGCGAGCTGTGATTCACATGAGAAAGTTTTTCTAAATCCATGCTGGGCTGGTGTGAAAAATGTATTGGAGTCGAGAAAGTTAACAAGATGTTTGAAAATGATATGTTCGAGAAGTTTGCAGCTAGTACTTAAGAGTGAGATGGGACGATAATTAGCAGCTAAATTTTTATTGCCTGGTTTATGAAGTGGAACCACCCCGATTTTCCACTGTGCAGTGATTGCTGAAAAAGTTTAGTTAGAATAATAGAACTGACGGCTTTGGTATTTTTTAGAAATTTTGAGTTAACAGAATTGTAACCAGGCGATGAGTGATGGTTCAAGGAATCAATTAGTTTCCCGACACCGTCCATGTCAACAATCACTGGGGGGCATAACAACATAATCATAATGGCGAGTAGGAGGTAGGCGATCATTGTTAGAGGAAGAAAAGTTTTTCGCAAATGAGTCGTTAAGAGCTGCTGCACATTGATTGATTGGCATATGAGTGCCTGATGAGTCTTCCAGAGTAATATGTTCATCGCGTGAGGGGTTAATTACGCTCCAAAACTTTTTGACATTAGTCTTTAGCATAGAAGGAAGTACATTGGATAGAAAGTTAGATTTGGCATTTTTTAGAGCCGTTATGTAGGTATCGAATGCAGTTTTATACGCAGACCAGCGCGTATTAGTAGGCATGCGTTTTGCGGAGCGATATAGGTGTTTTTTGCGGTTAGATAGGCGCTTGAGATGAGCATTGTACCATGGAGCATTAGAGTGGGAGGTAATGGTGCGAGTTGGAATGTATTTTTTAGTCAATTCCTGGACTTTAGCAGCAAACATGTCCCAGTTGTGCTGAACCGAGCGATTTTCAAAGTTTAGTAAGAAAGTGTCAAGAAATGCAGTTAGTTCGTTATTTATTGCAGTGAAGTTTGCATTTTTGTAAACATGAATAGTTTTCTTGAGTTTTTTCGGTCTTGGCGTGGAAACGTTAATAGAAAATGCAAGGATGCAGTGATCACTCACACCAGGTAGGTGCGTGATCTCAGAGATAATGTCAGGGTGAGATGTCAAGACCAGGTCGAGGGTGTTTGCAATGTTAGACGATTGCCAGTGTTGGTTTAGTTACGAGCTGTGACAAGGAAAAAATGGAGCACAAATCTAAAAAGTCACTAGCTGGCGATGAAAAAGGAGCGCGCAATGGAGTAAGATTGTTCCATGTTATGTTGGGGAGATTGAAATCGCCCATAAGTAGAATTGGCGATGAAGGAAATCGCGTGCGCACAAGGTTAATACTATCATGCAGCTCAGTAAAAAATGTGGATGATGCAGAGGGTGAGCGATAACATGCGCCCAGGACAAATTTTTTGTGGCCAAGTGTTATTGAAGCCCATGCGATCTCTATGTCGTCATTGGTACAGATAATAGAAGATGGAATGTCATTTGAAATAGCCAAAAGGACGCCACCTCCTCTACGCAAAGTACGATCACAGCGGTAAACACGAAATTGCGCGGCACTGTTGAACACTTCAGCATCAGTGACATGGTCAGGTAACCATGTTTCAGTAAGCGCAATGATTTTTGCAGAGCATCTGTCAATTGCGACCGATAAAGCATCTTGTTTGTTACAGGCACTTCTGACGTTAGAATAAAAAACTGAAGTTCGGGAAAAAGAAAATGAGCCACTGCCCCTCTCGCGCCGCTAGTTGGAAGGACGTGACGAAACAGGGAATAAATGCTCTGGGTTATCACTACGCTTCTGAATTTCTCGAACTTGATCGGTACTGGCGTTATACACGTGCCATTTTCCATTCAGGATTAATTTGTCGTAGCGTAGCTTGAAGGGTTCGGAAGATGCCTGGCTCTTACCGAAAGCTATCAGTTTTCTTCGTGCGGTACGTGTAGCGACCGAGAAGTCCTCGCTGATACTAATGTTTTTTTGCTTGAATTGGCTGCGAAGAGACAGAAGCTTTTCTTTTGTTTTAAAGCTGGTAAACTTTGCGATAACAGGACGGGATTTGTTAGGTGTGAATGAGCCAAGGCGGTGTGCACGTTGTGTGGCGTCTGACGGAACTATGTCGGTAATGCTCTTGATTACTCTTCCTATATGCGCCTCAGTTTCTTGCCACGTCTCACTGCTGTCGGGAAGGCCGTGGAAAATTAAGTTGTCACGGCGCGACCGGTCTTCCAGCTCGTTCAGACGAGCTTCCAAAAGGCTGTTCCGACCGTTAACTTCTTCAATAGTTTTTGCCGTGCTAGAAACTTTCAAGGCGGCTTCATCCACATTTAGCGATTTTTCCTCTAATACGTCCAGTCTTTACATAATACCAGATATTTTCGTTTCAAGCGACTTTTGTCCAGATCTTATGGCCTTAACATCAGCAGTGATCTCAGTTTGGAATTTTGACGTTTGCAGAGAACGCGTGTGCATGTCTTTCAGGAGCTTGAGGATAAGGCTCGTCTGCTCAGCTGGATCAGCTGGTAAAGTTTCAATGTCCAACAGAGATTCAGAGCGGGTGTTAGGGCCAGGGTTTGATTCAACGTCCCCCCAAGCACAGCAGAAGAAATGCCATAGAAAAACACTCACAAGCGGTTTCACATAACACTCTTGGGCACGGGAACAAAAGCAAACACGGATTGCCGCTTCTCCTAGCGTACATGAAAAAGTAGCACCAACCTGTGAAGTGAAAACATAGCGGTCGAGAGCCATGCCAACGGTACTGTTCCCGTGCCCACTGAAGATGAACTGGACGGGCGGGCTTCTTATACACTCGATGTTAGTCGATATCACTGGTGACCATAAGGGGGGAGCCAGAGGCGACTTGCGCAGGAGCAGACGTGAAGAAGGGCGCGACGAGCAAGGTGTCATCAGACAGCACGAGTTCGAAGCGCTGGTAATCGGTGTTGATGACGCCATCCGGTTTGGTAGATAGCCAGGCAAACCAGGAAAAAAGTAGCGCCTGTGAAGTGAAAGCATAGCGGTTGAGAGCCATGCCAACGGTACTTTGAAGAGACACGTAAGATTTTTGCCTTAATATGAATACTTTTATATGAAGTGCACCGATTCAACGTAGTAGATACACGTTTTCTTTTTTTTGTGTGTGTGTTTTTTTTTTGCGTAACGCAGACGTCCATGTTGCGGCGTCAACTCGCCATGTCTCAAAAGCGTCATAATTCATGGATTAACATGGCCGCTTTAGGCGCACAATGTGGCACAACGCCGATGAGCGTTGTGGTGTTGTGCATCATGATTGTGCAATGGTTTTTCACAATGTTGACCCAACATACCCAAGCATCCAATGCTAGAATGGTCGAAGAGCGCGCAAGCGCAACGCAGATTCAGGGGGGGAAGGGGGGGGGGGGAGGGAGTTGAAAATCGTGCCTTACATACCAGCGGCGCATGTTGCATGGCGTGTGCCTAACGCAAAAGCAGAAGCCTGTACGGTGGCTCTGCGGACCGGATTTCTGCACGCTCTGCGCTTTGTATCAGGAAGATAATATGCAGTACATAAGCTATGCTCATTATTTGAAGTGGTGTTTCGTAAATGTGGTGCAGTGCGAAGCAAGGCGAGCGACACGTGTCTTGTTTCGCGCTACGCCACCTTTAGAGGGACACTTACGAAAAAAAGAGAAAAACGATTTTTTGCGTATTAGTAAAGTACAATTCCACAATCCCGAAAACGCCACCCTTACCGCGAGACGACGCTTGGTAAATGAGCAAACGCGCGAAAAGAAAATGTGGGTCGAGACGCCAGGTTGAGATTCCCGCACCAAACACTGGGACGTCATAGATTTTGACAGCGTCTCCAAGGTCCTCGTAGTTCCTAATTGGTATAAATGAAGTACATTGTTATCTGTGGGGGGCCATGGACCTAAAATACGAAGTTTTAGAAAATTTCATGGAGCCAATGTCGCCAAAATACTAAAAATACATTTTGAAATTGGTGACATCACCGGAGATTTCGGCGCAAAATTTAAAAATAAAACTTCAACCTTCATTTTAACCTCTAATAATGAACTTATGACGGCGAAACTTACGACATTAGAGTTCTCAGAGTACAGTATATCAATCTAAACCAAGTCATTGTTTCACTTTAGTGTCGTTTTAGCACAAATGAAAGACCAAGTAGGTGAAACCCCTATTCCTGCCGTTAAATGCAACATCTACAAAACAGACTGTCAGCCATGTAAACATGATCTGCCTCCCGTTATTCTGGCAAGTGCTGACCAACGTGTATCGCATAAGCCAGTGGTCTCGGAACAAGCGGCACGCGTACAGCTCGCTATCGGCCCCAGGCCCGCCCTTGACTGCCTTCGTCACTCTTTAAGTGCGGAGCACTTTTAGGGGCCAGGCTGTCGTATGCTGTCGTCGTCCCTTGGCGTAACGCTCTATGTGTAGCATATTGAGCGCTTGCTTGCGCCAAAGAGGTCTTCTTCCTCTTGTTCTGCGAGCGCCTTGATGATGAGAAGTGAGAATGCGCTCGCGCCATGAAGTCTTCTTCATCTTGTTGTGCGAGCGCCTTGATGATTTCATTACATTTCATTTTTATTCCTTAAAGACCCCATTGAAGGGGTATTACATAAGAGGTGGGTACATGTGTGAAAAATAAAAGCCATGTTTTAATACAGTGCAAAGTAATCAGTTAAGGTGGTCAAAAATGTTAAAGGACAGGTTATGGCTGTGATGTCATTGGAAAGGCCGTTCCAGTCTGTTGCTGTACGAAAAAAGAATGAAGACGAGAAGGTGATTGAACCGATCTAAAGCAACTGGAAGCAATGGGCAGGAAAAGTGCGAGTACGTGATTCGCGCTTTCTTCACGGCACTACGCTCACACGTCGCGAAGATGCCAGCGAGTTCTACGAAGGATATGTTGGAAGCAGTACTGGCTCTCGAGTCAGTGATACTGTGCTCTGCTTCCACGTATACACAGTAGAATAATGGCAATATCTCGCCCACCTGGCCCATTCCGTCCCTCACAAGTGCCCTTAATAATGCAATGGAACTGCGCCGGTCTTCTGCAGCGTCTGTGTGAACTTAACTTATTCCTGCGAGACATTCCTATACCAATTTTAGCCCTCTCCGGAAGCCGGTCTCCCAATGGAAGGACGCCCACAGGGTATATCCGACAGTGCAATCCGAGTATACCATCGTTTGCAAATGGAAGCGCCACGATATACATAAGGCGGGAAGTGCCTCACGTCGCATTACGAGTGCAACACCTCTGTTCCAACTCACTGGAAGTCGCTGCGGTGCAAGTGTGCATAGGAAACCGAAAACTGAGTGTAATATCAGTGTACATCAGTCCACGCAAGAAGGTCTCCATGAAGGCTCTCCTAAAGGACATTTGCACTCGGTGTCCCGCTCCTCGAATAATCTGTTGTGATTTTAACGCACATCATCCGCTCTGGGGAGATAAGAGTGCTGATTCTCGAGGCAAGGAACTTTTAGCAGCAGCGGATGCTGCTGACTTATGTGTGGCGAATGATGGCAAACCAACATTTTTCCGGCCACCAGATTCATGGAGTGCGATAGACCTTGTATTACACTCCGCGGACCTTCTGGTATCATCGGCAACGGCCCCAGACAGGATGGGCAGCGACCATTTCCCCATCTTCACCAATATCATCGGATTTGGGACCGCTGGCCGACATTTCTGCAATGTGACTCGCTGGGACACGTACAGAGCTGCGCTGGACGAATCCTCTGGTGAGCTGTTTGCAGATATGTTACGAAGTAAGCGAGCGGCTACATCGTTGCTGAAATTGCCCGATCATTTCCCTGCTCCTGACTTGAAGTTAAAGAACCTGTGCGCAGCACGTAGAAGACCTAAGCGGAAGCTCATGAAGAAAAAAGGAAACCCATCGGCGAAAACTGAATACAACCGGATAAACGCTGCCATTCGTCGCCACACAAAAAGCTACGCAGAATTCAATGGGCTGCTTTCTGTGAAAGTTTATCGCCGTTTACACCCTTGACAAGAATGTGGAGAGTCATTAATAGTCTTCTGGAAAGATCCGCTCTCACAGACCATTCGAAGCACTCGCTTTGAAGCAAGGAAAAGATTTGCAAACCCTTGCAGTGGATTTCGCAGACAAATACACATCTGGCAGATCAGCAGGAGTGGCAATACCTCTGCCACCTCAATTACTCCATACGATGGATGCGCCGTTCACTTTTCGAGAGCTGGATATGGCGCTTAGCAAATTAAGAAGACGCTGTGCTGTGGGTCCCGATATGATCAGCAATCAGATGCTGACAAATCTGCCATATAATCGAAGGCGCGCTCTTTTGGACATATTTAATCATGTCTGGAGCACAGGAGAGATCCCACTTGTATGGAAGACAGCATGGGTGGTGCCAATGCTGAAACCCGGAAAAGATCCTGCGAGCCTCGCCTCATATCGACCGGTATCGCTAACATCATGCGTATCTAAATTGATGGAATGACTCATATGCACAAGACTAACTTGGTACCTTGAGCAAGAAGGAAGATGGCCCTCGTGTATGACGGGATTTCGCCCATGGCTGAGCGCCCCAGGACAGTGTTTTGGACCTGCTGAGCCACATCGAGCACCACCGTGTCAGCGGCCTCTCGACACTCGCCGTCTTCATGGACGTTGCCAAAGCCTATGACTGTGTGCTTCAAACAGGCATCGTCAACGGCCTACAAGCCATGAGTGTTTCGGAAATGCTCTTCGTTTCGTACATGAATTTATCGGAGACCGGCGTGTCCGGGTTAAGCTTGGAAATGTAACGAGCGAAGAGCGAAGCGTTTCCCTCGGAGTTCCACAAGGAAGTGTTCTATCTCCCTTGCTTTTTAACGCTGCCATGGCCAGCTTTCCTGGCGCTCTGAAAGTAGCTCTGAAAGCAGTTAAAATATCCATCTATGCCGATGATATCTGCATCTGGATCTCAGGGTACCAACACAAACGTTTGGCCCGGATAGCACAGGGCGCCATTTCAATCATTGAACGCCATTGGTCGACACTTGGCCTATCTCTATCAGCGGAGAAATCTGCCTTCATGCTCTTCCCGGGCGTGCGACGGAAGTCAACGCGCCTGTCGCTGAATATCGGAGGTCATTCCATTCGTCGTGCGACAAGTGTTCGTTTCCTGGGCGTTACCATCGATAATAAGTTACTATGGCGACGAGCGGTTGATGGTATTGTGGCCACATCCGTGCAAAGACTCAACGCTCTTCGTCGCATGGCAGGTGTACGCTGGGGCAACAATCCTATGTCGATGCTTAAGCTGAATGCTGCGCTCATAACAAGCCGCATTCTTTACCAGCTGCCGCTGATATCGCCATCACCGAGCCAGTTAGAACGCTTAGAGGCAGTGCACAGAAAGGGTCTTCGCTTGGCGATGGGAGTCCCTCAGGCGGCGTCAAACAAGAAGGTCAGCGATGAAGCCGAGTCTCTACCACTCCGCCTCCTGGCGTCTCAGGCTTTGTTGACGCAGCTATCAAGACTGGGCGAGTCCTCCACAGGCACGGCCCTTCTCCGGCGGCTAAGAGCAAGAACTGACTCACATTTTTAAGCGGGGCTGAACACATTTCGACATTTAGGCTTGAAATCGCCTCAACGGAGCCCTATCGACCCGCCATGGTCCTTTGTGGACGTTGCCTGTAACTTCAGGGTTCCTAAACTGCCGACGAAACGCACCGTTCCCGCTGAGGAAGCAAAGTTTCTGGTGTTGGACCATTTGAGCACCATGTACCGTGGTTACCTACAAGTTTACACTGACGGATCGGTGTGCACACAGACGGATAGGTGCGCAGCGGCTTTCTGCATACCCTCCCTGGGCGTGTCATGGTCGGACCGCCTGGATCGTGTTGTGTCATCCACTACAGTAGAAAGCGCCGCAATAACCGCGGCTTTGCGAAAATGGCGATCGTTTTCTGCACGAGATGTGGTAGTGCTGACGGATTCACAGTCGGCGTTACAGCGACTGCATCGAGGGCTACCTCAAGAAAAATTCACAAGACAATCTCTGGCGCTCATTAAACACCTGATCGACAAGAGCTTCAATGTAACGTTTCAGTGGATTCCATCCCACATTGGAATTGAAGGCAATGAAAAAGCTGATGCCCTTGCACGTGAAGCGCGAACTTGTGTTCCAAAAATAAGAGCGCCTAAAACTTACCAGAACAACAAGGATATAATACGCAATCACTTCAGGGCGATCCACAAGTTTCCGCATCAGTCATGCGTAATCCACGGACTTTCTAGAGAACAAGCGACGCTTCTTTACCGGATAAGAACTGACTCCGCATACACGCCGGCTTGGTCATTCAAGACTGGGCGATGCACTTCCCCGTTTTGTGGCGTTTGTGGTGACATCGGCGACATCGAGCATTTCATTTGGCTGTGCCCGCAGTTTGACAGCGAAAGAACAGAGATGGTACGCAGCTTGCAGAAAGGTTGTCACAAGCACGGGACATTTGAAAATGTCATTTTTCCTGAAGGGCCCAATGCGACGAGGAGGAGCTTGCAACGGATCATGATGGCTTTCCTGCGAGACACTGGGCTGAGTGACATTTGGTGACGGACCCCTATGATTCAAGAGATGCTCGGGCGGAACAATTGCCGGCCATTTAGGCCAGGCTAACCCCGCCTGTTGCAACATCACAACCACCACCACCACCACGGTGCGTGCACGTTGGTGCAACTTGTTGCGGGTGACCGGTGCGACTGGAGGTGCGTGTCGAGGGGAGGATGTAAGGTGGCTCATCGAGGGAGCTGTAAAAAAAAAAAAAAAAAACTTGTGAAAAAGACAAATGCTAGCAGTGCGGCGACAAGATGCGAGTAATAATAATCCGGATTCTGTTTTCAGTGCTGATGTGCTGATGTTATATGAGTACTTAGAGTGAATAAACCTTGTAGCTCGATTTTGAAGTGATTCGAGTTGATTGATGGGATACAGTTGATGAGGGTTCCAAATGGGGGGATGCGTATTCTAATTTCGTCCTGATGAGAGACTGATAGGCGAGTAGTTTTACATTTTGAGGAGCATGGCGCTGATGACGTTTAAAGGGGCCCTGCAACACTTATTGAGCATGCTCAGAAAACGCTGCCGATCGGTAGTCCAGGCTCTCGAGAACACGCGAGCCAAATGTTATAGCGCAGCACGCGGTGTGGAATTCACAATAAATTCTCAAAGTCAGCCAGAAATTGATTTCTCTTCTCTCGACAAATGACGTTGCGTACTCAAAAATCACTCGTCACCGACACTCGTATCACTCGTATCAGCTATTGGCTGATTTGAGCATGGCGCGCTCGGTAGTTACAGAGGCCGCCGCGGGAGGCCGCGACTTGTCCACGCGTGCGCGTGCGATCGCAATGAAAATTCGCGTATTCGAAGAAAAAAAGAAAGAGAAAAAGCGCTCAAGATCACGAGGCGCGCGTGACGTATTTCCTTTCTCCGTGCCATCCCTCCCTGCTTAGCTTCCAGCGCTTTCGACGGGACGAGAGAAGAGAGAGAGCGCGAGAAATCTTTGTAACTCGACTCGTACTGGACGGATTCCAAAAATTTTTGCGGCGGTGAATTCGTGAGGCAATAAGCTCCTTTAGTGAAGCCATTCCATGGCTACTTGGAAAAGTGTTGCAGGGCCCCTTTAAAGAACCCGAGTGTTTTATTGGCCAATGAAATTATGTTCGTAATGTGTGGCGCCCAAGTTAAATCACTGCGAAGGGTTACTCCAAGATATTTGTAGGAAGGAACTAGTTCAAGGGTAGCGCTAGCAATTTTGTAAGAGAAAATAAGTGGATTTTTACGGCGGTGGAAAGAGACAGTCTTGCATTTGTTAGGGTTAGGTCCCTTACCCATAGGTTACTCCATTCTTGCACACTTAGCAAGTCGTTTTGAAGAGATGCGTTATCAGAAACGCTGTTAATTTTACTCTAAATTACGGAATCGTCTGCAAACATAAGGATGTTGGATGATACATACATTGGTAGATCGTTAATGCAACTTAAAAACAGCAGTGCACCAAGTACTGACCCCTGAGGGATGCCTAAATTTACCGTGGTAACATTAGATATTTTAATAACGCGATAGCGTTAAGGAGCTCATTTCGCAGAAATTCCGGCGTCGGCGTCGGTGTCGGCCTCAGCGGCGGCGTCGTTGGTTGTGAGCGAAAAATCACCATCTTGTCCGTGACCGAAAAATCTAGAAAGATGCAAATAAAATAAATAATCAAATTTCCGGTTCCGAATGAGGATCGAACCCAGGTCATCTGCGTACCAAGCAGGCGTTCCTACTACACAGCCAAGCTTCTGCTTGAAATTACACATAAAATAACTTCCTCTGCTTGGAAATGCAGTGAAAATAACTTTCATGTTTTACAAACACGCGTGTCCTGTGTACAGGTGTCACAATACAACATGTAATATCGCTGTAATATTGCGTGGTACAAGCGTACATTGCCATCGGGCGTCAGAAGATGTGAATATCATAACGACGTTGTGGTTCAAAGCCTTCCACCCATTACAAAAAGCATACACGTTACTGCGCGTACTCCCTTAAGACCACGTAGTGGGTACATAGCAAGTTCGAAAACATTTCCCGCATGCTACCTATTACATAGTATGCACTAAGTCATTGAAGTACGCACTAGGGACAGTATATCGCTCTCGCGTTCAACTCTTAAAGGCGAAGCTTAAGGGTACGGTCAAAATTTCCGGAGCCCTCCACTACGGCGTCTCTCATAATCATAGCGTGGTTTTGGGACGTAACACCCCAGATATTTTTGGCTGTTAACGAAGACTGATTGTGGACGATTACCTAAGAATTCTTTAATCCATGCTAAAATATCGGGATTTAGATGTAGTTTTAGTAGTAGACAATCATGAGGAATTTTGTCGAAAGCTTTTGAGAAATCTAAAAATATGGCGTCAGTTTGTTAGAATCAAGGCTTACAAGCAGGTCGTGAACAAACATGGCTAGCTGCGTTTCGCAGGACAAACCTTCCCTGAAGCCATGGTGCGATGGATGAAAAAAGTGGTTAGCATCGAGGAAGTCCATAATATGCGTGTAGATGATATGTTCAAGCATTTTGCAGGGAACACTGATTAATGAATATGGGCGATAATTTAATGGGGAGTGTTTGTTACGGGATTTGAAGACTGGAACACATTTTCGTGTTTCTAATCAAGAGGCAGCACGGCCATTGAAATTGACTGAGGGAACAATAAACACAGATATGCTGCACAAAAACGTTTCGTGTTTTTACGAAGTTTAGATGTAATGTAATCCACACCAGCCGACAAAGGAAGTTTTATATTGTCTATTAGGGATGAAATACCAGTTGAAAAAAATGTAATTGGTTGCATTGTACATTCGAAAGTGGCATGGGGAGCAGAGAATGACAGTTCAGTTTCTCGAGTAAACGCTGATGCAAATGTGGTGTTGAACACGTGGGCACATTCAGCGTCTGTTAGGGCATCACCTGACTCGTTTGATAAGGTAATAGTGCGCGTGTCCTGTGGGTTAATGATTTGCCAGAATTTTTTCGGGTTGCTCTTAAGCATTTGCGGCACATCAAAGTGAAAGAATGAGTGTTTGGCATGACGGACGGCTTCCAGATAAGCAGTTTCAGCGGCTTTATATGTATGCCATCCACCAGGTGTCTTACGGGACTTGGCTGCGCGGAAGAGACATTTCTTTTTGTTTTCTAAACGTTTCTAACCGTGATATGATGATATGTTCGCGCGCGCTCGCGCCAAGGAGAAGTCTTCTTCCTCTTGTTCTTAGAGCGCCTTGATGATGATCACTTATCATCATCAGCAAATGCAACCAGTGCGCTTGACGTAATGCAGGCCACACCACGTATAAAAATAGAAAAAAAAGAGAAAGCAAGCGCGAAATAGAAAGAGAGTGAAAGGGAACAAATAGGAAGAAAATAAAAGTAGGAAGAGAGAGAAAGAAATAGATAAAGAGACAGGTAGAAATAAATAGAAATCAAGAGGGAAATAAAGACAGAAACGGGAAAAGGAGGGAAAGAGAGGAGGAAAGGAAAAGAAAACCGAAGAGAAACAAAGAAGGCTGCCCAGCTCCGCACTTCCTTCAGGTTTGGCACCCCGAGTGCAAAGCTGCCTGAATTTTTTTTTCTTAATAAGTATGTTCATCAGTGGCGTAGCCAAGGGGCGGGTTGGGGGAGTTCAAACCCTCCCCCCCGAAATTTTTCAATTTTGCTTGCGTATAATAGACGCGCACATACAAACGCACGCACGAACATACATAAAGGATGGTTGAACCGCCCCCCCCACCCCCCACCCCCCCGAAAAAAAATTTCTGGCTACGCTCCTGATGTTCATGAGCTATAAAATCATGATTTGTATAAAGCACTTTTTTTTCGTGAGGGGACCCCTGCGGTGAACATGTATTGATACATAACCGTGAACGTAACTCAGAATTGTCGTCCCTATTTTAGTCACTTCGGAGGTACATTTGTCGCTGGAATCTTGGCGCGAAATCCACTTGAGATATGACCCATTTATGAGATATGGGAAAGGTCTTTCATATGGACGCTAGCTGGCGTTTGTACAAACTGATCATTTTCGTGACTGGAGCCCGTTAGCTGAGGTTAGCTTGAGACCCCTGGTATAAAGAGTGAAGGTGGTGTCAGGAAATAAGCGCGTAATACATTTGCTATTTCGGCAGTCGACGAAAATGACCTGTTATGTTAATTCGGAAGATCGGATAATGCGGACGTGTTCTTTAGTCCCTGCGCAAGCATATGCATTGTTTAATGGCATCAAACACTCGTTAATTCGGTCATGTTTGGCTGCGACCCGGTTATTCGGCCGATCCACGGAGCGCGCAAAGCACGAAGCGTCACAATGTTCGACTCAAAGAATGAAAAACGGTGTTCGTGAACAACTCAAACAGCCGCGGGCCTTCATATAGGCGTGGTCGCCATCCACGATCTAGCCATAATCGCGTTGTTCGTTACCAAGAGTTCTACGGCTGCGGCCCACCTGCGTCGTCTTCGATTTCACTTGGCGCACGCGAACTGCGTGGGCGCTATCTGTGATGGCGTCGATAGCGACTGCTGCGACTGCGGGTCAGCGCTGAGACAAACAGTAGTGTGTGTTCTCCCTGTCCTCGTCATTTCAGTACCACGCTTAACTTTATGAACAAGCAGTAGTTTCATTTTCGCCGCGTCCCTTCAAAACTACGTAGTCGCCATCCATTGTTCTGCAATAGCGAGCCAGGTTTCTTCAGCTGTGCTGAGCAGTTCCGTGTCGACGGTCGTAGGCTGATCGCGCGCCTTCAGAACTGCGTGGGCGCTATGATCGTGTCTTATTAATTTAGCGACCACGCTATCGACGACAGCGGATGCGGCCCTCTGTGACTTCGTTTTGACTTCGGGCAATGCGCGCGCAATGTTACGGAACTAGAACATAGTGGGAGCAGAGTTTCAGCCGCAGTCTGCATGTTGGCACAAAATTTGGTTGCGACATTAGGATGAACGAACGATCATTTGCCGATGATCTTTCCGGTGGAAAAGTTATCGTCACGTGCGCGTGGTGGTGGTGGTTGTACGTAATAAGGTAGGAGGGCAGAACACGTTTATTGTTAAGACACGACTGTCTTGAGTCGTGGTCACATTGTGAAAGAAGTCGCGAATGAAGAAATTTGTGGCATTTACATTGCTATTACGCCAAATATGTACCATGAATTTACGTATTCATGAAGAAAATGCAAATGCATTAATGTAAGTGGCGCTTGTTTATTGTTTTCTTAATACTTTGGATAACTGGCCATTTGGTTGATTGCGTCATTTTTTCTGGTCCCGTAAAATCCGAATTAAGGAGCTTTCACTATGAAGTCGATGTAATGCTCCACAGGATTCCGCTCTAGCCGAGGCGTCTGCTCCAGGACATCCAACTGCGAAAATCCTTCAGACATCCCCTATCAAACATATACAAAGAACATTTCTCTCGAACGATTGTTAACATCCGCGGTTTGTCCCTAAGACTATTCATTAGAAGTCGGCACGTTCGGATATAACGAAAATATCTGAGAGGTCATCTTAGATGCGAATGCCATTCCACTCGAATCATACAAAACGTCCGCTGAGACTGAGAGACGTGAATGAGACCCGGTGCGATTGAGTGCGTGTGAGTGGTAATGATCGAAGATTGGAGCTAGTAGACGTGTAAACGCTACTATCTAAACGGGAGTGTACTTCAATCTGAATGTCAGGGGCCGATGTAAGTGTGAGTGGAGCGGAAAGCTTGGCGAGTTCAGTCATGTGTACACTCATTTCAAAGACGGGAGTATAAGTGACGAGGGATGTGAGCACACAAGAGTATGAACGTAGCTTACGAGTGTAGACGGTATGAGTGGGAATGTGAGTGAGTACCCATGGGAGTGAGCAGACGTGAGTGAACATGAGTAGAAATGGCAGTGAGTTGGTGTTAGTACGAACGTGAGTGAGTTCCAGCAGATGTGAGTTGGCGTGAGTGTGAACGTGAGCACCAAGTGGGTTTGAGTAGGTATGAATGAGTAGTTTTATCAGTATGAGTGGGCGCGATCGTATGAACTGAATGCGAATGAGTACTGATGTTTATGAACAAATATGAGTGGTAACGCGAGCGAGTGCCCATAAGTGTGAATAATTGAGTATGAACGTGAGTACTCATGAGCGTGAGTCGCCGTGAGTATGAAAGCGAGTAAGTACCAATTGGCGTGAGCATCCACGCAGGGGAGGTGCCTGTGAATATCCGATGGCGTGATTGGGAACGTGACTGAGTAGGAGTAGACGTGAGTAAGAGCGTGGTTAAGTGCTATGAGTGTGTGTAGGTGTGAACGTGAGTGAGTGCTCTAGAGTATGAATTTTTGTGAGTACCAATGAGTATGAGAGGCTTTCTGAGCGTGGGTGAACAATTATGAGTGTGAGTGGGTGTTAGTATGAACTGGAATGAGTACCGATGGGTGTGAGTAGGCGTCACTAAACGGGAGGGAGTGCTTACGAGCGTCAGTGGCCATGAGTATGAATGCGAGTCAGTATCAATGGGCGTGAGGTGTGAGCATGAACGTGAGTGCCTATGAGTGCGATTAGGCGTGAGTATGAACTTGAGCGAGTATCAGTAGGCGTAAGTTGGCTTGAGTATGAACGCGAGTGAGTGCATATTTTATGAGTATTACTGCGGGTGAGGGCCTATGAGTCTGAGTAAGTGTGAGTATGAGTACGAGTGACTACCAAGGGCTTTCATACGCACCCACTACCAACGTGAGTGAGTGCGTATGAATGTGAGTGAGTGGCGTGAGTATGAACGTGAAAGAACGTGTGAGTGCTAGTACACATTAGTATGAACGTGAGTGCCTATGATTGTGAGTACACGAGAGTATGAACGCGAGTGTGAGTAGGTGCGAGTATGAACATGAGCGACTACCAGTGGGTTAGAGTCAGCTTGAGTATGAACGTAAATAAGTGCCTATGAGTGTGAGTACACGTGAGTATGAATGTGAGTGAGCGACTACGAGTGTGAGTAGGCGTGAGTATGAACGTGAATGAGTGCCTATGAGCATAGGCGTGCGCAGGGTTCGCCTTCAGGTGGGGGGGGGGGGGGGGGGGGCGAAGGTTCGTCCCAGCGCCCCCCCCCCCCCCCTATTGTCTCAATGTATGGGGCTGACTTTGCGTCCCCCCCCTCCCGAGTTTCAGCGCCCCCCCCCCCCACCCCCCCTTTTAGGTGACTAGGGGGGGGCGGCCGCCCCCACTGCCCCCCCTCGTGCGCACGATAGTGCCTATGAGTGAGTAGGCGTGAGTATGAGCGTGAGTGAATGCTTATGAGTGTAAGTAGGCGTGAGTATGAACGTAAGAGAGTGCCTATGAATGTGAGTAGGCGTGCGTATGAACGGAAGTGAGTGTCTATGAGTGTGAATAGGCGTTGGAAGGAGTGGGGTTCGGCGGGTCTTATTACGGTAGCTCGGTCCAAGAAGGAACGTAGATTTATTTACATAGTTACAAGTGATAATGGACCAAAGAGTGAACGAACGAGCATTTTGGTAGAATAGTCTACGGCTTTTATGGCCCCTCGTCTGCCAACACTGACGTCCTCAGGAGGCAGTGACAGCAGCTCCCGCAAATCAGCTGTCTTGACGTCTCAGCGTTGCGACCACAAGAAGGGCAGAAAAAATTGGGCCACCGGTTGATGAGGTACATGGCCGAGATGTCCAATGGGGCGCACAAGAGCACCACACAATGAAAATGTGCCCTGCCCACGCCTCGAAGACTCGATTCTGTAACGTAAGGCGACGATGTTGAGTCAGAAGGAGGGGGGGGGGGGTAGATGACTTCGGAGAGGATGATGGCGGCTGTCACGAACACCTGACGGCGTCAATGGCTGTGTTGAGTTGCTGGATCCATTGTAGCGTCTCGATTGGCGCCGTCTGATGCTGTCAAACACCGCTCAAGAAAGGGGTGTCCGTGACACCTCCGTTGGTTTCCTGGTAGCCCGACCACAGCGAATTGCCTGGGCCACTTGACCATGTGTGCGCAAACAAATTGGCAGGAAAATGCGGGGCTCCGGGCCTCCAACCAAGCGCCAATACAAGGGAGAAAACATTCCGGCAGACAGGTTCACGCACAGTGGCGTCTGCTACGATGAACTCCACGGCCAAAGGTAACAACGTGAGTATGAACGTAACGTGAGTGTGTGCCTATGAGTGTGAGTACGCGGGAGTAAGAACGTATGTGTGTGCTTATAAGTGTGAGTAGGCGTGAGTAAGAGCTTGAGTGAGTGCCTATGAGTGTGAGTGGGCGTGACGTATGAACGTGAGTGAGTGCCTGTGAGTGTGATTAGGCGTGAAAATGAGCGTGAGTGAGTGCCTATAAGTGTGAGTGGGCGTGAAGTATGAACGTGAGTGAGTGCCTGTGAGTGTGAGTAGGCGTGAAGTATGAACGTGAGTGAGTGCCTGTGAGTGTGAGTAGGCGTTAAAATGAGCGTGAGTGAGTGCCTGTGAGTGTGAGTAGGCGTGAAGTATGAACGTGAGTGAGTGCCTGTGAGTGTGAGTAGGCGTTAAAATGAGCGTGAGTGAGTGCCTGTGAGTGTGAGTAGGCGTTAAAATGAGCGTGAGTGAGTGCCTATGAGTGTGAGTGGGCGTGAAGTATTAACCCTTTCAGTCCCAGTGATTCCAATTGGAATCATAAATTATGTAGGTCAGTCAGCAAGCATCTGGTAAAGATAAAGCGTTGTTCTTCCTCAAGAGCCCGTATTTAGCATCTGCCCTACATGTGGTGTCAACATGGCACACACAATAATGCGACGTCACGTCTGAATGAAGAAATTACAGAAGCAGTTGTGCTGTTCGCGCATTTTGCTGAGGCAGCGTCTTCTTTCACTATGTAGAGATAGGGCATTTATTTTAGTTCTGTGCCGGAAATTTGAATTTTGGCTATTGGACATTATGCTATCCTGTCTAAATAACATTTTAAGTAATAAATGAAGTAATAATTGTGGAAATATTATTAAATATTAATTTTTTTATTAAATTAATTGTCCCATTAATTACTCTTCACTGGAAAGTGTGAGCAAAGATTTTTTCAGTTTTTTCGGACTACCACGATCATGTGCATCTCGAAATGTAAAAACTAGTTGCTTACATTGAAAATAGTTAATTCGGGACTGAAAGGGTTAACGTGAGTGAGTGCCTGTGAGTGTGAGTAGGCGTGAAAATCAGCGTGAGTGAGTGCCTATGAGTGTGAGTGGGCGTGAAGTATGAACGTGAGTGAGTGCCTCTGAGTGTGATTAGGCGTGAAAATGAGCTTGAGTGAGTGCCTATGAGTGTGAGTGGGCGTGAAGTATGAACGTGAGTGAGTGCCTGTGAGTGTGATTAGGCGTGAAAATGAGCTTGAGTGAGTGCCTATGAGTGTGAGTGGGCGTGAAGTATGAACGTGAGTGAGTGCCTGTGAGTGTGAGTAGGCGTGAAAATGAGCTTGAGTGAGTGCCTATGAGTGTGAGTGGGCGTGAAGTATGAACGTGAGTGAGTGCCTGTGAGTGTGATTAGGCGTGAAAATGAGCTTGAGTGAGTGCCTATGAGTGTGAGTGGGCGTGAAGTATGAACGTGAGTGAGTGCCTGTGAGTGTGATTAGGCGTGAAAATGAGCTTGAGTGAGTGCCTATGAGTGTGAGTGGGCGTGAAGTATGAACGTGAGTGAGTGCCTGTGAGTGTGATTAGGCGTGAAAATGAGCTTGAGTGAGTGCCTATGAGTGTGAGTGGGCGTGAAGTATGAACGTGAGTGAGTGCCTGTGAGTGTGAGTAGGCGTGAAAATGAGCGTGAGTGAGTGCCTATGAGTGTGAGTGGGCGTGGAGTATGAACGTGAGTGAGTGCCTGTGAGTGTGATTAGGCGTGAAAATGAGCGTGACTGAGTGCCAGGGCTGATAAAAATTGGAGTGAGTGCATCTTACAGTGCCGACCTATTGCGGTAAGAGCCCGTGCTCTGGCTGTAGTCTCTTCTTCCTGCCACTAGTTCGACGATCAGGGTTGTCCTTAGCGTCATTTTGTACGCGGCTTGGGCTTAAGTCAGCGCATCGAGGGGGGCATCCGGATCATGACCATGCAGCAGGTCCGCCAGGTGTCACGGGGTCGTGACGTTGACAAAGAGAGCAATCGGCGTATCCAGGACGAAACATTTAATTAGGGTGAACCTCTGCCCGGTATAGGAAAGTCAAACTGCAGCAATACTCACTGCACACTGATAGCAGCGAACGGAGCGTCGGCCATCGATGAAACTGATCATCGGTGGGACTCTTCGTCTTTTATACAGTAGCCCCTTAACCTTCCAACGTTATCGCTCGTGTTTGCGTAAGTCCTTCAATAAACTTGATTGTTCGCGTCCTGCGCGCAATCTTAACAACATGATCTACAGCAGTCGCGAAGTTTCCTAAACACTGGCGCGCAGTCTGCGCCGAGAGTTGCTAACAGTATTTTCGGGTGAAACACAAATACACCAAAATGAACACTCGCGGCTATATGTATACTTCTGGCATGAAATGAAGGTTGTTGTAGCTATCATGTCCGCCATCGCAGTCAGGCTTAGTTCCTTCCTGCCGGCAGCCCCGCTGGGCTCGGCATTTGGCAAGGGCCGCAACAGCACATGGTGTCAGAAGTGGGGCTTTCTGTTTTGCGAGGAGCGTTGCGCTATCTTCGTCAACCAGCGCTTTGTCAGAAGATAACGCAGTCAAACCCTTTCACAGCACGTTCGCGGTTCCAGCTCCATCAAAGTTTGAATTCGACCGGACGTCAAAATGGCCTGCTTGGAGCCAACTCTTTCATTGTTACTGTTTTGCCTTGGGCCTAAATGAGCGGGCCGAAGAAGCGGAGGTCTGGACTCTAATTTTACTTCATTTATTTATTTATTTATTTTACCCTCAGGGCGCATAAAGGCGTTACAGAGGGGGGGCAGATAATCCAAATAAATAAAGAACATGGCTGATCCCTCTGTCATAGGAATCGGTAAAACACGAAAGTCAAACTTGTCTAGAGGTTGTTGAGCTTTTATTGTGCTTGCTTCGCCACAAGAGCCACGGAATGAATCTTATAGCAACACATTGTAATATCACGCGAAGAACGGCATGCAGCTCGAAACTTTCAGCTCACCCCTCAAGCAGAAAGGTCGCACGAGAAGAACATACACAAGACGAGCGCGAAATAACAATTGTCACAGCTCGACCTTTAAAGCATGCTGCTCAAACATAAAGATGGACGCCCGAAGCGAGCACACAAAACATAGGACGAGCGCGAACCGACAATATTATCTCGGGTGTAACGTCCCTAAACGACGAAATGATCATGAGAGACGCTGTAGTGGAGGGCTCTGGAAATTTAGACCCCCTGGTGTTCTTTAATCTGCACCTAAATCTAAGAACACGGGCGAGCGCGAACTAACAACGGCCACAGTTATTTCTCTGTATCTGAGCAGTGCGTTTCTTTCGCAAACGCGGCTGCTGCATCGAGCGAAGTGACCGTGCTTTCTGGAACTTCAATGCTAGCCCAAGACGAACAAACCGCCCCGATCACAAAATAAGCGCGCGCGCATCGCAAAGCGCGGAGCTACGACCTTTCAAGCCCTCCCTCGCGCCCGGCGTTCCATCTCGCTAGTCGTAATGAAAACACGCTGAAGTTACCGGTCTCCGAGCACCGGCGACAGTAAATGGCTTATATAAATAGCTCGCCGTTAGTGTTCCGAAGTACGTTCGGTTCGTGGCTGAGTCGTTTCGCGCCGCGCGCTGTGGAGCGAGCGGTCGTAGGTTCGACTCCCGGTCCCGGAACTTTTTCTTGAAGTTTTTTTCTTTGCCATCAGTTATTGTATATTTGGCAACGTCATACCCGTGACGGAAATACGTCAGTGGAGCCGTGGTGGATCCCGGCCTAAAACACTTTCTTGTAAAAACAACAAAAAAATGTAGAAAAACCAGATTATAGAAATACAACAAATTGATGAGAATACGTGTTGAAACAACACTATCGCTAAGTGCAGTCTTGAATGATGACGCGTCCTCAATGCAGACGATCAAGGGGGAAAGCGGTTCCACTCGGCAATGGTTTTTGGCTGAAAGGAGTTTGGAATAACATTAGTGCGGCAGAGAGGAATGAAAACTTTATACTTATGATCAAGACGTGATATGTCTGAAGGTCCTGAGATGAGTTCCTGATTAAGTTAGTTGTTTTCGTAGATGATTTTTTTGAAAAAGGCATAGACGAGAAAGCTTTCTTTGCAGTTGCAAATCCGTTAGTCCAAGGTCCAGTTTCATTAATGAAACGCCAGCCCTGCGGAAATAGTTTGAATGAAACGTGCTCAACGAGCGTGCACAAATATGTAGCTTATGAAAAGGAGGGGGGGGGGGGGGGTGTAGAAAGGAAGATAGTGCAGTAGCACGTGGCACTCATAAGAGCAGAAAGGCGCGTCGTTAAGATTGCTGTAGGAAGCTCTATTCCTTGTCCGAAAGGGTGAGTGATGGGGCGCTGACACACATCGAGCCTCTGGGCATCATTGTAAATGTCTCGAAAATTTCACGAGTGCAATTATCCTTGGTGGAGGTGAAACTTTATTGCCCGAATAGGGGTCCTGAAGGACACTCGGCTAGGCGCCGGTTGTAGAGGGCACCTGTACTTGTGCACAACATTGGTGTCTTGAAGCAGAGGTACGCACCCGCATTTGGCACAGTGGATGGCCAGGTTAGTGCCGCGCTTATTCCTCACTTCGTTCGCATGTTCCCGCAAGCGGGCGTTGAGGCAGCGTCCGGTTTGGACTACGTACGTCCTGACGCAAGAGGTAGGAATCTCGTACACCACTCCGGTCTTGCATTCCACCTGGGGCTAAACGTGGTTCGTTCTGCAGGGGTTGTAGTCATTGTGGCTCCCGTTCACATGTTCGCATAAAGAACCTAGTTTTTGTGGGGCCGAGAGCATGACCTGCACACCGGCACGCCCCACAGCGTTCTTGATTCGGTGGGAGGTTGCGTGCACGTATGGGATGACCGCTAGCTTAGACTTTTCAAGTTCAGGCCGAGCCTTCACCTTGGGCGACATGAGCTCCTCGATGAGAACTTCTGTCAACAACGAAATAAGGCGTTCAGGAAAACCGCTTATTCTGAGACACTCCATTTGTTTGCAAAACTACGGTTCACTTTGTGGTGGCTGGAGCAGGTGAGGGCGTTCTTGAGGGCTCCTAGTGCAATGGCTCGTTTCACGATTCTTGAATGAGCCGAGGAACATGGCAATAGGTGCTTCTTTGAGCGTGGCGCGTATGGCTGGCAGGTGTGGTCTTCGCTTAAGTGGAGCTCTATACCAAGAAACCGGATACAGCCGTCGACTGGAATGTCTTTCGTGAACGAGAGCCCACGGTAAATCGACTGAAAGGCGCTGAACACTTGCTGTACATGTGCGGAGCTGTCATCTGAATTTGCGTAGGACAAAACAAAAAAATCGTCTAGGCAGCGGAACACTTACGTAGAGCCAACAGCGTCCAGGTGATCCGAAAGCTATCGATCGTAGTGTGCCAGTAGCAAGTAACATAAAATGGGGGTGATGCGGGAATGGATACACACACCGCCCTTTTTGCACAAACATTTGCTCACTGTGCTTGACGACTGTGGAACGAAGGTACATGCGTAGTAATTCATGAAATGCGAAGCACTGGTGCCGATAGCGTTCTGGAAGCGGACGATCCCAAGCTTGTCAATGCCTTCTCGGACCACGGTGATGAAGTCGTCTTGGGGCAGGGAGTAATAAAGACCCAGTTTTTCTGCAGAGAACGCATACATGCCCTGGGAACAATTCTTCGCCAGGTACTAGGACACCTCTGCTGGACCAGGAAGGGGTCGTTTACTTCAAACCACGAAAGGCACTTCAGCAGGAAAGACCCGAGACAGCGCTGCCAAGTTCCTGCTTCAGACACAAAAACACTGCAAGGGGTGCCTTCATTGTGGGTCTTAGCAGTAAAAAAGGCAGACCAGCGAAGCTCTTTTGAGCTCTTAATCGAGGCTGCCAGCTTTGAAAGACCCACTTCTTCGCAACTTTCGATGGCAAGCTCCTTGGCTTTCGCGGGACGGAAGCCTCCAGATATTTCAAAGTTGTTCAAAAAGGCCTTTTGCGCAGAATGCAAATACTGCTTGCAATGGGCGACAGCGAAGCCACCTTTTTTGTCTGACAGCAGCAGCTTTAGGACCACACTTGAAAGCTTGATTCGATGAAGACCAGTAGAACTAGATGGCAGTGTGTCAACACGCTCTAAAATAATCCGGTCGCTTTCGGGGGTGAAGCCTTACTAACGGCCTTTCTGACGAGGGCTGAGGTCTCGGTTCTATCCAGTTCTTGCGCCACGTGAAACTTAGTGCCTAGCATACGAACCTCTTCAACATGTCCAGGTAGTTCAACGTCTCCGATTTTTGTCACACTCTGACCCGGCGGAAGGTTTCTTGGGTGGCCTTGGGAGTAGGTGCAACCACATCTTGTCTGTTCGCCTTGCGATAGCTTTTAGCTCTTGGCGGAAGTTCCGCCAATCGGAAATAGCTATAACTGATTTCTGCAAGCATTGGTGATCATTTCGCGAAGCTACTGTTTCAAAAATGACACAGTCATTCGCAAATAGATACACGAGCACGTCATGAGAGATTTTATCATTTGTATAGATTAAGAATAGCAATGGTTCCAATGCGCTATTTGCGGCACTCCTGAGGTTACTTGGCGCTCACAGGAGGAACTGCTGTTAATTTCTACAAACTGCTCCCTATGCCAAAGATATGCCGAAGACCAATGCACTTGAGTTTATTGATCAATTTTCCGTGAGGAACGTTAGAAACACTTTACTACAATCGAAAAATAACATGTCAACATGTCCGGTCGAATCAAGCACCTCGGAGGTTTTATGAAGTGACGCAACTTGAGTTGCAGTCAATAATCCCTTTCTGGACCCATGTTGTAGAGGAGATAGGACATTTTGATCCCTCAAATACTGATTAATAAAACTTGCTACAATATTCTTTAATAATTTACGGCAAGTACTTGTAATTAAACGGAACGATAATTGGACACTATAAAGTAATCCCCCCTTTTTATAAATTGGGACAACTGGCCTTTAGTGTGAATTTAGAGAAACTGCGTAAATTAATGCAAAGATAATTTTTAAAAAATACTGTTAAAAAGACACATATGTTCCGCGTACCTTCGTACAAATGCATTCGGAATCCTATCAAGACCTGCAGATTTTCGCACGTCTAGTTTGAGGAAAATTTCTAAGACGCCTTCTCGTGAAATCGTAATAACGTGTACAAAGGGCTACTCGTATTGCATGGCTCATAACCGTCTAGATGAAAAAACATACTCCGGAAATAATCATTGAAATGTTCAGCAATTTCCTGGGGGTCTTCAATAATTTTACCATTAAGGGTTATTTTATTTGTCGCCTTTTTTGCGTGACCTAAATAGCATCAAAATTTCTGTGGAGCGTTAGAAGAAAATCAGGAAGGCTATGATTAAAAAAAATTTTCCAAGTGCAGTTATCGCTTTTGCCAGCAGTTCACTTTGTAATTCTGCAACCATTTATTCATGTTTCTATTTCATTCTCCAGAGCTTCCCCCCTAGCTTGTACGATTGTATGATATCCCTGCTTATCCAAGTCAAAGGTTTCTTGACACACTTCAACGGAATAAATCTTTCAATGCAGTAAGTAACAGTATCCCTAACCCTTTGCGAAGAAAGCTCGACATTATCATCGACTGTATTTAGGTGCAGGTCCAAGTTATCAATGATGGATTCGTCATCTCGTTTAGAATAATCCGTGACCTCAATTTTTTCACGGAGTTGCCTGACATTACTCACACCCACTTGTACTGAAAAAGAAATCAATTCCTGATCGTAAATGCCTCTTTCAATTTCAACAGCTCCTTCACCGAAAACGTTGCTAAGAAATGAGAGGTACGTCAAGGATATTCACGCCCCGAGTACGTACATTAACAACTTTTGCAGACTCAAGTTTAGCATGACATCATTGAATGAGTCAGAGAAAAGGCCGTGTCCATAACACCAATTAGTTCAAGCTAATTGCAGGAGGTTAAAATCGCCGATTATTATTAAGTTTTTCCCTTGAAACTTCAAAACGTGATCGTATAGTTTGTGCATAAACTGATCATAACCATTTGGGTTCCAACACAGAGAACAAACTATGAATAACACACTGCGAACAGTGACACCCAAAAATAATGTTTCATGGTTATCAATCTGATCTAGTTCTCTTACATCAACCCTATTTTTGCAATAACAGCAACAGCACCAGCTCGGGATCTTTCATAAACAGCTGGTGGCTTGGCGAAATCATCTCATCGTCGAGCACCGCTTTATGCAATCAAGGTTCATATGCAACGCACACATGCGGATGGTATACCAGTAAAATGTCACGCAGTTTCTCTATTTTGTTGACTATACTTTGGGCATTTAGTGACAACAGTCCTAAGTGCTGAGACCATGACTTGTGTTCTGTACGTTTTGTCCGCATTTCAGCGCTCTCTTTTTTCTTTGGAATTTGTTTGCGCGGGCTCTGCATGTCATCCCAGAGGTACAGTTGTCAGCAACCTTAACTTGAACGCTCCTCAGCGTGTCCTTAAACAGTTTGATTTACGCCGCATAGCTTAGGGTTCTGTTGCCGAGATGTTACCAATGCATGCCGACATGCTATCGAAGCATACCGTGGTATTATCTCGGCAACAACTCCCAGCGCTTCGCGGCTGGCGTCCGTCAAACAAGGCCAGGGCACGCTGCGGAGCGTTGGAGGTCAGCTTGCTGACGGCTGCAAGAGCATCGTCAACGCGAATCTTATCATGAACGAGCTTGACTTCTTTACCGCTGTCTCTTTCATCTTTCGTACTGCTCCACAAAAGTTTGCGCCTGCGCAGTGTGTTGGCCCAGTAATCATTTTGCAACAATATGACCGTTCCCTTCAGTTTCCGTGCGTTTTCTAAGAGCTCGTCTTTTTGAGAAATCTGAAAACGTAGTAACCTGCCTTCTTGAGGATGCTTTCCAAAGTCTCTGAATTGGCGCCACATATGTACAGCTTATTTCCAATTTATGTCGAAAGACATCGCGAACAATCTTTCATTCAATTCCTCCAGAATTCGAAAAACTACTAAATTCGAACGGCGGCTGCGGTTTTCCAAATCAGTAAGTTTTTCTTCGTGGGCTTTAAAGGGGTGGTGCCATCAAATTTGCGGCTATAACAAGCCTATTCTGCGTTTCCTCCGTATGCAAGGCCACTCCACACGAAGGGTCGGACACATCAAACGTTTAGAATCTCTTTTAATTCACTTCCAAAGTGTACCTAAATGTTCATTCTCCCGATCGAGACCCATCGCTAGCGCATCAAAACTGACGTAGCTCTACAGGAAGCACAATGAAAGTTGTAGTGGCGTCACACCAGATCTGTAGTGACGTGAGTGACCTCCGGGCCACCGCCACCTCCGCAAGATAAGTACCGGCAAGAGGATAGAAAGTTGGGCTAGGTGGTACATATGCATATTTGAACAAGCGCTAAAAGACACAGACTAAGGATGGGCGAACACACAAGACGAGCTCCGACACGCAACTGAAAATTTTATTTGGAAAAATTATGCAAGAAAACGAGAAGAATAATGCCAGACGAGGAGACGTAACGTGTGCACAAGCAAAGGGGTTAGCTGGTCACTAGCATAAGGACTATTTAACAGAAGACGTGCTCAGCAGAAAGGAAAACCCTTTTTTCGTCAATGCCAATGAAGCTTGACTGACGCATGCGTCGCCCATTCTTTTGATGTGAAAGGCTTCTGTCACTTCCCGGGTGACCTTGCATCTATGTGACAACAAAGCTTTTGCATCTGAAAACACTGGGGAACACCCACACGTGTAACAGTGTGACGCTAGATGCGAAGCATCCTCTTTTCTCAGCGTCTGTTCATGTTCCTTTCAGCGCAGATTTAAACATCTGCTTGTCTGCCCCAAGTAAGAATTCCCACAGTAAGAGGGATCTGGTTGACGACCCCGCACTTACACGGCACATACTTAGACTTTACATGGGTCGTTCCACAGCCCTCACTTAACCTGCCACTGTGCTCTATCTTTTTCCTAACGAGAGGACAGATTCCCGAAAATTTATTGGGAGCAGAGGACACTGTCTTAACCCCGTACCTCTTGCCTACATTTCTCAAACCATGAGATAGCTTGTGTACATAAGGTAAGACTGTTACCTTATCGTATCTCTGCTTATCGTCACGCTTTTTGGACGGGTTCTTACCCTTAACCCATCTCGATAGTCTCTCACTGCAACTAGATAGCACGCTGTTAGGGTAACCCGCTTGTTGGAGTCTCTGGTTATTTGTTAAGAAACGACGCTCCATGCCATGCTCGCAAGACTTTGCCAAAGCAGACTTCAGGGCGGAATAAGCTATTCCATTCTTTATCGCTTTCGAGTGTCTGGACGAAAACGGAAGGAGCGGTTTCTGCGATCTCGGAAGGTACTGCCAACACACATGCCTGTTTTCGAAGGAAAGGCCCAAATCTAGAAACAGGAGCTTGGTGTCCTTAACCTGCTCAAGGGTAAACCTCAATCCATAGCCGTACTCATGGAAAACTTTCAGGATATCGGCTGCTCTTTCACGGTAGTTAATGCAAGTAAAATACACTAAGTAATCATCTACATAGCGAAATACGGAACCCGCTAAATCCTCGAAGTTAGCCTGAAGTCTGCGGTTGACTCGGCTTAAGTAAAGTTCGCTTAGCACCGGAGCTACTTTCGAGCCAATGCATCTTCCCGTTTTCTGCACAAACAACTGATCACTCCATTCCACAAAGTTGTTGTTCAGATAAAACATAAGCAACTCAAGAAATGCTTCTAAGGTAATTCCACAACGCTGCGTCAATTCTAATTCGTCATTGTGTTTCGTAACTGCTTCCTTGACACAGCGCATAAGTTCACCTTGTTCGAGCGAATAAAATAGACCTTCGACATCAGTAGTAATTGCTGTAGAATTTCGCGGGTTGTTGTCAGATAAAAATTTGACTACGTCATCAGAATTTTTTACTAGATACGGTTCATTGAGGCGCAGGGTTGAATGCACCTTGTGCAGATAAGACGACAGCAAGTTCCTTTTTCTGAAATTATACATCTAAGGGGAACTTTTATTTTGTTTATTTAGCACTGAATAACCAATCTAGGTGAAGGCATTTCGTCTGCTTCACGCAATTTGCAAGATGTTCGAGGCCCAGACGTTCTAACAACTGATATGCTTGCACTTTAACCTTTTTGGCATTTCAATCTTTTGCAATGAAGTTCTTTTATACAGCAGAATTGGCCTTTTCGAGAAACATTCCATCTGGCATCACGACAAAAACCCCTTCTTTATCAGAATTCAGAACATTTAGCTGGTTACACGCAACGAAATTCGATACATGAACGGTGTTAGAAAAAGATAGAGCACAGTGGCAGGTTAAGTGAGGGCTGTGGAACGACCCTTGTAAAGTCTACGTATGTGCCCTGCAAGTGCGAGGTCGTCTACCAGATCACTCTTACTTGTCGGAATTCTTACGTGGGGCAGATAACGAGATGTTTAAATGTGCGCTTAAAGGAACATGAACAGACGCTGAGAAAACAGGATGCTTCGCATCTACTGTCACACTGTTACACGTGTGGGGGGTTCCCCAGTGTTTTCAAATACAAAAGTTTTGTCGTCACATAGATACAAGGTCACTCGGGAAGTAATAGAAGCTTTTCACATCAAAAGAATGGGCGACGCATGCGTCAGTCAAGCTTCATTGGCATTGACGAAAAAAGGGTTTTTCTTTCGGCTGAGCATGTGTTCTGTTAAATCTTGCTTATGTAAGTGACTAGATAACCCCGTTGCTTGTGCACACGTTACATTTCCTCGTCTGTCATTATTCTTCGTGTTTTCTTGGATGATTTTTCCAAACAAATTTTTCATTTGCGAGTCAGCGCTCCTCTTGTGTGTTCGTCCTTCCTTAGTCTCTGTCTTTTAGCGCTGCTTCAAGGATGCATATGTACCAACTAGCCGAACGTTCTATTCTGTTGCAATATGTTTCTTGTACACAGGGCTCTATCCAGTGTAACAGCAGTAACCTTACCATCCAAGCGAATATTACTAATCTAATAGCCATAACTGTGTGGAGAGCAAGGACGGTAACATGGTACAGTAGACAGGGTAGATGCCCCCCCAGAAGTGGAGGCTTTGTTTGGAGTGCAGCAGCCGTCACCAGGACATGCAAGGAAAGCTTGTCGTGGTCTAAAATCCGAAATGTGGCGGCAAGAAGGCTTCCTCAAGGAGAAGCTCAGAGTTCTGTGCGGACAAGGTCGGAGTGTCAGCGGTCAACAGCGCAGCTACCAGGATTGGACCAAAACTGCGGAGCATACAACTGAGTTCCTATGGGCCCGAGTGCGCCTCAAGCTACCAAGGAAAAACAAGACGCCGCAGACAAGTGGCAAAGTCTTGGTTCTTGGTGATGCAAGGCTACCGGAGGAGGTGACTCAGTTGCTAAAGAAAGGACCAAAGTGCGCAAGCGAACCAGTCTTATCGCCTCCTGAGAAGATTCCGCTCTCTAGAGACATTTCAAGGCGCGTCACGGATGACCTCCGACCTGGCTGTGTTTCAGAGTTTGTTGGTGTGCTGGTTAGAACGGAGAGCTATGGACGTAAGTCAGAGAACACCACTCGTGTTGCGAATTTCCTTGCGCGTAATCAGCTAAGGATTCTGAATTCTGATAAAAAAGGGTTTTTTTCGTGATGCCAGATGGAATGTTTCTCGAAAAGACCAATTCTGCTATATAAAAGAACTTCCATTGCAAAAAAAAAATTAAATGCCAAGAAGGTTAAAGTGCAAGCATGTCAGTTGTTAGAACGTCTGGGCCTCGAACATCTTCCAAATAGCGTGAAGCAGACGAAATGCCTTCACCTAGATTGGTTATTGAGTGCTAAATGACATAAACTAAAAGTTCCCTTTAGATCTATAATTTCAGGAAAAGGAGCTTGGTATCGTCTTTTCTGCACAAGGTGCTTTCAACCCTGCGCCTCATTGACCCGTACCTAATAAAAAATTCTGATGACGTAGTCAAATTTTTATCTCACAACAACCCGAGAAATTCTACAGCAATTAGTATTGATGTCGAAGATCTATTTTATTCGCTCGAACAAGGTGAACTTATGCGCTGTGTCAAGGAAGCACTTACGAAACACAATGACGAATTAGAATTGACGCAGCGTTGTGGAATGACCTTAGAAGCATTTCTTGAGTTGCTTATGTTTTATCTGAACAACACGTTCGTAGAATGGAGTGATCAGTTGCTTGTGCATAAAACGGGAATATGCAATGGCTCGAAAGTAGCTCCGGTGCTAAGCGAACTTTACTTAAGCCGAGTCAACCGCAGACTTCAGGCTAACCTCGAGGATTTAGCGGGTTCCGTATTCCGCTATGTAGATGATAACTTAGTGTTTTTTACTTGCATGAACTACCGTAAAAGAGCAGTGGATATCCTGAGAGTTTTCCGTGAATACGGCTATGGATTGAGGTTTACCCTTGAGCTGGTTAAGGACACCAAGCTGCAGTTTCTAGATTTGTGCCTTTCCTTCGAAGACAGGCATGTGTGTTGGCAGCACCTTCCGAGATCGCAGAAACCGCTCCTTCCGTTTTCGTTCCAGACACTCGAAAGCGATAAAGAATGGAATAGCTTATTCCGCCCTGAAGTCTGCTTTGGCAAAGTCTTGCGAGCATGGCATGGAGCATCTTAACACAGAACCAAAGACTTCAACAAGCGGGTTACCCTAACAGTGGGCTATCTATTTGCAGTGAGAGACTATCGAGATGGGTAAAGGGTCAGAACCGGTCCAAAAAGCGTGACGATAAGCAGAGATACGATAAGGTAACAGTCTTACCTTATGTACACAAGCTATCCCATGGTTTGAGAAATGTAGGCGAGAGCTACGGGGTCAAGACAGTGTTCTCGGCTCCAAATAAATTTTCGGGAATCTGTCCTCTCGTTAGGAAAAAGATAGAACACAGTGGCAGGTTAAGTGAGGGCTGTGGAACGACCCATGTAAAGTCTAAGTATGTGCCGTGTAAGTGCGGGGTCGTCAACCAGATCCCTCTTACTGTGGGAATTCTTACTTGGGGCAGACAAGCAGATGTTTAAATCTGCGCTGAAAGGAACATGAACAGACGCTGAGAAAAGAGGATGCTTCGCATCTAGCGTCACACTGTTACACGTGTGGGTGTTGGCCAGTGTTTTCAGATGCAAAAGCTTTGTCGTTACATATATGCAAGGTCACTCGGGAAGTGATAGAAGCCTTTCACATCAAAAGAATGGGCGACGCATGCGTCAGTCAAGATTCATTGGCATTGACAAAAAAAGGGTTTTCCTTTCTGCTGAGCACGTGTTCTGCTAAATAGTGCTTATGTTAGTCACTGGATAACCCCTTTGCTTGTGCACACGTTACGTCTCTTCGTCTGTCAATATTCTTCTTGTTTTCTTGTATGATTTTTCGAAATAAATTTTTCAGTGGCGAGTCAGCGCTCGTCTTGTGTGTTCGTCCATCCTTAGTCTGTCTTTTAGCGCTGATTCAAGGATGCGTAAGAACCGGTAAAGCATCGGTTCCAAGCCATCTCACCTGTCGGCGCGTTTGTTTTGCTGGTGCTTGTGGGGCACGTGTCTGCGAGAGCAGACGATACTCAGCACAACGTGCGTCACAGTCTTGTGTGCTCTTGACCGTGCCTACTACACTTCTACGTCATTACCGAATTCAGCGCCCAGAAACGGAAACCGAAAGTTGTCCACATAAATAAGGCAATATTAAATTATTTAGCGAGAATACATGAATCTTGGTGCGTGTATCATGCTTCCTAAAGCTATAAGAAACGCTTGCAGCAAAGAACGCGTGAGCCACAAATTTGGTGGCACCACCCCTTTAAGCAATTCTTGCACTACACTACCATTCTCATTTACTTCTTCGTTTTCACGATTTTTTGCTTGTAATTAAACCAGGCTACATTCCATGTTGTTTAGACGCTTCTCAAAACCATTATCGGTTTTTCTTTGGATTCAAGCCGTTCTTTAAAAGAAGCGTTATCCTCTCCGATAGCCTGTGGGCCACTCATTAACGAGAACATTTCTTCTAGGGTAGCATCCGGATCCTCTTCAATGTGGCCACATGCTAAGAGTTTCCATGAAATTAAGCACTCATGAGCAATACTTGACACATATGTGGGCACGACAATACAAACAGAAATTTATTATCACTACGTATCGTGCTACTGTAACTGACCTGTAACAAAAGAAGACGCATGGTCAGCGATGTGCGCACAGCGTTTTTACCGTGTCCAGATACGATAGAGCAACGCTTGACAATGGTGCATAAAGTTAACAGTATTTTTGTTAGAGGCAAGATAGTAAATTTCGCAAGGAAGTCGTAATCATACGAAAAACAGTACGAACATTGTGGGTCAAGAGAACACTCGATGTACTTGTCTGCGGACAGACCAACACCGCCAACTCGAGTGCGAAACAGCCTTGGGTTTGAAAAGAATAAGTATCCCGGTTTCAACATCACCAGGATACAGTCATGTCTCAATTGCAGCCACGAAATCAAAATAAGATGGCGTTGGGAGGAAGAAAGATTATAAATATTTTAGTGCAAGCTCCACACATTGGACTGTACAAGCGAGTAACAGTGTAGAGCGACAACTGATACAGAGCCATGTTAACTTAAGAGCTGTTCGAAATATCTTCCTCCATTTAAATATGCACAAGGCTTCGATTCTTTGCTTCCCGAGGAAGAATTTTAACCATTCGCCATCCGAGTGAACTTCCACGCCTTTCCGTTTGATGCACTGTAGTTTCACCAAGCCGAATTTTCTTTTCCATGCAAATACGCTCGTTGATATAAACTCTTCGATTGTCTTCCAAGCCAAAGCTTTTCGGCTTTTTTCGTCCGCTTGCAATACAGTATTTCGAGCGGCAAGAAATGTAAACTTCGTCTTATTGTTGATTCTTTTTTCTTGGGACACGATGAATCACTACCATATGTATGCATGTCGGACAAATTGCCAGTTTTTTTTTCCGCCAGCTACAAAATTTACAATTTAGGCATTCACTGGTCCTCTTGAATAGGCCCTTGCTCACAAGATTTTGTTGACGATTGCATTGCTTCAGTTCTGTAAGCTCTTTCTAAGTTCTCTTAAGTTGGTCATGAAGATATTTATTTTGACTCTTGATAAGGACTTGTTTCATTTTTACTTCTTCGAGAACATTTAAGAATTCTTCGAAGTGCGCGTTCATTAAAGAGAGCGAATGACTTACTTCCTGCATCCCTGCATATGCTTTATAGCTAAAGCTATCGAATTTAATGCCGAAGTCAGCCTGAATTTTAGCAACTCTGTTGCTTGCTGCCGGTCTCTTTTCTACTTTCACAAAATACGGATTCACACAAAATACGGAAGCACAACATAGAGGATACGCACCGGCAACATACAGTGACCGAATCATGAGCGACTGCTCAGGAGCAGCGCCTGTGCCTGTGCTGCCCTGCGAGGGCGGAAATATTACGCGGCGTGCGTGCTCGACTAAGAAGAAGAAGAAGAGCGGGACGTAAAAGAGACAGATCGCTCAAGCGAATCGGCAGCAGTTTTAAGCACAGATTCTACTTCAGTGTGCTGAGCTATTTCTGCGGGAACAAATTTAACACTAATTAGTATGTTTCTTCATCTTATACTGACAGTGTTGCAAAAAAAGTCACTGTTTCACCGCAAGCGTGAAGCAATGAATGCGATAGCAACAAATTGTAATGTTATACGAAGTGAGGCTGGCAGCTAACTCTTTCGGATCCGATCTCACGCAACTCTAGAAAACGCTGGTTTAAGAGCATACGGCCGCTCCAGGGACACTCTGCTCACCACATTCTCTTCGCGTTGAGAGCGAAGCACGTAGAAGCGTACACCTGCCCCCCGCTGTCGGCCGCCGAGAAGGGGAGATAACGTGCGCGACCGCGACGACCGCGCTCGTAAAATCGAAGGTCGCTCGGGGGACCCCCCCCCCCTCGCGTCTTTTCACGCTCACGAACGACGGGCGGGGCTGGTTATATATATACATATACATATACGGGGCATGACGCCGACGGTGAAAAGCAGCCGAGAGTTTCCATATAATTGCTATCGCAATAAAAAGAAAATCGCGGTGCGTGCTAGATCATCACGAATTATACCGAATGAAATGGTGGACTGAATAGTTAATACCACAATATCTCTAAGTGGGCCCTAAATCCAAGTTTTAAATACTAAGAATTTCTTAGCGAAGCTCGGGCACTTTAGACGTTTCCATCTACGTAGCCATCTATCTATCTAGCCACCTACGTCTGGGTGCTCTCCTGGGCGTTTCCATAGCTTTTAATATACCAGAACTTGCATAGCAGGGGACCAGTGTATGACGAACACGATTCACTGGTCGCAACATGAATAACGCAAAATGATTCTCGTGTAAGTCATGAAACCCTTTCCCTCAGTCGCGTGGGGTACATACTCGCTTACCACAGTTGACGTTATGCGGGTGTGGGCCACAGGTGATTAACAATCTCAATCAACAAAGTAACAGGTAACATACATATTGAAAATTTCTGCAGATCTGACGCATTGTAAGATTCTATATCACGATGACTCATCGTGTATTACAGCTGTGGTGTAACGTCGGTCTTTGTTGTAGCGTTGGCTATCTGCTCCTACAGTTTACAATTAGCTGTCCTGATCAATAAATTATTGTCAAAATATACACATAAATGAAAATTTTGACATAAATAATGTTCAACACATGCAATCGCCCTGTGATGATTCGTGGACCCAGGAACTCAGACGTTCAGAGCCGAGACAGTAGGCGGAGAAAATTACGTTATCAATTCAGACGGAGCACAACTGAAAGACACGGACAACTGACACAATACACATAAACTGGGCACTTCTAACGACGATAATGTTTCAGGCTTGGCGAAATACCAAGCACGTCCATCCGCGAAATGCACGGCATCGCACGCTCGTGACCCAATGCTTAAGTCGACGGACCACTCACTGATGCCGTTGCGACGAACACAGGCGCCGGGTAGCACGATTCATCGTGCTGCCCGGCGCCTGTGTTCGTCGAGTCGGACTTGGAAGCAGCGACGTCCCGGAGACGTCGAATGTCATGCCGCTGCGGCGAACACGGGCGCCGGGCAGCATGATGACCTGCTTATCTTGGTCTTGCAAGAGGGCACGTCGCAGGTGCTCATGATAGCTACTCCTCCTTGGGGCCCGGCGGCATTGTGGGACCGTTGCGTCGTCGTTTCGTGGTCCGTGCCACCCGCATAAGCGCGAGTGACCTAGCACACGGGGTTCACAGCCCCCCAACCAGCCGATCGAACGCGGCGATGGCCACCCGCCCAACTTCGTCTTCCTCTTTCTTCGCCCCGTTTTTGCATTCGAAGACTGCCAAAACGAAACTGAATCACCACAGGCCCGTCTATCGGAGCTCGTGCACACGAACCGCTGGCATGTGGTCTCTCGACATTCCAATTTGTTGACGCCACGCACATGGCCCACCAGAATGACGCTACGTTCTCCTCATTTCTTACAATGCTTGGTCCTTGGAATACATAAAAAAAATTCCCCATCTCCCGCTAAAGGGAACCATGTGTGGAAGCGAAGCAGCGGGGAGATAACTTGAGCGGGAGGAACGTCGCCGCTCTCATTTCACGGCAGCGGTCCGGGCGCTCGTCGCGGCGCTGCACAGGAGAGAGAATGAGGCGCGCGCGCTCCGTCATTTTCATACCGCGGAACTACCGTGGCGCCCCCCAGCGGAGTATGCAGCTGTCACGCCACCTGTCGTGCGCGCCGCTCCGTAGAGGATTCCTAGAGGAAAGGACGGGGCGGCCGTAGGAGAGGAGAGAGAGGGGACGTGCATGCGCTGTGGGGGGTGTGGGACGCGGGAGCCGCTCCGTAGAGTAGATGATTCCTAGAGTAGAGAAAGGGGGGTGAGCGTAGGAGAGGATAGGGGAGGGGACGCGCACGCGCTGTGGGAGGTGTGGGACGCGGGCGCCGCTCCGTAGAGTAGAGGATTCCTAGAGGAGAGAAAGGGGGTGAGCGTAGGAGACAGAGGGGGGAGGGGACGCGCATGTGCTGTGGTAGTGTGGGACGCGGGATGGAGGGACGGACTAAGCCCCCTCCAAACACATGCAAGCAAGATCAAGGAATGGGGTCAACCTGGGCGACAGACACCACCTGCCTAGCCATTGCTCCGTAGATTAATAATACACAGCGCAAAATGAACAAAGGACGAGAAAAGGAACCACAAAGACAAGCGCTGACTTCCAACTGAGGTTTAATGAAAACAAACGTGCAATATAAGTCTCCCAAAACGCATCACGTGAGTGCCACGACAATCGCATACTAACGTCACCACGGCCAACAAAATACTCTTATCGGAACCTAACAAATGCACGATAAACACGCGCGCAGACAAAATACCAACCAAACGAGTGCACCGGTACTAAGCATAAAAAAAGGCTAGTTCCTTCTGGGTCAACGCAACCGAAGGTTTGCTGACGCAATTGCCCTTGGCAATGAACGAGGCCTCAATGATCACCCTGGTTTGATCATTTCCATGTTTAGCCAGGACCGCGGTCTGGTCAAACGCAGGAGTGCATCCACACTGAGCGCAGTGCTGGGCAAGGAAACCGTCGTTTCTTTTCTGCACCTTCAAATTGTGCTCTTGCAACCTGATATTCAGGCAGCGCCCCGTCTGCCCAACATACTTCAGACCACAGGAAAGGGGAAGTCTGTACACGACTCTGTCAGCACATTCAACAAATTGATTCTTGTGTTGCACTTTACATTTGCGTGACGCCTGCTTCACAGGGCATGTTTCTGCACATAACTGATGCAGTTTGTGCGGCGCGGAAAAGAGAACGGAAACGCCCGAACGACTGCCTATCTTTCTGAGTCGATGTGACACACGGTGTAAGTGAGGAATAACTGCGAACCGCTGCCGTGACAAGCTGGTAAAAAGAGGTATTGTGCACACCTGTCTTTTAAATGCACTCACAAGGTCCTGCCCTCACGCTGTTGATGGCAGCTTCAGGACGCAAATAACTCGGTTTGAGCGAGCAGGTTACCCGACACATCTGCTTATTTCTGTCGCAGAGGCACTAAGAAGAAAAGTCAGAATTTCCAACAGAGTTCGCGACGAACAGCCGGTGTCACGGCAGCGGTTCGCAGTTATTCCTTACTTACACCGTGTGTCACATCGACTCAGAAAGATAGGCAGTCGTTCGGGCGTTTCCGTTCTCTTTTTCCGCGCCGCACAAACTGCATCAGTTATGTGCAGAAACATTCCCTGTGAAGCAGGCGTCACGCAAATGTAAAGTGCAACACAAGAATCAATTTGTTGAATGTGCTGACAGAGTCGTGTACAGACTTCCCCTTTCCTGTGGTCTGAAGTATGTTGGGCAGACGGGGCGCTGCCTGAATATCAGGTTGCAAGAGCACAATTTGAAGGTGCAGAAAAGAAACGACGGTTTCCTTGCCCAGCACTGCGCTCAGTGTGGATGCACTCCTGCGTTTGACCAGACCGCGGTACTGGCTAAACATGGAAATGATCAAACCAGGGTGATCATTGAGGCCTCGTTCATTGCCAAGGGCAATTGCGTCAGCAAACCTTCGGTTGCGTTGACCCAGAAGGAACTAGCCTTTTTGGATGCCTAGTACCGGTGCACTCCTTTGGTTGGTATTTTGTCTGCGCGCGTGTTTATCGTGCATTTGTTAGGTTCCGATAAGAGTCTTTTGTTTGCCGTGGTGACGTTAGTATGCGATTGTCGTGGCACTCACGTGATGCGTTTTGGGAGACTTATATTGCACGTTTGTTTTCATTAAACCTCAGTTGGAAGTCAGCGCTTGTCTTTGTGGTTCCTTTTCTCGTCCTTTGTTCATTTTGCGCTGTGTATTATTAATGGGTCACCAACTAGCCCAAACCCAAACCTCGCTCCGTAGAGTAGAGGATTCCTAGAGGAGAGAAAGGGGGTGAGCGTAGAAGAGAGAGGCAGAGGGGACGCGCATGCGCTGTGGGACGCAGGAAGGAGGGACGGACTAAGCCCCCTCCAAACACATGCAAGCAAGATCAAGGAATGGGGTCAACCTGGGCGACAGACACCACCTGCCTGAAAGTTGCCGGAAGCAGGGGCGCGGGACGGGGGGACGCGGGACAGGTGACGCGGGACGCGAGACGGGGGGACGCGGGAGGGACGGACAGAGCCCCGAGCATAAGATGCTTCTCATCTAAAATTTACCCATCTCCCGCTAAAGGGAACCATGTGTGGATGCGAAGCAGTGGGGATGGCTGGCCTGAGCGGGAGAAAAGTCGCCGCTCCCGTTTCGCGGCAGCGGCCCGGGCGCTCATCGAGGCGATGCACAGGAGAGAGAATGTGGCGCGCGTGCTCCGTCATTTTCATGCCGCGCGGTACTACCGTGGCGCTCCCAGGGGAATATGCAGCTGTCGCACCACCTGTCATGCGCGCCGCTCCGTACAGTAGAGGATTCCAAGAGGAGAGAATGGGGGGAGAACCATAGCAGAGGAGAGAGAGGGGGGAGGGGACGCGCATGCGCTGCGGGGGTGTGGGACGCCGGAAGGAGGGACGGACAAAGCGCCCGCAAGCACATGCAAGCAAGATCAAGGAATGGAGTCAACGGGACGCGGGCACCACTCTGATGAGTAGAGGATTGCTAGATGAGAGAAAGGGGGGAGGGAGGAGAGCAGGGAGAGGGCTCTGGGACGCGCACGTACAAAGCCCCCCGCTAGCACATGCAAGCAAGATCAAGGAATGGAGTCAACGGGACGCGGGCGCCGCTCCGTAGAGTAGAGGATTCCTAGAGGAGAGAAAGGGAAGGGTAGTAGAGGAGCGACAGGGGGGAGGGGACGCGTATGCGCTGTGGGGGGTGCGGGACGCGGGCGTCGCTCCGTAGAGTAGAGGATTCCTAAGGAGAGAAAGAGGGAGTGTAGGAGAGGAGAGAGAGGGGGGTGTGGAACTCGGGACGCGGGAAGGAGGGACAGACAAACCCCCGCAAGCACATGCAAGCAAGATCAAGGAAAAAATTGGGGGTGGGACGCTTAAGCTTCGCCTTTAAGAGTTGAACGCGATAGCGATATCCCGTCCCTAGTGCCTACTTCAATCACTTAGTGCACACTATGTAATGGGTAGTATGCTTTAAACCAGGAGCAATTATGCACGGCAAATGTGGGAAATGTTTTCGACCTTGCAATGCACCCACTACGTGGTGTTAAGGGAATACGCGCAGTAAGGTGTGTGCCGTTTGTAATGGGTGGCTGGCTTTAAACTATGAAATTCGTTATGATAGTCACATATTCTGACGCCCGATGGCAATGTACGCTTGTACCACGCAATATTCCTGGGATATTACAGGTTCTATTGCGACTCCTATATAAACGACGCTTGCGTTTGCGAAGCATAGAAGTTATCTTCAGTGCATTTCCAAGCAGAGGAAGTTATTTTCACAGTATTTCCAAGCAGAGGCATGGCTGTGTGGTAGAACACCTGCTTGCCACGCAGACGACCCGGGTTCGATGCTCACTCGGACCGGAAATTTTTTTTATTTATTTTAAGTGCATCATTCTCGATTTTTCGGTCACGGACAAGATGATGATTTTTCGCTCACAACCAACGACGCCGACGCCGGAATTTCTGCGAAACGAGCTCTTTAACGCTATCGCGTAAATAGAGTAAACGTGGCCGACAGACACCACCGGTAGTGTGTGTTATTCTTTGCTCGCACCCACCACATGCCTAGCCATTGCTAAGAGGCCACTTTGTGCTCTCGGCCATGACTCTTGTGACTGTAGTGGTGGTTGACGGGCTTATTGTACTAGTGTTCTGGTCCGCATAGTGGGTGCTTCCGTACTTCATGAAAGTGACCGGACGTGGGACGCCGGACGAGGGACGCGGGAGGGACGGACACAGCCCTGAGCATAAGATGCATTCGCATCTAAAACGTTTTGATGTCTAGGGGGCATCACAAGACCTCGTTCGCACGTCCAGGACAGGAGGCATCATAGATGATTGCTTCGTATGAGACACCCATGCAGCACGCCGGCATTGGACCGATCTCGGCCCAACGTCGGCAAACGTCGGCAGCAATATTGGCCCCATGTCGGCAAATCATGCTCGCGCTACTTTCACGCACATCGGTCCGACGTCGGCTAGCCGGCACTGGGCCGACGAGGGCTTGCCGGCGTTGGGCCGATGAGGGCTTGCCGGCGTTGACCTGATGAGGGCTTGCCGGCGCCGGGCCGATGAGGGCTTGCCGGCGTTCGGCCGATGATGGCTTGCCAGCGTCGGTCCGAGACCGGCCTGTCGTTATTCAGCCGATGATGGCAATCCGTCATTGGGCCTCTGTAAGCTGACCAATGCTGGCGTGATATCCTCGCCGACGTCAGGAAGCCGCCGGTGCGACGGTTAGCACTCGTTATTATGGCAATTTACCATGCGGTGAGTAAGGTAATATACTCTGCCGTTGTAGTCTGCACGTAGCCAGTTTAGATTGGGTGGCGTGCCGAACACGGTAGTTCGGTATTACTGTGATTACTGTACTATAAGTCAGCAGTGCTAAAAAAGCCTATTCGTGGCACAACGGCATTCATCCGACTACCGCTGACGCCGTATTCGTTAAATACTTTGTAATCAGAACGACCTATTTGGGGTCTTAACATACCATTAAGACCCAGAATTCTGTGGAACCGTGCAAGGCCGAGAAGAAAAGTCAATATTGTCTCCAACACAACTAAAAGGATCAAAGCCCTGCTGCATCAATTACGCAATCGTCTAGGTAATGAAGGAGCAGCACATTTGCAAAGTGATAAACAGAAATTTATTCACACATATGAACACACGCCAGCAGTTCCGGAATAATGATGCCATAAAGGAACACCTAAACATCTACATATACCGTAGCCAACACCTAAAACGATCCCACAGCCACGGTATTCCTCATGAAAAACACGAAGATATGATCGAGAATGGGGTCAGGTGAAGAGTTACACCCTCTTCAATGTTATTCACGGCACATTCACAATAAAACCGTGCATGAATACCTTTCACGTGTGGCCCTTGAATCGGTAAGAACACGAGCGAATAAAAGGCATGGTCAATAGCGAACTCACAATAAAGAGAACACAAAACTGATTGGACAGACGTAAGAGCAGTCAACACGTGTCGTTATATGAAGCGAGCGAGTCGATATGGAAGCACGTAGCCGCTGGCTGCTAGCTGCGGTGATCTCTGCCTAAAACAGTGCCGGAATCTTGCCGCGTATCCTTCTCGCACACGTTTTTGACTTTCCTCCACACATGTCCACACACGGACACTTCTTGAAGAAATCTGCTGGCCGGACCCAAAAAAAATTGAAGGAAACTTTGTACATTCCAAAGTGTGTTCGGCGAAAGCGTGTGGCCATTCCACTGACGGAAAGACGGACGGAAATACCGACGGACGGACAGACGGACGGACGGACGGACGGACGGACGGACGGACATCCGGACGGATGGACGGACGGACATCCGGACGAACGGACAGACAGACGGACATCCGGACGGACGGACATCCGGACGGGCATCCAGTCGGACGGACGGACATCCAAACGGACTGACGGACGGACATCCGGACGGACGGACGGACAGACGGACATCCGGACGGACGGACGGACATCCGGACGGACAGACGGACGGACGGACCGACGGACACCGGATGGACGGACGGATGGACATCCGGATGGACGGACGGACAGACGGACATCCGGACGGACGGACGGACAGACGGACATCCGGACGGATGGACGGACGGTCATCCGGACGGACGGACGGACGGACGGACAGACGGACATCCAGACGGACGGACGGACATCCAAACGGACGGACGGACGGACATCCGGACGGACGGACGGACAGACGGACATCCGGACGGACGGACGGACATCCGGACGGACAGACGGACGGACGGACGGACACCGGATGGACGGACGGATGGACATCCGGATGGCCGGACGGACAGACGGACATCCGGACGGACGGACGGACAGACGGACATCCGGATGGATGGACGGACGGTCATCCGGACGGACGGACGGACAGACGTACAGACGGACATCCGGACGGATGGACATCCGGACGGACGGACGGACAGACGGACATCCGGACGGACAGACGGATATCCGGACGGACGGACGGACGGACAGACGGATATCCAGACGGACAGACGGACATCCGGACGGACGGACAGACGGACATCCGGACGGACGGATGGACATCCAAACGGGCGGACGGATGGACATCCGGATGGACGGACGGACAGACAGACATCCGGACGGACGGACGGACGGACATCCGGACGGACAGACGGGACGGACACCGGACGGACAGACGGACGGACGGACGGACACCGGACGGACGGACGGACGGACATCCGGACAGACGGACGGACAGACGGACATCCGGACGGACGGACAGACGGACATCCGGATGGACATCCGGACGGACAGACATCCGGATCCGGACGGACATCCGGACGGATGGACGGACATCCGGACGGATGGACGGACAGAGGGACGGACGGACACCGGACGCCGGACGGACACCGGAGGGACGTGAGCATGAGACATTAAAGGCTTTCGCCTTAAAACCTGCTTTCGCTTCAACTTATCCTGCCATCGAGCTAACTACCCTTCCCTGCCTGGTCGAGCAAGGTTCGCTACAATGACGCTAAACGACAGGAGTAAAGACGGGGGGGCGGGGGGGGGGGGCAGTAGGAGGGGCAGAAGTTGAAGAAGACGAAAAAATTCTCATTCTCCCTTCTTAGGAGCACGGCTCAGCCTTTCACAATAGTGTGCGCCCTCCGTGTCCCCCCCCCCCCCCCTCCACAGCTTGTCTGTAGGCTACGTGGAATTTTCATTGCATCGCTTGTTCCAACGTGTCGCCACGTGTAAACTTTCCGTACACCATGTTAGAACCGCATCTTTTATCGTATATCCCGTGCAATAATAGCAAGATTAAATACGACTGTTTCTAAAAGCACGTGGGAAGCAATCGTTGAACGAGATTTTTACTTCAAAATGATATGTATGGGACAAAAAGATGGCGATGAAGTGAAAACACGAACTGACAAACACGTGGTGGAACACGTGTTTTTTGTTCGTTAACGATTGTTGGTGTTGGTGGGCTAGTTGGTTGGGAAGGCTTTTACCGAAAAAACGTGTCTGCACTTCTTCCAGGTCTTTCTTAAGACGTACCTATTTTTATTGCGATAGCAATTATATGGACAGTCTCGACGGGTTTTTGCCGTCACCGTTGCCGTCGCCGCCCCCGTCATGACGCGTATGAAGTCCAAATTGATAAGAGCCCCCTGCGCATCGTACGTTCTACCAGCGGGTAATAGCGCGCGAGCGGGAGCGATGAACGCGGCTGAAGCGGAGATCAAACCGAGCTGGCCCATCTCTGTCGCTCCGAGGCGTATGCGAAAAGATCCCCCCCAACTGTTCAACCAGCCCCGCCCGTCGTTCGCGAGCGTGAGAAGACGCAAGGGGGGGGGGGGGGGATTCCCTCGAGCGCCCTTTGATTTTTCGAGCGCGGTCGTCGCTGGCGCACGCGTTATCTCGCTATCTCGGCAGCCGACAGCGGGCGGCCGGTATACCCTTCTACGTGCTGCGCTCTCAACGCGAAGAGAATGTGCTATGAAGAGTGTCCTGGAGCGGCCGTATTCTCTTAAACCAGCGTTTTCTAGAGTTGCGTGAGATCGGATCCAAAAGATTTAGCTACCAGCCTCACTTCGTATAACATTACAATTTGTTGCTATCGCATTCATTGCTTCGCGCTTGTGGTGTAACTGTGACTTTTTCTCAAGTAATGAACAACTACCTCAGCAACATCCCTTGATGAGCTTTTTACTGCTTTCACAAGATCAAATTATGTGACATCACTGAAGCAAATGCGCTCGTTACGCTTCACAACAACATGCGCGTGTGTCAATACGTGCACACCCACAGACAGGAAACTATTCGTGCAGTTTATAAGCACTTGCACCATGCAGTCAGCGGCTGAAAGGATGTAAAGGATATAGCGCTAGAAATATGATGTAAGGTCCGGTTTATGGACAGACTTAGTATTCACATAAAACTTCTCCCGCTAAATGTATTCCTGCTGGAATGATTTGGCGAAACCTGATGTTGGATGTATCAGTGAGGTCTACCGGCGAATGGCAAAAACATTTATGAAAGAGAAGTACTTTGAATGTAAGTGTCAAAGTTTTTGTAGCGTTTAACAACTCGTCAACGAAGTGGCCATCGAATGTGAGTCAATCTGGAGGCCGCTTTTTATGTAGAAAAGCGACAGTGCTAGTGATTACTGTTAGTTATTGTCATAGCAGAAATTAACAAAAAGATGTAAGCTATTTAGTCGGCGTTACTTCGTGCCCCGAATAGTACATGCGGTATTAGCACAATGCAATGCATGTCCTTTCTTATTTTTGCTAGTACACCAGTCCATGTAGCAGCTTTTCTGCAGTTGGGCGAGTAACATTCAAGCGCTTAATGCTCTATGGCATTACAAGTGTATCCAGTGTTTGACAACAAGAAACACATGAACAAAACTACGTAGAAGCACGCACGCGTGATGTACTAGCAATGAAACGCATACATAGGACGCTCGACGTCTGATCGATACACAGAATAAATGAAACGAATTTCGGTAATAGTTATCTCGATCAGACCTGAATTATCGGTAGACCGTAGACGGGGTGCAAAAAGGCCAAATATTCTCGGCAAAAGACCTCTACACCCTGAAGGACGGCAACCTATTCCAAAGTATTAGCTACTGCAAGCCAACAGCTCAACCGGCGTAGGCTGAAGAACGGCAAAACCGGCCCAATATTTACCGATGAAAGACATTGGCTCAGCCTATATGGGCGGGACGGCGGCAAATGGATGGCAAACCAGGCCCAATGTTGCCGGTGTTAGCCCAACATTTATTTTTCACAATACTGTCAACTCTCTTGCGAGAGTCCTTACAGGGAGGGTAACAGAATAAAAAGAGAAAAGAACATCATTCCCAAATACACAAATACAGGTTACATCAAGATCAAGCGGTACACTCGTACAGATAGTCATCCAAGGCCTGTTCAAATTTTGACAAATCGTTCTGTTCCACAACACAAGTCGTCAGTTCATTCCACATTTCAATTACGCTAGAAAAAAAGGAGTATCTGAACTTATCGGTATGAGTGACGTACGCTTGGATTGCCCTGTTGTGGTTAGTTCTTGAGCTCCGTTTGCCTGGCGGCAGTAAGTATTCTTCTTTGCTCATATTTACTTCACCATGTAGTATTTGAAATAATCGTTTCAGACGATTTTTCTGCCTGCGCATTTCTATGAAGTGCGGATGAAGGGTGGCGAAAACCGGCCCAGTATTGCCGGCCAAGCCAATATTCACCGGCTCAGCCAATATTGGCTCACTGCCGGCAACATTGGGCCGAGTTCGGGCCTCGCATAGCCGCCGTAAAACCGACAATGGCCCTATGTTGTCGGCTGCCTGGGCATGTACAATTTCCAACAGCAGTCTTATACCTCAATCATCACTACACATCTACCCTCGTCGCAGTGATCACGAACTAATCCGATAACAAGTCCTGTGTGGCAGCTGGTGATCATTGATCACGGTGATGACGACCTACTTCAAAAACTGCCAAAAACACGCACATGGCTTCGTGAAACGTGCGTGCGTCCTCCGTCATAACGGACAAATACAAGCACTGCCTACCAGCTTATCACTTCTGTTGCTGCTAATACCCATGTGCCCTTTCGGCATGGTTGCGCAAATGTAAACAATTGGTTATATAACACATGCGACTCTTCAACATCTGTGCGGCCGTATAACATTTTAACGCTGAAGTGTTTAATGCCGGGGTTCACCAAGACTTTCATGACGTATTTCCGTCACGGAAATACGTCAGCAAAATAAACATGACCAGACGGCAAAGAAAAATATGAAGAAAAGTTTTCCGTTGCCGGGACGCGAACCCACAACCTATCGGTCCACGACGTTGGCTGGCGAGTGCTTAACCCACCAGGACACCGCCAAAGCCATGAAGGAGGCTACACGACCGCGCCTTTTGTCTCTCTCACAGTGTTCTTGTTCGCAGGGTGGTGTCACCGTCTGGAAAAAACAATCAAGTTATGCGTGGCTTCAGCGATTAGCTCTGGCCACGCGCCGTTGCTACTACCGTCCCGTTAGGCGCACTTCCATAGAAGTGTAATTTTGTAAGCGTTTTGACACACCGCGAGGAAGCGGATTTAACCCATGCCTCGCTCATAACACTCATCCATATGAACATATAACTCTCCGACGCTCGCCTGGCTCTCGCACCGCGTTCCGCGCTCGCCTTGTGAGAAATCACGCTGGTCTAGGGGGAACACAAGACGCGCGTTGCGTCTTCATGTTTCACGACACTTTGAAGGAGCGCATACCGAGTACCCGCGTTTATTATGTGCTTTTTGCTGCCATCTTGGCGCGACATTCCCCACGTGGGGTGTCCAGGTATATGTTAACAACTTTAGCTACCGCAGTTTAAAAAATTACGATCATGGGCGTTATTCGTCAGGACGGAGATGCGCCGCTAGGCGTCAACGTGGGTGGCTCCACATCAAGCGGTGCTATATCTGCCAAACAACAATAAACTTGCACTAGCTCTCATATATCAAATGCACTACAAACAACCTCCTACTTGAAACGTGTCTTCCTTCTGTGAAGACACGTTTCAGTTTCGTGTTGTACCGATTCCTATGACGGAGGGATCAGCCATGTTTGCATATTTTTAGTGACATTTCGTAACGTTTCACTGCATGCAAAAATTAGGCCACAGCCACCTTCCCGCCGCATAACATCGATTCCCACGGCGCGTGGGATCTGCCTAATTTTTATCAGATACATTTTGCGCGAGAGCTTTAAAGTTGAGAAATGCCTGTTTGCAAAGTTAAATTTGCAAATTATCACTGGATACAATGAAATACTTGGAATACCTAATGCATTTCTGGAATATGCAGTGGTGTGTATCGGGAGAGTCCGATGTTTCTTTCTGTTTTTAACTTTTTTTTTATTTGCGACGTAGACTTGCCCTTAAGGCATAATATTTGTTATTTATATATGTATTAAATGTGCGCCGTTAGGCCGGTGCTGTGTATGAAGTGAAGCAGTGTCTTGTGGAATGTGTTGTCATGTATCCATCGGTCATTACTGTTTGTGTCACTTTAGCGAAGGCCGGCTTGCAGGAGATGACGGGAGCGTTCCAACTGTAACGCTTGGCACATACCGATGTTTCTTGAACTAGATTACGATGTCGAACTTACGAATTGAATTTTTCCTTACGTAAAGCTCGGCTCAGAGCGTCCCGCTTGTGCCAGTTTTGTAATGAACTTGAACTTTATTTTCGCATATATACATGGTACAGATAACAGGAACACAGACAAAAAGCCACATTACGGCTTAACGAGGTCTGTGTCCATTTTTTGGCAACAAACAGTACACTGACGAAATCAAAAGTAGAATGCATAAACAGATTCATGTGGAGAGGAAAAAAACTATGTGCACGAAAGACAAGGCTGAACATTATTTCTCCAAAGAAATGTGTTTCTGGAGCTTTCAGGAAAAAGAAAAAAAACAGTAAAATAGAGATAATTTAAAAAAAACACTTGTGTCTGAAACGTCGAACTAATTCATAAATAAAGTTTGAAACGCGACGCTTATACAATTTCATTATAAGAATATACAAAGAATATACATAATAAACATACAAGCATGCTAAATATTCGCTAACGAATGTACAAAAGTTCACAAACGCGTCGCCGTTTACTTTTAACATAAATGCATGTTCATTGAAAACACAATTATGAATAAGATGTATGATCGGCACATCCACATCCTTCGAGAGAGGAAGTATGGCAATTAATGAAGAGAGTTAAGTAAAGATGGTAAGGCATGATGCAGCATTTGTTTTCCATAATTTGTTCTAAAATGTGGAACATACCAGGTTTCTTTGTGACGTGTACTGAACGTGCTTGAATTTAATGTGAGTCTTGACAGATGCGCTAGAAAAGCCATGCTATTTTTTCTTTACATTAAAGACCATTTTTGCAAAATTGTATTGTACACTGCCTTTATTGGCATGATATCTAACTGGTCAAAAATAGGATCAGTGTGTACATCGAATGGAGCATTTGAAATCATTCGAACGGCTTTCCTTTGCAACAGGAATAAAATGTTGATGTTAGAGCCGGTTGTGTTGCCCCATACCAGATGACAATAGTTGATATGGGATAGAAAAAGAGAATTATAAAGTAAGAGCTTCACTTTTAATGGCAACAAGAGGCATAATCTTACTAGTATACCTGTAACTCGAGCAAGCTTATTGGCAAAAAATGTTGACATTATGAAATCAAAACAACGGTCCATCTATCCTGTCGGCAATATTCTAGTCAGGGAAAAAATACCTTGTAGCTCCACTTGAGAAAAGAAGATTAGCAATAAACGTTGCAGTAATTTTATCACTTGACAGCATTATGTAAGCTTATAGTCACCGGGATGACTCCTGTGCTGTATTGGATTACAAAAATGAAACAAAAATATTACCATGCTAGTTGATTATTGATTCTTTTGATATTTCATCACGAAAACTAGTTTGAACTCCGATTCTTTCTATAAGTTCTTGTCGAGATGCTTATCACCCCGTAGACTATTATCTCTGTCATAAATTTGGTCTGATGGTCTGACCGCTGGCTCCTCAAGCATTTACACTTGTCGAATGTTTTACTTTTAACCCAAATTTCCAGTTTCCTTTAGCACCATAGGTACTTACCTTATACATCCGGCCTATGGGTTCTTGGTCCGTCCCCCCTTTGTGGGTTAGTGCCGTAATAAAAAGGATGCCATCATCATATTTGAGCAACTTTGGACCTGCGGGGCTCGCCATCCCAGCCATCGGAAAATAAACACCAAGCGTCTACTGCAAACCCGACAATACATTTATTTCATTTGCAGTTTCGTGCTTTCAAGAAGCGGGTATTATTTTTTTTCAGCAACCGAAGCTTGTATGATCGCGTAAGGACGTGCAACGACCTAAAGTTGTATTCACCGCAGAAGCAAGTAAGGCGGCGGTGAGGAGGTCGCAAGCGGCCGCCGGGGCGGGGCCTTGCCAGCGGGGGGGCACGCGGAGTAGGCCACCGTCGCTGGCGCTGCACCGCCGTCAGTCGACGCGGGAGCCGGTTCCGGGCAGGAGCACTTTCGCTTTTTCGCTCGGACATGTGCCGCCTGTGAGGTTATTTGGGAAGGAGGAGTTCCCTTCGCGACCTTGGCTGCGCCATGCTCAAGGGATGGTTCGATGCCTTCCGCACCGAAGGTGGACCCACGCTCTACGCGTACGCCAACAGAACGGCGGTGACTGAGGACATACGGAATATTATCATCTATGTGTGCTTCTCGACGCTCTTCATCGCCTTCATCATCGTCTTCCCTGGGATACGCAAAGAGGTGAGCTACGAATGGCTTCGGCTGAAAGCAGCGCTGCTCTGGAGATCGTACGGCACTATTCCTATGCGAATGTGCAGCTGAAATATGTTATTTGCAGCTAAGAGTCACTACGGCTTTCCTGAGTCGCACTGCTCCATTGGATACTTCTGCTCAAGAAGATGCGGATTTCTTGTGAGGGTCTTCAGGAAGTAAAAGATGCAGTGGACTTTCTTTTCATAGCGTGGGGCTATTTCCAACTTGGCACTCTTACCAGTCGGGTACAAGGACCCTGCTTATTATTAATTTTGGTGTTATTATCGACTTTTCAAACAGATGCTTGAAATGCGAGCTAGCAAATACTCCGATTCCCACCACACTTAGGAAAATGGATGTTTTACTCAGTGCGCACAGACTCGCGGCGATGCGTCTGTAGACACAACTGAACTGCGTAGAGCTTCTATGATTTTCTTCGGCAGCGGTGCCCACCGGCGGCGAAAGTGGCCGACCGTCCGCGGCCACGGGACCCGGCGTTCTTGAGCAAAACCGTGACTTCCTTGACATACTTTCGTCCAAAGCAGCGGCGATGATAGCGTCATCTCGTTATATCTCGATTCTTAGGGCCAGCAGCCGCTTAACGTTCATCATGCTCTCTCCAGGTGTCATTCAAATAGACGTCTCCTGCTTTGCGACCACACTCATGCGGTATCACACTTCATCGTTATGAAACGTTGCACCACAAACGTCATAATCTCGCCAACGTTTACTACAGGAGCACTTTTTTTACAAATTTGTGCACCAATAAAATGCAAGTTATCGAGTAGCCTTAGCATAATTAGCCTTTATTGATGATATATAAACCATGCACTTAATACTAAAGGCTAGGGGAATTACCCTTAGTACCGGTCCACAATAGCAGGCGTTTTCCACCTAAAAATAGAGGTGACGTAGTACAGTGCACGGTACATTGTTTACACAAAATGGGTTGCAGTAGATTTCGCACGGTCACCGCTTAGCGCCTCTTCTTTTCTTCGCTCCTGTTTATTTGGTACGTTCTAAGAAATTCTGCTCATCGTATGCATCGAACAGCCCGGTGTTCCACAGCAACGGAAGCACGGCCTTCCATGCCTTCGCGCTTCTCGCAGCACGCCTCCTGTTTCTTCGCGCTTCCTTCTTCGGTTAAATACACAGTCTGTATTGGTTTTCAATTGCGCGGAGAGACGGTCGCGAAAGAAAGGCGATTAACACGGATGCAGCCCTCTGTTTGAAAGGACCACAGTGGTTTACAAGCACCAAGCGAAGACTCAGAGAGAAATTACTGATGCCTTTCACATCAGCCAAGAAGGTGCCATCAGTTTATACGAAAAAGAGATAGGGTTCCTACAACGACACGTGCCAGCAGATGATATGATGCTTTACGTATCTGTCCGTTACCGGTCGCCATGGCGAGGAATTACTGGGCTTGCGTTCTATAAATGTGCGTTCTGAAAAAAAAAAAAGATTTCAGTTGTTAGTAGCGCGTCGTCCTGTGTTTACAGCCTATATTTCCTGTACGCCTTTCCACGCAATTTAAAAGCAATGAATCCTAACCAAGTCGCCCAACTTTCAATCGGACAGAGCCTGAATATTCGCGCACTGAGAAATGCGAACCTTGACGGCAGATGCCACATGGTGGGCGCTTTTCGGAAGGCACGCACGGGCGCTTTCGAATAATTAAGGTACGTAGCTGCTTACAGCGCGTGTCCATGGTGGCGTTGAGGCCAAACTCGTCTCCTTCACTCATTTCAAGAAATAAAGGTAGAACATTCCCACATTCGAGGCAACTTGGCAGTTAGCATGCACCACAGAAATTTCACCGACCGCGAGGATTATTAAAATGTCGTCGACCCGCCAGCATCGACGAATACATCGTAAGCCAGAGATTTGTTTTAACAATATTGTGCTACACGTGTTGGACTACCCTTCTTTGGTCCAATGCCTAAGCAGTCTAAGGATTCGGTCAGCGTAATTAAAACCCTCCAGTTATGTTGCTCCTCTTTACGCACTTACATTTACTGTGTCATTGGTACTTATCAAATTAAGTGGTATGTGGAAATAAGCAGCAGTCATTTAATTCTTAAACGGGTTAATGCATAGGCGTGCGCACGGGGGGGCAGGGCACAGGGGGGCGGCCGCCCCCCCTTAGTCACCTAAGAGAATGGGGAGGGGGGCGCTGCGATGAACTTTCGCCCCCCTCTCCACCTGGAGGGGAACCCCCCGCATTGCTATGGCTATATGACATTTTATTCACCCATAAGTGTGAGATCAGGAATGGATTAGCGACAATGCACGAAGATTCCAAAGTAGTGAAGGTGCACGCTGACAGTGGATAGGCATTTGTGCCTCGAGCAAAATTGACCTGCAAACCTCTTAGCATACGCGGCATCAAGTCGCTTACTACAAAACCAAGTCAATTTATGAAGTTATGGCATAATAACTAGCTGTCTGCTGCATGTGTGCAGATGATACGAATTCTGAGTGATATTATATTTACAGCAAATCACTCAGTAAATATAAATGTATGCATGAGTCCAAATACAATAACACCAACAGCACATATCAAAGGTCGGAACACTGATTATTGTGTGATAGGTGCAAAATGTAAGGCTTAAATACATATTACTTGCGGAACTCAAGCAGCGACAAAGAAAGATGCGTCTGGGAATGACCGTTCTGGCTTGTAAGCGTGCGTCTTTCCTAGCCGCTGTTTTAGTTCCACTACAAATGTGTGTGAAATCTCAAAACCAACTATATTAAGTTTTGGCTTTAACTGTAATGCTTAAATATTTACATAATTTGATCAAGACAGCATACTAATGTCGTACATATGGCACAATCAGTGGCGTACCAACTCTTTCGCGAGGGGGGGGAGGGGGGGCAAACCTACCTCACGTGCCGGCCGGTATATATATATATATATATATATATATATATATATATGATTGAAGAAAAGGATGCACGTACGAAATGTTTTATTAACGTTTCGGCTGGTGGACCAGTCTTCGTCAGAATGAAGGGAGTACATCTTGAAGGCACTATTTATATGGGTGTAGTAACACACTCTTGCGCAGTACGCTACAATAAGACCCACTGCGCATTGAGAATAACGTGATAGAGGCACTTCGTGAAACAAAAATAAACAATACTGTGAATAGCAATAAAAATACAAATATCGTTCAACACAAGAAACCGCGTCACTGGCCAGTGAGATACCGCGACACATAAACAAAGCACTCTACATCAGATACATTGGCGCTTGGGGAAGGCCTACAGAGGAAAGAACGAGAGCAATCTATGATGCAATAATAATAAAAAAAAACTGGACAGCATGAACGCAGAAACAAACACGAGTGCATTTGTACCAGCATGGAGGCATGCACTGTATGCTATGCAAGCACGCCCGCCAGCTTTCCCGCATTTTCGTTTAAACCTCTGGAAACCGTGTAGAACTTGTGAATTAAAAATGACTCTCGCACTTCGCGCGTATAATGTGACGTGAATCCGGATTCTAAAATGGTCGCCCTAAATGATTCAAATGTATGTCCGGTCGTGGCAGCGTGTTTAGATATCGGCAAATGAAGCATAGAGTGCATATGCGCCTTATGATTATTGAAGCGGTACCGAAATGTATTTGCGGTTTGGCCGATATACTGCAACTTACAGATAGAGCACTCCAGTAAGTAAATGACGTTTCCTGTCTCGCATGTGAAATCGCCACGAATGTTCAAGTAAAAGTCATTAGCAGTGCTTTTAGCCACGGTGGTGGTCATCATCTGAATGCATACTTTGCATCGAGGTTTGCCACAGGGATGACAACCCTCGTGTGGAACATGGTTGTGCCTGACTTTGGAAGACGTGAGAATGTCCTGGCAAATTTCTACCACGCCGATACACGGCACGGGGTGGTTCTGGAAAAACTTTCTTGAGGTGCTCGCTTTGAGTCAGCATGTTGTAATGCTTCCTCAGAATAGATGCTACATTAGGCGCAGACGCACTATGCGTGAGCACAAGGTTAGCATTACTGGGGCTAGGGGGGCGTTTTTCTACGTCTACAAGGGCTTTGCGGTCAAGCTTATCTGCGCGTGCCACTGCGTCGTCGATTATCTGAGCGGGGTATCTCTGCTTTAAAAGTGCTACACGTAGTCTATCGCAGCTAGCGCTGAAGTCTGTTTGCTTTGAGCAAATGCGTTTAAAACGGACAGCTTGACTGTATGGGATGCTTGATTTACAGTGTTTGACGTGACTGCTATGGAAATGTAAGATATTGCTGTCGGTCAGTCGGCTTCTGATAAAGTTTTGTAGATAAGTTACCATCGCTCAGGCTTATAGGGACATCCAGAAAGTTAATAGCTTCCGCTGAGTAGGCGTGCGTGAAGGATATGAAAGGGTGAACGTTATTGAAATCTGATATGAATGCGAGAAGATGAGATTCACCGTGAGGCCAAATAAAGAAGATGTCGTCAACGAATCTTTTGTAGCATAGCGGTTTTAAACTGCGACTGCGTAAAAATTGCTCTTCGAGCCGTCCCATAAAAATGTTTGCATAGTTTGGTCCAATCTTAGTTCCCATTGAGGTACCGCTAACCTGCACATAGTGGGCTTCGTTAAACTCGAAATTGTTCAGCTGAAGAATCATTTGAAGGAGTTGTCGCTATGGTAGTGCTGTCTACTAGCTTGTCACCATGAAACTGGTCATACGCTTCAACAACCGCCGTGATGCCGTCCGAATGAGGGATGTTAGTGTAGAGTGACGATACATCCAGTGTCACAAGAAAAGAACCATTAGGAACGCTAATGTCACTGATCCCTGACAAAAAGTGGTTGGTTGTCCCTCACAAAAGACTGGAAATGTAGCCTGGAATGTTACGAATTAGTGAGTCGACGTAACAGGACAGGTGCTCCGTCACCGTTCCATTAGCTGAAACAATGGGGCGGCCGGGATTGTTTGGCTTATGAATTTTTGGCAGCATGTAAAATCGGCCTGCAGATGGACTGAGAGGGATAAGTGTTGCGGCTGCCTTATCAGTTATTTTTTTCTCTCTCCGCAGTACGCTTATTTTTTCTTTCAAAACAGCTTTAAAGTCCATTGTGGGGTCTGCGTCAAGTCGCCTATAAAATGAATGATCACTAAGCTGTCGGAGAGCCTCGTCAATATAGTCTGATGTGTTCATAACCACAATAGCACCACCCTTATCAGCTGGCTTAATAGTGATATCGGCCCGCTTCCTTAAAAGTTTCGACAGCCTTCCATTCTTCTTGGCGCGAAATTTCGATGGAACGAAGTTTTCTGCTGAAATGCCCGAATGACGTCGCGTTGAACAGCATCAATATATAAGTCAAGATATTTGTCACGCTGTGACGGTGGTGTCCAGCGTTTAGATGACGGCAAGGCTAAGGCGCTATCACTAGTAGCAGCTCTATCATGAAAGAACTCCCTCAACCTCAGGTTGCGCGCAAAATTGTCTAAATCAGTAAGTAGCTGGAATTCATCGCAACGACCCGTTGCGGCGCAAAAGTTTAAACCACGCGATAACACAGTCATTTCATCTTTGGAAAGAACAACGCTTGATATGTTAACAACGTTAGAGGCATCACTGGAACATGCCGTGCTTTCGAAACGGGAGGGCGCCGTACTAAAATTTTGCAGGATTTGCGGGGGTGTGCAATCAGACATCACGCCGTCCCGGAGTAACTTCTTACATTTCACGGCACATATTTCACGGCGTTTCTTTTCCTCGAATGTACACAGCGAGTGAACCTCTGTAGCAGTAAGCACGAATTGATTACACAGCTGCTTCTCTTCGTTCTTAAGCGACTTCAAACCTGAGCGGTAGTGATTGGCAATAATTCGCAGAAGTTCTAACGAAGCCTTCCGTAAGGTCTCGTACCACATTTTTGTATCTTTACTTGACATTTTAGACGTGGCAGGGCGTCCTGGCTGGATTGTGCCCCAGCACTCCAGCAACGCGTGTTGCCAACGACAGGGATGTGCCCTGTGTCGTCTACTGCTGCTTCGCTGCGAAAGAAACCAACCAGTGACATTAAGAACCAAAGGCGACCGTTTTAGTGATCGCCTGTCTGCTTCGACAGTGACCCGCAAGAATCCCAACTCTGCAGTCCCGGCGCCCGCTGGCGCGAGCTCCGAAAAACCACCTCCTACAACGGACACAGCCCCCTGTGTGAGTGGCCCCTCTGAAAGTTCGTCTGTCCGCCCGTCCACTCTTGGCCGTTCCGGCCAACGACGCAAGGGACGCTCTACGGCCACCCCGGCACTACCAGCTACAGGTCGACACCGCCACTTCTCTGAGAGGCCCTACGACGAAAGTGGCTGGTCCTACTGCCCACCCAAGGTACCCACTTAGACAAAAATATTCTGATGCTGTAAAAGGCCATTCGGACAATTGACTAGTTTCAGCGCACCTCAGTGATAATTGTACCCGAGACCTCTGTTCTAAGGGATTTCAAAAGATTAGAAAGACGGTCGAAAAACGAGTTCGTTATGAATTGCACGCTTCAACATTAGAAGCTTACCTTGATGCTTCTATTCCGCCTAAAGGTCTCAACCTTGCCCTACGCCCTGCAAACGTCTAAAATGTCAAGTAAAGATACAAAAATGTGGTACGAGACCTTACGGAAGGCTTCGTTAGAACTTCTGCGAATTATTGCCAATCACTACCGCTCAGGTTTGAAGTCGCTTAAGAACGAAGAGAAGCAGCTGTGTAATCAATTCGTGCTTACTGCTACAGAGGTTCACTCGCTGTGTACATTCGAGGAAAAGAAACGCCGTGAAATATGTGCCGTGAAATGTAAGAAGTTACTCCGGGACGGCGTGATGTCTGATTGCACACCCCCGCAAATCCTGCAAAATTTTAGTACGGCGCCCTCCCGTTTCGAAAGCACGGCATGTTCCAGTGATGCCTCTAACGTTGTTAACATATCAAGCGTTGTTCTTTCCAAAGATGAAATGAGTGTGTTATCGCGTGGTTTAAACTTTTGCCCCGCAACGGGCCGTTGCGATGAATTCCAGCTACTTACTTAGACAATTTTAGCGCGCAACCTGAGGTTGAGGGAGTTCTTTCACGATAGAGCTGCTACTAGTGATAGCGCCTTAGCCTTGCCGTCATCTAAACGCTGGACACCACCGTCACAGCGTGACAAATATCTTGACTTATATATTGATGCTGTTCAACGCGACGTCATTCGGGCATTTAAGCAGAAAACTTCGTTCCATCGAAATTCGCGCCAAGAAGAATGGAAGGCTGTCGAAACTTTTAGGAAGCGGGCCGATATCACTATTAAGCCAGCTGATAAGGGTGGTGCTATTGTGGTTATGAACACATCAGACTATATTGACGAGGCTCTCCGACAGCTTAGTGATCATTCATTTTATAGGCGACTTGACGCAGACCCCACAATGGACTTTAAAGCTGTTTTGAAAGAAAAAATAAGCGTACTGTGGAGAGAAAAAAAATAACTGATAAGGCAGCCGCAACACTTATCCCTCTCAGTCCATCTGCAGGCCGATTTTACATGCTGCCAAAAATTCATAAGCCAAACAATCCCGGCCGCCCCATTGTTTCAGCTAATGGAACGGTGACGGAGCACCTGTCCTGTTACGTCGACTCACTAATTCGTAACATTCCGGCTACATTTCAGTCTTTTGTGAGGGACAACAACCACTTTTTGTCAGGGATCAGTGACATTAGCGTTCCTAATGGTTCTTTTCTTGTGACACTGGATGTATCGTCACTCTACACTAACATCCCTCATTCGGACGGCATCACGGCGGTTGTTGAAGCGTATGACCAGTTTCATGGTGACAAGCTAGTAGACAGCACTACCATAGCGACAATCCTTCAAATGATTCTTCAGCTGAACAATTTCGAGTTTAACGAAGCCCACTATGTGCAGGTTAGCGGTACCTCAATGGGAACTAAGATTGGACCAAACTATGCAAACATTTTTATGGGACGGCTCGAAGAGCAATTTTTACGCAGTCGCAGTTTAAAACCGCTATGCTACAAAAGATTCGTTGACGACATCTTCTTTATTTGGCCTCACGGTGAATCTCATCTTCTCGCATTCATATCAGATTTCAATAACGTTCACCCTTTCATATCCTTCACGCACGCCTACTCAGCGGAAGCTATTAACTTTCTGGAATGTCCCTATAAGCCTGAGCGATGGTAACTTATCTACAAAACTTTATCAGAAGCCGACTGACCGACAGCAATATCTTCATTTCCATAGCAGTCACGTCAAACACTGTAAATCAAGCATTCCCATACAGTCAAGCTGTCCGTTTTAAACGCATTTGCTCAAAGCAAACAGACTTCAGCGCTAGCTGCGATAGACTACGTGTAGCACTTTTAAAGCAGAGATACCCCGCTCCAGATAATCGACGACGCAGTGGCACGCGCAGATAAGCTTGACCGCAAAGCCCTTGTAGACGTAGAAAAACGCCCCCCCTAGCCCCAGTAATGCTAACCTTGTGCTCACGCATAGTGCGTCTGCGCCTAATGTAGCATCTATTCTGAGGAAGCATTACAACATGCTGACTCAAAGCGAGCACCTGAAGAAAGTTTTTCCAGAACCACCCCGTGCCGTGTATCGGCGTGGTAGAAATTTGCAGGACATTCTCACGTCTTCCAAAGTCAGGCACAACCATGTTCCACACGAGGGTTGTCATCCCTGTGGCAAACCTCGATGCAAAGTATGCATTCAGATGATGACCACCACCGTGGCTAAAAGCACTGCTAATGACTTTTACTTGAACATTCGTGGCGATTTCACATGCGAGACAGAAAACGTCATTTACTTACTGGAGTGCTCTATCTGTAAGTTGCAGTATATCGGCCAAACCGCAAATGCATTTCGGTACCGCTTCAATAATCATAAGGCGCATATACACTCTATGCTTCATTTGCCGATATCTAAACACGCTGCCACGATCCGGACATACATTTGAATCATTTAGGGTGACCATTTTGGAATCCGGATTCACGTCACATTATAAGCGCGAAGTGCGAGAGTCATTTTTAATTCACAAGTTCGACACGGTTTCCAGAGGTTTAAACGAAAATGCGGGAAAGCTGGCGGGCGTGCTTGCATAGCATACAGTGCATGCCTCCATGCTGGTACAAATGCACTCGTGTTTGTTTCTGCGTTCATGCTGTCCAGATTTTTTTTTTATTGCATCATAGATTGCTCTCGTTCTTTCCTGTTATGTCCGGATGTGTCGTCGGCCCAGAGACGTACGCGCGGGGCGCGGTAGCCTCAAAAGCATAGACAGGCAGGAACGGTTAAAAACGTGTTTATTCCTACTTGGAGGCGGCAGCCGAACTGCCGGGGAAAACGCGCGGTGACTCGTTTGTACCGAGCGGGGGAGAGGGAAGGAGTCGACAACCGGACGTCCGCAGGTACGGTGTACCGCTTCACTCAAGACGTTCGGGGGGCTCGCTCGGGAACAAAGGTGCGCTTGGGACACAACATCTCCTCCCTCCTTAGATTGTCGCTTGGAAGCGATCTGGGGGTCGCCGTGGGCGCGTGGACGCTCTGGGCGCGTAAGCATGAGGAGCCTCCGCTTGCTGGGTGTCATTTTCTTCCCGTTCAGGGCCGGCCGGCGGCGGCGCCGATTCATCTGGTGCGAGATGCCAGGCTAAGTGGGACGAAGCTTCCGTCGGGGTGCTTGCTTGAAAGGGAGCCTCCCTTGGCAAATTACCTGAACGACGTAGCTGATTAAGGTGGCGGCGAGTGGCCTTTCCGCCTATGTCGACGAGCCATGACCGCAAACCTATGCGTTTAAGTGCCGTCGCTTCAACCCAGCCGGGTCTTCTGTTGAACTGGCGTGCGTATATGCGTTGTCCCATTTCAATTCTCCTGCTACGTGGGAGCTCTTCTTCCCCCTGAGGGGTTTCCGCTGAGGGCTCCGGGACAATTGCTGTCAGCTGGGTTCTCATTTCTCGTCCGAACATCAATCTTCCTGGCCGTTTGCCCTGTGGTGTTTTGAACAGTGTTGTGCTGCCTGAAGAGAAATCGCGCGATGCGGCGTTGCATTGTCCCAGTCTGATCTTTAGTAAGGGCGCGTTTAAGTTCTGCCACGTAGCGCTCGGCTTGTCCGTTCGTCGCTGGGTGGTAAGGGGCTGATGTCACAGAAGAGACGCCGTTGTCGCTGTAAAACTTGAGAATCTCCGTGGACACAAACGGAGTGCCGTTGTCCGAGACTACCTTGCGTGGTAGGCCGAACGTTGCAAACAACGACCGGAGAGTGTCAATAACTGCTGCCGATGTTGTTGCAGTCATTTGCTTTACCTCAAGCCACTTGGTGTATGCGTCTACAACCACCAGGAATGAACACCCTTCGATAGGTCCAGCAAAATCAATGTGCAGGGTGTGCCAAGGCGTGTCTGGTCTTTCCCATTCAGGAATAGGGGCTCTTGGTGGGGCTCTGTGGTTGCATTGACAAGGCTGGCAATCTTGCACTGTTGATTCTATGTCATGGTCGATACCAGGCCACCACATATAACTTCTGGCACACTTCTTCATGGCAACAATGCCTCGATGACCTGCGTGGACAAGCGACATGGCTTGTCCGCGAAGTGCTGCCGGAATCACAACTCTTGATCCCAAAGTGATGCAGCCGCGATGAGTGCTTAACTCCGTAGCTCGCTTGCGGTAAGCGTTGAAGTGTTCACCCTTTAGCTTCTGCACCTTGCCTTCTTGTATAGCTGAGTAGACTTCCTTCAAGACAGTGCACTCCTGCGTTGATGCTGCTACCGTGTCAGCTGTTAGCGGAGGGTTCGGCAGCGCCTCGAACATGAGTATGTCACCTGGCGGGGGAGGTGGTTCGTCGATTGTGGTGTCCAGCGGCAGGCGGCTTAGTGCGTCAGCGTTCTGGTGTTTCTTACCAGTGCGATGTACGAGTTCGTAATCGTACGCCGACATCTTGATGCACCATCGTGTCATTCGCGGCGACAATGTCTGTGGCATTGGCTTCTGGGGACCCATGATACCCAATAAGGGCCGATGATCTGTAATGAATGTCACTCTTCTGTCGGTAATGTACTGGCGGAAGTGGTCTGCTGCGTAGACGATGGCAAGTCCCTCTTTATCTAGCTGGGAATAATTCCTCTCTGCCTGCGATAGGGTGCGCGATGCGAAAGCAATCGGGGCTTCCCGTCCCTGGTCGTCAGCTTGGGAGAGGACTGCTCCCACTCCGTACGGTGATGCGTCGCAGGCTAGCAGTAGGGGTCTCCTTTCGTCGTAGTGTCGCAGAACAGTAGACTTCCGAAGTAGTTCTTTAAGGGCAACAAATGCGTTTTGGTGGCGTGGCGACCAATTCCATGGGACTTCTTTCTGGAGTAGCTGGTACAGATCGTTGGCCACTGTAGCTCGATCTTCTAAGAACCGGTCGTAGAACGTTAATAGCCCTAAGAACGACTGGAGCTCTTGCTTGTTAAGTAGGCGCTCGTGCTTCGGTGATTGCTCGCACTTTGTCTTCAGTAGGATGAATACCGTGCGCGTCAATTTGATGTCCAAGAAACTTCACTTCAGGCACCGCAAACACACATTTTTCCTTGCTGATGCGCAAGTTAGCATTTGATAGCCTTTCAAGGATGAGCTCCAAACGCTCCGCGTGCTCTTCAGTGGAGGCGCCACCGACAATAACATCGTCCAAGTAGACGCAAACTCCCGGGATCCCGTTAAGTGTAGACTCCATAAATTTCTGGAAGATGGCTGGTGCTGCAGCTATGCCGAATGGTAGCCTTTTGACTTTGTAGAGACCCTTAATGGTGTTTATCGTGAGCAGTGCAGACGTTGGTTCGCTCACCTTCAGTTGCTGGTAGGCTTGTGTCAAGTCCAAGGTGCTGAAGATCCTTCCACCACGAAGCGTGCTAAAAACCTCCTCTGGGGTCGGTAGTGGGTAGGAAGATGCTTTTGTCGCCAGGTTGACAGTGCTCCGGTAGTCTCCGCAAAGGCGTAGGGTACCGTTCTTCTTTCGGACGACAACGAGTGGTGTAGCCCATTCTGAATGTTGCGTCGGTTCGATGATTCCTTGTTGCTGCAGTCGGTCATGCTCATTCTCGACTGACGTTCGTAGGGCAAAAGGTACCGACCTAGCTTTCAAAAATTTAGGCGTCGCATCCTCCCGCAGTTCCAGTGTGATGGAGGTCCGTTGTTTCCTGGTATTTCTTCGGAGAAAACCGCTTGGTACTTCTCTTGAAGCTGCTCCACTGACGGATAGCTGGGTGTGTGGTGAACTCCGCCAATGACCACTCCAAGAGAGGTGAACCAATTTCGTCCCAACAGGCTTGATCCAGAGCCGTGGACGACAAGCAGTGGTAGCTGATGGGTCTGACCGTTGTAGTACACGTCTACGTTGGCACAGCCCAGTAGTGGAAGGGAATGTACGGACCACGTTCTCAGCTGCGTGTCGTCTTTCTGGAGAGCTGGCGCGTTCTCATGCCAAGTGGCGCGAAAGGTGTCCTCGCTGATGAGCGTACACGCTGCTCCGGAATCCACCTCAAACCTGATGGGGCGTTGGTGTACCATGATTTCTGTGATAATCTTTGGTCTCGTGCCGAGGTTCACAACGGCGTTTAGATCATACAGTGCCGATGACGTCCGTGGTGTGCTCGTGTTAACTGGCATCTGGCCCTCTTGTGCCTCGACATTGTTGTTCCGTTGCACTGAATTCTTCGGCCGGAGCTGTTTGCGCTTGGTGATGCATGCCTTTTCAAGGTGTCCTCGTTTTTGGCAAAAGTTGCAGGTAGCTGTTTTGAATCGGCATACCTGGGGATTGTGCATGTCATCGCATCGCCAACAGCGCTGTGTTTTTTTTTCCTTCCATTAGGCGTAGACGTGGAATGGCCTGACTGCTGACTGGTGTGATGTACCGGTTCGACGTTCCGTCGAATATCCCTCTGCTGGTGACCGGCGCTCTCCGCTCGCTGGGCGATGTCATATGCTTTGGAGAAGGTCAGACTCGTCTCCGCGAACAGGCGCTGTTGGAGACCTTCATCGCGCAGTCCGTACACAAAACGGTCCCGCAACATAACGTCCAAGGGGAGCATAGTGGTGTTAGCAGGTGTGGCAGTCGATCCTCCCTCCTGCGCAGTAGCTGAAGTTGTCGAGGTCAACGTTCCGAAATTACAGTCAGCAGAGAGCTTTTTGAGAGCCGCTACGTATTCGCTCACTGTTTCGCCTTCCCGTTGGTCTCGCCGTTGGAAGCGGGCTCTGCTGTAGACCTCTGATGGTCTTGGGTCGTAGTGCTTCTGTAGCGCAGCTACGATGTCGTCGTAGTCTACGGTTGCTGGAGTGCGTGGCTGAATCAGGGCACAGACTGTGTCGTATGTCTGCTCCCCGCACAGCGTTAGCAGGTTGGCTCTCTTCATTGCTGCATCAGTGATGTTGTTAGCCTCGAAGTAAAATTGGAGGCGTCCAAACCACGATGACCATGATGAGCCGTTGAATTCGGGTAGCCGATTTTGGAGCCCGTGCGTAGCCATGACTTGTAGCTTGTCAAAAGCGTTGCGTAGCGCAAGTCCAAATCCACTTCCTCGTCGCCACTGTTATGTCCGGATGTGTCGTCGGCCCAGAGACGTACACGCGGGGCGCGGTAGCCTCAAAAGCATAGACAGGCAGGAACGGTTAAAAACGTGTTTATTCCTACTTGGAGGCGGCAGCCGAACTGCCGGGGAAAACGCGCGGTGACTCGTTTGTAACGAGCGGGGGAGAGGGGAAGGAGTCGACAACCGGACGTCCGCAGGAACGGTGTGCCGCTTCACTCAAGACGTTCGGGGGGCTCGCTCGGGAACAAAGGTGCGCTTGGGACACAACATTTCCTCTGTAGGCCTTCCCCAAGCGCCAATGTATCTGATGTAGAGTGCTTTGTTTATGTGTCGCGGTATCTCACTGGCCAGTGACGCGGTTTCTTGTGTTGAACGATATTTGTATTTTTATTGCTATTCACAGTATTGTTTATTTTTGTTTCACGAAGTGCCTCTATCACGTTATTCTCAATGCGCAGTGGGTCTTATTGTAGCGTACTGCGCAAGAGTGTGTTACTACACCCATATAAATAGTGCCTTCAAGATGTACTCCCTTCATTCTGACGAAGGCTGGTCCACCAGCCGAAACGTTAATAAAACATTTCGTACGTGCATCCTTTTCTTCAATCATATATATATATATATATATATATATATATATATATATATATATATATATATATATATATATATATATATATATATATATATATATATATATATATATATATATATGTATCACGAGGGAGAGACACAGAACTTCGTCGACTATCACACTTTGACTCGATTTTTCATACACGGTGCATTTGTTAAATAGTGTTTAATAACATTATAAAAAAAGGTAACCGTCAGTTTTAAGCAGCATGCACTGGGACAACAACACATATATGCGTATTATGCATGTATTAGTATTACACGCTACGCTTTTTAACGCGATAGCGTTAAAGAGCTCGTTTCGCAGAAATTCCGGCGTCGGTGTCGGCGTCGGCGTCGTTGGTTGTGAGCGAAAAATCATCATCTTGTCCGTGACCGAAAAATCATCATCTTGTCCGTGACCGAAAAATCGAGAAAGATGCAAATAAAATAATTAATAAACATTTTCGGGTCCGAGTGAGGATCGAACCCGGGTCGTCTGCGTGGCAAGCAGGTGTTCTACCACACAGCCATGCCTCTGCTTGGATATACTGTGAAAATAACTTCCTCTGCTTCGAAATGCAGTGAAAATAACTTCCATGCTTCGCAAACGCAAGCGTCCTTTATATAGGCGTCGCAATATAACATGTAATATCCCAGGAATATTGCGTGGTACAAGCGTAAATTGCCATCGGGCGTCAGAATATGTGACTATCATAATGATTCCATAGTTCAAAGCCAGCCACCCATTACAAAGGGCACACACCTTACTGCGCGTATTCCCTTAACACCACGTAGTGGGTGCATAGCAAGTTCGAAAACATTTCCCACATTTGCCGCGCATAATTTCTCCTGGTTTAAACCATACTACCCATTACATAGTATGCACTAAGTGATTGAAGTACGCAGTAGGGACGGGATCTCGCTATCGCGTTCAACTCTTAAAGGCGAAGCTTAAGTGTCCCCCAATATTTTATGCTTTACCTTACAATTTTTCGCATGAATACAATTATGTCGATGGCGGCCTCCTCAGTAGTAGATATTTGTATCATTCAATGAAATTTTGTTAATGACTAAAAGCAGCTTACTAGGAATTGAGTTTTAAATGTGAAGCAAACCTTAGGGAACCAAAGGTACTTTGAGCGTTTCTATCTACTTATCCACCTATCTGGCCCCCCTACGTCTGGGTGCTCTCGTAGTTGCCTCATTACCTTAGTATAGACCAAAATCGGCATAGGAGGGCACGAGGGTATAATGAACATAGGTGTCTGGTCACGACATAAATAACGTGAAAATCATGTCGTGTGCATCATGAAACTCTTTCCTTCAGTCATGTGTGTCACATACCCGTATACCACGGCCTGCGGTATGCGGGTATGAGCCTTAAAGTGTTTATCTACCCGGAACGGCGACAAGAGACATCGATCATTTAAACGCTAGAGCCTTAAAGCAATCCGAAATTGGCCGCATTGGTCTGACGAATGCAAAGAATAAAAAAAATTACACCATCTCCCGCTAAAGGGAACCATGTGTAGATGCGAAGCAGCGGGCGCTAACGCTTACACTGGCGGCGGCGTTGCGCAGGAGAGAAAACTGGGGAGGCGCAAAGCACGCAGTGATAGACCGGTGTTTCCTACTGGAACATGCCAATCGCTGCTAATGAGCAATAAGAGACAGAAGACTCCGACTGGACACAGAGACCCGCAGTCCGCTTTTAGGTAACGCGCGCGCTGCGAATTTTTATTGTTCAACAACGCACAAGAGAAATCTCCCGCCGGCACCACCTTGCAGGTCAGGATCCAGTGCCATATATATGGCCAGTGAACGGTTGTGCAGCGCGAGCAGTCGGTTTTTTCAACCAAGAAACTTGATAGCAGACGCTGCCTGCGTCGGCGTCGCGAGGAGAGAGAGGGGGGGGAGCGTAGGAGAGGAGAGAGGGGGGGACGCGCATGCGCAGTGCGAGTGTGGACGCCGCGGGCAGGGATGCCTAGAGGAGAGAGGGGGGGGCGTAGGAGAGGGGAGAGGAGGGGGGGGCGCATGCGCAGTGAGGGTGTGGTCGCCGCGGGTAGGGATGCCTAGAGGAGAGAGAGAGGGGGAGAGGAGGTTTTCTATTTTTATTTTTTTTGAAAGGGTTTGCGCATGCGCAGTAAGGGTGGTCACGCCGCACACCACCACCGGATTGAGCTTCGCCATAAGATGCTTCACATCTAAAAATCAGGATCCCAGCAGGAATCAAACCCAAGCATTTCGTATGGGTGCCATGTATTCTACACAGAACCACGCAAGGTCTTGAATCTGCTTTGGAAAAGGTACTATGCAGATATCAAGTCGGTGTATAGCGTCCATTGCGGTTGCCATGCTAGCTATCTAAATTTATAAAAAGGTGATGAACATTGCATATGTACTATCCGCGTCAAAGGAAACCCGAATAGCGGCAAGCACTCGCAGTGGTATAGTGCGCGCCGTCCAGTTATCACTATGGACAGGCGCGCATGTATGCGAAGTGCTGCCGAACCGGATGCGCGCGCCTGTCAGTGGTGATACTGGACGGCGCGCACTATACCACTGCGAAAGCTTGCCGCTGTTTGGGTTTCATTTGACGCAGATAGTACTCCTATTATACAGGCGCCATGTCGGGTTAACATCAATTGTGGCTTCAGCGTCAGCTCCGCTTTTAAAACCGTCTGATAAACATTATATATGCACTCATTTGACTCAGCAAGCTATAATCAAGCGTTGCTCGGCAACAGAGGAATACGCTAAAGAATGGTATTCGCATCATCGCACCATAGCGTGCACTTCATTTCAGTGAAATTTACGTCCATTCCCTAACGTGGGTGCTGACGTTGCGTCAGGTCATAAATTTACCTCTAAACGCCACTGTAGTCGACGTGCCTAGTGAGCGCACGATTTGCACACTACTACTACATTTACAAAAACACGTCGATGTACCCCGTAACGCCTGTCTGAAAGAAATTAAGAAACATCGCACGGACAGGTACTCTCTGACTGCTTCGCATGAAACCAATTCCCACAGTTCATGGAATCTGCCGAATTTTAACACGAAATCATTGTATGCCTGGGTCCACGAAGACTTCAGTGACGTGTTTCCGTCACGGAAACGACGTCGAAAAAATGTACGCAATCACATGTCACAGAAAAAAGTTTCGTCAACGGGCAGTGAACCGATGACCTCTGTGTCCGCCGCCACAAGTGCCGAGCACGCTATCCACTGCGCAACGGCCACAGACTTCAACTGCTCTACAAACGCGCCTTTTATATTTCACACTTTCCTCTTACAATGCTCTTGGTCAGCGATGTAGTGTCGCTCTCTTGGAGCGGTAAAGTAATTCCTCATTACTGTAGCCTCCGCGATTAGCACCTGCAACGCGTACTGCTACGCATCTGTCCCATTCGGTGCATTTACAATAAAAGTGCAATTTTGTCAACGCCTTAACACACCGCGAGGTGGCGACCTTAGCCCAAGCGTCGGTCTCGCTCACAGCGTCTATCCAAACCGAAAATAGCTATGAAGCGTGGAAACTTGGGCAAGTTGGTAGGACATAATTAAATATACGAACAGCGCATAAGGATAAAGACGGAAGAAGGAGCGCTGTGTGTTGTTTCCTTCTTCCGTCTTTGTCCTTACGCGCTGTTCGTATATTTGAATTCGAAAATAGCTTTGCGACGCGCTCCTGCCCCGCCTGGATGTAATAACGCGTTCCTCGCATACGCTCGCCCCGAGAAACATCGCGGTCGGGGTACAGGGGCGACACGACGCGCTAAGCGTTTCCCTCTAGATACCACAAAGTTCAATCACACTTTAACATGCCGCGGGACGGCGACCTTAGCCCAATTTCTGCGTCCAATATGCGACGCTCATCTTGCTATCACGCCTCTTTCGCTGATTATGCTCTGGCCGTTAACATATGCCACAATGCTTCGTTTATTAAATTGATCATGGGCGTTAGTCGTCGGGATGGAGGTGTACCACTAAGCGTCAACGAGGGTGCATCCACGTTGAACGGTGCTATAGCTGCCAGACAATAAAACATACATTGGGCAAACCATCTTATATCAGTGTACAGTAAACATTCAATTACCTCTGTAAAGGCGCGCTTTACTTTCGTGCTATACCGATTCCTATGAAGGAGGGATCAACCATGTTTTTTTTCAATGATTGCTGTTATACTTTTTCATAATAGGTATTACACTTTCTTGCGTATATTCAGGGTTGTGTGTATTATAATTTCCCTTCTTTGGTAATAGTCCAAACAGCGTTTCTGGTGCGTGCTTATTAACAATATTACTATTACTATAATAATCTTATTATCAACTTGACAACCCTTTTCTCTAAAAAAAAATGTATAATTTGTGGTGTTAGGGGCGTAGTACATTGTAAACAACTATGTAGTACGACTGACATTGAGGTACAACTGAAATTTTTCTTTGAAAGAAAAAAAGGTGGCCGATTATAACGTTAAACTATCCCTCTTTGCTTCCTTCCGAAATGTTCGTTAGTTGTTTATGATTGGTCGAAACATTCTGGGCCATGCACACAGCACCAGCTCGTTACGCGAGGCAACAAATGACGAGAAAATGATCCATCGCATAATGACCACTTATGCACGACCACGTAAAAAATTACAGAATGAACTATTTTCCATACGGCATATTGTTGGCCATTGGTTCTTCGGCATTTAAAATTTTCCGTGGTTCGTAAAATCGCCTGCTTGTCACATGACGTCAGGAATCTGTGATATGTCGTGGTGTTTATGCACATGAAACAGCGCATTCACGTGCTGAACAATACCTGAAGCTTTTTGGAATAGCCGGAGAGTGTCTCCTTCTAAACGTAATTCAAGTAGGCTAGCCGCCCACAGGCTTGCCATTGGTGGCTACTTTGCGCCAAATTGGCTACTTTTGGACCCCGTTGGCGACGAAAATTTCCAGTTGGCGCCATGGCTCTTTTATAAACTTGTGGTTTTACTTATTCAAAATGGTTTTATTTATTCATCAATAGTAAAGATTCTGTTGATAATACCGCTTGTGTTCTATTTGGCTAGAAAGTCGGCGATAATATCAAATGACATGGCTACTTTGGCTACATTTGGCGTGAGTTCTGGCGCCTTTTCATGTCCACCCAACGGCGACCCTGGCCGCCGATCACATTAGCAGCGGCTACTTATGGCAGCTGGCGAGATGGATTCATATGAGTATAATGAACATTTTTACTTCCATCATAACGATGTTTAGCAGTTTGTGCGCATATAAATCTCTGTGAGCTCATCCTTGCTGAGAGAGAGAGGGAGAGAGAGAAATAAGCAGCGCTGCGCGTGTGTGCTTCTTTGCCGTCCGAGTTGTATTTTGAGCTGTAAAAGTCAATTCAAGTTGAGTGCGAATCAACTAGCCCGACTCTTAATTAAGCCTCCTTAGTGCAAAAAACCACAGACCTTCACCATATCCCTAGTCCGGTGGATGAAGTTGCGGGGCAAGCTTAAAAGCTGAGCTTCCCACTGTGCTCGAGTCCACTGCTTTATTCGTCGCCACTTTGCAAGCTGCCGCCATCACTCTAAGCTACCACAAGCAAGGCTGATCAGGTTGATCGGAGACTAAAGCGGAAACCTTTTTTTGGCGCTTCCAGCACGGCAAAACTAAAATATTAAAAAAAAATTGGGGGGACCCTTAAGCTTCGCCGTTAAGAGTTGAACGCGATAGCGATATCCCGTCCCTACTGCGTACTTCAATCACTTAGTGCATACTATGTAATGGGTAGTATGCTTTAAACCAGGAGAAATTATGCGCGGCAAATGTGGGAAATGTTTTCGAACCTTGCTAATGCACCCACTACGTGGTGTTAAGGGAATACGCGCAGTAAGGTGTGTGCCGTTTGTAATGGGTGGCTGGCTTTAAACTATGGAAATCGTTATGATAGTCACATATTCTGACGCCCGATGGCAATGTACGCTTGTACCACGCAATATTCCTGGGATATTACATGTTATACTGCGACGCCTATAGAAAGGACGCTTGCGTTTGCGAAGCATGGAAGTTATTTTCACTGCATTTCGAAGCAGAGGAAGTTATTTTCACAGTATTTCCAAGCAGAGGCATGGCTGTGTGGTAGAACACCTGCTTTCCACGCAGACGACCCGGGTTCGATCCTCACTCGGACCCGAAAATTTTTATTATTTATTTTGTTTGCATCTTTCTCGATTTTTCGGTCACGGACAAGATGATGATTTTTCGGTCACGGACAAGATGATGATTTTTCGGTCACGGACAAGATGATGATTTTTCGCTCACAACCAACGGCGCCGACGCCGACGCCGGAATTTCTGCGGAACGAGCTCTTTAACGCTATCGCGTTAAAATATTCGTCGCAGTAATCGGCTCACAGCAGCTTCGACAGAGTAGCGGTGATGCTATCCCTTTTCGATGAAAGAAAATTATTTTCCTGAAGCAGAAAGCGCTCTGACCGGTCTATAAAAAGTTTCCTCGTTCCCATCCGTAATTGAATCATCAATGATTTAAATTTCATGCCAGGCAGAGCAGAATAAAAGCATGAACGAGTGATCTATTATTCTAGGGCCCCTGCTCAGCGCTAGCCTGTTGTGCAATGCTACAGCACAAGGCGCGAAAGCGTCGCATATAGGCGGCCCGCACCCCAAAGAGCCTACAAGGAAAATCGTTACAGCAGAAATGTTGCGAAAATGTGATTACATTGTAACATTCCCTCGTAACATTCCCATTCCCTCGTAACAATATAATTGGGTGATTACTGTGGTGAAGGAAAACTTCGCCTTAGTTGCTGGTTTCCCAGCGTGCACCCAACACTGACCACTGTCGGAAGTGGGGGGGGGCTCAGCCCCCCTAACTTTTCTTAGTGGGGGGCTCGCGCCCCCCCTTGCCCCCCCCGGCTGATACGCCCATGGGCACAATTCATAATATAGAATAGCTGTCAGCCATCTGCTCTTTTTGTTTATCTTCTGCTCTTTTTGTTTAAGCTTTAAGTGCGGAGCACTTTTGGGGGCCGGGTTGTTGTATGCTGTCGTCGCCGCTTCGCGTAACGCTCCATGTGTAGCATACTCAGCGCGCGCTAGCGCCAAGGAGAAGTTTTCTTCCTCTTGTTCTTCGAGCGCTTTGATGATGATCATCATCAGCAAGAAAGCAACTAGTGCGCTTGGCGTAACACGTGAAAACCACGTATAAAAATAGAAGAAAAAGAGGAAGGAAGCGCGAAGTAGAAAGGGAGAGAAAGGTAGGAAATAGCAAGAAAGAGAAAGAAATAGGTAAATAACGAGTAAGAAAATAAGTATAAGTAAAGAGAAAAAAAAGATTAAAAAACGGAAATGCAGGAAACGAAAAAAGACAGGAGGAAAGGAAAAGAAAACCGAAGAGAAAGAAGAAGGCTGACTGGCTCCGCTCATCTTTCAGGCTTGGCAGCCCTAGTGGAGAAGCTGGCTTTTCTTGATTATCTTTTTTTAGGAGGAGACCACATTTTCAACGTGCTTGTGGTCGCGGTGTGATGTTATGATGTCTGTAAGCTCTAAGACACCTGCAAAGGGCATTGGTCTGAGTTTTTCTTGGAATGAAGAAAAGGGACACCCATTCCAACGGACACCGAAACTGCCATGCTCTAAGCAGGCATTTAAAGGTAAACATAATGGACAGAAATTTGTCTGGCTGGGCGAAATTATAAGCAGACGTGTACCAGAAATATGGCAAAACTCCAGCGTGAGCATTAAGGACAGGACAGGTTAGATGACACCCTCCGTGAAAGTTCTCATCGCGATTTGCACATACTTGTACACTGAGGCATGTACGAAAGGAGCACAAAAGGAAGGGTCATGCTTTCGTTGCTAAGCGACGCTCCGCTTGGACGACCGTGCATTTAGTGACCGGTCTGGAATAAGTCGCAGAAAGAAGACAGCAAAAAAAAAAGTAATAATAAAATGAGCATATACCCGTTGTTACGCGACGCCTTGGTTGGGGAATCGTGATTAGAGCAGTTGTACTCTGTGAAGCCCCGTGCAAATAATGGGTGATCTGGATTGTGCTTTTTCTTAAATACACACACGCGTGCGTTGTACCATGAACGCTGGCACTCTGTGCACAATATGTACAATGAAGCCCGATAACTTGGTTCAGGGACATATCTTGCTGCTCGAAGGTGGCTGGTATTCAAAGTATGATCTTTTGCCACAACGTGTCATTAGTACAAGTTTACAGAAACCGAGATCCGGGATCTGCAATGAAATATCGTTCTTGCTGCGTGCACTATCATTCGGGCTGGAACAAACTGCACTGGACACAGGACGGCGTTGTTTGTCCAGCGCTGTTTGTTCCAGTCCGAATCACGTACCATCCAGCCCAGTTAGGTGCTCTCTTGCACTATCATGTTTCTTCAGTCAATATGTCGCTTACTGATAACGCAACCTCCTTGCCAGGCAGTGAATCCTAAATGCAGATAGCAGTAATTTTACCCTCTCGCAGTGGTCACAGCCACACTACACACAACTCATGACAACGTGTGATATGAGGAACTTATTTACCCCCCCCCCCCTAAAAAAAGTCACTCAACAAATACTTAAGCGCTCCTAAATTGTAGCATATTCATTTGCCCGACACGTTTAGCCGAAAATAACAATTCAGAATTCATCTGAAAAGACGGCAATACGAAAAATGTCAGTAGCAATTTAGTAGCAAAATCATCGCATAAAGGTCATTATAAAAAGGCAAATGTTATAACCAACCATTTTTAGTGAGCGTACTTACTATTTTACGTGTATCTTGCTTATGTTTGTGCTTAATTGTTTTGCTGAAGGGGTTGAATTCCATTTAGCAGTTCATACCTTGGGTGCAGCGAACATATAAGGCATTTCCAGGCTGCCTGACAGGAGTTGTTCACGGTATGCCTGGGCCGTGTTGTCTGCTGTTATTAGATTCTCAACGTAAGGCACTGCATATGGCAAGAAACCTTTCATTAGTGCTGTCTACGAATCTTTGAAAATTTCGACTTTGACAGCTGGATAAACAAGTATACCGCGATTTATTTTTTTTGACGGCTATGACAGGTCGTTTGCACCTTAGAAGAAAATGATAGCAAAGAAAAAAAAAGCTTACCTTAACACTAAAGAGGAAGTTCTCGAAAGCCATTTGAGGCCAGGTGTCCCAGCCGTGTTTGCCAATCATCGCAGATCGCGATGATAAAACGTTTGCCTTTTTGCTCTACCGATTGGAGGATACGGGAAAAATAATTTACACGAAAAAACTTTTCTCTCCCATGGCGCCCTCTCATATCTAACTCTCTTTTATTAAGTCTAAATTTAAGGGCTCGTTTTCTTTGACAGAAACAATATTAATTAGAACTAACAGACAATGATGCCAAGGAAAGTATAGGGGATGTTATTAGAAGTAATTGTAATGTAAATGTGAAGAAAGAAAAGTTAACTTGCCACCGGCAGGGACCGAACCTGCGACCTTCGAATAACGTGTCTGATGCTCTACCAATCAACTACGGTGGCGGTCATCCCTCTGTCCACTTTATACGGTGTATATGCGCATTTAAACGTTGGAGCGTCGGTCAACGCCGCCAGAAGCCATTACGGCGAGTGTGGAACACTCTTTCCTTCATTCATAGCGAGGGTCTCGTTCTGGCAGACTTGATAGCTTCAGGTAGTATGCGAGGGATTATTAGTCAGCTGCCAGCTTGTAATAAGACCACGTTGTACGAGACGCGAACAGGCAAAAAGAGTCTTCAACGTTCGCCGTCATGCCTACTGGCGGCGCTGACAGACGCTCTCACGTATAACTGCACATATATACCCTATAAGGTGGACGGAGGGATGACCGCCACCGTAGCTCGGTTGGTAGAGCATCGGACGCGTTATTCGAAGGTCGCAGGTTCGGTCCCTGCCGGTGGCAAATTGTCTTTTCGTCCCCTTTTCTTTCTTTACATTTGCATTACAATTACTTCTAATAACATCCCCTATACTTTCTTTGGCATCATTGTCTGTTAGTTTTCAATATTATAGTCTCTTGTTAAACCACTGCTAACTGAAATGTTATTTAAATTAGCCACCGTACTATAATAATTCCGAAACCGCCACACTGCGCACAGTCGCTGCTTCTTACAGAAGCGTAAGAATGAGCATAGGTGGGCTTGGGGTTCCCCATTGAGGAAGAGGGGGGAGTTTTGTTGCAATGCTCCCCCCCTCCTCCCACTACCCCCCGTTGGTAGAATCCGAATGGCAACATGCTTCGCAAGAGATTAAAAAAAGAAAGAAAAGGAACTGATGACGTGCTTCTGACAGCCTTTGGCCCCCCGCCTTTCAGTTGTTAGCATGGAACATATGGGGTCTTCCATTATCTTCAAACACCTGCGTGGCTAAAACTGAGTCCGAAGGAGCTTGATTGGGACAAGTTGGTATATAACATACTGAATGAAAAAACGCTCTGCAAAAAGAAAAAAAAAACAAGAAAAAAAAAACACGAGGGCAGTAGGAAACACAACAGACAAGCGCAAACTATCAACGGAGTTTATTTGAAGAAACACGAACACTTATACATGAAAAAAACCATTATCATCAGCATCATGTGCTAAGGCTCTGTCGCGACGCGAAGGCAATCTAGTTTTCTTCAAGTGCCACTGACGCGTAGCCAATGCACAAGTCTCCTGCGCGCGCAATGTAAGAGGCTTCGAGGAGCTCCCTCTCGAATCTCTCCGCCGTTTGCGCCAGAAATTTGACCGGATTAAGAATTGTACGGCAGTAAACAACAAAGCGGCCGGGCATATGGCAGAGCACTGTAAGCGATGCCAAATAACTGAAAGACACAAAGAAAAAATTGTGATGAAAGCCCTGCTCCCGTTTAGGAGCATCCCGTTTGAAATAACTAGAAGAATAAGGATGGGATGGGGCTCATTCGGCAAGCATTATCACATCATGAATGGTAGTCTACCACTATCCCTCAAGAGGAAGGTATATAACAGCTGCATCTTACCGGTACTTACCTACGGAGCAGAAACCTGGAGACTTACAAAGAGAGTTCAACTTAAACTGAAGGTGACGCAGCGAGCGATGGAAAGGAAATTGATAGGTGTAACCTTAAGAGGCAGGAAGAGAGCAGAGTGGGTCAGGGAACAAACGGGGGTTAAGGATATCATAGTTGAAATCAAGAAGAAGAAATGGATATGGGCCGGGCACGTAGCACGTAGCACGTCGGCAGGATAACCGCTGGTCATTAAGGGTAACTGACTGGATTCCAAGAAATGGCAAACGCGTGAGGGGGGAGACAGAAAATTAGGTGGTTAGATGAGATTAAGAAGTTTGCAGGTATAACGTGGCAGCAGAAAGCACAGGACCGGGTTGATTGGCGAAACATGGGAGAGGCCTTTGACCTGCAGTGGGCGTAGACAGGCCTGATGATGATGATGTTCGACACAGCGCACACTAATACAATATTTAAAGCTGGTTATAATGAAAAAAAAAAACAGTAACAAGAGAACCACTATGAAAAGTTCCGCACGGACCATGACACCTGACGTGGTGGAGTTGACGGGGTGCCGCTGACGACGAGGGTGGCCGGTGCCGACTGGTTTTGTCCGCGCTCGCCGCCTACGCGAGCCTGGCGACCCCGATGACCGCGCTCTTCGCTGGTTCAACGTCAACACGCGCATTTTGCTTCCGTTCCCGCAGAGTCAGCTGCGGGAAGCTTCTCTCCCAACACCACCTTTCTTCGACGAAGGAGCGCGCGGGCGCGAATTCCAGAGGTTTGAGACACGGGACCGAATCCATTAGACCAGCGACTTAACATCAAAGAAGCTATAAACTAACCTCGAAAAATCCAGCAGCCCAGGAAACAATGGAGAGAGGAAAAATTCATGAACACGGGGTGCCCCTGTGAGGCGAGGATTGGACAAGCCCGATTCGGCACGCCTCCATTCTCCACCAGTCTTTGGCTCCATTTTTGTTTGGGTTGGAGGCGAGGGCACGAAGCTTATGCATGCACGCGCTAAGGAAAGCAGTCCGTTCGTCTAAACTTCGTCTCCAGCGACACCACGTGTTCAAGAATTTTTCATATAAAAGAAACTTAAAGGGGCCGAGAATTGATTTTTCTCGACCCATTTTTATAGCGCGACAGAAAGCTCACCCTTCGTAGTGTTTGTAGCTGCAGTAGTTAATCCCAAAAGCACGTAGGTATTTTACGAGCAGTATTTTTTATGTGAAAGGCTCTATAAACACGGACGTACCTTTCCTCCAGCAACGCTGAGAATTGATAGCGATGCTGTCAGCCCTGTTTGCGATGTGTGAAAGCTGTCGTCGTTCTGCTGTCGCAGGAGTTCCTGTAGCGATGCTTAACCACCTTCATTTTGACCTTTTCAGCTATTTTTGAAAATAACAAGCTGTTACAATGAGATGATGTGGCATTATACACTTTCCCAGTATTTGTATCACGTTGTGTGCGCCTGCGCCCAAGGTTGCCTGCGCCTGCGTCATGGGTGGCTTGTCCCGACGTCGTTACTCTCTCGATACACGAGCCAAGCCAAGTCATCAAAAGCGTCAGTACGCATATGTACGGCCGCGCCGAGTAGCAGTGCGCGTCACTTCTGAGACGAAGTGTAGGTAGCAAAACTATGTCGCTCCAAAATTTCTAACGATCTCGAAACTGTGTGCACGGTTGCATGAGCATGCTGAAAAGTTGCTCATTACGTGCTGACGAGCATGGGATCATTACGTCACGCGAAGGCAGCGCCACTTTAATGCATACTACTAGCGCAGGCGTATATGTACATTTTATGGAGTAATATCTTTTAATATAAAGAAACGAACAATATTTCAATACTAACAAAAAATTCGTCGACCGCGTACAGCAATCAAGGTCACGTGGCCGGGTACATCAGATTGTTCATATTTTAGCCGCCAGAGGCGCCACAGGTCATTTTTTGCGACTTTCAATGAAGAAATAGAAATATATATCCACCTCTCATGAAAAAAAAATTGCTGGTTTTAGTCGATGCGACGGCACAACCTTTCCGTCAGTGGAGTCATCTCATTTGATGTTCTAGGTAGTTGTCGGTCCCTGTTGTTTAGCGCGAACGTTGAACTACCTTAATACGCTATGTTGTTTTTGCGCTTCTCCCTGCGTCTGTTGGGATTTTATGCAGCTTCTGATCTTACGTGTTTTTGAAGCGTAATCATTGAAGCCACGCCATCACGTGCCACAATATTCTGCGATGTATAATCTCGTGCAATGTATAATCTCACGTGCCACAATATCCTGCGATGTATAACCACAATATCCTGCGATGTGATTTGCTCTTGGGCTCCGTTCTTTGTATGCAATATCCGCTCTTCAATTCCTGAATTAAGCCAAGCCTTGTGCATTCCTTTATATTCATTACGACATTTCGAGACACCAGCGTGCGACTAGGACCTTACCAAAGTGCCTCTGTCAGTGATCGCAGAACGCTTTCTCCGGATCGTGATGTGATACAGTGAACAATAGGATTTCATTGCAGGTCCCCTGACGAATGAATCAAGACGCTTTGATAAGTTACGATCGAAAGGTTACAATAAATGTCGTGGTGCGATAGCCTTTAAAATGACATGTACATGTGCATGTATACCTATATGTGAGGGTAAAGTGAAGAAAACACAAAGAAAGTATGGCTGTAGCAGCTACTTCAAGGGGCCATGACACGGTCACCCAATAATTTGTCGTTTTCAGCGAAAGCAGGTAGAGGTTCTTTATGCCTATATAGATATGAAAATTGGGCCATAAAAGAGTGTTTATGTGCAAAACAAGCCGATCTGTAAACCCCGCCCACCGTCAGCGACCGCCATTTTGCCATGGCGCCTGTGACATCACGTGCAGCAAGGAGCGGTGCCGTCGTCTTCTATGCCACAGCTTCAGCCGCTGCAAGTCGTTCAATTTCAGTGCCACGCAGAAGAAAGCTCAAATATCTCGATTTCACGCGCTGCTCACCTGGGAATGCAGACGCTAGCACAGCCGGCTGCTTGTTACGTCACGGCTCGCAAGTGCGCCGGTGTTGCCCGACTCTCAGGCCACTCGCGTGTTTCTAAAAATATTCATTTCAAATTACGTGCTTGACCAAATGCGCGAAAATTTCGCCAGCTTATTTGTGAGTGTTCAAGGGTTAACCTAATAACACTGATTATGATCGAAAATTGGGTGTCATGGCCCCTTTAACTGATATATTGTTAGTTACTTTTCGTTATATGTTGCCGTAAACGTTACCGCGACTAGAGAGCATGACCACCACGCAATGATATCGTCTACTTAGCGCTGCCTTACACGCCCCTCACAATTTATTTTTTTGAATAGATTCAGCACTGACCTTCAGAGATTTAATAAAGCGCCATAATTCAGCCATGACACTACAGAATATTTATGGACGAAGAAAAATACAGCGCCGACCAAAGTAGAAATCTATCCACAAAAATACATTTTGGCTCCCGTAAGTTAGACTTCAATTTAAATTTCAATTTTTCAGTTTATTTCCATAAGAATGGAGGAAGTCCCGAACAGAAAGTAGCAATTTCCTCTCGACCACGATTGGGGCCCCCTGCACAAGGCATACAGCAAAGAGTCAAAGACAAACTATACACGCATGTACACATTCAATATCACACGAAGTGCCGAGAATCTGCATGTCGAAGTTAAACAATACTGGTATGAGAGCTACATATTAAAAAAAGAAGATAAATGCAAACATAACTTTCAAACATAACAAAGAATTAGCGAAAATATGTGTCGTAACATTTCAAGTTATATATTTCTGTTACATCAGTTGGTATTGAAGCATTTGAAGTCATTATTTTATTACAAACTAATTGCGTAGATCCTTTTTTGTCAGGTTAGCAGGCTAATATCAAATCCTCGTTGAAAGAACATACTTAACAATACAGGAAGCGTATATCCAACGCTTTGCTCGACTTATTCCTTTCCTGAAGATCGTACTTGCCAGAATTCATTGATACGCGTAACATACAGGAGTGTCCTGGTTTTTAATTCGCTAGGGCAAGTAATATTTGTTCATTATTCCTTAAATTCTGTATCTTGTGGACAGCCGGCCTTGTTGACAATTTATAAATAAGCTTTTACGTGAGTGTGCTTTTGTAGCAGTCGTTCTCAAATGAGAGTCCGTGGACCGCAGGGGATCCGAAAAGCCATTTTTGGGAGTCCGCGATATCCATGCTCAAAAAACAAAACAAAAAAAACCAACGTGTTTTTTGGCGACACACTATGTGATTTGTTAGGCTTCACCACGCAACACTTTTGCCTTGCAGCAGAGCTGATTCATCTTTCCTTCTTTCCCGCAAGATGGCTTTATTGCTTTAGCCGCAGTTTTCTAAAATATATCTGTATATTGGGTACAGCGCGAAAAACGACCAAGACGGAAGACAGAAGGGACACAGACGTCTTGGTCGTTTTTCGCGCTGTACCCAATATGCTGCCATACTAACTAGCCCAACTTTCAATACTTTTTCTAAAATGTATGATTACGAGCGTACTTTTTATGGGTTTCTATATTTGAAGAGCAGGCATAAGTAGAAAGAGGGGAATGTACCTGCAGACTACACAACTTATTGACAAGCTGTTGAGATCGAATATATGCGGTATTTTTGTTTAAAGGGGCCATGACACCAAATTTTCGGTCATAATCTGTGTTATGTGGGTGAATCTTTTGGTGTCCGTAAATGAACTTAATTTAAAACCCACATTTCTATAAACGCTCGAGTGGTTCGAGAGTGACACCACTGGCGCACTCGCGAGCCGTGATGTATCACTTGCTTTGCGAGCGTCTGTATTACGGCCAACGATATTGTTTCGTGGTCATCTGCGCGTCCAATGGAGCTATTACAGCTTCCTTAAGTTCGGCATTGAAAAGTTCACGATCTGCAGCAGCTTAGCCTTAGACGATGACTCTACTCCATGAAGCACGATGACGTCACACACGCCATGGCAAAATAGCGGTGGACGGGGTTCATAGCCGGCCACTTCTAGTGCTCATTTGGCAATGAAACATTCTTTTCTAGTCCATTTTTCACATATGTGCTTGCCCAATAGACCATCTACATGTATTTTTCGCTCAAAACCACCATTCGGTGGGTGCCCGTGTCATGGCACCCCTTTAGCCATTCTTTGCCAGGGAGAAACGATATTGTATAAAAACTTTATTAGAGCGCGCGCGCGCGCACACACACACACACACACACACACACACACACACACACACACACACACACACACACACACACACACACACACACACACACACACACACACACACACACACGCGCGCGCGCGCGCACACACACACACACACACACACACACACGCACGCACACACGCACACACACACACACACACACACACACACACGCACGCACGCACACACACACACACACACATGCACACACACACAGGCATCTAACACGTACAGCGCTATGAGAACGATTGTTTCATAGCGGACTTATCTTACCCAGAAAGTAGACGACTGACTTGTTCCATGCTATTCGCAGAGAGCGTTATTTACTTGGAGGCCCGATACATCCCACGCCGTTTGGATGGAATACAGCGTGAGAAAATAAAAGGGCTGCACTCTAAAAACTGCTCAGGGTATCGCAGGAGTAAAAAGGCCGATTTACTCTTCAGAGTGTTCTTCTACTCTCGCAAAGCCTCGGATGGAGTGAAAGCACTGTTCACTCTCTATGAAATGAGAGAGTGAAAGTGGTTTATACTCCACCTCTCTCTGAGAGAGTGAAATTCCCATATACTCTTCAGGCATGAGAGAGTAAAACGCGGTTATACTCCTGCTCTTGATCTATGTATCGATGTGCCGGCACACCGCCAGTGATGACCACTCCTTAAACAACCACGCATATATGCAATAAATACTACTACGTTTGTTTGTTGTGGCGTTGGAGACGACTAATAAAAAGAACAGCGTTTCCAGCGCCTCCCAGAGAATTTCGGCAAACTGGAAGGCACTTGGAGCTCTTAATATCCGCGTTGTTAACTTCGAATTTGTGTAGTTAAATAAACGAATATGACCTCATTGAATCGGTCCCGATCTAAACTAAATTCAAGCGGTTATTGCATTCTTTCTATATCAATATTCATGTTTTCCGCTACGAACGTCGCGCACGGAGCCCGCTGTCGTAAGCCTAATGTATACGGTACGGCTACCATGAAGTATTATGGCTGTAGTCGCGGAACGTCAACAACAAGGTCCGAAAATGTGTCCAAGGGGGTGAAGAAAACCGAATTGTTCAGTGTGCAGTTAAGAGGTGCGATGTTTCCTACACAGAAATGACTAACCGCTCAGCGAGTCAGTGAGACTGCCATGTATATCTTCGGTTACGATCATTTTTTTCTTACTGCAAACCGTGTCGGATTGACGTTCCGATCTGGGGAAGCACAAAACAAACACATGAACTACAGCCCCTTTGGTTGTCGCACGAGTGGAGACACTCAAGTCTGCGTGTCTAAACAAGAAAATGTATACAGATCACGGACATTACTTTTAACATGAACAAATAAACGCTCATGAGCCATCTCAGCGTGGCGTAGCTGGTAGCGTGTCCGCCTCGCAATCAGATGTGCGTCTTGAAGTCGTGGGTTCGAGTCTCACTCGGCCATCTATTCTCCTTAACATTTTTTTTGTCGTAGTGTTCGTTATTAGCCATCATTACGGTCTGCACCTGATGAAAATTGTTAAAAGCAATTCTAAAGCCCAATTTTGGCCGGAGTTATGCTATTTTTTTTCGTGAGGTGCACTACTACTCCCTCAGATGGGGTCATGCTACTCTGCTTCGGCCAGAGTTATGTTCATGGTTATGTTACTCTGTTGGGATGGAGTACTTTGACCCTCTATGGGGGGCATTACTATAAAAAAGAGGTGATTTTCTCTGGAAAAGAGAGTTAAATATGGGACAAGAAAATACTCTCCCAAAGAGAGTGCCCGGCACTCTCTTAGTTCTTAGAGTGTGTATGTCGGGATACTTGGTATTTTCACGTGAAATTCATTATAAATGGCGCAACGAAACGTGGCAAAAAGATGAACCGAGTAGAGTAGATTACAGTGCATCCTTGAAGTTTTGACACTAAGGATTGACAAACAGCCGGGTAGTTTTGAAGAAATGCCTTAGCATGTAAGTTATTTTATATTTGTTAAGAACAAAGAAAGAATTAGAAATTCAAACAAGTTTCAGAAATGTGAAGAATCGACAGGACGGATATAATAGAAAACAAGGAAGACCAACACACGTCTTTTTTTTTTAATGTGGCGTGCTCTTCGTATAATAATGATGGATTTATTTATAAATTGCAAAATTGTCGGGTTTCCAGATACCACAGCGAATTAAATATCAATTAAACATAAACGAAGCCAACCCCAACATTGTATTTTGATTTACTATGGAGTCTGTAAGGCTATGGAGTCTGTAAGGGAATACTGGCAATCTCTTCTTCCTAAAATCAATGTCCACGTTGTATAAGCTTCGTGATTAAATCTATGGCATCAATTTCCTTATGTAAACCCTTTACACGTCGTTCCTAGACAAACATTCATGTTGTTAGCGCTTGGGATATACTGCGTTGCACGAAGTTTGCGCGTCAAGACTTGCAGCGTTGTTTTGTTAGAACCAACCTATGCGCAGATCGTGATTTAGTCTTGTAGCAGCATCGCCGATGACGGGGAAGACGACCGGAGAAGCGAGGGAGATGTCCGCGACCGGAGAGCGCCCCGTGCCGTGCATCTCCGGGCAGTCAGCTCCGCCGAGGCATCACGCCGACTGGGCTGTCAGGCGCGGCCATCTATTCCACAATGTATGGTTGCCTTTTAGAGCAGCCCTGTTTTGTCCGTTTCAGGACGTAGACGAAAAACAACCATCGTCAAGCATTGCCGACATGTCCGGCGTGGGATGCAATATCTCGAGTACAGAGATAGAGAAAGAAAGGAATGAAAGAGTGAAAAAGAGGGATAAATAAACAAAAATAAAGAGAGAAAAGGAGACAAAGAAAGGGAAGAACATAGAAAGACAGAGAAATAAATAGACAGAGACAGAAAGAGATGGACATATAAAATACATAGAAGAAACCGAGATCAAGACAGAAAGAGAAAGAAAGAAACAAAGAGATACAGATAGAAGCAAGGAGGAAGTGAGAATTATGAGAGAAAGGAAAGAAATGGAAAAAGGCCGAGATATGGATAGAGAAGGAAATTGTGAGGGAGAGAGGAAGGCGCTCAACCGAACCCCATCGACACCGAGTCAGTACTCGAGATTTACAATGTGCTCAAGCAAACACGTCGGACATCGGGGTGTGAATGCACGTGTGGCCGTTCAAGTCCGGACCAACCGAGTGCCGACCAGCTGTGCTGTTTCCAGCCTTGCGCCACTCGGAACAAGCGGCGCGTTTTTTGAAACGTCTCTACTTCAGCATGAACGAGGGAGGGTTATAATGTAAGGGCTCGTTTTTTTTTTTTTTTTTTTTGTTAGACACAACGTTAATGAGAGCCAACGGACAGCCAAGCCGAGGAATGTAGAGGAAACGTCATTTTCGTAGTAATTGTGATACAAATGTGAATAAACTAAAGTGACTGAGAAGACAACTTGCCTGCAGGCACCACACCTGCAACCTTCGGAAAACGCGTCCGATGCTCTACCAATTCAACTACGGTGGCGGTCGTCTGCCGCCCTTGAACTTTATCGTTCATATCTGTGCATTTTAACCTCAGAGTATTCGTCAGCGCCGCTCGTCGACATGAAGGCGAGTCCGGAATGCTTTTTTTTTGGCTGCTGGCGTCACGAAGCACGTGACGTTATTGCGAGCTGGCAGCTGATCAATAATTCCTCGCATACTACCTTAAGGATACGTTCTGCTAGAACGAGAACCTCCCTATTGGACCCTCAGTGCACCATACGATGATATCGTTAGCATAAATTGCATTTCCGATACCACCCAGATGTTCTAGCCCGGTCGCCAGCTCGCACATGGCAGTCTTGAAAAGAATCGGTCAGTCGACAGACTCTAACGGAGCCGAGGTCGTAAAGCGGACCAGGCGGCCACATCCGTCTACGTAAACGCTGCCAGTTCTTGAATGCTGTCCCTTTAATGTACTTAAGACCACTAATACCAAAGATGCTCAGGACTTACTGGTAGAGATTATTAGATCAGTCCGCCACGGTGGATCAGTGGCTACGGTGCTCGGCTGCTGACCCGAAGGTCACGGGTTTGATCCCGACCGCGGCGGTCGCATTTCGATGGAGGTGAAATGGTAGAGGCCCGTGTGCTGTGCGATCTCAGCGCACGGTAAAGAACACCAGATGGTCAAAATTTCCGGAGCTCTCCACTACGGCGTCTCTCATATCATATCGTGGTTTTGGGACGTAAAACCTCAGATATTATCATTATTATTATTGGATCAACAAACGCTTAAGTTACTCTTGATTGACCAAAAACCCATCAAAACACGCTGTACAGATGTCACATTTTGTCGGCTGAGAATAGGACACGCACACACCACACACCCACACCTCCTGCCCGGTGGCAATCCACCCAGCTGTGGCAGATGCTTGGAGGCACTTACCATACTTCATATGCTTTTTGAATGCTTTGAGCAAGACGCTTACACGACAAAGCACTTTTCATTGGCGTTCTAGCGACATATTCCCCCCTTCATACAGCCATGTTTATTGGTGAACAATCTCTTTTTAAGTCTGACGCATTCATAGGATTTTTAAAGGACGAACGTAGATTTGATGTCATTTACAGGCGTGATGAGTAGCACAGCCCCTTAAAAGAGGTTGCTGCGGCGGTTGCTACATCAAAAGGCCCTTGGGGTCAAGGGTGATGAGGAAGAATCCGTGCTAATTTTGCATTGACTTATTTTAACACCAGGATCGCTTTTAATTCCTTCTAATCTAGCTCGCTTTTATGTCATTATCGTTTTAGTAATTACATGCTTTACGCACCACCAGTGCTCAGAATTTAAGGTCATTTAGGTCCATTACACGTATTCATGGACCACAAACCCACATAATCTCCTGGCGTTCTTTGGCCATCACTTGCCTTAGCGCCATAAAGCACCATATATGGTCAGGATCATCACAACTGCACCTTGAAAAAAAACAAAAACACAAGTAAGCGACACTATTTACGAGCTTTGTGAAAATTACAAATTGAGTAAAATGTCTCTTCTGGAAAGACAAAGAAAATACCACAGGTATATAAGCTCAGTTGAAAGGGCACAACCACAAGAACGCGAAAGTTGGCGCTTAACAACCGTTGTGACAAGAAGTGCCTAATTACGTTGTGCCTGCCCCAAAGCAGGAAAAAATGCATCACTACAGCAAATCGTGAGGACATCGTGGGGTATGTAATTCCATTCGCCAACTGTTTCAGGGAACAAAATCACCCCAAGAAGGTCGTTTGGCAACATAACTCTTTATACTAGATGAATGTATATTCGGGCTGGTTGGCTCTTACATGCTGATATGATTTTATTGGCGTGGCGATAACGCGATGAGACGTAGTAGCTGTCGCGCAAGTACTGCTCACGATTAATGCCAACCTCATAGAGAAATACACAGCGGAGAAATGTTAATATAAGTGATTTTCTCCGCTAAGGAAGTGGATCCCAGGCTTGGTCTTGCCCTGCAACATAAACAGTATGCTTGTGGAAATAACCGCCTCCAACCACTCGCTGGGCCAGTTTCCAATGTTGTGAATGTGTACCTGGAGTCCCAAATCTCAACAAGAATATTAAACTGTTCGAATGCTCATCTTACACAACACCTCTTTAGGGCTCATTCATTGCATTACCTATGCAATGAGTGAGCAATCTATGTTGTACCAGTGTAGTCATTCAAGCAATAAAATATTGGGAATTAAATCAAAGGGTTTCCTGGACGAATAACAAGAACAGTCGATAGTGAATCCGCTATGTAATGCATTAGCCAAATCAGTTCTAAATTCTGTCAGATGCATAGCAATAACAACAACAACAACAAAACATGCTGCGACTGGGTTTAATGCAGCCATGGAGAAACTTATACATATGCAAATGTCTAAATTCTTCAATAAGCACAATCTTATCACAACCACGCAGTTCAGGTTTAGGAAACGCTTCTCTACCAAATTGGCCCTAGTTCAGCAAAAATAATTGATTCTATGACAATTTGAAAGCAAAAATCTTGTGCTCGGCCTTTACAGTGATTTCACTAAAGCATTTGATTGCATCCATCATTCCATATTACCTGAAAAGCTCCAAACTTACGGTATTCACGGGCACTGTCTAAACCTTGTGAAGTCTTACTTATATCATCGCTACCAATACGTCCAAATTGAGAACTACCGCTCAGATTTGAAACCTATCAGTAATGGCGTCCCTCAAGGTAGTATTCTCTGCCCATTTCTTTTTATAGTTTGCATAAATGACCTCGTAAATATTTACACAAATGCAAAATACGTACTGTACGCTGACAACGCTAGCCTATTTTGTGATCACCTGAACTTGGTAGTCTTCAGAACAAAGCCAACGCTGCTCTAAAAGCTCTTGAAGAATTGTCAGCGGCAAACGTTTTGCAAATTAATACAAAAAAAGACTAACGCAGTGATTTTCAGACCCAAACCTAAGCAGATCAGTTGCAATGACATCAGGCTTCTTTATGCATTTGGAAGAATCGAAATAGTAAGCAGCGTTAAAATACTGGGAATTACATTTACACAAAATATGCTTTGGGATGCACACATCGAATCGGTTATAGGCAAGTTATCTCGTGTGGTTGGTATGATGGCGCGTCATAGATTTATATTACCTTTCAAAATGAAGCTTCGTATTTACAACACATTCTTTTTTTCTTCCTTATATTATTATTTGTTTTGGTATGGGGTACGACGACAAACACAAATCTTGAAAGGCTTCGTATATTGCAAAAAAAAAAAAGTTTAATCGAGCGCTTTTTAATGTACCATAGAATTACCATACTTCAGATTTATTTTTGAAAACAAATGTAATCCGCGTGTTTAACCTTTGTAATTTTAAATTAAGTCTTGCGTTCAAACGAGAATTAAAAGAAAACTTAATGTTCTTTCATGAACGATCTAATCTAGCAGAAAACACGCATTCATATGGCACTCGTCACGCAGAACAGTGGAAGGTGGTCACTGCACGGGCAAATTATTCTATGCAAAGAATATCGCACACACTACCGACTCTTTTAAATTCATTTAATAAGTTAGACATTGAATTACGAAATACCGCTGCACGATTGCTGCGCGAACATTACATCAGTGCATACTCCCATAGTAAATAAGAGTGTGTTTTTTTTTTCATTGTTTTAATTCTTTGTATTTTTGTATTTCTGTATTTTTTGAATTCTTTGTATTTTTCAATTCCTTCTGAATTTTTTGTATGCTGATTATGCTTTCTGTATGATGATTTTCTTCTTTTCTTTCTGAACATGTGTGCTATCGGTGCCTGCACTGTAGTGGTGGCTGTGGGCCTCTGTCAAGTTGCTTGTCCTTCAAGCGACTTTTACCCGCAGGCTCCTCCATCGTTGATGGAAATAAAGACGTTATTATTATTATTATTATTATTATTATTATTATTATTATTATTATTATTATTATTATTGGCGCTTATTCTTTCTTTCATGCGATCGGATTTTACCTAGAAAAAATAAAGATTTAAGCAGACGTGGCAGTATTTACCCTACCGGCAAATCAACTTCCACTCTGTTTTTCAACATCTATTGAACGGGTTTGTCAGCGTGCCTTAATTTGACCTCTGACAAAATGTGGAACTTCAGTTCGAACTTGGTTTGGTTATTTATTTTACGTTTACTTTTACCACTGTGCTTCGTTTTAAGCATTGCATCGGGGCCCTGCTACGGGCGCGTCGTTCTTTATTTTATGACGTCGGGTATCACCCCCCAACCCCTAAAAAAAAATAATAATAACACGCAGTTACCATCACACGGCACAGGCCACGCTCTGGGAACTTCTTAGTGGTTTAAGACCAGAGGTCAGATAGCAGCTGCCCGCTGGCCACATGCGGCCCCCCCCACCTGAGGTCAGAACACCCCCCCTCCCCCTGGCCATTTGATACCTGAAGGTGGACAGGGCAACTTTGACGTCAAGTGCGGTTAGACAAGATTATGATTTCTTGATGTGCTGCGGATGACGAGATGAGGACTACACGAAGAGTGAGTGAAAAGTCGCTTCTATTCATCGTCACCGGGGAGCGCGCACTAACTGACGGGAACAAAGAGAGAAGAACACTGCACAAGCGCTCTCTTTCAACTCTTTTCTCCTTTGTTGTGGTCGCTTCTACTTGGCATTGTCCCCCCATCTCCATACTTAGCCATAATTAAGCCAGGGCTTATCGAAGAAGTTAGCCAGTTTTGTACAATAGTGTTCATCCTTTGCAAGCACACAACAAGACAAGACACTTGACAGAACACAGGATAAGCGCTCTATTCTCTCCCGTGTGTTGTCCTATTGTGCGCCGCCCAAGGATGGATATGTCCCAAGACGGCCGCATATCGGTTATACCGGTTATACTACAAAATTCTCAATTCACCGAATTTTTTAGATGCAAAGCATCTTATGCTCGGGGCTCTGTCCGTCCCTCCCGCGTACCGCGTCCCCCGTCCCCCGTCCCGCGTCCGGCCACTTTCATGAAGTAGGGAAGCACCCATTATGCGAACCAGAACACTGTAGTAATATGAAGGCCATCAACCCTACTACAATCATCAGTCATGGCCGAGAGCACAGAGAGGCTGCTTAGCAATGGCTAGGCAGGTGGTGTCTATCGCCTAGGTTGACCCCATTCCTTGAGTCATGGCCGAGACACAGAGAGGCTGCTTAGCAATGGCTAGGCAGGTGGTGTCTGTCGCCCAGGTTGACCCCATTCCTCGGATCTTGCTTGCATGTGTTCGGAGGGGGGCTTAGTCCGTCCCTCCTTCCCGCGTCCCACAGCGCATGCGCGTCCCCTCCCCGTCTCTCTGCTACGCTCAGCCCCTTTCTCTCCTCTAGGAATCTTCTACTCTACGGAGCGGCCCCCCGCGTCCCCTCCCCTATTCTCTCCTACGCTAACCCGATTTCTCTCCTCTAGGAATCATCTACTCTACGGAGCGGCGCCCGCGTCCCAAACCGCATGCGCGTCCTCTCCCCCCTCTCTCTAGGAATCCTCTACTCTACGGAGCGGCTCCGGCGTCCCACATCCCCACAGCACATGCGCATCCTTTCCCCTCTCTCCTCTAGGAATCCTCTACTCTACGGAGCGGCTCCCGCGTCCCACAGCGCATGGACGTCCCCTCCCCCCTCTCTCTCCTCTCCTACGGTCCCCCCCCGTCCTTTCCTCTAGGAATCCTGTACGGAGCGGCGCGCACTACAGGTGGTGTGACAGCTGCATACTCCGCTGGGGTGCCACGGTAGTTCCGCGGTATGAAAATGATGGAGCGCGCGCGCCTCATTCTCTCTCCTGTGCAGCGCTGCGATGAGCGCCCGGACCGCTGCCGTAAAATGAGAGCGGCGACGTTCCTCCCGCTCAAGCTAATTATCTCCCCGCTGCTTCGCATCCACACATGGATTCCCTTTAGCGGGAGATGGGGAATTTTTTTCTCTTTCTGTGTTTTCTGAGAACACTGCTGCCATGTAATGATACCATGAAATTTTATAAGGCAACTAAGGTTGCACGGAGGACATACTAGTGATCCATAGCATCGAAAGGTAAAGCGCTTTCGACAATGCAATTCAGAGGATCAACATCACTTATAGCCTACATAGGGTGCTTAACAAGGCATGTGCTCAAAGGAAACATTCATACATCTAATGCACGTCATCATGTCGCACTAAGATATTCTATTTCTTTAGCTGATAATGAGATTGATGGTTTACTACTGCATGAGTTACTAAACTTGGCGTTGAATTGCGCTTCGATTATTAAGCCGCGCCATTTGGTTATTTTCTTTCCAGGGATACTCGTTTGAACATAATAATAATAATAATAATAATAATAATAATAATAATAATAATAATAATAATAATAATAATATTTGGGATTTAACGTCCCAAAACCGCGATATGAATATGAGAGACGCCGTAGTGGAAGGGCTGCGGAAATTTCGACCATCTGGTGTTCTTTAACGTGCACGGACATCGCACATCGTACACGGGCCTCTACCATTTCGCCTCCATCGACATGCGACCCACGTTTGATTAAAGAGAGGCTGGCATGCGCACTCCTAGCAGTGAATTGCAGGAAACCCTTGAGGCTCTTTGTTCCTGTGTTTTTTTAGCCTCTCGTCAACGCATCTATCGGCTTGTCCCACATAGCATGCGCCACACGTTAATGAGATCCGGTCGATGCCATTCATGCGTGGTCCCACTAGAAGAGGCCTGCAGCGTGCAACACAGGTGTCATCTAATTGGTGTTAACACAGGTGTCATCAGCACAGGTGTCATCTATCATGACTGTTAAAGTTTATTGGAACTTTAGAAGGTTACTGCATAAGTCAGGTGACATAAAGGACATTAACAAGCTTTTACCAGCGGCTTTCTATCTCCATGAAACAAATCTAGGTGCAAAAAACATTCAATTTCTCAAACGATTTACTGTAGTCCGTAAAGACCGCAAACACTCCGTAGCTATCAGTATTCTGATAGGCCGTAGCTATCGGTATTCGCCGTAGCTATCAGTATTCCAGCGCACAAAAACCGTCTCCAGGAGGCAGGCTACCCTGCTCACGTGCTCCTGTCAGTGGCGGAGAAGGCGTTAAGGAAGTTAAAAGAATCGGCAAGCTCGAGCAGGCGCAGTCAGGACAGGCGGAAGATAGTATCCGTGCCATATATGCACGGGTTATCCCACAACTTAAAGAAGGTGGCCAGCAAAGCAGATGTAGTGTTTTCCGCTCCACAAAAATTGATGAGCTGTTGTAGGGCTACTGACCCTTTTCACAAGAAACGCCGAGGATGCGCGAAGAAGCACCAGTGCCCTTTCGTGGCCTGCGCACAAAGTGTAGTTTATCGGTTCCCATTCTCGTGCGGCAAAGTGTATATCGGGCAGACAGGCAGGTGCCTGAATGATAGGCTCAGAGAGCACAACCAGAAGCTCAAGTGTTACCGCGACGGGCATGTATCGATGCATTGTAATGACTGCGGCTGCCAACCTCTGTTCAATGAGTGTGTAGTTCTGTATAGGAATGGTGATAAAGATACGCGAGAGATTGTCGAGGCTTGGTTGATTGCAAGCGAAAATGCCAATTGTGTCAGTGCGCCCTCGATTGCTTTAAGTGCTAAGGAAATCGCGTATCTGAATGATGCAGGATTGCGCGTGTGATACGGTTTTCTGGTGATGTTTGCTGTTTTCTATGCTGTATAAGTACATGTTTCCGGAATAAAAAAATTCAGTTGTGAGTAGCGCACGTCCCGTCTTCTTTCTGTGGTCCCTGTCTGTTTAGCGCTATGGCTTCAATGAACGTCTCCATCTGTTCACTGTACAACTGCCCGAGAACTCGAGGGCCTAACAGCACAACTGCCAAAACCAATTAGCGGGCAATTCTGCTGCACACCGCGCTCTTTGGGGTAGCGAGAAGACGGATCAGAGACGAGGAATCATTGAAAGATTTATTTTGTCATTTGCCATCTAAAAAACAGAGGTCCACCTTCTTGTTTTTTGTCCAGCTAGTTGCCTTGACTGCCATTTGCTCACTATCCGTGTTTTGTGATTTTAAATGGAAAGACCCCAACAATTCATATGGAAGCAATCATTTACCTGCAATCATCAAACTAACATCAAAATCATCCACCATAAACAGTAAACCACGTCGCTGGCTATTTCAACGGGCAGACTTGTCTCTATTAACGGAAAATGTTAATTTCAAAGATGCAATTTCATCAAACCATAATAGTGAAGATATTAATAAGAAGTTCACTGCAATATTTGTTGTTGGGGCAGCAAAAAAGGCAATACCCAAATCGTCCAGGAGCGTGCTAAAGAAGCTAAAGACGTGATGGTCTCCGGAATGTACTGAGGCAAAGAAACTGCAGGCCAGGGAACCTTATATACGCACACCTCTTAAAATCTAAGCAGGCGAAAGCCAAGTCGTGACCCACCCGTAGGTAGGCGGAGAAATCATCACAGCAGAAATATATATATATATCCTATGAGCAATACGTTGCGGGGCATGCCAAGAAAGTCCAGTTATTCATCGTAAACAATACCCGTACTACCGCCACTGGCGACCCCAAAAAAGCGATAATACACATCGACTCGTTAAGGGCACTGAAAGCCCTGCATCAGAGATCTGACTGTGAACACTTAGTTTGTGACACCTTAAATATGATAGGTCTGAATAGCGAGGCCGTTTCTATTCGTTTCTGCTGGGTCCCAAACCATGATGTTACACCTGGCATCAACAACAACAACAACAACAAAAAAATAGACATTGCAGCAAGATGAACAATTGGGCTAGTTGGCTGACGTTCATATTTCGGTAATTAGGTTGAAGCGCATCGAAAAAACGTGAACAGAAGAGGTAGACAGGACAGCGTTTACCCTATAAGCGCTTTCCTATCTACTTCTACTGATTCGGTTCTCTTCAACCTAATTTTTGAAATTTTTGCAAAAGCAGATAAATATGCTTCGTTGGCAGCTCATGAAACAGTTCCAAAATGAAAATCACCTTAGCTACCACCAACAAAGCATCTCTTATAGCTTTGTTAGCCAAATGGCACTAACAGAGGGATTCGTGCGCAAATGATAAACTCAATATAGTAAAGCCGTACTCGGAGAACGAAAGGCATGTCGTCACCAAGTACAGTTTGTTGAGTTATATTATGCCAGCTCTGAATTGGGCACACACATGACACACAAGTTTTTACTCACTAGCCATGAACAACCAACATGTAGAAATGCCAAGAGCCGTTAGCACTTGTACCCATGCCCCATGTCGCAACGCAGAGACAAAAAAAATTCAGCGAAATATATAAACGACACCTACCTTTAGACGCTACTGTGCTTCTAGGACATCATCCTCTTGCAACCTTGCGTGAAGTGCTCACATTTCTATAATAATGCGGCTCTTTCAGTAAACATTAAAACTGCGTCATTTCTACGTTAACACCTCGTGACTGGTGCTGCAAAAGCCTCAGCTGCATTCGCGTCACAGAAACCGAATTAACTAACTAGATTTAGAGCTTCGAAATAACCTGTGTGAGCGCGACAAGTGAATGGCTCTTCAATCTCTTTACATATCATCATCACTTGTACATCTTCGTCATCTGTACATATCATCATCATATGAGGAACCGCTTTATTCAGCCGGGCTCGAGCAAGATCAGCCCGATGATGATATGTACAGATGACGAAGATGTACAAGTGATGATGATATGTAAAGAGATTGAAGAGCCATTCACTTGTCGCGCTCACACCTGGGTTGATAGTTTGAAGTTTTTAGTAACTGAACTTTTTGCTTTTTGGCTAACTGGAAGTCTAGGTAAGCACCGTAAAGCCACCCTCATTATCAGTATGGTCGAACTCTTGGAAATGTCGATCAAGTTCTCTTAAAATCTACTGCAATTCGCCTTCCTGGTGAAGTTCCTCTCAACCCCACCAGCATCTTCAAGGATGCAAGGCTCCATTTCATCAAATGGTACCTGATTAGCTTTGCCGTGTACAGCCGCGACCACATCTCTCTGATCCACAAAATGCATTAAGCCGTATTTGGGACTTGCACTTCGGTGTAATAGGCAGCTTTAGCTGGGCGTTTACAATCCGCTCCGCTGCGAGCGACGAATGCTAACGATTTACACGCAGACGCGTTGAGGGAACTGTAGTGCGCATGTCTCAGTTAACTTACAAACATGTAGAAGGAATTGTAGTGCGCGTGTTCAGAACGATCGTGCTGGGCTAGTTGGGGTAACAGGGGCTAGTTGAGGTAACAACAGTGACAGTTGTTAGTTTGCCGCCGTCCTGTGTATATACCAGCCGTTTGTTCCGTGCGACCGAAGCACGCGCGGAACAAACGCGCGTTCTTCGCGTCCAGTCACTTGCCTGAAGTAGGGAAGCACCCACTAAACGAACCAGAACACTATGCAAACCAGAACCAGAGCCCAGGTTGACTCCATTCCTTGATCTTGCTTGCATGTGCTTGCGGGGGGCTTTGTCCGTTGCTCCTTCGCGCGTCCGGCGTCGCACACCCCCCACAGCGCATGCGCGTCCCCTCCCCCCTCTCCCTCCTCTCCTACGCTCCCCCCTTTCTCTCCACTAGGAATCCTTTGCTCTACGGAGCGGCGCGCACGGCAAGTGGTGAGACAGCTGCATACTCCGCTGGGGGGTGCCGCGGTGGTTCCGCGGTATGAAAATGACGGAGCGCACGCGCCTCATTCTCTCTCCTGTGCAGCGCCGCGATGAGTGCTCGGGCCGCTGCCGCGAAACGGGAGCGGCCACGTTTCTTCCGCTCAAGCTAACCATCTCCCCGCTGCTTCGCATCCACACATGGTTCCCATTAGCGGGAGATGGGGAATTCTTTTTCGTGTGTTCTTCGTGCTTGAGCATGGTGGCGCTGCAAGTATCGATATGCGTGTAGTTCGTCGCCTGAAATTCCCATTTCTTGCTAGCACATTCATTACTGCTCCATTGCGGGGAAACTGTGACTTTTTTTCAAGCACTGTGTTTTCAAGATTTTTATGGCCTACAGATGGACCTAAGTCGCCTATCGTTGGATAAACACCGAGGGGGGCCAACGTTCGTTAACACGCACTATGGATAAGCCTTAGCTCTGCACGTCGAACAAGGTAGGAAAGCGGAACCTGCTATGAAAAGATCATAATGCGTTAGAGAACGCATAAAAGTGTCAACATTCGAAGCAGTGTGGTTACGATCAGTGCGGGTATAGGTTTTTCGCTGTTTTAGCTCGGAATGTTTTTGTGTTAACAGAGCCCGTATTGCTCTTGACACACAATTAAGGACGAGGGTGGCGATAGGGGCTTGTTGGTCTGTCATACTTCTTGGATGTGGGCGCTAGAAGACGAGGACGAAGGGAAGAAGGACACACACACTGGCGCTGTGTCCTCCTTCCCTTCGTTCTCGTCTTCTAGCGCCCACATCAAAGAAGTATGACACAATTGAGAAGAACACTTTAAATGTTTAGCAGTCAGTACTCATAAAAAATGCTATTGTCATCAATAAAATGTTGAATGTCAATTGTTTAGCGCCACGAAGGTTAACATTAGCCTCCCGCAAGAGTGAGCCTGTACATTGTTCACGTTCAGCAGCCTTGGAGAGCCCAGCTCTTTGTGCGCCTTGTCGTACATGGACCATGTCTTGGGATGACCGCTTTCGGCGACAGTGTCGTTTTGTGTCACATTAGATCTTTCATCTCCATTGACTTGAGCGACTACTCGGGCGCCTTCCGTCAACCAACGAATGAGTGAACACTGACACGGTGAGATGGCGACATATCGAACTCCCAAACATTCCTGTAATATGGTGTGGATGAGGCGCATCACCAGGAAGGACCGCGAGCACTCTCCCTGAAGATAGAAATCTTCTTTCGGCTCCAGTGACAGAAAAACCACCTCCCGTGTTTTTTTTTATCCCTTAGCAGAATGTTATTGGTTTATCCGGTAAGAATATTTACATGCTTTTTACTCTAGGTAATGCGAAATGAATTCTTAAACCTCGTGACTAGGCCTTTACCACGCTTTACAACCCACTAAGGTTGGTTGATATTGGAGGAGGGGAAGTTAGCTTACGCACGCGTCGTGGCACTGTCGTCTGCTACTATATGAGAGTAAGGACAGATTTTTCATGATTACTCGTTTTCACTTCCTATGCATTGCAGCACTTGCTGTAACTAAGGATTGCTCTAGAGTTTTGCGTGAACGTAGCGGAAACTTTTCCAACGCTTTCTAGTGGGTGGTCCTCTTCGGCTCCTTTCTGACGGAACGCCACTCGAGTCTGTGCCCTGCCTTGACCGTCGCCATTACACATTGTCGCCGAGTGAAATAAACACCGTTACACCGGTCAGTGGCAACTCTGTGTCAGGACGTCAGGTGTAGGGCTGGCCTTTTTAGAAGGTCGTCAACGACCATCACCGATGACTATGTGACGCGTATGAGAGGTCTTTTAGAATCAGACCACTGTTCGAGAGTTCTTGTGATGTCACAGACATCCGACATTCCAAAATGTACTATTCACAAAATTTTACCGAATAATTTGCGGATGCGATAAGTTTGCGCCAAGATTGCGCCTACAAAGTCTTAATAGACGACGAAAATCGCGCCAAGTGGAAACGGGCTAAGAACTTTCCAACTTCTGAAAAAATGACCCCCCACTTTTAAGACTGCGTCATAACAGGTGAACGAGTCTTGCGTGTTTGAATACAACACCGAAAGGCACAGTGCCGAGTGGCGAACCTCAGCCCCCCCCTCACCACAAGCAGGCCAAAATGAGCAAACCAGAGGTCTACATGACTCTCACTGTGTTCTTCGACATTTCGGGGCTTGTGCGCCACGAGTTTGCACCACAAGGCACAACCATCGATGCCGAATTCGATGTGGCAGGGCTCATCAGACGAAGAGTTCATACCGTTCGGCCTGACATCGCGGGGGGGATGGAAAACTTCGCCATGACAACGCACCAGCCCACACCGCCTTCATGGCGACCAGCTGCCTGGTCGATACAAAGGTGCCAAGGTGCCCAGCCGCAATAGAATCCTTATCTGGCTCCCACACACATCGTTTGCTTACCAAGCTTGAAAACACCCATCAAAGGACATTTCGGGGAAGGCTTCCCGCGACGCCTTCAATGCCTGGAAATCTCCCTAGAAGTATTGGCGCAAGAGGAGCCTATGATGAAAACTTTTGGTGTGTTTTACTGACCTGATCAATGCATTTTGTTAAATCGACTCACTCGCATTACTTTCAGGACATACCCTGGATAACTCATGGAAGAGACATGTCTTAAGTACAGAGAGCAAAAACATTGAACACATTGCAAAACACATTGTCAAACTGAAACGAAATGAGCATTTTGTGAACAGCATTGTGCGGAATAAAATGTTTTGCCGCGGCCATCGCGTATGCAACTAAGCCTGTTACAGCAACTACGTGGCGCGCGTCAGCTGTATCACTACGGCCGCAAAAGCGGATAGACACGGGCACCTCCGGAAGGCCAGCGGAATTCCATGGCACGCAAGGCCGCCGGGGCCGCAGCTAGTTGTAATAAGTGCGGGGAGGGTGCCAAGGTCGCCGCTTTCTTTCGAGCCAGCGCGTATGCAAATTGGAGCGCGGCTACGCCAGAGGGCCTTCGCTCTCGCGAAAGCGAAAGCACACCGATTGCGTCAGGAGGACGCTGCTCGAAAATGGGTCGCAGTATGAGTAGCTTCCGCCACCCCGCTCGTTGTTCGCTCAGCTGGTACACCATGTGTCAGTGCTTCAGGTGTCGAACACGTTCGTGCGCATCATCAGACGTTAAGGCAGCTCGCACGCCTGAAGGAAGTGCGGAGCTGGACAACCTTTTTTTTCTCTCTTCTCTTTCCTCCCCTCTTTCTTTCTTTTTCTCCTGTTTCGTTTTTGCTGTCTTTCTTCTGCCTTTATTTTTATTTATTCCTTGCTTTCCCTTTATCTATTTCTTTCTCTTCCTATTTTCCCCCCTTTCTCTCTCTTTATATTTGGCGCTTGCTTCCTATTTTTTCTGCATTTTTATACGTGGTTTTGCCTGCGTTACGTCAAGCGCACTAGTTGATTTTTTTTTTGTTGATGATGGTAAGTGATATCATCAAGGCGTTCGAAGAACAAGACGAAGAACACTTCTCCTTGGTGCGAGTGCGCGCCCCATATGCTATATACACGTGAAGCGTTACGCCAAAGCGGCGACGACAGCATACTACAGCATACGAGAGCTCGGCCCCTTAAGTGCTCCGCACTTAAAATGACTGCGTCTCTGGTGAGATTGTCGAAAAAAGAGCCCCCCTTGTAGTGACCGAGAGCAACGATAATGTAATTAATTAATTATTTACTCAATTGATTAATTAATATCTTCTCATAAGCCTCGCAGAGGAATTTCAATACGATATGCAATTAAAGAAGTCCGAAAGAAGCAGGTTACTAGCAGAAACATCACAGCAATTACAGCAAAAATAGGCATATGACAACAGGTAGTGCTATCAGACGTTACATTACATGACATAATGGTTTAGCAGAAATGATATCAAGCACGAGCTGGTAGCTACTCATCATAAAACGCAGAAAGGAAGGTACACATATGGAACACATACGCAGTCGGCAAATGACGTAGATTGCCGCTTATGATAAGTGATAAGTAAAAAAAAAAATATGCTGCCATAAAGGTGCCTATCACAACCAAACCTGGGTCCACTTTTATTTGTTATATATATAAATGATATTGTGAATGTTGATGATTCGATTAACTACATTAATTACGCGGATGATATCAGTTTCTTCGTTTCAGGAACTAAGGATGACGAACTTATACATTTGGCAAATGAAGTAGTACGAAAAATATATATTTGGTCGGTAAAATCTCGCTTCAGATAAATTGCTCTAAGGCAAAGGCTGTGCATTTTAGAGCGAAATTCATGCCTTGCTATCTTACGAAGTCTCTTCCGCTAAAAGACTCGAAAGTAGAAGGACTGAAAGCTGGGCCAGTTGGTAACCGTACATTGAACATAATTTAACTCGGCGCACGACGACGCGGACACAAGAGAAGAAGGGACAGACCACAGCGCTGACTCGCAACTGAAAGTTTGTTGGAAGACATGAACGAAAAAAAGGAAGACGTCAACCCTCCCACCCATGTGACCACACCAAAACATGGAAAACGGCAGGTCAGCTGACATCTTGAACAAAGAAACAAGAAGAAACCTGATACTACCCACGTGTACTTCCCCAACAGCAGAAAAGTTAAGATAACGTGCTATCTAAGAACCTAACCTCCCTATCATGTAGGGCTATAGAAGGCACGCTAATGCATTGTTCACCCCTTTTTAGATATTATATGCTTCAATTATTTCTCGTGTTGTTTGATCTTTGTGTGTCGATAGAACTTTAGCTTCATAAAAGATAGGTGCGCACTTACACAGCACAGCATGTTGGGACACATGCGAGTATGCATTTCCTTGCAAAGAACGCCTGTGTTCCAACAACCTAATGTTGATGCACCTACTTGTTTGGCCTATATATACACGACCACAGGAAAACGGTAAAAGATAGACGACACCCTACCTACACTGTACAAAAGGAGTCGCGTGTTTGACCCCGTAGCCCTCTTCAGTTACTCCTGACACGCGCTTCTTAAGTTTCCGTTCCAACAATCCCACCAACCTTATTCAACTTATTAGGCGACGAAAAAACAACACTCACTCCAAACCGGCTAGCAACATTCTTCAAGTTGTGGGATAGTCTGTGTATGTACGGAAGTACTACTGAAGCCTATCAAGATTTCGTGCTGTTATCTCCGCTTGCGCAGTCGAAAACACACGAAATAGAGTGAAATCATTTAATAGCGCATGATAGCCATGGGAGACAAGGAAGAACGGGTGGGCGGCTGCATGGCAATGTAAAGCAGGAAACAACTCACATCTGATATCTCGCGTATATGGACCAATTGCGAGTACCTCCATTATAGACGTCACGGCAACCACTTCATGCATCACGAAGTGCGTTAGAAAGGCCAGAAACGCCAGGAGAGAAGAATGCGCTTGCTTTTTATATTTTCAGAGGGTCGTGAGGGGCCTTTTAAGGAACAGCCTGAAGTCGCTGTGACAAAAACTGCATGAGCCATCGTAACAAACGGACGGGCTGAGCGTTATCAGTGAAGTGCTTGAGCAGATGCTCGCGGTGATTAATACATTCTTTCCCTATTTTGTAGCGTCCTTGAAAGGCAGCATGCACAAAATGACATGCAAGCAGAGAGAAGGGGCGAATGAGCTTTGAGAACCTTGGAAACCGTAAGCTCTGGTATGCAGATTACATGACACCCTGCACCAATATTATTCAAGTCTACGCTGTTTAGATGCTGCACAGTGATGTTCCGTGCAGGGAATTCTCCCTTTTTCAGGGAATTTTCGACAGTCATATTTTGGACGAAAAGGAAAAAAGGGAATCTTCGCGATATTGCAGGGAATTTTGAGGGGCGGCGAAATTTTTTTTTATAACGATCAAAAGACTGTGGACATGAGGCTTTCGCATGTCGCAATCGTTTCTGGCGCATGTAGCACGCCAAACCACAGCCTCTAAGGTTCGTTTTTAAAGACCATAGTCTTTCTTGGGATAATTCAACGCAGAAACTTTGATGACATTGATTTGACTGACTGCTGGTTTGTGTGGCCAGCGATTCAGCTGCCCGGCGAAAGTTTAAGCCCGCGCTCAAAGCCCGCCCATCTTGATCTGGTGAATCTGTTCATACTTATGAACATTGTCAATCAAAAAGCAAATATTACGCATATTTGAGGCGCAATATCAATACGTACGTATTTGGCAGTGTGTGTGTGTGTTTATTTAGAAAATGCATAGATACGTAATGCTAAACACCGCAGAGTTTATTACGCTGCGCATGGTCAGCGCAATAAACTCGCCATCTCACCGTGTCAGTGTTCACTCATTCGTTGGTTGACGGAAGGCGCCCGAGTAGTCACATTTGCTTTGCCAATGAGCTGACAAGTGCTTTTGCATGGACTGGGCGCTCACGATCAGGTCTACCAAGATTTGCAGCGCTACTCGCCGCGGTAAGATGTGAAACTTCAAAATGAACGCCGCTTGCCCTTCGCGCTGGCGTGCGACCCAAGATGGAGGGGTTGACGTGAAACAAGGAATGGTCCTGCGTAGTTATCTGAGCTCTGACGTCGCTCCTCTACGTAGACATTGGCGCTCTGATATTACTCGCAGTAGCGCGTGACACTGCGAGAATTATTTGAGGTGACATGTGTAATTTGTGTAGTCTGTTACTTGAATACAGTGGCGTAGCCAGGGGGTGGCACACCGGGCACGTGCCCCCCCCCCCCCCCCCCGAAATTTGTTTTCGCCATGGCATACAGAGCGAAAAATGACCATTTCAAGGAGGTGCCCCTCCCCAAAATCAAAGGCGGTGCCCCCCCCCCCCCCCCCCCCGGAAAAAAAATTTCTGGCTACGCCCCTGCTTGAATACATGCGTGAAAGTTGAGAGAAATAAAAGACACACGCGGAATGTGTGCGCATTTTATTTTTATTTATTACTTGGAATCGCAGCGAGATATGAGACTAGTCTGCCTCCATTCCGTATGTGGTCGTGTTTTCGGCGTTCCTGCGTCGCGCCGGCACCAGCCCTGACAAAGCTTGGCGCGTTTTTGGTCCATCGTCCCTAACAGCAGTTCCGGCTGTGTGACTCGGTATGTCGGGATCAGGGTACATGACCGTTCCAGCCTCTCCAAACGTGCGCACACTGAGGGATTCGTCCCACAGAAACAGGCAGTGCACTACAGAGAACGCCGAAACGACACAACACCGCTCGCGTGCACGACCTGGCTCCGGCACGTCATGCGCTCGTGACCTTGCGTGCCCATGACGCCTCCTCGCATCATGCTTTCGAGCCCCGTAATGAACCAACCTGAAAAATTATTGTGGCCCAACGCTAAGTAAATTACAATTACCGTGTCCTTTCTTGTCTCGTACTTTTTGCGCTGTTCTTCACTCGTAAGAATATCGAAGCTCACATTGGTTTGATTGCTGCAGTATGAATAGCACTACCCAACTAAAAGTAGGCTCCTTTTATTCACATCCCTAATTGAATCACCTCTATACATTCTACCAGTATACATTAGTAAACAGTTATTACTGGCAAGTGACGGAAGTGTTCGTCGTTTAGCATCTGCGGCACTTATAAAGTCGAAGAGCAAATTAAGCGAACATAGGCGGCGACGTTTTTGTGAGCGCTGCATGAACAAAACGACGAATGCGCGCCATGTCGCACAATCTTGAGCCTTAATGAAGACTGCACATATTTAGGTGTCAATAGTGACGGTCGCCATGAATCTCACATAAGTAATGTCAAAATAAATTGATCACTCAGAATAGGTATTCTCGATAGTCCGTTCGTTTCACAACCTCCTGTGCTGCCCTTTACTCAGCCTTTGTACGCCTTCACAGCACCCATTGCAGAGCGTCTGCTGCGGCGTGCCTCAGAGTCGTATCCCACACTCTGGAGGAGTTCACTTGGCGGAATGGAATAAAGGAAGCCCTAAAAAACAAGAAAACGTAGCAAGGCTGTCATTTGAAAGTGCTATTGACACTCACGGTGTAGTGAAGTACCAAAATGAAAAAGGTCATGTTACTGAGAAATGTTGAAAAAAACATGGCTGATCCCTCTGTCAAAGGAATCGGTATAAAACGAAAGTGAAACGTGTATTCAGATAAGTAGTTGAGCGTTTATTGTGCATTGTTTCGCCACAAGGGAGAAGGAATGAATGCTGCAGCAACAAATTGTAATGTGACGTGAAGAACGGCAAGCAGCTCGAAACATGCAGCGCACACCTCAAGCAGAAAGGACGCACGAAATGAGCATACACAAGACGAGCACGGACTAACTGTCACAGCTCGACATTTAAAGCGCGCTGCTCTAACACAAATACGGACGAAACGAACGCACAAACATACACAGGACGAGCGCGAACAACTGCCACAATTATTACTTCGTGTGTAAGCGGCGCGCTCCATCCGTAAACGCGGCCGCTGCGGCGAACGAAGCGACCTTCGTGCACTCTTTAACCACTGCAACTTCAAAGCAAACTTGCGGTGGAAGCAGAAGGCGTGCGAAGCACCCGAATCGCCCGAATGCCCCGATCAGGAGATAAGCGCGCGCGCACGAGCGACCACGCCCCGTGAAGGCGCACGCTCATCCCAGCGAGAGGCGCGACGACCTTTAGAGCGCGCGCTCCGTGACACCTTCGCGCTATCTCGCTAGTGATGACGAAAACGCGCTGAAGTCGAGGAGCTCTGAGGACCGCCAACGGCATATGGTGTGTATAAATAGCTTGCCGTTAGCAAGCTGAGCAACGTACGCTCCCGTAGCCGAGTGGTTTCGCGCCGCGCGCTGCGGAGCGAGCGGTCGAAGGTTCGACGCCCAGCGACGGAGCTTTTTCTTCTAATTTTTCTTTGATCTCATTATGTTAGTTTATATTTTACTACGTCATATCCGTGACGGAAATACGTCAGAGGAGTCGTGGTGGACCCCGGCATAAAACACTTTCGTGTTAAAACTTCATGGCTTTTATCTTTCTTCGACGTTCGTCGCTTGGGGGGGATTCCAATTTGATTCAATGAACGGGCGTTTCCATGGGTATCGTAATGTACCTTCCTTGAGCAACTTATTTGTAGCAGTCAATGACTTCTCAGTCGGAGCGACCAAACGTAACAGTAATTTTCCGGTCTGCTGACGTCTACCTGGCTTTTTTAAACATTAAAATCACACTGCATGACCACGTGACAACTGCTGTTCGCTCTGCTTTTAATGAATGCCTCAGAACTCTTGTATAAGCCTTTGAAGCATCCGCTAGCAGGACCATCCGGTTTTTTTAGGAGCGAAGCTCCTTAGGCTGCCACCCTACCGTCGCCGTCGCCATTGAAGCTCCCTGGCACGGTGCCGGCTGAGGCGTCTCCCCCTCACGCGGGAGAATAACCCCCCGTATCCAGGAACGAACGCTCTTGACTTGAACTTCACTTGCTCCTTGACTTGAACTTCACTGCATTGAGGGCGGTGGCAAAGTCAAGTTGAAGTCAAGAAGCGTTTCTGAATACGGGGGTAAATGAGCTTTATGAGCGCTGGAACGCGGGTGGCGTCTGCACGATGCGCAAAGTGCGACAGTTCGAACGCATGCGAAACGGCGGCACATTAGTCTCCCTCTCCCTTTTTCTTCGACTCTACCCTCTCCCCTCAAACCGGCGAACGCGCGAAACCATCACTTCACCCTGTCGTGCGCCCAGTGGTTGGTCCGTAGCCTGGACAATGAAAGGCCGCGCGCGCCGTACGACGCGTGCGTCCCATTTTTAAGGAGCTTCGCTCATCGGTTGTATTTGTACACGGAGCAACTGCTAGTTTTTGCGAAACATTTCTTAGCGACCAGGTACTTTGACCGTTATTATCTATCTATTGTAAGCGTCCAGGCCAGCAGCCGCTCGGAATGCCTCCGACACGACGCAGAGACATCAAGGAACGCATTTTTACACTTCGAAGCAACGGGCAGCAAGGACTGCCCGTTGAGCGGCCGCTGAGCGTGAACCACGAGCGCGAGCGTTCACTCGTCCTGTTCTTCTGCGGTAGACCCGCTCGCAGCCGCCACTGTGGCACTGCCCCCCTCTCCTCTGAGGGGGGGAGGGGGGGAGGGGGGTGGAGGATGTGGTATGCACTGCCCTTGGCCACGGCGGGCCGCACGTGGTGCAAAAAAAAAATTGGCCGCGTATCTGCGTGCTTCGCTGCAAATGTCGTCGAAAGACGATAGTCTTGTGCCGACTGCACTGCTTGAGTACCACAATTTAATAGCTGGGCTAGCCGCTGGGCTCGTTTTTCGGACGTTTTCCGGGCACGCTTAGACGGACGCCGGCGTTTCTCCGCTGAAATTTGGTCGTCGGTCTTTTCTCTGCGTTCTCTGATCATGTCTTGTAGAGTGGGTCGTATTTCATCAAGCGGCCATATATGTTTTGCCTTGCCTGAGACAGCGCTCTTCTACGATGAATCAGCCGCATCTGGCTGGCATTGATCTACAGCGCTATCGGGGAACATCGGCTTGAGTTGAACTATGCTGCTGCCAGGTAGCAGCACCACAGCGCCGAAGTTAAATCACTGGGCAGAGACTTGTTTTGTACACAGCGGCGCATTTCCAGCGCCGCGTAATAAACACTAGGATCTTTATAATTACGTATCTATAGATTTTGTTTTAAAGGAACACTGTGAATAGTACTAAGGTATTGATGTTGTGCCTCAGGTATGCGTAATATTTGATTTTTAATTGTCCACGCTCACCCGTATGAACACATGCCCCTCGGTCAAGATTGGAGGTCGTAAGGCAGGGGGGTTAAACTTTGGCCAGTTAGCTTAATCGCGCGACGTGCCGACAAACAGAGAAATAGACAGACCAAAATTTCTCCGTTTAGGTATCCCGAGAAAGACTATCGTCTTTGAAAACCATGCGCCGGCCCAGTCTGTTCACCACTCGTTCGCCTTCGACTCGACAGCCCGTGCAGCTACCATTGCGCGATTGCCCCGCGTGCTCATGGCTATGCATTGGGGTGCTCCTCGGCGGCGGGCGTCTTACAGAGTGCGGCTGTCGGCCTCTCCGCCAGGGCGTCACCACTTCCTCCTGTTCGTCCTTCTCGGCAGGCTGCCGGTTCCTGCAGCCCATGGCAGCCACCGCCTGGCTCCGTGCCGGCCGCACCGCACCCCGTCCTCTGTGGCCACCAGCGCCACGCTGCTTGCGTGTGCCGTCCCCAAGGTTGGACTCGTTCCGCTTTCCTCCGTGAGATGATACTTCTGCACTTGATGTCTCTTGTTCTGGGCACCTTCGGCATTGTTTAAGTCGTTAAGGACCTCTGCATCGTCGGCGTCCACGCACTCTATCTCCTTGTCCCACACGCCGTCTCGGGGATTTCCGTCAGCCTCCTCATAATGCTCGACTCTTTTTCGCGGTACTGCCCCTGCTCTTTTTCAGCATCATCGCTCTCTTTGTAGTTCACCGGCCCCGACTCTAGTGGGCGCGTGCGGTGAGCTGCGGCGGCCACGCTGCGGTCTCACGCTGCCGTCTGAGCAACCGCGTAGCGTAGCCGACTGCTTGCTTGGCTGCCGCTCATCGGATAGAACGCCTGGAAAACCCTTCCGTAGCAACCTCGTCCGACCCCTCTGCCACCTCTTCGAAGTTGTTCTCTGCCTCGTCTGCTCCTTCCAAGTTTACAATGCCGCGTCTCTTCGCGCCATGTTCGCCTGCTACGTTCTCCTCCTCTCTGTCATCTCCTCTTCGTGATCCCGACACTCCCCGGCCTCTTCACAATCCCGGTGAGCTGAGCCTTCACATCGGATTGCCGGTACTCGTCGGCTTCTTCGGCGTCCAGCGATTCTTCGGCCTTTTTTCCAACGATCACGATGCCACCTCGTTGCACGATTCCTCAGCGCCTGCCGCGCCATGCGCGATCGCCATGACGTATTCCTCGGCGCCCTTCTCATTCTTTCGACGCAGTGCTCCCGTGGCTCGCGCCGTACACCTGGTCATCGCCAGGCGTCGACGATCCGTCTTAATTGTCGGTGTCCCCCGCGGCGCCACTTATTGCAACTGCCACTCTACCCGGGATGCCGCTGACATTCGCAGAGCAGCTACGTAATCTTAAGGGGGGGGGGGGGGGCAAGGCCTCGATGACCATGTCTGCTGGGACGGGGCTCGTCCCGTCAGGCAGCAGATGTAGGAGTCGGGGCCAGCCGCCAGAACCCCTCAGTGACGACGCAGAGACACCGAGGAACGCATCTTTATTCCTCGGAGCCTCGGGAGCGAATGCCCATCCAACGACCTCTGAGTGCGAGCCGCGCGCGCGAGGGCCACTCGTCCTTTTATTCTGCGGCTAGCTCACTGATAGCCGCCGATCTATCTATCTATCTATCTATCTATCTATCTATCTATCTATCTATCTATCTATCTATCTATCTATCTATCTATCTATCTATCTATCTATCTATCTATCTATCTATCTATCTATCTATCTATCTATCTATCTATCTATCTCTAGCCGCCTATGCCTGGGAGCTCTTTTTGTGGACACCTTAACTTGATGCATTCCAAAATTTGGCATGGGAGGACATAGTGAATAAGGAACATGACGGACAGGTCGCGACACGAAAATTTTGGCACATCCCCACGAGCTATGGGGGGTCGATCTTATGGGAAGCACGCGGAGAGAATGTGACATTACTGTAATTTTTTTTATTGAGCGAAACGTTGCACATGACGCTAAAGATATGCACAGTACTGCTGGATTCAAATGCGACAACAAATATAATGACTGGTATGCGCAATTGCTCGAGATAACCAAGTGTTGTCGCGACGAATATGGTCTCTGAAGATAATGTTGTGCATTCAACTCGTTAACCCAGTTGGCGCATACCCGCATACCACGTTCCTTGGGATGTGAGTATGCGCCACGGGTGACACCCAAGAACAGGTAAAATGGACATTAGAAGTTTTAACCGTGGAGGTGTTCAAGCTTCGCAAAACTGCAGGATTATCCGCACATGAGCTAGTTATCTTCAAGATATGAATTTGTTAACATACGCATTGAAAATTTCGAATATTTATGTATCAAAAAAAAGTTTCCCCGGGGTCCATTTTAGTCCTCGTGCTTCTTCTTTTATATATAAGGGACACTACAGACGTTCAGAATAAGATTGTAAAATTGCTAAACCTTCATCCCAATTGAATATTGACTTTAAAGTGAAAACTAAACAACATAAATGTAATCATAAATCATTTCTTCTTTCCACTAACGTCATAGTATATCCATAGGCATTTGAATTTAACAATGCATGTATATTCAGATGTTTTTGTTTATTTTTCTTGCTGTTAGCCCCGCTACTAAAACGGAATTGTTTGATTCCGACAATATCTTTTCTTTCTAGTGCAAAATGTATGTGCATCTGATACTGAATAAGTAAAATGCAAAACTGGGCGAGTTGGTGGAGCTTCATCGTGGCTAACAGCACGAAAAACACAGACGACGACGAGAAGTGGGCACGGCACAGCACTGCCGTGTCCTTATTCTGAAGGTATATGATGCCTGAAAAAGCATGTTATAAGATATACAACATTTTTGTGTATGTGCGCTGCAATAGGCACGTTCTAAATGTATGGATCGTGTTGAATGCGTACGTATGAAGCAAATATGCATATGATACAAGCTTTGTCAAGCTTCTTTCCATAACTGTTCTCCGCGAATTAAAGCAAGCCCCCCCGCCCCCCCCTCCCCCCCCCCCCCCCCCCCCGCTTTAATATACTGCTGTCCTTTCGGGGGAATGTCCCTTCGCTAGTCAAAAGGTGAATGACGCTCACTATTTGCCACGTGGATACGTAAACCCGCATAAGATGGATCGAATAACTGGTATCTCATTGGTACGCCTGCGAGACACACATCAACATTAATTGGCAAACAAGGAACAAATCACTAATCAAATGGATCCGCGCAGGAAAGAAGTGCCGTAAGGCAACTACCAAGAACAAGTAAACCGCAAACGAAAGTGTGAAGTAAAGATTTTTAGGAGCAATTAGCTGTGCAACAATTACGGAGGAAGGCATCGTAAATTCGCGAACTCTGTCATTTCTTCCTGCCTCTGCGAAGCCTAACTCCCCACGCTGGCGCCGCCGCTTGCACTTTGAGAAGAAAAGAAAATGTCTGGCTCTGCCTCGCCGTGGTTGTGCTTCTTCTCAAGGATGGAGACTAGGCATCTAGACTTTACGTGCGCTTATCGACATCGATATAGGCAGCTCCTTATTCGCGGTGGACCTGTTGCCACGTGACTTCGCAGAGGGGGCAGTCCCGCTCACGCGAACAGAACGCTCGTAAAGAGCCAGATTTGACCCCTTGGTTGCTCGTCTCCGATCTCCTCAGGGCGAATAATGACCTCCTAGCATGGGTTGGGCCAACTGGAACTTGTTTTTTTTAAGATATTTTCTTTTGTTCTCTTTTAATTCCTTCAGAAACTGCGTGAGTGGCATGAGATCAACGACCAACAAACGCGTTTTCAGAAGCATGCGCTGATGAAACACACAACGGCACATTACTGCATCCTATTGAGGTTCTGTCATCGCAGTGAGAACAAAACAAGACCAAACCGCCGACGTATTCATCTGTGCCCCCCCCACCAACAATCGATCCCATCAGGTCAGGTCAGGACACGTCAGGCCAGGTCAGTTTATTACCTTAAAGCTTATTACAACCCGTCAACAGCAGTATATACCCTTTGCGTGGACAGCTGCACGCATTTAGCGTCTGACGCCATAAGAGCTGGTCATTACTGGCACCCTCTTTGGTCTCTGCTTCTAAAAAAGTCCTCGGACGACGACGGGAAGCTGTCAGAAATCCCCTGCTGGTCCACAAAAGAGGTCTCTAGTACGACATACTGCCTATTTGGACACAAAGCAGGGACCAGACGCGCTTTTGGGGAGAGGTCGCCTTTTGTCCTCCCTCCTACTCGGTGTCCTAATATGCTTGCGGGAAAGTGGCAGTTTTTCTGGATCCCTCGTTCACTGCTGTGCCGAAACTGATTCGTATTTTGACCTCGGTCCATTCGATTCGCCCTGCAGCCCTCCCTGAAGTGGTCATGCCGTTTGAGTGCCGTCGACGAGCAGGGAACATTTCAGCAAGTGCAGCAGAAACGAGATGGCGAATCGAATACCACAGTGCACATTTCCTGCAAGCCCTAAGCTACGGTCGGTTGTGATTCGTTAAAATGGGCGCCGCTTACGTTGACTGGCATTTCTAACTACTGGAAAGCGTTCACTCACGCTCTTGTTGGATGCAGTTAAAATGGCGGTGAGTGCAGTTTGCTCTGCCATCTGCTGCGGTTCCAGCCATCTTGTGCTGCACGGACTCGCACAACCTCACAAGCATGTTCAGGGAATTCATCAACTATACTCTGTTTCAGAAGTTCCCTTCAGCACTGTGGAGGTTACAGGGCCCCTTAGCCAATAGGAAGGACGATTAGCCTCTCCACATGTATTCATCCGCGCCGCGTCGTCTGCTAGCATCCCCCCTGGCGTCTGCGCGCACACGTTCAGCGAGCAGACGGCAAGCGCCGAAAAAAATAGAAGATGGCTGCACTCATCGAGGCTGCTGCTCTCCGCCTCGAGTTTATCACGTCGTCGCCGTGAGCTCTGTGGCCCGTACGTTCCAAACAGAAGCTTGTATTTGCTTTAGATTTGAGTCTTGGAGCTTCGGCAGCAATTTATTCGTGACTACATTGCGCTATTTCCATGAACCATGATCCAATTCTCGGCGCGTTAGGTTTAACAGGCGTGGTTAAAGCAATAGCTTATCTTGCCAATAACAACAGAGCGTACCTGATGCTTTGTCCTGATCGTGAGATGGGGCAAAGCGATAGCTCATTACACCTTTCATTTGTTGCTGCGAGCTTTTTGAGCGACCGTCAAGGACACGTTCGGATCGAAGCGGGTGGTCACGTCTGCATGGGCGCTGCCATGTTGATTTTTAACGACAGTTACCGACGGTTACTGATACAACAGTTAAAGAAATACGACGTAAATGCGATGAAGAACAAACAAATTACTTGTTGATGTGCAGAAGCAGATGCTAAAGAAGGGCAAATGTCTCAACCTTGCCAACTGCAAGGCAATTATATCTGGATCTATGTTTTCCTGCGCAAGCGTGTGGCTTGTTTACACCCCGTAGCTTTGGCAGTGCTGAACGGTAGTGGTGAAACAGAGTATAGCTTGGCGCGACAGCTGCACTTTATTGAAACGAATACAGAGGTGCCAACGCCGCCATGTTGAACTCGTGAAACAAATGCCAGAGTACAGCGTCATCCTGAGCTGGTTCACTAACAGAGGATGAGACTAATGGACCTTTCGTAATGATCAATGGCCGCCAGCTCAAGCACAAACACGTAGAGCCCAGGACGCCGCGTTCCAGGATGCGCTGCACTCACTGGAGAAGGTTAGAGAAGCACCCACATAATAATACCGCAAGAAATACCTACATCGTGCGGCTTGACTGATTAATGCATACGCGTCATTCAAAACACATCGAATTATTCTCCACTTCCGACGACACTTTCTCTACGTCGCTTTTAAATGAAACAATTTTGGTGTATAAATGTTTCCGAAATGTCAATTTTTACTTTTCATTCATGTGTGGCTGCTGCTTCGCCTGTCTCGCTTATTAGATAACAGTTTCTGAACTGCTTTGGACTCTTGTTTCCAGTTGCTATTTCATCACGACAATCATTTTTGCCATATAAAATATCAGAAAAACCAGACGAGGTAACAAGTGACGCTCATATTGCTTCTCGACTTAACAAAGCCCTTGGAGGCTTTGATGATGAACGCTGTTTCGCATAGTTCTTTTTCTTTGTAGCGCGGCCACCGAAGCGAAGAAAATACTGGCTTACAAACCCCAGGGAAGGCCGACACCTACCGCCATCCAAATGAAGGGAAAAAGGCAGTAGAATGTACCGCTTCTGTAAGATTCCGCCAGAGATTGTGACTAAAACAGACAGGATTCGGCCACACACGAAGAGAAATTGTTCAACGCATCATCATGTTGAGTGGTTACTGTAAAACATTAGACACACGGACGAAGGTGAGAAAATAAAGACACTGGTGAATAATACAGGTGTTTATTGAAACGCTCGGCAAAATATATAGGTGCGGCTATCTAGAGTTGATGGCCAAAGATGACAACGGTTCAACATGGTTTGAAAGAGTGGGGTACATGTCATGAAGGTAATCAAATTTTTTCTCTGTCAGAACAACTGAAAGAGTGCTGATAGAAACTGTGCCTTTAATTTTTATGTCGATAGCTTCTATAATTACATAATTACTTCCTCTCGGCAATCACTTCAGTGCTGTCGAAGTGTGCTTGGCACCCACAAGTGCACGGATGGGCTGAAAGGTGGCACGGGATTGCGCATGCCTGAACGTTTTTGGCGTGTTCTCTTGCTCTAACATTGACGCAGTGTCCCGTCTGCCCTATGTAAACGGAACCACATGACAGTGGTATGCTGTATATTACGCCCTGGTCACACGGCACGTACTGCTTCCAGTGTTTCACCTCGCATCACGTTCCCAGCTTGTCGCTGTTGACGCTCCTACACAGCATGTGTTCTTTTAGTGGGGCAGAACAAACTCCTTGAATGTGTTCGCGCTGAGCAATCTTCTTCAGGTTGTGGCTAAGACCATCCACAAATGTAATTCCTTCTATTTGATGGTGTGGGTTCTGATCCTAAGTTCTTTGTTTTTTTCTGTTGCACACCTTGATTTTTACGAGTACTGAGAAGCTTATGGCTCTGATGACACGCGCTGGGTAGCCAGCATGTGGTAACCTTGTGACCTGGCGCTGAAGACTGTGTCTCATTTAATGTGAGCACGACTCCCCTAAGGCCGGTAAGAGAGCCAAGACCGCCGGTCTCCTGGTGACATTCTTTGAGTGAGATGACTCAGACGGGGGGCGCTCTCGGTTTACCTGGGTTCATACCTCCAACAACATCTTCAGGCTCGAATGTCAAGACGAGGTCCAAGAGCCTAAGTCCGTTATCTGAAGGTTTCTCGACTGTAAAGGTGAAATCCAGACAGGATTGGCTGAAAAAGCTTATGATTTCTTTTTCTTTTTCGGTGTCGCATCTAGGTTTTGTTGAGTCATCAGCGCAGGGTACAAGATAGTCATCTACATAGCGGCACAGTCCTAACACATGACGCTGGTGGACGAAGTTTTGAATCTCCTGTCACAGGCGGCAAGGAAAATTTTCTACAGGTATGGTGCCGCCCGATAAAAAAAAATTGCAGATTCCGCTGTTTAGCACGTCCATATTTCCTTCAAGAGAACTCACTGTTCATCTGAAAAACGTGCTCAATACTTGCAGAAAAGTACCTGGCGTCGTCCTGAAACTGAACGACGTTTCAATCTTCGAGCATGTTGCATAAGACCGGCGTAAGCTGGCCATGTGAGTTCGAGTAGTGCATGCCCTGAATGTCAATCGAGAACGCCTGGGATATTATTGTTTCTATGTACCCGATGAGCGAGGCTACTTCATTCGAACCCTTTACCCTGAAGGGGTCTGATGCGTCCACCTGCTTGAGGTGCTTTGCTAGAAAGGCCGAAAGAACAGCCTGCCATATTCCCTTCTCACAGGCAAAAGCACGAAAGGGCGCTTTGGTATTGTGTGTCTTCTCTGAGAAAAACGTGTTCAGGCAATTTTCCTTTGAACCCCTGACTCGGCTTTTTCTGCCATCACAGATACACTCTTTCCAACGCCTGGAACGCAAGTGCCTTCCTTATTTTTTCACGTAGTCCGGATTCACCAAACAAAAATTCTTGGTCGCCGCCGCAAGCGGTTCCTCCATGTGTAATACAGGAAAGTGGCGCTACACAGGACAAGGACGGAGTCGAGGGAACAAGTACAGGCACACACTACCAACTGATTTACTTTTCAAACAACACTCAATGTAAATGACAGCACGTGCATGTGCAAAGGGCCAACATCAAAAGCGATCTTGCAAAAAAACAAATTCACTATCGTGCAAAACGATCGATGGCACGCTGACACACCTACTGCCGAACAATTTGATAAAATAAGCCTCAGCTAACTCTCTTGCTACAGCATCAAGACTGCGTTTTAAGATCTTTGTAGAAGTAAACAAGGGTACAAATGTGCATGACTTACAGTGAAACGGCAGATGCGAACCCGTCGCATTTTTGATGGACAACGCGTGCTCCTGTAAGCAGACATTAATGCATCTGTCTGTTTGGCCGATGTACACGTTACCACAGCTTAATGGAATCTGGTACACCACACCCACACAACACTCCCCAAAAAGATGTTCATTCTTTATATCGCAACAACGTTTCAGATCACCAGCCTTCATTACACGCCTACAATCGCGAGATAATTTACATGGAGCTAAAAAGACTACGGGAGTGCCATATCTTGAAGCAACCTTCTTAAGATTGTGTTCGACTATGTCCTCTCTCTAGGGCGCTTCGAGTACTGCAGGACACGTTCACATTCCCGTTGAACGTCACCGGAACCTTCCCTCGGGTTCCTAGTCATTTCTTCTAGTCGTTGTTCGCGAAAGACAACGGGTACTCCACAAAAAGTCTGTCGTATGCTTAAGAGCGCTCAGGGCCGAGAAAAAAGCGGACTACTTAGAAAATCAGTGAACAGACGTGCCTGGTTTCAGAGGGTGTCAACGAACGCCAGTTAGTCAGCAGCTCCGTAGTGCTTGTTTCCTTCGTCCGTGCGTCCAAATTTTGCTGCAGCCACTCAGCATGCGAGATCACCAAGTAGACCTGACGCAAACCATTCTAACGGAATATCACTGCACCAAATTATGGGGAAAAATAATCATTCGGCTAATTAAAAAACTTAGACAACGCAAAACATCTTCCAACCATATATTTCATGCAACTGGGGTCGTAACAAACTTCTTCAATCAAGAGAGCGCAAAGTCCATATAGGAATACACTAAAAGTTTCGCAGAAGCAAAGCCACATGCAGCGCCTTATTATTGTGTGACACAGCAAGCACCATCTTTACTACATGCGCTAGTTACAACAGCGAAGCCAGTGCAAATAATACTCATTAAGAGAACCGCACTCACATACATACAGTAGAACCTCCAATAAAATTATGCGTGAAGTGCAGCGCGCATGGGAATGACGGACAAAAGGAAAGAAGCAAACAGGACTATCGCTGACTCTGAACTCAAAATTTTTAGTGCAAGAAAACAAACAATAGATATCTGTCCGCCGCGGTGGATCAGTGGCTACGGTGCTCGGCTGCTGACCCGAAGGTCGCAGGTTCCATCCCGGCCGCGGCGGTCGCATTTCGATAGAGGCGAAATGGCAGAGGCCCATGTACTGTGAGATGTCAGTGCACGTTAAAGAACACCAGATGGTCAAAATTTCCGGAGCCCTCCACTACGGCGTCTCTCATAATCATATCGTGGTTTCGGGACGTAAAACCCCAGATGTTATTATTATCAAACAATAAACATCTGGACGTGTCAAAACCACGTGGCCGAAAAAACGCCAAACAACTAAATATACAGAAAACATGGGTGACATTGCGTTCTTTTTTCGATTCATCATCTCTTGCAAGTGTTAGTTAGATAATCAAATTCAATGTCACTGAAGTTGATAGACGGCTTGCTGACACATGACTCCCCTTTCTTTCCGATATGGAAGGCTTCGACGATTTGTCTGGCTACCTGCTGTCTGTGACGCGCTAGAATCAATGTTCTCTAAATGGGGGCAGCAGCCGCACTCGTGGCAATGGTCTGCGAGGGTAGATGGTCGATCTTCAGTTAGTGCAACGCCAGGTCGCGCAACGTAAGGCAGACAACATTAACGGCGTTGCTATTTGCTTTATTGGCAGAAGCCTCAGACTAGTTACGGCTGATAAGGAAAGATTCTTTGTAGTTCTTCCGGAAGCGTTATACAAGGACAAAGCACTAGCCACTCTCAAAAAAGAATTTGAACAGGTTCAGAGCAAATTGCCCACAGTAAAAAAAAAATAAATAAATAAAATAAACAGCCCTGAACCTATCAAGTAACATGAAGTCAGATCCTCTCACCGCAGAGCTCAAAGCAGCCAGAAAAAGTGATCTCGAAGTGTTCTTTGCCGCCCAAACCCATAAATCTGAAATTCCGTTCAGGGCGATGGCCACGGAAAAGGTCACAAGCAGCACGCTCTATCAGGCTACTTACAAAGGCAATTAGCCACTCTAAATGCTGACGGCCCTTTCAGAGCAAAAGATTCTTTGAGCTTGCTTGAATATTTCAGGCTAAAAAACCCGGGCACCTGTCACGCCATGAGCGTTGACACTGGAAACCTGTATTATTCATTTCCGCACGAAGATCTAATGACATATGTTCGAAAGTGCATCACCGAGCGCAACGACAAATACATCTTCTTCACGTTTAGTCATGTACCCTCAGAATCGTTCTTAGAACTGCTGTATTTCTACCTTAAAGCCACCTTCGTTGCACATGAACAACAGTGTTTCATGCAAAAAAGAGGTGTTTGTATTGGTTCCAGAGTTGCCCGGCGTTCAGAGAAATTTTCCTCAGTTTCGTAGACAGAAAACTGGCTGAACAACTAAAGGGTATAGCCTTGAATGTTTTCAGATATGTGGACGATTTTCTGATACTCTTTGATTCTGATGATTACTGCCGTGTTTCTGTGCACATTTTGAAGATCTTCCGTGAATATGGCCGAGGCCTTAATTTCACATTTGAATTGATGCAAGAAAAAGTCGCTTAGGTTCCTTGACCTCAGGATGGAATTCCGTCGAGCGCACGTACGCTGAATGTATCACCCACGCTCGTTGAAAGTTTGCTGAATTTTGCTTCCAATCATTCAAAGCTAATCAAGCAAAACATTGCATTTTCAGGCATATGTGCAGTCTTGTGCAACTGATGCGAATATGGCACGACCCAGGGCTTTCAGGGGCAAACTGAGCGGTTGCAACAGGCATCGCACCCCGATATGGTCACACTTATGGCTTGGGAAAAAATGAGCAAATACGTAAAGAACAGCAAGCAAAACGAAGGAGAAGAGCAACACCCAGGGAAACCACAAAGACGTGCACAAGTCAGCGCATGCCATCAGGAATGTTGCCATGCGATATGGTGTTGATGTCATGTTCTCCTCTCCCCGGAAGCTGTATGGTATATGCGCAAAACTAAATAAACGCCTTATCTCTCGCGCACGGAATGCCGGATGCGGGGTGAAGCATTCGAACAAGTTTGTTGACTGTGACGTGGGAATTCTCAACCAAATACCGCTGTCCTGCGGCAAGACCTACGTAGGGCAGAGTGGCAGATGCATTAACATCAAATTAAAGAGCACAAACGCACACTAACTGAAGATCGACCATCTATCCTCGCAGATCATGGCCACGAGTGCGGCTACTATCTCCCATTTTTAAGACACAATGATTATAACGCATCGCAAGCAAGTAGCCAGAGAAATTGTCCAAGCCTTCCGTTTCAGAAGGAAAGCGGAGTCATGCGTCAGTAGGCTGTCGATCAACTTGAGTGACATTGAATTTGATTGTCTCACTAACACTTGCCAGAAATGATGTATCGAACAAAAATAACGCGATGTGACGAGTCTTTTCTATATTTTTAGTTTGGCGTTTTTTCGGCCACATGTTTGTGACAAGTCGAGGTGTTTATTGTTTAATAATCATATCTGGGGTTTTACGTCCCAAAACCAAGATATGATGAAGAGATACGCCGTTCTGGAGGGCTCCGGAAATTTTAACCATCTGGAGTTTTTTAATGTGCACTGACATCGCAGTGTACATGGGCCTCTGCCATTTCGCCTGCATCGGAAAGCGACCGCCGCGGCCAGGATCGAACCCGCGACCTTCGGGTCAGCTGCCGAGCACCGTCGCCACTGATCCACCGCGGTGGCCAGATATAGATAGTTTTTTTTAACGCGATAGCGTTAAAGAGCTCGTTTCGCAGAAATTCCGGCGTCGTCGTCGGTATCGGCGTTGGTGTCGGCGTCGCTGGTTGCGAGCGAAAAATCATCATCTTGGCCGCAACCGAAAAATCGAGAAAGATGCAAATAAAGTAAATAATAAAAATTTCCGGGTCTGAGGGAGGATCGAAGCCAGGCCGTCTACGTGGCAAGCAGGTGTTCTACCACACAGCCACGCGTCTGCTTGGAAATACAGTGAAAATAACTTCCCCTGCTTGGAAATGCAGCGAAAATAACTTTCATGCTCTACAAACACACGCATCCTGTTACAGGCGTCACAAGAAAACTTGTAATATTGCAGTAATATTGTGTGGTACAAGCGTACATTGCCATCGGGCGTCAGAACATGCGAATATCATAACGACATCGTGGTTTGAAGCCGGCCACCCATTAAAAAAGGCACACACGTTACTGCGTAAAGACAACGTAGTGGGTGCATAGCAAGTTCGAAAACATTTCACGCGCATAATTGCTCGTGGTTTAAAGCTCGCTGCCCAGTACATAGTATATATGCACTAAGTGGTTGAAGTACGCACTAGGCACAGGATATCGCTATCGCGTTCAACTCTTTAAGACCAAGCATATGGATCCCCCCAAATTTTTTCAATAAAAATTTTGAGTTGAGAGTCAGCGCTAGTCCTGTTTGCTTCTTTCCTTTCGTCCGCCGTTCCCGTGCGCGCTGCACTTTACGCATGATGAATATGTACCAACTCGCTCAAAGTGACATTTTATCGACGCCCGGAAATTCTTAATTTCTGATTCACTCACAGATCTTTAACATTAATGCTGCGTGTGGCAGCCCCTCGAGATTTAGAAACGGATATCGAAAAAAATTAAAAAGAAAATGGTCCGCCATTTTTTAACAGGACTCTTCAGAAATGTGTATGAGTAGTGGCACTGGCCACATGGGTGGGAAGAATGCCGCTTGATTTCATGGGTGTGGCCCGGGGTTACCCCGTGGCCTCTCTCTGGGTGCGTGCCTAACATGGTTGTCTGTCATCATCGTCATCATCATCATCACCGGCCTGACAATGCCCACTGCAGGGCGAAGTTCTCTCCCATGTTCCGCCAATCAAGCTTATCCTGTACTTTCTACTGCATATTTAGTCTCAGCTGCCCATCTAATTTTTTCTCCCGCTCACGCGATTGCCTTCTCTTGGAATCCAGTCAGTTACCCTTAATGACCAGATGCTGCTGACGCGCTACATGCCCGGCCGATGTCTATTTCTTCTTCTTGATTTCAGCTATGACATCCTTAACCCCCCGTTTGCTCCTTGACCCACTCTGCTCTGTTCTTGTCGCTTCAGGTTACACCTATCATTTTCCTTTCCATTGCTCGCTGCCACGTCGTCAATTTAAGTTGAACCCTCTTCGTAAACCTCCAGGTTTGTGCTCAGTAGGCAAGTACCCGTAAGATGCAGCTGTTATATACCGTCCTCTTGAGGGATAGGTGTAAACTACCATTCATTATCTTAGAATGATTGCGAAATGCACTCCACCCCGTCTTGATTCTTCCAGCTATTTCATTCTCATGGTTCGGCTCCGCAGTTTACTACCTGTCCTAAGTAGACGTGTTCCTTTACAACTTTTCAGTGTCTCGCCCCCCTATCACAAAGCGCTGTTCTTTGCCGAAACTGTTGCATATAACCTTAGGTTTATGCACAATAATTTTCAGACCCACTCTACTGCTTGCCGTGTCCTATTCAGTAATCATGAGTTGTAATTCCTCTCCTGAGTAACTGATCAATTCAATGTCATCAGTGAATTGCAAGTTACTGAGATACTCTCCATTCACTCTTATCCCTAAGTATTCCCAATCTAGAGCCCTACAAACCTCCTGTAAAGACACGGTGAATAGCATTGGGGAGATCCTGTCTCCCTGCCTTACACCCTTCTTTATTGGTATTCTGTCGCTTTTTTTATGCAGTACTATGGTGGCTGTGGATTCGATGTAGCTTTCTCCCAGTATCTTTATACTGTATATGCTCCGTAGACAGCCTGATTCGGCAGTGCGTGCATGGTTGCTGATATTTTAACGCGATAGCGTTAAAGAGCTCGTTTCGCAGAAATTCCTGTGTCGGTGTCGGCAACGGCGTCGTTGGTTGTGAGCGAAAATTAATCATCTTGCCCGTGACCGAAAAATCGAGAAAGATGCAAATAAAATAAATAATAAAAATTTTCGGGTCCGAGTGAGGATTGAACCCGGGTTGTCTGCGTGGCAAGCAGGTGTTCTACCACACAGCCATGCCTCTTTTCTTTTTCTTTGATACATGGGAATAAAACCATCAAATATTGTCATCTGACAGCCACGCCTCTGCTTGGAAATGCAGTGAAAATAACATTCATGCTTCGCAAACGGAAGCGTCCTTTATATAGGCGTCGCAATATAACATGTAATATCCCAGGAATATTGCGTGGTACAAGCGTACATTGCCATCGGGCGTCAGAATATGTGTCCATCAGAACGATTTCATAGTTTAAAGCCAGCCACCCATTACAAACGGCACAGAACTTACTGCGCATATTCCCTTAACACCACGTAGTGGGTGCATAGCAATTTCGAAAACAGTTCCCACATTTGCTGCGCATAATTGCTCCTGGTTTAAAGCATGCTACCCATTACATAGTATGAACTAAGTGATTGAAGTACGTACTAGGGACAGGATATCGCTATCGCGTTCAACTCTTAAAGGCGAAGCTTAAGGGTCCCCAATTTTTGACCGAATCAAATGCCTTATCGTAATCTATGAAGGCTATGTATAGGGGTTGGTTGTATTCCGCAGATTTCCTTGTCACCTGATCGATAGTATGAATATTGTCTGTTGTTCAGTAACCTGTGCGAAATCCTGCTTGGTCCTTAAGGTTGATTGAACTCTAATGTCGTCTTAATTGTATTAGTTATTACTTTTGTTAACAGCTTGTAGATAGACAGTAAGCAGATCGGCTTGTAATTTTTCAAGTCCTTGACGTCCCCTTTCTTATGGATTAAGATGATGTTGGCATTCTTCTAAGGTTCTAGTACCTTCCCCGTCAATTGGCACTTCGTGTACAGGGTGGCCGGTTTTCCAAACATAATCTGCCCACCGTCTTACAACAACCGGTCTGATGTTACCTAAACCTCACCATCAGCTGTGCCTCTTTGCAATCCCTCCTGGGCTTGCTTTACTTCCCCCTGTCGTTACTGTGGGATGTCCAATTCCTCTGGGCTATTACTGTTTCTTACGTTATCATCCTGATTGTCTCGGCCGCTGTAGAGATCTCTGTAGAACACCTCCGGCTACTTCAACTACCCTATCGATATTGTTAGTGACTTTTGCCTTCCTTGTCCCTTAGTGCATACATCTGGGTTTTGCCTACGCATAGTTTTCTCTTCACAGCTTTGACGCTTCCTCCGTTCTTTAGAACATTCTCAATTCTTTCCATGTTATACCATTTTTATGTCGGCTACCTTACGCCTATCGATTAACTTCGAAAGCTCTGACAGTTCTATTTTGTATGCGGCATTTCAGGCTTTCATGGTTTGACGTTTCTTAATGAGGTTTTTTGTCTGCAGAGAGAGCTTGCCAGTGTCCCGTCTTATGACTGTACCCCCCAACTTCAATTGCACACTCTTTACTGACACTAGTCAGATTATCATTCACTGAGTCAACGCTAAGGTCGGTTTCCTCGGTTAGAGCCGCGTATATATTCTAAAGCGAGACTCATATTTTCTGTACTTTCCCTCTGAGCGCTAGCTCAATAATTCGTCGTTCACTGACTCGCGCAAGCACACAGGGACAAGAAGAGACAAGGACAGGCGCGATCTAACAACTGGTTTATTATTCGGAATACACACATATTTAACAACCCAATGATCTGCTCGATCAGGTTAAACAAACCAAAACAAGAAAAGTACACAATGCATCACACGAAGACACGTCTTAACGTACTGATATAAGCGAGGCCTTGTATGTAGAAAAAGCCTTTGCGGCGATGCACAAGTGCTTTAAAGAATGTGATGCCTAATGTGGAAAGCGTGAAAAAGAAGGCGGTTGAGATGTTGAAAAAGTGTAACCTAGAAAAACTTGCCTGTAGTGTTAAGAATTCAAAAGGAATGAAGTTGGCTGTATTTTTTACCGCGAAAACCCATAAGCAGGGAATTCCGTTTAGGCCAATTGTGTCTGAGAAAGGTGCTTGGCATTGCCTCGTTGCGGGGCATTTGCAAAAAATGTTGAATTCCTTGGAAGTAAAGGATCCCTTTCTGCTGAGTAATTCGCAAGGCCTTGCTGAATGCTTGGAAGCTGATAGTAAGAGGAACAGCTGGGGCATCAGCATAGATGTTCAGGATTTATATTACTCTTTGCCGCATGCGCCTTTGATGAACTCTGTAAAAAATTGTATCACAGAAGATAATGATGAAGTGACATTTCGCAACACGTGCGGGATGCCCATTGAGTCGTTCCTAGAGTTGTTGCACCCACGTGGGTTTCTGCGATAAAACGTACATTCAGGCAAAAGGTGTATGCATTGCGTCCAAGGTTGCCCCGGTCCTAAGCAACATATTCATGGGCAGCATAGACAGGCATCTGGCAAGGTGCCTATAAGGTGTCGTCTACAAGTTCTACAGATATGTAGATGACTACTTAGTTCTAGGCTGCGATGTTCGCAAGGATGATTTCAGAAGAACTGTATTAGAGGCTTTTAATTCTCACGGCCAAGGGTTAACCTTTACTTCTGAAGTTCCGCTGGAAAGTAAGCTTCAATTTCTGGATCTAATCTTAGAATTTTTGTCTGACCATGTGTGTTGGGCGTTTTCGCCGAGGGTCGGCAAGCCGCTTTTGCATTATGCTTCAAATCATTCTAAGCTAGTTAAGAATGGCATAGTCACCAATTGTTTTCGGTCTGTATTGTCGAAGTCTCACAGAGCTCATGATGCGTTTCATGAACAGGTTGCTCGACTGCAGGGTGCAGGATACCCTTTGTCGGTGTTGCAAGCTACTGGAAGCAGACTCTTAAGAAAGCTTAAACAGAAAAAAGAACCGTCGTTGGAAAAGGGTAGGCAGACTGAATCTAGCCCCAACAGAGTAGTGATTCCTTATGTGCACGGGTTGTCTCACAGAATAAAAAAGGTAGCAGGAAAGTACGATGTCAAGGTGGTGTTCTCGGCAAAGAACAAGATCGGAGGTGTATGTTCTTTGATTAATCAGAAATGTGACAAACGCAATAGTGCACGAGCAATATGTAGTATCAAACACAAGCACCAGTTTGTGGACTGTGCCATAAACATAGTATACAATATTCCGTTGTCATGTGGTCATGTGTACATAGGGCAGACTGGTAGATGTATTAACACTAGACTAAGGGAACATATGTCCAGTCTGAAAGGTCGCCCTAGTACACATTTAGCGATGCATTGTAGCGAGTGTGCATGCGCACCTTGTTTCAATAACACTGCCATTGAATACAGGCATCAAAATAAAGCGTGTAGGGAGATAGCGGAGGCTTATCACATCGAAAAGCACAAAGATAAGTGTGTTAGTCACCCCTCGGTTGCTCTGCTTGAAAAAGAGTTGTCGCTTATATCAGTACGTTAAGACGTGTATTCGTGTGATGCATTGACTACTTTTCTTGTTTTTGGCTTGTTTAACCTGATCGAGCAGATCATTGGGTTGTTAAATATGTGTGTATTCCGAATAATAAACCAGTTGTTAGATCGCGCCTGTCCTTGTCTCTTCTTGTTCCTGTGTGCTTGCGCGAGTCAGTGAACGATGCATTTGTTCCAACTAGGCCGAATTGCAGTTTCGCTTCAATAATTCGCTTTTTGCGTATCAATTACTGCCGTTCCTTCTTCAAGTCTAGGCAATCTGTTAAACAGTAATGGTGGTCTGTAAAATCAAGCAAATATCTCATTCTAGTGAAATGTATAATATGAAATCTCACTCATGCAGACTCTATTAGTAGTCAGGAGGTCAAGGCATCGTCAGGCTTTTTTAGCCGTTAGTTTTTGTCTCCACCAGGAAAATTTGGTTTGCCTGCAAATAAAAATCTTCAGTGTTCAAAACTGCGCGGGTATGCACTACAGAAAACGGGTATGTGCCATGTAGCTCTTAGCATAGCATAGTCATGCATACTATAGAAAAGCAAAAGGTGGGAAAGGGAAGTGAGGGAGAGGAGTGATGGGATAGCGAGGGGGCAGGAAAAGGGAGGAAAGCGCATAACATTCAGTAGCCTTCTATGGTATAGCTCATCAGGGGGGCGGGAAAGAGAAGTGAGGAGGACTGATGATATGGTGTGGGCGAGGGGAGGAGGAGGAAAAGATGGAGGTGAGAGGGTAAACTATAGCATAAGCATGCTCAGTAAAGCATAGAAAGGAGTGGAAAATGTGCCAAGCAGCTCTTAGCATAGCGTAACCATGCAAATGGCAAAGGGATGTGAAAGGGAAGTGAAGCTGACGAGGAGGGAAAGGAGAAGTGGGGAGGGCAAAGCTTAGCATAGCCTCGTATGGTGCAGTACAGCAGAGGGGTGCGAAAGAGAAGTGAGGGCGAGGAGGATTGCGCGTGTGAGGATTCGGGAAATGATTAAAGCAAGGGGAAGGGACAGAGAAGTGGGTGTAAGGAGTGGCCTTCTGGTGAGGAGGAATGAAAGAAGGAGGCTAGATGGTAAATCATAGCCTTGTATAGTATAGTATAGGAAGTGCGTGGGAAAGCACCAGGGTAGCTCGATGGTTCGAGCGGAGGGGCATTAAAAAAGCCATTTTTTTCCGTGCCGACCTGCTCATTCCAAGTTGGTCAAGCGAGGCCTCATCAAATTCCGTTTTAAGAACGCCCTTTTAAAGTCCTAAGCAGCTTTGACAAACAAGTTTCACGTTTTTGGACGTGGGTTACCCGTTGCATGTGTTGTCCGCTGTAGCCGGTAGCATGCCAAGAAAGGTGACAGTAACGTCATTGACCATGTGACGCATGAAAGAAAGAACATTTTTCTGTTGCCCGATGAAGCGGGCGGAAAGAAGGCCGCGGCCGTATGTTGATTCGTAGAACATGGGACGGCTAATTCGAAGGTTACAGGTTCGGTCCCTACCGGCGGTAATTTATTTATTCGTCTACATTGCTGTGTTCATATTTATATAATAATTACTACACATAGCATGATCTATACTTTCCTTGGTGTTATTGTCTGTTTTCATTAATATTGTGTCTAAGCTATGAAAAACGAGCTCCTGGGATTCGCCTTCTCTCCTTCATTCATAGCGAGGGTCTTGTTCTGGCAGACTTGATACATTCAGGTGGTATACGAGGGACCAGCTCGTCGAAGATGAGGTGCTACGTGACGCCAGCAGACAGAAATAGTGTTCCACACTCACCGCCACGGCTGCGACTGCGGCTGAGTAACACTACAAGGTTTAAATGCTCAGATATACCCAATGAAGTATACAGGAGAATCACCACCACTGTAACTCGGACTAGTGGAGCATCGGACGCATAATTCAAAGATTGCAGGTTCTGTCCCTGCCAGTGGCAAGTTATCTTTTGTACGCTTTACTTTCTTCACGTTTATATCACAATTACTACAGATCACATCCCGTGTCAGTGTCTGTTAGTTCTTATTAGTACTGTTACAAAGAAAAAAAATCACGCCATATCCACGAAGTGAATGATGATGAGTGGCCGAAGCTCGATCGTTTTCATCCATGGCAGAAAGAGAATGTGTGGTCTGGAACGCGCTTATACTTCATGGTCATCAGCGTCATCGTCATCGTTATCACGTGTAGTGGGTACATTCCACTATACTGCGTCATCGTCATCTTTATCACGTGGAGTGGGTACATTCCACTATAAGTGGCTATCTACTACTACTACAGAGGAGGGACAGACCCACACCCTGAGGAGCTTCACCCCTAAAACGAGTCCTTAAAATCCCCTTCTTCCACAGCACAAGTGACATCCTAAAGAAAATCGGGCAACGTGTCGGTGTCGGCTTCGTTTCGTGCAGGAAGGGCAAGGTCTGGAAACCATATTGTGCCGAGTTCAAAGCTGCTGAATCGGTCGACGATATACGTGTGTCGTTCCTGCAAGGTCGCATCGAACTGGGCTGATTAGTACATCATTAAGATGGAAACTAACACCACTGTCCAGTGCCTAGCACTGTTTGTTGGCGTCTTAAATATTGCTTAAATGCCTCGCACCATCCCCGATTGTGAAGTGAGCGAATGACCACCGGCTTCCCTTCATCTATGTCAGGGCTCTCAAACACGCGGCCCGCGGAGCTTTCGCTAGGGGCCCGCCACGACCTGGTGCTACGTCGACAGGCCGCTAGGTTCGTCGTCAAGCTTGGAAGCACCTCCTCGTGTGAACAACTGTTCTCCTTGCTGACAGCGAGCAAGTCGGATCGAGGATGAACTGCGGCGATTGACCGGGATCGCTTCGGCACAAGGAGTTAATGTGGCCATTTTTTTTGGTCCTGGCAGCGAAGCGTTGCCAGGCATCAAGTTAGCGTGCTTAGTACTTGAGCCGCTATCTTGTGCTTCGCAAGGAATAAAGTTTTATGGCATGGCTCTATGGTGCAATACTCGACAGCCACGCAGAGGGCCTGGTTTCAAATCCCATTCCATCCTGGGCGTGTTTTTCGCATTTTATTTTTTCACGTTTACTGGTTGCGCTGCCGACGGTGACGGCAATGGCCACAGCGACGCCGCACAACGCAGGAAAGGGCACTTAAGAGCTGCGCTCTTGAAATTATGCTTCAGAATTGGCGTATGCAGATTTTAATTGTTTGGAGACCAGAATCTCGATCGCTGACTTCAAATCCCCTTGAGAAATGGCTCATATATGAAATATGAAGAAGGCCTTTCTTATTGCAGCGTTAGCTAACACATTGTTCAAGCGCCCTCCCCCATGGTTCTTTATTTTCCCGGCCCTATAGCAAGACCAAACTTCCTGACTGAGGCCCGCAAGCTGATGTGATGTTGTGACCCCTGGCCTACGTGATCGATTGTTATTCGGTGTAGCTCGCCGAAAAGAAAGCGAGCGATTCCGAATCGAAACTCTGGTTTCAGAGTAGTTCCTTGTAAGAATTTGCATTGGCAGATGTGAGACAGAGTTAAATAGTCTTGTCGTGCTACTAAACCAAGTCTGTAATGCTCCTTTACGTGCACTGCATGGCCACGCTACGCCAATGAAGCACATTTATTCCGGGCTAGAAATCGGCGCCGGTCTCATTTTTCGGTTCAGGTGCTAAACTTCCCAGTAATGAGGTTGTCAACTCTGCTGTAGCAAATAAGATTGTGGGGCCGGTGGCAGCGAAGATTGCCGCTGCCTTCGCGCAAACGACGCAGCATACGTGTTCGCAGGAGACGCAGTGCGCGCCACTGAGATGGCGCCAAAGAGCGCGGGTTACGCAACAAGTCGACGGCGGCGGTGCGCAGCCGGCTAACCGTGTCAAGGTGAGCCGTCGTGCATGCGTGATCGTCAATAGCCTCCCTTTCCATGAGGCGAGGAGGAGGGCCCCACCACAGGACCAATGGTGGGAGCATTTCCGCAGGCAGAACGCTTGCGGGGCTGTGCTACAACTTCCAATACCTGCCAACGTCTATTATGCCGCTTCCTTTCACATCGCGGTAAGAGCTATTTGTTGGCTGCACTACCTTAGTGGAATGGGAGACAAGAAAGCTGAAACAGTCGTTGAAATTCAGATGAATAATAGCTTTCGCAGAGTAGTATTTGCACGGGTTACAGTAACAGGGGCCCGTGCAATCAGCTTCGCGATATCTTGCTTCATACGGGGGGCAATATTAGGGCAGTTTTAGAATAGCGCCCACAAAGCTTCACGTCAGCGTTTGTCGCCACTGCGCATGCGTCGCACGCTAACCCCTTGCGGGTCCCTGTTAAGTGTCGGAAATAGCGCGCGACGGCAAGAACCGCTAACTTAGCGCACGCTAGCCTAAAACTCCCTATTTTCTAAAACATAGGCAAAGCGTACCGTTCATACCATTCCCGCGTTATCTGGTCCTGTTGCTGTAGCCTTTTCTGGGGTTAAACGCTTGCGCGCGACTTCAGACAAAGTAGAGAAACATGAAAGATGGATAAAAGCCGCCCTGCGTGTGTTCATCTTCCTTCGGTCTGTCGTTGTCCTCTTGCGTTTCACCTCGGATCAAGATTTTTGGCTTTCCAGAAAGAAGCAATCCCTAAAGTGTCTGCATGACGAGAAATTTATTTGGTGATTGCTGAGAGGTCGACGACTGACGCGCTGTAACGGAGACATTTGTCACACTGAAAGAATTAAATCGAGGCTGCTGCAGGGGCGAGTTTGATTGACATGACATCTACTCTGCATTAGAGGCAAAAAGAGCCTTCTTTGTCGGTGCTGCATTCGCGAACGCGTGCACACTGAAGGCTGAATTGTCCCATAGCGCGGAGGGCAACAGCTGCGCTGTAGAGGAGATTGTCGAACACCTTCCGAGCTATTAGCGGTCTTTTCCAAATAATTGACTAAACCTAAGAGCTTCCAGTGTGGGCAAGATCTGAGAGCTAAGCACTCGTCACAGTCACGAGAAGCATCCAAATCAGCTGCTGCAACTTCTCAAGGCTACATGACTGAGTAACCCATTGTGACCTCCCTCGCAATACTGTTTTAACGTCGGAAGCACAGGTGTTGATCTTTATCTGCTCATTGCCATCAGTGTTTCCTTGGTCTCACTTGCCCGGGGCACTGTAGCCAACGGGGTCCAGACTGGCTTAAGCTCGCCGCGTTCAATTATCCTCCTTCAATTATTTGTGTTCTTGCTGCTGCATGTCGATGATGGGGGCGATTTGGGCTTGTTGGTTTGGTAGCATGATAATTGACGATATCGCAAGCTAAGGACAAGGGCAAAAGAAGACACATTCGAGAATGTGTATTTTTTTTTCCTAGTCCTTAGCCTGGGCTACGATCAATTATCATGCTCCACGTCCCCTTCATATATACATGTTTCCTGAAAAAGGCGTTCATTGCACGGAATGAATTATTTGATGAACTCCTACTATCATCTCTTATGCTTCATGAACCATAGCGCAAATAAGAACATGGGACAAGAAAGAGGCCAGGACAAGCGCTCACTATCAACTGAAGTTTTATTGCAGAATCTGAGCATACTCGTATACTATAAGCAACCTTTGAAGCTGCAATACAAAAAAGAGAAGAAAAAAAACAGACGAAAAAAGAAAACCAGAAAGAAATGGACACGTGTCTATGCCAAGAATTCATGCTCGTTAACAGTTAACAGGATAGACGGGATACTGACACATTTGTTACCTGCCCTCACTATCTCTGCCGCTTCTACGATTTCACTAGTCATTTTTTCCCGGTGCCGATACAGTACAACCGTCTGATTGAACAATGGAACGCACTCGCTTCCAAACCGAGGCTTCTCGCTTCTACCACCTGAGGCCTTCTGGCACCGGGTGCTAGGCGGCCTCCGTTTCCTTGTGTCCCCCAAGGTCTCGCCAAGTGAGGACAGACTTCACAGCGTCGGTGACGTCGAACTTCCAGAAGATGTCGGCAGCATTCTTCGCCTTGGCCCCAAGTTCGCAGTCCAGCCTCAGAAAGACGCTGCGGAACTGTTGGCCTGTGTGCGCGACGTTGCGAGGCGAGCACCGGAGGACGAACGCGATTCCTTTGTTGCTCAGGGGGTGAACGTGCTCGCTAGGTGCGGACAGCAGCAGCCTGGTGTGCGGCCTCGACGGTTGGCCTCCACTCTCGGGGAGCATGAGGTCTGTGTTCTTCCCGCTGACAAAGAGGGAGGTTTCGCCGTCCTCAGGCAAGAAGTGTACCGTGGTAAGGCAACCGTTGCTGTTCAGGCTGTCTTTAACCCAATCAGCCGAGTGTCACCGAAGAAAGTGAGGTCTCGGGCAAAGCAGTTGTGTAATGAGCTCAACTTGGTGTCTGTTGTAAGAAAAATGGAGGGTACTGAAGGTGACTGTCTTGATATATTTTTTTGCGGTTAAGACACATAAGGAAGATAGCCCTTTTCAGGTCATTGTTTCTGAACGTGGTACGTGGCAGAAGTCTGTCGCAGAATTGCTGCACAGCAAGCTTCAACTTCTTGAAGTTATTGGTCCATTTCTTACCAAAGATTCTGCAGCTGTCATTGATTTTGTAAACACTTTAGGAAACCAAAAGTTGGCCGCCTTTTCTGTAGATATAAAGGACTTATTTTATTCTTTGCCACAAGAAGGTCGGCTGTCCTGCGTCGAGAAGGCAATAGACGAGTACGGTGCTGTCCAATTTTCAAATGCTTGCGGCGTGGGTGAGGCGGATTTTTTAGAACTCCTATCTTTTTACTTGAAGTCGACCTATGTTATTTTTGACAATAACATTTACCTGCAGAAGCAGGGTGTTTGCATCGGATCGTGCATAGCACCTATTTTAAGTGATTTGTTCCTCGTTCGATGTGATCAGGCTCTCTCTGAGCAGCTGGGTGATCTTGGCTATTTAAACATTTTTAGGTACGTAAATGGCTTCTTGGTTTTTTTTAGATAGATCAGATTTTGATACTGTGGGGGGGTAGCTCTCGTGTACGTACTACATTGTCTGGACTGTACCAACCCTGTCGTCACGCAAGTTCTTGCATCTTTTAATCAGTGTTTTACGTCGCTCAGTTTTACTACGGAATTTCCCGAACAGCTCAGCATTAGGTGTTTAGATGTGAGGTTGCATTTTAAGGATGAGCACGTGTGTTGGGTCTACGAACCAAGAGCGAACAAGCCGCCCTTAAATTACTCATCTGCGCACTCAAAGCTTATGAAAAAGAACATCGTGATTTCTTTTTTTTTGTCAAACGCTCTCTGCAAGTCGTGCGTACACTTGGTGGATGAAAGCCCCCCAAAAACAAGTGGCGCGTTTGGAGGCAGCAGGCTACTCTAGGCATGTCATTGTCTCAGTCGCTGAAGGTCTGCATCGTAAACGGAAGTCTGTCTCAAGTCATAGTGAAGAGCAGAGAGTGGAACATGAGAGAACCGCTAAAGAAAATCGAGCCAAAGAAAAGGTGGCTGTAATCCCGTACCTTCACAAATTGTCTCACAATTTAAAGAAGGTCGGGCATTGTTCTGGAGTAAAGGTTGTGTTTTCAGCACCTAACAAGTTGTTAGGTGCTGAAAACACAACCTTTACTCCAGAACAATGCCCGACCTTCTTTAAATTGTGAGACAATTTAAAGAAGCGGCTTTTAAGTTTGTGTAAGTTGAGCTGTCCGACAAGGAAGCGGAAACCTGTTTGCTCCATCAGACACAAAAACGCTTACGTTTCCTGCACAAGAGGCGTGGTTTACAGAATTTCTCTTTCATGTGGTACGCATCACGTTGGCTAGACTGGCAGATGCCTCAACGTTCGCCTGCAGGAGCATAATAACAAAATCGGGAACACTGCCATTGACGGACACCTTGCCGGCCATTGTAAGAAATGTGACGCGAGGCCACAGTGCGTTCCATTGTTAATCAGACAGTTGTACAGTATCGGCACCGGGAAAAAACGACTAGAGAAATCGTAGATGCGGCAGAGATAACGAGGGCAGGTGACAGATGTGTCAGTATCCCGTCTGTCCTGTTATCTGTTAAAGAGCATGAATTCTTGGCATAGACACATGTCCATTTCTTTCTGTTTTTTTTTTGTCTGTTTCTTTTTGTCTTCTCTTTTCTTTTTTGCAGCTTCAAAGGGTGCTCACATATGCTCAGATTCTGCAATAAAACTTCAGTTGATAGTGAGCGCTTGTCCTGGCCTCTTTCTTGTCCCGTGTTCTTATTTGCGCTATGGTTTATGAAGGATGATGAACAACCAATACACCCAAACGTTCTCCCTTTTGATCTCTTATACGTTGTTCTTAAAGCTCATCACATTTTCAACGGGTAGTTTCTCTCCGGTTAAAACACCTCCGTGGGCTAGTTGGTTTGCATTCATGAAGACTGAATAAGTGCGACAAGACAATCACGTAGAAAGAAAACAGACAAGGACACAGCGCTACTTTCAACTGATATTTTATTTTTCGCACGTAACCATAAATGTATACCGAGCGTGTGGAAACATCTGAGACAACAACAGAACATTTAGTGGGGCATATCGCTGAACCCAACACGTGTACAGAGCAATATCACGACATAGCGAATATATTACCGCGAGAAAGCAATTGAGGTGTTGCAATGCTTCGAGAAAGCGAAAGGGAAGGTTCGTTAAAGCACATTACTTCTAATCTAGCATTCTCATAGCGCACAAAAATTTCTCTTTTGATGTTACTACCCATCTTATACATAATAGAAGTGTTTTCAAGCACATGCACACTACCACAATATCAGCAATGAATGCTGAAATGATTTGAGATTGCTTTTGTTACGCTATTATGATGCTCTTTTAGTTTCTGGCTAATACATCTGCCAGTCTGCACAACAAACGTAACTTTACACGAAAGCGTAATTGCATGGAGGATTCAATAGGCCATCACGCACCAAAATCACGACCACGCAAACAAAGGAACACACAGACAGGACGGGTGTTCAATCAAATTTCAGACGTGCACCAACTTGCCCCACAGCGAGTACTACTATTGCTTGGACAACATTGCGAGCACAGATTACAGATAGTTTTCAGTGAATAATATGACACGCGCTTACATTGTTGCTCTCTGAATCAACCTGTGGGCATAAATTCTACAGACGCTCGAAAGCGGAAAAGACGACGTCCACTCCTGACTTTCCTGCAATTCTTGTGAAAGTCTGCGCAATGTATTGGACAACGGTGACTTTTTTAGCTCTAGCAACGCCGCTGTTGTCCTTTGATGAGTTTTTAAGCTTTCTGCTCATACTCTCTGCGACATAGTTGAGCATACCCAATGTGTGGTAACAAGACCCTGCTAAGCATTTTCCTTAATTCAGGAAACTGGTTTCCACATCTTGGTCAAAAGACTTCATAAGCAAATTGTTGAAATAACATTGCACTATTGCGCGTTTCACGAGCTTTGAATGAGCGGAAGAAAATAGCAGAACGGGCTTACTGCCTCTCGGCTCATAGCTCCAGCACACTTTTTGTTTTGGTGAAAAGCCCTAAGTCTAAACACCTTATGAAATTGCCCTCGGGAATTTCATGCGCCAAGACCAAAGCTTGCAAGACTTCTGTGAATGAGGTTATGATTCTAGCGACCGCATAGTCTGAACTAGATGATTCGTTCCTTTCTTGAAAACAATTAAAAAATCATCCACAAATCTGAATACATGCACATCATCAGGGTTATGTTCCAGGCGTTCATGAAGAACCTGGTCATGATTGGCTAAGTACAAGGAGCGAGCAACGCTCGACAAAATGAGATACATCTTTTTTGTTTAACAACAACGCCGTTACATGCCACGTAAGTAGAGTTAACATAAAGGCTAAGAAGCTCCAGGAATTCGTCCAACATGAAGCAATTTTAAATCGTACTGCTCCAAAGTTGGCTATGCAATGAGCTGCGTACTTCATCAAGTCATTCTGCGGGAGAATAGTAAAGGTCCTTTAAGTCAACAGAAAAGGCAACAAGGTTCCTGTCTTGTTTGTCATTAAGGAGTTCTACCGCTCGTTCTGAATTACTTACTGAAAACAGATCGCCTACAGCAAAAGCTTCAAGCACTTATTCAAAAACGTTGCTCATGTTTCTGCCAGCTTAAGTTTTCTGACACTATCACATGGAAAGGGAATCTGGTTTTCGCGTTTTCGCAAAAAAAAAGCGGGTTGCGTCTCCTGGTGCAGATGACGCAACCGGTTGTTTTTCGCTTTCGGTTTGACTTTCGGTCTCTCACTACACTCCCCCCCAACCTCGTTGTACACACTAGTCAGTATTTTCCGAAACGAAAGTTCAAATGCAGACTCACTCAAAACGCACGCAATAGAATAATACCCCCCACACTCACACTCTACTGACTGAAAAGACAATCACGCGGAAAGGACAATCTGGTTTGCGTGTGTGCGCAAAAAAAAGAAAAGCGGGTGAAGATGATATTTAGTGCTATTTTCGACGTACTGGGATAAATTATACAGCTTGACGTTTTTGCATGACTTTATCGCGTCGTTTTGTATTTTCTTGAAGCTATGACTTCGTGCATGTAGGGGTTGTTGGGCCCTCAAATGCAGGCAATCAAGCCAAGAACAGGGAAAACATTTATCGACGTCATACAAAAACAAATACACATACTCTCAATAGCTGTACAATACAATAGCTCTTTTTATTACTCAGTCCTTACAGTCTTTCCACCAACGCGCACGCGAATACTCGGCGCGTCCTGACTATTGGTAAGTCTATAAGGTCCGTCGGACGCCACTCACGGTACCGGTGCAGACCATGGTGCAGATGACGCAACCTCGTCGTGTAAAGGGGTGCTCTCAAGTTGTACGGGAGCGCACGAGCAGACCATGAACTGCTCGTTCCGGAACATGCCGGCCTACGCTGCGCCCGTCGCAACACCGAAGTCGCGCCTTTAGTGGTCGGTTTTGCCGGACCGGCTCGGACGTGGCACCGTGGCCACGATCTCAGCGAATGGCTGTGCCGGACCCGAATCTGGACAGTATCAGCCGCTCGCCCTGGCCCGCACGCTCGTCCGCCACAGGAACAGCATGTCAGGTCCGGCCCGGAACCGCCACTTGCCCCAGGGACACGCCACGCTCGTCCCGGCTGGTCTGGTGACACCAGCTCGGTGCGTTTTGTCCCTCAGGCCCAACGTCTAGCGTTCTCGCTAGCTGGCCGCGTTCTTGCTCCGCCCGTCGTCGTTTTGCTTGCTTGCTTGCTTGACCCTTTGTCGTGGCTCTTACCCACTAAGGGGGATTGGCCAAGAAGCCGGCGGTTAATGTAAGTGCAAAAATTAAGTGCTATGCAGGGGAAGAGGGAACATGATTTTTTTTTATTAGGATGTGGCATTTTTTTGATACAAAGAAAGCTCATGAGCTCACGTTCTTCTTCTTCTTCTTCTCCTCATCATCATGGCTCACACCCAATGTAGGGGGGTTGGCCGAGTAGTAAGTGATTTTTTTTCAGTATTTTATGTAGTGTATTACTGATAGAAGCTATAGTTACCTAATTTATTGAATTGAGGTACGAATTTTTGGTAATGAAATATTTAAAGGAGAAGAATTTAGCTAGATACTCTTTTAGATTGACTGATGAATTCCTCAATGGCATAGAAAACATCTCTGCGGCTGTAGCCCCGGGTAGAGGCGCCAAAAGAAGAATAACTGATTCTGATGCCTCCAGGTCCAGATTTCGAAGAGGTGTTTCTATGAATCTTTCCCTCAATGACGTGAACCGTTGACATGATAGAAAGAAATGACTAATCGTTTCCGCCTCGTTACAAAGGAGGCACAAAGCGGAAGGCACTAAACTTGCTCTATGCAGGTAAAAATTTATGGGGGGAACCACAACGAAATTTGGTTATAGCCACTTCCATTATTCTCGACTTAAATAAATCGCTGCGCCAAGGAAATAAGAGGTGCTTACATTCTGGAGAAGCTGTCAATATAGGGTCTGATAAACTTTTTCTGAATGTTAGTGAGCGAAATCTTGCCATTGTGATGTGAGCTGTTAGCGGGAGAATCCGAATGATAGGTGCCAATAGCGCGCCTTTGCTAAAGGGTCAGCCATTTCGTTTAACAACAAGCCTTTGTGGCCTGGTACCCAAATTATGTGAATATATTGAAGGTGAGCAGGAACTAGTATTTAAGGAGCTTTAGTATAGGCGTTTCAGAAGATGCAGAATGAGAAGTGCACACAGATAATGCATCAGTTATAATTGCAACTACTGTAATTGAGATACTTAACTTGCGTAGAGCTAATATTATAGCCATAAATTCAGCTAGAAAAACAGGAATGAAATTCGGTAGTCGTAATGAAAATGACCACTCAAGTTCAGGGCAAAATATTTCTACGCCGGATCTTTCCTCAGATTGCGATGCATCCGTTGCAATAACCACATTCGTTGGCAGAGTATTTAGATGCTCTTGTAGCAGTCTATTTAAAATGCCGTGAGGTAGTAATTTCGCATGGTTCGGAAAAATATCGTGGTAGACGATTTCTATGGAGTTAGGTTGCCTAGTCAACGGAATGATATCGCGAATTCGTACATTTAGGGAGTCAAGTAATGTTTAAACGTATATGATCTGGGGCTTGCGGAATCTGGGCCAGTGCTCGGAGAAAAATAGGTCGGGATTAGAGATAAAAGCTATTTGAGTATGATTAGTAAGCGATTCGTACAGCCTTAAGAAAGTATGCACCGTAAGTAGGTTGAATCGGCATAAAAGGGGTGGTGTTCGCGCTTCCATATATAATACATCATTTGCCACATATTTTGGAAGGCCTAAGCACAGCCGTAAAGCCTCTCGCTCTAACAGGACTAGTGGCCGAAGCTTGTATGCTGGCGCACCGCAAAAAAGAACACAGCCGAATTCTAATACTGGTCGTACATACATTTTATACACCATCAAGAGTATAACTCCGAGGTATTTTAACGAATCCACTTGCGGGATATCCTGCAGCTCGTAATTAATAGATATGCGCACAGGGTCATTAACAGGGATAACAAGGATAGCACACTTATTATTATTATTCAGACTCAGCTGTAATCCCTCTAGACAAATTTCGAGTTCACTCAAGTATGACTACAAAATATTTTAAAGGCAATGTATGTTTGCGGCCATAGCAAAAAAGCAATTTCATCCGCATAAACATAAGTCTGCACCCCTGATCGAATGGGGATAGTACACATACGGTACGAAGAACTTTATTTAAAGATCCGGGGAAGTGCCACCCCTTAGGGTGACACCGCGGGTCGCTCCCACGTGGGGACATTTAGACCTAGCCTAACCGCCGCATCGCAGGCTCTCTGGGCAGCCCAAAGTTGATGTTGATATTCTGAGCTCTTGAGGGCCGAGCTCCAGTTCTGCTCTGTGAGGTCCTTATCCCCACATAACGAGGGGCAACGCCAAAGCATGTGCTCTAAATCGCACGTTCCCCCGCAGCCAGGGCATTGCGAGCTGAGGTCACTTGGGAATAGACAGTGCATGAAAGCGAGATTCGGATAAGAATTAGTTTGTAGCATCCTAAGGGTCATCGCCTGTGGTCTTGTGAGCTTTTTGTGTGGTGGAGGAAATACTCTTCTTTCCAGATAGGAAGTGCTTTTTGAATTCATTAAATGTGAATAAAGTGTCTCGGACCTCTTGAACCCTGCTCTGTGACAAGGCTTCTCCTCCCGCGCGGAGAGTTTGTACGCGCGCTTGGGAGTGGGCGATGTCATTGAGGTTGGTGAGCGAGTCCAAATTTTGACCTAGGTGTGCCGGAAACCAAGTGATCGTGTGCATAGTTATGGTCGTGTTCTTAAGGACGTCGTCTGCTTCTTTCGCTATGGAGCCCGAGGCAAATGCTCTGACTGCAGATCTAGAATCTGAGTAGATTTGCGTCCTCTTGTCATCCAAGAGTGCCAAAACAATAGCAACCTGCTCCGCTTTGGAAGAGTGGTCCCAGTCAGGGAGGCCGCCGAGATGATTTCACCTCTGTTATCTATTGCGACCACAGCATAGTGAGATGAGCGTCCACATTGTGCCGCATCTACGAAGCAAATCGATTGAGGATGATCCTTGATCTTCAGGATGGCAATCGCTCTTGCTCTACGCCTTCCCTCATTGTGCTGCGGATGTATATTGCGAGAGATCGGTGCAACAAGTATATTTTCTCTTTGCTCCTCTGTGATTCGATGGCTTCTCTCCTCTGCCAACACTGGATTGAGGCCCAGAATGGCTAAAATTCTTCTCCCTGCCAAAGAGCAGGATAGTCGAGCAAGCTGGGCTGATTCCTGTGCTTCGATGATTTCGTCCAGCGTATTGTGCATGCCTACTTGACAGAGGCGTTCTGTGCTAGCAGTCATCGGAATGCCAAGAACCATTTTGATGCTTTTCGGAATGAGGGTGTTAAGCTTCTTTTTCTCGAAGTTGTGCCAGGTGTGCATGGCCGCTACGTAGATGATGTGGCTCATGAGGAAGGCATGGGAAATCCGGAGTAAAGTGTTTTTTTTCAGGCCGCCTTTTCTATTAGACACCCTAGTAATTGTCTGATGACCATTTCTCTTTTCTTGGTAATCCTATCTAACGTAAGCCTATTGGATTCATTGGATTCGATAACCATGCCCAACATGCGTAGGGACTCGACTCTAGGAATGAGGTTTCCATCACGTGTGATTAGCTTGATATCGACATCTGCGAATGGCTTCCATCCCCTGGGCTTGGGACCTCGTCTGATCGGTCTATAAAGGAGTAACTCGGACTTACTGGGGGGAACATTTTAGTTCCGTGTTTTCCAGGTATGATTCAACCTCATAGACTGCTGACCGGAGACTCGCCTCAACATCTCCTTCACATCCCTTGGTGCACCATATAGTTATGTCATTTGCATTAATTGTGTGACAAACACCGTCTATAGCAGAGAGCTTTTCCGAGAGACCTCTCATTGCTATGTTAAATAACAGCGGTGAAACAACCACTCCCCGCGGTGTGCCTCTAGGGTCAAGCTCGAAAGCCTCTGTTGTTAGGTCTCCTATTTTAAGTGTCGCTTTCCGCCCTTTGAGAAAGGAGCTTATGTAACCGTGAAAGGCTGCGCCCAAATTGAGATTCGATATGGCATTCAGAATGTGTGCGCGAGACACGTTGTCATACGCTTTTTCCAGATCTAAACCCAGAATAGCCCGGACGTTTCTGGTTGGATTGTCGATTATTTGACATTTGATGAGCTTCATCGCATCCTGCGTCGACAAAGCCGGACGCAAGCCAACCATGTTGTATGGAAATAAATTGCTTCTCTCTACGTGGTCCGAAATGCGTTTGTGAATGACGTGCTCTGCAACCTTCCCCACGCATGACATGAGGGAGATGGGTCGAAGGTCTGCGAGGTCCTGGGGGTTTTCCCCGCTTCGGAATGAGGACCACCGATGCGGTCTTCCAGGTCTCTGGAACCAGACCCTTCTTCCAGACCCGATTTATCTCTTCAGTGAGGTACTCGATGGAGTCGTCGTCCAGGTTCCTGAGAGCCCTGTTGGAAATTTCGTCCGGACCAGAGGCACACTTACCATTTAGGTTGTGTAATACTGCCCTGACTTCGCTGGTGCTGAATGTGTTAGATTCGGCTCGCCCTTGTACGTAGGATAGTCTGTCGGACGTACGCTACCAACCGGAAGATATCTGTTTGCCAACCTATCCGCACTGACACCCATGGGTTCCGACCGCTTGATTTCATGAAAGAACTTTTCTATCGCGTGCCTCTGATTAGACTTGGAATTCGTGTCATCTAGGAGGTGTTTGAGCAAGTTCCATTTTCCTCTGACTTTCATCTATCCATCCACAGAGTTCCATAGGTTCATCCCATTGCTGCTTAGCTAGTACCTGGAAGTGCTCTTCAATGGTCCTGTTCAGTTCTGCAATCTTTTTTCGGAGCTTCCGATTGAACCTCTGCCATTTCCATCGGTCAAGGAGTGAATTTTTAGCCTCCAGAAGATGCGCCAACCGGCTGTCCATCCTGTCGACTTCGTGGTCGGTCTGGATTGACTTCGTGGCCACCTTGACGTCCTCTTTTAATTGTTCAGACCATCGGTCCAAATCAGGAGGTGAGTGTTGGGACTGCCCACGCTTTTCTCGGAGTGTTCGAAACAGGTCCCAGGCTGTGACGGTAAAGCTTCTTAGTCTTTTCGTCTCCACAAACATGCTAGTGGCTAAGATATGGTGATCGTTGCCAAGATCTGTCAATAAGTTTGACCAAGACATCGAATCGACATTTTTGACAAATGTAAGATCCGGCACAGAGTCTCTAGAGCACGAATTGCCAATTCTTGTTGGGAAAGGCGGATCAGTGATTAAAGTGAGGTTATGGTTCGCTGCACTTTGCCATAGGTCGATGCCTTTGTGGGTATTCTGGGGATATCCCCACGCCCGATGCGGGGCATTGAAGTCCCCGGCTATGATTAGAGGGGAATTCCCTGCTTTACTAGCCGCCTTGGCAATGATCGCTGCGCAATCTCTGCCTGAGATCCGAAGGCGTACTATAGATATTGAGTACGACAATGCTGTCCTTGTTAAGATTACCGGGTATAATTCCTATTAGGGAGTACTCTACTTTCCTTACGGGATCGTTAATGCTGTGAGAGATAAAAGTGCTTTTATTGGTTACGAGGGGGGCTGATGCCCCTTTTCTCTTTATCTTCAATCGTGTACGCCTTGTAACCCGGTAGTAAGAACGAGTCTGTGAGCGTTTCCTGTAGAAGAATGGCGTGCGATTTTTCCTGATGCGAGCGGATGAACTGCTGAAGGATATTCCTCTTGCGCTGGAATCCCCTACAGTTCCACTGCCAAATTCCAATCGGCTTGTGGTTTGCTGCCATGATTATGATTGAAGGCTAGCTGGTCGTAGAAGATGCCGCGAGATGCAGCCGCTGTCTGTTCGGCCGAGGCGGAACTAGCCTTTTTTTCCGTAGTAGGCTCTGTGGTTTGACTCATAGAGAATACATGCTTCTCAAGCTCGTCATGTTGGAGACTGAGTGAACTGAAACCTTCCACGAGGCCATCAGCCGTAGCCTTGATTGCTCCAATCGTGATGTTGAGTGACTCAATGGCGTCTTTGATTTCCGATTTGGCCTTCATAGCGGAGCTGCTACACGCTGAATATACAATGGCTCGCTTTTTGGCGGGGTGTTCGCTAGATGCTTCCTCAACTGGGACTTCTATGCGGGCCTCATCCTCTACGTACTGAAGGGGCGCGGGAGGTTGCACCGGATTATGTTTTGTCGCGTTCCTAAGTTCTGCGATCTCGGCTCTGAGTTGCTGCATCTCTCTTTTCAGCTGTGCATTTTCTTTCTCGAGCTTCGCTACTCTAGCATTGCTATGCTCTGGCGGTGTGTCCCCGTTACCTTTTTGGTTTGTCCCTTGACTCGATCGGCCCAAGTGGGACCAGTGCTTTGCTCTGCCGGTTGCTGGATGCGGACGCTGAGCCTGCGGGACCGAGAACTGGAACGGGCGATGGACCTGGATCTGCTCCTGGATTGCGATCGCCCATTCGAGCGAGAGCGTGGTTTGGAGCCCTTCCGGCCCCGGATCGCCCCTTGTCCTTAGAGGAAGCCCTGTCCGGGCTCGGGCTGTTATCTTTCGCCAGCACCCGGTAGCGGTTGCCTCTGGCCTCCGAACTTCGGGACCTCCTGCTGGTGGCCGACTGGAGTGGGGGGAGGTTCTGCACTTGTGGAGTCGTGGGCTTCATGAGAATAGAAACTTGAGCTAGTTGGTACGGATTCATCTTGATTTTAGCAGCGCACTGACGGACGAGGACTAAGAAAAGAAGGTAGACAACACGGGCGCTAACTCGCAACTGATTTTATTAGGAAAGAACATGCTAATATAAAGGTGAAGTACAAAAAGAACAGAAACAGATAAACATTGTGATCATGTGCAGGTGCCGTTTAGGTATCGAATGTTTATCTGTTTCTGTTCTTTTTGTACTTCACCTTTATATTAGCATGTTCTTTCCTAATAAAATCAGTTGCGAGTTAGCGCCCGTGTTGTCTACCTTCTTTTCTTAGTCCTCGTCCGTCAGTGCGCTGCTAAAATCAAGATGAGTCGTGGGCTTCTTGAGATTTCTGGTTGCGCCGAGCTCTTCTTCTTTGCCGTACGCCGTATGGAACTTGAAATCTTCGCTTGCAATCCTTGCCCGCGGTGAGGTGATTACCCCCGCAAAGCGCACATTTCGGAGAGCAGTTGTGCTGATCGTCCGGGTTGGTGGTGCCACAACCTCGGCATATCCCGTCCTCCGGAGATGGGCAAACATCGGCTCGGTGGCCTAATCTGCCGCATGCATAGCAAATGTCAGTCTGCCTCCGGTATAGCGAGCACTTCACTAGGCTGAGACCACACTTGACATATTCTGGCACCTTAAGTCCGTCAAAAAGCACTATTACAGAGCTTGTACTCTTTATTCTTCTAACTCCTATGGCAGTAGGGTTCCGGGGTTGGACGATGAGTCTTGTGAGTTCATCTTGGTCGAAGGTAGGATCGATATCTCGAATCACTCCCTTGCTCGTGTTGTTTGGAGCTGCCATGTAGGCATTCCTCATAAGGCACCTTGTCAATGATTATAGAAGCCACTGTGTTGTAGGCCTTAGCATTCCTCTCGGAAGGTGTACTAGCCACCGTGATGTTCTGAATCATATTCGGGCAGATGACATCCTCCTCCACTTCTCCGGACGTTAGTCCTGCCGCCGCAATGAGATGTTAAATAATGCTGGTGAAAGCACTGACCCCTGAGGCACACCTCGCGTCTGCTTGTGTTTGCAAGAGGAAAAGCCATCTTTAAAGCAGTAAAACTTCCTTTCTCTTAAAAATTCCGTCACCCGTGCTACAATATATGCAGGGAATCCGAGACCCCGTAACCGATTAATTAAGACTAGATGTTCGACACTATTATATGCTTTACATATGTCCAAGGTAACTAAAGCCGCGTGCTGTTTTTCATGTCGGGCAATGTGAACTCGACTTTCGAGGTCTAAATGCGCGTTTCATATTGAATGTCCAGATCTGAAGCCAATTTGACAAGGGCTCAACAGTTGTTGTTCTTTACTAAATTTTATTATACGACCATGGAGGACCCTTTCAATAAGTTCCACTACATATGATGTTAAGGCTATAGGTCTTATGTTGTCGATATTATAGCCTGCCCCTTGCTTTTTAAGCAGCGGTATAATTTTAGCAATCTTCCATTGATCAGCTATCTAAGCCTTGCTAATGGAATAGTTTAAAAGGCTTAAAAGATCATTGGGGTGCTCCTGGTACAATATCTTAAGCATTGCGTTTGTAATTCCATCTGGGCCTGGTGCTGCATTTGGCAATCTTAACATAGCCTGATCTAATTCGGAGGTCGATACTGCTGAGTACTCAAAAACCGCTGGTGTATAAACAGAATGTGGAAGGCGCGTTGTGAACCTATTTTTCAATCCTTGAGCCAATAGATTTAACGATTCCTATAATTCTTGTGAGGTATAAACCATAGGCGGAGAGTTTTCATTTTGCCGGAGGGGGCGGGGCCCGGCTTGCTCTTCTTCTACATTGTTCTCCCTGTCGCTTCATATATATATATATATATATATATATATATATATATATATATATATATATATATATATATATATCGAGAGAGAGCATGTCCGCCTCCTAAATTAAAGAATATAATTAAAAACTTTAATACTACCTTATTCTCTTTGGCGCCTACACCGCGATATCAGTATGAATCAGTATGAGTATTGTGATGGCTCCCGATTTATTTTTCAACTTACACAAAGACATCGATCCTCCTCGCAACGCTTGGCTCACAGCGAAAAATGCGGTATAGGCTGCTACTCGGTGACTGCATCACATAAAATCGATTCCCACAATGGGTGGGACTCGCCGATTTTCTTTATTGACATGCATTACTTTGTTAAAACATGCACCAGACATAAGACAGTGCCCTAATGCTGGTACAGGAAGCTTTAATCTTCAATTTGTGATGGCCAAAAATAATTCTCAGGTGGTAGAAAATACCACTATAGAACACTAAGAGGTCGCCTCAGTTGTTTGTTAACACAACATATTCTGCACATACAAATCTCTTTGCGGGGAATTATTAATTCAGTGTTTCACTTGTCACTGGTCCATCATCGGAATTTTAAAAGCCTGAAATGAAAAAGCGGTTATAAACAGCGCCCTGTGAAATAAATAGCTGCCAGACAGGAGGCCAAACGCTCGTTGTCAATGGACGGGGACCTAAGCCAAGCTCTCAAAAAATATCCCGGGCAGGCGCCGGAGGGGGCTCTGCCCCCCCGTGAAGCCGTCCGGGGGGGGGGGGGGCCCGAGCCCCCGAGCCCCCCCCCGTACTCTCCGCCTATGGTATAAACTATTGAGTCTACATTTCCTGGCATTGGAATTTTCTTTCTGCGACGAAGGAAATTGAATAATGCTCGATTTTTTTTTCGATTTAGACAGACAGGTAGTCGAAGTGATACTTATCGTATTCCTCTTTCGCGCGTGATACAGTACGCTTAATTGATGCTGCAATGTATTGATAATCCTTCCAATTTTGTGGACTCTGATTACGTATAAGACTTTTCCATGCGGCTTTTCTCCTTCTGTAGTCCCGCGTACACTCAGTATTCCACCATCGGCTAGGGGGAGCACTCTTGGTTGATGCCGAAGCAATCACAAATTCCGATGTGTTTTTCGATATTTCTAAAACCGAGAAAACGTTTTTACCGAGGTCATCATTTCTACCACTGGAGGCTGCCTTAAAATAAGAGCGCAAGCACTCTTTAAACTTTTTATAATTAACCAATGTTTTTGCTTTTCTTTCAATTGATTTTGTTGGACATCCTATTTCTAAGTACACCGGAAGGTGGTCACTATTTGAAGCGAAATCAACTGTTCTCCATGACTTCATTGGAACACTTGCGCTACAAAACGTCAGATCTAACACTGATCGTGATCGACCATGAACAAACGTAGGCTGCCGCATATTTAGGCAGGTAAGACTTTTATGTGTGATCCAGTCCCACAGAAGAGCACCAGAAGAGTCTGTTTTAAATCCCCATGAAACGTGATGGGAGTTGAAGTCACCGGTAAGAATTATTTCGTTCTTGCAGCTAGTTAGAACACTATCTAACTGTTGTGTACTGTGCACGCCCGAGGAAAAAATACGCGTTTATAATGGAAAAAGGTTGGTATTCTAGAATTCTGAGGTCTATTGGCAAAGTTTCGCAGTCCGACGACATTAACTGAAAAGGCAGGCTCGCTGTGTGGCAAAATTTGTTCGATATTAGTATCATTACACCACCAACTAGTGAAGGACGATCTAACCGAAATGTCCGAAAATTATTATGATAATTCTTATTAGGAGTAAGCCAAGTTTCTTGCAATGTTATTTCGTCGAGAGGTAATTGATTAATTAAGCAAAGTAAATTTGTTGAAGCAGGAAACAAAGAACGACAATTCCACTGCAGAACTTTCAAAGTATCTATGGTGATGAGCGAAATACCTCTGCAACAATTGTTTCCAAAATACTTTCTTTAAGGACTGTAATGGAATTAGAATGACCTTTTTTGTTTTTTGAGCTTGGGCAAGAAGATTTATTGGGGACCCAAGTCATAAGCCATGACGCCTGCTCTCATGGCTTATGTCCATCGCATCCTGTGACTTTACTTGAGTCGAGGTGGAGGGTTCGGATAAAGTAGCTGTTTTTTCTGCACGATGTCTCCGCTGTGGGGCTCAATTAGATGTCTCTGCTGCTACTACTGCTGCGGCACAAGATGTCAGTTTGGTCATCGGTACTGCAACCTTTGAAAGTAGCTGTGTCACTTGAGAGCAGAACACTTGCGAGACACACTCGGTTACAGTTGTGATTATCTGATCCACTGCCTTCGACATTACTTTTTTCACTGCTGACTCAACAAGATGGAAAATTTTGGTCTCATTGAATGGATCTTGCCTCGCAGCAACACCAGCATATCCAAAGGCCCAACCCTTGACAACTGCAATAGGTTCTCGTCGCGAACATCGCCGCCTATCGATTATTTCTAGCAGCTGAATTTCATTTGATCTTGCATACAATTTGAGTAATCAGCCGGATGGTTTCCTCCACAAAGACTTCCATTCTCTATCTCGGCAGTGCATTTATTAGAGGGATGGTCATCACCATAGACAAGGTAGCGTGAACTTGATTTACAACCCCCTACACTGAGTCCAAAGCGCCAACAGTTACGACACTGAAGAGGACGAGAAGCAAGGCGTTCTACTCTGAAAATGAGTGGCCATATTTTCAACTCTGATGGGCAAGAAGGACCCGCAAAGGTGGCGATAACCGATTCAGAGGGGACTTTCTCACCATTCACTACACGGCTACACCGGTATGCAGCTATGACCCCAGCATCAGAGAGCTTCTCCAGAGTCTCAGTTGGGGTTAGTCGAGAGTGTACTCCTCTCACGATTCCCTTTGTACATGCTAAAAGTGGTGGGATAAACGCACTCACCGGAACTGATGCAAATATCTTGCACTTTAGGAGGACCGCGACACATGAGGGATCTGAGGACCTACAAACCACACCACCTCTTCCAAACTGAAGGACGTCGCTTATCAATTGGAAGGGCGATGTTGCGGCCTGGAGCTCCGCTTGGACAGCTTTGGGGTTGTTGATCCTGATAATTCCCCCCACTCGAAGGCACCAGCGCAACAGGGATCCTGCTAACACCACTGCGGAAAGATGATTCCAACGGTAGGTCATCATTAGGCAAAGAGGCTGACCAAGGGCTGCGCCCTTGGCCAGGAGGCGAATTAGACATTGGCAGGGTTGCAATCGCCTAAGCAAGTAATATGTAATGCAAAGGAATTATCACTGGTCAAATTCACCCAGAACTCGGCCAAACCACCAAACAAGGCCCCAGCTCAGCAGTCCGAACGGGAGCTCACGTTCGTCTGTCCCCGCGCACAACTTCGTCCTCTTCGGTTGTTTTTTGCTTTCGGTTTCACTTTCGGTCTCTTACTACAGTGCACCTGGAAAGTAGACGCAATAGCTTCATGAGCCTTTGGATTAAACGTGGTCCTGTTCAACACTACAAAAGCACCTTCTATGTTGACGGCAACAAGCGTCAGCGAAGACTCCTTCATGTACTTATAACAGTTGTAATCAAAGAGAATATTGAACTTTAAAATTTGTCGGAAGCCCGTCTGGCCGGGATGATACATGGTGGAGGTAAAAAACCGCGAGACACTGCGCCAGACCAACTTCGCGCACTCTCAACAGGAACGATGACAATGTATTGTCAATGTATTCGCGCTGCGACGTGAAATATTCAAGCGTACATAAGGGGAACTGCTTGACACACGCGTTCATTTTACTTGGGAACAAGGCTCCCATGTGGGAGCCGAAACGTCCTTTTATCTGTTTTATTTGTCACTTTAATCGGCGCAGCGCCTCGGGGGTTTTTCACCTTCACCAAGGAAAATTTTCGTGCAAGGGAACGGCAGCCCTATCAGCATATCCACTCACTCTGACACACCTTTCAGATTATGCGTCAGGGCTGGATACTGGTCGTAGCATTTTCAATAGTTGACGATGAGATTTCTTCGGTTCCACAGCGAACTTTTGTCCAAGCTCGAGGGCCTTCTCAATGTTGTCCGGTAGTGTCAAGTCACCTATGATATTCACCTGGCCTTTTGATGCAGGAGACTTCTTCTGAAGTCGCTGCTTCAGGCCTGGTAGAACGTGCTTCAGGAGGAATTCTTCAGGAGGAAAGGTAGAATTAAGGAAGTGGTCACAAATGAAACAAAAAGCAAACAATAAATAAAAAAAACCGCGTGTGCACTCAAAACGTACGTTATAAATACTTATTTTCACATTATCTCTAAAAAAAGGAACCTCAAACTCGGAAAGCAAAACGTACGATTGGATAACAAAACCACTAACACTTTTCTTGATACGGAAAGCTTCGACGACCTCTCCGCCAGACCGATCGGTGTGCTGTTCAGCGATAGTGGTATGAGAAAAGTCAGGCTGTACGTGCGCTCTTTACAGCGTGTTGCAAGTTGCGAATATGGTGCGTCTTTAAGTGAGATTTGGTGTTCGCGAAGGCGGACATTTAGTCATCGGCCCGTTTCCCCGATGCTGTGCTTTTCCGCTTGCATATCGATGTTTTTTTTTGCAATAAACAAATTTGGTTTAATGTCTGATGCTCCACCCGTCCTTGGGTGCGGTTCCTTTCTGTAGTTCCAAACCTCGGCACTGGCAGGGAAATCTCCACCAATTCCTTTTTTCTTGCGGGGCGAGGCTAAGACCAGTGGACTACAAGTATTCGAAACCTCGACACCACAGTCTTCAACATCTGCGACGGGCTGCGCACGTACAGAGCAACCGCTATCTTTCCGGCCTTTCTGTTCCCCCCTCGTGTATAGACCTCTCCCTGTTTGCAAACAGTGTGACGTCACTACGAGCACCCCGCCCACACTCCCCTCCCTCGGAGCAGGTGCTGGTTGGCAAGAAAGTTCCGCCGGCGGGATCTTTCTTGCCTCCAGCGCTGCGTGTGTCTGCATTCCTTCGACTGAAGTTTCTGCGAATTGCTATTTTCAAAAGTCACAGCTTGTGGCGATTTGCTCATCGTAGATGGCAGCCATAAAAAAGTCTTATCCTCTTCGAAAGCGAAGGTTACGGTGACTGGCGCTTTGTAAAATATTTGCATGACATGGATGTGAACGTACCCAATTAACGTCGCGACATGTGCACGGCAGTTTTAAACGAGGTGCAGCATTTACGGCAGCATGGTTTTGAGCTGCTGTGGGCGACGTCACGGATAAGATTCTCACTGCGCAAAATTCTGATCGGAGATGAATAAAAAACAAAAAAAAAACGAAAAAAAAAGAAGAAAACACTTTTTGCCGTGCGTTAGGCTGAGGTGAACAAATCCTCGTGAAAATTAAAGCGAAGTTCTCCCCTACGCCGTTCCTCATCCCACTGAAATTTTATGCGATTTTAAACCTGATAACTTAATCTCTTGCGCAGTTACCTCGCTGCATCTGATGCCTACAAGGTGTTTGCATACTTACTTTGCTCCTTAATTTTAGACCCGAACACAAACTTGTAATGCGCATTGTCACTTCATAAAGATCGAGCCGTAAAGGTACCAAGTATATGAGAAACAAGAATCTCCACTCCGGTAATACGAGTTATACCTTTAGTCGGGTTTGCGTATTCGTCGTGCTAAAGAATGCTAATAGCTCCATGCGTAGTCGTACCTTTCAGTCCGGAGATCATGCACTTTTTTTTTCTCTACGTAGCACAAACGCTGAGATGTACGCACTCTCAGATGATCTCGTGAATTGCATTTTTACCTTGACTAAAATGTCGAATCGTGATGTTCCGTCGACAACCGGCTACTGCCACCGGCGCACAACGACCGCCAATTTTTTTGCAAACAAAATGCATCGTCATTCACACACCAAACACAATATTCTCACTTTCACCGTCCGTAAAGGTGAACCACTATTGTCGATGCCTTTCAACGCACAGTACATGCCACAATAAACGCTGCACACTTTCGAAGACGATGCCGCTGTTCCTCGCACAGGCCGCCATGTGTGTTCCACTTCTTCATGATAAACAGCCAGCCAGCGTGGCAAGTTTTCCGTCATGCAGTTCGCCACACATCTAGATGTTCTCTGACACATACCACAGCTAATCTCGCCACATTAAGATGAAGTTTAAGCTTAAAACAAAAAGAAAAGCATGCCCCAAGCACCGCGCGACTGAGCCACAAGCGGGGGTGTTTTGCCAACCACCGCCTGCACGTGCGCTGGTGACGTCACGGTGTGACGTACCCCGGGAGAGGTCTATTGCTCCTGCGCTCTATAATCCCCCCGGCGATTAATCTCACATGCCCAAATTATGTCCTCATCAGAAAAAGCGGGTACATTTAAGCGTACCACTTGGTTGGAAGCATTTTTACCACAAAATCCTCACACAAATCGGTTAGGGCTAATTTGAGACATGAAGTCACTGCGCCATTCTTCACTATATTATAATGCGCTGAATCAATAATAATGAGAACTAACAGACAAGGATGTCAAGGAAAGTTCGTAATCGGTAGAGCATCGGACGCGTTATTCGAAGGTCCCAGGTTCGGTTCCTCCCAGCGGCAAGTTATCTTTTCGTCCAATTGTCTTTCTTCACCTTTACATTTCAATTACTACTACTAACATTCCCTATACTTTCCTTGACATCTTTGTCTGTTATTTCTCATTCATATTGTGTCTCAAAAAGAAAAACGAGACCTTAAATTTACACCTCTTGCCTCCATTCATAGCGAGGGTCTCGTTCTGGCAGACTTCATGCTTCAGGTCGTATGCGAGGGATTATAGGTCAGCTGCCGGTTCGTAATAACATCATGTTCCACGTGATGCCAACAAGCAAAAAAAAAAGAGCGTTCCACACTCAACATTATGGCTACTGGCGGCGCTGACTGACCCTCCCTCGTCTAATTGCACATATATACCTTATAAAGTGGACGGAAGGATGACCGCCACCGTAGCTCAGTTGGCAGAGCATCGAACGCGTTATTCGAAGGTCGCAGGTTTGGTCCCTGCCCGCGGCAAGTAATCTTGTCGTCGACTTTTAGAGGGAAGCTCCTTAACCTAGCCTTCTCTTCCGTTGTGGCCACGGTATAGAACCGTTGCTCGAAACATATGCCGTAAAAGTCGAAACATATGCCGTAAAAAACATTTTGGATCTTATCTTCCTCAGCCAACACTTCTCGATAAGTGCTATTAAATCGAGTGTAATTGAAGACATTTCGAACTAAGGTAAACCACTATGCATTTTACCAATTAGCAACACCCTAATAAATCGTAGCGAAAGGTCTGTGATTACTGACTTTCAAAGAGCGGATGACAACAGTATACTAACACACTTATACCGTAGTTACACGGGCACGCTAACCTCAGTTAAGGCAAACCTCAGTTCCCTTAAACCGCAGTTACATCCAGTTAGACGGAAAGCCTAACCGTAGTTACCCCACTAACCGTGGTTGTTCCGAACTGAAGTTGATCACCTCAGTTAAGGAAGCTAACTGACAAGATGGCGGCACCCATGTCGGCGGCCTCCGGCAGCGTGGCACCAATGTAGTCCGAAACGTCTTCCCAAAAGCAAGTCAACAGGACCTTTCTCAACAACAGAGACGCTGACACGCGAAACAGTCCGTCAAAACAAACCACGCACCAAACACGGCGATACCAAACGTAACAAGCAACGGATTGTCTTGGCTTTCGCGCGGACTGTAAGTTGACTCCGCCCATAGTTGTGAGACTAGTCCTTATTTATGCTAAACATTGCCAAAACTGTTGATGGAATGCACTCGCGGACTGCAGGTGCAAATAGGAAGGATTTATTTTAAATGAAATACGTTGCGTTTGGCGGTATACTTGTGAAAAACCAGCTGAACGTTTACATTTTTAATCGCGAAATTGTGTGTCACATGACTTGCATCATGACCCAAACTAAGGATAACTTTTCGCGTGTAATATGTACTAACTCCAGTTGGCGCTAACTGTAGTTTACTCCGGTTAACTGAGGTTCGTCGTAACTGAGGTTAGCGTGCCCGTGTAACAAGGGTATTAGACTACGAGTTTGCCAACTTTTCACAAATCGCATCTGACGCATCATGTGACATCGAAACTTTCTGGATTGCGTTCAAATCAATTGTATTTTTTTTTGTATTGATAAGTATGTTCCACAAAAAAATATGGAAGCAGCAGAGGTCAAACCCATGGATCACGCGAGAAGTTATTCACTCAAAACGTCGCATGAATCGTCTTCGTGAAACAGCGAAAAATAACTAGAGCCAGTCGATAACTTTAAAAGTGCAGCCCACTAAAACTGATCTCCGAGATAAAATGAAAGCGGGAAAGGATCATTACTTGTACGTAACTCTACCGTATATTCTTGCAAATAACCCTCGCAAGTTCTGGAAACACTTCAGTGTAAAGGGGGGCAGTGGCAGAACTATCTGCGGAAGAAAAACAAGATAAAGCTGAGTCATTTAACCATTTTTTCAGCCAGTATTCACAGCTGAAAAAAAGTACCCTCGTTGAGTTCGCGCATAGCCACTATCATCGATCACCTAATGATTATAGATGCCGGTATCATGAACCTTGTGTTAAACATTGATCCGAAGAAATCTTGTGGTCCCGATAGCATTCCGAACGAACTTCTTAAAAGATACGCGGAATAGAGTAGCAAATATCTTGGTCTACAGTACTGAAAGTTGGGCGAGTTGGTACTCATTCATGACTTCTTTTGCGCAAAACGTACACGGACACAAGGGAAAAAGGCAGACAACACGTGCGCCCGTGTTGTCTGCCTTTTTTCCTTGTGTCCGTGTACGTTTTGCGCAAAAGAAGTCATGAATCTTGGTCTAATCTTTATAAATTCTTTCCAGCTCGCTAAGTTACCGTCAGACTGGAAATTAGCTAAAATCATACCGATACATAAATCCGCAGACAAAGTTCTGGTATCAAGTTATAGGCATATATCTCTTACAAGTACATCGTGCAAATTACTAGAACAAATTATTTTTAAACATATCAGATCTTTTCTTGAACGAGTACACATTTTTTTCTCCTAACCAGCATGGATTTCGAAATGGCTTATCAACTATTACACAATTAAGCGAAGTTGTACATGACCTTGCACAAACCCTCAATCACCGCAGTCAAACAAGTATGGTCCTATTAGATTTTTCAAAAGCATTTGACAGTGTCTGCCATAACAAATTAATTGCGAAACTAGAAGCCGTCTTAGGTAACAGTCCATTTACCTGTTGGATTAAGGGTTTTTTGCTTAATCGAAAACAATTTGTATTCTTTGCAACCACTACATGAAAAGTGTTTCTGTGTCATCAGGCGTACCACAATGATCAGTTCTTGGACCGTTGTTATATTAATCTATATTAACGACATTGCAATAAACATCCTCTCCAGCATTAAACTTTTTGCCGACGATTGTGTTATATTATTACTTATATACCAGGAAATAAATAGCCATACAGACCACCTTGTCCTGAGTGCCTCTTTAAACACAATATCTGAGTGTTGTAAACTATGGCAGATGTGAATAAACGTAAAAAAAAATCCGCCGTGATTACGATAACTAAAAGAAAAGAGCCTTCACTATTCCCATATGCAGTCGACGGTACCGCGATACCTAAAGTAAACAAACATAAATATTTAGGTGTGACACTTACTTCAGACCTTAACTGGACCCAGCAAGTCGATAACGTTACTGCTGCAGCACTACGCAAGTTATTTTTCTTAACCCTTAAACGCCTGTAGGAAACATACTTGCCACCAAGTTTAAACGCCTCTATCTCCAGTACTCCCAAGTCCTCCACCCTGAGTCGGTTGCTACATCTCAAGTGATGTTTGAGAATCAACTGGACAAAATTTTAGCGACTCTTGCGAGCTGCCTCAGTTTCCATGGGAACCACCAACACTTTTCTATCTCAGCAGGAGTTCGTCGCGTGGGTTTTCACCAGCTACGATAATTCGCGGATAAATATATTTGCCGCAGGGAGAATCGTCAGTAAATGCATTTACTGAATGCTTCAAGTGTAGGGCTGTTATCTGGTCCACATTTATTTATTTATTTATTTATTTATTTATTTATTTATTTATTTATTTATTTATTTCAGTACCCTCAGGGCCCGAGGGCATTACAGAGGGGAGTGGGTTACATTCGTAGTACAACATGTTTTAAAAGAAACGGGAAAAGAAAAACTTGGGTGGTTACATAAAAATTATGAAGAAAATTGACAATAAACAGCGCACAGTCCAAAAACAACAAGAACCTTGATTAAAAATACAAAGCGTAAAAAAGGTACCTTACAGCAAAGATACAAAAAATAGCACTCAAAGCACCAGCACGTGCTTATGAACCGAGGAATACAACATGTGAAGATATTGGCGCAAACAAAAGAGGAAAACTAAAAGGACGCTCCAAAAAGGTAAAGGAATGCAATGGTACAAAAATAATAGCTTCAAAATGATAGCAGGTTATTTAAGGCAGCCTTGAACTTAGTATTATCATTAATCTCGACTACCGATCGGGGAAGGTGATTCCAACTTGCGGTAGTACGGGGGATGAATGAATTGAAGAAATGGTTGGTGCGGCATGAGGGAATACCAACCTTATGACGATGGTCGATGCGGGCAGATACGTACGAAGCAGGTGTTATCAATTTATTCTTGAGGATGGGATTGCCATAATATATCTTGTGGAACAGGCAGAGGCGAAACATTTTTCTACGTTCTGATAGCAGAGGCAATGACAAGCTTGTTTTCATGGAAGTGACGCTGGAGGTGCGATGATAGTTAGAAAGGATGAACCGAGCAGCCCGACTCTGGACAGATTCAAGCTGAGAGATGAGTGATTCTTGGCTGGGGTCCCATACAGATGCAGCATATTCCAGTTTGGAGCGAACTAAAGATTTATAAAGAAGTAATTTCACAGAACTAGAAGAAAGGTAAAAATTGCGGCGTATATAACCCAGCATGCGATTAGCGTTATTAGTTATGTGATCTACATGCATTTTCCAAGAGATCAGAAGAGATAAGTACGCCTAAATATTTGTAAGATGACACAGATTCGAGGTTACTATTGTTAAGATGATAGTATGGCAGTGTAGTATTGCGACGAGAAACACGCATGTGCTTGCATTTTTTAGTGCTTTAATTCCATGTTCCACGTGTTAGTCCAGTCACGAACATGGTTTATATCAGATTGAAGAAGATCTACATCGGAGTCGTTGTTAAAACACGGTATATAACGCAGTCATCAGCGAACAGGTTAATTGATGAACGTAAATTATCAGGTAAGTCGTTTATATAGATAAGGAAGAGCAAGGGCCCCAGTACCGAGCCTCGAGGCACGCCTGATTGAACAGCAGAAGTGATGGATGAAGTGTTATTAACTGTGACAAATTGTGAACGATGAGTGAGGAAAGAGTGCAGCCATTGAAGAACATCAGGATCCAGGTTAAGTTTACTTAGTTTGAAAAGAAGCAGTTGATGAGAAACCTTGTCAAACGCTTTTGAAAAGTCGAGGAATATGCAGTCAACAATGGCACCCCCCGTCAAGGATGGAATTTATGTCATGTGTAAACGACAAAAGTTGTGTTTCGCATGAAAATGACTTGCGGAATCCATGCTGATGATCTGTAAAAAAGGCATTTGACTGTAGAAATGATGCGAGGTGAGAGTAGATAACATGTTCCATGATTTTACATGAAATGCACGTGAGTGAGATTGGTCGATAATTATATGGTGAGTGCTTATCCCCAGACTTGTGCAAGGGAATCACCCTCCCAACCTTCCAGTCTTCCGGAATGCAACCGGTATGAAGCGATTGTTGAAATACATTAGCAAGAATTATGGCACTGTACACTTTAGTCTTAATTAAAAACTTTGAGTTAATATCATCGACGCCACATGATGAAGAAACTTTTAGGTTTTGTATTATTTTTTCTATTCCAGCTATATCGAAGACAATGGGGTCCATTGTTAAAAAGTCAGTACCGGCATAAGTGGGTGAAACAGAACACACAGTTTTTGAAAAAGCAGAGACAAATACAGAGTTAAGAACATTCGCGGATTCATCAAGTTTGATTAGGTGATCGCTTGAGTCTTTAAGGATAATCGGTGAATTGTCTCTTTTGTTAACTACGTTCCAAAATTGCTTAGGGTTAGTAATTAAAAGGGATGGTAATGTAGTGTTGAAAAAAAAATCTTTGGCATGCTTAAGGGCTTGTTTGTATTCAATAGCCACAGCATAATAAGCACTCCAACGTTCTTGAGTGCCGGTTTGTTTTGCAGAACGGAAATTGCGTTTTTTCTTATTGCGTAGTCTTTTTAGCAATTGATTGAACCATGGCGACTGCCGGTTAGATGTGATGACTATGCGTGGGACATATTTTTCTATGAGTGATAGAGCTTTTTCTTTGAATAAAACCAAGTTAGTATTCACGGAACGATCATGAAAGTTGTGCAAGTAATCACCCAAAAAAGCAGAGAGATCATGATTAATAGCATCGGAATCGGCGTGTTTGTAGTCTCGAATATATTTCTGGTGATTACCATTGTGAGGCACGGTGCAGGCCAAAGAAAAATGAAGCAGCAAATGGTCGCTTAGCCCAGGTAGGTAGGATACGGGATGCAAAAGATCAGGCGCAGTGGTGAGTACCAGATCCAGAATGTTAGACGTGGTAGACGTAATTCTTGTTGCCTGCGTTACTAGCTGGGACAAGTTGAAAACGTTGCATAAATTCAGAAACGCGTCGCCCATGCTAGAGAAAGGATGACAAGTGGAATGCACGTTGGACCAAACTATATTCGGGAAATTAAAATCGCCTAGTAAAAGGAGCGGACTATTCGGATACCGCACTGTTATCATAGAAATGACGTCATGAAGCTCGTCAACAAACGTGGGTGGACAGGATGGTGGTCGATAGCAAACGCCCAATATTAGTTTCTTAGAACACGTTTGTATTTCCACCAGAACAAGTTCTAAAGCGTTAGTAAGATGTATTGGAAAAGACAAAATTGCGTCAGAAACCGCGATAAGCACGCCTCCGCCACATCTAGTACCTCTGTCACAACGATAGACGTTGTAATGTTTTTTTGCAATCGAACAATTCGCTGCTATCAACCTGCGCAGACAACCAGGTTTCAGTAAGACAGATTATGTCGGCGTCAGAGGCATCGATAGCACAGCAGAGGTCGTCGCGCTTTGGAATTAAGGCTTCGAATATTAGTGAAAAGAATGGAAACTTTGTTAATGGCTGGTAACTTCGGTCCACTTCCCCTCGCGCAGCGCTATTTATTGGTGGGTGACACAGATGCATTAGGTGGTTCGTGCACGGAACCTGAAGTTTCGACTGATGGCTTAAAGGCACTAGTGATTTCACGCACGCAATCAGCAGAGGGATCATAAGTGTAGCCTTTTTTTTGTTGATGTACAGTTTGTTGAAACGTAGCTTAAAACTTGCGGGTTGGGTTTTACCATATTCGGCCAGTTTCTTTCTAGCAAGGCGAGTAGCTGGTGAATAGTCTTCACTAACAGTGATATTTTCTTCCTTCAGCTTAGAACTGCTGAGGAGTATTTGCTGTTTTACCTTGTAAGAAGAGAATTTGGCAATGATTGGCCGGCATTTATTTGAAGTATAGCCACCAAGCCTGTGTGCTCTTTCGATTAATATTTCAGAGGGCGACATTTTCAATTTGGTTGAAAGCACCTTGACCAGCTTTTCCTCTGACTGAGCCCAGGACTCTGACTGGGCATCAGGTAGGCCAAAGGATAAAAGGTTGTCTCGCCGCTGTCTGTCCTCATGCTCAGCTTGCTTAGCACGCAACTGAACGTTTTCGCTACAAAGATGGCTAATCGACTGACGAAGACGCTGTATCTCTTCCTCTACTTCCTCAAAGGCGACCGTTTTGCGCTCTACTTCCGTTAATCGTTTGTCGAAAACAGCAAGACTTTCTTGAAAATTTACCTGTGTTTTTTTAAGCTCATCAACAGATTTTATTAAATCCGTTTGGTCCTTCTCCATTTTTTCGGTACGCGTATTTACAGTTTGTAGTGTCGCGAACATCTCATTCAACTTAGCCTGGGAATCGGGGAGAGGGCTTTGTACTTGGCCTCTCGTATTGGGCCCAGGGTTAAGCTCAACGTCACCGGACAGCATAAGCAGTTGCGTTGCAACGTCAAAGCACTCATGAAAAACGCAAAGCAAAACTCCCGGGCGTGGGAACAGCAACAGACAAACGTTATTCGACTTCTTAGCGTACAGAGATGTAACAGAACTAACCTGGACGACAAAGCAGAACGGATTAGTGAACCGCATCGTAGTGCTGTTCACACGCCCACTAAGGGCGCCGGGGTTCCACCAGCTCTTCATATAGGCAGCGGTAGGTGATGTCGTCGTCGATCCAAATCCTTGGAATGGTGTAGGGATGACCGTGAAAGTGCGCCTGTCGCGCAGCCAAGCCGAGTCGTTGGGGTGACAGGACAACTTGCTGGTATCACTTGTTGAAGATGGCGATACGGCGCTGAAGTGAATCCATGCCGTAACCTGGACGACAAAGCAGAACGGATTAGTGAACCGCATCGTAGTGCTGTTCACACGCCCACTCATTCTTAATTAGAATAGATCTTAATTTAACGTAGAACTTAAGTTATTGAAATTTGTACTGTAAGTGGGCAGTGGGAATATACTTCCCTACGAATCTTCCTCGATGCCAATCCACAGGATGCGATTTTCACTTTTTCTAAAAGGAAACGCGCTCGACATTTGAAGAAGCACTAGATTTGCACGTTTATTTACGCGATGATGTAAATAACTTTTGTGACAGCGATGAAGATGATGACGAGGATGAACCATTGCGCATAATTGCTCGCTCGAATGGTGATGCAATACGCATTGACCATACGACTGCAAAGCAAGGCGTTGGCTCCAGGGCCAATTTTTGAAAAGATACTGTTGAAAATAAAAGGGAGCAACGCACGTGCGCTGAAGGCCTTCCAAGGTGACCGAAAAAATTTTAGGCGTAGCAAACCTAGTGCCGCTTTCACTTGTACTATATTCTTTTAGAAGACCATGAATCTTCAAACGTTGCTGGTGTTGTTTAGGTGAACACAATGACAAGAGGTCGAAGATCGTTTGCTTTACAATATTCACGTTCAGGTGTACTATGCTTTCAAAAGTTCCCCCCATCGGTGCGGTCCAGGCAAAGGCCCATAGGGAAGTATATTCCCACCCTAATCATCTTAATTTGGCGTTGTGTAAAGAAACTTTTAACGTTGCATTGTGTTTTTTGGATAATGAATAGCGTTTTCAAAGAACCTTGCATCTGTAATTTACAATAGATACCTTATAGGAGTTTAAGGGTTAAAAGATGCCTAAAACTAGCTCTTACCTCATTAAAGCTGCTTGACTACAAGACATTAATAAGGCCGTTTTAGAATACGCCAATGTGGTTTGGTTCCCGCATGCAAAGACTAACTTAAGAAAACTGGAAGCAGTGCAAAGAAAAGCAATACGATTTATTCACAACAGGTGCAGGCGCACAGACTCGCCAACTAACTTTCTGAACACATCCAATCTAAAAACGCCGCTAGAAAGAGCGAAAAAATACCGCTTAAAATTTTTGCTTCAGATCCTTAACAACAGCTTGAAGATGAAACGCGTCGAAATACTTTCCTTTTCCGAATCCTGACGTACCCGTCAAAAGCATGCCAATAAACTAACCGAACATTCATGTAATAATGAAACTTTTAAACATTCATTTTTTTCCACTTGTCATTAGGGAATGGAATCAACTACATCGATCTATCACAAACACCAAATCGTTCTCGGAATTCGCGAATAAAATAGAAGGTAGAAACAACTGATATTGTCCCAATCAAATGCCACAGCGCTACTCTCATTCCCCACTATTACTTGTCGGTTGACTCCCTTTGACACAGAATGAACACACCTGCAGGGTAATTCCTTGTTTGCTTCGATTTGAATACTTTTCATAAGATGTGACATGGCTGTTTTATTGTATAAAGGATGGTCAACCTTACACAGTTTCACTTGAGTAGTCTAATAAATGTATGCAACATTGTATGTATTTATGTAACCACTATTTGTTGTTGTAGTATATTTACTGTAACAGCTCTTTCCCTACATTTGTTGCATATTTGATTGTTCTCGAAATTTTTCATATATTGTACTTCCTTTTCATATTGCCCTCTTGATACGCTCTCAGATAAGAGCAGCAGTATTGGAAATAAATAAATACGTGAGACACACACACACACACACACACAAAAATATTTTACAATAGACTTCAACGTAGAAATAGGCTAAATATAAGGTAAAAGATCGTTGTTCTCGGCGAAAATAACCTATCGAGATGAGTCTTGAACAGTTCATCTCTACTAAAATGTAACTAGATGTTCAGACTTCTCAGGAAAACCTGTAACACAAAGGCACACGTCGAGCACTATATGTCCCAACAAATAACCCATATTAAAATGGTATCTTGCCACAGGTAAGATGGCGGGTTGTTAGAGCGTGGAAACTTGGGCAAGTTATTAGGACATAACTGAATATACGAACAGCGCAACAGACAAAGACAGAAGAAGGTAACAACACACAGCGCTGTGTGTTGTTACCTTCTTCTGTCTTTGTCTGTTGCGCTGTTCGTATATTCAGTCGGGTTCTTGGATTCACTTTCGTGGCATCTTCTCCACTCCAGCAATTTTCTAAATCCTCCTTGAATTGCCTCAGAAAATTGGAAGGCGAAATAAATTTATATTTATATATATACTTTGTGTCACTCAATTCACAATATATGAGGCAACGTTCAGTTACTCACCCATACGATACCCACAACTTAGCCCACTCGCCATGATTCACTTCGCGGAGATGCATTTTCTCTTTTTCTTTCTTCACATTTACATTACACTTACTACGAATAACATCACCTATACTTTCGTTGGCATTATTGTCTGCTAGTTAAGGCACCCAGAAAGGGTTAAACTGTTTCACCTCAACAGAGTAACATAGTCAGGCCGAAACAGGGCTGTGGGACCCCTTCGAAAGGAGTAGTAGTGCACCTCAAGAACAAAATAGTAGAACTCGGGCCAAAATTGTGCGTTCGAATCGCTCTTGACAGTTTTAATCGTGCGTATATCACAATGATGACTAAATACAAACACTAAAAAAAAAAAACGAAGGGTAGAAGAAAAGAATGGGCGAGTAAAACTTGAGCCCCCCAACCTCCTCACGCACCTCAGATTGCGAGACTGATACGCTATACAACAACACCACACCGAAGAATGGCATGAGCAACATGTTGTAAGTAATGTCGGTGATCTGTCTTTTTAGGGGCGAAGCTCCTTAGGGCATGGGTTAGTCCCTCGTTGTGCGTCGTAGCCACCTCTGGAGTGCTCACTAGATGGCGATGGCGCTGCGGCGCTCGCTCCATTCCGATGCGTAGGAGACGGCTCCGCTGCGTGCTCTAGTGTGATAGGAGACCGCTGGATGACGCGGCGACGCTAGAATCTCATTGGATGGAGGCACATTGCGCTCATTGAATCGGAGACCGCTTGAGGCGCGGCGGCGCTCGCTCCACCCCCGATGTGGGAGACCGCTGGAGGGCGAAAGCTATAAAGAGGCGCGCTTCCTCTTCCTCTCGGCAGTCAGCGCGCAATGAGCGACGAAGACAAGGCGGCGGAGTGGAGGGCTCGGAAAGCGTGATGATGCGTGAAGCGTGATTTACATGATGATCGACTGGGCAAAATTTACGGAGGATTCCCGGTTTACCGATGAACCTCCGGAGCTTCGGCCACTCGTCATCATTCACTTCGTGGATACGCTGTGATTTTTTTTTGTTTAGACACGCAGCTTTGAGCGTCTCCATATAAGCCACAACCAAAGAGAATGTAGTTCGTTTGTTTGTTTTGTGCTTTCCAGGATCAGGACGTCAACCCGGCACGTTTTGCAGTAAAAAAACTATTAGCGTAACTGAAGATATGTGCAGAATTCGCGTTGACTTGTTAAGCGGTTAGTAATTTCTATGTAGAAAACGTCGCACTTCTGAACTGCACACTGAACTATTCAGTTTTTGTCAGACTCTTGTACATATTTGCGGTCATTCTTGTTCATGTTCCGCGACAACAGCCGTAATACTTCACTCTAGCCGTAGCGCACATATTAGGCTTAGTGCAGCCTGCTCCGTGCGCGAGGTTTCTAGCGAGAAACTTGAATATTGAAGTACGAAGAATTCAATAACCGTTCGAATGTAATTTTGATCACGACCGACACAATGAGGTAATATGTGCTGATTTAACTACACAAATCCCAGGCTAAAAACGCGGATAATAAGCGTTCCAAGTTCCTTGCAATGCGCTGAAATTCACGGGGGTGCGCTGGAGACGTTGTTTTTTGTAACTGTCATTACCACCACCGCAGGAAACAAATGCAGTACTCGTTACTTCATACATGTGTGGTTAATTACGAGTGGTCATCACTAGCGGTATGCCGGCACATCCGTATACGGATGAGGAGCAAGAGTGCAACTCCGTTTTATTCCCTCATGCCACAAGAGTATATGGACATTCCACTCACTCAGAGAGAGGTGGAGCATACGCACATTTCACTCTCTCCTTTCATACAATGCATTTCTCTCCAGTTGATGCTTTGCGAGAGTTGAAGAACGCCCTGAAGAGTAACTCGGCCTTTTTACTGTTGCGATACCCTCGCCAGTTTTGATTCATACGGAACGCCCAGAAAGATAAAGTAAAATGTGTCACCGTACAAGTAATTGCTGTGATACTGCACGTTAAACACGAATTTTCCATAGTTTGTTGCTATTATACTGGTATGGCAGACATGGAGGTGGATGCACCGTCTCACAGCCACACATCCGCGAAGCGCTTGGATCCGCAGTGCATTTGGTAGCACGGTGCGTTACGGACAAGCTCTTCACGAATGGGAAAAACAGTGTACATAGTTTGTAGTGTAGTGATCGTAATATCGACGACTTATTTATCAATTAACCGATTAAAAGTGTGCCGCAAAGCAAATAATCGTCGTCAAAGTTCGCCTTTCAATTATTTTTTATCGAGTCAAATCGTTTGGATTTGCAATTTTAGTCGTAGCGCATCCAGCGTCCATGCAGCTATACTCCCCTGCTGATAATGTGGCCACTCTAATTGCCGGTTGGAATTCTAGGATATTTATTCGCTTGGAAAATAATATTCCTTGGTAAAGAGCACAATCGTAAAACGTCAACGAAGTTGGTTTTAAAGATTGCGCCTGTTGGTTGTCACCCAAACAATCGCGCTACAGTTCAAGTGCGGCTATGCCGAATCAGGCAGTTAAGACTCCTTTGCTTTGTAGAAGAAAGATTGCGGTTTGGAAACCTGTATCTTTGCTATCGCTTTTCATGTTAGATGTCTTGCACATCCATATAGGGCCCTACTTCTCACTAGTGTTTTTTTTTTTTTGTTTAGTACTGCAGTGTGCCATCACTCAACAGATTAACAATACAGACTGGTGTGCTAGCTGGTGCTGAGATGTACTCTCAGAGAACGACACCGCACCCGGAGGACACGAGAATGCCGCTGTGCTGCGCGCGCGTGATTGCTGTCTCCCTGCGTCCGTCGTTTGGTCAGTACATATACCTTGAATAAGCGTACTGTTATAGAGGTAGTACACGTTCAAGGAAAACTCAACAGTCATCGCGTCAAGTGTCCAGGATGTTGTTTCGTTTTGTACCATATCTTGTTTCTAATTTCTGTAAGCATTAGTAGTGACTACATTTGGTAGTCATCAAAACAAATAGCATCGTTTATCCAGCCGTTACACCCTTGTGCTTTACATCTTTGTTTCATTCTCAAGGACACCGGACTGATTCGTCGTTTGTGATTTCAAACGTGGAACTGTTGCGTCGGTTCACTGACTTTTCTCTCCTCCTCTAACTTTTAGTCCCTCTCCCCCCCTTCCCCCATGCAGGGTAGTCTACCGGGCTCAGCCCAGGTTTAACTTCGCTGCCTTTCTTCTAATCTTATTCTCTCTCTCTCTCTACAAAAGAAACAAATAGATCCCGACATGAACGCCATACTCCAACACCCACCTCTTGATATATGGAATAGCCAGTTTTTTTTTTTTTCATTGTGTCTCGCAGTTTTTTTTTTTTTTTGCATGAAAGAATCATCTTCGGTCAACGTCATGTCCGGCGTTTTTCCGTTTATTCCCTTAACTATTGTCATTGATGTCATAAAACCTCATCTAAAGCTGGAATTCACTGCTCCATGTGACTAAACCAATTCCACTGATGACCACTACCGTCTTTTACAATCATCATGCCTGTTGGCGCTTGGTATAAAGCGTGGGAAGTAATCATCACGTAGAGTATCATCACGTAGAGTAAGACAGTCCTGAAGGCATTATTTTCTTGGGTCGTGCACCATCAGAGGTTTTCACGGAGGCAGTAAAATACGAATGGAACGAGCCTCACTTAAACGAACAATTCAGTTCTAGAAGATTTTTTATTAAATACCCCCATGGAAGCGCCATTGAACCAAACACTAACTCACTTCAGTTTAACGAAACTCGGTGCGCAGTGCATTTCAGTTTTCGGAACATATTTTGTGACACCCTCCAATGCCTCGGAGGTCATGTTGATCACTTCATCAAGCACAACCGCTCATTTTGTAGCAAAGTATTACCGTGGCCTTCGCGATCAGCTCCGCCAACAGCGCGCCACCGGAGCTAATCGCGGAAGCCACGATTAGAGCACTGCGCGGGCCGTGATTCTCGGCCCGGGCCCGGCCCGAGCCCGGTACTCGTTGAAGTTTACCCGGCCGAGCACGGCCCGGGGACTCAAAAGCGAAACCCTGGGCCCGGCCCGAACCCGAGAAAAAATTTCACCTACCCGGCCCGGCCCGGCCCGGCCCGACCGCAGATCAGGCCCGACAGAGGCCCGAGACACTAATATAGGTGATGTTGACCGAACATGGTACCGACATCAAGGCGTTTCAAGTAGCAAATACCAACGTTTTGTTCGCACATGCTGCGCTCGCAAGTATGCCTTAATTTAGGGTAATAACTTGTACAAAAGCGCCTCACTTTGGCTAAGAGCTGACCGAACATACTGGAACATACCGCTCACGTGCGGAAGGGTTTATATCGGACAGACCGGTCGTTGTGTCAATGATCGAGCACGGGAACATGAGCGATCTGTTCAAAATAATTTGACGTTTCATCTGCCTATGCATTGTAGGGCCTGTGCATGTGAACCGGTGCTCTCTAGCATTCGTATTCTGGGCAGAAGTGGAAATGCGCTGGCGAGAGAACTAATGGAGGCCTTTCACATTAAAAAGAAAGAAGGTCAGTGTATCAGCGACACTTCGGTTGTGCTGCGCAGTAATGAAAAACTGTTTTTAGAAACTTGGTTGATGTGATTATTTGTTGCTTTGCCGACCCTGATTAGCGTTGTAGATTATGATGAGCAGTGCGCCTGCGTGCGCCACTCGGCTGTGCATATATCTAGGCAGACTGCTGAATAAAGCTTAGTTGCGAGTTTGCGCCTGTCCTGTGTTTCTGTGTTCCTTCGTAGTCCTCGTCGATTTTGCGCTTCCAAGTTTTAAGATACTGGATAGAATGAACGGTTATTCGGCAGCGTGTTACTGTGCATATTTTTTCTACAAATGGAATGGGAATCATCATGAGCGTTTGGTAGCAGATATTGTTGCGAGAAAAGATATTTGTAGCATGGGTTCGGTTTCAGCAGGAAGCGCAATAAGAACGCTCGAGACAGGGAACAGAAACCGACTCCCTTCAGTTTGTTCTTATTGCGCTTTGTAATTAATTTAAAGCATGCTCTACCATCAAACCCAATCGCACCCTTCTGGATATGTAGCACCTGTCTTCATCGTAGTAGCACCTTGCCACGGCAGGACAAATAGAGGGGAAAAAAGCCAAATTTATTACCTTTGTTGTAAATACACTAACCTAGATAAAATATATAATGAACCACGCGCCCGGCGTGTACTTTTCGAAATACGTATAAATAGCCGAACGGCCGAAAAAAAAAAACTGCAGTAAGAGCTCGTTAATTCTGTATTCAACGTACAGGCAAAAACGTCCAAATTAACCGAGTGCCTAATTATCGAAAACATCAAGACACCAATAAACAACAGTCTCTTTCATCTCTGTATATTCATATCCTTGATGAATACGTAAATTCAGTACTTATTTTGCATAAGAGCTGCATAAACGCCGCAATTTTCATCACTGGGGCCTTCGTTCAGATATGACCGCGGCTCAACGCCACCGTGTACTAAGTCAAAATGTGCTGTAAAGCTATCCTTTACGATGTACTGCCTCCACCAACACCACCACGTGCATGTAATTTTTTTCGCCGGAAAAATGGCCGGCACCTTATCGTTCGTCCATCACAATGCAGCCAGCGACTTTTATGCGAGTATACGGATTGCATGTGACAGCATGCCAGCATGTGACATTGTGCGCGGATTGTACGGAATCAAAACGAAGCTGAGTGCCGAGTCCGTTGTCGACGACAGGATGGCGAGCACGCCTTACTGAAGGCCCGCGGTCGTTTCCGAGGATCGTCCATATTAACCCGGTGGCGGCAAAATATGACGGAATTATAATGGTGTACATTGTACCTGTTGAAGGGGCGGCGATTGAACTGCGCAGGTAGTACTGGCCGGAGGTGGACGAAGAGATTTCGATTTCTTTTTGGGGTTCGTTCCACTTTGGTAATAAAGGCGCGAATAAGCTTCTCGACGCTTACTCAATGTATGCATGTGGTTCGAGGTAAGGGGACATCACCCGGCAGGGAATTCATAACTGCCCTTTTTCAAGCGACATATATCGTCAAGAGAATGTATACCTTTCTTAATAGACCTATGTTATTCCTGCACATTCCGACGGTGTTGCGGCAGTGTCATGTAGTTCTAGCACCTAGGGTTGACAGGTTTGGCTAGTTTGCGCCAATCTGGCTACTTTTTTAGGCCGGTGGCGGCAGAAAAATCGTCTTGGCTACTTGACTTCTCTTTGGCCACTTTCTTTTCCCGACAATTTGAGTAGAATTATCAATATCTGGTGACGCCGCAGCCACTGATGTTCGAGTATGTGGGGCCAAAACGTGGCAGTCAAAGCGTGCTTCGAACTTCGAAAGAAGAATTTAGCAAAGGATGGCGCAGCAGCCTAAATAACCGCAAGGGTCACTGGTAACATGAATATAAAGAAATACACATTTATTAAAACCTGCCAGTCAAGCAGGCCTCGCGCACACATCAAAACTCTTTTGCATACGTGCAGGCTGTCTCAGCGAAAACTGTTTCATGGGGCCTCATTATGCAGATCGGCCATTGCTGAACGCGTCTTTGAATCACAATTGGTAGTGACCAGGAGTCTAAAGTGCTCCGCATCCAGAGCGCTCTGCACTCATCGTCAGTGCAAATCAGGCATTCGACGAAGTGAGCACTGAAACACCAGGACACAAAAGGCACAGGCGGCAACACAAGCGCCCACTAATACAGTTCTTAATGAACGCTTGTGTTGCCACTTTGCCTCATGTGTCCTGATTTCTTAGTGCTCTCTTCAGAATGTCGTACCAATTCGCCCACCAATCAATCCTTATAAGATAACCGACGAACGGCGTGTATCATTTCTTAGGTTTAAGTTTAGACTCCGACTCTGCATTGGCCATTGCGGAAGATTATTATTGTGAAAGTGGCTACAAATCACGCTTCAATGCCAGCAACTTATCACGCCAGAGATTCAGTTTTCTTGCCGCAACTTCTAGTCATTTCAAGATATGAAAGACGCGAGAAGAGAGGGTCATATTTTCAACATCGCAAAAACTACGTCAGCATGCATGACATGATGCTAAAGTCAACAATTTGTGCTGGAATCTCAGGAATTATGATTTTGAATTGTTCGTGCGGCACATATTCACATTCTCGCCGAAAGACTTTTGCATTTAGCGGTTTAAATAAAAATGTGGAAGCGGTTTTCACATATGTGCGGCTAGTTTTTGGCTACTTTTACTGCCATTGGCTCATGTTGGCTACTTTCTTGCTAGTTTTTCCAGCTTTCTGGCTACCTTTTGTCTTTTTGTCCTTTCAACCCTGCTCGCACCATATAGCGGAACACGTAGAAAGTTCAGACATTACCAATTGGGCACACATAGGAGGCTGTGCATGTCCAAGTCGCGTCACATGACCACTGGAAGCCGTGACAGAGCCATGGAAAAAGAACGTGTCCTAATAGTGATTCTTCGTAACGAGACTCCTCGCAAACCTTTCGTTTAGTGTACTGCGGGAACTTTCAAGAACGTTGACATGCCTTGGAGCTCTGTGATCATGCTTTCGATGATAAGTTATAGATATAAATTTATTATATCAGTTTATTATGTTACATTTATTACTGCGATTACAAAAGAACGTTCCGTATATAATATAATAGCTAATGCAATTAATAAAGCTAAGCATAGTGAGATGTTAACTATATAAGCGCCCAGTCTATCAAGTAGCCCCATGTACTACAAGCAAAATAAGTTCATTACTTAGCTCCCATAAAACTTCTCCGAATAGCTTGCCCCACATAAAACAGGTGTTTTTCTAGATGCAATGTGGAACATATTGTAGGTATGCACAAACTATTTGGAACAATCTCAAGAATTGTGCGATGTCCAAGCCCGACCCGAGCCCGCCACCTCAAACCCGGGCCCGGCCCTAAGCCCGGAGACTCAGGCCCGAGCCCGGCCCGGCCCGGGCCCGCCGTGAAAACCACTTTACCCGGCCCGGCCCACGGGCCGGGCCGGGCCCGGGTTTTCGCGTAGGCCCGAGCCCGTGCAGTGCTCTAGCCACGATAGGTGTCTGTGCGCGCGCACGTGTGTGTGTGCGTGTGTATGTCTGTGCGCGCGCGTCTATGTACATGCGTATGTGTGTGTGCGTGTGTGTGTGTGTGTGTGTGCGTGTGTGCGTGCGCGCGTGTGTGAGTTTTACCAAACCAATTGTATTTTAATGAATTCTTGCTTGCTGCGCCTTACTATGATTGTATAACGCTCCCACCCGCTCTGTATTATTGCTGCAGAGTATGTAAATAAGTAAATGAATGAATAAAGCGTCTTTAGAGCCTTTTAGATGTGAAGCATCTTATGGCGAAGCTTAATCCGGTGGTGGTGGTGGTGCGCCGTGTGACCACCCTTACTGCGCATGCGCAAACCCTTTCAAACAATAAAATAAAAAACCTCCTCTCCCCTCTCTCTCCTCTAGGCATCCCTCCCCGCGGCAACCACACCCTCACTGCGCATGCGCCTCCCCTCCTCTCTCCCCTCCTACGCTCCCCCCCTCTCCCCTTGGCATCCCTGCCCACGGCGACCACACCCTCACTGCGCATGCGCGTCCCCTCCTTCTCTCCTCTCCTACGCTCCCCCCTCTCTCCTCTAGGCATCCCTCCCCGCGGCGTCCACACTCCCACTGGGCATGCGCGTCGCCCTCTCTCTCTCCTCTCCTACGCTCCTCCCCTCTCTCGCCTCGCGACGCCGACGCAGGCAGCGTCTGCTAGCCAGTTTCTTGGTTGAAAAAATTAGGCAGATCCCAAGTACTATGGGAATCGATGTTATGCGAAGCATCCGGAGGCAAGGTGACTGGGTTGTAATTTTTTTTATTGAACAAAACGTTATGAAATGGCACTAAAGATATGTACAAATGTTGCACGCACAGACATGTAGAACAGTCGCATATGTTGCATATAACCAGTTGTTTACAGTTGTGTAACAATGCCAACCGAAACATGGGTATTGCCAACACCAGGAGCCGTAAGCTGATATGTAGAGCGTGTGCTTGCAAGGATGGTAGCCCTGGATAGCGCTACGTAAACCAACTACAGTGGATGGCACTTAAGTATACAACCGACGTTAACCCCACATGACTCCTTCGTCATAGGAGTACGTATGTAATGTTTATAAAATTAGATAGCCAGCACTGCAACCACCATATACATTTCACCAATATTACGCCTGCATATGGCGTTCTTCCAAAGCAGTTTCGAGACCTGACGTGGCTCTGTGGTAGAATGCTTGATTGCCACGCAGAATGCTTGGGTTCGATTCCTGCTGGGAGTCTGATTTCTATTCTTTGTATTCCTCGCGTCAACGCCGCCGATGTCCGTTTTTCATAACGCTGTCGCCTTTAAATTACCTGTGTCAACGCTACCGATGTCAGTTTCTCTTAACGCTCTCGCATTTAAATTACCAATGCCTGTTCTCGCCCTTCCAGTGCCGATATAAATTGTCAAAGTTCTGTGGCGCATACCCGCATTCCGCGGCCCGTGGTATACGGGTATGAGCCACACGTGTCTGGAGAAATGAGTTTGACGACGTACGCGGCGGGATTATCACGTTATTGATGTCATGACCAGCCACACATATTCGTCAATACCTCTTACCCTCCCATAAAGATTTTGGTCTACCCCAAGTTAAGCAGGCCATCACGACAGCACCCAGACGTAGGCGGCTAGATAGATAGATAGATATATACATAGATAGAAACGCAAAAGTGCTTACAGTACGCAAAGAAATGCTTCGCATTTAAAAAACCCGACTGCTCGCGCTGCACAACCGTTCACTGGCCACCCCGTATATATGGTTTGGATAAGTTAGAGCGCTAAAAAAAGACGACACACAAGAAGAGACGATGACAGCACGTGCGCTCACTACCAACTGATTTTATTCGGAAAGTTGGTAGTGAGCGCACGTGCTGTCATCGTCTCTTCTTGTGTGTCGTCTTTTTTTAGCGCTCTAACTTATCCAAACCATGAACCAACACGCCCAGCAAAGCATTTTATTAAGTTACCGTATATATGGCACTGGATCTTGACCTGCAAGGTGGTGCCGGTGGGAGATTTCTCCTGTGCGTTGTTGAACAATAAAAATTCGCAGCGTGCGCGCTAACTAAAAGTGGGCTGCAGATCTCTGAGTCCAGTCGGAGTCTTCTGTCTCTCATTGCCCATTAGCAGCGATTGGCATGTTCCAGTAGGAAACACCGCTCCATCACTGCGTGCTTTGCGCCTCCCTAGTTTTCTCTCCTGCGCAACGCTGCGATGAGCGCCACCGTCAACGCCGTCGCCAGTGTAAGCGTTTGCGCCCTCGGCTTCGCATCTACACATGGTTCCCTTTAGCGGGAGATGGTGTAATTTTTTTTGACGACGCTTGTAAAAAGATGCCGATTATTCGAGTTACTCGCGAAAAAAAAAAACTTGGTATCGATTAATATAGAAATGGACAAATGATATTTAATGGACAAATGACTGAATTAACAGCGGTTAATGGACTAAAAACTTAATTTAGCATACGTCCAGTGTGTGTCTCAAAGGGGTGTATGCATCTGGGTCTCATTCTCGCGTGTCTGGCTCGTCAAACGTTGTCATGAGACGCTTCGGCGCTGCGCGCCGCCCCTGGATGCTGCTGTCACGTGGTCGTGACATTGACGAACGCAGCAGTCGGCATGGAGGAAAGAAAGAAATTTAGGAGGGAGCGCGCCTAGCTTCCACAAGCCAACCTCCTCTGAAGCCACTCGCTCCTCGTTTCTCCTTTCCCTTTTGGTGTTCATGCGCGTTGCCTGCTGGGAAGTGAGCCTTGTTTGGTTCTCGGTAGGTTCTAGTTGACATCTGCTTAGAAGCACGTTGACAAGCGTCGGCTGTCGCGATCACTCAGCCGTCTGCCGCGGTGTGCTCGGTAAAACTCACCGCTTGCCTATCACGTGGTGGTGCTCATATCCCGGCATGCCCCTGATGGCTGGGCTTCAAAGATGTCACGTTACGCCCCCTCCTAGTTTTTTTATACCTCCATGGCAGTCGGCGTGTTCACGACTTTTTATTTGGCCAAACTTGTTCCCGGAAAATGAAAATGCAACGTGCAAGCGATTCTCACTGTAAGTAAACTGACAGCAGCGGGAACAGTCCACGGCCGTAATCGGTGCAGTGCGTCGTGTTTCGTGCAGCAGTCATTGAAGCTTTCTCGTTCGTTCTCGCGTAAGCTCTAGAATTAACATTACTGTTCGCGTCCCGTGCGTATTCTTAACAGAATGATCCCAAATTATGGCGAGGCTTCTCAAGCATTGCTGTGCGATCTGCGTTGAGCGTTGCTAAGAGTTAGTGTGGCTGGAACACGAATGCATCAAAGTAAAGTGTATGAACGCGCGTGGCACTGTAGTCCGAGATGACTTTTCGTGTGAATTAGGCCGAACCCCGAGCGCCAAAGTGCGAAAATACTACCGCTATTGATTTTGATCCGACCATCGCGTCCGCGTTTCCCACCTCAGAAACAAACGAATCACGCGTTATTTTCGACGCCAAGCGCATTCGGATATGGCGCTGCACACTCCTGTGAAATGTTTTTGAAAGCGAAACTGGTTACAAGGTACACATTTCAGTGGCGGCGGCAACGACGGCGCATGAGCGGCAAGCTCGGCGCCGCCGACGAGTGCGCAGAAATGATGCGCGCGAAGATCACGTGCGTACGCGCTTCTTCCCCATCATTGTTGTTGTTTCGATCGTCGCCGATGAGCCGTTTCTCACACGACAATCCAATCGAGGTCGCTTGCCCTTTCTCGTTGCCACATTTCATTGTTGCCTCGATATGAACGCGTGGACGTCGTGTTTACTTGCAGCAACTAAAGTGCGGCACTTCCAAGCACGTGGATGAAGGTCTCCTCATGGAGAAAGAAAAAAGGTTACGCATGAGCGCAATGCGACAGAAAAAAAGAAAGGAGGAAGCAAGCGAACGCTTCGATTGGCCCCATTTTCCCGGTAAGCTGGGACTTCTAAATTTTTGTCTTTGTTTTAACTTTCCATGTGGTCATTTCACGTTAGGAGCCCGCGTGATAAACTTCAATGGCGCTCTTGGTGGCGTCTTGGTATTCGGGTGAACGCCCGTCTCATTCTGGCTCTTCCATCTGCTGATCTCGGAACCTTGCGAACACATTTACGCACAAATAGTGGTGTAAAGCAAGTACTCACATGCTATGCTACGCTGACGCCGCGCAGCCTTCACGGTCCACAGTGGTACCAGATGACTACTTATGACCACAAGGACCACTTGCTCGCAAGCCATCAAAATTCCAGGAAGCCATCAGTCCACCAAGTCGGAGCTGTTTTTCCTTACAAGTGTGGAAGCTTTGGCTAGTTGGTTTCCGTTCGTGATGGCGAACTTCAAAGCGCAAGCATACGAAAACTTTCATTTAATATATCTCATAAACCATGCTTTGATAATGTCAGCATTACTGAGGCATATAATGAGTATTTTGAATCCCAGGATTTCGGAAAGATGAATGGATGCTATGAGCATCCTTTTTATTACGGGAGGGACGGTGACAAATGTGCAACCAGGCTCGACAAAAAAAAAAAAAAAGAAACATTTTTCGCTTTGGTTTAAGTTGGCTGATGCCTTGTCTACTTCGATTTAATCTACCATCCGGGATTTAATCCCGTGAGCCCATGCCATTACATTGTGGAATAGCGCATGACAAGGATGCAAGAGAACAGCCTTTGGGCTAGTTGGTTTATTACGTTCATTGAATCTATAGCGCAGATTAGACAGGAACCACAGAAAGAAGACGGGACGTGCACTACTCACAGCTGTCAGTAGAGCACGTCCCGTCCTCTTTCTGTGGTACCTGTCTTATCAGTGCTATGGCTTCAATCAACGTGACAAGGGTGCCCTTTGGGTCGACATCAAGTCCGTTTCTTCTGATAGCGACTATTCATCATTACTAGGACAACGCCAGTACTGGACGAAGACAAAAATCATTAGCCGCTGACCTAAAGAAATCCTATTATGTCGATGATCTGCTGATTGGGGCGGACACTTTCGAAGAAAGTGCAAACATGTACCAGAGATCGAAAACAATCATTAGAGATGCCACCGTGAACCTGTGTAAGTTGAAAACAAATGAAAAGCGGCTGCAAGAAGTCTTTGACCAAAACAATGAGCCAATAGATGGGCCACAGAAGACCTCTGTTTCATGTATGCAATGGGACACAACGAATGATCTCTTGGAAGTCGCGTCATGTTCTCTGCTCGAGCACATGAATCAAGCCGAAGGTGGCACGAAACGTACTTTACTGAGAGCTGCTTCTAGAGTTTTCGATCCCCTTGGCATATTCTCTCCGTTCACAGTGACTGCAAAGTTGTTGTTTCAACGATTGTGGATTTTCAAGAGTCCTAGGGATGAATACCTGCCTGAAGAGATATAAATGCAATGGAAATAACGGAGCTCCGAAGTTATCCAACTTCTTTCTCTGAAGATCTTGCGATGTGCAAGATATTTCACGAAGACAGATATTGAAGCGTACAGACACGAACGTGAACAACGTTTATTGGGAGCGAGGCTTTTTATAGCCTCTGGAGGGTGTGAAGATAGTTATTGGGAGGTAATAACTATTAACGTTTATTGGCTCCCAATAAACGTTGTTTACTGTTGCACGCTCGTGTCCGTACGCTTCAGTGGCGACGAGGCGGTCGAACCGTTGGTCGCACGGCGGCCATGGCTGTGCACGCGGGCCCACGGGCTCTTGATGAGGAGGCGGACAACTGGGAGGCTTACCGGTTGCGCTTGGAAGCATACTTCGAGGTTCACGACGTCACGGACGAAAGGAAACGCAGGGCAATTTTGGTCACGGCTTTGAGCACGAAGACAGTGGATTTATTGGCTGCGCGCCGGCGAAGATACAGGACCTGAAATACGATGCCGCTGTGAAGTTCCTCGGTGAGCGATTTGCTCCGGTATGCAACAAAATCGCAGAATCGTACAAGTTCTTCACAAGAAATCAGCTTGCAGGGGAGTCGGCAAATGAATTTATATGCGAGAGATTACAAGTAGGTTTAATTTCAGTAACGCCCTCGAAAGGATGCTAAGGGATCGCATTGTTTGCGGCCTGCACGACTCGAGTGTTGGTCGGCAACTGTTGGCAAAGGTGGAACCCACGTTGAAGGAGGCGTAAGAGGCAGCGCGTGCTGCAGAGATGGCAGCGGAAAACGTGGCCAGCGCGCAAAACACGGACACTATGCACGCTGTGACGATGAAGCCCAAGGGCCAACCAACCAGGCTTCCGCCGCTGCGAGAGTCGGCGAGCAGGGAAGACTGGCGGCACGAAGGGGCGTGCCCTATGCTGCGGCAAAACTGGTCATACAGGGGGAAAATGCAAGTTCCGTTCTGTTAAATGCTTCACATGCAAGAGGCAAGGGCACCTAGCCCGTGTGTGCCAGCAGCACCAGTGTCGACAAAACAAACTATTCCATTGTGAAGGCCAGTGGTCTGATAATGACGGCTACGAACAATTTCTCAACTTGCAAGCGCCATCGGTGAACATGGCCCAGCCAATTTATTGCACAATGGAATGGGCTGGCGTGGCTCTCCGAATGCAAGTAGACGCAGACTCCCCGTAACAATCATCACATGGCCCACCTACACTAAATACCGTCACCGTTGGCCTCGGCTCCAGAAGACTATCTTGCAACTGATTTGTTTTCTCGGTCAACTTCCCGTCAAGGGTCAGCTCAACGTCTCAGTAACATACGGCGGGACCACACTGGAAGCTACTTTGGTGGTGCTGGGATGCTCTGGACCGGACCTGTGTGGGCGGGACGTCATCAAAACCTTCGAACAGCACGGAAGGCAGGTTCTCGCCATCGGAACCAAGGCTGCCCCCGGTAAGCCATCTTCTACGGAGGATGAGTCACAAGTTCAGCATTTATTAGACGAGTTTCAGGACTTGGTCTCGGAAGAGCTAGGGTTAATCAACGAGTTGAGTTGCGCTTGCGCGAAGGTGTCGCACCTCGTTTCTTTAAGGCGCGTGCCGTGCCCTAAAGCCGTAAGCCAAGCGATAGATCGTCTGGTTCATACAGGAATCTTGAATCCTGTTGCTTGTGCTGACTGGGCGACGCCTCTTGTTCCGGCCCTACGACTTTGCGGTGACTTCAAAGTAACTGTCAACGCTGCTTGCCACGCGGACAAATATCCGTTGGCCAAAATCCAAGATATTTTTCTAACTTAAGTGGAGGTGAAGTTTTCGCTACAATTGATCTGAAGGACGCTTACAGTCAGCTACCTCTGGATGATAACGCAAAGAAGGCTGATGAATCGCCATTGGCACATGTCATTGCCACTGCACACGTGGTATGCGAATACCCTCCAGAGGCTATAAAAAGCCTCGCTCCCAATAAACGTTGTTCACTGTTGTACGCTCGTGTCTGTACGCTTCAGATATAGTGTCGGATGAACTTCACGTCTTCTCTGACGCTAGCTTGAAAGCCTACGGGGCTTGGCGCCTATTTGAGAACGGTCGACATCCCTGGTAACGTTTCCAGGTCAATAGTAGCAGCCAAATCACGATTAGCGCAGATAAAAGCAAGTACGCTGCAACACGGCTAGTATATAGTTGTCGTGGGATTCAAGGTTTACTCATTGCGTCATGTGGGCTGACTCCAGGGCAGTGCTTAGTTTGATACGTGGCGAGCAGGATAAGTTGGCCCAATTTGTCAGAAATAGTGTGAGAGAGTTGGAGACACCACTGGACACGATGCATGGTGGTACTGTCTAGGCGAGCACAATCCAGCCAACTTATTAACTCGAGGGATATCTGTGGAATCCTTGCGTGAGAACAGTGCCTGCTGGAAGGGTCTTAGATGTCTGGATCAAGCCAAGATCGACATGGTCTACAGAACTAAAGGGATTTCCTACTTCCGGCAACAACGTCGCGTCAACGTCCGAACCGCCAAGCGTTATTCTTCACGCACAATCGCAAGAGGAAATGTTGATTGACTTCACGAAGTTTAGCAGTCCGAAAAACCTTGTGCGTGTCACAGCTTGGGCCTTCCGATTTGTGAATTGAAGTCACAGATGCTGTATAGTGAATTCGGCCACAATATCAGCTGAAGAAATAGTAAACGCCGAAAAGTTTTCGATTTGTCGCGTCCATCAAGAGGCTTTCTTTTCGGACATACAGTGCAGCTCTTTAGCAGGAATAGCTGTTCATAAACGCTCCGTTTTAAGAGACCTTCTCCCATTCATCGATGAGCGTAGCCAGATTCGACTCGGAGGGCGAGTGGAACGAATGAATGCTACATACGAAGAGAAGCATCCCGTTATCTTGCCAACACGCAACCACTTCATGGGTGCGCTGCAGAGCATTACATAGAGGCGTTTCGAGTACCAGGGTACAAGTTCGCCAGCGCTTCTTCATTATTCGTGCTCCTCAGGAAATTAAACAAGTTATAAAGACTTGTTTTCTGTGCAAGAGGTATCGCATGAACACAGCGTAAGTGCAGTGTGCTCCACTGCCACTCGGATCCACTTGTCTCTTCAAGGCCGTTTGAAGTAACTGGAATCGATATTGCAGGGCCCCTTCACATAAAACAGAGGGCTCAGGCTGACACAACCTGTAAAGAATACATTTTGTTGTTTACATGCGCTACCACCCGAGCAGTGCATCTGGAATTGACGAACGGGCTTTGAACTGAAACCTTCCTTCTGGCATTCTGATGAATTCTTGCTCGAAGAGGAGTATCACTGACGCTATACTCGGACAATGCACTGACCTTCAGAAAGGATTCACGAGGCCTGAGGCAAGAATGGAAAGTCATGAAAAGCTATCCTTCGGCGTCCTTCCTTGCCACGCACCGCATATAAGGGAAGTTCATTGTGCCAGGAGCGCCTTGGTGGGGAGGATGGTGGGGGAGGTTAGTTCGGTCAATCAAGTGTACACTACACGAAGTACTTGGAAAGAGCTACTTCAACAGCGAAGAGACCGAGACGGTACTACTTGAAGTTGAAGCAGTGATTGATTCAAGACCTTTGACGTATTCCTATACTAACGCAGCACAACCTTTGTCAACATGCCCCGCCCATTTTCTGGTCGTACGTTCATTGATTGCTTATTCAGGGCTTCATAGCTCTGAGTATGAAGCTAGATGCGCCCAAGCAACAACGGGCGGCCTTACTAAGAAGTTGTGGTATCGTCAAAAATGCACGCATATCCACGAAGTGAATTGTGATGATTGGGCGAAGCAGTGCGCATCGGATCGTGAATCCTGGCCTTCTATTTTGTTCTGGTTAACAGCCTTTTATTTTGTTCTTGTCAACCTTTTGTTCTATCATATGCTTTGATTGGTGGGTGGTTGAATGTCTGTGTTTTTGCGGTGTTTTGGCCTTTTATTTTGTTTGTTCTGGTTAACAGCCTTTTGATAGCCTTTTAGGGGTGTAGCTCTTTAGGGTGAGGGTCTGTCCCTCTGTAGTAGTAGTAGTAGTAGTAGTAGTAGTAGTAGTAGTAGTAGTAGTAGTAGTAGTAGGTAGCAGAGGCGTAGCCAGGGGGAGGGGGGCTTAAGGGGCTTCAGCCCCCCCCCCCCCCCGAAATTTTTACGTATTGTGATGTATCGCCGACCAAAAGAGCTAGCTGCGCTGAAAATCATCCTGGATTTTTTCTAAAGTCCAAGATGAGTTTAGAAAAAATCTAGGAAAAATTTTCTCTGTCGAAAAGACACTTCGGTGTGAACATTGCAGACCACTGGCGGTCCTGTATATGGCTGTGCAGCGCATGATACCGTACGAAATATTCTGCAAAAGAAGGCGTAGTGCCTTTTATTGCCATTTTAGCCGTGTCACCGCGAAGGAGTTACTATTGTTGACACGAAGGACGCTCTGGATTAAGACATAAAGAAGGGGCCTCCAACAAACCTGAACTAGCGGGCCGCAGTAATGAAATTTAGCACCACAAGCGCTGGGAGGACAGTGAAGATCGTGGATTCCGGGGGGGGGGGGGGGGGGGGCGGGTCGGAGCACAAAGTTTGAATTAAATTGTCACCAAACGTTGCCTTTTGAAATAATAAAGAAATTATTTCCTGCATAGGTCATTTCAGAAGGGTATTTGACCTCAGGTCTCGGAAAACATATGGATACTGATTTTCAGAATTACTAAAATCTGGACGCGGATTGTGAAATACGGAGTTTTCGTTTCACGGTGATGTTGCAACTTATCATGAGCGTATGGGGTGCCTTGCGCACACGCACAAAACACTTGAGACCAGTCCCGTCTCCATAGCTTGCCTGAACAAAGAGCTATTATACATAGTAGGCGGGAAAATAATGCGAATACTATTTAGCCAACTCGCAAGGCTATTCTGTCTGAAGGAGCGGGCTGCTAGTAAGGGGTCCACGGGCCTCCTGTTTTGTACCGGCAGTGCACTATATTCTTAGAACAAAATGCATCTACTAATTTGGGCTGATAGGGTACGCCGATCAGCGGGGGGTGCATCCACCCAGTGAAAAAGTAAGGGCGGAGGGAGAGCACCCTTGATTCACTCTTTAACTGACCACTCTGACCTCAAAGTTGCTCTAATGTATTCAGTGTTGCCAGTGGGCTGACATTTTTTAGGTCAATCTTTGGAATACATCCAATTTATTTTTCCCTGTCCGAGAAGCGAATCCACATCGACGACGCTGCTAAGGGGACTTTAATGTACAAGCAATCCTGCTTTGCCAAAATTACTTCCTTCTAACGGTGATAGTGCTTCGAACAGCCCTCTTTCGGCCAAAGCATGATGACTGTCTTGTGCTATATATGTGGCGTTTTTTTTTTTTTGTTAAAGAACCAAATCACAAAAGGGCTAAATTTCACTGGAACGTAAAACGTGTCAAAGTATATTTCTCTTTTAAACAAATTGTAATCAAAATGGGACAATTCCTCATAGTAACGTGAGCTCAAGAAGGCAGTTCTGAATTTAAAAAAAAAATCTGCGAAATCCTTTATCTGCTTGGATCAAACTGTGTCACATCCATTAAATCTGCTGCTCCAACAAATACGACCAAGACAACCAACGTGACCGGGCTCAATCTGTTTTATTTGGGTCCTAGTAGGTTTCCTGTATTGCTTTCATTCGACAACCTTTGCGCTGCATATCGTGGCTTTCTTTCACTCCGAGAGAATATATTTGAAATAAAACACAACTGAAATGAAGATACTGGCCACCGCCTTCTTCCTTGAAGAAGAAGCGATCCGAAACGGCGTGAAATCAAATGAGCTAAAAAGATGATGAAGAGTTGAAACAATTTTCAGGCTACAAACAAACAAATAAATAAACTAACAAACATACAACGGAGCATTTCTCTTAAGGCCCTCTAGGTGCCAAAAACGGCAAAACGCTGCCGGCAGTCCAGAATGGTACGCATCTTTCCTGGTAGGACCACTCGCTCTACAAGTCTAGTTATCATCGTTACGCCATTGCAACAAAAGGCGGCACCGACGGAAGCACAAGTATGGTGTTAATGTTGTCTCAAAATATTGCTGTATCATTCATTTGCTGCGATGTAGACTTCTTTTACGAGCTAAGTCAGGCCCAAGTGAAATGTTACAATCTCTGATAGGGACTCATTCATGATAGGGACTCATTCGCAAAACATCGCGCCGTCTAAGTAGCATCAGGTAGCATCCTATATTCCAAAGGAAATTTTACATTTCACTTCTGGTTCTAGTCACTCCTTTGCGTTCAGAGAAACAGGCATTATTTCTCTCACCGGCAGTTCATCGCAGCATTACATGCACCACGCATTTTTAAGGTTCGCAATCAGTGTGAACGCTTGCTTAGTTTTCATGCAAAAAAATGCTATTAGTTGCACTCTCTAAGAAAGCGTAGCAGTATATTTTTATAGGGACGTCCGGTGGAAAAGTGGGCAAAGTTTCTGGTGGGTAGACAGACTTACGTATTATTGAGTTGCATTATGCACTACCAGAGGGTAAACTAGATCACTGTGTCTATGACAAAGCTCATATATGTACGTAAGTCTGCTAGGCGTAACGCTGCTCTTCGTTATTGTTTTCTTCAATAGTAAGCAGGCAGATTTCGCGGGCGAGCTTATTCTAACAGTGCGAAGTATAGCGGGTGAAAAAACATGCGCACACAGCATGAAAAATTGATTCGATCACCGTTTTCTACAGATTTTGATCAATTAGCTTCTCGAAACTAATGTAATTCTGACGTTTGTAGTGAATTCTGCTGGATCGATTATGTAGATGGATCTCCAAACACGAGCTGAAAAACAGGAGCATGCAAATGCACAACAAAATATAGCCAGGTTTAAATTTAGTGCACTCTTTTCTATTATAATTTATATCTTCAGTAATAAATTTGTGCTTTTTAAACGGCTTTTTCACATGACTCAACTTAAGGGGAGATGCGATTCGGAAAAAAAAAGTTGCGTTAATCTGTAGCCTAGGACAATGAAATTTTTGCTGTATATATATGCTTTTATGCTCATTTTAAATATATAATTAGTTTTATAGTAAGTTACACAGTTTTCGTTTTGTGCCAGGACAGTGTGTAAAGTATAGTTCGTCTTGGACGAACTTTTTATGCCACTAATCTTTTACGGTTCTGAGCCATTAATAACTGATATTGCTCCACATTAACTCTACAATGCAAATAACTATTAAGAAAGTGCGTATACAACATTTTGATGGTGAAGAAAAATTGTAATGCGAGAATTCTTAGAATCCTCAGCCCCTACTAATTGCTTAGTTCTTAGTAATTATAAAGGGGATATCATATTCTAAAGGAGATACTTGCACCCTTCACATGTTAAGATATATGTGGGCAAACTTTCGTGGCGATCGCGGGCTATCAGAAGTACCAAAAAATGATGTCCAAACTCAAGAAGTTGCCCAAAAATGGATCTTGAGAAAAACGAATTTTAAAGGTGTAAGTGAAAGCTGATCTATGCGGAAAAATATGTTATTTAAGATGATTTATTCCATCATGAGAGCTCGGCAATCATGGTTATCTTGAGCATGTGGCTTTAGTGAACTGTTCATGCGAAATGCAATCGCAAGCAGCCAGGTGACAATTTCCAGGGGACTCTAGCAAATCAGCATTTTTTAGTTTTTTTTGTTGCCACCTTGTGCCCTTTAAAAGCGATTTTAGCCTACTTCGAGTTTAATTACACTCTTCAGTTTTTTTCTGTCGTGAAAGTAGAGAAACTAAACTTTTGACAGCAAATAAAAACAAAAAATGTGTAATTTTGGAAAAAAAAACTTGCATTTTTCGACTCGCATCTCCCCTTAAATGATCTAGCGATTGTAACGTAAATATGCGAACTTTCCCACATGAAGCTTTCATATTCAAAAGTCGTAGTAAGATTTATTTGCACTAATTATGCAAAAATACAATGACGATTGCGGTGCGTGCTAGATCCTGGTAGAACTATTGTTCATGGTGAACAGCTGGAGAGGAAAATTATGAGGGCCTTCTTCTCAGGAAACGTGTGATGCAGCAACGTCATGTCAGTAGAATTAAGCGCCAAAGGTAGAGTTTCGGTAGTAGTAGCACGGCCGCTGGATGAAAAAGCGCCGTGGTACAAGGATGCCACTTAAACAACGTACATGAAAGGGAAAATTGACAACCACCCGTTTGTAGCACGAAGCCACAAGGAAATCCGTACAGATTTCTCAGAAAGAAAAGCTTCTTAGTTGCCGAAAAATTCGTCCTGGTCCGGGGTTCGAACCCGGGACCAACGCCTTTCCGGGGTGGTCGCTCTACCCAATTGAGCTAACCAGGAAGCTAGCAATTGGCAGCGCGAAGGCGAATTCATCGACAACTCGAAGCACATGGACACAAGTATTGCAAATGAGTTCTGCGGAAACCCGCAAGGTGGTGGAAGGGTTATGAAAGGGAAAATTGACAACCACCCGTTTGTAGCACCAAGCCACAAGGAAATCCGTACGGATTTCTCAGAAAGAAAAGCTTCTTAGTTGCCGAAAAATTCGTCCTGGTCTGGGGTTCGAACCCGGGACCAACGCCTTTCCGGGGCGGTGGCTCTACCAATTGAGCTAACCAAGGAAGCTAGCAATTGGCAGCGCGAGGGCGAATTCATCGTCAACTCGAAGCACATGGACACAAGTATTGCAAATGAGTTCTGCGGAAACCCGCAAGGTGGCGGAAGGGTTATGAAAGGGAAAATTGACAACCACCCGTTTGTAGCACGAAGCCACAAGGAAATCCGTACGGATTTCTCAGAAAGAAAAGCTCCTTAGTTGCCGAAAAATTTGTCCTGGTCCGGGGTTCGAACCCGGGACCAACGCCTTTCCGGGGCGGTCGCTCTACCAAGTGAGCTAAGGCCCTTATACGTAGCTTATCTAGACATCACTGGGGCATATGACAACGTTAATCAGGAAATTTTGTGGGATATATTGAAGGAAGTGGGCATAGGGGACGACTGTATACAGCTTTTTAGGGAAATATACCGAGAAAATACAGTTTGTGTGGAATGGGAAGGAATAAGCAGCAAGGACAGCGTTGACATTAGCAAGGGGCTGAGACAGGGATGTCCTTTGTCCACGCGTTCGTCTTGGCTCCTCAATATTTCGCCTGTTTTTGCGTTCAACTTCGCGGGTTCTTCACAACAATTGTTGAGTGCAACCGGAAGTATGCCGGGATCGTCCTGACACCGAGCTGTCGGGTCAACGACACCGATTTCTTCCCTTCTGAAGCGACTAAGGACCAGGCATGTCCGGCCGCCAGGCTAGGACTAACAGCGGACCGGGGAGCGGTGCATCGACTACCAGCAACTGTCCTGGTCACGGCGATGCAGCAGCCACTAACCCAACGGATAACGACCAGTAAACGACAAAGGAAACCATGGACACGGACGATCAAGATTCGAAAACGGAACTGGGCTCGACAGGAGGTTTCGCCGAGGATTCCCCATCGTCTGACGAGGCGATACAAGTGGAGTCAGCCAGCGGCGACGAGAGCGAGGCACTGTGACGCATCAAAGGGAGCCGACGACGAAGCGAAAAACGGTCAGTGGCAGCTTTCTCTATCGTTACGGGAACGTAAACGACTAAGGAGGCAAGCGCGCACCATGGAAGATTCCAGGCAGGTTGGTGATTTTGAACAAGCGGGATCACTAGTCACAGCGAAAAGAAAAATTCATGACATAGCGTCGGTAGTCGACGAAACCCGCAGAGACAGCGAGAAGAACGCCGGTGGCAGCGGAACGCCTGGGATTGGCGCACGGGAGAAGACGCGACGCGTCGGGTGCCATGCGAGGCCGCCGACGCTCACGTGCGACGCCTCTACCCAAGAACGACATGAAGATTATTATACGGCCCAAACCAGGGCTCGTGGTGAGAGACTTAAAAACATATGAAGTGGCACGAGCGATTGAACGTGCATGTGGAGACGCGGAAACATGCAGAAGTGACAAATTCCTGCTGCGTCTCCGGAACGGATCCAACATTATCATTGCAAGTACTCCGCACGAGCAAGTTGCCGAGCAAATTCTGAAAATCAAGGCGCTCGATCTCAACAACACTAGACATCTTGTGAATACCTATATTTCTACACCCGAAGGGTTCCTCAAGGGAGTTGTACACGGATTAGAACGTGATACCCCGGAAGAAGAACTTCTCAACAACTTGAGAGTACGCACACAGGGCGTCACAATCGTCCAGGCACGCATGCTGGGAAAATCTGAGACAGCAATGATAACCTTCGATGGACCCATTGTGCCGCGTTTTGTGTATTACTACGGCGGTGAGATGCGATGTCTCCCATACCAACCCACAAGACAATACTGCAAACTGTGTAAAAGCCAGGGACACAGGACAGACGTTTGCCCAACACCCACGGTGAATGTGTGCAGTGACTGTCGACTTAAAGACCCACCGAAAGACCACGAGTGTGTTCCCGAGTGTGCACTATGCGGCGGGGCTCATCCAACGGCGGCAAAAGAATGCACCAAGAAGCTTAAGCGGATCCCTCAACGGGGCAAACAACAGCAACAACAGTCGAGGTGCCAAAACGGACAGCAATCCCAAGGAATACTTAAGCGTCGATGGTTCAGTACTGAACGAAATGACATGGATCTGACGGAGGGGTCCGACGCGGGATCACGCTCTGGATCCCGATCCAGTTCCCACTCCAGATCAAGGTCCAGATCCAACTCTCGGGACCGCTCCAGCTCCAAAGAAGGCAGCCGTGGGAAGGACCCTGTCGCCGCCCAGCATTGGCAAGATCACAACAAGAAGAAAAATAACAAGTTCAAGAAGACATCGCAGCAGCAACAGCAGCAGCCGCAGCAACAGTATCAGCAGCAGCCGCAGCAACAGCACCAGCAGCAGCAACGGCAACAGCAGCAGCAACAGCAGCAGCCACAACAGAAGCAGCAACAGCAGCACCAGCAGAAATACAGGGTAAGCTGGGCAACAGCCGCCTCCCAACCTCCTCCACACCACACGCAATCTACACACAAACACAGCTCTCACGACTCGAACGAGAATTAGAGTTAATGCGCATAAGGATTGGTGATCTAGAAAGGGAAAATAGGCAACTTAGAAGCCAACAAAAGCAGCAGCAACAGCCACAAGAGAACCCCACTCGAACTTCCTTGGCAGGACAACAGCAGCAACCGCAACAGCACGCCTCAACATCGAGCGGCGGCACTGTAGTCACGATAACGATTCTGAAAGAAGCCATAAAAGAAATAATTCCTTCCATCGTCGAACAGGTCATGGGGCAGGTAGACAGAAAACTAGAAGCTTTGGAAAAGAAAATGCAAGCGCAACAGATAGAACTCACGAAGGCATTGAGAAAGCATACCAATGGTAGCCACATAAGGGAAAGAGCAGATAAGGCATATAACAGGCCGGGACTCCTGAGCATGACACAAGAAACCACCGACAATGCCTAACCGACTAAGAAAATCTACTGAAGAGTGCGATATATGGCAGTGGAACTGCCGGGGGTTCCGAAAGAAGAAGGGACAGCTAGCACAGCTGGTGGCCATGCAGCTGAGGCCACCAGCTGTAATAGCTATCCAAGAGGTCGGAGTCAAGCCAAGTATACAGGGTTACGAGGCTCATGGTGAAGACGTGAATATTAACGGTGAATGGAGAGTGGCGACATTAGTTCACAAATCCGTAACGGCAATACAGCATAAACCAATAGAAGGAATTGATATCCCACATATCATTACGGAACTCTTGTATAAAGGGAAGAAGCAGAAAAGTGCATTCATCTTAAACATTTATAGCCCACCTAAACAGAGGAAGATAACCTTCGACAAACTCTTCCAAGAAGCAGAAAAACTAGCGAAACGTAACGCACTCGTAGTAGTGGGCGACTTTAATGCAAAAGACCCAAGCTGGGGATACCTAACGCACGATGCAAAAGGAAAGAACATAGCCAAACAAATAGAAATTACAGGCATGACACTCCTGACGGATCCCGCAATACCAACAAGACTAGGTAACAGTAAATCCAGAGACACGAGTCCGGATCTAACAATGTGCAAAAATTGTCAAGGTGTGGAATGGCGCAACACTCTGGAAAATCTGGGCAGTGATCATTATATAATATGCACTACTATACACACTGATCAGATTCGTAAAACGATTGGCGCAGCCAAAATAACCGATTGGCATGCGTTTAGAAAGTCACTGAAAGAAAGGTCAACTGCCTCAGACATAGCAAACTTAAGTGAATGGTGCGACGAAATAAGACGTCAAAAAGAAAAGTACACTAAGGAAATAACGCGAACAAGCAACGCCCCTGAGGTTGACTCACACCTATTACATCTCTGGGAAGCAAGGAGAAGCCTTACAAAGAGATGGAAACGGCAGAAACGTAACCAGTAAATTAAAGGAAAAAATCAGAGATATCACCCAGCGCGCCGAGGAATACGCCAATCAACTAGCTGCAACCAATTGGGCCAATTTCTGCGATTCACTCAACGGCACACTGAGTACGGCCAAAACATGGAACATTTTGAAAGCCATGATAGACCCAACGAAGACGAAAACTGAAAACAGTAAATCCATCGAAAGATTACTACATTCATACCCTGGTACAAAAGAGGATCTCATTCAAGCCATGCATGAAAAATGCTTTGGAATAAACGGTACGACACCTTCATACCAAGGAAAGTATAAAGGATCAGCGCAACCAGATCTAGACGAGCCTTTTACGGACGCAGAAATCAGAGCAGCCATATTTAGTACCAAAAAGAACACGGCGGCAGGTGCCGATAAAATCACCAATAGTATGATCAGAAACTTGAATGACGAAGCCATTGAGGCTCTCACAAAATACATAAACACACATTGGCTTGCAGGAACTGTTCCACGACAATGGAAACATGCGATTGTGGTCATGGTGCCTAAACCAGGAAAAAAAGCTTGCCATCGAGAACATGAGACCTATCTCGCTCACGTCCTGCGTAGGAAAAATTTTTGAAAGACTGGTCAACACCAGGCTCCTAAATCATCTCGAGAACAACCAGCTCATGCCCAACACCATGTTTGGCTTTCGCCCGCGCCTTTCAACACAAGATATCCTGCTACTTTTAAAAGAACAAGTACTAATGGACATCTCTAAGGTTGGGGAAAGCGTCATTATGGCCGTTGACATAAAGGGAGCCTTCGATAACATCAGTCACAAAGCAATACTTGAAGGTCTGGAGGAAGCCAACTGTGGAGAGCGAATATTCGAATACGTCAAAAGTTTTCTTAGTCACAGGACTGCAATAATCAAGCTAGGCGATTACGAATCCGGCACCATTCGACCTCCAAACAAAGGAACACCTCAAGGGGCGGTCATTTCACCCACACTTTTCAATGTCGCCATGATAGGCCTTGCCAGAAAACTAAATGACCTTGCCGGTCTACAACATGCGATATACGCAGACGACATCACAGTGTGGACCACTACAGGCAGCCTAGCGGAGAAAGAAGATAGATTACAACATGCAGCTAGCACCATAGAAGAGTACACAAGGTCACGGGGACTTCAATGCTCAGCCGAAAAGTCGGAACTTATTCGCTTCACAACGAGAAAAGCGCAAAGGATGGACCCGAGTCTAAAGCTGGAAGTCAGGCTAGAAGGACATATCATTCCGGAAAGAGATACCGTAAGAATACTGGGTATGTGGCTACAAGCTAATCAGAGATGTCTGCACACACTCAAGAAACTCAAAACAGCGGTACAGCAGATCTCACGCATGATCTCGCGTATAACATACAACCGAAAGGGCATGAGAGAACAAGACACCCTCCGACTGGTCAAAAGTCTCGTCATCAGTCGTATTACATACTCACTTCCGTATCATAATATGAACATGGAAGAGAAAGAAAAAGCAAACCAAATAATAAGAATGGCCTACAAGACAGCCCTGAGATTACCACGGAATACTTCAAATGACAAGCTACTGGCGCTAGGGCTTCACAACACAATTGAAGAATTATCCGAGGCACAGCTACTAGCTCAAGAAAATCGCCTTCTCCAGACTCCAACTGGCAGATCAGTCCTAACAAAACTTGGGCGTGATACACTGATACGAAACCACCAAGCAACTAAAGAGGTACCAAACGAACTTAGAGAATGGTACACCGTATTGCCAATACCACAGAACATGGATCCTACTCTGCATGCTGGGAGAAGAAAGGCCAGGGCGGAATACATTGAGAAAATGACTAAATATATGAACACAGCGAGGTTCACTGACGCTGCGCCTTATCACACCGATGCGAGGAAGGCTGTTTCTGTAGTCACAGATCGTAAAGGGAAAATTACAGCTTGCGCTTCAATAGATCAAGCGTCGACGACAGAAGCGGAAGAGGTCGCCATAGCCCTCGCAATAAAAGAGGGATGGACTCGAAACGCGCCATTGACAATAATTACAGATTCACAAAAAGCTTGCAGAAACTATTTAAAGGGCAAAATTGGATCACACGCGCTCCGAATATTGGTTGGAACTGGATGGGACCCCACCGTGAAATACGTCCAGACTGTGACATGGGCACCGGGGCACGAGGGCGTGACTGGGAACCAGCATGCAGATGAGGCGGCTCGAGGCTTTACAAATTACCAAGCCACCCCAGACTCTGCAGTAGAGGATCCTACCCCCCTAGACCCTAGCTACGCAGCGATCCTCAAATACTATAGGGAAAATAGACAGATGTATCCACCTCCACATGGCAAACTCAGCGCTTCGCAGGCGACTGTGCTACGAAGGCTACAAACGAACACTTACGTAAATCTGCACACTCTCCACATGATCTACCCCACGGCGTACAGAGACATATGTCCGTGGTGTGGAGCCACCCCAACACTTTTTCACATCACGTGGGAGTGTGCAGAGCACGGAGAAGAACACGACACAAATGGCACATGGGACGAATGGGAGGCGCTGCTGTCTAGCCCGGCCCTAGAAGATCAGCTACGACTGATCCGAAGAGCTGAACGGATGGCTCGTGCCAGTGGGGCCCTGGAATAGGGGCACCACCCTGCCGGACAGACTACGCTTTTCACCCTTATATCCCCTTCGGGACACTGGGGTTCTAGCCTGTCTGGTTTCTGTATATAATAAAGTTGTTCTACTACCACTACTACTACTACTACTACAAGCGACGAATGGCCAAGCAGGCGGAAACGTATAGCGCACTGCTCACACACACATGACGCACGAAAACAACACGCAGACGACAAGAGAGAATTAACAACGTTCACAGCTCGACACTTAACGCGCTGCTAAAACAAAAAGGACGCACGAAACGAATTCACAGGCACAGGCGAGCGCAACAAGTGTCACAGTTGTTACTTCGCTGTGTTTGAAAAGCGTGCTCTTTTCGCAAACGGGGGGGGACTGCAGCGAGCGAAGTGACCTTCGTGCGCTCGGTAACTACAACGCAATCGTTCGGGCGAAAGCCCACTTCTCCCCCACCGTGAGATAAGCGCGCGCGCGAACGGGCGTCTACCCCCCCACAGGGCAAAGGGCGCGAGCGGATGAGCGCGGGCGTCACGACGAGTGGGGCCGGTGGGGCGCCGTGCTATGGCCTCGCCGAGCGCGTCCTTTGCGCCATCTCGCTGTTAATGCTGAAAACACGCAGAAAACTCACTGTATATAAATAGCTCGCCGTTTGAACGCTGAAGGACATGCGCTTTCGTGTGTCAGCGGTTAGCGCCGCGCGCTGCAGAGCGAGAGGTCCCTGGCAGGGTTGCCGTTGGGTGGACATGAAAAGGCGCCAGAACTCGCGCCAAAAGTAGCCAAAGTAGCCATGTCATTTGATATTATCGCCGAATTTCTAGCCAAATAGAACATAAGCGGTATTATCAACAGAGTCTTTACTATTGGTGAATAAATAAAACCATTTTGAATAAGTACAACCACAAGTTTAAAAAAGAGCCGTGGCGCCAACTGGAAATTTTCGTCGCCAACGGGGTCCAAAAGTAGCCAATTTGGCGCAAAGTAGCCACCAACGGCAACCCTGGTCCCTGGTTCGATGCCGCGCATCGGAAACATTTTTTCTGAATTATTTTTGTTTGAGGCTTTTATAAATATTGCAACAATGCAGTAGTGGGTGTGTGGTACAAGGTAGTAGAGAGTACCGGTCTGGAGACAGACAGCTACGAGGGTTACGAGACAGTTTTCCAGTCCGCCATTGTACCAGTCCCCGTCTCTGCTTGTAAATATCTGCCAATATACGTTTTCGCGTAAAATATTTAGATACATATACATATACGGGACATGACGGCGACGGCAAAAACCAGCCAAGACTGTCCATATAATTGCTATCGCAATAAAAGGAACGCGTTACCACCCTGCGTTAGCCATTAAATAAGTTAAAGCGTTACCGCTACCGGTAGCGAAAAAAAGAAATGGACGTTACTTCTGCCGTTACGCCATAGTCAGAAATCTTAATCAGGGCCTTCCACTAAAAAACAGCGCTAACCAACGGCACGAAAAAAGGACACGAACCACGGCGCTGCGTTTTCGACTCAATAGCTTACAATAGCAACTTTATCAAACTGATATTTATATGCCACGCTGAAGTTGTCGCCCAAACAATCACAGAAATCCTGATTGAACTACAGTAATTTGCACAAATGTGCCCCATATTCGCAGTACTGTAGTGTCCTAAAGTTGTATGTGTGGTTTCATGTGATAGCTTCTAACTGTGTGGCACATAGGGAAGCTATTTTTTGCATGTTCAACACAAAATGATCACAGTGAGGCCTTTCAACGAATTATGATAGCATGGTAGATTTCTTTTCTAATCTAGACAAACCCTTCACTATGGTTTGCCTCTCAGAAATATGGCTGTCAAACGCCGATATTATGTCATTTAGCATTCCCGTATATGCAATGGAAGCATGCGTTCCTAAGGACACCCGATATGCTGGTTCAGCCATTCTGGTTCGAGATAATCAGTCGTATCGTCGTCGCCACCATCTTTCTTTCTCGTGTTCGAATGTTGAATCTGCATTTTTGGAATTTCACAAGTCACTTATTTCGGCTAACAGTAGAAACACAATCGTTGGATCATTATATCGCTCCCCGTCATCTTGTCCAGCTCCTTTTTGCTCTCGGCTAGATGCTATCTTAAACGTCATTGCTAATGAAAAACAAGAATGTCGTCATTCTCGGTGACATAAATATAGACATTACTAACCCTACTGATACTCATTGCTACAACTACATCGCATGCTATGAAGGCTATGGCCTATATTCGCTAATAACTGTTCCCACCAGATGTCCTCCGTGTGGATCGCAATCATTAGTAGACCACATATTCAAAAACTTACAAATTGAACAACTTTCTGGTGCAATCACTGTTCCTATAACGGACCACTACACCGTGTTTGCACTGTTAATATCAACCAATGTCCCATAGCATCGAAAGGTAAGAAAAGCCAACTTCCAAGTTCGTCAACCAAATAGCGGAAATTGATTGGAATTTGATTGTTTCGGCTGCTCTTCCAATAGCCTTCGAACAATTTAATTATAAAGTTAGAACCACGTACTCGGAGTCTACGAGTCTAACACAGGTTACACCCTGGTTCTTAGCTCCGAGAAACCCACGGATAACAAGAGCTCTCGTACAAAGTATTAATAAACGTAACAACCTTCACAAAAAAGTAAAGCGCCAGCCTTTCAATGTAACGTTAAAGTCGCGATACGTAGCTTATTCTAATACACTCGCCAGACTTTCAAAGGAAGCCAAGCGCTCCTACCTTGAGCATGAAATAATTAAACACGAAAAAGACACTCGTAAAACATGAGATACAGTTAGGTCCTTTCTTCATTCGTCTTCATTAGCCGCAATCCTAACAGACTGAATACAGGAACAAGGGTGGTAACGGAAGCAACTGATATCGCAAATGAGTTCAATACTTTCTTCTGTCCTACACCTGATCATTCACCCGACAGTATACCACAGTCAGCACTCAATCAGGCCCCTTATTCATTTTACATATATCCCACATCATCGAAAGAAGTATCCAATGCAATCACTAGTTTACGGACTACTGGACCCGGTCTTGACAATTTACAGCCCTCTAAAACCAAATTAATATCAGCTCACATTGTCGACGTGCTCGCACAATTAGCTGCATGTTTAAAACAGGCGTCTTTCCGAACGATTTAAAGCACGGTAAAATAACTCCCATATCCAAAAAAGGTGACGAAGAATTAATATCGAACTCTAGGTCAGCCTGCATGCTACCCTTTTTTAGCAAGATCATCGAGAAGCTACTTGTAAACCGCTTAACAAATTATTTCCGAAAATTCAATCTCCTGTCCCCTGAACAACATGGGTTTCGCAAAGGCTGTTTTACTGAAACAGTTGTATTATCCTTCACTGACAAAATGAAGCGTGCGCTTGACAACGGCCATATTGTCGGCTCAGTCCTTGTAGATTTTAGTAAAGCATTAGACACCCTCTCCCATGACATTCTATCTGATAAGCTAGAAGCTCTGGGCATTCGCGGCCCAGAACGTTCACATGATACGCAGCTATTCAACTAACAGAACGCCGATTGTCATATTCGATGGTTCACTATCGCATATTGAATCAGTCGCAAGGGAAGCGTTTGTTGGGGGGGCTAGTTAGTAAGACATAACCTTGCGAAAATTTAACTGCGCTAGAGACGAGACACCAGAGACGAAGTGGACAGGACGTTCGCAACGTTCTGTCCACTTCGTCTCCGGTGGCTCGTCTCTAGCGCAGTTCAAGTTTTACGAAGTCGCAAGAGGTGTCCCACAAGGCTCGCTTCTAGGTCCGCTCTTATTTCTCCTGTACATTACGATCTCCCTAACTGCCTTACCAGCACCTCATCCATTTTATATGCTGACGACACCACTATATTTACTTCTAGTTCTTGCGTGAATACTATAATCATCCGGCTTAACTCGGACCTGAGCAACTTACGTGTTTGGAGCAAGAGAAACAAACTTCGCGTCAACGCATCTAAAACCCATTTCGTGCTTCGTCATGCAAATAAACGTGTCATCCCATCTGCACACCACTCATCCTTCATGATCATGTTCTTTCACCTGCACACGAAGTCATCTTTCTTGGTGTCAAGCTTGATCGTCATCTTAAGTTTAACCTGCATGCTGAAAGGATCTAAAAAAGATCGCTTTTGGTATTAGAGTACTAATTTTAACACGCTCGTTTTTCCCGCAGCATATAAGAACTTCACTTTATTACGCATTCATACTAGAGCACTGCACGGGCCGGGATGCTCGGCCCGGTCCTGGCCCGAGCCCGGCGCTCGTCTAAGCTTACTCGCCCGAGCCCGGTTCGGAGACTCAAAAGCGAGACCCGGGCCCGGCCCGTACCCGAGAAAAAATTTCACCTACCCGGCCCGGCCCGGCCCGACCACAGATCGGGCCCGACTGGGGCCTGAACCTATAATCTAGGCGGTGTGGGCCGAACATGGAATCGACAGCAAGGCGTTTTAAGTAGCAAATGTCTACGTTTTGTTGGCGCATGCTACGCCAACAAGCATGCTTTATTCTACGGTAATTACTTGTACAAAAGGGCTTTACTGTGGTATCAGATGACCGGAGATACTGGGTACGATGAACCGTTATTCAACATAGTTATACTGTACATATTGTTTCTACAAATACAATGGTAATCATCAAGAGGGTTAGGTAGCAGATATTGTAGCAAGAAGGTTTGCAGCATCAGTTTCGTCTCAACAGGGCGCGCAATAAGAACAGAGGAGACAGACAACAGAACGATATCTTCGCTTTGTTTATATTGCGCTCTTTATTGAAATTTAAAGGGATACTGAACCAAAATCTCAAAATTTTGCGGAAATATTGAAAATGAATTCGTGCGATTACATCGAAAAGAAGTCGTCACTTATCGAAGATTTCAGCGGGTGGTCTTAATTTCTACGTTTTTATGAGCATGCGCCAAGCCACTCGGCCTACGCGAGTTGGAAGCCGTGACGTCATGACACCCTCATTTGACAGCCGTCCGTCCAGCCACCGTCTTCCGTGTCAGTCAGGCAGTCCGGGCAAACAACATGGTGCAACGTGCAGCGGCAGCAGTAGAAAAATTAATGTTACAGACTGTGTAAAATACGTGGTTTCAGCAGCTTCGTTGCGGCAGAAAAGCAGTTATTGCGGCTTAATTGAGACATCGTAGTTCGTCGCTTTGTGTTTACCCATGCGGTCGGCGTTCGACCACTGCGCATTTCGTTTTTGCGCAAGGAGGCACCGAATGTGTGGAATTTCTCAGCCGTTCCATAACGTTGCCCTTATAAAAATGGCTAGTAACATTGAGTATACCACCTAGTAACCATCTATGAACATTGGTGACCGCCTATGAACATTTACGCTCTAGTAACAATTGTTAACAGACCGCCTAAAGGCCCCTTCCTTACTATTTTATAAAGACTATATTATGTAGACCGTCTAAAGGCCTCCTTCGAACTATTGTACAAAGACTATATTATGTAGACCGTCTAAAGGCCTCCTTCTTACTATTTTATAAAGACTATAATATGTAGACCGCCTAAAAGCCTCCTTCTAACTATTGTATAAATACTATATTATTTAGACCGTCTAAAGGCGTCCTTTTATCTATTGTATAAAGGCTATATTATGTAGACCGTTTAAAGGCCCGCTACTGACTGACGTGTAAAGACTATTGTGAATACATGCCCTGGAGGCCTCATTTATAAGTACTATTTTAAATGTACCTTGAAAAGATGACTTAGCTTTGGCTAAACCTCTCCCCACTCCACTTCCCCTGCCGAAAAACAACTATGACATGCTATTTAAACACACACACACACACACACACACACACACACACACACACACACACACACACACACACACACACACACACACACACACACACACACACACACACACACACACACACACACACACACACACACACACACACACACACACACACACACACACACACACACACACACACACACACACACACACACACACACACACACACACGCGCACGCACACACGCACACACACACACACACACATCAAAGCTACACTATCATATGTACGTGCATTAATTGGTACGTGCTGCTGCTTTATATGGGAAAGGCTCCTGCACCGAAGCTTCAGCATGAACTGGTGTGCTAACACAAATAAGTGCACGCCCTATATAGTGCTAGTGCCGTGCGTAAGACTCGGGACGGGAGCAAAGCATTTCAGACGGCGTACCATTCCTTCCTTCTTCAGTTTCCCCTTAATCGAATGATCAACAGTGCTCCCTAGCGCAATCACTTTCCTGCCGAAAAAGGTGGCCATCAAAAAATTATTGTCATTCGCTGCCTAATTCGTTGCCCATATATTGAACATTGTCCCAAAAAAGTGGGAATTCGATAACATCAACCTCATGGAGCAAACTCACAACGCATCTCTTTAGTATGCTTTTTTGTGATTGGTCGCAACCGGTCCAGCATGAGGACTCACCGGAATATGCCCGAACGAATATTTTTAGCGTAAGACTCTTTTCTGATTACGCACTCTGTGGCATAAACCGGACTTGATGTATTTACAGGACTGTACGTCCCTTACATCCTGTTAGGAACTGAGTGTGTGATGTGCGTGCTCATAAACTACACAGACCAGTGAAGTGTAATACGCGTAGTAGCTCAAATGATCTCAAATAATTTTGCCAAATAAGAAGTAAGCACCTTTTTTCATTCAGCGCTTCTCAGATGCTTTGAGAAGCAGTATTATTATTATTATTATTATTTTATTATTATTATTATTATTATTATTATTATTATTATTTCATTATTATTATTATTATTATTATTATTATTATTATTATTATTATTATTATTATTATTATTATTATTCCTGCTAGTGAAGAAGCACGATAGAAAAATGTGTACGTACTGCTTTTACAAACGCCTCGAACATGGCGTTTTTTTTTTGCTTTTTTTTTCTTTCTTTCTTCTTTTTTTTTTTTTGCATGAGAGCACAAACGAGAGGTTCCGAAAACACCTGAAATGACTTGCTACGGAGCGGCCGAGCTGTGGGGATACATGCGCCCCATTGTCCCGAAACTGACCTGACAGGATGCTCTCAACCCTCTCTCCTCGGGCGCGCGGCTTGCTACGTCACATTAGCTGCCGCGCCCAAGACAACCTGTTCTGACCTGTTCGTCTTTTCCATTTTCGCCTAGTTGTCGCGTAGGTGTCGAAGTTGCACGTGGCTCGCCCTTTTCTCGATTTCTCGTTTGCTTCTTGAAACATTGAGTTACTTTTGTGGACTTATATGATTGAAGGTGATACTACGTAATTGTAGGCTTGGGATACCGATGTCATCCTCTGTGGTGAAGTGAAGCGCTGTGGAACTTTCCTCGTGTGAGCCACGCGAGGTTGAGCGCTTCCTGCGATCTGGGCCGCTGTTTCGGCGAGATCCAGCCTGACTGCTCCACTCCTAACGGCAGAAATCTTCAAGTGCGGGCTCGCGCACCTGAGTAGCCTGTAGGTGAAGTCGTGAAATTACCAAGGCAAGAACACCAACGCGTGGCATGAGTCCGCCACTGTATTCGGCAGAGATCACCGCAGCGAGGAACCAGCAGCCCCGTGTTTCAAAGTGGACTCGCGAATCGCAAGCTACAGATAGGCCACGCGTTGACTGCTCTTACCTCTGATAGGGCTTTTGGTATCGCATCCAATTTATTCTAAACATTAACTATAGATCACCCTTTTTTGTTTATTCTATTATGGTGTGCTTGCATTTTTATTCGCTCTTATATTTCTATTTTCTTATCGATCGAATGGGCACGCGTGGGAGGTTTTCGTGCACAGTTCGCGGGAGAGTTCATGTTTGTTATTTGTTAGAATAATATCTCGAGCTTAGAAGTGCATGTGTGTGCCTCGGTTAGATGTAGAGCGCGTACAGAATCTTTCTTGCGCCACTCGCCGTGTTTGTATTTTTCTTTTCATCCGTGATATCATGCCGTAGTTTGGGCAATTGAGATCTGACATCTGAGCTACTACATTGTCAAACGCTTCATTTTAGTTGGTGTTTGATATTTAGTGTTATTTCTAAAATTTAACTTTGAATTCGTTACTACGGCTGTGGCAGGTTTCCTTGGCTGAATCTGATTTTACTGTAATGTTTAAAGTTATTATTGTTAAAGCGCTTTATGTGATGTTATAGGTTTATATATTTATTTGACTGTGCAACACTGTCCAACTGTGCTAATGGTTATTTATGTGTTCAAAAAAATTCTGTAAATCATGAGTGCGTTTGAAATGTGTTAACCTCGTGTTCTTTTCTATGTTGAGTAAGTTAATCGTGTGACTAGTAATGGAAGTGAATATCTTTAAATCAATAGTGTCATGTACTGAAAATAAACATTTTTAATGCAACCTTTCGTGGATCTGTCCTCGCTCACGCATCTTCTAGATCCTGTTGTTTTCTACTGGCAACTCGCTTGTAGATATACGCATGTTGCCGAAAGGCATGTGTTTGTGCGTAGTGTTAGAATGCTCACAGAGTGCGTAACTGCCGCTGTGGCTTAGTGGACGCAGCGGTCGCATTTCGACGGTAAAGAAATCCTAGAGGCTTGTGGTCTAAGTTATCCAGAGTCATCCATACGGCGTCCTGAGACGTTAAACCTTATAAACCGACCAACAAACGGCTAACATAATGCGTATGAGCTTCCTTCATTAGAATGGTTGTAACCAATTGCCACCAGAGAGTATACAGACACAGGTTACTAGATGGTTGACAGAAGGCTTACGGACAGTCTTTTTTTGAAAGAATGTTACTAGGGCGTCAAATGAACAGTGTTCACAGGCCGTTACTACAAGGTCACCAGACCGCCTATGAACATGAGTCTGTTCAAAGTTGGTGGCCAATTGCAGCCAGATCGTTCATAGAAAGCTAGTAAAGAAGTATAAAGACAGTTAGTAGACACCCTTTTGATTGTTGATAGGTTCTAGTAACAACGGCATTTAGACCGTCAAGTCAACGTTACAAAAAATTTTTGTAAGGGTGTGCACATGACAGCCGCTGTCACATCCACGCTACCTGAAGCCATTTACAGGTTGAATTAATGGAAATTAGTTGGCTTAGTCATGATGATGAGCACGGAATATTCGAAAGCATATCTCGATCATTTGCGCTCATCACAGGTAGATTGGCGCCACAGTCCCATGGTTTTGCTGTCCCCCCCCCCCCCCCTTTTTTTTTTCAGACGTAGCTAAGTGAAGCGACAAAGTGTTCCGAGCTAGCAAATAAAGTCTATTTTTAATGTGTCCACGCTTGGCGTGATGGCTCAGCAGTACGCATCTAAAGTCTACACCGCGTCTCATCTTATAGGAAACGTTTGGGACGTTGTTTTGCGACCAACGATGCTGTTATAGCAGCTTTAGCGCAGCAGAAGTAAGGCATTTCTTTTCGCCTCGACGAACGCTTCAAAACCGAAGACCGACCGCGGGAAGGCATGTGTTATACAACTTCGATAAGGTTCCCCGGCGTTTCAGACGGACCATAATTGCGAATGAGTAGCGCCGACAGTGACGAAGAGGCACCGCGGCCTCCGCGGCTGCTGCGGCCGCGCGTGCAGGGTGTCGTGACGTATTGCAGCTGCTAACGACGGCCGCTAGGGCTCTAGGCACAACCGAAAATCGCTGAAAAAAGATGTTTCTAGACCATTTTTTTCAAATCACCTAAATTTGTTCTATTTGCCATTTTTAGCAGTTAAACTATTGTTCTGCTATGAAATATCGCCCGCAGACTTATTGTTCCGTATTCCTTTAAAGCATGTTCTAATCAAACCCAATCGTGCTCCCTTCTCGATTAATAGCACCATTTTGAGCATAGCAGCGCCCTGGCACGGCAAGAGAAACAGAGGGTAAAAAGCCAAATGTATTACCTTTGTTGTAAATACGCTAACCTAGATAAAAATTGTAACGTACTCTGTGCACCACGTGTGTTTTTTTGAAATACGTATAAACAGCCGAAAGGACGAAAAAAGTATTTGTTATAGCATTATTTTCATATATCACACCACTGCTAGAATATACAGTCAGTAGGGCCGAAGAACTTGTGTCGCTGTTTATTGTTTGCTGACTTTCTTGTTTGCTTTTACCTGTACATTTTTACTCACTCCCCGCTCCCTTCTCCTCTCCTCACTCACTCGTAATGCCTTTGGCCTTTAGGGCATCAATAAATGAAAATGAAATGAAATAAGCTTTTGTGGCATAGCTTCATAGGTCGGCACTTTAAGGGAGTACTCACTCAAACTCACTCACCACAATTTTTTCAGCCTTCGCACTCACTCACGTTCACACTCACGTCCACTCACACTCATGGGTACTCACTCACGTTCACACTCACGACCACACACTCATGAGTTCTCACTCACATTCACACTCACGTCCACTCACACGCATGAGTACTCACTCATACTCAACTCACCACGTTCAAATGAGTGTGAGTGAGTGTGAGTTGAGTGCACTCATGAGTGAGTGTGCCGAGCTATGCATAGCTTACAGTTCATTTCTTCACGTGTTTATTGTCGAAAAGTGAAATTATCAAGAGAGTCTGGCTGTAAGCATGCCATGCTCCGTTGCATCAGATAGCCTTCCGCGCTACAGTTTCATCAACTGCTTGGGCTAGCCGCAGGGGCGCACGAAATCTGACCTTTCGAATTGGCTGTCGGCAGTCGTAATTGTCAGCCTTCCCCCTATGCAGCAAATTTCGGACGTCTCTGCGGATTTCTGCAGAATGTACATAGCTTTCCAGCCCATCGGTTCAATTCTCTTGTTGCCAAGCGTCCTACCACTCTTTAATATAATCTATGAAACTCCTCTTTGAGCCTCTTACAGGTTTGAGCAGTGTATATAATTTGATCTCTTTTCGGGGTTCATTCCAGTTTGGTAATAAAGGCACGAAAAGCTTCTCGATACTTACGCATTGTATGCATATGATTCAAGGTAAGGGGACATCACCCGGTACGAAATCAGTGCGGAATCAAAGAAGCCTAATCACTAAGCTGGAAATCCAAACACTCGCAGCCAGATTCACATGTTCTAGGTACAAAAATCAGACTCAGTTACCGAGATGCTAAGTTCGTGTGAATTGGAATTGCTTGAAATATGCCATAGAGGAACGGAATAAAATTATTATTTCAGGTTCTCAAGGGTCACAGAAATGTCGATAAAAGTATTACATACGAGAGCCTGGCAGAATTAGCAAAATAATAAATCATGGTGCAGTCATTAGACCTTACGCCGCACGCACAAACGTCTTTCGGCGTCCGCTTTTCCGCAACGTTAAGAAAAATGGAATGGACTACGTGCACAAATTCCTGAATGCACAGATTTAAACGCTTTTGAAAATTCGCTTGACAGCTATGTCCCTAAAATTCGTTGGATGGTGTCGTGATGTTTTGCGCCTCTTGTCATGCCAATTGTTAACGATTTTCGGATTGCTTTGGTTATTGTTGTTGACATTTGATGTTACTTGAGTGTTTTATACATCAGTTGTTATTTTGTGTAGGCCCTCCCTTTAATGACCCACAAATGTGGGTTACCAGTATGTTCAAATTAATATTAAAACAAATTCGTAGCTATTTCATTATTCCAACGCTGTTGCGGCAGTAACGTCTAGCTCTCGCACGATATAGCAGAACGCGAGGAAAGCTCAGACGTTAATAATGTGGGTACACAAAGCAGGCTGTGCATGTACAAGTCGCATCACATGACCACTGTGAGCCGTGATGGAGCCATGGAAAAAGATCGTGTATTTATAGCGAGTCTATGTAACAAACTCCGCGCAGACCTTTCGTTTTAGTGGACTGCGGGAACTTTCAAGAACGTTGCCCTGCTTTGTAGCTCTGTGATCGCTCTTCCGATGATAAATTATAGATACAAATTAAGCATTACATTCATTAGTACGATTACAAAATATCATTCCGGGTACAAAATAATAGCGAATGCAATTAATAAATCTCAGAATAGTGAAGTGTTAGCTATATAAGTGCCTAGTATATCGTGTAGCCCCATATGCAAAAAGCAAAACAAGTTCAGGAATTGTCCCTCATATAGCTTCCCCAAATAGCTTGCCCCACACAAAAGAAATGTTTTTTCGAGATACAATATGCGGAACATACATGTATGCACAACGTATGTGGCACAATCTTAAGAATTGAGCAAATTCCAAGCCCGGCCCGACCCGAGCCCGCCACCTCAAACCCGGGCCCGGCCCTAAGCCCGGAGCTTCAGGCCCGGGCCCGGCCCGGGCCCGCCATGAAATCCACTTTACCCGGCCCGGCCCACGGGTCGGGCCGGGCCCGGGTTTTCGGGTAGGCCCGAGCCCGTGCAGTGCTCTAATTCATACATTGCCACCTACAATACTGCATTTCGCCCTGGGCAAACATGTATCACGCATGAGAACAAACAGACAATGATGCCAAGGAAGGTATAGGGCATGTTATTTGAAGTAATTGTAACGAAAATATGAAGAAAGAAATGAGGACGAAAAGATAACTTGCCACCGACAGGGACCGAACCTGCGACCTTCAAATAACGCGCCCGATGCTCTACCACTGAGCTATGGCGGCGGTCATCCATCCGTTCGCTTTATAAGGTACGATAACTTGCCACCCTGTCATCCATCCGTTCGCTTTATAAGGTACGATAACTTGCCACCCTGCCAGTGGCAAGTTATCGTACCTTATAAAGCAAACGGATGGATGACCGCCGCCATAGCTCAGTGGTAGAGCATCGGACGCGTTATTTGAAGGTCGCAGGTTCGGTCCCTGTCGGTGGCAAGTTATCTTTTCCTCCACTTTTCTTTCTTCACATTTACCTTACAATTACTTCCAATAACATGCCCTATACCTTCTTTGGCATCATTGTCTCTTAGTTCTCATTAATATTGTGTTTAACAAAGCAAACGAGCGCTTAAATTTACACTTATTTCCTTCATATACCACGCATGTAACACATTTACAACATCTACAATATAGTCCCATTCGGTACTAAATTGCACTTCATTAAGAATACTAACATTGCGTTTAATGGTTCCCCTGAAATTGGTTTCACTTATATATCGCACGCTCAACCATGAAATAACCATCGATACATTTCATGCAGCTGCTCTAACTAACAGTAACAACACTTGATTTTCTTCTAACATTTTACTTCTCCGAATAAACACGAATTATGGGAAATTGACAGTGTTTTTACTGCCATTAAATACTGGACTACATTGCCATTTAATAAGCATGCCGCACAACAATAATATTAAAAACAGCATGAAAAAACACCTACAAACAACATTGCTCGCTACCGATTCATTGTGAATATACAGGGTTTTTCAGGAAATTTCTGCAATATCCCTAAAAAATCAGAAAAATGCGGTATTTGCTCGCTGTCTGCACAATGGCTTTTTCTGTAGCAGCAGGCATTTTAATATTGTTGAATAAACAATTTTCGGCAGTACTTAAGAACGACAAATTAATTAACCTTTTAATTAGCGGAGCTTTGCGGTTAAGTCAAATGGGGGGAATTGAAGTCCTTCATGCGAAGAACCCATTGCAGCTTTGAGATTTCGAAAAAGCGGCTTCTAGTAATAATTGCGAAGTGATGAAGTTCTCCCGAATTCAGCGATGAAACCGGAACCGAAACGCGGAAGAGCGCAACTGCCGTATTCGTCTAAGACGTCCCGAATGAGTGAGCTTCGTTATGTCAACCATCAACCGAATTCGTTGTGTGGGTATGTGAGCTGCGCTTGCAATAACATCACGCATGACGCGGACACGTTAACGAACGGGAAAGAACTGCACCTCTGTAATCGTAGCCTTGAACAGTGATGTCATTCTAGTCGTCTGCTTGTTGCGCTCATCAGTGCTTGGCTTTCGGTTTCGCCGTTGAATTTGCCTGAATTTCGTTACGCGTCAATAATTAATAGAGGCCGCCTTTTCTATATCTCAAAGCTGCGATGAGTTTTTCGCATGAAGAATATCAATTCTCCCATTTCACATAACCGCATAATTAAAAAGTTAATTAACTTAATTTTCCTAATTACTGGCCCAAATGATGTCTTACGCCATTTTAAGATGCAAGCTGCCACAGAGAAAGCGATTGTGAGAACAGTGAGCAAATATCGCATTTTCCTGATTTTCTGAGGATATTAGACACATTTCCTGTGTCCAATATCCTCATAAACCATTTCATTCGGTTTTCTCTAACTTTGTGTTCGTTAAAATACCACTACTATTCTGTATCGCGCGATTGTGTTGAACTTTTTTTTCTCATTGTTCAGTTTATCATTTCAAGAAATTTTGGATTTCATGCCGTGAAAAACATTGGCAAGCATGTGTTAGTTATGTATCTGTCACGTTTACACCATGTTCTTTTATAAAGCCTTATGTTTCTATGTTGATTGCAGTTTTTTGTCTTATATAAGGAGTTCTGTATTATATGTTTGTAAATTACTTTTGATGTAAACGCTCACCTTTTTTCTTTAAGGGTGAAATTGTCGGCTAGTTGGGTGATCACATCGTAGGGGAAACAGCGCAAAGATCAGGACAACAAAGACGCACATACAACCACACGTAGCGCTGACCGGCAACTGAAGTTTATTGCGGCGAGGAACGTAAATAAATACATATCCACGTATCAGCCGTCATCAATAAAATCAAGAACAGACAAAAGAAAGAAAAGAAGAAAACACGAAAAATGATATCAACTGTACCCCGATGAGAAAAGCTTTAGCGCATGACACCAATGGCTAACATCATTCGCCAGCAGAAAGATACACAATTTCCTTGTCAGCTAATGAAACAGGAGTGCTTACACATGTATCCTTTAACGTGGCAATTTTGTGGGCCTCGATTATTTCACGCGTTAATTAATTCCGGTTGATGGCTAACACTTCACATTTGCTGAATTCGGGATTGCAGCCGCGCTATTTGCAGTGAATTACAAGATGGCCGCTGATGGCCGTTGTTACGTTATACTGGTGTTCACGAAGCCTCTCATTCAAACAACGGCCAGTCTGGCCCACGTACTCTTTTCCACATGTCAGTGGTATTCTGTATACGACGTCCGCCTCGGTGCTCGGCTGCTTACCCGAAGGTCGCGGGTTCGATCCCGGCCGCGGTGGTCGCATTTCGATGGAGGCGAAATGGTAGAGGCCGTGTACTGTACGATGTCAGTGCACGTTAAAGAACACCAGATGGTCAAAATTTCCGGAGCCCTCCACTACGGCGTCTCTCATAATCATATCGTGGTTTTGGGACGTAAAACCCCAGATATTATTATTATTATTCTGTATACGACATTTGCAACACAATTAGTTACAAACTGGGACTTGTGTGTCTTGTTCCATTGAACACCGTCATAGGTGCGGTTGTTTGCATTACTACACAGCCTGGACAGCTTGTTAGGTGCTGTTAAAGCCACTCTTATATCCCCACGTAGGCCCATTCTCTTCAAATTATGCGACATTTTGTGTATATACGGTATTGCCGTGGCCTTCTAGGGGCGCTTTCGATCTACATTTTGTGTTTTTCCTTGTGACGGAGCCTTGCGGGACATAATCTCTTTCAATATCTTTCGATATTACCATTTTTCTGCTTCTTTCCATTATTATTAATTCTTGCCATATGCCCTGCTTTATTATATGCTCAATTGTTTTTTATCTATTACAATTTAACTTCTATTTTGCCATTGTATGCAATTTATCGATATTGTCTAATGAGTAATAGGAGGCCCCCCTGACAGTCTTGTAACTCCGGGACCTCCTTCTGTACTAATGATGAATAAAGAATTGAATTGAAAAATTGAATTGAAAAACAAAATAAACGCTCTCCGCAAAGAAAACACCACTGAACAAATTTGCAGTAATTATGGCACCGTGCTCACACTAACAAAATAAATGCGAAATTGTTGTACCAATAAAAGTCACAGTTTCGCCACTAGGGCGAAGCAATGAATGCGATAGCAAGAAATTAGTTTGTCACACGAAGAACAACAAGCAGCACAATACCTGCAACGCGCCGCCGCAGCACAAAGAAGGGCGGACGAAAAGGACGCATATGTATACACAGGACAAGCGTGAACTAACAACTGTCGCAGTTGTTACGTGTTTGTATTTGAGCAACGCGCAGCGAGTGTCCACAATGCAGAAGCCGACGCTGTTATCGTTGTTGCCTCTGACATGGTTCATACCCACTCAGGGGGGATTGGCCAAGGATTGATTATATTATTATATGACTTTTCGAGTAGAGTAGAGTAGATACTTGAATCTGTGGCGCACACCCACGTTTGGTTTGGTTTGGTTGTCCTATTGAACTATGGCACGTACCCACTCTGGGGGGATGGGCCAAGAATGCGTTGTTGAAACTTAAAACGTTAAATAATATTATAAGAAAAAAAAAAGAAGAGAAGGAAATGGTAATAATGAGTAATACATCAAATTTATACTTCAAAAATTCTGCTGTTGAGCTCGTATTCCAGACTGCCGTATTAACCTGATCGTAGCACTTTTGATTTGATGAGATTAGTTTGATTTTACCGCATTTTAATAAGGAGTATTTTTGAAGGCAAGATTAACATGGTACACGTTTAGAGGTTTGCATGAAATTACACACAGCATCGAAGGCATCCCTATGGCAGTATCCCAACCCTGAGGTACCAAAGCTTAGCACAATGTCTTTAGTTAAGTTTAAGCCTATTTTTGAAAGCGGAGTAATGAGCATTCGTGATCTAATAAGTGAGTATCTGCGACATGACAAAAAGTAATGCTCAATATTTTCTAATTCTCCGCAGAATTGGCATAGGGGCGATATCGTCAGACCAGCTCTGTGTAAGTATAAGTTTAATGGGGGGACACGGCATCGAAATCTGGTGATTGTAACTTCAGATTGTCTTCATTTGCTCCAATGAGACTTCCATGGGAAGTTTAGATGCTTGTATTCCGTCCACGTTGTTATTGATTCCATTCTATCAGTGTGAATTGCCAATTTTCTATATCTAATTGCGGTGAAATATTCTACCACTGGAAGAACCTGGATTATTGGGAGGTCTAGCGATGCACGCGCTAAAGCGTCGGCCATTTCATTTAATTTTAATCCACAGGTGACCTGGGACCCACACTAATTTTAGGTGCTTCAGCTGTGACGGAACTAACAATCGAAACGTCTTGAGGGCACGCTGTTTGATACTTCTTTTTCTTTTGAAGTGCGGCACGTGGAATGACCCCTCTGTGTCTCCTGCCACGCGGTGGCGTCTGACGACAAGTGTGCACGGTGCTCTTTTTTTTCCTTCTACATCATGAGTGTTAGAGAAGGGAGCCACCTTTTCGTGCGCATCTCAAGGGCAGTGTTCAATTTGAAAGAAACTGTAAAAGCGTTGCGGGATAGAAAACACGCTCAAGCTGTTCCGAGACCTCCGTACCGCGAGCGGAAAATGGTGCATATGAATAGCTCACCGTTATACCGATGGCACAAGCATGGCGTGTGGCTGTGGGGGGCTAGCGCAGCAGGCTGCGGAACTAGGGGTCGCTGGTTCGAATCCGCGGTGAGGTGGTTTGGAATTCTTTTTTCTACTAATTATTTTTTATGCATTTTATATATATATACATACATATAAATATCCGGCATATGACGGCGTTGACGGACGGCGACGGTGACGGCGAAAATCAGCCGAGAGTGTCCATGTAATTGCTATCCGCAATAAAAGTATGCTTGAATGCAATAAATGCGGAGAAATGTATGTGCGCACATATTTTTTTTTTCAATTTGACCTGTATATTTGACGCAAATATTGTGACTGCGTATGTGAAAGTGTTCAAGGTGAGCCTCGCTTGCTCAGAAGTTCAAAACCAGAAACGTAGGCGCAAATAGCAAGAAACAAAGTCGATTTTGAAAACGAATGTTTATTGCAATAGCAATTATATGGACACTCTCGGATGGTTTTGGCCGCCGGCGTCACCGTCATGTTCCGTATACGCATATGTATTGTGACGCAACTGTTATCGCGACCTTTATTACGCCCCGAAGGCACGGTGAAGCGACCACACCCGATGCACAGATCACAATCAAGCCGAGATCCCACAACCGATGAAGACGACGAACACCCATGATGATGAACATGTATGAAGAAAGTAGATTTGTCTAATGAACGCCCAGAGTATCCGTATATTTATAAAAGCCACAACGAAAAATAATTCAGAAATAGTTTCCGACGCGCGGCATCGAACGAGGGACCTCTCGCTACGCAGCGCGCGGCGCTAACCGCTGATCCACGAAAGCTCACGTCCGTCAACTTTCAATTGGCGAGCTATTTATATACAGCGTGTTTTCAGCGTGTTTTCAGCAGTACCACCGAGATGGCGCAAAGGGCGCGCTGGGCGGGGCTTTAGCTCGGCGCCCCGCTCTTCGCGACGCGCGCGCCCATGCGCTGATCTCCACGCGTACTTTGCCCAGTGGGGGGGTAGACGGCCGTGTGCGCGCGCGCTTACCTCGCGGTGGGGGAAAATTGTACGCCTTCGGCTTTTCCCGAAAGAATTGCGTTGTAGTTACCGAGCGGTCGAAGGTCACTTCGCTCGCTGCAGTCCCCCCCGTTTGCGAAAAGAGCACGCTTTTCAAACACAGCGAAGTAACAACTGTGACACTTATTAGTTAGCGCTCGCCTGTACCTGTGAATTAGTTTCGTGCGTCGTTTTTGTTTTAGCAGCGCGTTAAGTGTCGAGTTGTGAACGTTGTTAGTTCGCTCTCGTCCTGTGCGTGTTGGTTTTCGTGCGTCATGTGTGCGTGAGCAGCGCACTGCACGTTTAGATCTGCTTGCCATTCGTCGCTTGACATTGCAATTAGTTGCTATGGCATTCATTGCTTCGCCTTGTGGCGAAACTGTGACTTAAAAAAAATGCTACAGTGTTGCCGGAACAGTTTTTTAATGTAACTACGAAGCACTTAATGTAAGCAGCAGCTGCGTTTTAAAGCTTTAGTCGGGCAACTTGACTCCCTTAATAGTGAATACGTGCGCACCTACGCTAAATAGGAGCTCGACGGACGCACTATACGGTTCTTCAGTTAGAATTGGGGAACACGCAGAAAACTCTCGTCGAGCTCGCCCATGGCGATGTCATGCGGCGCCAAAGTTGCCAAGAAAATTGCTGATCTTCAGTTGGCGGTTATGCTCAGAAGGCATTTGCGAAGAAGTCATCCTCCTTTGTGCTGGAGCTCACACCAAGTCTTGATGTCCGCAAGCTGAGCAGATCTCGGCAGTTCGATTTTGACGGTTACGAAGACCGAATCACGCTTCGTTTCATCGACAATCAACAACTTGAACCACGATACCAAGGCAGCCGAAACTATAACAAATATATTTAAGAAATTTTGGCAAGTTGCTCTCCATCGCAGTTCCCCCCCCACCCTCGCGCAAAATAGTACCCCATGCGGCGTCGCTTTGTCAATGCTTGGCGGTCCGACAGCCGTTTGCCGCAGCGGCCAATCAGCGTCGGGGCGAGCGCTGAGAAAGGCGCTCTACAAGATGAATGAATTTTGTGTAGACTACAAGGATAATTGGAAAGAAAAGTATATGACGAGTAACGTGACATTTCGCGTTACAGAAAATTGGTAACGAAAGTACGTTACCCCTTACAGCTCGGAAATAGTAACAAGTACGTTACTAAGTTACTTAAAAACGTAACGCGTTACCGGTAACGCCGTTACTTGTAACGCGTTACCGCCTACACTGTCTATCAGCTTAGGTATTATTTAGGCGTACGACAGTGTAGAACACGCCATCATTATCAATAAACTGCGAGGCGTTAACATTCCAAATTTAATTATGACACGAATTTCAAGCTTTATTAGCGGACGCATATTCACTGCTCACAGAATGGCTTGTCTTCCAAAAAATACAAACACCCAAGCACAGTTTCTCAAAGGCCAGTTCTCTACATTAGTAAGCTATATTCTTTCTCAGAACGAGGTCGTAGTGTACGTAGACGACATCTCATTCTCCTCAGCTTCTCGGGATATACATGCAAGGAGTGACCACGCGTCGGCGCTGCCAACACCAATCTTGTACTATCAGCTGCATCAGCTCACCGGCACATGAGCTTGCTCACTTGCTGTAGACCCAGCGTCTGCACCGCCTGCGGCTATATATGCGTTCCGCAAGGGAACCTTCAGTCAATGGCACTGTGGTACCGTCGACATGCGGTTCTCAAATTGTCGCTTCGCCTACATTTTGCAGGTGAGAAAGCGATTTGGAAAATGTATTTGCTCAAGTGACCGTTTTTTGTTGCTATAGCCGCGCCCATGACAGTGTAGTGCTGTATATGAATAGTGCATGACATCTTTTAAGGAGCTACTGCTGATGGGCGGAGATATTGCAAGCAATGCCGGCCCTGAACTCAAGAAAATCACCAGTCAACTTACCGAACTAGCTTGAGACATTAACGATATCAAAGAAAAGGGTCTAGCAGATATAGATAGCGGGCTTGACGTCATTAAGAAACTTGAAGATGAACTCCTTGCATGCAGTGAAGAAATTGCTTGCATGAACGAGAATAGACGACCTAGAAAACCGCAGCAGGAGGTCAAACCTAATAGTTTATGCTATACCAGAAGTGGAAGATGAAACAAGCGAAGCGCTTGCAGAGGCCGTAAACGAGGGCATAATCACAAAATCCTTGAACTCGAACCTGTGGCCATTGAGCGCACACATCGCTTAGGAAGAGGAAACAAGACGAGGCCAGTCGTACTGAAATTATTTATCGAAAGAGGTAAAAGTACCAAACGGCTTCAAACTAAAGATTACGGACTTCTCGATAGGGGAAGATTTCTCGTGAACAGAGACCCGGAAAAAACTCAGGGGACAGTGCTCAGCAAAGGCGCAAAAATAAAGACAAGGTGTCGTTAGCGTACAACAAGCTATTCATTAATAATCGTGTTTACGTCTGGGATGACGAAAAGAATGACCGGGTAGAAATACGGAAGCATTAAAAAAAAAAAACACCGCCCAAGCACTCCGTACAAATGGTTAACCAGCGAAGCTGAAATGTGCAGCCCCGGTGTTTAGCAGTGGGGTTCAACCCGACGCTGCACTGAAGCCTTCCACAATTATCGTTGCCAGGTTGTGGTCGAACCACAGGCGGTCACAGACGTCGCAGCCGAAGCCAAAGTGCCGCTGGAGAACCTCTCGCCCAAAGCGGGCGTTCGCCCCGGCGCACGCGCTCCCGCAATCACGTCGACGCTGTGCTGCCCGCAACGCCGTTTCTCTGGCGCGCCAGAGGGCGCGCCGTGGCTGCAAGCGTTTGACCTTGCGAGCGTCGTACCCAAGCTCGCGCGCCAATGGCGCGCGAGCTTTGGTACGACGCTCAGAATGACGTAACTGATAGCACAGCCAATGAAGACCGCTCGTGACACAGATGCCGAACGGTTTTTCGTTTCTCCTAGCCATATACAGCTTTCGCTGTAATAATACAAAAGAAGACGAGAACGTGGAACAAAGAAAACAGGATGTAACCCGTCCGGAAACGCGCCAGAGTCAGCGCAAGAAGAAATAACGTTGCTAAACGTAAGCGCTCGAACTATCTTTAACAAGGTACAGCCATTCGAAAACTGATTGCTCGATCGTGAACCAGATATAATGGCAGTGACCGAAGCCTGGTTATCGCCACCCGTCTCGAATGATGAAATTATACCGCCGAACTACGTGCTCGTTCGGAGGGACCATAATAATAATGATATCTGGGTTTTAACGTCCCAAAACCACGATCTGATTATCAGAGACGCCGTGGTGGAGGGCTCCGGAAATTTCGACCATCTGGTGTGCTTCGGAGGGACAGGAAAACACGTGGTGAAGACCTGGCGTTTGCTATAAAGAAATCAATACCACCGGTCATTCGTCCAGCGGTAGCTGATGCTGAGGCAGTTTTAGGGGCGAAGCTCCTTAAAGTCAGGCTTGTACATCACTCCGCCGGTGTCCCCCCGGTGTCCGGTGTACCCACGCTAGTGCGATGACGATGACGCTGCCATTACGGCACAGCACATGCAAGGTAACCATTATAGGCCTGTATACTCCAATTGTTGCTTGGGTGCGTGAGTTTTTGTTTAATAAGTCTCAGTTTGTTATTTTCGAACATATCGCATCAGATATTGTACTAGTTACGTCAGGAGTCCCCCCGGGGTTCCGTGCTCGGGCCCTTGTTGTTTCTCGTGCATATTAATGATATATTTACTGTTATAGTTTGGGATGTAAAAACAGGGCAAAATATAGACAAGGACTGAAGAAGAGACGACACGGCGCCGAACTCGCAACTAAACTTTATTGGAAGGCACACGCACATATATGAAGAAGCCGACCTAGTCACGTGGCGCACCAAAGGCGTCTGCGCAGCAGAGCAAACAGGGTACGAAAAAGGCCTAATCATTGTGAAAAGCAACAAATGTGTAACAAGTGTGGATCTAATGTGGCACCGATTTTAAGTAATATTTTCCTGGGTCAAATCGACAGGTCTGTTGCCGATAAGTTGCACAATCTGCCCTGCGACATTTTTTGGTATGTCGATGATTTTTTGATTGTAGTTAACACCGACAGTCAGCATAGCATAGCACGACAACTGACATATTAAATCTTTTGAAGTATTCTGGCCATGAGCTAAAGTTCACCTACAAGCTACCTAAAAAAGGAGGGCTTCAGTTTCTGGATATTAGACTGCGTTTTCACGAGGAACATTTGTGTTGGCTGTACAAGCCCCGATCCGTAAAGGGTTATCTTGCCGTTTACGTCAGGCCATTCTAAGATAGTCAAGTCCGGCATTATTTATGCTGCGCTGCGGGCTGCGCTCCAGAAAACGTGCACGCATGTGTTAAAAGAAAGTTTCCTGAGCCAAAGTTGAAAGGCTGAAGTCGGCGGGCTACCCTGATACGGAAATCTTGAGGAGCTGTCAAATGCTAATCAAATGGGTCAAAGGCGTAAGTGATACGCATAGGAGAACAGAGCGCTTGCGCAATGAAAAGAGACCGGTTGTGGTACCGCACGTGCATAAGTTTTCCCATGGCTTGAAAAATGCGGCCAGTAGGTATGGGGTACGTGTTTTGATGTCCGCTCCCAATAAGATGTCTTCTATTTGCTCCCGCTTGCATAGAAGTTCGGGTTCAAGCAAGACCTGCTCGTTCTGTCCGGAGAAGAGAAAGAATAGATATGTTCAGTGTAAATCATGTGTTGTATATAAGGTGCCATTATCATGCGGGGGGGGGGGGGGGGGGGGTTACATTGGACAAACCGGGCGATGCATTATCGTGAGACTAAGGGAACACTTAACCTCATTAACGGTTTCTGGCGGGTTGCACTTGCCAGCTCATTGTAGGGAGTGTGGCTGCCAACCTATGGCAGATGAAGCCACTTGTTTGTTTGGCTATCGGGACAAATGCACTAGGGAAGTGATGGAGGCTTTTTATATTAAAAGTGAGGTGGAAAGGTGCGTAAGTAAGCCTTATGTGGCTCTTGGTGAAAAGGAGGTTCGATACCTCGGGTCAGCGCTGCCATGTTAAAGCGATTATTGGTTTGTTGTGGACTGTTAAGCATGTTTATTGGCCAGTATGAAGGTGTGTTCTTTTTTCTTTTTTCTCGGTTGTTACACACTTGTTGCTTTTCAGAATGATTAGGCCTTTTTCGTACCCTGTTTGCTCTGCTGCGCAGACAGCTTTGGTGTGCCACGTGACTAGGTCGGCTTCTTGATATATGTGCGTGTGCCATCCAATAAAGTTTAGTTGCGAGTTGAGCGCCGTGTCGTCTCTTCTTCAGTCCTTGTCTATATTTTGCGCTCTTTTTACAACCCAAGCATGAACCAGCAACTAGCCCAACTTTCGCTTCTAGTTACTATTGTAGACTGCAAAATAAAATTATTCGCTGATGACTGTATCTTTTCTAGCGAAAAACAAATTACCAAGATCACCACTCGCTCAACAAATCACCTTATGCTACTACCGCACGGGGCTCAGACTGGCAGATGACAATCAATGTAAAAAATAATCAGCTTGTATGGCGATAACGAAAAAAAGGAGCCTTCACACTGTTGCTACACTATAAACTGCACAGCTCTGACCAGAGTACACAAACATAAATACCTAGGCTTAACAAAATCGTCCGACTTAAGGTGGGACGAGCACATTAATCACATTACTTCACCTGCCATGGAAAAATTATTTTTTTTTATCGCAGGTCACTTCAACTGGCACTCTTGTCAACAAGGCTACTAGCTTAGAAAGCATCCGTCAGGCCGTCCTCGAATACGGAAATACAGTCTGGTTTCCTCACACAAAGAAAATACATGCAGTACAAAGGAAGGGCATACAATGCATTAACAACTCTCAACGAAAAGACTCCCCCACTAACCTTCTAGACATTTCTGGACTTCCTAGGGTAGAAGTACGAGCGATACAGGCACGTTTAAAATTTCTTTATCAACCTAGGCATAATTATTTTAAAATAGACATAGCAAATTAGGTTTCTTGTTCATAAACACGAGCCACCGGCCACAAATAAATATACACACACATTAGTGCAGTACATATGCAACAGTGATGTGTTTCAATATTCCTTTTTTCCGGTTGTCATAAGTGAATGGATTATGCTGGCACCTCTCATCACTAATTCATAGCATGTTCAAATTGCCAGTGACATAAATCATGAAACCAGCATGTACTTCTATGTTCTGTAAGTAGTCGCGTATACAGTCTTTAATGTTCATCTTGCCATTTTATATGCACTTGTATTTTTTTATATATTATGTAGTGTAAATTGCCCATGTACGAATCTCAAAGTTGATGTTGCTCTTTTTTTCTGTATTGCTGATGTGTTACTAATGAGCAATACTAGTATTTGTACGTAGTGTCCACCTGATATGTTCTCAGTAGAGACTGGCAGTATTGCCAAATAAATAAATAAATAGGCCACATAACAGTCTGAAATCTTATTTCAAATACATTGAAATACGGCTTAAAGAACTTTACTTGTCCCATAATGTCAACAAAGTGCTCTTCATGATATTTATGGCCAGCACTTTATTCCATTGTAGAATCATTACAATAACTTCGTATAATAGGCAAGCAACTCTTGAGTCGAGTTCACACATTGAGTATATTAAACCTAAAGAATTACGTTCAATGGATTTATTAAGGCGATTCAGCAGTGTTCCTTTTCGAATGCGTAGGAAAACTTTCTTGATCTATGGCATGTATGTCCACCCAGTATTAGAGTTTAGGATCTGCTTAGAAATACAACTTCTTCTAACCATAGGAGATGAGGCTTCACGTTTATGTCGCGGTCTTCCAAAACTTGTAGCTAGTAATATCATTTACCCCGAAATTAAACTGCCCTCTTCAGAAACTAGGTTTGGTATACGAACAGTTCAAATATTTCAGAACATCTGTTCTTACCCGCACACATCTGCTACCAATATGCATTTCTGAGCACGCCGTCCGTATTCTTTTTTATTGTCAATAGTCTCGGCTACATCACCCTCAAATAATTCTCGTGCAGAAAGCTGTTGGAGCCGTTACAAGAAATAATCGGTCATACAATTTTCTCAAATGTACACAGTCACACAGCAATCAGAGAATTGTATTATGTATTGAACTAGTGCAGATTAGATATTTAGGCATGTTGCTCTAAGATCGCCGTAACATTCTCCCTCTCTCTGTCCACACACACACACACACACACACACACACACACATATATATATATATATATATATATATATATATATATATATATATATATATATATATATATATATATATATATATATATATATATATATATATATATATATATATATATATATATATATAGAAGTATAAAAGTAGATGCGCCTTCACATAACAACTGTTTATTCTGCCGACGTTTCGACGGGAACCCCGTTTTTTCAAGGCATAACAGTATTTACAACGTGTCTCTTTTATAAACCGTGTTAGGACAGGAGGGAAGATGGAAAGGGGAAGAGGAAATTGGGAAAAAAAACGAGCACGAAATAAGAAGGACTGGCATGACAAGAGGGTGTAGCGATGGACAGAGACGAGAGACGTCGTCGTGAAGGCGGCCAACGTGGCCGTGCCGCTGTCTCACCACTTTATTGAGCGAAGGCCAAACGGAGCGGCGGCAGCTGCTGGCGTCCATTTCCGCCAGGTGCGTGAACCCGTTCTAACTGTCTCGCGGCTCGAGCTCAGCATGAGCTGCATGAGCTGCTACATATTGCTCCCCCCCCCGCAGAAATGAACCCGTAATGAAAAACGATGAGAACGTATATACAGAAGTGTTCATGAAACGAGCCAAGAGGGTCCATGGACAGTCGTAGTCGTCAACGCGCACGGACCATCATTCAGGAACCAGTAAGTCTCTGGTGGGCGGCTCTGAGTGTTGCGCAGCGGGCGAGGGCGGCGACGAAGGTTCACTTTTGGAAGGAGTAAGCAAAAACGATAACGTGTAAATCGGGAGTGGGCTGAAAAATTGCGCAGTGCAGCACAACTAAGTTCGCACACACACACAATCTGTTGTGATGCTGGCGGTTCTTGGGCACACTCGGGCGAAGGTGTCTGAAAAACCGGGTACAGCGTAAACGTAGCACGTCTAGGCCAGCGGGTTTAGCCGTACGTCGGTGTGACCGTCGCCGGGGTGGGCGGGCGACGCAGGCGGTGTGGCGATGGTACCGGTAACGTCGTTTGCGGCAGCAATTTAGCAGCTGCGGCTGCTGCACGGTCTGCCGTGTAGAGCGCAGAAGAGTCGCAAGTCGTGCGCTGTGTACAGACGTGATGCGACATGGTTTAACGTGATGACGAGCCGACTCGGAGGGCACCGACAGATGGCTTTGTCCGGCCTTTGACGACGTGTGATGCGTCGACGTGCGCCGATCACTCGACAAGGTGTTCGAGTCAGAGCAGATGTTGTGCGACGCGACATCCAGCGGTGGGCCTGTGGCGTCACAGTTGTCACGGGCCATAGATGGCATTGAAACTGTGTAGCACGTGGCCTCTGTTTCGGTCCTGTCCTTCGCCTGGAGGCCCAGTTGATTGGAAGGGTGCACGTTAGGGATGACGGGAAACGCACTGGACCCGGAAGGAAGGGAAGGTGCGTTAGCTGTAGTCGCAGAGCAACGTTGGTCAGTAGGTACAGAAGAGCGCGTGTGCGGAGCGGCAGGCGGGTTGTCTGCCTGCGTATCCGGTGGGGCGGAGGTGGTCTGCTCTCCCTGCGTCGAGCCAGGCGGGCGGTCCTCGGGATTTTCCGCCATCGTCGCAGCATTATGCACGGTCGGCCGTAGCTCGTGATGGGTCCGAACCTCTGCTGTGGTAGACTTCGAGGACAATGTTGGTCGCAGGTGGCAAAATGCGCAGAGCGACGAGTCCGATGAAGAGTCAGGTTGGTTGGACATCGTCGATGGCGATGCCTCCGCGACTGGGGGGCTAATAGCGGGCGTGACGATGTCCGTGTCTGTGACAGACTCCAGCGCGTGCAGCGAGGTTGCCGCCTTGGAGTCTGACGTCTGAGAGGTGTCACGGGCCGTCGAGGTTGGGGAAGACGGGCGAGTGGCCGGCATGCGTGACGGACCCTCGTACCCTCGGGGACCCTCGGGGAGGTCCTCGGGAAGGTCGGTCCACGCAGGGGCGTCTTCTACCTGGTCGTCGTGGTCGGGTGCCGGAATGGGTGCTCCTGTGTCCGGACCCGAGGTAAAAGGAGTCGTAGCCGGGGAAGAAAAGTCGTAGTAAAGAGGGAGAACTGTGGGCTGGCTTTTAGAGCTCGAGTCGACGGAGGGGAAACCCGGAACTCGCGGCTCATCGAAAGCGGGCGGTAGGTTTCCCCGTAGGAGGCCAGCACCGCAGTGCAGAGGTCGTCGTATGGCTGCTGGCTGGATGTCGACGCGGCCGCGAGATGGCGGAGCTCAACCGGGAAGGGCGTGTAGCAGGACGGCGTGCATCTCCAGTTGTGCGGTGACGCCATCCACCATGAGAATGGCATCCAGCTGCTTAAACCACACTCGGGGGTAGACCGGGTTGAACGGCGGCACTTGCGGGTAGGGACGTCGAAACATGGCAGTGGCCGCTCGTCGAAAGGCGTGTTGTCCGGGTCACCACTGTAGCGATGGACAGAGACGAGAGACGTCGTCGTGAAGGCGGCCAACGTGGCCGTGCCGCTGTCTCGCCACTTTATTGAGCGAAGGCCAAACGGAGCGGCGGCAACTGCTGGCGTCCAGTTCCGCCAGGTGCGTCAACCCGTTCTAACTGTCTCGCGGCTCGAGGTCAGCATGAGCTGCACGAGAGGCGAGGCGCGGTGGCTAGTCAAAATGATGATAATGATGGCGCTACAAGGGTAAGCAAGAAAGAACCGTCTTGCCTAACGCGAACATTGTGGTGGTTTAAGCAGCCGTACTATTATTGACAACACACCCCACCTCCACCTAAGTGGACAGTCTGATGACCCCGCTCGTCTAGTGTTGCTCTTTCCGGTGCAATGCACGGGCGGCTTTTTTAAATAATGTCCGTGCTTGAAGTTTACGGGGTAAAGCGGCAGAAAGTGGAATTGGTGGCGTGGGGACTGAGGGTTTCCAGTGCATGCTTTTAAGTGTCGGCGAGGTTGCACGATCTAAAGGACCCGGTAATGTGGCCCCGCCATCAATATTCGTTATATGCATTGGCTCTTTTACAGAAGGAATACAGAAGGGATGTAAAGGAAAAAGATCGAGTAAAACCTTGTTAGTGTAATGTCATTACGACAACCGGGTCCACTTATCTGTGCATACCGGCTGTGCTTGAAGCGGCAAATCAATTCTATATATTTACAGACACAAGCCTATAGGTGCGCCAAGGAGAAATATTGTTGTCACAATGGGCGGCAAGGGGCCAGCGACTGATTAGGGGGTGGCGTTTGCGCCTTTTAATGATCGTAAGGTTGACAGGGTGCCTGGGTGTTCATTTATTCCGTTTCTTATCGTGTTGAATTTGTAGATAAAATAAGATTCTCGTTGCTCCCGTTCTCTCGTTGTTCGAAAATTGTTTTCCAAGAGTGTAACCCTGATATCGTGAAAGCTGTGATCCTTCAATGTGCAACGTTTAGAAAGTAGAAGACCGGGCAAGGAACGTACAATGTGCCTGATGGTTGTTGATTGTAATTCTAAAAGGCGTGTCTGTCTGACCCACGTATTACATGTTGCATATCCCACATTCCAAAAGGTATATTACGTAGTCTGAGTCGCAGTCTAGTGCACCACTTATCCTGTGCTTAAAATTTGAGTGGTTGCTTTCCGCCACTGTTGTCTGCATGTGTTTGCATACTTTGCATCTTCCTTTTCCGCAAGGGCGACACCCTTTTTGAGGTTTTGTGCTTAACCTTGAATTTACTAAGTGATCCCTGATACTTTTGGGACGCCTGTATACCACACACGGAGAGGTGAAAATTTTCGATAGTCGTTTGCTCTGTTCCAATATGTTGAAGCGTTTTTTTAATATCTTATTTATGTTCGGTGGGTCGCTTGTGAAAGTTAATACCAGATTTTTCTTGCGCTGTTGGTCGGTATCTTTTTGCTGGTGCAGTAGAGTCTGGCGGTCCAGATTTTTCGCTTTTTTGATCGCGTCATCAATGATAGCAGGCGGATATTCTTGATGAAGGAGTACTTCGCGCATAGGTGTGCTGTTTTTGCGGAATCCTCAGTGCGGGAGCAGATTGTTCTGAATCTGTGTGCTTGGGAATAGGGAATGCTGGTTTTGCAGTGTCGCGGGTGGCAGCTTTTGAAGTGCAGGTATTGTTGCCGGTCTGTAGGTTTTCTGTATACACTAGTAACCAACGCACCATCCTCTATTCGAATGTGTACATCAAGGAAGCTTATTTCAGTGTTTGAGTATGAGTGTGTGAAAGAAATGCTGGGATGTGCTTGGTTAAATGCCTGTATGAATTTGAGGAGTTCGTTTTCTGAATCCGCCCAAATCATGAATATGTCGTCTAGGTACCGTTTATAGAATACAGGTCTGATATCCCAGGATGAGAGAAAATTGGACTCTATAGGCACCGGGCGCGGGGACTGGTGGGCGGGGGGACTCTTTGGGTGGCGACGGGGAACTAATGGAATGGGAGTGCCGAAAAGGGCGCAGGCGCTTGCTGCGGGGGGCGCGGGGCTGGACGTTCGTTTCTCTTCATTGTGCTCTCGTCGCTTGTGTCGTGCGCTGCCGAGATCTACGTGCGCGCGAAGACTGAAGATTACAATATCTTAAGGGTCGGTGAAGGATCGAAAATAAATGGAAAACATAACAGGAACGGGGGCGTGCAAAACTACAACTGAGGAATAAGTGCAATCGGCGAAGCATCCAGTAAAGACGAGAAGGGAATGGGAGACGTACACTCTATTTTTTTAATGTTAGGGGATAATGTTAACGTATAGACAGAATAACAAAGTATTAGGAAAAATTCGGACAGATCCCACGTATTGTGGGAACCGATTTTATGCGAATCAGCGAGTCTATGCTGCATTTTTTTTTAGCTTTAAGTCACGCGTAACGAGGTTGATCGACGTGTTTTTGTAGATGGAGTTGTGTGCACTTAGTGTGCTTAATAAGCATGCCGACTACACTGACGTTTAAAGGCTAACTTGTGGTCTGACGTAATGTTAGCGCTCATGTTAGAGAACAGACGTCCAGTGTTATTGAAACCGAAGCGGACGCTACGTTGCGATTCACATTTCGTGCCGATGCTGTGAATATCATACGCGTAGTGTTGATGAGAGTATTGTTGCGGGTCGAGCAACGCTTGAATATAGCTTGCAGATTCATAGGAGCACATATGTAATGTTTATCTGACGGTTATAAAAGCGGAGCCAACATTGAAATCAAATGGGTACATAGTAGCACAAACTTAGAAAATAAAGACACGAGAAAACTAAGTACGAGGGAACGTCCGACCTTTCTGCTCCCTCCTACTTCTTTTCCCGTGTCTATTTTCTAAGTTTGCGCTACAATGTACCCCTTTGATGTTAACCAACTCGCCCAACAAGAAGTCCTAATAAAACCAAAATTGGCGTTAAGCCGACGTAACGTCTATTTCATATGAGTACATGAGTAATGTTTATTACCTTGTCATGAAATTAGATAGCCAGCACTGCAACCACAATTGACGTTGGTTGTACCGACATTTTTCTTGCGCATAGGAACTTTTCAAAAGTAATTTCAAGTCATGGCTTGGCTCTGTGGTAGAATATTTGATATCCGCTCAGAGTACCTGTTTCGACCCCCTGCTGGGATCCGGATTTCTATTCTTTGCATACGTCGGGTTCATGTGGCTAATGTCGGATTTTTTGGACATGCACCCGCTTAAATTATCAATGTCTGTTATCGCCGTTCCTGGGTCGATCCACTGTGAATCACCTGTACCTCATACCAGCATCCCGCGGCCCGTGGTATACGCCCGGTATGTGCCGCACGTGACTGGAAAGATTTTCGCGCTACTCATACCACCATATCACAACCAGACAGCCATGTTCGTCTTATTTTCGTACCCACCTATGCCAATTTTGGGTAATGTCAACTTAAGGAGGCGACCACGAGAGCACGCAGCCATAGGCGGCTACATAGAGAAATAGAGGCATTGATATATAGAGACAAGAAATGCTTTGCGTTTAAAATAGAAATAGGAATGGGGATACCTAGGATCTAGCTCCACATCGTAGCTTATCGCATTGAACTTCGTCTGCGGGGTGCACTTGCAAAGCAATTTGCAGTCGTTGTCGCTTTTATATTCCTTGATGTCAAGCACGTGGCCAGCTTCGTGCAAGCGGTGACCCTTCTCTAGAGCAAACGCATGAAAACGCGTACGCCGGCTGGTCAAGCCTTGAAAGCCGCAACGCAATGTAACTGGCATCGCCATTAGTGCACGTGCGCTGTCAGTACTCGCCTTCCCGCCAGGAGCCCAACAGTGAGGAGCAGCGAGTTTGGCAGTTAAAATACAAAGATGTTTATTTTACAACACTTTCGCCAATCGGGCCGGTCTCATTTGCAGTCCTGAAAGGGAGGAGGCATCGTGCCTCTGGTCCGCCTCCAAACGAAAGCAAACGCATAAAAGCACAGCACCACGCAAAGAAGCCTAGTCGACTGACGTTCCGACGGTGCTCCTGGGTGTGAAGACATGAAAAGAACACGTGTCATCCTTTCTTGATGACTTGGCGACCATTGAATGCTGCCACGACCGCAAACGACTGCGGGGGAGTCTCCCTGGAGCCCGACGAGTGGCCCCGTTATCTGAACACATGTCCCGACAGTCGAATGCTTCGTGCTTTGTTCAAGAAACACTGTTGCTGCCGCTTCTCTTTGCCTTGGGCGACAAACGAAACAGCTTACAGCTTGCGATTGTCTAAAAAGGACGCCGCCGCTACTACTTGAATACGTTGCCGAAAGTAGCAGAGCCTTCTCCGCGTCGTCTGCTTCACATGCCAGTGCTTTCGCTGCCGCCGCTAGGGGCGCTTTTCGGGAGGGGCGCCGCTGGCGCCGTACGACGGCCGCCCGGTGCCTATATGGTGCATGAATATGTTAGCGTACTTCGGGGCCATTCTTGTGCCCATTTCCGTGCCGCTGATTTGAAGGTAGTATTGATTGTTAAATTCGAAGCTGTTTAATTGGAGTACAAGCCTCGTTAAGACTTCAATTACCCTTTTGCTTGGATATGCTCAGGGTTGTGGTTGCCATATGATTCTACAAGTGCCGTTATACCATCGTCATGCGGGATATTCGTGTAGAGAGAGCTAACGTCCAATGTCACCAGAAATGCACCGTCTGGAAATTGTACCTCCGATATTTCCCAAAGGAAGTGATTTGTGTCACGCAAGAAAGACTCATGTGTGGGTGGTACGTTTTTGATTAACTAGTCAATATAACTAGATATAGGTTCAGCTAGCGTTCCCGTGCCTGATATAATAGGTCTACCAGGGTTTCCCTCTTTATGGATTTTCGGGAGCATGTAAAAACGACCTGGTGCCGAGTGTACCGTAACAAGTTCCTTTCGAAGCTGTGGATCGATCGCGCCTTCACGTGTGAGCTCCTGCAGGGCTGTCACAACTATCTCTTTGTGCTCGGTTGTAGGGTCCGAATCAAGATGTTTGTAGAATTGTTTGTCATTCAGTTGTCGCTTGCCTTCCTCAATGTAGTCCGATTTATTTAAAATAACAATCGTGCCTCCCTTGTCAGCAGGTTTAATGACGAGATCCTCGTGGTTGCTCATATTATTCATACTTGGACTGTGTGCCTTTTATGCGTGTATGACATCTTTCTGAACCGCGTCTATGTAGAGATCCAAATGTCGATCCCTGTTGGCGTCTGGGGTCCATTGCCGTCCGATTACCCCGCGGAAAAGTGGATTATCTTTTTGGGGTTTATCGAAGAAATATTTCTCCAATCGTAAATTTCGTGTGAAGTCGTCTAGGTCTTTCAGAAGTGTGAATCCATCGTGCTTTCCATTACTGGGGCAGAATGTAAGTCCACGTGATAGCACAGTCAATTCTTCTTTGCTAAGTCCTTTATCTGAAAGGTTGATGACGTTTTGTTCTTTGTGGTGTGCTGGTAAGTCTTTCTGAACGTGAGATGGCCTGGTATTTTCCATGTAAGCAGCAGCACGTATTGCTTTTGTTGAAACATTATCTCGCGCAAATTTCTTTCTTTTGAGCTTTTCTATTTCACCCGTTTTCTTTTGCTCAAATAAGTCGAGTTATTTGGCCTCTAACTCGGAGAGGGGAAAGTTATTTCTTGCACACCACTCCTTGTCCATAAGTGTATTGAGAGTCTTTTCACAGTGTTCAATGGTGACCTTAGTTAGCTCCTGTGTGGCGTGATCGAGAATTTTGTTCCACTGTTTCATTTCCGCTTTAGAAAAATATGCATAGATGGTGCATAATTTTTCTAAAGGGGAAATGAAACAGTGGGACAAAATGCATGAGTCTACATTGTCTTCATACGTGGCTGCACAAAAAGTACCAAAAGGCCTGCAACTTTCCCTCAGACCAGCTACATCGGAAATGTCTAGTCATAACCTAGGCCGTTGGAATGACACACTGCGGAACGTGTCTTTGGACCTTATACGCATTGTGATCAAACACTACAGCTCATCGGTAAAGAACTTGAGTAACTAAGAACGACAGCTACTAAGCGCCCATTCAATTAGTCCTGAGGAACGTATTTTGCTTCAAGACTATGAGCAAAAGAAGCAATTAGAAATCCAAGTAAAGAAATCTACGAAAATGATTCGCGATAACGTTCTACCGCCACCACTACCAGCACTCCGGTCAACCAGCAATTCAGTTATGTCCAGTCATGCTGTTGATAATGGACACCACTTTACTAACATTATCAACATCTCGAACATCACACTTTCTAGCCCAGAAATGACTGTTTTTTCTCGTGGTCTTCTGCCCGGCAACTGGAGGGTGCAATGAATTTCAACTTATAAAAGACCTCGACGACTTCGCGCGGAACATGAGGCTACGCGAATTTTTCATGATCGATCCAGATCGAACAGCGTGTCATCCAGTCAACACTGGACAGCGCCGGTATTACGTGATAAGTACCTCACACTCAGCCAATGACTGCCACGATTTCTGCGGCTGTGGCTTCCGACTATGGGTCAAATCTGCAGTGGTTGGTTGACCTTCGTTTCCAACTCGTTGCGAAGGAACTGAGGTTGTCACACAGCAGGCCGGCGCCTCCATGCGCCCTAGTGTTGGCCAGCCTGGAGGTCGCGTCGGCGGCCGCTGGGAATGGAATGTGGTATCGGCGTCTGTCCTTGATGTTACGGTGTGAGATGCCGACGTAGAGCGGAAGTAGTGAGCCTGGTCTCTGAGGTTTGTGGGTACCATAACAGGTCGTGAAACTGCCGGCAAGTGAGCTGCACTCCTCAGGTGCTGCCTCAAGGTCGTGCTCCTCCTGAGCTCTATCCTCTGGAGCAGTTAGGTTGGATGGAGCGGTGGCGGCGAAGTGGAAGTGATTTCGTCCGAAAGCAGCTATCAGCCTGGCGCTCCACTCAGTCCAGGACTGCTGCCTCGCGCCTTCATACGGATGCCACGCCGCGGCACGAAGGCGGTCGACCACCACACACCTTTCTGTTGGCCTGTCTATGCCTCGCGAGCTCCAAGAGCGTTGATCTTCGCCACCCAGTTACCGGCGTCGTCTTGAAATCCGTTGAACTCCGGTAGTTCAAAGGCAGCCGGTGATGGTGATACGGCAGGCGAAACTCCGGAGAATGACGACGCCACGCAGCTGAGTTGGTATGAGAGCGCCGCGAGGGTGTCTCGGAGCTCTCTGCGGCTCTCTGGTGAACCCTCCTCATGGTCTTGCGAGGCGGCTGCGGCCAACGCGGCATCGATAGAGTACAACGCTGGCAAGGCCGCAGGAAACCGCACGGACGTCGGCGCTGTCAAGGCACTGACTGCGATGCGGAGTCGCGCGATGGTGCGGGAAAGCTCGGCGGCGCTTTCGGGCGAACCGCACGCGGAGCCAGTGGTGACGTCCGAGGTGTAGGAGGCGACCAGCGTACTTACTGAGGCGGTATCCTTGTCCGAGGGAGCTTGGACAGCACCCCTAAGCGGCTCAGGTGCCGATGGAGTACTGAGCGACTCGTTGTCGCAGTGGGAAGCGTGAACGGCATTCCATGGCATCGGTAGGCCGTGCACTGTCTTGGTGACGCCGGAGTAAGCCTGCCCTTGCGCCATCGAGAAGGTCTGGACGCCGTCCTCGAATGGTGGCATAGGTGTACCCGGCTGTAGAAAGGTCGCGGGCTCCACGATCACGGTACCGTGAGTGGCGTTCGCGAGAAGGAAAGCCCTCAGCAGCGATGACCCGCGGGGACGCGCTTACGGTTCGTTGTTCGTAGACTGCGCCATTGTAATGAAGAAGAAAGCACAAAGAGACAACGCCCTTGCTGCGGGCCGGCTGTTCTGCGCGTCTTCTCCTTCTGCTTCGTGCTAGCCGAGCGCGAGCCCATGCTACGCTGCCGCTCATCGTCATCACAATATATATATATATATATATATATATATATATATATATATATATATATATATATATATATATGCCGGTCCCACGGCCGAAACGTCGGAAGAAACTGCGCTGAAACATACGTCGTACACCAAATACCTTCGTATATATATATATATATATATATATATATATATATATATATATATATATATATATATATATATATATATATATGCGTTTTCCCAGAAGTTGCTGCTTTTCTATTCGACTTCAGAGGTGTTTCTGAGACTGGGCCTAAGCCAATTGAAATTCAGAACATATACTGACGCTCATCAACGATATGCCACAGTCAGTAATAAGATAACGGAAGCCATCACACAATCCGAAATCACACGCAAGAAAAGATACCAGGATGAACCTATTTCTCCTTTGATCACCAAGGTTACTTTACAAGTGATAAAGAAAGAAGGCTATTGGCGACGAATGTTAAACAAAATGGGGGGCAACTCATACTATGGAGAAAAAGTTCGGGTGGCCCGAAACATGATTGCGCAAGGTACCCGTAGTCGCATGAAACAATATTTTACCGAAGTCATTGCTAAAAACTCCAGAAATTGAAATACATCTTGGAAAATTATAAACTTTGTTATAAAAACCTCCCCTAATCAATAAATTACGGCTGATGTAGAAATAATGGGAATCTCGACTAAAGCTACAGTTCTGACATTTAATTGTCATTTTTCTACCACATGGTAAAGAAATGGTGGACTCCTGCTGCGATGTGCTAGTCGGGAAGCGTTGTGGATACAGCCGTCAATTCTTTTTGATACATCGGCATAACTGATGCGGAAATTGTTACTGTCCTTAAATCTATGCCATGCAAACGTAGTGCAGGCTGTGAGAGGTACCATCGTTTATGCTTAAAAACTTCATAGTCATGTTTTGAGCTCCTTGGCTAAAATCTTTCGTCACGCATTCTACAGATCCACTTACCCGATTTATTAAAGCTCGTAAGGGCAGGGTTAGCAACTCTTCAATGAAGGAAGTTGGGACGTGGGGTTTAGGGGAGGGGCGTACACTAAGATGAACAGCCAGCGAAATCAGTTTTCTTTATGGCGGTGTCTTTCAGACAAATCTATTATTTCTATATTGTTGCGGTTTCTTGAAGTGGTACTCCAGCTGGCTACGTGCTGCTCGGAACACTTCCTCTTCTAGCAGAATTCTGGTTTCAGCTAATTGGTACGGTACGAAGAACTTTATTTAAAGATCCGGAGAAGTGCCAACCCTCAGGGTGACGCCGCGGGCCGCTCCCACGTGGGGACAGTTAGACCTAGCCTAACCGCCGCATCGCAGGCTCTCTGGACAGCCCAAAGTTGACGCTGGTATTCCGAGCTCTTGAGGGCCGAGCTCCAGTTCTGCTCTGTGAGGTCCTTATCCCCACGTAACGAGGGGCACCGCCAAAGCATGTGCTCTAAATCGCACGTTCCCCCGCAGCCAGGGCATTGCGAGCTGAAGTCACTCGGGAATAGACAGTGCATGAAAGCGAGATTCGGATACGAATTAGTTTGTAGCATCCTAAGGGTCATCGCCTGTGGTCTCGTGAGCTTTTTGTGTGGTGGAGGAAATACTCTTCTTTCCAGATAGAAGTGCTTTGTAAATTCATTAAATGTGAATAAAGTGTCTCGGACCTCTTGAACTCTGCTCTGTGACAAGGCTTCTCCTCCCGCGCGGAGAGTTAGTACGCGCGCTTGGGAGTGGGCGATGTCATTGAGGTTGGTGAGAGAGTCCAAATTTTGACCTAGGTGTGCCGGGAACCAAGTGATCGTGTGCATAGTTATGGTCCTGTTCTTAAGGATGTCGTGTGCCTCTTTCGCTATGGAGCCCGAGGCAAACGCCCTGACTGCCGATCTAGAATCTGAATAGATTTCCGTCCTCTTGTCATCCAGCAGTGCCAAAGCAATAGCAACTTGCTCCGCTTTAGAAGAAGTGGTCCCAGTCAGGGAGGCCGACGAGATGATTTCACCTCTGTTATCTATTGCGACCACGGCATAGTGAGATGAGCGTCCATATTGTGCCGCATCTACGAAGCAGACCGATTGAGGATCATCCTTGATCTTCTTCAGGATCGCAATCGCTCTTGCTCTACGCCTTCCCTCATTGTGCTGCGGATGCATATTGCGATGGATTGGTGCAACAAGAATATTTTCTCTTTGCTCCTCTGTGATTCGATGGCTTCTCTCCTCTGCCAACACTGGATTGAGGCCCAGAATGGCTAAGATTCTTCTCCCTGCCAAAGAGCAGGATAGTCGAGCAAGCTGGGCTGATTCCTGTGCTTCGATGATTTCGTCCAGCGTATTGTGCACGCCTAATTGACAGAGGCGTTCTGTGCTAGCAGTCATCGGAATGCCGAGTACCCTTTTAATGCTTTTCCGAATGAGGGTGTTAAGCTTCTTTTTCTCGAAGTTCTGCCAGGTGTGCATGGCCGCTACGTAGATGATGTGGCTCATGAGGAAGGCATGAAAAATCCGGAGTAAATTGTCTTCTTTCAGGCCTCCTCTTCTATTAGACACCCTAGTAATGAGTCTGATGACCATTTCCGTTTTCTTGGTAATCCTATCTAATGTAAGCCTATTGGATCCATTGGATTCGATAACCATGCCCAACATGCGTATGGACTCGACTCTAGGAATGAGGTTTCCATCACGTGTGGTTAGCTTAATATCGACATCTGCGAGTGGCTTCCATCCCCTGGGCTTGGGACCTCGTCTGATCGGTCTATAAAGGAGTAACTCGGACTTACTCGGGGAACATTTTAGTCCCGTGTCTTCCAGGTATGATTCAACCTCATTGACTGCCGATTGGAGACTCGCCTCAACATCTCCTTCACATCCCTTGGTGCACCATATTGTTATGTCATCTGCATAGATTGTGTGACAAACACCGTCTATAGCAGAGAGCTTTTCCGAGAGACCTCTCATTGCTATGTTAAATAATAGCGGTGAAACAACCGCTCCCTGCGGTGTACCTCTAGGACCAAGCTCGAAAGCCTCTGTGGTTAGGTCTCCGATTTTAAGTGTCGCTTTCCGCCCCTTGAGAAAGGAACTTATGTAACCGTGAAAGGCTGTGCCCAAATTCAGATCCGATATGGCATTCAGAATGTGTGCATGAGACACGTAGTCAAAAGCTTTTTCCAAATCTAAACCCAGAATAGCCCGGACGTCTCTGGTTGGATTGTCGATTATTTGACACTTGATGAGCTTCATCGCATCCTGCGTCGACAAAGCCGGACGGAAGCCAACCATGTTGAAAGGAAATAAATTGCTTCCCTCTACATAGTCCGAAATGCGTTTGTGAATGACGTGCTCTGCAACCTTCCCCACGCATGACGTGAGGGAGATGGGTCGAAGGTTTGCGAGTCCTGGGGGTTTTCCCGGCTTCGGAATGAGTACCACCGATGCGCACTTCCAGGTCTCTGGAACCAAACCCTCCTTCCAGACCCGATTTATCTCTTCAGTGAGGTATTCGATGGAGTCGTCGTCCAGGTTCCTGAGAGCCCTGTTGGAAATTCCGTCCGGACCAGAGGCAGACCTACCATTTAGGTTGTGTAATACTGCCCTGACGTCGCTGGTGCTGAATGGTTCGTCAAGTGTTGGATTCGGCTCGCCCTTGTACGTAGGATAATCCGTCGGACGTACGCTACCAACCGGAAGATATCTGTTTGCCAACCTATCTGCAATCACGCCCATGGGTTCCAACCGCTTCGCTTCATGAAGGACCTTTTCTATCGCGTGCCTCTGATTAGACTTGGAATTCGTGTCATCTAGGAGGTGCTTGAGCAAGTTCCATTTTCCTCCGACTCTCATCTGTCCATCCACAGAGTTGCATAGTTCATCCCATTGCTGCTTAGATAGTACCTGACAATGCTCTTCAATGGTCCTGTTCAGTACTGCAATCTTTTTTCGGAGCTTCCGATTGAGCCTCTGCCCTTTCCATCGGTCAAGGAGTGACTTTTTAGCCTCCAGAAGATGCGCCAACCGGCTGTCCATCCTGTCGACTTCGAGGTCGGTCTGGATTGACTTCGTGGCCGCCTTGACGTCCTCTTTTAATTGTTCAGACCATCGGTCCAAATCAGGAGGTGAGTGCTGGGACTGCCCCCGCTTTTCTCGGAGTGTTCGAAACAGGTCCCAGTCTGTGACGGTAAAGCTTCTTAGTCTTTTCGTCTCCACAAACATGCTAGTGGCTAAGATGTGGTGATCGCTGCCAAGATCTGTCAATAAGTTTGACCAAATCATCGAATCGACATTTTTGACAAATGTAAGATCCGGCACAGAGTCTCTAGAGCACGAATTGCCAATTCTTGTTGGGAAAGGCGGATCAGTGATTAAAGTTAGGTTATGGTTGGCTGCACTTTGCCATAGGTCGATGCCTTTGCGGGTATTCTGGGGATATCCCCACGCCCGATGCGGGGCATTGAAGTCCCCGGCTATGATTAGAGGGGAATTCCCTGCTTTACTAGCCGCCTTGGCAATGATCGCTGCGAATCTCTGCCTGAGATCCGAAGGCGTACTATAGATATTGAGTACGAAAATGCTATCCTTGTTTAGATTACCGGGTATAATTTCTATTAGGGAGTACTCTACTTTCCTTGCGGGATCGTTAATGTTGTGAGAGATAAAAGTGCTTCTATTGGTTACAAGGGTGCTGATGCCCCTTTTCTCTTTATCGTGAATCGTGTGCGCCTTGTAGCCCGGTAGTGAGACCGAGTCTGTGAGCGTTTCCTGTAGAAGAATGGCGTGCGATTTTTCCTGATGCGAGCGGACGAACTGCTGAAGGACATTCCTCTTGCGCTAGAATCCCCTGCAGTTCCACTGCCAAATTCTAATCAGCTTGTGGTTTGCTGCCATGATTATGATTGAAGGCTAGCTGGTCGTAGAAGATGCCGCGAGATGCAGCCGCTGTCTGTTCGGCCGAGGCGGAACTAGTCTTTTTTCCCTTAGTAGGCTCTGTGGTTTGACTCATAGAGAATACATGCTTCTCAAGCTCGTCATGTTCGGAGACTGAGTGAACTGAAACCTTCCACGAGGCCATCAAGCCGTAGCCTTGATTGCTCCAATCGTGATGCTGAGTGACTCAATGGCGTCTTTGATTTCCGATTTGGCCTTCATAGCGGAGCTGCTACACGCTGAATCTACAATGGCTCGCTTTTTGGCGGGGCGTTCGCTAGATGCTTCCTCAACTGGGACTTCCATGGGGGCCTCATCCTCTACGTACTGAAGGGGCGCGGGAGAAGGTTGTACCGGATTATGTTTTGTCGCGTTCCTAAGTTCTGCGATCTCGGCTCTGAGTTGCTGCATCTCTCGTTTTCAGCTGTGCATTTTCTTTCTCGAGCTTGCGCTACTCTAGCATTGCTATGCTCTGGCGGTGTGTCCCCCCGTTACCTTTTTGGTTTGTCCCTTTTGACTCGATCGGCCCAAGTGGGACCAGTGCCTTTGCTCTGCCGGTTGCCTGGATGCGGACGCTGAGCCTGCGGGACCGAGAACTGGAACAGCCGGTGGACCTGGATCTGCTCCTGGATTGCGATCGTCCCATTCGAGCAAGAGCGTGGTTTGGAGCCCTTCCGGCCCCTGGGAGACGGATCGCCCCTTATCCTTAGAGGAAGCCCTGTCCGGGCTCGGGCTGTTATCTTCCGCCAGCACCCGGTAGCGGTTGCCTCTGGCCTCCGAACTTCGGGACCTCCTGCTGGTGGCCGACTTGAGTGGGAGAGGTTCTGCATTTGTGGAGTCGTGGGCTTCTTGGGATTTCTGGTTGCGCCGAGCTCTTCTTCTTTGCCGTACGCCGTATGGAACTTGAAATCTTCGCTTGCAATCCTTGCCCGCGGATGAGGTGATTACCCCCACAAAGCGCACATTTCGGGGAGAGCAGTTGTGCTGATTCGTCCGGGTTGGTGGTGCCACAACCTCGACATATCCCGTCCTCCGGAGATGGGCAAACATCAGCTCGGTGGCCTAATCTGCCGCATGCATAGCAAATGTCAGTCTGCCTCCGGTATAGCGAGTACTTCACTAGGCTAGGACCACACTTGACATATTCCGGCACCTTAAGTCCGTCAAAAAGCACTATCACAGAGCTTGTACTCTTTATTCTTCTAACTCCTATGACAGAAGGGTTCCGTGGTTGGACGATGAGTCTCGTGAGTTTATCTTGGTCCAGGGTAGGATCGATATCTCGAATCACTCCCTTGCTCGTGTTGTTTGGAGCTGCCATGTAGGCATTAACCTCATAAGGCACCTTGTCAATGATTATAGAAGCCACTGTGTTGTAGGCCTTAGCATTCTTCTCAGAAGGTGTACTAGCCACCATGATGTTCTGAATCATATTCGGGCAGATGACATCCTCCTCCACCTCTCCGGACGTTAGTCCTGCCGCCGCAATGAGGGCCTGTGCGATTTTGAAATGGCCAGTCTTCTTGATATCCAGGCCACCCCGTGGACGAACGATGACCCTAAAGTGCTCCGTCGGTAGCCTAGGGAGCCTAGACGCCGCGGTGAGTCGTTTCCTGACACTGGCCGGAGCCGCTCCCTTGTTTGCGCCCCGTGGCACATTGCAGGGCTGTACTGTCTGGCGTGGCGATGTCAATTTTCTCCTTGAAAATGCCGTCATCCATCCCGAACTTTCGCTGATCTCCGCGGACCCGATATCCTCCCCTTCAACAGTGACTTGCATAGCCGTAGCCATCTTCTATTAGCTGAGAAATGCCGCGAAGCCACCACCGCCAAACCTCCGTCGAGAGGCAAGGCCGTTGTAGCGTTAGGCCTAGCAGCGCGGCGGCTCGGTCAGACCTCTTAAATTCTGGAAAAGGCCACCCACCGTAAAAATCCGGTGTCGATGGATTTCGCTTGATGTTAGGCGTCGAATGGACCACTTCTTTCAGGGATTAAAGGTGACTTGCGGGCCGAAAACATTTGAGAAAACAGGAGCCGATGTGTCGACGTGTGCACTCGTCAGCTTCTTCTTCTTCCATCACACTAAGGTCTCAGCTAATTGGTACTGGTTCATAACTGAGGATACTTTTGGCGCAAATCGAACGAGGACACATAACACAAACGAACAGGATGGGCGCCGAATTTCAAACTAATTTTATTCCACAGCGGAACGAAGATGTTATAGCACAAGCCAAACCACATGAGTGCGTGCGCATCACAGTTTTCTTAAGAACCAAAGAACCGCAAGGTGCTGCTCAGAAAACTAATCTCGTTATCTTGAAGAGACAGTGAAGCCGTGCTGACGCAGGCGTCGCCCCTTTGTAATACGCCTCTATTACTTCTCTCTCAGTTTTTTACATTGATCTGCCTGTAAACTTAGCTTCCGTAAACTTGGGGTAGCATCCACACACCTTGCAGTGCGCTGCCATGACCATGCTTTACATTGAGACGGTGTTGTCTCGCCCTGTCGTTGAAACACTGCCCAGTTTGGCCTATATACTCATCCCCGCAACTCAGTGGAATGAGGTACACAACTCCAGACGCCCACTCCGTAAAAAACGGTTGCTTGCATTGTAGAACACATCCTCTTTTCCTTTCTGTTCATCATAGCGCATGCAGCAGAATGTTTACACGGTGCTCACATTGCGACACGGACACCATGACGGGATCCTATATTTTTTAGATTGTGCGATATAGCATGAATGTATCGGACCCCTTGCAGCGGTGTCGTTTCTTCCTTTCTTTCTTCTCCGGGCATCGTCTTTGGGCGTGTCATCTGCTTCAAAGGGGTCTCACACACACTGGATATAAAATCTGAAGGGTATCCAGCTTCCCTTATCCGGCTGAGCTGTGCTCCGACGCTGGCTGTCACATGATGAATGCACGATTTTTGAAGAGCTGCTTTTAAGCTCGCGGTTACAATGCTTCGTTTTATAACTTTTGAATGAGCCCATTCATAATGTAATAGGCCTTTCTTGCCGCGAGGATTCTACGCGCAACATATGTGTGCATCGGGAGTGAACGAAACTTTGACGTCCAAAAATTGTAATGCGCCTTCGGTTTGGAACTTCAGATGTGGCTGTTGTCGTCGTCGTTGTGGTCCTGCTCTTGTGGGGTAGCGTTCCGTATTGTGGTGGAAGACCTCGCCCGCCTGCGGCTAGCTAGCTGGTCAGGGGTGGCGTCGATGTCCTGTTGACGGCGTGGGCTTGGCCCACGGCTAGAGGGGGGGCGTCAGGTATGTACATGAACCGAGTAGCACCTCCACCAGATGTCACGTGGTCGTGAGGTTGACGAAGGCAGCAGTCGGTGTGTTCAACCAGTGGCGTAGCCAGTGGGGGGGGGGGGGGGGGTTGGGGGGCGTTCAATCCCTCCCCGAAATTTTTCAGTTTTGCTTGCGTGTATATGCACGCACACATACAAACGCATGCACGAACATACATAAAGTATGGTTGAACCCCGCCCCCCCCCCCCCCCCCCCCAAAAAATAAAAATTTCTGGCTACACTACTGTGTTCAACACAAAATTTGGACGAACATGTGCCCGGACTGTGAAAAGTTCAAAGTAAAAGCAATTCAAGCTGTACAATGATAGCGGACGAGAACAGCATTGGCCTTTCAGCGGTGATCGGAACGCGCCGTCTTTTGTTAAGTAGTCATCGAACTTTCCAGCGTTATCGCTGGTGCTCGCGTAAGCTCTCGAGTAAACTTTACTGTTCGAATAATCTTAACAGAAAGCTTCCCAGACATTGCGGCGTGGTCTGCGCCGAGCGCTGTTAACAGTTCTTGTGGCGGAAATCCCAATACATCAAAATGAAGCAATAAACGTGCGTGGGAAAACTGTCACGTCGTCGTCACTGAAGAAAGCAGTCGCAGCCGGTAAAGGTAAAACTCTTTATCGGGCGAACTCGTACCCAGAAAAAAAATTGGCCGCGTATCTGCGTGCTTACGCTGCAAATGTCGTCGAAAGACGATAGTCTTGTGCCGACTGCACTGCATGAGCGGCATGAGTACCACAATTTAATAGCTGGGCTAGCCGCTGGGCTCGTTTTTCGGACGTTTTCCAGGGCGCGCTTAGACGGACGCCGGCGTTTCTCCGCTGAAATTTGGTTCGTCGGTCTTTTCTCTGCGTTCTCTGATCATGTCTTGTAGAGTGGGTCGTATTTCATCAAGCGGCCATATATGTTTTGCCTTGCCTGAGACAGCGCTCTTCTACGATGAATCAGCCGCATCTGGCTGGCATTGATAAAACAGAAGAGGACGCCATCTACAGCGCTACCGGGGAACATCGGCTTGTGTTGAACAATGCTGCTGCCAGGTGGCAGCACCACAGCCAGCCACAGCGTCGAAGTTAAATCACTGGGCGGAGACTTGTTTTGTACACAGCAGCGCCGCGTAATAAACACTAGGATCTTTATAATTACGTATCTATAGATTTTGTTTTAAAGGAACACTGTGAATAGTACTAAGGTATTGATGTTGTGCCTCAGGTATGCGTAATATTTGATTTTTAATTGCCCACGCTCACCCGTATGAACACATGCTTCTTGGTCATGATTGGAGGTCGTAAGGCAGGGGGTTAAAGTTTGGCCAACTAGCTCAATCGTGTGACGTGCCGACAAACAGACAAACAGACAGACAGACGGACAGACAGACAGACCAAAATTTCTCCGTTTAGGTATCCCAAGAAAGACTATCGTCTTTAAAAGAACGACACTCAACGGTATCCGCGCGCACACTCGTAGAACAACCCCTCAGAGGCGAACTATGATCCACTGTCTACTAATGTGTCATATTGACATAACATAATTCCAAGGAACTCAATATTACATTTCGAGAAAGAAAATGAAGTAAAGGGCTGTTTTGAGTGCGTTTCAGTAAGTAGTTGGAATTAGCATGTAATTAAATATTTCACTATTTTGCAGTCAGACAAGTTCCATTTTGACATACAAAGAATGAAATCATGAGCTCTATATGTGTGTGCCATTAGTTTTTAGTTGCATACACTTCGAGAAAAAAAGCGATACTTTTCACGTTGGTTGTGGAGCGCGGCACGTAGAACGACCCGTCAAACATCGTAGTGCCTCCGACAAAGTGGTTGGCTACAGTCGTCTCGGCGTCGTCACTAACGCGCCCTTCCGTCGCTGGGCCCCTCCGTCGGCCTGCCGCGGGTTACGCCGCGCTCCTGCCCTACGCAACACTCTCCTTTGGCCACAAGTGGACACAATTAGCATAAAGTACACGAACGCAGCCACCGCCGCTGAAGGGGATAATCTGATCAGCAGTGAGGTGCGTCGCACATGTGGCATTGGAGATTGTTGCCTTATCGTCGGTGGCCGCGTCAGCTCTAGAATAAGCTGTACTGTTCACATTGTGCGCTCAAGTTCATGAAAAAAATCGGGAATGTTCGAAATTCCGGCACGTTGCGAGTTAGTCACGTGTAACTGTTCGGTTACTACATTAAAATAGAAAAATAAGCGCGCCAGGCTATATACATAACTTGCGGAAACACGCATCGATGTCATAATCACACGTGGTGTCCTCCGGTGGAAGAGCGTTAAACTGTGTTATAGCATAAAAAGAACACCTTAGGACGCCACCATTGAAAGGAAACTCTGGGACTTTTAGGGCATGGTCGAGTTTTATGGACAAATGGGAAGGTGACCTAGTACATATTTCTCGATCAATTGCACTTTTAGGGTAATTAACAAGGCCAAATAAATAACATGGTCAAATAATTTCAGCTTTTCTTCAGCTTTTCTTTAATGCCTGCCACGAGCGAAGAAATATTAACAACTCGGAAGCAATGTTTTCTTGTCACTTTGCTTGAACAGCAAATCGCGTGTACGTAATGCGGTCCCGTACATAGTGTCGTGGGCTAAAGACCGCATTTTGTTAACTTTTGACTGGTTTTTTGGGTGTTCTCAATTTGTTCTCACAAAGATACTAGCAGCTTAGCGTGTGAGATCCCGGATAATGGCTTTGGCTTAAATTTATATCTCAAGCTAAATTTATATCTCAAGCTGAGAACTGCCACACGACTAAAGCGCGACACACCTGTCGAATCCCCGTCGAAACCACGGCGACTTTTGTAAGCGGATCAGTTATAACGATTGAGTTTTCGGCGGTAAGACTTGATAAAGCATAAAAACTAGGGGTTAATTTACATATCGCCAATGCATTACCAAGTTTTATAAAGAATCAAGGTCATACATAGAAATTCTACAACTTTTCAGGTGTGGTAGAACAGTATCATTTTTATCCTCAACAGGAATAACTGAATTTTCTCCAGCGGATATGAGACTGGTCACTGTTCTGCTTTTCATTGAATGTGACAGATTGTAAATATGGACCTAGATGGGTGAAATTTCAACGCTAAAGCACTTACCATTGCACAAGTGATTAAAAGAATTCCACCCACTTGTCTCACCTAACTTACATTCCTCCTTTCTCTTTACCGCAGAAGTTGTCAACATTCGTCAGCGTCACAATAAGCCTGCTGGTCGGGGCTGTCGTACTAAGTGAGTACCACAAGTGACCTTTGTTCTCCTTTCACTGTGAAGAAATGTTTTTCAAATAGTGTTAGGGACAAGCATAGTAGTAAAGTATTATCTATCAATGAACAGTAGAGCCGCATATGGCATATCTCCATACTGGGGAACATAGGACCCGGAAGTAAAAGTCTAAAACATAAAAATCAAACACGTAGCAAAAATTTGTTCCGAAAAACACTGCCAGTTCAGCAGCGGGTCCGGCCGGTCGAGCGGCCAGAACGCCAGTCCTTGCCGGAACAATTTTTCCTACGTGCTTGATTTATTTCTTCACACACACACATATATATATATATATATATATATATATATATATATATATATATATATATATATATATATATATATATATATATGTGTGTGTGTGTGTGTGTGTGTGCGTGTAAGGAGCGGTAGGGAGAGCATACGACAGCTCAAGGCCATTATATGCGCTTTCCACGTCCTTCTGCAAGGAGTGTATTACCTCATTCCTTTAGGAATACGTAAAATGCAAGCAGCGAGAGAAGCCACAGTAGGGGCTAGTTGGTCAACTATGCACGCAGCGTTGTGAAAAGACCGTATGACGCCTGTGGCCTACTAAGTGGTCTAGTGTCTTTGGTGGTGCTTTAATAGGGGAATACATGAAAAGGTGCGAAATTTCACGCCTGCATTAAAAAAAAAAAGGACACCCCCCAACAAGCTCGTATTATAACCGATTGGCCGCTGGGCTATTTGCCCTATATATTGGGCATGTTTATGTTAACTTTATGCACCGGCATAAAATTATGTATACCGGGCTTTTCCCAGTTGCGCAGCAAATGACGAGTCGTGTAGTTGGCTTTCCCGGTCTTCTTGATGAGATTTACAATAACTGTTGGCTTCTTTATTTATTTATTTATTTACTCACTTACTTATTTGTCAAATACTGCCAGCCTTTCACAGGCCCATTACAGCGTCGAAAGGTACACACAGGAGTACATTGTACAATAAGTCAAACTAGACCTTGATAATAACAACCAAAAGAACAAACAACGCGTAAGCCTCGTAATAAGGAGAGGAAAAAAAATACACCGCTATGTTATAGCGTAAAAAAATACTCTTCTACCCTTTCCACGAAACTTTCTACGCTATCAATGGCAATAATTTCGTGGGGGCAACGTGTTCCATGTTTCAATAGAAGCCGGAAAAATTAAGATTTGAATTTGTCGAAGCGTGTGACGTATTGCCTGATGTGCTTATCATGACAATTTCTACGGGAATGGCGATGCGGTTGTGTGAAGTGTTCGTGTTTGTCTACGTTTATGCGATTATTATAAAGCAAGACAAGAAATTTCATCGCTGCCACCCGCCGCCGGCATGCAAGCGTAGCAATTCCTGCGGCATTTTGGAGAGTTGTGACGCTATCATGAAGGGAATATTTGGAAAAGATAAAACGTAGTGCCTTATTTTGGATTCTTTCCAGTCTATCAGCAAGGTATACCTGGTGGGGGGTTCCAAACTATACTGCCATATTCAAGAATGGGACGCACTAGAGTTTTATAGGCTGCTAACTTAATGAATGCAGGAGACGCATCCGACTTTCTGCGCATAAATCCGAGGGGTTTTAAATGCTTTTGCGAATGTGTTCTCAATATGAACGTTCCACTTTAGGTTGCTTGTGATGATCATACCCAAATATTTTATAGAGTCTGTTCGTGTGATATCGGAGCCCGCATTAAGTAGGAGGAGCGTTGACAAAGGTTATGCTTGCAAGCATCCATTCGCGTCATGCTACCCTTATATCACTGCTTTTATGAAGCAAAAATAACTGTGCGTCACTATGGCCGGCAATGAAAGGTAGAGCTCACTCAGACTCACTCACGAAATATATTTTGCGGTAAGGGCTCACTCCACCAAACTCACCAAAATATCACTCACCCGGACTCACTCGGAGTCAGACTCACGGCCTCATCTGAGCCTGAGTGAGTAGACTCATGAGTGAGTTTGCCGTTCTATGGTCCGACTCACAGCCGGCACAACTTTTCTTATAATGTGTTACGGAGGCAAAAGTAAGACATATGTAACTTCAGCAGTTATGTTTTTAGCCAAAACACTCGAAATTATAGTGGGCGATTTCAGTATGAGGAGGAACTTCTGCTTGAAGGCGTTTACATTCTCGGAACGGAGCCCCCCAATAGCATCAAGTGGTCCTTTACCTTTTGATATTGTGTGCATACAGTAAGAAAATACCACTTGAACGAACATCAGTTAAACGAACCATTCAGTTGTACGATCTTTTTGTAAATCCACCACCGAAGCGCGATTGCACCTAGTGCTAACGCATTTCCGTTTATTGAAATTTGTGGACAGTGCATTTCAGTTCTCGGAACATATTTTTGACACTATTCAATGCCTCTCACGTCATAGTGCAAATAAACTGTCTGAAAGACAGGGTACAGACAGAGCTTTTCGGTTTGAGGACTCAGTCACTCGTCACTCTCGCGTTGAGACATGCGCCACTTTGTCTACAGAAGGAAGGAAACAAGTGCTAATTTTAAGAGCTTGTTTTCTTTGTTAGACACAATAATAATCAGAACTAACAAACAATGATGCCAAGGTAAGTATAGGGGATGTAGGTAGTAAATGTAATGTAAATGCGAAGAAGGAAAAGTGGACGAAAACATAACTTGCCGCCGACAGGGACCGAGCCTGCCACCTTCGAAAAACGCGACCGATGCTCTACCACTGAGCTACGGCGGCGGTCATCGCTCCGTTCACTTTATAGGGCAGGGGTCTGAAACACGCGGGCCGCCGACCTGTTGCTAGCGGCCCGCGGCCCGCACATCATACTCACCGACCAATTTTTTTTTTCACTTTGCGACTGATTGCTGCATTGCTAGATGGTGCTCCCCTTGTTTTTTCGTCTATCGTGATTATTAACGTTTACTTCGGATAAGCTTCCCAGACGTGACTGTCTTAAGCATTTTATTTTTCGTAAGGCACCCCTAGCGGTCACATGACCACCGAACGAAAATTCTGTACTGCTGAATGGGCGTCCAAATTTTAGGCGTTGTGGAGAATGGTATCGATATGTTTCTGGAATGCTGACACAAAATCCGCTCTAGAAATGAAAATGACCCACATTTGAGACAGGGAAACAGCTTTCTTTCAGATGGCAATGCAAACTGATAATTCCCCCTGATTTCCACTTCACTGTCCCGGCCCTTTTCGGGGCCACATTTCGTGAGTGCGGCCCGCTAGTTGATGCGAGTTTGAGACCCCTGTTATAGGGTATGCAGTCGAACCCACTTATAACAACACTATCAACGGGCTGCACAAAAATGTTAAATAAGGGGACGGTAGGCTGTTGCGAGAAAACTATAACATTGGGTGCGATATGCGAACAGACATCGGTGATTAGGATCAGATTGTTGGCCGTTTTTCGGAGATGCTTGGAAATTCGGACGCTTTCATGGGACTGCCACAAACCACATAGAGCTAATGTATGATGTCTGAAGTTTCGCACGCTGAAACTCGTCCAAGTCTCAACTTTTTAGTCAAGTTGCACATCCGAAAGTGCATTAACAGAGCCATTGCCGCTCCCGCGCCGTGGTGTATTTCAAAAGTCAGCTTTGCCGCAATGCGACGGCGGTCTGCGGTGAAGCGCATCGTGCATCCGATGGGGCGCTGTGGGACGTTGGGGTACAGTAGCTTGAATTTCTCGTTTTCTTCTTTGTTTTCAAGGATTTTACGTTACATTACCTCTCAGCACGGACACCCAACACACAGGTTTCATTGTTATAAACGATATTGCGGCATGCCGGGCATTGCTGTAAGCGGAAAGCATACATAGAAAACATACAGAAGGTGACGTTGCAGCAGCTCCTTAGTCTTATAACCGACATATCGTTAAAACTGGTATCGTTATAAGTGGGTTCGACTGTATATGTGCATTTAAGCATGGGAGCGTCAGTTTTATTTAGGTCCTGATAAGAAGTTGAAACATAGCTAGTTCAATTCAACAACTTTCACTTGAACGAATATTTTTCTGGGGTACCTCGAAGTTCGTTCAAATATATATATATATATATATATATATATATATATATATATATATATATATATATATATATATATATATATATATATATATATATATATATATATATTAACAGGGTGTTTCAAGTAATGTGTTCAATATCCTGAGAAAATCAGGAAAATGGGATATTTGCTTGCTGTTTTCGCAATTGCTTTTTCAGTAGAGGCTTGCATCTTAAGATGATTGAAGACGTCATTCGGTGTGTGCGTGCGCGCGTGTGTGTGTATTGATGGACAACGGACGCAGCACCTCCAACACTTAAGTGACGGCGCTCGGTTGGTCCTGGAAGACTAGGCACACGCGCTATCACACGCCAACGCAAGAAGTCTTCACGTTACCACATTATAAATCACGAGCGTTGGCTAGGTGGAGATCGAACAATCCCAGCACCAAGTTTCCTAATTGAATAAAACCTATTTTTTGTATCTCTACATTTCTGTTTCGTTCTTTTTCTATCTATTTCTATTCGTTCTTTTTCTTTCTTGTTTGAACTTTTTTTCTGGCTCTTCCCATTCTTCTCACACACAGTTCTTTCTTTGTTTTTCTCCATTTCCTTCTCTTTCTCTCTTGATGTATTTTTCTATGTCTTTTTTTGTATGTTTCTTGCTATCTCTTTCTCTCTCTATTTCTTTCTTTGTCCTTCTCCCTTTTTTGGTTTCTTTCTGTTTCTCTATTGCTGTTTTTCTTTCTATTTCTTTCTCAGTAGTCCTTCTCTCGTCCATCCGATATACAGCATCCCACGAAGGAAAAAACAGGCGCACGAGCTGAGGACATGAATTGCATTGACGAGAGGATTGACCGCCAACTTCCGAAACATTTAGGACGTCTGCAAACGAATGGCTCAATAATTCACGCTAATCACGCAGTTTGTTTTCTTCCGTTCCACACGTAACGCTTTTTCACCTGCGCTTGTCAGTGCTACCAGCGGCGCCAATCTCGTCCACACTACTCAGTGCTCATTTTTGGGAGTGGTCCTTAATGCTCAGGTTAAGCATCCACATCAGATTCGACATAAGGCAGCGCAGGGCATAATGATATTAATAAAGCATAGCCATTATTCGATTCATCAACTTTGCTTAAATTGTGCTACGTCTTTATGCATGGTCATACTACGTGTCATAGGCAACCATCTATCCATGCCTGGGCAATAAAAGGACGACAGGGCTCAAGACGGTGCCCTTTCTTGTCCCTGTCGTCTTGGCGCCTTTATTACGTAAGTACGAACTTGCTCGTCTTTCCGATTCGCATTCTTTCACTTCGACGTCTCCCGAAGCAATCCATTCGAATCCTAACATTATGTTCTCCAATTACCCGCGCGTCCTCGCAAATTTAGAAACGCCACATCCTAACTGTGTAGTTTCTTGAATTACGACTAGAAGCGTTAGAAAGAGCTTGTTTTTTTTTTATTCTGCACAAAAATGGGACGGTGAGAGCCAGTCAGTCCGTTCGGCGAGAAGTAAACGAGCTTGAGTTTCGAAACAGACATCTCAATTTGGAAATTCATGGAAGGTCGTTTGTACGCGATGAAAACTTGCACAAAGTTATAAATCAAGTGGCAGACACGCTGAAAACACCTCACTTGGTCGAGCAAAACATTGCCTCAGTTCACAGGCTGTCCACACAGAAAGATAAGATACGAGGAATAATCATGCGCTTCACAAGACAGGTGGTCAGGGATTCATGGCTGAACAAAAAAGACAAACTAAAAAACAGTCATCCGCACATGTTCATCCAGGAAAATCTGACTCGTCAAAACAGGGAGCTGCTTCAAGCAACAAAAAGCTGGGCCAAAGTGTCTGGGTTTCAATATGCATGGTACACGCATGGAAATGTTTATTTGCGAAGGTGTGATGGGGCGACCGCAATTCACGTTAAGGCCACGAGGACCTTGATCCCCTTCAGCCTAGATAAAGCGCCCGACCAGTGTTGCCGTACCGAAAGGTTGTAAAGATCAATGAGCACGAGTTCTACTCGCCAGATGATTTGAATGGCCTGGTATATGATCTTAGCTCGCATGGACTGAAATGAGTGCATTTAAACGCCAGATCTATTCGAAACAGAAGATTTCTTGTAAAGAAATTTTTCACTCAGTTTTGTTTTCAGTTTTCGGTTATTATGTTCAGTGAAACATGGAGCACAAACGAGTGTGATGTCTTTAGAATGGAAGGCTGTAACACACACTATCTCCACCGACCTTTTGGTCGCGGGGGGTGGTGTTGCTATACTAGCTCAAAAACAAATAGATTGTGGTCTGGTAGGTGCATTCAGTGTCATATAACCCGATTACGAGGTGCTGACTTTATGATACGGTGGTTGTGCTTGCGGTTGCGGGTTGCTTGTAAGAGGAAGCTTGTACAGCACTCCTCAGTATCTCAGGTTCCGATGGAGTCCGGAATGGCAGGTGGTCGGCACGGGAAGTCTGAGCAGTGGTGCCCGGCAACAGGAGGCCGCGTGCTGTCATCGTGGCGCCGGGGCACGCCAAGGAAGCCTGAACGGCGTACCTTAGATGCTCATGCGTTGGACGAACCTTGGGCACGGGATCCGTGTCATAGGAAGCGTACGTGTCGTAAACGACAGGAGCCCGTGTGCCTTCCCAGACGAAGGTGGTAGCAAGGTTCTTGTCAGGCCGTACCCTGGAACCACCGAAGAGGCATTGATGCCGTCCGCGGATGATTGAATGGGTAGGTGCAGCAGCGGACGGGTCGTGGAGTCCATGATCGAGGAAGCGTGGACGGCGTTCCTGGATGGAGAGACCCGCGCTGCCGACGACCCGAGAGGACACGTACTGGTGGCTTCAGCCGTAAGGTTCAGATGTCGGACTGCGCCATTGTAAGGAATCCGACACAGAGACAGCACCCGTTCCTGGGCCAGCTGTTCTATTCCCTGCCCTTCGCTTTTCTTTTCTTCGGCCTAGCTCTCCGTGCGTCCAACCCCAGTGTCGTTCTTTGTCTTCACCACAGCAGTTCACCACATGAACGAGGAGCCAGTGACCTACTACAGAACAAGAAAATTGAAGTGGCACGTGTAATGATGATGGAAGACTTGCCCGTACAGCTCAAGTCTCTCTCCAAAGCCATAGTTGCTGAGCAGGATGGCTCTTCTGTGCGCATCAGTCCCCCCAGCATTTACCGGTTCAAGCCCCACATGTATGCCTACGAGGACAGCTACGTATTTGATATGTCGCAAACCAAAGCCGAGGCTCGCCCCGTCATCGCGGTCCATCAGTGCGACCACGTCTTCCGCGCTGTCTGCACTCCGAAGAAGATGAAACCGAAACGCATGAGTGGAAGAGGACATCGAACATGCATCCGACCACACCTCAGACCGTCTCGCTGTTGTCGGAGGCCTTCAGGGTCGGTAACGGCTCCGCAAGAACAGGCGCTACTACTCGCGGCATCACGACGGGACCAGCGCCTGCCTGTCTTGCGACCATGCAACAACAGCCGATTTCGTCCACCAGAGACAAATGAGCCAGCTTCCCGTGCATTGTCGCAGCATGCCCGGGACCGCTGTTCAAAGACAGCACCGACAGAGTTTCAGGCTAAGCCCCAGCGTGGCTGAGACTGGCCGCAGCAATTCAACCAGTGTCGCCCACCGGAGGCACTTCGGGCAGGTCTCCAGGACCGACCGCTCCGATGTAGCCAACACCGCCCACCAAAAAAAAAAGCCCCCCACCTCCCCGAAGGGAATCGTGAGGAAATGCGAATGCATTTCGCGCGCGCTTCACTCCATTTATATATGGTGGTTGTGGTTCGAAGAAGGAAAAGGCGCCTAATTTCTGCAGCCCGGTCGGGAGCACGGCGCAGCGCCTTTTTTTTTGCTTTTTTCTTGTTTTTTTTTAATTTTTTTATTTATTTTTTAAATTTTTTTTTCATATATAGCTCCGCCGAGCTCCGCCGCAGACCGCTTTTAGTTAACGCACACGCTGCGAATTTTTATTGTTCAACAACGCACAGGAGAAATCTCCCACCGGCACCACCTTGGAGGTCAAGATTCATTGCCATATATACGGGGTGGCCAGTGAACGGTTGTGCAGCGCGAGCAGTCGGTTTTTTCAACCAAGAAACTCGCTAGCAGACGCTGCCTGCGTCGGCGTCGCGAGGCGAGAGAGGGAGAGGGGGGGGAGCGTAGGAGAGAGAGAGGGGGGCGCGCATGCGCAGTGGGAGTGTGGACGCTGCGGGCAGAGATGCCTAGAGAAGAGAGGGGGGGAGCGTAGGAGAGAAGAGAGGTGGGACGCGCATGCGCAGTGGGAGTGTGGACGGCGCGGGCAGGGATGCCTAGAGGAGAGAGGGGGGGAGCGTAGCAGGGGAGAGAGGAGGGGAGGCGCATGCGCAGTGAGGGTGTGGTTGCCGCGGGGAGGGATGCCTAGGGGAGGGAGAGAGGAGGTTTTTTTTATTTTTATTTTTTTTTTGAAATGGGTTTGCGCATGCGCAGTAAGGGCGGTCACGCCGTACACCACCACCACCGGATTAAGCTTCGCCATAAGATGCTTCACATCTTACACCTGCCGGCGCGCACACCTCCTCAACCTATCCTCCTCCTCCTCCTCCGCGGACAACGCCAACGCCGCACAACGCCAACGCCGGATGCCTGACATAGCCCGACTATGAAATGCATTCGCATTTAAAAACAGAACCAGATCCCCAAACAAAGTCGCAGCATGGCCGGGACCGGCCGCTGCGATGCAGTCAGTGCCGCCCACCAGAAGCATTGTCGGCAGCTGCGCGCTCTCGCAGTCATGGCCGAGTGTCATGACCAAGAACAACGTTTGAGTTCTGGCACGCGGGCAGCTAGCGCGTAGGAGAAAAGGAAGAAGAGCGAGAATAGAACAGCTTGCCCGACGAACGGGTGTTGTCTCTGTCTCGCTCATTACAGCAGCTAAAGTGCTCTACTCATTATGCTATCGGCCGCCATGTGGACATATTCCTGCATTCTTCGAATTTTCGGAACGCTTCCTTTCGTATGTTGTAGAAAGTAGGTGCATGTTGATTGCTCCAGGTGATTATAACATTGGTATGGGAATGATAACTCCAGATAGTACAAATTTTAGAAATACTCTACTGTCATACAGGTGTGAAAATGTTATTACTGATCCGACGAGAATAACAACTGAATGTCAGTCAGTGTTAGATATATCCATAACAAATTTTTTATTATCACAGATAAAAACCGGTGCTTTGACATGTTATATTATCCACCACGTTCCCGTGTTCTTCTGTCTGAATAATGCGAGTATACCAAGAAAAAGCCTGCCTGCGGAAAGCTTCGGCCAGCCAATAATGGATATGGCTTTTAACGCGTTCAGAAAGAACCTGCTCCAGGCTGCCTGGTCCAGGATCCCCAATTTAGATGATGCGGACCATGCATACACATTTTTAGATACATTCAAAAGAGTCTACCGAGTTCACTTTCCTGTTAAAATACGCAAAATAAATAAAAAAAATTACGAAACCGTGGGTAAGGCATGAGCTATACCAACAAATGAGAACACAAGACAGGCTCTACAGACAATTTCTTAGCACTCGCAATCTTGATCACCGGACAAATTTCAAAAGATACCGCAACAAATTAACAAAGAACATGCGGATCGCCCAAAAAAGAGTGCTTCTCGTCATTCGTGGATATGAAAAGCGCGCCAAGCGAGCTCCTTTGGGACAAATTAAACGTGCTACTTCATCGTGGTAATAATCGTAACAGCATTAACAAACTTGCAATCAATCGAAGGAAGTGACTTGCGTGGGGTGGAATTGGCTGATGCTTTCAATAATCTTTTTAAAGTATGAGTGCTTTATGTAGTCCCACAGATGCATGCCAATATATGAACATGAGAAATGATAAAACTTTGTTTCTGCAGCCAGTCACAGTGCAGGAAGTGATTTCAACAATCGCAAATATGAAAAACAGCAGCAGTGAGATATCGACGAAATCCAAATAATACCCTTGAAATTTTTTGCAGACACAATCGCAGCAGTTCTTGCAAACATATGTAACAAGTGTTTAACTCCATCAACATTTCTAATAAAAATGCAAATAGCCAAGGTAGAAGTACTCTTTAAAAATGAGAATCGAAATGAATTATGCAATAACCGCGCTGCATCCATGTTTTTTTTTCATTGTTTTTTTCAAAGCCTCTTGAAAAAATAATTCGTTGTAGGCTTTTTAACTTTTGCCGAAAGCTCCAATATTTTAACACCACATCAATTTGGGTTCCGGAAATACAGGTCAGCCGATATAGATCTGCTTCACCAGAAAGAATATATTTTAACGGGATTAGAAAGAAAAGGAATAGTAATTGGTTTATTTGTTGATTTTTCCAAGGCATTTGACATGGTAAATCATGAGATCTTGTTGCGTAAGTTAGATATTTATGGTATACGTGGTTGTGGGTTAAATTTACTGCGGTCGTACTTGTCCCATAGGCGACAAGTTGATCAAATAAACATCTCGTAATCGGAAGTTCTGCCACTGCTTTGCAGTGTTCCACAGGGCAGTATTATGAGGCCTTTGCTGTTTAACATTTACATAGAGGGCGTCATTGATATTAACAATAATTCAATGTTGATCATGCATGCAGACGATACAGCCATACGTTTTTTCTGGGAATAACACTTACTACCTTATCTCTAATTGTAATGACACATTATTTAAACTACAACTATCGCCGTCATTCAAGTCAATGAAGATTAATGAAAATGAAACAAAGACGGTCATATTTCGAGCCAAAAAATAAGCCAATCTCTCCTCATGCAGACATCATTTTCAATTCCTTTTCAGTCATGAGGAATTGGTTGCAGCGCGAACTTGAAACGAGGACACAAGAAGAAGGACGAACACACGCAGCGCTACTAGCAACAACAATGTTTATTTTTCGAGACCCACACCGCCCTAAGTATACCCCTACCTCAACAGCAAACAAAGGTCACGTGGTGATAACGACCGACATGTGCGAGGGAATCACCCATCTAACAACAACATAACAGGTGATAACCGGAGAGTAGCAGGATGTCAGCATTTTCGCAGGAACCTTAACTCTTTTGACGATAATGATATAGATGGCTTGCTTACGCATTTATCACCAAGAGCGTCGATGTGCTCAGCTTCTACGATGAGGCGGGTGATCTCGTCCTTGTGACGACCCAAAACGATGGTCCGGTCAAAATTTGGTCGACAACCGCACGACTGGGTGTGGAGAGCGAGGAAACCGTCAGGCGGCAGCTTTTTTGTCTTGTTTTCATGCTCTCGTAGCCGCACGTTTACACAGCGGCTAGTCTGTCCAACGTAGTATTTCCCACAGGACAGCGGGATACGGTAGATGACGAAGGCCTTGCAATCTATGAATTTGTGTTTATGTTTGATGCCACACTCTGCTTTTTCTATTCTAGAAGGGTTCGTTTTCAAACAGAGGCTCCCTAACTTGTTGGGCACAGAAAAAACCACCCTTATCTTTTCCGGTAGGGCCAATTTCTTGATGTTATGGGATAATTTATGAATGTATGGAATCACGGCTGTGTTCCTGTACTCAGCAGTAGCGAGCTCTCGTGTGTCAGGATCCCTCGATCGTGCGCGAAGTTTCCTGAGATCCTTTTCTGCTACAGAGACCAACACATGTTCAGGATAACCAGCTTCTTTCAGGCGTGATATTTGTTGCGTGAAACTATGACTCATGAGGTGCGTGCACGACTTCTTTATAGCGCTGCCGAGACACATAGCAGTAATGCCTCTCTTGGTCAGTTTTGAGTGGTTAGAGTGAAAGGGCAGTAGTCCTTTGTTGCCACGAGGTGCGTAACACCAGCATAGCTGGTTGTCCGAACAGGTTAGCATAAGGTCCAGAAATTTAATGCGCCCGTCAACTGGCCATTCTACCGTGACTTCCAATGGGTTAAGACAAGCACGAAACTCATTCAGCACTTCGGCACTCTCTTTTAAAAAACACTCAGATGGGCAGTCAATAAAAATAATATTTTTATTATAAAAATATTTTTATTTTTATTTTTATTTTTATTTTTATTTTTATTTTTATTGACTGCCCATCTGAGTGTTTTTTAAAAGAGAGTGCCGAAGTGCTGAATGAGTTTCGTGCTTGTCTTAACCCATTGGAAGTCACGGTAGAATGGCCAGTTGACGGGCGCATTAAATTTCTGGACCTTATGCTAACCTGTTCGGACAACCAGCTATGCTGGTGTTACGCACCTCGTGGCAACAAAGGACTACTGCCCTTTCACTCTAACCACTCAAAACTGACCAAGAGAGGCATTACTGCTATGTGTCTCGGCAGCGCTATAAAGAAGTCGTGCACGCACCTCATGAGTCATAGTTTCACGCAACAAATATCACGCCTGAAAGAAGCTGGTTATCCTGAACATGAGTTGGTCTCTGTAGCAGAAAAGGATCTCAGGAAACTTCGCGCACGATCGAGGGATCCTGACACACGAGAGCTCGCTACTCCTGAGTACAGGAACACAGCCGTGATTCCATACATTCATAAATTATCCCATAACATCAAGAAATTGGCCCTACCGGAAAAGATAAGGGTGGTTTTTTCTGTGCCCAACAAGTTAGGGAGCCTCTGTTCGAAAACGAACCCTTCTAGAATAGAAAAAGCAGAGTGTGGCATCAAACATAAACACAAATTCATAGATTGCAAGGCCTTCGTCATCTACCGTATCCCGCTGTCCCGTGGGAAATACTACGTTGGACAGACTAGCCGCTGTGTAAACGTGCGGCTACGAGAGCATGAAAACAAGACAAAAAAGCTGCCGCCTGACGGTTTCCTCGCTCTCCACACCCAGTCGTGCGGTTGTCGACCAAATTTTGACCGGACCATCGTTTTGGGTCGTCACAAGGACGAGATCACCCGCCTCATCGTAGAAGCTGAGCACATCGACGCTCTTGGTGATAAATGCGTAAGCAAGCCATCTATATCATTATCGTCAAAAGAGTTAAGGTTCCTGCGAAAATGCTGACATCCTGCTACTCTCCGGTTATCACCTGTTATGTTGTTGTTAGATGGGTGATTCCCTCGCACATGTCGGTTGTTATCACCACGTGACCTTTGTTTGCTGTTGAGGTAGGGGTATACTTAGGGCGGTGTGGGTCTCGAAAAATAAACATTGTTGTTGCTAGTAGCGCTGCGTGTGTTCGTCCTTCTTCTTGTGTCCTCGTTTCAAGTTCGCGCTGCAACCAATTCCTCATGACTTACCAACAAGCCCACTTCGCAACTCCTTTTCAGTCGATATTGTTTACCACTTTAAGTGCCTTGGCATCGTATTTAGTGCGCACATCTCTTGGGAATCCCACGTGAATCTGGTGCTAACAAAACTAGCTCGAATAATTGGAATAGTGGGTCGGCTCAGATACATTCTCTCTCTCCAAAACTTAAAATATTAGTTCACAATTCTCTTTTTTATTCACATGTTAACTATTGCCAACTTGTCTGGGGTACAACTGCAATTTCTAATCTACAAAAAATATATGTTCAAGTTCAAGTTCAAGTTTATTCAACATCAACGATATTATAGTTTACAGAAAAGCGCGTACAAAATTTGTAATACACAAGGAGCCCCAAAGTTAAAAACTGTCGGGGGGGGCTCCCATACATGATGTGAACGGGAAAGAAGATATACATCAGTCAGTGGTTACATTATCTTCGGTAGAAAGAAAAATGAACAGCGCGAAAAAAAAATCCGAAAGCAAAAATGCGTATATGTGTAACAGACAAAAAGAAAAAGGTAACATTGAAAAACAATCGCCAAATTACAATACAAAACAAAAGAGCAATATAACACGTACCAAACAAAAATCAGTTGCTAGGATGAAAACAGTTGCTGCAAAAAGTATTTCTTTACTTGGTTTTTGAATGCATGTACCGTGGTTGATGATTTAATGATGTAAGGAAGGGAATTCCACAGCTTGATTCCCGTAAACGTGGTGGTGAACCTACCGTAGTTCGTGCGAACCTTAGGCAGAAGACGATTATCAAGCTGAGAAAACCTAGTAACGTTGTTATTTACAAAGCTTTCCACGACAATGCCATCAATATGTACAATACCACGAAAAAGCATATACATCACAATTGATAACTTCAGCTGAAAGAGGTGATGAAGAGGATGGATATTTAAATTGTGATAAAGTCTAGTTGCATTGGTTAAGAAATGGCTGAATGTCATGAGACGAAGTGCTTGATTTTGCATGCGTTGAAGTTGGCTGAGGTGGGTGAAATATGTGTTGCCCCAAGCTGATATGCAATAAGATAGATGGCTATGAATATGCGCGTGATAAAGGGAATGGATAATGTGTGGCTGAAAATATGAACGAATTTTGATTATGGCGCGTATTCCAAAGGTTATCTTGCGAATGAGTGATTGCGCATGAAGATTGAACTTCATATGCCTGTCGAGAACTACACCAAGAAACTTTGTGCTATCAGACATTGGTATTAAGTTATCGTCCAGATGTACAGATATAGATTTTGAAAGTACTGTCGGTTGGGAATGAAAGACCATGAAAACGGTTTTCGATGGATTAATTCTTAACATGTTCTTTCGACACCATGAACTTATGTTATGTAGATCAGCGTTAATTTTTTGTTGTAGGTCATTGATATCTGTAGCGCAAGTAAAAATGGTCGTGTCATCTGCATATAAGATACAGTCCGTAGCAGTCAAAATATTAGGTAGATCATTAATAAATAGCAAAAAGAGCAGCGGGCCAAGGATCGAGCCCTGAGGAACACCTTGATTTACTTTCTTAGCAGCTGAAACTTGACCGTCAATCTGAACAACTTGAGTACGATTAGATAAATAGCTTGAAATAAATTGAAGTGGTGGGCCTGTTATGCCATACGATTCAAGTTTATATATAAGAATGTTGTGATTGATCGTATCAAACGCTTTTGTTAAATCTATAAATACGCCACCAACCAAAAAGCCTTGGTCGATTGCCTTTTTTATTTTATCGGTGAGGGTTAGAAGCGCAAGCTCAGTGGAATAGCCAGGCCGAAAGCCATATTGTTTAGATGATAATAGACTAAACTTCGTAAGATAGGACACTAATCGTGTATGCATAAGACGCTCAATTATCTTGCTAAAAAATGGCAGAATACAAATGGGCCTGTAGTTACTGAGGAGTTCACGATCACCTTTTTTGTGAACAGGTGTTATTCTACCAACTTTTAGGGAATCGGGAAACACGCCTTCTTTAAACATCTTGTTAACAATATCTGCAATGATAGGAGATAGCTCACTAGAAACTAACTTGATGTGAGATGGGTGAACAGAGTCAAGACCAGGTGCCGTAGACCTGAGCGAAGATATAACATGAAGAACTTCATATGCACTCGTAGGCCGCAAGTAGAAAGAATGAGGCTGACGGGGCAAGGTTGGTAATGGGGGGATTTGTGAGAGAATCACAGGTGCTGCTAAAGTACTCACTGAACGCATTGGCGATATCAGTTGGATGGCTGTATGTTTGTGCTTCAGTTTTTATTTTCGTTAGCTGCTCACGACTTTTATTATTTAAGAATTCGTTTATGACCTGCCAGTTGCGCCTCGTATTATTACCATTATTCAGAATTTTTTTCTGAAAGTAATCTCGTTTTGCACACTTAAGTGCGGCTGCTAGAGTGTTGGAATACTTCTTGAACCGAGCTCTAAGTTCAAAGTTGAATGGCTCACAATTCACTCTTTTGTGAAGCTGGTTTTTCTTCAAGATGCATCGAAGTAGCGCTTTTGTAATCCAAGGTTTTCTAGGAGTACTAAAATGATGAGTTATGGTATGTGTAGTCGTGCATTCGTTGATGCACTGAGTAAATGTAGTAAAAAATAGCTGATAGGCTTTTTCAGCACCGGATTCATTTATCACGACGGTCCAATCTGTTGATTGTACCATGGATACAAATTTTTGAGAATCAAACCGTATCCTCTCTTTCTTTTCCTTACCCTTATAATCGTCCTTGCCTAAAGTAAGAAATATAGGATAATGATCTGTTATGCTGTGCTCAATGACTCCTTATACATTATCTGTAGCGAAATTGGTTAATATGTGGTCAATTAACGTATTAGATCCTGTCATGTCACATCTGGTAGGAGTGCTTATTAAAGATTCAAGGCCGTAGCCATGTAAACATCCGAGATAATCAGGGCATGACTGATCGCTAGGGTCGATAATGTTTATGTTGATGTCTCCGCAGATGATTATATTTTTGTTTTCGTTTGTTATAATATGCAGCAACTTATCGAACTGAGAACAGAACTCAGAGTGTGAAGATGTTGGTGAACGATAAATGCACCCTAATACTGTGTTCCGGCCATCAACTGAGAAAACACACTTATCAAATTCTAACCATACAGATTCACAGTACATATTAGAAAACGCAAGGTCATTGCGGCGTTTGTATGACAACGATGATTTAGTAAAAATGGCGGATCCACCGCCACGTGGTGTAGCTCGATAGCAGTATTCTGCATTGTACCCTGATGGCGCGTACAAGTTCCTATCATTCGGCGACAACCACGTCTCAGATAAACAAATGAATGAGAAATTGTGATTAATTAAAGAAAGAAACGCAGTGAGACTGTTGTAGTTTTTACGTAGGCTGCGAATATTGAAATGTATCAGTGATAGTTTTGGGTTTTGATCACTGAAATATTTTTTCAGAGCTTGACAAGAAAACATTCTTGTGCAGATTTAAAGTGCGCAACGGCAAGTAGAACACTAGTACACTAGGAAAAAACAGCAAGGTCACCCGCACTAGAGATACGGTAGACGCGGCTGTCATCTGTCTTTCTGGCCTTAATCACGCAGTGGTCAGTCCAGAGATGTTTCCAGCCTTTTGCCTTTTTCAGTTCAAGTGCCTGTGCAAACAGCCGTTTTCTTTCTTGCGTGAGATGATCATTCGCATATAAGGGCTTCTGACTGTTTTGGGAAAACCGAAGGGCCACAGTCGTTAAGCGAGCCTTTCGTACTTTTTTCAAGAACTCAGTCTTTTTTTCTCGGGAGCAGAAGCGTGCGATAATGTTTGTGTCTTTTTTGGCTGGCACACGATGCACAGTGTCGACATCCTCAGGTGCAATTTTGCACCCTACAGCTTCACCCATGGACTGAACAACCGCAAGACAGCTTTCGCCTTTTGTTGCAGGGACACCTTTTATTTCTACGTTATTTAGCCGGGAGTACTGTTCAAGTTCAGAAACCCTTCGTGTCAGTTGTTTATTTTCATCCTTCAAAGCCTTGTTTTCATTAACAAGGTCGGCATTCTGCTTCTTAACATTCTCGACAAGTTCATTGAACATATTAAGGCTGTCACGCATCCCAGCGATTTCAGCGCGTAAACTATCCATTTCTTTTGCCAACTCAGCGTTCGTCGGCATTATGTACAACAGCACAGGAATGGGCAGCAGTGGCAACGGTATACAATGAAAAAGAAAAAAAAATGGTTGGGTGAAGAAACTGAGACCAACCTGTGACGAAAGTAGCAGTAGATTAGCGACTTGTTCACGACCGCAACCACTGCTGCCAATTGTGACTCGGCGCCAGCGATGCTTGCTTATATGCGGGAACTTGGCCGGTAGAGGGCAGACGCAGCACACCAATCACTGTCGTGACGAAACGGTCCGCTGGTGATGCACGTGCAGAGGCGATATCCTTTCCTTGCTTCGGCTCGTAGCTAGTTCCGCATATGCTGTCCTGTGACGAAAGTAGCAGTAGATTAGCGACTTGTTCACGACCGCAACCACTGCTGCCAAATGTAATGCTGAAACGATACCTACGTAACGTTTACAATGCTGAGTACAATGCCACAACCACAGGTTTCTTCCATAAAACTCGTATTATAACAGCCCATAAACTGAACTATTATCGGTTCAGTTGTCGATTTAAATATGAAGTGAGAAATAATATAGATAATTTAGAAACCCTAGCACATTTCGAAACAAATGTGCACTGTTATAAAACAAGACACAGAGAGCATTTGAATGTTGTCACGCCCCGTTTGAATACTGGCACAGAGCTTTTGCTTTATTCTTTACCATCAATGTTAAACCATTTTCAATTAATTAAGATTTGTTTGGTTATTCCTCAGGAGAACTTAGATCGATGTTTGTAGAAGAGAAATAATTACATTCCTCCTGGCGTTGTATTTTTGTATTGCTGTGTCCTTTTTTTAACACGAAAGTGCTTTATGCTGGGGTACACCACGGCTCCTGTGACGTATTTCCGTCACGGATGTGACGTTGTAAAATATATACTAACATATTGAGATCAAAGAAAAACTACAAGAAAAAGTTCCGTCGCCGGGCGTCGAACCTACGACCTCTCGCTGCGCAGCGCGCGGCTCGAAACCACTCGGCCACGGAAGCGCACGTACCTCAGCTTGCTAACGGCAAGCTATTTATATACACCATATACCGTTGGCGGTCCTCAGAGCTCGTCGACTTCAGCGCGTTTTCGTCATCACTAGCGAGATGGCGCGAAGGTGGCACAGAGTGCGCGCTCTAAAGGTCGTCGCGCCTCTCAATGCGATGAGCGCGCGCCTCCACGGGGCGTGGTCGCTCGTGCGCGCGCGCTTATCTCCTGATCGGGGCATTTGGGCGCTTTGTACGTCGTTCTTCCACCGCAAGTTTGCTTTGAAGTTACAGTGGCTAAAGAGTGCACGAAGGTCGCTTCGCTCGCCGCAACGGCCGCGTTTACGAAAGGAGCGCGCTGCTCACCATTGTGGCAGTTGTTCACGCTCGTCTTGTGTATACTAGTGCGTTCATTTCGTGCGTCTTTCTTTGTGTTAGAGCAGCGCGCTTTAATTGTACAGCTGAGACAGTCCGCGTTCGTCCTGTGTATACTCATTTCGTGCGTCCTTTCTGCTTGAGGTGCGCGCTGCGTGTTTCGAGCTGCTTGCCGTTCTTCGCATCACATTACAATTTGTTGCTGTAATATTTATTTCTTCACCCTTGTGGCGAAACAATGCAGAATAAACGCTCAACTACTTCTGTGAATACACGTTTCACTTTCGTGTTATACTGATTCCTTTGACAGAGGGATCAGCCATGTTTTTTTTTCGGGCTATTGTGTATTTTATTATTCACTAATCATATGTTTTCGCTTGTTAATTCACTGTGTTTCTTTACTGTTGCCTACAGGCCATACACTACGTTGGGCTGCTAACTATTCAAGCCGCCTCTAGGCAGTTTTTTTTCCGTTGTGCTCCATCTGTATCTCCACGGTGGAAATAAAGATATGATTTGATACGCAATGTGCATTTCTAACATTCTTTCATTTGTTTATTTTCTAACAATTCCTCGGCACGTTGCTATTATAACCTTCATAACTGATATATGTTTTGTTTCCATACCTAATTAATCAGTGCCGTTTTGTTGCCACCGATTATTTTTAACAGGGAAGCTCTGTTAGCTAGCCGTAATGTCTGCGCCCCCCCCCTCCCCCCCCCCCCCCCAAAAAAAAAGGCGGGTATGTCTGCGCGGCCTCTCAGAAAGCTGTCATCATCATGAACGGGTATCTGCGGCTGAAACTGGGTAAATTTCACCATTCACCAGCGGTGCACTACAAATCAAGAAGGCACCAGTTGGCCCAACAAATGGCTGCGAAGCGATGCCGGCGAGCCGAGGACGCCGAGTATGTGTAAGGAACGGGAAAGCCAACGGCGGCCGCCAGGAGAGCTAGGTGTAATGGAAGGCCTACGCGAACGACGACGTGCCCGTAGATCTTTAAGAGGTGCAAACGCTTGATTTCAGCGCTCGTTTGGGTCTCGTGAGTTCGGACATCCGAGTCTTGTCCGTGACTGTCTCTGGTGTAACTGTGTCTGGTGTAACTCGAACATCTGTGGGCTGGGAATCAACGTTAAAAGAACGAAGCATATTCTAGCTAAGGCCTAACAATTTATTTATTTATTTATTTATTTATTTATTTATTTATTTATTTATTTATTTATTTATGTATTTATGTGAAAAATACCTTACAGGCCCGAAGGCATCGAGAAAGGGGGGGGGGGGGGGTTACAGTGAAATCACAAGTAAACTCATATTGAACAACGCTACAGTGCAGGTTAATAATAATAACAACAAAATACATCGTAACCCGATTAACAGAGCAATCAGTCATCATATATAATTCAACAGTAGAAAAAAGAGCAGATTTACGGCGCATTCATGAAAAGACAGCGCAACACTTCACAGTATAAACGCTTGAAAGGTAGACGATAAAAATTAAATTTAAAAAAAATCATACAACGCTATATCGTGAAAATGCATTTCAAGTGTGTGCCGAAACGTGTTAGGGTTACTATCAGAGGCGATATCATCGGGAAGATCATTCCACATGCGGATGGCTTGGGGTAGTGCTGATGTGTTGAACGCGTTTGTGTTACCAAAGATACGGGTGAAGCTGAGATGATTATGTACCCTGCGTGATGTGTAGAGGGGGGCGTTCTAGTTGCAACGACGATGTTTTGTTACTGTAGACGTACTTATGAAATAGACATAACAAGGACACTTGACGGCGAACATATAATGGTTGTAGGGAATAATCGAGTTTAAGCTGAGTCACACTGGAATGATTGCTGTAGATTCTGGAAATGTAACGGGCAGCTCTGTTCTGAATTGCTTCAAGCTTGTTAATTTGATAATGAGCGGACGGGGACCAAACAGATGAGGCATATTCAAGTTGCGGGCGGACGAATGTTAGATAGGACAGTTTGCGAACGTCAGAGGGACAATGAAGAAGGTTTCGGCGCAAATAGCCTAATGTTTTGGAGGCCTTTGCACAAACAGCGCTGATATATTCAAGCCAGGAAAGTTCTGATGTGAGGTGGACGCCAAGATATTTGTAGGGATTTGCCCGGGCGAGAACCGGTCACTTTGTATATGGTAAGTAAAGTGAGAAATGACTTGTTTACGCCCAACGGAAAGAACTTTACATTTATTAATATTTAGGGTCATGAGCCAAGTGTTACACCAGTTAGAGATGGTGTTAAGATTATCTTGAAGGATGACGTGATTATTAGGACAGTTTATAGGTCTGTAGAGCATGCAGTCATCAGCCAAGATTCTGATATTTGATGATATGTTAGTTGGGAGGTCGTTGATGTAGATGGGGAACAGTAATGGGCCAAGAACGCTCCCCTGTGGGACGCCAGAAGAGACATAGGAAGAGGGAGAGGAAGAGTTATCAATGGTTGTGAACTGCTTGCGAAGGGAAAGGAAATTTCGTAGCCATGATAAAGTGAGGGAGTCTAATCGGAGGGCAGATAATTTAGAAATAAGGCGGCAATGGGCAACACGATCGAAAGCTTTGGCAAAGTCAAGAAATATGCAATCAGTTTGTAGGTCATTATTTATGTTGTGATGAATGTCGGTAGTGAACTCCAGTAACTGTGTTTCGCATGACATTCCCTTTCTGAATCCGTGCTGGTTAGGGAAGAAGAATTTGTTAGTCTTGAGGTGACTGTAGACGTGGTAGGCGATTATGTGCTCGAGTACTTTGCAACAGATGCACGTGAGTGAGATTGGACGGTAATTTTTAGGCGAGTTCTTATTTCCGAATTTAAAAATAGGTATTACTTTGGCAATTTTCCAGTCGTCGGGCAGTTTTCCAGACGACAGTGACTGCTGAAAGATGTGGTATAAGATAATGCTAGATATGGAAAGGGTATTTTTTAGTACCTTAGAGTTTATATCATCAATACCGGCTGATGAGGATGCCTTAATATGTTTAATTCGACACGCGATACCATCCACCGTGATTTCAATGGGCTGCGTGTACTGGAAGTCGTATTCAGGGACATTCGGCACGTCGGAATGATCTTCCCGGCTAAATACGGATAGAAAAATGTATTAAAAGTAGTAGAACATTCGTAATCTGAAAGTGGAAGGTTGTGTTCATCAAGTAATGACAACTGGTTAGAACCGTGGTCAGGGGATATGAGACTCCAAAATTTCTTTGGGTTATTTTGCAAAAGAGAGGGTAAGTCATTTTGGAAGTATTCGTCTTTAGCATTGCATATTGCTGTACAGTAGTCACTCAAGCACTGCTTGTATTTGTTTCAAGCGGAAGTCGTAGCAGCGCGTTTGGCATTGTAGTACAGGCGTTTTTTCTTGTTTCTTTGCTTACGGAGGGATTTGGTGAACCAGGGATTGGATTTATCGTTAGAAATTGTGATAATTGGGATGAATTCATTAATCAGCAATGATAGTTTTGTCCCTGAAAAACACCCAGTTTTCATTTACAGACCGGTTGTAGAATGACGGAAACAAGACTTCCTTAAAAAATGCTTCCAGCGCTGTGCGTTTATTTTACCAAAATCGGCTTTGCTGTAGTCACGGATTGATTTTTTTAGATGTTCCTGTAAATGGTAAAGGTAAGTCCAACGTCACTTCGATTAACTTATGGTCAATGAAGACTTTTAGAGAAGAAACTGTCTTCACTGATTCTGGAGCGTTTGTCAGCAATAGGTCTAACGTGTTTAAACCCCGGGTTGGTTGATCAATGACTTGTAAGAGGTTAAAGTCCAATGCTAAGCTAATGAATTCTGTTGAAAGGGAACATGGTGATGATAAATTTCTCCAATCTATTAGCGGAAAGTTAAAATCACCAAAGAGATAAATTAAATCGGTAGGGCAAAAATCTTTGGCATTTTTGATACTATGCCGAAGTTCACGCGCAAATGTAACATCAGAATCAGGCGGATGGTAGCAATTTCCAATTAGCATTTTAGCGTATTTAGTCACACAGACTATCCAAATAATTTGAATGGCCGAGTCAAGATTCAGCGCGTAAGAAGTGAGCGTATTTTTTACATCAAGAAGTACACCAGCACCTCTCCTGTCGACGTGATCTTTTCGGTATATGTTCTAGCGTTCACTGCCAGCAAGAACTTCGTTATTTGTGATTGCAGGGTACAGCCAAGTTTCTGTGAGCACGAGTATATCAGAATTATTGTCCTCTAGAAAAGAGCAGACTGCATCGCGTTTAGGTATTACGCTTCTAATATTCGTAAATGATATCAAAAAAGAAAGAATAGCCAATTGGGCTGTAGGTTTTTGGCGGTGTTTTCGTGCGCAGGTTTTTGTTGCGAGCTATCTTTCTGATAAAATAACAGCTTTGCTAACACTATCAACTACGTAAGTTTTGCCATCCATGCGTAGCCTGTCAACTGACAGCTTAAACGGTTTTCTTTGCGCTTTAGCATATTCAATGAGCGCTTTTCTTGCCTGTCGCGTAGCTAGAGAAAAATTTTCTCCGGTAGAATATGTTGACCCTTTCAGTTTTGGAGCAGACGCAAGAATTTGCTGCTTATCCTTGAAGAAGGTCAATTTGGCTATTATGGGTCTCTTTTTGCTGTCTCTGAATTTCCCAAGCCTGTGCACACGTTCGAATTGTGCGCCAGTCGAAGAAATGTTCATTTTTTTTTCATATCAGAACACGATAATTCTTTTTTCAGATGCTGCCCAGCCCTCGTTAGGGTCATCTTCTATTCCAAAAAAAAAGAAGGTTAGACCGCCTCTGTCTGTTTTCAGTATCGTTGCACCTGGAGGTAATTTCAGTCAAATGGCCCGAAATTTGGTGCAGGGCATTATGAGCCGTGCCGGTATCAGCTGTCCAACATGACGTGACGGTTGACTCAAGCTTGACAATACGTTCAAACGAGCAACTTCGTTCGTAGAAGCCTCCAGTTTTTCAATGGTCTCGCTTAACTGCACCGACAAGGTTGCATGACCTTCCCCGAATTTTTGTATTGTTGACAAAGCTGCAGCGAAGGCTTCAGCCTCGGCCTTGCTCATGCGCCCTGGGTTCGATTCAATATCACCCGACAACATAAGCAGCATATGAAAGATGAGCAGACAAAGGCGAGATATTCGCGACAAAGATCGTTTCAAAGCATGAGCCCATTCGGCTGGGCACGACACCGCAATCAAACAGTAATTACTACTTCTAACACAAACAGCGTGTTTGTAGTCACTAACCTGCAAATTGATCGGTTGAAACACATGCATCTCTGGTGCGGTGCCGTGCCCGAGGTGGTCTGCTGGTGATTCGCTTAAGTATGGTGAGCCGGTTCCTTCAGGCGTAGTCGTCGATGTCCCTAGCGGCCAGATCTGCGTCCAGATTTACTTGTCCAGCATCGGCAAGAAGGGTGCAGAAGCAGGCCAAGCCGGTGAAATAGCCATCGGAGACCAGTGCGCACGTGCCAGCAAGATAGGAACAAACAGCCCAGGTAACCTTGCCCTGCAAATTGATCGGTTGAAACACATGCATCTCTGGTGCGGTGCCGTGCCCCGACTATGACCTAGAACCAACCACAGAATTCTTCAGAATCTTCACATTTTGCTGTTCCAAGCCTTGCGAGGCTTAGTGCAAGCTTCGCCAATATTTTAGTACTGATCAACACGCATGCAATTTTCTGACAGATATTTCAGCCACGTGCTATGGTACCTCCTGGGGTCCATGCACTCAGGTGGCCTATGTACACTGATGTGAATGTATACTTGTTTTGCCGTTCACACAGAATTTCGGAACAAAATCGACGTTTCACCGCCTTATGCACGACATGAAGCTGCACACTAGAGAACGCGGTCGTTTCTAACGATACACATCTGTGTCGTGGGAATCGGCGAGCTTACGACTCTTGTGGCCACTGGAGCTGAACGCGCGGCGCTGTATCCACGCCATTCCCGAGCTCCCTACTAACCTTGGTTTGAGGCACCCTGCGTGGCCTCTGTGACTGTGTAATACTCATCGGTGCGCTTGACCCGCATCTCCAAACCGAAGCCGGGAGCAAATTTCTTGCCGGCGTTCTCGTCTTCCATGATCTGCCCGCTGATATGATCCTAAGAGCTGACTACCTCTTCTCTGGTGAAGCTCACCTCACCTTTGATCAGGTGCAGTTAATTTGAGTTGTTTGATTCCGACTATCTCCCAAAGATTCCATCCAAGTCGACAAGCCACAGCCTCTCGTGTGTGCTGCTATTAAAAGCACAGCTGGTGACCAGTTGGACGCAGATCTGCTGGCTTCGTGGCAGTCACTGGTCAAGAGCATGAATGTTTCGCTCACGAAAAAATTTCACCGACGTTTCCAATATTACCTAATGCGAATTCTTAGCGCAGCTTCTTGTTGGGGCAACGTCAACTGTATTTGAAACTTTGGCTATGCGCAGTTGTAGCAATGCAACATTCGGTACATATTGACACAGAAACTTCCAACACAGAAACCTAACTCCTTGCCACCCGATCCTACCAAACCTGGCTCTCCGGAGATTGTCGGTTGAAGTCCTGCCGTCTGGTCAAGAAGTGGAAGTGCTGCTGGTGCGTCGGAATCTGCTGTGGCGAGACGGCTGCAAGCCCGGGAAGCCTCGCTGGTCGCATACCCAGGTCGACGGCCACTTTCCAAGCCTCACGCTGCCTCCAGAAACCGAACTATCGCTGCTCGCCGCGAGTGCAACGCTGCCTTCCTGCGACCTCTTCCTACGGCGCTCCACCGAGCCCCTTTCCTCCGGGCTTTTCGATCACGGCTCGGGTCACGTGGCAAGCACCCTTTGCCGTCGAATCACGTGCGCCGACGTGGCAGTGTAGCACACCATCCGGTAACTTTCCATACTTCGCGTACCATCAGCACTCGCATACCTTCGGCACGTGCCTCGTGCGCCCCTTACTCATCACAAGAGCTGATGTCTTGACATTCTGCTACGGCTGCAATTCGGCCTAGTTGGAACAAATTCATTCTTCACTGACTCGCGCAAGCACGCAGGGACAAGAAGAGACTTACAAGGACAGGCGCGATCCTTAGATCGACCCTGTCCTTGTAAGTCTCTTCTTCTCCCTGTGTGCTTGCGTGAGTCAGTGAAGAATAAATCCTGGCACGAGTTACGGCATCGCATCTTGGAGACTTACAGGAGCTCCGACCACCGCGAACGTGCTGAACGTGCTCTGCACTTACGCATTCAGATGCCTAATGAGACCGTCAGCATGTATGTGGAGGACATGACGCGGCTTTTCAAGTGAGCGGATCCTGCGATGCCAGAAGAAAGCTGCGCTTTCTTATGATGTGTGAAGGAGCAGCTTGTTGCTGGTCTGGTAAGGAGTCCTCCAAAGAGTGTAGCCGAGTTTCTGACTGAAGCCACATCGATGAAGAAGGTACTTCATCACCGGTCTCCCTATTCGACTGGCAAGTGAATGCCCCATGATCTCCCGAATTTTTCGCCACCTTCGGGAGCAACAGCGTTGAATGTATTCGCGAAATCGTTCGCTCCGTCGTCCGCGCAGAAATGGTGAAGCTGTATGGGGCGAGACAACCAGAAGTCGGCTCCATCACCAGTGTTATCCGGGACGAGGTCCAGCAGGTGCTGCACAACCATCGCTATCAGCCGCCGCCGACAAATGTGCAACCGGCTCTTGTGTCCACTAATATTGGGAGCCGTACAGATGCCGAAGCCTTGCGCGCTGTGTAGCGAAAAGCTTCGGCAAGCAGATAAACCGCCTGGAGGAGGCAGGCTTTTCGCAAGTTCTACTGGTTTCTGTAACTGAAAGAATCTTGAAAAAATCTCGAACCCGCCAAGTGTACCAAGAGCCAGCTCGTGCAAAAGAAAAGGTAGCTGTGATATCGCATGTTCATCGCGTGTCTCATAACTAGAAGAAGATTGCTAAGCGAGCTGATGTAAAGGTGATCTTCTCTGCACCTTTGAAAATGTCTTAACTTAGCAAAATGACAAATCCTTGCCTCTGAAAGGCACCAGCCTGTACCGTAAACCACGAAAATGAATATGTCGAATGCCAGGTTGGTGTGGTCTACGATATTCCCCTGTGATGTGGCAAGAAGTATGTCGGCCAAGCTGAGCAGTGCTTGAACGACAGACTCAGACAGCATTGCAACAATGTTAGGAATGGCAGAGAGGGCCACCTGGCAATACATTGCAGAGATTGCAAGCGCGTACCAGATCTTCGCGCATGTTCCATGATTGCCAAGAGTCGAGACAAGTGGAATAGATTAATAATTGAGACAAAAAGATTATCGAAGGCGGTGATCCTTGCACAAGTGGGGCTTCCGTTTCTTGACCTTAGAAAGAGTTGCGATTTCTCAATGCGACTGCGCAGCAATGAACTGTGACAACAGCGTCCGCATAAATAGCACACTTTTTTTCTTGAAATAAAATTGTTGGAAGTGGCGCCCTGTGTGTGTCCCCATTTTCGTCCGTCGTCTATTTTGCGCCTTCTACTTCGAATCATGCATTACCAACACGCCCATTTTTTCACTCTCACCTCTACCTGCAGACTGTGGAACGGATTGCACACTCCCAGTCTCATCTCTCGTCTTTGACTCTATTGCTACTGAACAACGCCCGGACCCGTGGATCACTTCGCTTTTCCACTATCTATCTGGATCGTCGACCATTGCGGTATCCCACTCTCTCCGACGCCAAGCTGCTCATTTCGTCATTCATGATCGGCTACTTCACCGCCGCAACTACGCTCCTACCTAGTGCGACAGCGCGGGATGTGGCGTCTTTCCTCCTCCGCCGCCTCATCCTTCGACATGGCGCGCCTCGAGAACTCCTCACTGATCGAGGTCGAGCCTTCCTCTCGGAAGTCGTCCAAGCTCTGCTTTCTGAATGCCACGTTGTTCATCGCAGGACCACGGCATACCACCCGCAAACTAACGGACCACACACTTGGCGATAGGCTCGCAATGTGTGCGGCATCTGATCACGGCAACTGGGACCGCGTTCTTTTATTCATAATGTTCGCATACAACACCGCGACACAGGCTAACCACGGGATTCTCACCTTTCTTCCTCCTGTATGGACGCGAACCTTCGCACACCATCGACATTCTCCTTTCATACCGTCCTGACGCTTCTGAATGCCCACACCTGTGTCCCAAGCTGCCCGACAAGCGGAAGAGTGCCGCCAACTCGCGCGCACCTTTACGTCACAAGAGCAACATCGCCAGAAGGAAAACGGCGACTCCCGCCAAAGCCCCAGCAATTCCCCGGGATCTCTTGTATGTCTGGCTGTCTCTTACCAAACATCTGGGCTTTCCTCAACACTCGTCTTAAAGTACGAGGGTCTTTACCGCGTTTGCGGGAGCAAACGTCCCCACTGAATTTTCTTATTCAGCCAGTTGCCGCATCTGACGATATGCGCCGGCGTGAACGTGACCTCATCCACGTGGCCCGTCTCAAGCCCGTCACATAGCCCTCTGCCGCCAGACTGTTAGGTCACCAGGATGGCTCTTCTTCGGTGGGGGCGAATTGTGAAGAAGACGCGTCTCCGGTCAGCAGCATCGCCAACGCTCGGGTGCTGGCCTTGCTCCTTGCGCTCGCCGCGCGCGCTTCTGGTCGCTGGCATCTTTCTGGACGGTGCGCTGCTCTGACTTTACATCCAATAAACCTCTTATGATTATATATATATATATATATATATATATATATATATATATATATGATTCAAAAGGTTCCGTGGGTCCGGTGCACATATAGTCAAGAAATGAAGGAGCACACTTGCGAAATCTGATATGTTTTACTGGCTAACGTTTCGGCCGTGGCACGACCGAAACGACCGAAACATACATACATACATATATACATACATATATATATCCGGTGGCGCAGCGTCGCCGGACGACAGCCACTACCGAAGTCGGCTGTTTTGATCTCATGACAACTATCGCTGTAACAATCATTGCTTTGTGACGCAACGGTTAACGGGACGTTTATTAAGCCCCAAGACACGGTAAGGCGGCCACACCCGTGGCGCAGATCACAGTCAAGCCGAGTTCCCATTACCGATGAAGAAGGTGAACACACATGATGATGAACATGTATGAAGAACTAAGCTGCGTCTAATCAGCACCCACACTAATTTTCCCCCACGCGAGAGCGGTCATCCTGACCGCAGTTTAAAGCGAAACAGAACCCCTTGTGAAAGGCTTCATGCGTGATACGCGGATTATCTCTGCTGCCCGGCAGCGGAGTTTCGTGGGAAGAACAGGTGCCGCGCAATAATTGACGGGAGACGTGTGCCCCAAGACCGTATAGGGGCCAATGAGGCGGAATTGAAACTTGTCGCACAAGCCAGGAGTGCGAATGGGTGTAAGCAGCAGCACTTCGCCGCTGAGATGCGCTATATTCAAGCTTGCGCTCCTGTTGCATTGCTGCAGTATTGACGCGGACCAGCTGGCGACAATGAAGCTGACGAGACACGTATTCTGTACCGGAGGATGGAGATGGTTTAAGAGGCGCAGAGAAGAAGACGCCGAGAAAAGAACAGGGGAAACGACCATGGACGCCGTAGAATGGCGAGTAACCGGTTGTGCGCAGTACGGAGGTACGGTACGAAAAAATCAAGAATGGCAATACTGCGTCCAAGTTTTTGTGATCCGGTTCGTATTACATGGATTTCATGTCTGACAGCGTGCGATGGAAGCGTTCAGTCAGCCCGTTCATTTGATGATGGTTACTGGAGGCTGTCTTGTGGGTGGTGCTGGAGGTCTTGAGCAATTTACCGACGAGTTGTGAAGGAAATGCCTTTCCACGGTCGCTTAGGATCACACGAGGAGGGCACCATAACGAAGGATTAGGGCTCGGAGGATGAAGCCAGCAGCTTCAATAGCTGAGGCAGAAGACACGGAAGTTGTTTCGGCGTAGCGTGTCAGCCGTCAGCTGCACCGCAGCGGCTATCGAAGAGTCAACACTGCACCTGACTGCACAGCTGGTGTGCACGTGCGACACCACGAACCGGTCATTGTACAGTGCTGTGCCGTGTCGTATTGTCTTGTGTTGTTCTCTCCCTTGCCGCTGGATGAACTGGGCGTGCGCCTTCCCTCTTTCCCGGGTTGGGAAGGAGGCGGTGTTTGACCTTCCCATTTAAGGGACGCAGATGAAGACGACATCTAGATTGGACTGTCCTGGAGAAAATTGTTTTGATCAACAAGGAATCTTGGGAAAACCAAGGCCATAAAATGCGAGCATCCGAGACGCTCCAAGAAGCTTTTTTCATCATGTAAAAACACGCTACCTTCAGTATGTAAATACTGTAAATAAACTTTAAATACTGTAAATAAACGTTCCCGTTATCAGCTCCGGCTACTTTGCTAGATTTCTCCCTGAGGCTTAGCTGATTTTAGTCCTATGTGCAGGCCTCCGACCACATCACCGGTGACAGTAGGAAGCGGACCGTATAGATCGACGCTAACAACCTTAAATGGTTCCAGCGGACACGGAAGTGGTTGCAGTGGTCCGCTTTGAGCTGATGTAGGCAGCTTTCGACGCTGAAAAAGGGCGCATAAAGCAACCTACTTCGCCACACTAGTCGTCAAGCCCGGCCAGTAGTAGCGACATCTGATGCGGTTGTACGTTTTATGGAAGCCCAGATGTCCAGCAATCATGTCATGATATGCCTTGAGGGTTTGAGCTCGAAGAGAGCGAGGTAGAACTGACACCCAGCATTGACCATCAGGGTGGTAGATAAGGCGGTACTGAGGTTTAATTGCGTCAACTCTCGACGAAGACGGGCATAAGGGGGGCCGCGAAGTCCCGTCAAAGTGGTCCATGAGGCGGCGACGGTGAGTATCAGCGTGTTGGTGGGATAAAAATGAACCACACTCGTTTGAAAGAGGCGTGTCTAGAGCAGCTGAGGACGAAACGTGTGGAGAAGGGACGACCGAGAGCTCGTCACGTACGGTAGAGGTGTTGCCCTTATATTGTTCCGAAGGAAACGGGCAGCACGAGAACGCGTCGGCGTCCTGGTGATTTTTTTCCCGACTTGCATGTGATGCTGAAGAAATATTATTCCAAGCGAAGAATTCAGTGACCGAGGCGGCTAGACAAGTTTTTGAATGTCGAGAGCCAGCACAAGGCGTGATGGTCCGCGTCATTGGAACGCGTCATCTTTTGGCATCGAGATGCCGAAAGAGCCCTGAGAAAGTGTGCTTCGTCGGTTAAACAAGCGCAACTTTCAACGCTGGCATTCGTGTAAAGCAGGTCAGCATGTCTATTAGGCCACGTATGCTACTAGGCACACTACGTCAGAGCATGCAACAGCAGCAAGGTGTCGAGCCGCAGAGCTAGTCCGCCTGCTCGCGAGCTATACAAAGACATAGACGCGGCTGTACAACGTGTATTCCTTCTATTCGACTTTTCATTGCCTGGGCCCGACCAATGAAGAATTTCGTCTTTAACTGCTGTCTTCCCCGTCACGACCATGCGGCAATGTTACATATGTTAGCGTGATTTTCGCTAGACATGGCGTCAGTGTATGGTCTCTTTGCCAAGGAGTGCCGACGTCGCTCTGTGGTAGAATACTGGACTGGCTGTGTTACAACATGGCTGGGATGTTGGGTATAAATTTTTTTTCACCTTGGGCGCTATCGTGGTTATGGAAACCTCACAACTACACCACAAAAATAGGCTGTTGTTGTAACTTCATAACAGCGTTTGCTTTAAAATAAGGCCATCCTCCATTTTTTTTCACTCCGTACGGTGTGGGTGATCAATATTCCGTCAAAGATAAGCGGGGCCAATATGGTCAATACTTTTAATGACATAATTAAGGAACTAGTTGAGCAAAGTTCCTTTTAAGTGTAGAGCGAAAATGTAGATCACTCTTCTTTCAGTAAAATCTCAGTCGAACATCTCACCGAACATCTCACCCCAAGCCTAACAACTGACGAGGTTAAGAATGTCCTGCAAGGCTTGTTATGCCGGAAAGTGGCCACGGAACATGGCACCACACCAACCCTGATGAAACATTGAACAGAGCGCACGCTTAGCCACGTTTCGAAATCCCATGGGCCTTAAAAACGGAAATGTAACAGTGAGTTCGAACAACAACTCTATTCTGCTGAGAAAAAAAAAAGGCGGGGGGGGGGGACGTGAATGACTTCAATAGCTACATATCGATCAGCCTTATCTGATAATTCTAAAATATATTCACAAATGTAAGCAGGAAAACAATAAAAGCAACACTTGAACTTAATAAACCAAGAACACTATGCAGGAAGGGCTGAGCTTCTCGGGAACACGGGTTTACTGCCAGACGGCGGAAAGCAGCTTTGAGGAAAATGGCCCGCGCATGGCGCCACAAATGCTTGTGTGGTGGCACTTGCGGTGGTTCTCAAAGGAGCAATGCGAGCGAACGCGTCAGCGTCCTCACTTAGTCAACATTACAAAAGTCGGTGACGTGAGCGTGATTGTCGCGCTACCTTTTTGCCCACTGGACATGGCACCTACCACAGGTGCGTTCGTGGGCGTTTAATAAATGAATCAATAGACATGGTAAATAAATAGATATGTTACTGCTACTTATATTACACGTCTGAAGCTTTTTCTGCAGTAATGAATCGGCGGTACCAATATCTGCGCATACAAGTAAATAGTAACATTTATCGCCGCAGATGCTATCAGGGGCGCTGCTTTATGGCGGCAATTAGGTCCCTAGATAAAAAGTTACAACTTCGGCGGTAACGCGGCTGTGGTGGTCGTCTTGAGAGCTGCGAAATTAAATGCGAGACAAGACGTTGCCGTCCTCTTTTTGCCCAATCTCACATTTATATTCGGCTACTGCCTTTCACGTCTCAGCGAAACTACGCGACACCGGTTTTGACAAATTCTGTTAACACAGACTTTCCACTCCCCGCGAGTTTGTTTTCTACATCAAACCGTCACGCAAGGCACGGACACAGCGGCCACTTTAACGTACCTACTTGTACTAATGTACATGGCGAAATATTCAGTAAGTTCACTGGTGCTAAAAATCTGGAATTCCGTTCTAATTGAAACTAACCTTGCACGCAACTTTAATTTTAAACGTTATATACATTTTGTGAATCAATCATCTGAATAACTAAAGTTGAGTTCATCGTTCACGTTTTTTAGAACTGAACCGGCACTTTTTTTTCTTTACGAGAGTTATGAGGTGGGCTAGATGGTGTTGATTCATTTTAAAAAAGTGCTTTGTGAACAAGCACACTGGGCGAAAAAAAACAGTACAGGACGAAACGAGCGCAATGTGTTCACAAAGCGCTTTGCTAAAATTTACTTTTTACTTTCTTTTTTTTTTTTGGTTCTCCTGATGTAAGTTCGATTGCTTTGATTTTTCAACGCAGCTAATTATGCGCACTAACTGTGTTAATTCACTTCTAGTACCCCGAGCTTCTGTATATTTACAACGTGTGCATTTGAAGCACACATTCAAAAAGTGAACAGTACAGCAAATTCGGCGTTTCGTGCAGATTAGTACATCTGTCTTCTAAGTTATCCCTCCTGTACAATTCGCTGTCACTATTCAGATGCTCTTCTTTGCCAATTTGTTGTGCGACTGAAACCTAATACAAAATTCCGACGTATGCCGACCTTCTGAAATTAAATGATGCGACTGCAGCGAAGTTCAGCAACGGGACTGAATGTCTGGCTTATGGTGTATTTGGCGAAGCTCTGTTAAGAATGCAGTCTTCAGGAGTTGCTATTAAAGAGCTCAAAAGGGTGATTGAATATTTGAAACAGTGTGTGGAAGCCCTGAATGGCCTTGTCAAAATATTGCCCTCTGAAAGGGCTGTGCTCACATCCAAGAACAAGAAGCAGAATGAAAACGGCTTGTTTCCAAAAGGGTTGAGGAACTGAAACAGTACTCGAGAATTAAGAATGTGGAGACTAAGGGCATATCCTGCACCAATGTAAAGACTGTAGGAAGTTTGCAAAATGTTTCCAGTACAGTTGGTTGCCCTCTTATGCCTTGTGATCTTGACATTGTGCACTTGTTCTGATAGGCTAATCACGAAAATGATGTTATTGTTCAGTTCTGCTAGCATTCAAAGAAAAATTGTCATTTCTAGGGCACATAAAGACAAGCTGTGCCTCGGCGATCTGCTGGGAACAGCTGCCCTATGGGTGCGAATGACGAGTTCACGCGATTGAATAAGTAATTACTGACCAAGGCTAATTAGCTATACAGGAAATAATTGGTCATTTTGGTGGCCTGGCAATTCTGCAACTAAAGCGGGAAAAATTATCGACCGCCAGGTCTACCGCATTGCCAGGAAATATGACCTCTCTTATTATCTAGATATCACTTGTTTTCTTGGTTGTCACTGTATTTGATTCATCATGTCAGTGTACCTAAACGTGTCGGTGTTAGGGCACTGTCTTTCAAACAATTCATGACCGCTAATTCCCTTCACTGCGCGTAGTATGCGAAAGGCATTACGGTGATATTTATAATAACCTCTCTCTACAATCGCCAAGTCATTTCCCTTCACTTGTGGCTCTGTGACGGTAATAAAGATCACTTCTGCTTCCCGAACCTATTCATCTGAATACGCAGACAGACAACCAAGCAGTCATGGTGGAGCGGCCATGTGTGTGTTAACAAAGTCTGCGTTCACGGGACGACAAGGTGTCAGACTAAACTTATTAAACTAAAGCTCTTTGGATGGAATTCGATCATTTGTTGCTTAACATTGACAGCGAAATTCTTATCTTAGGTTGTATTTATCGCTCACCCTCAGCCTTCGTAAGAGACCTTTGCAATGCCTTAGATAATGCGCTCGAATCATTATCATCGAAAAATAAAAATGTAATTATTGTTGGAAGAATTGATGGTGAGTGTTGTGGCGGAGTGTGACGCCACTGAAGAAAGGATCGAGTAACCAACACAACAACAAAATCCCTTTATTCAAACGCACGCATACTTATATACATAGGCGACACTGCTGCCACCAGCCGCAGTGATTGTGAAACCAAAACCAAATATACAACATATTGCCGTCCTTACAAGAACAGCTAACTGGATTCGTAATGTAGTAAGTTAGTGTGACCACATAGAATTATATATACATTAACAACAACGTGCTTGTGTTATCCACTTAGCTCTACACGACTATGAAGAAAAAAAAGGAAACAATTCATTAGAATTTTCAAAGATATGCAACAATTCCGGGCACAGTGTCTCACAGTACCGAAGTCTCACAAGGGAAGAGTGTCTCACAGCCGAGTCTTACAAAGATATGCAACACTCACAAAACGTCTTCCGGGCACAGTGTCTCACAGTACCGAAGTCTCGCACAAGGGAAGAGTGTCTCACAACATATTCTTACAAAGATATGCAACACTCGCAAGAAGTCTTCCGGGCACAGTGTCTCACAGTACCGAAGTCTCACACAAAGGAAGAGTGTCTCACAGCCGAGTCTTACAAAGACATGCAACACTCGCAAGAAGTCTTCCGCGCACAGTGTCTCACAGTACCGAAGTCTAGCACAAGAGAAGAGTGTCTCACAGCCGAGTCTTACAAAAATATGGAACACTCGCAAGAAGTCTTCCGGGCACAGTGTCTCACAGTACTGAAGTCTCGCACAAGGGAAGAGTGTCTCACAACATATTCTTACAAAGATATGCAACACTCACAAAACGTCTTCCGGGCACAGTGTCTCACAGTACCGAAGTCTCACACAAAGGAAGAGTGTCTCCCAGCCGAGTCTTACAAAGACATGCAACACTCGCAAGAAATCTTCCGGGCACAGTGTCTCACAGTATCGAAGTCTAGCACAAGGGAAGAGTGTCTCACAGCCGAGTCTTACAAAAATATGCAACACTCGCAAGAAGTCTTCCGGGCACAGTGTCTCACAGTACTGAAGTCACACACAAAGGAAGAGTGTCTCACAGCCGAGAGAGAGAGCGAAATTTATTAGAAGGCCGAGAGGTCGGCCTGAGCTCACAGCCGAGTCTTACAAAGATATGCAGCACTCACAAGACGTCTTCCGGGCCCAGCGTCTCAGTACCGAAGTCTAGCACAACGGAAGAGTGTCTCACAGCCGAGTCTTACAAAGATATGCAACACTCGCAAGAAGTCTTCGGGGCACAGTGTCTCACAGTACCGAAGTCTAGCACAAGGGAAGATTGTCTCACAGCCGAGTCTTACAAAAATATGCAACACTCGCAAGAAGTCTTCCGGGCACAGTGTCTCACAGTAATGAAGTCTCGCACAAAGGAAGAGTGTCTCACAGCCGAGTCTTACAATGATGTGCAGCACTCACAACACATCTTCCGGGCCCAGTGTCTCAGTACCGAAGCCTAGGACAAGGGAAGAGTGTCTCACAGTCGAGTCTTACAAAGATATGCAACACTCGCAAGAAGTCTTCCGGGCACAGTGTCTGACAGTACCGAAGTCTCACACAAAGGATGAGTGTCTCACAGCCGAGTCTTACAAATACATGCAACACTCGCAAGAAGTCTTCCGGGCGCAGTGTCTCACAGTACCGAAGTCTAGCACAAGGGAAGAGTGTCTCACAGCCGAGTCTTACAAAGATATGCAACATTCGCAAGAAGTCATCCGGGCCCAGTTCCTCAGTACCGAAGTCTAGCACAAGGGAAGAGTGTCTCACAACATATTCTTACAAAAATATGCAACACTCGCAAGAAGTCTTCCGGGCACAGTGTCTCACAGTACCGAAGTCTCACACAAAGGAAGAGTGTCTCACAGCCGAGTCTTACAAAGACATGCAACACCCGCAAGATGTCTTTCCGGGCACAGTGTCTCACAGTACCGAAGTCTAGCACAAGGGAAGAGTGTCTCACAGCCGAGTCTTACAAAGACATGCAACACTCGCAAGAAGTCTTCCGGGCACAGTGTCTCACAGTACCGAAGTCTAGCACAAGGGAAGAGTGTCTCACAGCCGGAGTCTTACAAAAATATGGCAACACTCGCAAGAAGTCTTCCGGGCACAGTGTCTCACAGTACTGAAGTCTCACACAAAGGAAGAGTGTCTCACAGCCGAGTCTTACAAAGATATGCAGCACTCACAAGACGTCTTCCGGGCCCAGTGTCTCAGTACCGAAGTCTAGCACAACGGAAGAGTGTCTCACAGCCGAGTCTTACAAAGATATGCAACACTCGCAAGAAGTCTTCCGGGCACAGTGTCTCACAGTACCGAAGTCTCACACAAAGGAAGAGTGTCTCACAGCCGAGTCTTGCAAAGATATGCAACACTCGCAAGAAGTCTTCCGGGCACAGTGTCTCACCGTACCGAAGTCTCACGCAAGGGAACAGTGTCTCACAGTCGAGTGCTACCGAAGCGGTGTCTCCCAACAGCACCACATCGCAGCTTACACTTGGTAGCCATAGATATCTGGGGGGACGTCTATTTCTTGGTGGCTGTACCCTCCGTGGCGGCCCCGCTGCTTTAGGAGAACCGCCTGTGACTGGACTCTGCTCGGGCGCACGGCAAATGACGAGTGGCCTGAGCGACTGCTCTGTAGCAGCATAGAAGTACCGGCGGCCGCACCAGCCGTAGCAGCTGAAGAAGGACTGGTAGTCACTTCGGAAAAAGTTCCTCACTTATAGGCGGAGCCCTGCTTTCGCGAGCTGTACCGTTTCTTTTGCCCCCCGTATGCAGTGCAGCAGAGGCTGGTGGCACCTTTGACAACTTCGAAGCATTCCACGTTTTGCCGTCATGAAGGCGGAAGAAAGACGGTCTCTTCTTGCTGATCACTTTTCTGGGGTCACTGTATTTCAGGTCACCTTTAAAGCCATTGTGGGTTTTTTCACTCTGACGAAGTCGCCAACTTCTACTGTGGTTCCTCTTGTGGCCCTGCGAGCGTCCGTGTATCGTTTGCTGTACTGTTGCTGACGGGTGGCCGACCATATCCAGCCGCGTTCTTAGTAACCGTCTGTGCAGGAGAAGGGCTGGCCCGGCTGGGGCACTTCCAGTGGTGGCGTGCGGCGTGCAACGGTAAACGCCCAAGTATTCGGTGACCTTCTTGCGTAAGGGACGCTGCTGGAGTGTAGCCATTTGAACGAAGCTTTTAAAGACACGTTCTACTTGACCGTTTGCTTTCGTATAGTATACAGACGAATGCCTCAAGTGGATACCACGATCTTCCAGGAAAGCTTCGAACTCACGAGATGAAAACTGGGGCCCATTATCGCACACCATTTCTTCCGGGTAGCCTTCACGTGCGAACACAGACACCAAGAAGCTTGTTACTCGGCGGGTTGTGGAATCGCTGCAAAAGTGCATGTCGGGCCACTTCGAATAGCAATCGACAAGCGTGATTGCATATCTGCAATCATGTGGCGCTCTTTTGAATGGGCCGACGATGTCAATGGCCAGCATCAGCCTCATCTGGTCTGGAAAGGGGACTGGTTTCAATGGCAAAGTCGTCACTTTGGTGCTTTTGTCCGCTTCCTGGCATATGCTGCACCTCTGGATTGCCAGCTCCACTTGCCGGTCCATCGCTTGCCACCAATATTTTTCTCGCAGCCACGCTTTCGTTCGCACTACTCCAGGATGAGCCTCGTGAGCAGCGGCAATTACCTTAGATGTAAATGACCTTGGAACGAGAAGCCGTTCGCCACGCAAGATCAAGTTGTCCACAAATGAAAGTTCGTTGGTTATTTTGAAAAGCTAAACACGTCCGGCAATACAGTGGGCCGAAACCACCGCCTCGGTAAAACAGATAAAAAAGACCTGGGATGGAATATTTTCATGATTGTAATGAAAAGGAACTAGTACAGAAAAACGCACATAAGCTCAAAGGAACGAGAAGAGCCTTCCAGAATGGCTACTCACCACTGAATGAACGAAAGCGTTTGTGGGAACAGTACCAAAAGCGAGAAGGAACAAGGCAAGAAAGAAATCCTTCGGCATTACTGGGATGAAAGCGGTAACAGCCAAATAAAAGTGCTGAACTGGGAACAAAGGTTCTGTCAAAAGGGGCATGACCTGTCTCAAAACTCCCACTTTCGTCTCTTCACCATCATTGCGCGTAGCGTAATAAACAAAACTAGGCAATTTGAATCTATCCTTCTATGTTGTGCTCCCAATGTTGTCGTGATCACGGAAACGTGATTACAGTGATATTGATGACGCAAGTGTCTCTGTTATTCTACATAGCCATGAAAGGCCTGTCGGAGCGTTTTTCCACTGTAGTCAATACCAACCACGCCCTATATGCCGACGACATTACGGTCTGGTGCATGGGAGGTTCGAATGCTGAGGTGGAGGACGCGCTCCAGTCGGCACTGACTATCACAGAAAGTTTTCTGGAGGGTACGGGGCTTCGTCTCTCTCCCTCCAAATCGGAGTTGCTACTCTACAGACCGGTTGGGCCCGGGAGGAGGCCCCACTCACCGCTTGATCAGGTACACATTGCGCTAACCACAAGTTATGGGCAGTCGATTCCTAGAGTGAACTGTATTCGGGTGCTAGGATTCCTTCTTGAATTCCAATGGCAGAAAATCGCAGGTTTTGGCCCGCATCACCTCCAAGACATAGAACATGCTTAGGCTAATATTAATGGTCTCAAACCACAGGGGAGGGCTGAAGGAAAGCAATCTCCTTCGGCTCGACCACGCGTTTCACATGAGCCACGTTAATTACGTGGCATCATCGCTAAATTGGTCTAATTGTGAGGAGGCTAAACTCGACACTTTAATGCGAAAAAGTATCAAAAGGGTGCTAGGACTTCCCATGAGCACCGGCACGGACAGGCTTATGAGCCTAGGCATGCACAACACCCTCTCGGAAGGGGACTGAGCCTCAGATCGCGCGGCTCCCCTCCACAAAGGCTGGGCAGCGTCTCCTACAGTGGTTGGGATGCCATCATACGGCCAGTACGGAACAGAAGACCTTTTTATCACAAGCAATGAAGGGTACATACGAGGTGGCACCCTTCCCGCGTAACGTTCATCCGCAGTACAATGTTGGACGGCGAACGGCACGGGCAGAGTATCCGCTTGATTTCGTAGCTAAATCCGCGGAAAACGGGGCTTTCGTCGATGCGGCGCTGTATGTCCGCTCCAACAGTTTTGCGGTCGTGGTGGTTGATCATCGCGGTCACACACTCAACATTGCTTCAGCTAAGCTGGTGTCTGCCTGCATAGCAGAGCAGGTAGCGATAGCTCTAGCGGCGAAGGACCCTTGGCGTCCTGGGATATTTACTGACTCCTGGGCTGCCGTCTGGGCCTTTGCCTCGGGGGTGGTCTCCAGGGAGGTTGCTGCTATTCTCAGGTCAAGGGATGTAGCAGGATTTCACAAAATTACTTGAATCCCGGCCCACATGGGCCCAGGGGTTCATCCAACAGTTCCCAACGTCAATGAACGTGCCCATAACCATGCGCGAGAAATCACGAGCCGCGACGGTCCGGGCGGGTCCGCGGAGAGCTTCAGGGATCCACTTGGCACCTCTCAAGAAGTTACTTCACATTATCAACTGTCAAGGCGGAGGTACCCCACCCGCATTCCAAGCTCACTAGACCGCAGTCGTCGGCTCGCCAGATGCTGCAGGTAGCTTCGTTCCCGTCTCGTAGCACGTTCAGTCACTTTGCTGTAGGCATAAACCCAGGATGTCCTAGCTGTGGGGCGGATAATCGTACACCCGCTCACATGCTCTGGCAGTGCCCGGCGTTAAGTAGCGCGAAGTTCAGCACAGAACAGGACTGGGAGAGGGCCCTTAAAAGCTCCGAGCTCTCAGTCCAGCTCTCGGCAGTCCAGGAGGCCTGAAAACGGGCGGAGGGCCATGGTCTTCCAGTACCGGCGTGGGCGCGGCCAGCAACTGCGGTGGATCCCCCCTACGGGGGGTGTCTGATCGGAGTTCTCCAGGACCAAATTAAAGTTTATTTCACCTCCCCTCGCAAGTGTTTTTCCACCCTTGTATCAAGTTTTAGATGCGAAGCATCTTATGCTCGGGCTATGTCCGTCCCTCCCGCGTCCCGCGTCCGGCCACTTTCATGAAGTAGGGAAGCACCCATTATGCGAACCAGAACGTTGTAGTAATATGAAGGCCGTCAACCACGACCACAGTTATCAGAGTCATGACCGAGAGCACAGAGAGGCTGCTTAGCAATGGCTAGGCTGGTGGTGTCTGTCGTCCAGGTTGACCCCATTCCTTGATCTTGCTTGCATGTGTTTGGAGGGGGGCTTAGTCCGTCCCTCCTTCCCGCGTCCCACACCACCACAGCGTATGCGCGTCCCCTCCCCCCTCTCTCTCTCCTCCTCCCCTGCGCTCGCCCACTTTCTCTCCTCTAGGAATCCTCTACTGTACGGAGCGGCCCCCCGCGTCCCACACCCCCCCCACAGCGCATGCGCGTCCCCTCCCCCTATCCTCTCCTACGCTCACCCCCTTTCTCTACTCTAGGAATCATCTACTCTACGTAGCGGCGCCCGCGTCCCACATCCCCACAGCGCATGCGCGTCCTCTCCCCCTCTCTCCTCTTGGAATTTTCTACTCTACGGAGCGGCTCCCACGTCCCACACCCCCCACAGCACATGCACGCCCCCCTCTCTTTCCTCTCCTACGGTCCCCCCCCCCATGCTCTCCTCTAGGAATCCTCTACGGAGCGGCGCGCACGACAGGTGGTGCGACAGCTGCATACTACGCTGGGGGGCGCCACGGTAGTTCCGCGGTATGAAAATGACGGAGCGCGCGCTCCTCATTCTCTCTCCTGTGCAGCGCCGCGATGAGCGCCCGGACCGCTGCCGTGAAACGAGAGCGGCGACGTTCCTCCCGCTCAAGCTAATTACCTCCCCGCTGTTTCGCATCCACACATGGTTCCCTTTAGCGGGAGATGGGGAAGCTTTAGATGCGAAGCATCTTATGCTCGGGGCTATGTCCGTCCCGCGTCCCGCGTCCGGCCACTTTCATGAAGTAGGGAAGCACCCATTATGGGAACCAGATCACTGTAGTAATATGAAGGCTGTCAACCACTACCACAATCATCAGAGACATGGCCGACAGCACAGAGAGGCTGCTTAGCAATGGCTAGGCAGGTGGTGTCTGTCGCCCAGGTTGACCCCATTCTTTGAGTCATGGCCGAGAGCACAGAGAGGCTGCTTAGCAATGGCTAGCTAGGTGGTGTCTGTCGCCCAGGTTGACCCTATTCCTTAATCTTGCTTACATGTGTTTGGAGGGGGGCTTAGTCCGTCCCTCCTTCCCGCGTCTCACACCACCAGAGCGCACTCGCGTCCCCTCCCCTTTTCTCTCCTCTAGGAATCCTCTACTCTACGGAGCGGCCCACACACCCCACAGCGCGTCCCCTCCCCTATGCTCTCCTACGCTCACCCCCCTTCCTCTACTCTAGGAATCATCTACTCTACGGAGCGGCTCTGGCGTCCCACATCCCCACAGCGCATGCGCGTCCTCTCCCCCCTCTCTTCTCTAGGAATTCTCTACTCTACGCAGCGGCTCCCACGTCCCACACCGGCAGAGCGCATGCAAGTCCCCTCCCCCCTCTCCTCTCCTACGGTCCTCCCGTCCTTTCCTCTAGGAATCATCTACGGAGCGGCGCACACGTCAGGTGGTGTGACAGCTGCATACTCCGCTGGGGGCGCCACGGTAGTTCCGCGGTATGACAATGACGGAGCGCGCGCGGCTCATTCTCTCTCCTGTGCAGCACCGCGATGAGCGCCCGGACCGCTGCCGTGAAATGAGAGCGGCGATGTTGCTCCCGCTCAAGCTAATTATCTCTCCGATGCTTCGCATCCACACATGGTTCCATTTAGCGGGAGATGGGTAATTTTTTTTCGAAAAGGTAGATATTCCCGGAGCGGGTGAGTTGCGGTACTTGTGAAAAGAAATTTAACTAGCTTTGCTGACGCACCAAGTTGATAATCACGAAAGTATCACGGTGAAGTTATCATGTATGCAACGCTGTATAGTTCTGATTTCGTTTGATCGTGCTCCCGATTCACGTCATGAATTTCGGCATAGTCTGTGCAATCATGGGGCGCGCTTTCAGGATGACAGAGTCACAATAGGGGCTTTTAGCTTGTACATATACATCTTTACGTTACTGTGTAACCGGATACCGTAAGGAATCTGCGCATGGGCGGGCCTTCACGGAACGTGGACTATTACGGAACGTAAACTACTCGCCGCATAGGCTTTACGTTTCCGGCCCTATCTCGCAAATCCACCTTCGTTCGTGGCTACTCGCGATATGCGCTTTGAGGAGACTCCAGCCGCCGAGTCAAAATAAGCCGAAGTGCGAGCGATCACCTTAATTGTTTCAACAGGATTTCCGAAGCTAGTGTGGCCTAGCATGCCGAAGCCGTAAACGGAAGAGGCCTACCTCTGCCATGCCCAACATGCTGGATAGGTGGCGCCATCTAGCCGGGCTAAGATGAAGCAGCAAGCACAGAATTGGTATTGCAGAAACATCGTGCATTCTACTTTTAATGTGAATGCCTTGCAGCGGTATAACTACGAATTAGTTGCCTTTTTAATAATTTTTTGCCTCAAAAACACTATGCGAAAACAAACGTGTCCATGAATGTGGTTGCACAAATCGCCACTAGGTGTCGACACCATCGCGCGATGACGCGGTATTTTGGCACTTCTTCGCGTAAACTGGGATACTTTGCACGCTAAAAAAACTTCTTTTATGATTTTGCCGCAGTGGGGATTCAATGTTATCTAAATTAATATAGTTTAAATACAGTTATCGTCACAGTTAAGTGGTTTGCGCAAACGTAAATGTATACGTTTACGTACCTACGTAAACGTTTACGTATGGGAGCTATAACTTTCCTAAAATATGCCTTCTGGTAACACGGTAAACGCAATCCGGTATTCCGGTAACACGGTAACGTTAAAAATTATACGTAAAAGTTAAAAGTCCCTAATAACTGGGTATTTCAACCTTCACAACGTTCACTGCAATCACTTATACTCGAATAGTAAGACACGTGAGCAGGTTGATTACGTGGTCAACGTTATGACGAGTGCTAATGTTCACCAGATTGTAAATAAACCAACTCGCGTTCAAAATAATTCTGCTTCACAAGTAGATGTTCTCTTTATCAGCCGTTCGATTGAAAATTACAATATATCTATAGAAGAAAAAATCTCTGACCGCCATATTACGTATTCCCTCGAGGTACAAAAACCAATTGGCACTCGAGTTTTTATTAAAGACTTCTCTCGGGCTAGAGATGAAAGTATTGTAAATTATCTGCTTCATAACCTTGACTACTTTCAAGAACAGGATGTTGAGGTACTGCGCAACTCCTTTAAGAGCCTATGCAAGTACTCTCTTGTTAGTTTTGTGCTGAACAAAGTTTAAAAAAGAAGCAAAAACAATCCGTGGATAACAAGGGATATATTACAGCTGAAACGAAAGTGTGAAGGACTACAATGAGCTAAAGCAAATAATTCCTTCCCCTGCCTTCCGAAAACTATGCTTTGTAAAATACAACCTTAAACATGCCCCGGCCTCTGTTAAACTTCTCGCGTATTATTACTTAATTCGGCCGAAGCTCGAGTACGCCTGCATTGCATGAGACCCCTACACACAATGTAACGTAAAGAAACTTGAACGCATCCAAATACAGGCTATCCGGTTTGTTTACAATAGGTTTTCAACTTTCGACTCCCCAAATGATGCATTTGAATGATATTCCCACTCTTGAATTGCATCGATCAAAATTACGGCTTGACTTTCTTTCACAGCTACTTACTAACAAACTCGCACTTGATCCGGCAACGTATTTAAGTCCACTATTGACGAGGCCTACTCGCCAACATCACCCAAATTCTCTGACCCCCCTATTTTGCCCGGACTAACCTATTCAAATATTCTTTTTTCCCTCGCACCATTACTGACTGCAACAACTTACAAATGTAAACACTACACCATTTCACTTTGCACGTTTGCATTGTTTAAGCAGTGTGCTTAAAAACGTGTTTGCTGTTTTTTTCCAGTTTTATGTTCAGGACTGTATAGTTCAACTTAATAGATTTAGGAGTGCAGTAAACTGGGCAAGTTGGTATTGAGTCATTATGTTTACCATAATGAATCTATCAGCGCTGTGTCCTGTCGCATGTGTGCCTTAGTAAGTTTCCTCGTTTTTTCGCGCTGTAAACATAATGAATTACTAGATTGTTTTACTTTTGTTAACCTATTGTGTTCTACCTATCTTGCATGGACTTCGCGTCAGCAGTATGTATCAAATAAATAAATAAAATAACACCGTGCAATTGACACTAGCAAGGTTAAACGAGGCAATCTATAATGCTAAGCAACATTATTTCAACTACACATTTCCTATTTTTATCAGAAGCTCCCCTGAGAAGTTTGGCAATACCTTCCCACAGAGAAAAAGGCAGTTGATCGAATCATGTGCGATTGCATGACTCGATGATAAACGTAGCATAGCTGAAAAGTTCAATGAATACTTCCATAATGTTTTTATCTAGTCAAACTAAAGAGTTACGTCAGAGCCGTAAAAACGGGCATGAAAATTCCACGCTTACTTCACAAGCCGTTGTTGTTTCTATGTTGCTAAATTTAAAGACGAAGCCGTCACCTGGGCCTGACAATATACCGGACCCCTCTCTTCGTCTACATGCCGAAGCGCTCGCGAAATTCCTTGTTATTTTCCGTGCTTCCTTGTCAACATTCCTGTTGACTGGAAAAACAGCTTGAATCGTTCCCGTCTTAAAGAAAAGAGACAGCGTGCTGTTAAAAAATTATCAACCAATCTCACTCACGTCATCATGTTGCAAAATGCTGGAACAAGTAGTCGCAAATTACATAAACAAGTTTTTAACTGACAATAGTACAGTAACCCCGTTTCGATATGGTTTTAGAAAGGGGTCCTCTACAGTCACCCAGTTGACAACAGATCATGTTGATATTATTTTCCTGGACCAGGCTTTTCTTATATGTCATTCAAAATTAATCTTAAATCGTCAGGCTCTAGGCTTACCAGATTTAAGTTTTTGGGTTGCAGCATGTTTAAGCGACAGAGTACATTTGTAATGATGGCCATTGCTCGCGGCAGCTACCAGTGACATCAGGTGTACCACAAGGAAGTGTCCTTGGTCCCTTGTTGTTTTCTATATACATAAATGATATTGTTGATGTATTTAGTGAGCCAGTTTGTATCCGACTTTTTGCTTACAATTGTGTGCTATTTAATGAAGTGAAATGTTCGGAGGATCAAGTACTTCTTAATTGCAATTTATAACAAATTCATAAATGGTGTGAGAAATGGGACATGGTTGTTAACGCCCAAAAAATTGTTTTTACGAAAATAACAAAAAAAGCAATCGTCTTTCCTTCTGTAATTGCTTGAATTAATTCCACTTGTTGAAGTTACAAACTGAAAATATATAGACGTAACTATAACAAACAAGCTGAAATGAAATTCACACATATCGAACTTTTGTGCGTCCTCCTTCCGAAAGCTCTGTTTTCTCAGACATCAGTTAAAGCAAGGACCAGCTGAGGCACAACAGTTAGCATATTTTGCACTTATTCGACCGAAGCTTCAGTACGCCGCTACTGTTTGGGACCGACACTCGAAACAGAACATCGATGCACTCCAGAGGATTCAGCGGAAAGCTACACAGCTGATTTATTCGAAGTATCGCCACGCTGACTGCCCAACCATCCTAATGTGTGAACACGGCACTCAAACATTGCAGCTTCGGCGCAAAATACAAAGATTGAAGTTTATTTTTCAGCTAAAACACAGAAAACCGGCCTTAAGCCCAGATGATTACATATTGTCCCTCTTAACCCAAGAAACGAGGCATCGTCATGCTGGGTGCCTTACACCTTTAAGCACCAAAACTAATGCATTTGATTTTTCATGTCTTTCACGCACGACCAATGAATGGAACGCCCTCCTATCTACATGGCTACACAGCGCTGAGATAAATGAACAAAACGTAAATACGTAGTAGTATTTATGTTTGTTTTTATGTAACCGGGAATTGGTACTTTTGATTTGTTGGTACTTTGTTTTGCATATGCGCCCCAACTTTCTTCTTTTTTTGTCATTGTTTGTTCATACCTTGTTTTTATAGTACTTAACTCATCTTATACTAGCGGAATCTACTTTGCTGGGTTGCTGTGGTGGCACTTATATTATACTTTAGTATCGAAGCTTGGGCATATTTGTTAGACATCGGAGGGAAACACAGCGCGAAAGAAGACGGGGACAAGGAAGGCCGACGCACCACAGCGCAGTGTGTGCGTCGCGCTTTCTTGTCCCCGTCTTCTTTTGCGCTGTGTTCCCTCCGATATAATATACAGCTTATAGACGTGTTTAACCATACTGATTTGCTTTATTCTGCCTGTCAATCATTCAACCTAGTTTTTTCAGTTGCTCTTACAATGCTTCGCGTTTCTAATGTTATAGCAATTATATGGACACTCTCAGCGGATTTTTGCCGTTGCCGTCACCGTCATGACCCGGATATGTATATGTATGTATATATATATAGAAAAGAGACAAAGAAAAAAAACGGGAGAAAAATCCACGCATATCCACGAAGTGAATGATGATGAGTGGGCGAAGGATTGGGGATCAATCGGGTAACCATGAATCCCCTGTACATCGCCCACTCGATCATGGAAATGCGTGACAAACACGTGTGTACAGTATATACAATGTTGTTTTATTGATGTCATAAGGCATATATGGTGTTGAGGTGCGGACTTCGTTTTCCCTTTATTAGGACCGCCTTGTGATCGGTGAAATGAAGAGCCAGGGTTTCTTGAACGGTATTTAATCTGAACTTAGCGAAAACGAGGTCTATAGACGTCCCCCCTGGTTGTTGTTGGTTGTTTATGGTCATATGAAATGCATCTGAGAGCATAACACGGTGTCATATGCTGTACAAGCCAGTTGTCGTTCATGATATCTACATTAAAGTCACCGGTCAGTATGAAGGGGTCGTTCTCGTATTTTGTATCGAAGTCTCGCATTGATGTATCAATGTATTTAGTTACGCTGTCTCGGGGGAGATTCGGGAGCAGGTACATCGTCATGAGAATAGTTCCGTTGGATAGTTTTATTCCAGCATGTTCTCCGTTGTGAGCTTGACTACTTATTGGTAGATTGAGACCCACCACATCCCAAGACCGGCCGCCGGACGCTGCGCTTCCTCTGTGCAGACGACCGCGACGAATCCGCTGAAGTACAGTTTTTTGGCGTTCCACGTTTCAGTAAAGCACAGAACGTCGGTTTTCGATAGTATGGGATCTCGCTCGATGTCTTTGTTTTCTTCGTAGAGCTGCTTATACTTGGCTGAAGAGAACCAGAGCACGCGACGGGAGCGCGAAACAAGAGCACGCGCTGGAGAGAGCGCTGATACCGCAGCGCCCCTAGTGGTCGCCACTCGAACCAAAGCTACGCTAGACACCGGGGGTACAAGACCTGGTCTTAAAGTACTTCGCCCCTAAAAAATTCCGAAGTACCCGACCGGGGATTCGAACCAGCGAACGCTCGCTCCTCAGCGTGCTGCATTATTAACTGAACCACGCATCATGAATGCGGCGTCACAATAACGGCGAGCTATTTATGTTTATTTATTCATTTATTGAAAATAATTGAAGGACCCTGTGCACAGGGTTTTACATGAGGGGTGGGGGGAAACAAACAAGTTAGTTGATATTTAGTCGCTTGGCATTCGTCGCTTGGCATTCCAATTTGTTGCTATCGCATTCATTGCTTCACCTTGTGGCGAAACTGTGACTTTTTTTTTCTTTTGATCCACACTCCTTTCCCCTGGCGGCTCTCCACAGTTTTGCATTCGTTCTTCCCATTCCCACGGCTGCAAAGAGGGACCTCCAGTTCCCTTCCCGCCGCCACACTTAGATCTTCAGGGCGGTTCTTGGACTCCTTCGGAACACTGGACAATCTTAGAAGCCGCTCGGCGCGTTCTCGGCCATGGACGCCATTCTCGTCTCTCTCTCTCCCCTCTTTACTTCTCCCTCCCCATTCCCTCACCGACGCTGAGATTTGCTCCGATTCAGGGTTGCAGAAATAGCGTATTTTCCTTTCCTCAACCTCTCATCCTCCTCCTCCCTCTAACTGCTCGCGCCATCTCAGTGTTGTCGCGTACCTACAAAGAATGACTCAACGGAGTTCTTGAAATGAGCATGGTTGACATGACGGACGATTTCCGATGGAAGATTGTTCCATCGCAAAAATGATTGCGATGAGTGAGCAAAATGATCGTAGATGAGCAAAAATGATTGTAGATGAGTGGCGGTGCGGGCATGGGGAGGGTACACGGCTTTACCACGGCTGATGCGTTCAGAGATGACATGAGCTGGATTGATGGGAGAACAGTTACGCAAAACATGAAAAAACTTATGATAGAGTGAAAGCCTTGCAATTTATCGGCGCATCTGAAGACTAGGCAGGCTTGCTTTTTTCTTTAGGTTAGTTACGCTAGTAGTGTACGAATAATCAGAATAAATAAGTATAACGGTGCGCTATACGTGTTGATTCTATGAGATCGGTTAGAACGCGTTCAGGGAGATCCAAGACAGAACAAGCATACTCTAATATTGGGCGTATTAGTGTTTTGTAAGTAAGTAATTTCACCGGAGGAGTCGCATGTGTTAGATTACGCTTACGATAGCCTAAAGTACGATTAGCGGCATTAGTAATATTGGTTATGTAAGTTGCCAGATCAGGTCGTTACAGAGAGTAATACCTAGGTACCTGAAGCAGTTGTCTCTGCGTCTGTTGGACGAAATCTACTTCGACCGCATGCATGTTTACACTAATGGCTCCACTAATTCCAACAGCTCTGCTGGAGCAGTGGTTGTGCCATCTTGTAACGTATTGTTGCAATTCAAGTTTTCTCACACCACGACGACGACAGCAGCGGAACTCGCTGCGCTTCAAGGTGCGGTCAAATACATTCTACAGCAGCCACCTAATCAATGGGCCATCTTTTATAAGGTCAGCCTTACAAACACTACGCTTTGCTTTACGGCACGGCTTACACGAACAGTCGGTGTATGAGATAAGGCACGACTATCACCAAGCACTCGAAGGAGGACATCATATTATATTTCAATGGTTGCCGAGTCATTGCGGAATCGTCGGCAATGACCGCGCGGATGAAGCTGCACGATCGGCTCATGACCAAGACCTGCGGACACCCATACCACTCTTGAGAACGGACGCCGCGCGGCGACTGCAATCACTTGGTCACCGTATTACGCTCCTACAATGGAATACGCGGGGTTTTTCCAACGCACGCCTGTATTCTATTGACCCAAATTTGCAACTCCATTTGCCATCAGGGCTCTCACGACGCGATACAAGCTTACTGTGTCGCATGTGGTTGGGCGTGGCATTCACAAATGCTTATTCGTGTCTCATTGGAATGGCCGGCAGTGAGGCATGCGACTTTTGCACCTGCGAGGAGACGCTGGAGCACATCCTATGCCACTGCCCCTCATACCAGACTCAACGACGTGTATTGGAAGCCAAGCTCCGTCACCTGGATCCAAGTCTACTTACAGAAATGAAGATCCTGGAACCTTGGCCTACGGTTTCGCATATGCGCAAGGCCACGAAAGCACTGTTGTGGTTCTTGAGGACCCCCGGACTTCACGAGCGCCTGTGAACGAACAGCGCGAGTTCGTGTTGTGTAGTGTCAAGTTATCTGTTCACCCATCTCTTTCTTAATCTTTTCTATCTTTTTCTTTCTATTATTTGCCCTCTCCCCCCACCCCACGTGTAGGGTAGCCAACCGAGCCAAAGCTTGGTTAACCTCCCTGCCTTTTCTCTTTGTTTCTCTCTCTCTCTCTCTAGGTACTTACAAGGGTGGAACAGCTGCGCCATTTGCGCCATTGTGCGCCAAACTTGTTTGCCTGCGCCATCCTGCGCCGAACCGCCTCTGTTGCGCCAAACTCGTTTATCAGCGCCGTACTGCGCCGTAGCACTCGAATTTAGCCGCAAGGTGCGACAGTGTCGCACCTTGCGGCTAAATCTGGGGGCTACGATAGTTCCTTCTACCATCGATAGTTCGACACTGACTCAACTATCGATTGTATAGTACCATCGACAATTCTGCATCACTATGCGACAGCCATTAAGCCCTGTGCCTGAAAGCGTGGCTGAAATATCGTGTTTTCGGTTCCGTCGAAGCGTTTATAGTTTCGGTTTCGTCAAGGCCGAGATCGCTCGAACAGAAGCTGTGAACTTCGATTCTAAGGGCGCGGTTAGTCATCGCTGGTGCGCACGCTATCTTAGCAGGCATCAGCGCGAATGACTCGTAAATCATTCTTTGTGCTGAGGGGCGAAGCAATTAATGTAATAGCAACAAATTGTAATGTTATACGAAGTGAAGCTGGCACCTAACGCATTCGGATCCGATCTCCGTAACTACAAAACGCTGGTGTAAGAGAATACAGCCACGCTAGGGAGAGGAGCACTTTTCGAACAGCCTTCGCAACAAGGGCGCAGCTCGTAGAAGTGTGTGCGAGCCGCCCGCTGATGGTTGCCGAGCCAGCGCGCGCGCCAGCGATCGCAATCAAGAAGTTCACAGTTGCTGCTCGAGCGACCCCCCCCCCCCCCCTCGCGTCATTTAGGGCTCGTTCAAGACGGGTAGGGTGTTTCCTCTCTGCTTCGACGGCAGGGTTCCGAGTGGGGTGATGTTATCGCATTGCGCCCTTCGAGCGACGGAGATGGGCCGGCTCTGATTTTTGCTTCAGCCGCGCTCGCCGCCGCCGCTCGCGTGCTTTTTACCGCGGGTAGAACATGTGATGCGCGGGGGGTGAACTTGGACATTATACGGGACATGACGGCAACGGCGACGGCAAAAACCCGTCAAGAGTGTTCACTTGCTATCGCAATAGTAAGGCTTTTGCACAATTTAGCTTAGTGTTTGAAAAATGCAGCATTGGACAAATGTTGCTTCACAAATGCTGTGAAACGGGGCTATAATGCTCTGAACGTTCTCTCTGACTGCTCCAAACTTGCTCGAAAACGCCTTTCTGGCTGCTCCAAGCCTGCTCCAAAATGTCTTTCTCGATGCGCCAAGTCTGCTACAAAAGGCATTTTTGCCTGCTCCCAGGACTGCTCCCAAACCCATGGACCCTGTTCCACCCCTGTACTTAGCATTAGGTTCGGAGGTACATGATGCGGCCGTTAAGAGAATATTTGAATGCCGGGCAGGTCGTGCCGTCTTTTAAATGAAACCAAAGATGTTTTGTTAGTATTCACCAGCATGAAGCAGTCACTGAACCATTTATCTGATTATAGTAAGTTGTTTTGGAGCGCTAGGTTATCGGTGACGTTGACGATCTGGCGATAAATGACGCAGTCGTCGGCGAACAGGCGTATTTTTGAAGAAATATTACTGGGCAGGTCGTTGATGTAAATGAAGAAAAGAAGTTCACCCAATACAGTGCCTTGTGGCACTCCGGATAAGAAAGGAGATGAAGTTGATGAATAATTATTTGCATGCACAGATTGCTGTCGGTTAGTGAGGAAGTCCTTAATCCAATCTAAAACAAGGCGATGTAGGTTAGGTCGCGAAAGTTTTAATAGCAAGCGTTTATGTGGCACTTTGTCGAAAGCTTTTTCGAATTCAATGAAAAGGGCGTCTACGGGTATATTTTGATCAAGGCTAACATTAATATCATGGAGAAATAGTGCAAGTTGGGTTTCGCAGGAAAAAAGCTTTTGAAACCCATGTTGACTTGGATCAAAAAAGTTAACAGAATTGAGAAAGATCACGGTATGAGTGTAGATGACATGTTCCATGATTTTTCAGCAGACACTGGTTAAAGAGATCGGGCGGTTGCTCGAGGGGCCTTTCTTAGGGACTGGAACAATCTTACCTAACTTCCATTAATGAGGCAGGGTGCTGCATGACAATGACTGTTGAAAATATGACACAAAATACACCATTTACCGGTCACGGTACGCTGTTCTCAGAGGAGCTTGAGCGTGCTTTCTATCACATTTTCTCTCCTACATTTTCTTTCAATTTGGGAACTGCCCTTGAGACCCACACGAAAAAGTGCACTCTTTTCTGTACCCACTTGTGATGGGGAACGAAAAAAAGAAAAAAAAAAGAACACCGGACACACCTTGGGCCAGATGCCACCAAGTGGCGGGAGACGCAGAAGAGTGACTCCACGCGCCGCAGTTTAAAAGAAAAAGAAATATCTAGGACCGTCGAGTTCTGCATTGTCTACACTTGCAGCGCGTTGCTCAAAAACAAAGGCGTAACAACTGCAATAGTTGTTAGTTCACGCTTGTCCTGTGTATACCTGTGCGTTCTTTTCGAGCGTCCTTCTTTGTGCTTCAGCGATGCACTGGAAGTGTCGAGCTGCTTGTCGTTCTTCGTGTGACATTCCAATTTCTGGCTATCGCATTCATTGCTTCGTCCTAGCGGCGAAATTGTGACTTTTCTTATGTCTATGTATGTATATACAGGGTGTCCCAGCTATCACGCAGCACGATTTAAAAAAGAGGAACGGCGTTACGCGAAGCAGACCTAGTGCATATTGCTCCCAATATACTGTAGTAGCCGCTACTAATTTTTTCGTTAATGAGAATTAATTAATTAGTCATAATTAAAATTGTAACTCCAAAAATACTCACCTAATTATCAAAGTGTCAATGAGGCAAATGTGGGCATGTTGAAATGACATCTATTTGTGCTACTTTCAACAACGTACTAATTCCGTGCTAATTTTTTTCTTTCGGATTTGATTGTTGCTTCATGCATGGCCTCCGAGATTGTGCACCGGCGCGCGACCTCGGAGGCCATGCACGAAGCAACAATCGAATCCGAAAGAAAAAAATTAGCACGCAATTAGTACGTTGTTGAAAGTACCACAGATAGATGTCATTTCAACATGCCCACATTTGCCTCATTGACACTTTGATAATTAGGTGAATATTTTTGGAGTTACAAATTTAATTATGACTAATTAATTTTTTATCACTAACGAAAAAATTAGTAGCGGCTACTACAGTATATTGGGAACAATATGCACTAGGTCTGCTTCGCGTAACGCCGTTCCTCTTTTTTTAAATCGCGCTGCGTGATAGCTGGGACACCCTGTATATTCTACCTTTTGGGTGGTTGTTACGAGGCATTGCTTTTTTCTTCTTGTTGTTGTTTTACGGACGGATCTAACTCTGTACTATATATAATGCTTCAGTTGAATGCATATGTAACCATGCCTGCTTGGGCCTCGAAATGCGCTTGCAGTATTATACAAATAAATGAAAAATATTGTGTAGACGATGCGTGTGTGTCCACGCTAGTCTATCGCACAAGTTATCTCGCCTTGAAAAGTTTGTGTCAGTACTCTTTTAAGCTGTTTCATACGCGTTAGCAAACCTGAGAACTCCGCTTTATTGTTCTCTCTTTGTGCCTGCATATTGGAGAGCTTACACGAGCACCAGTGATAACGCTGGAAGGCTATACGCTCTGAAATATTGTCGCTGGTCACTACGCGGCGCGACCGTACGTGTGCACTGTGAATATGGCAAGAATGCGATCTAGAGAAGCTGCAGGCGCTCAGTAGGGACTTGACTAAGTGTGTGATAAAACCCACACTTTGATGTGCACATATCCCTGCGTGACCCTGCGCGCGTCAGACACACGGACACCAATTTTTCACAGAAATTTATTCAAAAATTTTGATGCACATTCGCTAATGCTTCTGAACAACTTGAATTCAGTACGACTGCTTATAGTGGTACTACCAACGGGCCTCGTAGCAACGTATTCATACAGAACCTTCCATTATCTTCTTCAACATGGCGCATACGAATGATTCGTGGTCATTGCATAGCTGCGATTTTCGATGAAAGCGCGGTGATCGTTCTGTCTCTAGGCGGCAGTTGAGAACGTAATTTTTATTGACTATCGTCCACATGGAGATTGGCACCGCTCGGCTGGGCACGGTCGTCCTTGGACGACGGTAATTGACGCATAGCGGCTCCAAGGACCTTCGAGAGCTTGTTTCAGTAGCCGTCCACGAGCTCTTCCTGGCATCGCGCCTGCTAAACATGCCAAATGCTCCATTGTCAGACGTTAACACCTTACGCCATCACAACTTCAAATGCAAAGTGTGTGGCCATTTACGGAATCAGTGGACGAAACGAGGCAGCATATGTTTTAAATAACGCGTTACCTGACGAGATACAAAACGTTGAGTGCACAGGACCACTCTCTCCCGCCTTGAAGCGCACCATTTCAACGAAATAAACTTCAAGCAGCTCACCCCAGCTACCCTCTTGATAAAGAAAGTAAGCTGCGTAAACTCACCCAATATACATAGTATTGTGCTAGCATGTATTTCTTAGGCCTTCGCTCCACCAAAGGAAGGACGGAAGGAAGGAACAGGGATGTTAACCAGTCTTGAAGGACCGGGATGCTACCCTATACTGGGGGAAAGGAATGAGGGAGTTTCAAAGATGGAGAAAGAGAGGAGATAGCACGCACACACAAAGTCACACTTCAAAGTCATCATAACACCATAAGCCTATAACCACCGGTGCAAGTCCTTTGCCTTCAAGAAGGGATGTGCTCAACGTACACCGACGTAATTCTCTATAGCGTCAAAGACAAATGAGAGTGAACTAATGAAAGCGACTGCCCCGCCTCTTTCTTGTCGCCCAGTTTCATTTAGCGCCGTTTTTTTTATTTATTTATGGATAAGTAGCAAGTATCTCGGATTGAGACACTGCTATAAGTGAAATAAATACGCATACGCTGAATGCTTTTTGTGTGCAGCTGTTGAGGTACAAATCCAAGAAAGGCAGAAGTTCTGGGATAGATGGGAGTTTGAAGAGACGAAAACTTGCAGCCACACTCCGTGTTCACGAATTTTTCATCTGTTTCGGCAGAACCGTTTTAAACTCGCGGACATTTTGCGTCAGACTCTGTTGAGATTCTTTTCAACTATTTTGTTGTCAGATTTCGAAACACTGGTCATGTACATACGCCTCAATTTCGGAATGTGATCTTGTAAAAAAGGTCACATGCTCCTCATGTCGAAGGCGACTGGAGAGCCATTTTCATGGTTCTCTTTTTTCGTCAATGTGAATCAAGTATAACAGTGCGCTATGTTGGGCCAGTTGGCGCATCGTTAATCGAAATGCGTGGCGCAAGGTTAGAACCAGGAAGAACCAAGAAGAGGCAGAAAGAACCCCAACAACGTTTAGTTTCCTGAAGCATCCACAATATAAAGGCTCTTGGAGGACATCCGCAGAACTATTTGACTCACTGCACGTGCTGTAACGAACAGGCAAGGTATTTAAAAAAATGCCCCCCACCTCCCCGAAGGGAATCGCGAGGAAATGCGAAGGCATTTCGCACGCGCTTCACTCCATTTATATATGGTGGTTGTGGTTCGAAGAAGGAAAAGGCACCTAATTTCTGCAGCCCGGTCGGGAGCACGGCGCAGAGCCTTTTCTTTTTGCTTTTTTGTGTGTTTTTTTTTATTTTTTTTTATTTTTTATTTTTTTTTCATATATAGCTCCGCCGAGCTCCCGCGATGCGAGCGCCCTCACGCGTCAGAGCGCGCTCCTCCTCTCCACTCAGAGCGGAGAGAAAACACCTGCCGCGGACAACGCCAACGCCGCACAACGCCGGATGCCTGACATAGCCCGACTATGAAATGCATTCGCATTTAAAAAAAATTACGCCATCTCCCGCTAAAGGGGACCATGAGGCGATGCGAAGCAGCGCATGGGTCGACTTAAAGTTCCGTTCATCACGAGCACCTTGCCCGATGTTAACGCGTCCTTGCAAGTGGAGCACACCATGAATTCACTGTAGTTGCTGTTACTCGTCCCGAACTCCTGTTGGAGCACATCACGCGCGTTCATCGCCACGCCGCGCGGGAGCACGTGCGTTCATCGCGCGTCTGCAGAATCTCGTTCACCGACGCCATCACGTGATTGCTGAGAGAGTGTAAGGGGCAGAGGCCACAGCGTCTTACCCAGCCCCTTACACCGGCCCGAACTATTGCCCGAACGCGCTAGAGCGTGGCAGCGCGTTCTGACTAGGATACAACGCGTTGGTTCATCGCGCGTCTGCAGAATCCCGTTCCCCGACGCCACGCAGCAGAGCGAGCGCGCGCCGCAGTATATAGGAGTATATACGAGTGCACAGCTGCGCCGGAGAGAGAGAAACGGGAGAGGAGAAACGAAGCGGAGGCAGCGCTCATGCCACCTGACAAGACACTCTCTTGTCATCTACACACCCCTTCTCGCTATCTTCTCTCTTTCTTTCTATCTGTTAAAGATTTCGGAAGAGCGGTGAAGACGACGAAGTGACAAGAGAGCGTGGACCCGAGCACGCGCCCGCATTTCATTTTTAGATGTGAAGCATCTTATGGCGGAGCTTAATCGAGTGTGCGGCGTGACATCCCTTACTGCGCATGCGCAAACCCTTTAAAAAACATGGCTGATCCCTCTGTCAGAGGAATCGGTATAACACGAAAGTGAAACGTGTATTTATATAAGTAGTTGAGTGTTTATTGTGCATTGTTTCGCCACAAGGGAGAAGGAATGAATGCTGCAGCAACAAATTGTAATGTGACGTGAAGAACGGCAAGCAGCTCGAAGCATGCAGCGCGCACCTCAAGCAGAAAGGACGCACGAAATGAGCATACACAAGACGAGCCCGGACTAACTGTCACAGCTCGACATTTAAAGCGCGCTGCTCTGACACAAAGACGCACAAAACGAACGCACAAGCTTACACAGGACGAGCGCGAACAACTGCCACAATTATTACTTCGTGTGTAAGCGGCGCGCTCCATTCGTAAACGCGGCCGCTGCAGCGAACGAAGCGACCCTCGTGCACTCTATAACCACTGTAACTTCAAAGCAAACTTGCGGTGGAAGCACAAGGCGCAAGCAAGGCGTCCGAAACGCCCGAATGCCCCGATCAGGAGATAAGCGCGCGCGCACCAGCGACGACGCCCCGTGGAGGCGCACGCTCATCCCAGCGAGAGGCGCGACGACCTTTAGAGCGCGCGCTCCGTGACACCTTCGCGCCATCTCGATAGTGATGACGAAAACGCGCTGAAGTCGAGGAGCTCTGAGGACCGCCAACGCTATATAGTGTGTATAAATAGCTTGCCGTTAGCAAGCTGAGGAACGTACGCTCCCGCAGCCGAGTGGTTTCGTGCCAAGCGCTGCGGAGCGAGGTTGCAGGTTCGACGCCCGGTGACGGAACTTTTTCTTCTAATTTTTCTTTGATCTCATTATGTTAGTTTATATTTTACAACGTCATATCCGTGACGGAAATACGTCAGAGGAGCCGTGGTGGACCCCGGCATAAAACACTTTCGTGTTAAAAAATAAATAAAAAACCTCCTTTCCCCCCTCTCTCTCCTCTAGGCATCCCTCCCCGCGGCAACCACACCCTCACTGCGCATGCGCCTTCCCTCCTCTCTCCCTTCCTACGCTCTCCCCTCTCTCCTCTAGGCATCCCTGCCCGCGGCGTCCACACTCCCACTGCGCATGCGCGTCCCCCCTATCTCTCCTCTCCTACGCTTCCGCCTCTCTCCTCTAGGCATCCCTGCCTGCGGCGTCCACACTCCCACTGCGCATGCGCGTCCCCTCCTCTCTCTCCTCTTCTACGCTCCCCCCCTCTCTCGCCTCGCGACGCCGACGCAGGCAGCGTCTGCTAGCGAGTTTCTTGGTTGAAAAAACCGACTGCTCGCGCTGTACAACCGTTCACTGGCCACTCCGTATATATGGCAATGGATTTCGACCTGCAAGGTGGTGCCGGTGGGAGATTTCTCCTGTGCGTTGTTGAACAATAAAAATTCGCAGCGTGCGCGTTAACTAAAACGGACTGCGGGTCTCTGTGTCCAGTCGGAGTCATCTGTCTCTCATTGCTCATTAGCTGCGATTGACATGTTCCAGTAGGAAACACCGCTCCATCACTGCGTGCTTTGCGCCTCCCCAGTTTTCTCTCCTGCGCAACGCTGCGATGAGCGCCAGCGTCAACGCCCCGCCAGTGTAAGCGTTAGCCCCCGCTGCTTCACATCTACACATGGTTTCCTTTAGTGGGAGATGGTGTAACTTTTAAATGAAGCATTTCTTGGCGAACTTCGGCGACTTTGAGCGTATCTATCTATCTATCTATCTATCTAGCCGCCTACGACTTTGTGCTCTCCTGGCCGTATCGTTAATGGGATTTATACCAAATTTGGTATGGCATATCATGACTGTATGACGAACATAAATGACTGGTCATATAATGAAAATCATGAATAACTTGTCATGAAAAGTATGACATGCCACGCTCATGGCGCGCTCGCGGCCGTTTCGTTAGCTTGATATACACCAAACTTTGGGATTGAGCGACGTGACTGTATGACGAACATAAATGACAAGGTGGTAATATGCAAATAATGACTTGCACGTAATGTACAACATGATTTACATGCCACGCTCATGGCGCGCTGACGGCCGTTTCGCTAGCTTGATATACACCAAATTTGGTATTGCGTGACGTGACTGTATGGCGAACATAAATGCCAAGTGGTAATATGGAAATCATGACATGTCATGTGCAACATGACTTGCATGCCACGCTCATGACACTCTCGTGGCCGTTTCGCTAGCTTGATATACACCAAGTTTGGTATTGAGGTACGTGACTGTATGACTAGCATAAATGACAGGTGGTAATATGAAAATCATGACCGCATGTCATATACAACATGATTTACATGCGACGCTCATGGCGCGCTGACGGCCGTTTCGCTAGCTTGATATACACCAAATTTGGTATTGACTGACATGACTTTATGACGAACATAATTGCCAAGTGGTAATACGGAAATCGTGACATGCTCATGTGCAACATGACTTGCATGGCACGCTCATGACACTCTCGTGGCCGTTTTGTAGCTTGATATGCAACAAACTTCGTATTTAGGGACGTGACTGTATGACGGACATAAATGACGTTTTAATATGGAAACCATGACATGTCATGCGCAACATGACTTGCATGCGACACTCATGGTACTCCCGTGGCCGTTTCGCTAGCTTGATATACACCAAATATGGTATTCAGTGACGTGATTTTATGACAAGGATAAATGACAAGTGGTTATATGCAAATCATGACATGTCATGTGCAACATGACTTGCATGCCACGCTCATGACACCTTGTAACGTTTTAGTTTTCAACCCAGCGTCGAATAAACAAGACGTTCTTTACTTCTGCTCCGCTTCCTGGTTTTCAACATCATGGTGCCGTAACCAGGATGTCAGGCTAACACTGTGGCTTTCAGCTTCGTAGACAAGTCTTCCGTAATGAAGCTGCGTTGACTGCCCCCCATCAATCAACATTCTTACGAGGTGTTTTCTTCCAGTGCCTTGAGCCCAAACTTGCGCGGTCTGCAGAAGCACTACGTTGTTGAGCGAGTCTGTACAGGTAGATGAGCTGGAAACAGTTGTTTGCACCTCTGTATTTTTCCTTCTCTATTCTGTGTCGCACATGGGTGTAATATGTCGTCCCTTACATTTCGCACAGCTTAATCTCTTCCAGCTTTTGCAATCCTTCGATCGGTGAAATGGTCTAGCGCATCGGAAGCAACATCCCAACTTGCGCAGCTTCTCTTTTTTCTCATCTAATGTTAGTTCAGCTGGGCAGGTGTCCACCGAGTGATCTTTGCCATCACAGAGCATACAACTCTCTGGAGAGAGTTTCACGGTTAACATAGATGCTGAACGTCGGTTATCTTCATTATATTTCGGTTTGCCGGTTGGGGCTCGTTCTCTGTGGTCAACCGTCATCAGCAACGCCTGTTCCCGGTTTCTCACTTCAAGGCTCAATAAATCTAGAATTCATCTAGTTATCCATTAGTACAGCTTCTATTTGTCGAAGCCAATGTGCGCTGAGTATAACGGAGTACCATTTCTTGTGGTAGGTTCTGTATTATGGCTGTTTTCAGTAACACTCCATACTCTTTCTCTTCAACACCAAGGCTACGGAGGGATCTCACGCGAGTTTGCGCCTCTTCATACAGCCTTTGAAGCCCTTCGAAATCTTCGCATGAGCGGACTTTACGTAGGTTTAGAAGCCGGCGCGTGTGGTCGTTGACAATCAGCGACTTACGGCCAAATCTTTCTTTGAGATCTATAGCTGTGCTATAACTTTCGTTGGTTGTGGCCAGGCCGCGAATAACCCGACAGGTAGCTCCGGAGGTACTTCAATTTGTCTACGTCGGCGAGGTGTAGGTTTTGGTGAATGGTCGACTCAAATTGATCCCAGAATTCAGGCCACTTAATGGGGTTACCATGAAACTTCGGTACATCGAGCTTAGGTAGCCTAATCTGGGCACGAGCTTGCTGAGAGTCATCATGAGATGCATGCGTAGCTACGGCTTGAGGTACGGATAAAATACGTTCAGCGTGGGACTTCGCGAGGACGATAGAATTTTGGTATTGCCCGACGCTTTGCATCTCATCCTCAAGGTTATCGTCAGCGACATGCTCTTCTATCTGGCTGTCAAGTTCCGTTAACATCGTTTCCTTTATCTTCAATAGGTTAAGATGGTCAGTTAGCTCACCAGTTGGCGTTGGTTCCGTCTGCATAAGAGTCGTCATCTCGTTGATGATCCTGGTGACTGCAGCTCGAACAGTAGTGCGTTTCCGTCGTAGCCTTTCCATGTCGTCGCGTCGGGAATCGCAGGGCTCGTGATGACGTGGATCGTTCGTTTCTCTCCCAACGTCGTCGCGTTGATCGCGTCGATAGGCCGTCCTCTTCACCGAGCTCGCTTCATCGTTAGGGGTCTTCCACTGTTCGTTTCATCCTGGTCACGGCACCATGATGTTGAGAACCAGGAAGCGGAGCAGAAGTAAAGAACGTCTTGTTTATTCGACGCTGGGTTGAAAACTAAAAGAAAAAAATGGAATGAAGGCGCGTGCTCGGGTCCACGCTCTCTTGTCACTTCTTCGTCTTCACCGCTCTTCCGAAATAATATTTAACACTATCATCTTTACTTCCCCCCTTCCCCATCCCTAAAGGCGTTGAGCCCGTGCCCCCACGACGGGAGGCAGAAAATAGCGTCCTTTTATTTTCTTCTTCTTTCTCGAATCTCTCTCTCTCTCTCCACCCCACCTCCTCGCGGGGGGCTCACCCGAGGAGAGGGTCCTCCCACCTCTTCGCGCTCACGCGAGAGGGGGGCAGAGTTGGCGCATGCTCTGTAAGGGCGGGGACACCGCACGCACACCGGATGGATCGAGCTCCCCTAAGAAATGCTTCGCATTTAAAAGACCGCAACCACGATATGTGAGAACATGCCCGTGCAGTGAGTGAAATAGCTCTCCGCATGTTCTCCAAGAGCCTTTATATGAATGCTTCAGGAAAATAAACGTAGTTGTTAGTTCACAGTCTTTCTGTCTCTCCTTGGTTCTTCTCGGTTCAAACCTTGCCCCCCCCCCCCCCCCCCCCGCCTTTCAAGTAGTGAATCAAGTAACCGGCGCGAAATATTTCTAGAACCGAACTGAACGTTTCGCGAGAAAATGGTAGTTTTACTGCGAAGCTCCGTGTAACAATGCCACTCGCTACTGCGTGCGTAGAAGACCCCCCCGCAGGGAAGAGAGATACTTGTGTAGTAAAAATAGAGCCCCCCGAAGGCGAAATCCATTCTATTCTCCGCCCCCCCCCCCCCCCCCCCCAGTGAATATATTAACCCCCCCGGAAAGCTTTCTGCACACAACGTCGTTTTGCACTGCCTAGATAAGGGGTCTCAAACACACGGCCCACACATCGCTATGTTCGCCCCATATATTTTTATTTTCATAATAAGTACGTTCATCAGCTACACATGCATGACTGGTCTAAAGCATTGTTCTAGTGAGGGACTCCATCTGGTCACCATGTGTTGAAGCGTAACCGTAAAACAAAAACAGTATTTCAGAATCGGCGTCCATTTTGCTCATTTTGGAGATCGGTCCCCAAATCTTCTTCAGAAATGACCCGTATATGGGAAATGTTGTCTTTTCAATGGTAGTGTTCGCCGACAATGTGTGCGACCCCCCCTCTGCCACAGCTCTTTTACATTCTTCCCTGACGTTCTTTCCTCGCGGGACTACATTCTGCGACTGCGGCCCGCTGCCTGGGATGAGTTTGAGAGCCCTGGCGTAGAGGCATCGCAAGCGCTCTCTGCTCCTGTGAAGGAAACACATAGCGACGGGACAGGCGCGTCGTCATGTGTTGCTTTCCCTTGTGCGATTGTGCTTAAGCGCTACAGAAGTCAAAACTGCGATTCGGCCTAGTTGGTCAAGATTGGCATTATCACAAATTGTTTTCGTTCTGCATTGTTAAAATCTTGTGTTCACACTGCTCATAGATCGTTTCACGACCAGGTTGCTCGGCTCCAGGACGCAGGGTACCCGTTATCTGTGATGCTGGCTGTAGGTATTAGGCTATTAAAGAAGCTTAAACAGGGAACGGGACCATTTTTGGAAACCGGTGGGCAGACTGATTCCAGCTCAAAGGTGGTAGCAATCCCTTATGTACACGGGCTATCACACAGAATAAAAAAGGTAGCTGGAAGTTACGATGTAAAGGTGGTGTTTTCGGCCAAAAACAAAATCGGAGGAGTGTGCGCGTTGGTCAACCAGAAATGTGACAGACCGAGCAGTGTACAAAAGGATTGTAGCATTAAACACAAGGTCCAGTTTGTTGAATGTGCAAATAATGTGTTGTACAGTGTACCTCTGACGTGTGGCCATGTGTATGTGGGGCAGACTGGCAGACGCATTAACACTAGGCTAAGGGAGCATGCGTCGAGTCTGAAAGGTCGCCCTTATACACATCTAGCACTGCATTGCAATGAGTGCGCTTGTACGCCTTGTTTTAATAACACTACCTTAGAATGTAGGCATCGAAAGCGAACTTCAAGAGAGATAATGGAGGCCTATCACATTGATAAGCTGAAAGAAAAGTGTGTTAGCCACCCTTCGGTCGCCTTGCTGGAGAAGGAAGTGTCGCTGTTGTCTGCTGTTCAGTGAGCATGTGATAGGTTGTGCCATGTGCGCAGTTCTAATGTTTCTTGTGACCAGATTGCACGGTTCCGAGGGTTATTAAGTGAACGTTTTTCAAAAAATAAACCAGTTGTTAGCTTGCGCCCGTTTGTGTCTCTCTTCTGTGTCCCCGTGTGCCTGCGCAAGTTTTTCAAGCTACAGAAGTCTCCGTTTTCTGCACCTGACCTGTTTTTAGTAAATCGGCCCACGATTTACCAAGCTACGACGTCATGATGACACTACATATTTTGGCGATCTGTGGCGTCGTGACGTCGCCATTTGATAATGTCATCACGTCGTGATGATTTTTTTCATCACTCGTGCTGACACCGCCGGCGGTCAATTTTTGCTTTTGATGAGGCCTGCGAAGCTACTGTCTTAAAGGCCAACTGCACCAAATTTTCACTTGGGCAGAATTGGCTCGGAATGCCTGGTATATGTTGGGTAAGCAATGATAACGGCAGTGAAAAAGCAATTGCGTATTTCATTTATAATGGGTGCTTAATTGTCAGCTTCAGACGACGCGGAGACCTAGGGATGTGCCCGGGCGAATCGGACACAAGCGGAAATGGCGTCAATCGCAGCTCACCACCGCTCGTGAGGAGAACTCCCTGCAGCCGCATCCCTTCCTTTTCTGCGTGACGGCCCTCTACGAGCGGATAATTGAGATGAGCTAACGAGTACGGGGCCGCAGGCTGCTGGAACATATGTTACGAGTGGGACCAGCTTTCACGCTTTTCCGAAAAGCGTAGAAGTCCAAAAGCTGCGGGTTATCGGAGTGAGGCGAAATGAATGGGAGGTATCGAAGAGCGCGGTGCTTTACACGGCGCACTTCAAAGATGACGAATGTAAACATGGCCGGTGTCTCTACGCCCACATACTGTCGAAACTGAAAAGAATGTTGAATCCTGACGCAGTGCTTTGAATATTCAGCCACTGCAGACAAGACAGCGGGAACCACCGACCAGTACTTGGAGAAGCGCTGTCAACGAGAGATATTCTGCCTGCGTGTTTCACTCGCTAAATTATAGTGTGACGCTATTCCGAAGAAAACCGATAAAACGACTCCCGCGAAGCGCTAGACTAGCTGCGCCATCAATGCGCGAGTAATCAATGCTCCAAAAGCTGATCGGCTCGCTTCCAGCTGCGTTATTTTAACCTTTATAATTATAAGTTAAGTCTTGCGTTCAAACGAGAATTAAAAGAAAACTTAAGGGGAGGTGCGATTCGGAAAAAAAATCCACGCATATCCACGAAGTGAATGATGATGAGTGGGCAAAGCACGGCGATTGTTCGGTAACCGTGAATCTCCCGTGACATGGCCCCCCTCGCTCATGAAAATGAGTGACAGCGCGTGTATACATTATATACAATTTTATTTTGGTCATAATTGGTATGTCGTATTGAGTTCTGGATTCCGCTTTCCTTTCATTATCACCGCTTTGTGGTCCGTGAAATGTAGAGCCAATGGTTCTTCGATCGGATCTAACCTGAAGTTTTTTTAAAGACGATAGTCTTTCTTGGGATACTTAACCGCAAAAATTTTGGTCTGTATGTACGTCTGTCTGTCTGTCTGTCGGTAACCCGATTGAGCTTCTCGGCCAAAGTTTCACTTCTTTCTGAACGCCCAGCCATCTTGAACTGGTGTTCGCGTTCATATTTGTGAACATATTCGATCAAAAAGCAAATACTACGCATTGCTGAGGCACAGCATTAATATGTAAGTGTCAGGACGTGTGTTCTTTATTAGAAAATATATAGGTACGCAATTCTAAAGACCCTAGTGTTTTTTAGGCTGTCTCAGGCAAGGCAAAACATAGTAGTACGGCCGGCACAAGCTGTTTTACAAAGAGCTGTGCAGTGAGCACGGACAACGCCGCACGCCGACAAGGCTCGGTCTTAAGGTGCTTCGCCCCTAAAAGTTCCGTTAATCTGTAGCCTAAGGCAGTGAAATTTTCGCTGCATATATATGATTTTATGCTGATTTCAAATATGTAATTAGTTTTATAGTAAGTTGTACAATTTTCGTTTTGTGCCACGACAATGTGTAAAATTTAGTTCTTTTTGTAGACTTTTCTTTTGCCAATAAATGTTTATCGTTCTAATCATTATTTGCTCATATTATCTGTAGAATGCAAATAACTATCAAGAAAGCGCGTATAAGACATTTTAATGCACAAGAAAAATTGTAATGTGAGAAGCCTTGGAATGCTCAGACCATACTAATTGCTTATTTTAGGTTTGTAATCAGTATACTGGGTGATATCAAGTTTTGAAGTAGATACTTGCACTCTGGACATACTGAGAAATATGTGGGCAAAATTTCATCCCGATCTGGCTATCAGAAGTACCAAAAACATGATGTAAAAGCTCATGAAGTTGCCCAGAATTGTGTCTTGAGAAAAACGTATTTTAAAGGTATAAGTGAAAGCTCATTCATCTATGCGGAAAAGATTTGTCATTTAAGATGATTTATTCCATCATGACAGCTTGGCAATCATGGTTATTTTGAGCATGTGACTTCAGTGAACCTCTCATGCAAAATGTAATGGCAAGCAGCCAGGTGACAATTTCCAAGGGACTCTAGACAATCGGGACTTCTTCGATTTTTAGTAGCCACCTTGTGCTCTGTAAAAGCGATTTTGACCTACATCGAGTTTAATTACAATCTTCAGTTTTTTTTGTCGTGAAAGTACAGAAACGAAACTTGTGAAAGCAAAAAAAAAAAGAAAAATAGGTAATTTTTGAAAACAACTTGCGTTTTTCGACTCGCATCTCCCCTTAAGGTTCTTTCGTGAGCTATCTAATCTAGCAGAAAACACGCATTCATATGGCACTCGTCACGCAGAACAGTGGAAGGTGGTCACTGCACGGGCAAATTATTCTATGCAAAGAATATCGCACACACTACCGACTCTTTTAAATTCATTTAATAAGTTAGACATTGAATTACGAAATACCGCTGCACGATTGCTGCGCGAACATTACATCAGTGCATACTCCCATAGTAAGTAAGAGTGTGTTTTTTTCATTGTTTTAATTCTTTGTATCTTTGTATTTCTGTATTTTTTGAATTCTTTGTATTTTTCAATTCTTCTGAATTTTTTGTATGCTGATTATGCTTTCTGTATTATGATCTTCTTCTTTTCTTTCTGAACATGTGTGCTATCGGTGCCTGCACTGTAGAGGTGGCTGCGGGCCTCTGTCAAGTTGCTTGTACTTCAAGCGACTTTTACCCGCACGCTCCTCCATCCTTGATGGAAATAAAGACGTTATTATTATTATTATTCAAAGCAACCAAGTTCGACAGAAATGTAATCGTACTCGGTTCAAAGCAATTCAAGCACATAAATGTATTATAAGAAAACGAATTGTGCTACGTTGGGTTTAATGTTTTGGGCGCAGTCAGACAGACTAGTGTTCCCAGAAATGCAGGGACGCTGTCGGTAGACACGGGAGTGTGCCAAACCGAATATCGGTATCGAGAACAGCGCCGTCTTACCGTCCCTAGTCTATCAACGAAGCGAGAATACACGAAACGTAAACCAGCAGCACCATTTATTGTCAACCAGCGAGTTCTGCAAGACAGCAGGACGAGATGGTAGGCGCGAAGTGTGCAGCCCTAATTTAGGGACACGCTTTAACGAACATTTATGATCATGTATCCTTCCACGGTGCACGTTTACATAGATTGATTTTTTTCATCACCATCTAAAGAGAAAACACTGGGGCGTGGCCGCAAAGCGCTTTAACTCTCACTTATATTATTGCACACTAATATGGGGAAACGAAACGTTATCAAACTTACGGCAAATATTCTTGATCCAGAAAAAAGCACTTCGTTCAAGAGAAAACGCTCCGTTCCTGGAACACACGGAACCTTTGTTCCTCAAACATAAAATTTTGAAGGTTCACAACATATACAAACAAAAACTACTGAGAACATACAAAATGCTACATTAGGGAGAAGAGAAGTATTCGAAGTAATAGCGAATCTTCGCGCAAATGCAATTACATATCCGTTCAGGTATCACCCTCCATACCACTTTGCTTTCTCGCGTACCCATTATAGGAAAGAAAAACTTGATTATGTACTTGCCACTACACTAAATGAACTAGACAAAAAAAAATGTTGACGTTCTTAACATTAGTAAAAAACCTTACTAGACCTGTTAATGTAGATGTGTTGGAACTACTCATGTTTCTTTGTGTGCAGTAGTTTCTTACGTACATGTTTTTTCTTTATGTACTCTTTTTACTAATGTGATCGTAAATTAAAAACATACATTGTTGTTTTTTTATTACAACATTGTTGATTGTATAACTGCCTTTGATAAAAGCATTGTATATACTATGGCTAGATATGCTGATATGTTTCATCCTGTCACTGCTGCCGTGCGGGTGACCAGAGGTTAGTCAAGCTGCGCAAGCGCAGCTTTTTTCTCTGGTCCCCTAGTTTCGCATTTACGGTGCACTGTATTGTCTACTGCGAAAATAAAATTTGAATTGATTGATTACTTCGGAGTGCAGAGCAGACGATTCGCCTGCATCGGTCTGTTGGGCTGCTGTCTACGTCACTTCCGGCCAGCTGTAATCGCTTCGTTTTTTATTAGTATGAAAAATTGCGCTTTTGGCGAGTTTTTTTCTTAGGTAACCACTTGCACTTCGAAGGTGAAATTTGGCAGGTAGAATTATCTCCAGCTGGACAGCCTATAAAACGGCCTTTTGAGGTGTTCACAATTTCGTTGCAGTTGGCCTTTAAAACATAAAATCGAACCAGCTCCAATCCGTGAAAGCCGCCGAAACAACGAAGTGCTACGTACCTTCGTGAGGCTATAGCATTCGTTTGCTTTTCAAGTCTTGTCTAGCTATTTCTGTGCTGTATCACTGTTCTTTATTTCCTACTCTATGTCAAACTATGTGATGGTAGTAGCACTCTATTGTACTATTGCATCTGCTTGTACAGTTCCATGTGCTGTTGGCCATTTTGTCAGGCATTACATTTTTTCTCTAAGTTTCAGCAGTTCACACTAAAGATTGCTTTGTTCGTAAGGTTAAACCATGCAGATCCCGCGTGATGATAGCTTATTCACGGCCGTGTTTGAACGCTACGGTAACGTTCCAGCGTGGCCGTGGCCAATTCCACACCGGCACTAGCCCAAAATGCGTATTTCTAGAACGTTCCTCTTTGTTTGGTATTCCGCTAAGCGCAAAAAATTTTGCGGGAAGCGGCACACCATGTGCGAACCGCGCATGCACGCGCCTTACCGCAGGCGCCCGATAAGCGTAAAAACATCGCCAACAGCGGTCGCGTTCACCTCCAATCTATGAAACGGCCGTCGTACGCTCAGTAGCTTGTTAGCTCCGAAAATAATGCATGCATCTGCTTTAAATTCGTGTCCTGAAGATTCTACAGCAAAGTATTTGTGTCGATTCGGCAGAATTCTCGAGAGCCATGCGCAAATAATTGATGCTTCAGGCCATGCCCGCAGATAGGAGGAGGTACCTTAGCCTCCCCACCCCCACCTGAAATCCTGACGGAGGGGGTGTTTTACCGCAAATAAGCAATGAAAAGAGGTGATTTTCTAAAATAGTCAACGTCCTCAGCAAGCCCCCCCCCCCCCCCTCCCCCCACGCACACTCCCTAAAAAATTTCCTGGCTAGGAACCTGGTCTAGGATTCATGATCGGCGATGGGCACTTCCTGAATCTTCAAGGGCATGGATTGCACGTCTGCTAGTTTACGTGTACCCTCCATAGGAGGGGCCACTTGACGTCGGTGGTTTGTTTATCGCTTGTTTCAAAATATAACGCAAGGCGAATGAAGCGAGCAAAAAGTGGACGGAAGGCTGACCGCCGCCATAGCTCAGTTCGCAGGGCATCGGACGCGTAATTCGAAGGTCGAAGGTTCGGTCCTTGCTGGCGGCAAGTTATCTTTTCGTCCACATGTCTTCCTTCACTTTTACATTACAATTACTACCAATAACACCCCCTATACTTTCCTTGGCATTATTGTCTGTTAGTTGTCATGATTACTGTATCTAAGAAAGAAAAACGAGCCCTTAAATTTACACTTATTTCTTTCATTCACAGCGAGGATCTCGTTCTGGCAGACTTGATGCATTGAGGTAGTATGCGAGGGATTATTGGTCAGCTGTCAGCTCGTAATAAGGTCACGTGCTACGTGACGCCAACAGGCAAGAAAACAGTGTTCCACACTCGCCGTAATGGCTATTGGCAGCGCTGACTGATTCTCCCACGTTTAAATGCATATATATAGATAGGCGTGCGCACGGGGAGGGGGGGGGGGGGGGCGCAAAGCCAGCCCATACATTGACAGAATAGAGATGGGGGGCGCTTCGACTCCGGGGGGGGGGGGGGGGGAGGCGCAAGGTCAGCCCCATCCATTGACGTAATAGCGAGGGGGGGGTGCTGCGATGAACCTTCGCCCCCCCCCCCCCCCCCCCCTGTAGGAGAACCCTGCGCACGCATGTGTATATGTACCCTATAAAGCTGATAAAGGGATGACCGCCGGCGTAGCTCCGTGGTACAGCATCGGACGCGTTATTCGAAGGTCGCAGATTCGGTCCCTGCCGGCGGCAAGTTATCTTTTCGTCCACTTTTTTTATTGCGATAGCAATTATATGGACACTCGCGGCTGGTTTTCGCCGTCGGCGTCGGCGTCGGCGTCATTTGCCGTATATGTATATACACGACAGTATACATATAACACGACATGACACGACATATGACACGACAGTATATATATAATCGGCCCCGCCCGTGGTTCGTGAGCGTGAAAAGACGCGAGGGGGGGGGGGGGGGTCCCTCGAGCGACCTTCGATTTTACGAGTGGGGGCGCGCGCGTTATCTCCCCTTCTCGGCGGCCGACAGCGGGCGGGGGGGGGGGGGGGCGACGTTCGATTTTACGAGCGCGGGCGCGCGCGTTATCTCCCCTTCTCGGCGGCCGGAAGCGGGGGGGCCGGTGTACCCTTCTACGTGCTGCGCTCTCAACGCGAAGAGAATTCTCTTAAACAAGCGTTTTCTAGAGTTGCGTGAGATCGGATCCAAAAAGAGTTAGCTGCCAGCCTCACTTCGTATAACATTACAATTTTTTGCTATCGCATTCATTGCTTCACCCTTGCGGTGAAACTGTGACTTTTTTCTTGACATTTACATTACAATTACTTCAAATAACATCCCCTAAACTACTTTCGTCAAAAAGCTCTTGCTCGTGACATTGGCACGTGTAGTTTGTAGTGTCCGTGGATGAGAGAGCAAGTCTGCTATCGAGACAACCCTGGAGTCCTTGCGCTGCTCGGAGGGGATGGCGTCAAGGTCGATGGAAGAAAGAGTAAGCTCAGATACTGAGAAGCTAGCATTGTCGTTAGCCAAGTTCATTAGCCAACGAGAGCGTCGACGTCCGAATGTAGTCGTACACTGCGATACAGAACGCGGATGTCACATTTCTGCAGGCAAAGTGTCCAACGTGCAAGAAAGACAGAGGGATCCTTTAACAGGACAACCAACAAAGTGCATGATGGTCGGCGACGACATCAAATGCGCTACCATACAAATAAGTCCGGAACTTTGTCAGGGCCCGACAATTGGTAGGGATTCTTTTTTCGTAACGGTGTAATTGGTCTCGGCTTTAGTACGCCTACGACTCGTATATGCTACTACATATTGCCGCATCCAATATGCAGCACGAGAACAACGAAGAGCACGCGCAGCCAGAGAGAAAGACGGGGTTCTCGTCCGATCAGCTTGCCAGTGCTTTGTGTAATTAAAGTGAGCTGTCCTGCATTCGACTTCTGCTGTGTCTGCGTCGTGACGCTGGTGGAGGTGCGGGGTACATGTTCAAGACACCTGCCAACAGCCCCGCACCTTGCCCTCAAAGGCCTCCGCGCGTCGATACACCCGTTCACTGCACTAGCCGCCGTCTGTTAGGCCTGAGCTCGAGTTCGGTCCTTTGGCAGAAAGCATGACCGCGCCTGGAAGCAGTGACCCCAACATGACCAGCCCCAGCACGACACAGGTGACTGTTTTGAACCCTCACATTCCTGTGGACTTCCATGGCAACCCATATGAGCACGCAGATGACTGGCTCTAGGAGTTCGAGCGCACAGCCAACGTTAACGGGTCAAACGCCGCACAGAAATTACGCTACGTGTATTTCCCCCTTCAAGACGGAGCCCGAACACGGTTCACGAATCGCGTGTGGTCGTCTTGGGACGAGTTCCGGCGGAAGTTCCTCGTCACGTTCGCAAGCACCGAAAGAGGAGAGTTTGCACAGCGAAGTCACTGATTCAGAAACCAAATGAATCCGTTGCGATGTTTGTTGAAGACATGGCGCGGCTATTTCATCGAGCAGATCCCAGTATGTCCGAAGACAAAAAGGTCAGCGACCTCATGCGCGGCGTTAAGGAGCAGCTCTTTGGTGGTCTCGTGCGATACCCACCTACAAGCGTCGACGAATTTTCGAAGGAGGCCACAGCCATCGAACGCGCACTGCAGCTACGCTACCGTCAGTATGACCGCCTAACCAACAGTGCACCAATCAGCGCGACAGCCGTGACCACAGTGACAACACCTGACGAGGGTTCTTTGTGCCAATTGATACGAGAAATAGTACAAGAAGAGATCAAGAAGCTCGTTGCCAAGCCGAATGAATGGGCAATTGCGTCAGTTACAGAAGTTGTGTGCCAGAAGATTAGGCAAGCGCTTTCGATTCCCGAGCCGAACACCAACACTCCCAGAGCAAGCTACGGACATTCTCCGCCGACAGCCATCTAATGTGCCGACAACGCAGCAGTACCACCAGCAACAGCCGCCGACAGCGCCTTGGCACCACAGGGAAACTTCGACACCGATGCGACCAGCCATCTAACGTGCCGACAACGCAGCAGTACCACCAGCAACAGCCGCCGACAGCACCTTGGTACCACAGGGAAACTTCGACACCGATGCGACCAGCCATTTAACGTGCCGAAAACGCAGCAGTACCACCAGCAACAGCCGCCGACAGCGCCTTAGTACCACAGGGAAACTTCGACACCGATGCGACCACCACTGCGCAAAACCGACATTTGGCGTACCCCTGATTATAGGCCCCTGTGCTTTCATTGTGGGGAAGCAGGCCACATCGTTCGGTATTGCCCTTATCGCGTCGCAGGGTACCAAGAATTTCCGTCCACTACTTCTCGGCGCCATTTCAACGGAACACCTGACGTCGATACGAGTATGACAACCTCCCGGGACGTTTCTTCTGGGTTCCGGTCGCGCTCTCCCTCTCCTGGAATGCTATTCTCCAGCCACTAGACGCAGCACCACTGAAATGCCGTGAGTGAGATCTCCCAGTCCACGCCGGGGAAACTAAAAGCAGCGACCTCAGGGGGAAGGTTGCCACTCGTCGAAGTGCTGAAAATTCCCCATTACTGCCGAACGAAGAACCGAAAATTTCCAATGATTCGATGAAAGACGAGGTTGTTACCGCCGTCATTGCACTTACGATTGACGGTCATGACGTGACGGCACTGGTCGACACTGCTGCGGACTTTGTCGATAATGAGTGAGAATCTGGCAGACAAGCTCCGGAAGGTGAGAGTGGAATGGACGGGACCGCAGATTAGAGGAGCTGGAGGGCAGCTACTCACACCTACTGGAAAGTGCACCGCAAGAATCAAGATAGGGGATTCATCATTCGTCGCAACTTTTGTCATTCTTTCTCACTGTCGCAAACAGGCAATCTTGGGGATGGATTTCCTGCGTGAATGCGGTGCCGTCATCAACATACCGGACGGTGTACTGACCTTCTCAGTGAATCAAAGCGCAGCGCTACACCGAAATTCCTTGCGCGTCATCGACGACGTGACCGTAGCACCGTTATCGTGCCGCCTCGTTTCTGTCACGTGCAACACGCAGAATACTGGAGAAGGTGTCGCTGAACAAGTATCGACGCTTTTACTCTCTCGAGGTGTTGCCATTGCCAGAAGTCTCGTCAGCGTTGTGTACGGGCAAGCAGAGGTCCTGCTGACGAATTTCAGCAACGAGCGACGACACATTACAGAAGGCACCACAGCTGCCTACTTCGACAAGATTGCCGAAATCCGCGAGTGCTTTGCAGTGCAACAGGAAGAGCCGCAAGCCGCGTTAGCTCCACCACCTGTTGACGTGAGCATGGATTTATCGCCCCCCGCAGAGACAGCGTCTAGTGGATCTTCTTCACCAGGTCAAAGATTGCTTCTCATCGACTTCGAGGGTCAATCAAATGCCACTGACGAGGCACCGGATAATAACGGAGGAGACGGCAAGGCCAATTCGACAAAACCCATACCGCGTAGCACCGAAAGACCGCGAAGCAATCCAAGAACAGGTGAAGAAAATGCTCGACGATGACGTCATTCAGCCGTCAAAAAGCCTTTGGGCATCGCCGGTAGTGCTGGTTAAAAAGAATGACGGCAGCTTGCGCTTTTGTGTCGACTACCGCAAGCTTGACAGGCTGAGGAATGCACGCTACTTCACGTCGATGAACCTCAAAAGTGGATATTGGCAAATTGAGGTCGATGAGCGCGACAGAGAAAAGACTGCTTTTGTAACGCCTGACGGGCTTTATGAATTTAAAGACTTGCCCTTCGGGTTGTGCGCAGCTCCAGCAACATTTGAGAGACTGATGGATACCGTTCTATCAGGCCTTTAGTGGCAGACGTGTCGGGTACATCTCGACGACGTCATTGTTTTCTCGGAAACATTCGAGGAACACCTAAGAAGGCTTCTTTCGGTATTCAGAGCAATACGGTCTTCCGGCCTGACACTGAAACCCGAGAAATGTCACCTCGGTTTGAAGGAACTCCAGTTCTTAGGCCATGTTGTGAGCCACGAAGGTGTTCGACCTGAACCCGACAAGATTGCGGCTGTCAGAAAGTTCCCCGCCCAAACAGATGAGAAAGCCGTGAGACGTTTTCTTGGCCTCTGCGCATACTACCGAAGATTTATTGCCAGTTTCTCCCACATAGCCTCACCGTTAACACGCCTAAAAAGAGAAGACGTTTCCTTCGTATGGGGTGACGATGAACAAGCCGCATTTGACGATTTCCGACGACGCCTGCAGACACCACTTGTGCTTGCTCACTTTGACGAGGACGCTCCCACCATGATCCACACAGATGCCAGCAACGTGGGTTTAGGAGCTGTGCTCGTCCAGTGGCAAGACTCAGCCGAGCGGGTGATCGCATACGCTAGTAGGACGCTTTCCCGTGACGAGTCCAACTACTCCACAACGGAAAAAAATTACACCATCTCCCGCTAAAGGGAACCATGTGTAGATGTGAAGCAGTGGGCGCTAACGCTTACACCGGCGGCGGCGTTGACGCTGGCGCTCATTGCAGCGTTGCGCAGGAGAGAAAACTGGGGAGGTGCAAACCAGGCAGTGATGGAGCAGTGTTTCCTACTGGAACATGCCAATCGCTGCTAATGGGCAATGAAAGACAGAAGACTCCGACTGGACACAGAGACCCGCACTCAGCTTTTAGTTAACGCGCACGCTGCGAATTTTTATTGTTCAACAACGCTCAGGATAAATCTCCCACCGGCACCACCTTGGAGGTCAAGATTCATTGCCATATATACGGGGTGGCCAGTGAACGGTTGTGCAGCGCGAGCAGTCGGTTTTTTCAACCAAGAAACTCGCTAGCAGACGCTGCCTGCGTCGGCGTCGCGAGGCGAGAGAGGGTCCGGGAGCGTAGGAGAGGAGAGAGAGGGGGGTGACATGCATGCGCAGTGGGAGTGTGAACGCCGTGGGCAGGGATGCGTAGAGGAGAGAGGGGGGGAGCGTAGGAGAGGAGAGAGAGGGGGGGGACGCGCATGCGTAGTGGGAGTGTAGACGCCGCGGGCAGGGATGCCTAGAGGAGAGAGGGGGGGAGTGTAAGAGCGGAGAGAGGAGGGGAGGCGCATGCGCAGTGAGGGTGTGGTTGCCGCGGGGAGGGATGCCTAGAGGAGAGAGAGGGGGAGAGGAGGTTTTTTATTTTTATTTTTTAAAGGGTTTGCGCATGCGCAGTAAGGGTGGGCACGCGGCACACCACCACCACCACCACCACCGGATTAAGCTTCGCCATAAGATGCTTCACATCTAAAAGAATGTCTTGCTGTCGTATGGGCAGTTATGAAGTTTCGCCCATATCTCTACGGCCGTTCCTTCCACGTAGTCAGCGACCATCATTCCCTCTGCTGGCTGACCAACTTGAAAGACCCGTCTGGTCGGCTAGCACGGGGGAGCTTGCGCCTTCAAGAATTTGATATGACGGTCGTGTATAAGTCGGGACGGCAGCACTCCGACGCCGATTGCTTATCAAGGTCACCGATAAAGCGCGGCGATGTCACAGAAGATGATGACATGGCGTTTGAAGGAGTCGTCGACACCACCACGATTTCGTGCAAGCAGAGGGAAGACAACGAGTTGCTTGCCCTTATCGAATTTTTGAATGGCCGGACTTCAAGCGTCCCTAGAACGTTTGCAAGAAGCCTGGCGTCATTCACCTTGTAGTCCGGCCAACGTCCGGACTTCAAGCGTCCCTAGAACGTTTGCGAGAAGCCTGGCGTCATTCTATTTGCGCAGTGGTGTACTCTATAAGAACTTTTCTTCAAGACGAAGCACCCACGTGCTTATCGGCCAACGTCCGGTCACCTCGGATACACGCGTACATTGGCCAGAATCCAACAGAAATACTACTGGCCAAGGCTTCCCGCTATTATGAAGAATTACATGCGGACGTGCCTCGATTGTCAGCGACGGAAATCGCCACCTCTAAAACCAGCTGGATTGCTACAAACAGTTCAAGTGCCCACGGTGCCTTTTGCCCAAATCGGAATGGACCTTCTCGGACCATTTCCGACTTCACATACAGGAAACAAGTGGGTAATAGTCGCCACCGATTATCTTACGCGCTACGCGGAAACAAAGGCTTTTTCAAGCGGCACCGCAGTAGAAACCGCACGATTCTTCATAGAAAATATCGTTCTTAGGCACAGTACTCCGACAGTCATAATAACGGACCGAGGTACCGCTTTCACGGCCGCGCTCCTGAAGACAGTGCTTGAGCTCAGCGGAACAGCCCATCGAAAAACCACCTCTTACCACCCGAAAACCAACGGCTTAACAGAACGCCTCAACAAGACTATTGCCGACATTCTCAGTATGTACATCGACGTAGATCATAAAAGAATCACGCCGTATCCACGAAGTGAATGATGATGAGTGGGCGAAGCTCGATCGTTTTCATCTATGGCAGAAAGAGAATGTGTGGTCTGGAACGCGCTTATACTTCATGGTCATCAGCGTCATCGCCATCGTTATCACGTGTAGTGGGTACATTCCACTATACTGGAACGCTGGTGGCTACTACATACATACATCGGGGACGCACGACCCACGGCTTAAGGAGCTTCGCCCCTAACATTGGGATGACATTCTACCGTACGTCACGTTCGCCCATAATATAGCTCAGCAAGGAACTACGCGAAGGATGGCATTTAGTCTTCCTCATGGCCGTGAAGTGACGGCCATGCTTGATGCCACGTTACTGCATGACGGCAATGATACAGACTCGGACGCTGAAGCTTTTACTCGACGAGCTGAAGAAGCGAGGCAGCTTGCGCGCGTCCGAATCACCCGGGAGCAGAATTACGACGCACAACGCTATAATCTGTGACACCGATACGTCATCTATCAGCCAGGCGAGAAAGTGTGGGTGTGGATTCCTATCCGCCGGCAGAGACTTTCTGAAAAATTACTGAAGATGTATTTCGGTCACTACACAGTTGTACGACGCCTAAGTGACGTTAACTACGAGGTCATTCCCGACAGTCCCTCGCGCACTCGCCACCACAAACCAGAAATCGTGCATGTTGTGCGAATGAAGCCCTATTGTTCGCATTGACTTGTGCCATAGTCTACAGCACCGTCTTTTGTAGTAGAGAACCGGGGCGATTCTCTCTGAAGGGAGGCAAATGCCGCATCCAATATGAAGCACGAGAACAACGTAGAACTAGAGAGAAAAACGAGGTTCTCGCCCGATACAAAAGCCGTGAGACTTAGCGCGTTGATCAAAAGAACGTACAAAAAATCACAGCATATCCACGAAGTGGACGATGGTGAGTGAGCGAAGCTCGGAGGGATCATTCGGGTAACCGTGAATCCCCCCCGTGCATTGCCCACTCGATCATGCAAAGACGTGACAACACGTGTCACGTCTTTGCATGATCCTGGGTGTTCCATCGTGAGCTGGGCACGAGCGTCGCCGACTTGTGTTCCGGGCGCTCCCAGCCTCAGCGACAACGCGAGTTCGCGTTCCACGACAGAGGAAGGCGATGCCACCTACTCAGACGCCGAAGTCCACACCAGTGCTCGACGCAACGCCTCGCCTCCGCATGCATCGCCACAGAACGCTGCTGTGAGTTGTGAAACGCGTCCTTGGCTATGGGTTGTACCGCCGTGAGTACCGGAGCCGCCGCATGCTCCGCAGATATCGGCTGCCCTGGTTTCGCGACTCCGGGCGAAAGAGAAAGCGCGCCAAGAGCGAGCCCCTTTTCTTATTATAACAGCGCCATCTATCATCTTTAATCATCAACGTATACGAAGAACCACTAACGCCATCTAGTGATATTATTTCCAAGGACATATACACACAAGGCCATCTATTGAGCAATTGATAAACTAGAGGTGGCTACATACTCTGTACGGAGAAGGGAACGACCTACACCCTGAGGAGCTTCGCCCCTCAAAAGCTGAATTTGTGGTCGAATCTGCAAACAGCACTACTCATAGTCCATGGTGGAATACAGATTGCGCACGCGACTTCCGACGACGACAGGAGGCTTGGAAAAAACTTATGTATAACCAGTGTCCCCGAAATTGGTCTGATTACAAGTTTTACGCCGCAAGTATTAAACGCACAGTTTCTTTACCTAAACAAGAATATGATAGAAAACACAATGATTTCCTTTCAAAACCCAAGAAGAAAAGTGCACTGTTTAGGTTTCTGAGATCACGTAAAATTCTGCCATCCCCAACTAATGTAGATTGCGAAATTAATGTTGCCAGAGGAAATGAAGGAATCTTTCGAAGTCATAGCAAAATGCCTTGAGTGTCGATTTACGTCAACTATGTTGTACGATCTGCAAACACCAGCGTTAATATTGGATTTTAAGAAAGTTACATTGGAAGAATTAGCTCAAGTTATTCAAGAGTTGCCCTTGTCAGCTCCAGGTCCGGACGGTATTACAGTAGCCATGATAAAATATTATTCAAATTATGCCATGTTAACCTCCTAAACACTGTAAATTATTCGTTAAACAACGCCTGGATTCCATACGATTGGAAATTAGCAAAAACATTTCCGATACAAAAAAGACAAGGATTAGGCTATAATAGAAAACATACGACCTATTTCACTTACTTCTAATATGGTAAAACTCATACAGAGGGTGCTCCATAAGAGAATTACAATCTGGATGGCGGAAAATTTATTATTAAACCCAAATCAAAGTGGTTTCAGAGCAGACTGCTCAATATGGTGTGCTCACGCAGATTTGGAAAGCCGCATTCAACTCGCTCGCAAATGAAGGCAGCATGCCGCTCTAGTGACTTTAGACATAGCCAAAGCATATGACAGCGTGCAACATTCAGTTTTGTTGGACATCCTACTGAGCCACAATTTCCCAAAGTATATGATTGCATGCTTCAGGGAATTGTTGAAGAAAAGATAATTTTATTGTTTTAAAGATGGCTGTGCATCGTCGAAGTTCAAACGAACTCGCGGAGCCCCCCACGGAGCTGTCTTGTCTCCAATCTTATTTTAAATATTAATGAGTTCAATACCCAACTGCCAGGACGTGCAAGTATATGTGTATGCAGAAGATATTGCATTCTTCGCGGCAGATAGTGACATAGATTCTTTATATAAAAAACTGCAGAGATATATGAATATGCTAGAGATATGCTTAGAGACAGTTTGCATGTCCTTAAATGTAAATAAAAGCGCAGTGTTAGTTTTTCCTTTAGCAGATCCCATCTCAATTACAATAAGTTATAAACACGAGCCCATTACCCAGGTTGAGTCGCTTAAATATTTGGGAATAATTTATAACGATAAACTAAACTGGACTCCCCACATAGAGAGTATTGCAGCTAAGGCACAACGTGCCTTAGGCATGTTACGTAGATTGAGCAGCAGACGTTATGGACTACGTAGAAACACACTGGTTATGATATTGTCACGTGGTCGTGACGTCGACGAAGGCAAGAGTCGGCGTGTCAAAGAAGAAACTCTTTATTAGGCCGAACTTGTGGCCGGAAAACTGAAGGTCAGACTACAGCACTACACACTGCCAGTGATAGCGGCGAACAGAGCGTCGGCCGTCGATAATCTGAACATCGTTGGAGCGCGCCGGCTTTTATGCATCACGCGTCGAACATTCTAGCCTTATCACTGGTCATCGCGCAAGCTCTGGAATAATCTCGAGTGGTCGCGTCTTGCGCGCAATCTTAAAAAAAGATCGACAATAATCGAGAAGCTTCTCGAATGCTAAGGCGTGGTCTGCGCCGAGCGTTACTGACAGTCTTTGCGGGCGGAAACCGAATACAGCAAACGCGAAAATAAGAAACGCGCGTGGCAATGCCCCACTCTGAAAAAGCATCGTCCCGATGCTTAAAACGGAACACGGGGGAAAAATGCATGCAACAATAAACAACAACAATAAAGCAAGAAAGCACAATAATAAAGCAATAGGTGCAGTCCTCAGGTTCACTAACGCGCGTAGTACGGCTTGAGGCGTACGACATGGACGACTTCAGGTCGCGCACGGCGCCGTTGGGAGTTCGTAATGCCGTCCGGGACAACCTCGTAGTCCAGAGCGCCTAGACGTCGAAGCACTTTGTATGGCCCGAAGTATCGCCGAAGAAGTTTTTCACAAAGTCCACGTCGGCGTATCGGCGTCCACACCAAAACGCGGTCGCCGGGCTGGTATTCCACGAAGCGTCGTCGAAGGTTGTAGCGGCGGCTGTCGGTCGCCTGCTGATTCTTGATACGTAGGCGGGCGAGTTGTCGGGCTTCTTCGGCGCGCTGTAGGTAGGCGGTGACGTCGATGTTTTCCTCGTCAGTGACGTTTGGTAACATGGCGTCAAGCGTCGTTGATGGGTTCCGTCCGTAGACCAACTTGTACGGCGACAGCCTGCGTCGTTTCTTGCACTGCCGTGTTGTATGCGAAGGTCACAAACGGAAGGATGGCATCCCATGTCTTGTGCTCGACGTCGACGTACATGGCCAGCATGTCGGCGATGGTCTTGTTTAGACGCTCGGTGAGGCCGTTGGTCTGTGGGTGATAGGCGGTGGTGCGGCGGTGGCTTGTTTGGCTGTATCTCAAAATGACCTGAGTTAGCTCTGCAGTAAAGGCCGTACCTCTGTCGGTGATGAGGACCTCTGGGGCGCCATGACGCAGGACAATGTCTTCAACGAAGAATTTCGCTACCTCGGCTGCACTGCCTCTAGGTAGGGCCCTTGTTACGGCGTAGCGGGAGAAGTAGTCCGTAGCTACAACGATCCATTTGTTCTCGCAAGTCGACGTAGGAAACGGCCCCAGTAGGTCCATACCGATTTTCTGGAACGGGCGGTGAGGTGGTTCGATCGGCTGAAGGAAGCCTGCTGGTCTTGTCGGCGGTGTCTTGCGTCGCTGACATTCTCGACATGTCCTGACGTAACGAGCGACGTCGGCGGCAAGGCGTGGCCAGTAGTACTTCTCTTGTATCCTTGCGAGCGTGCGGAAAACACCGAGGTGTCCAGCCGTCGGGTCGTCGTGTAGGGCCGGGAGGACTTCTGGCCTCACTGCTGAAGGAACCACGAGGAGGTGTTCGGCTCGAATGGGCGAGAAGTTCTTCTTTAGGAGAACTCCTTTTCGCGGGAAGAACGACGCCAGTCCTCTCTTGAATACCTTCGGAACAGTGGTGCTCTTGCCCTCGAGGTACTCCATAAGGCCCCTTAGTTCTGGGTCCGCTCGCTGTCACTCGGCGAAGTCGTCGGCACTTATGGTTCCCAGGAAGTAGTCATCATCCAGGTCGTCCTGCGGCGGTGGGTCGACGGGGGCACGAGATAGGCAGTCGGCGTCAGAGTGTTTTCTCCCGGACTTGTAAACGACGGTAATGTCGAATTCTTGAAGTCTCAGGCTCCACCGTGCGAGGCAAACCGAAGGGTCTTTCAAGCTAGCTAGCCAACACAAGGCGTGGTGGTCGCTCACAACTTTGAAGGGCCTGCCGTAAAGGTAGGGGCGAAACCTTTGATGTAGCCCAGATGATGGCAAAGGCACTCCTTTTCTGTTGTGGAGTAGTTGGCCTCTGCCTTGGATAGCGACCGGCTAGCATAACTGGTAGCCCTTTCCAGTCCCTCCGTCCTCTGCACAAGGACGGCGCCGAGTCCCACGCTGCTTGCGTCGGTGTGCACTTCTGTTTCGGCATGGTCGTCGAAATGCGCAAGTAACGGAGGCGTTTGCAGGCGTCGTTTTAGGTCTTGAAATGCTTCCTCCTGTGGCGTTTCCCACTTGAACTCGACGTCGGCCCTGGTGAGGTTAGTTAGTGGCTCGGCGATGCGGGCGAAGTTTTTGACAAATCGCTGGTAATAGGCGCACAGCCCAAGAAATCGACGCATGGCCTTCTTGTCGGCGGGTGGCGGGAATGTAGCGATGGCGGTTGTCTTCTGCGGATCAGGGCGTACTCCGGACTTACTTATCACGTGGCCCAAGAACAAAAGTTCTTCGTGCGCGAAGCGGCACTTTTCTGGCTTGAGTGTGAGTCCGGAGGTCTTGATTGCTTGAAGTACAGCTTCAACTCGCCGGAGGTGTTCGTCGAAGTTTGCGGAAAACACAACGACGTCGTCCAAGTACACAAGGCAAGTCTGCCACTTCAAGCCGGCCAGTACAGTATCCATAACGCGTTGGAAGGTCGCGGGGGCCGAGCAAAGACCGAACGGCATGACCTTGAACTCGAACAGGCCGTCTGGTGTTATAAAGGCCGTCTTTTCTCGGTCTCTCTCGTCGACTTCGATCTGCCAGTAGCCTGTCTTCAGGTCCATCGAAGGAAAAGTATATCGTGTTGTGGAGTCGATCCAAGGCGTCGTCTATACGTGGGAGGGGATACACGTCCTTCTTCGTGATCTTGTTCAGGCGACGATAGTCGACGCAGAAACGTACAGTTCCGTCCTTCTTCTTCACCAATACCACGGGAGACGCCCCAGGGACTCTTGGAAGGCTGGATGATGTCGTCGCGAAGCATTTCGTCGACTTGTTTCTTTACGGCTTCTCGTTCTCGCGTAGAAACTCGTTACGGTCTCTGACGGATTGGTCGGGCACTTTCTTCTGTTATGATACGATGTTTCGCGACTGGGGTCTGTCGAATTCTTGACGACGACGAGAAGCTGTCCTTAAATTGCAGGAGCAGACTTTTGAGCTGGTCTTGCTTGTGCTTCGGGAGCCTCGGGTTGACGTCGAAATCTATTCCGGGACCTTGATTCGTCGAAGCAGGTTCGGTAGCGTCGGAGAGGGCGAAAGCATTGCTGGTGTCCACGAATTTCTCGATGTAGGCGACCGTCGTACCAATGTTAAGGTGCCTATATTCGTGGCTGAAGTTTGTGAGCAGTACCTTTTCTTTGCCATCACGCAATTCGGCGATGCCTTTTGCGACGCAAATTTGACGGTTCAGGAGTAGGTGCTGATCGCCCTCGATGACGCATTCATGGTTCGCAGGTTTTGTGGTGCCGATGGAAATGATGACGCTGGAGCGCGGCGGAACGGTCACCTGCTCTTCCATCACATTCACTGCATGGTTCCCTGGCGTTGCGTGGGGCGGGAGCGCTTCGTCTGAGGTTAGTGTTATCGACTCAGACCTCAGGTCGATGACGGCGCCGTGGTCACTTAGGAAGTCCATTCCAAGTATCACATCCCTGGAGCAGTTTTGTAGGATTACAAAGCTCGCAGGATAAGTCCGGTTATTGATAGTGACTCTCGCCGTGCAGACTCCAATCGGCGTTATCAGGTGGCCTCCAGCTGTCCGGATTTCGGGTCCACTCCAAGCGGTCTTTACTTTCTTCAGCTTGGTGGCGAATGACCCACTGACGACGGAATAGTCGGCCCCAGTGTCGACGAGAGCGGTGACGTTGTGACCGTCGATGAGAACGTCGAGGTCGCTAGTCCGTCGCCTTGCGTTGCGGTTAGCTCGCGGCGTCGGATCACGGCTGCGTCGATTTGTTGCGCTGCTTCCATCATGTTGCGTCGTCAGGTCTAGCTCGGTCCGCGAGGTTTCGTCGGCAGGGCTCTGTCTGCTTCGCGTCGTGTTCAGCAGGTTTCGTCGCGTCGTCGTCGTCGGCGTCGGCGGAGGATCTTCGGTAGTTCGACGTACAGCAACCGCACCTCCATCGGTTGCTGCCCTTAGTTTTCCGGGTAAGGGCTCGGAGATCGGCCCCGAGCCGGACTGGTGTACTGCCTGCGATGAAGTGAGGTGTAGCGGCCTGGCGACGGCGAACGGGAAGGTCGTCGGGGTGTCCACTGCGCTCCTGTGAGGCAGTCGGCGATGTCACGAGGTCGTTCACCCCGCTGCGGACACGGCGCGTTGACGGCGAAACCGCGCAGCCCCATCTGTCGGTACTGGCAGCGGCGGTAGGTGTGGCCGGCCTCCCCGCAATGGTAGCAGAGCGGGCGGTTGTCAGGAGCGCGCCAGACGTCGGTTTTTCTCGGCGCGTAGCGCTGGCCGACAGGAGGACGGTAGGGCGTCGGTGGTGGCGGCAGCGGCGGCGCCTGGCGATGGAACTGCGGCGACGAGGTGACTTGATGTCGCGGAGCGGGAACAGGACGGCGGACTGCAGCAGCGTAGGTCATAGCCTCCGGATGTGGCTGCGGTGATTCGGGAACTCCCAACGCTTGCTGGACTTCATCCCGAACGATGTCGGTGATCGAGTCCACTTGAGGTTGTGGCGAGGGTAACAGCTTCCGCAGTTCCTCCCTCACGATCACTCGGATCGTTTCGCGCAGGTCGGCGGAGCAGAGCCCTTGGATGTCGGTGAAATGTGGAGTCGAACGGCGATTGTACTGCCGGTTGCGCATCTCCAGGGTCTTCTCAATAGTCGTCGCTTCCGAGACGAAATCCTCGACACTCGTCGGTGGGTTCCGCATCAGTCCCGCGAAGAGCTCCTGCTTGACTCCTCGCATCAGGAGGCGAACCTTCTTCTCTTCGAGCATTTCGGGGTCTGCGTGGCGGAACAGTCTCAGCATCTCTTCCGTGAAGAGCGCCACGTTCTCATTTGGCAGCTGAACACGTGTTTCCAGCATAGCTTCTGCCCTTTCCTTGCGGACGACGCTTGTGAACGTGGCAAGGAACCTGGTGCGAAAAATGTCCCACGTGGTCAGGCTTCGCTTTTGGTTCTCGAACCAGGTCCGAGCGGCGTCCTCCAAAGCGAAATAGGCGTGTCTTAGCTTGTCGTCGTTGTCCCAATGGTTGAAAGTGGCCACGCGGTCGTATGCTTCCAGCCAGCTTTCTGGATCTTCAACTGATGATCCGCGGAATTTTGGTGGTTCTTTAGGCTGCCGGATCACGATCAGTGTAGGCGGCGCAGGGGTTGTCATCGTGCCTGCGGTTGACGTCGCTGGCTTGGAGTGCCTGGTGTGTTCGGCAAGAAGCACGTACTCTGGCTCGAGGCCGCTCTGCCTGCGGCTGCTTCGACTTTCCGGGTTGTCCTTTGTGTCGTCTTCTTCGCGGGTTGGGCTTGGGTCAGTACTTCGCGGGGGGCGTCCGGAGCATGGACGAAGCAGCACCTCCACCAGATGTCACGTGGTCGTCACGTCGACGAAGGCAAGAGTCGCCGTGTCAAAGAAGAAACTCTTTATTAGGCAGAACTTGTGGCCGGAAAACTGAAGGTCAGACTACAGCACTACACACTGGCAGTGATAGCGGCGAACAGAGCGTCGGCCGTCGATAATCTAAAGATCGTTGGAGCGCGCCGGCTTTTATGCATCACGCGTCGAACATTCTAGCCTTATCACTGGTCATCGCGCAAGCTCTGGAATAATCTCGAGTGGTCGCGTCTTGCGCGCAATCTTAACAAAACGATCGACAATAATCGCGAAGCTTCTCGAATGCTAAGGCGTGGTCTGCGCCGAGCGTTACTGACAGTCTTTGCGGGCGGAAACCGAATACAGCAAACGCGAAAATAAGGATGAACTTTAGCATTGCCATTTTTTGGGCGTGTTGGTAAACAGAACTTGAAAACATATTCAGCGCTAGCAATACAAGGACATGAGAGAGACACCACGGTAGCGCACCGTGGTGTCTCTCTCATGTCCTTGTATTGCTAGCGCTGAATATGTTTTCAAGTTCTGCGAAAATAAGAAACGCGCGTGGCAATATATAAAATGTGCATGCGCCCAATATGAGAATTTGGGTGCGTATTGTTCTCAGGTGGCCCTGCTTACAAACTTAAGCGTTTGATTATGCTGGAGCGAGAAGCTTTGCGACTGTGTCTAGGACTCCCTAGGTTTGTAGCGAACAATTTTGTGTATCAGGAAGCGTGCTTGCCAACATTGCCTTGTCGATTCCGTATCCTGATGGTTCAGACATTACTAAAATTTTATAGCTATCCTTTAGGACGATCTGAATATGTTTTAGATGCGAAGCATCTTATGCTCAGGGCTATCTTCGTCCCGCGTCCGGCCACATTCATGAAGTATGGAAGCACCCATTATGCGAACCAGGACACTGTACTGATATGAAGACCGTCAACCATTGCCACAGTCATCAGAGCCATGGCCGAGAGCACAGAGAGGCTGCTTAGCAATGGCTAGGCAGGTGGTGTCGGTCGCCCAGGTTGACCCCATTCCTTGATCTTGCTTGCATGTGTTTGGATGGGGCTTAGTCCGTCCCGCGTCCCACACCACCACAGCGCAATGGGGCCCCTCCCCCCTCTCTCTCTCCTCTCCTACGGTCATCTCATTTCTCTCCTCTAGGAATCATCTACTCTACGGAGCGGCGCCCGATTCCCACATCGCCACATAAAATGCGCGTCCTCTCCCCCTCTCTCCTCTAGGAATCCTCTACTCTACGGAGCGGCTCCCGCGTCCCACAACCCCACAGCGCATGAACGTCCTCTCCCCCCTCTCTCTCCTCTCCTACGGTCCCCCCCCCCGTTCTCTACTCTAGGAATCCTCTACGGGGCGGCGCGCACGACAGGTGGTGTGACAGCTGCATACTGCGCTGGGGGGCGCCACGGTAGTTCCGCGGTATGAAAATGACGGAGCGCGCGCGCCTCATTCTCTCTCCTGTGCAGCGCCGCGATGAGCACCCGGACCGCTGCCGTGAAATGAGAGCGGAGACGTTCCTCCCGCTCAAGCTAAGTATCTCCCCGCTGCTTCGCATCCACACATGGTTCCCTTTAGCGGAAGATGGGGAATTGTTTTTATAAATGATCCGGATTCCTTTTTTCTTGCTCATTGGCTACGGTTTCGTACACCACAGATTATTAGATGCGAAGCATCTTATTGTCACGTGGTTGTGACGTCGACGAAGGCAGCAGGCGACGTGTCCAAGATGAAACTGTTTATTAGGCCAAACTTGTGGCCGGTAAACGGAAAGTAAGATTACAGCAATACACGCTGGCACTGATAGCGGCGAACAGAGCGTCGACCGTCGATCAACTGAACATCGTTGGAACGTGCCGGCTTTCATAAATCACGCGTCGATCATTCTAGCCTTATCAAAAGTCGTCGCGCAAACTCTGGAATAATCTTGAGTGTTACCGTCTTGCACGCAATCTTAACAAAACGATGTACTACAACCGAGAAGCTTCTGGAACAATAAGACGCGGTCTGCGCCGAGTACTGCTGATAGTCTTTGAGGCCGGAAACCGAATACAGTAAAAGAAAGGCGCGTGGCATTATGCTCGGGGCTCTGTCCGTCCCTCCCGCGTCCGCCGTCCCGTGTCCGGCCACTTTCATGAAGTAGGGAAGCACCCATTATGCGAACCAGAACACTGTAGTAATATGAAGGCCGTCAACCACTACTTCAGTCACCGGAGTCATGGCCGAGAGCACAGAAAGGCTGCTTAGCAATGGCTAGGCAGGTGGTGTCTGTCGCCCAGGTTGACCCCATTCCTTAATCTTGATTGCATGTGTTTGGAGGGGGGCTTAGTCCTTCCCACGTCCCACACCACCACAGCGCATGCGCATCCCCTCCCCCTATCTCTCCTACGCTCACCCCCTTTCTCTCCTCTAGGAATCTTCTACTCTACGGAGCGGCCCCCCGCGTCCCACAGCGCGTCCCTTCCCCTATGCTCTCCTACCCTGACCCCCCTTCCTTTACTGTAGGAATCATCTACTCTACGGAGCGGCGCCCGCGTCCCACATCCCCACAGGGCATTCGCGTCTTTTCCCCCCTCTCTCCTCTAGGAATCCTCTACTCTACGGAGCAGCTCCCGCGTCCCACACCCCCCACAGCGCATGCACGTCCCTTCCCCCTCTCCTACGATCCCCCCCCGTCCTTTCCTCTAGGAATCCTCTACGCAGCGGCGGGCACGACAGGTGGTGTGACAGCTGTATACTCCGCTGGGGGGCGCCACGGTAGTTCCGCGGTATGAAAATGACTGAGCGCGCGCGCCTCATTCTCTCTCCTGTGCAGCGCCGCGATGAGCGCCCGGACCGCTGCCGTGAAACGAGAGCGGCGACGTTCCTCCCGCTCAAGCTAATTACCTCCCCGCTGCTTCGCATCCACACATGGTTCCCTTTAGCGGGAGATGGGGAATTTTTTTTTTGTTCAGAAGCAACTAGACAGGCTAAATGTGAAAATTCGAGAGGTACCATCGGTGAATGTGTTAAATCAAAATCTTGACATAGAATATGATAAGATTTTCTCCTCTAAGCCTAAATTTCAATCATATAGAGTCCTAAATAGCCGACTGCAAGATTATCTTGCACACGTTGAAACAAATAATATAATAGCCACTGATGCTTCAGTAATAGACGAAAAGGCAGCCGAAGGTATTTACTCCCCCTTACTTGGCTGGTCATTTTCATTAAGACTACCGGACTTCATACCTGTTTTTGAAGCTGAACTCCTGTTAATCATTCGAGCATTACGCAAGCTATCTTTGAACACCCCTACTGCAATAATAGTTACAGACTCCCTGTCAGTATGTACGTCGCTTACAGCTTCATCTAAATCAGTTGCCTTAAAAACGTTCGTTGGACGAGTTCCTCCACAGCTGAAGTTCCTGAAATTATTATGGGTACCTGGCCATTGTGGATTAGAATTAAATGGAAATGGCTGACTCACTAGCTCGAGCGGCATTGAATGGTCCAGTACTTTCGATTCTTCCAGTAGTGGCCGGTGTAAATGCGATAAGATATAGAAAATTTTCACTCTATACAGTCGCCATAGAATCAATAACATGGTGGACAGAATTTAGACATTTAAAACTTCCGTGGAAAGTCCAGTGGTGTCATACTAGACAACTGGAAGTCATATTAACTAGATTACGGTGTCGTGTGCCCCCCGTTAAACCTGTATGCACACAGGGTCGGTCTGGCGGTATCGCCCCTATGGAACTTTTGTTTAGAAATCGAATCAATAGCGCACTTTTTTTTGTCATGTCGCCGGTACAGTTTGCTAAGAAAAAGTCTTCTTGTTATGCCATTCGCTAACCTGGGGCTGAGCTTCACAATAGACAGGGTACTTTCCTTTGGTGCTTCGGCTCTGGGCTTCAGCCACAGGAACGCTTTTGATGCCGTTAGCAGATACCGTCAGGAAACAAAGCGGACACGACTCTAAATCCCTACTTGTATATGCATTATTATAGCAGTACTGAGTAATCTCAAAACAGAATAGTTTTTTTTTTCAGTCTGTTGCTGAAATTCTGATCAAGATCGGGATCGGGACGTTTTTTCTTCCTTTAGTTATCAATATTTAATACTTGAAATATAAAAAAAAATTATATCATCAATTCTTGGCCAATCCCCCCTGAGTGGGTATGAGCCATGGTAGAGCAATCATCATCATCATCATTAACCTGCCAGTGCTTTGTGTAATTAAAGTGAGCTGTCCTGCATTCGACTTCTGCTGTGTCTGCGTCGTGACAATATTGAGGGAACCCTGGTTTGCGCTACGCAAGGACAGAACCGAGGTCAGTGCCTGTCGCGTCCGCGTGTACCTCTGTAGGAGTTGTAGGGTCTTAGTGGCGCAGTACAAGAGGAGAAGTCACGAAACGGAGCTTTGCCAACGCGTCACCGCACTCTCACAGTAACGAATTTAGGGGCGCGTTACATTCGAGGTGGTTCTTTAGCGGTGATATGATATTCGTGAAGTTACAAATTAAGAGTCGAAAGTAGGAAAGCGTAGTCCTACCAGACTGCGCACTTCCTTGGCGGACGCAGGTTGGGAAACTCGACCGTAGCTCGAAGCTTGGCATGGTCGACCTAGGTTAGTATTGTCAGCTGCCGTGCTGTAAATCGGCACTTCATTAGATGCAGTTGTACGCTAGCGTTGCTTAAACGCGTCAAATACGCCACGGGTGTTGAATATACTTGAAGTCATGAGCTAAAATGGCGACGTCGTTGAGGTAGCACGAGCACGTGTGCATTTCAAGTATAGCGCAGCACAGTGTCCTGATGCACTCGAAAGTCGCGGGCGCAATACACAGTCAAAACACAATGACGTTGAAGTCGTACAAACCGTAGGGCGTGATAATGGCTCTCTTCGATCTAGCGTCATAAGCCATGGATGTATGCAGTAGCCTCAGCACAAATCGAGAGATAAAAAACCGGCCGATCTCACGCATTGTGGGAACCGATGTAATGCGAAGCAGCCAGTAAGGAGCAAATCATGTACATAATGTGACAGTTCCTCGGCGCATTGCTCGCGACCTGTCATCCTTTTGCGTCAGGAGGGGCATCCTTTACAAGAAGAATGCTCAAGGAAGCGACAAAGCCTTTCTCCTCGTTGTGCCAGCCGACATGCGTGATGGACGTCCTCCTTGCATGCCACGATGAGCCCACGTCAGGACACTTGGGCTACTCGCGGACTCTCGCCAGAGTGCGCCAGCAGTACTACTGGCCCCAACTGTCGACTAGTGTACACCGCTACGTGCAAGGCTGCCGCGAGTGCCAACGTCGCAAGACGCCACCTGTGAAACCTGCGGACCGTCTTCACCCGATTGCACCACTGCGAACACCCTTTGACCTTGTGGGAATAGACCTTCTAGGGCCCTTCCCTTTGTCGTCCACTGGAAACAAATGGATTATAGTGGCAACTGATTACTTGACACGTTGTGCCGAGACACAGGCGTTACCCCGCGGCACGGCGTTTGAAGTCGCGGAGTTCTTCGTGCACCACATCGTCCTACGGCATGGCGCGCCGTCATGTGTGATTACGGACAGAGGGACGTCATTTACGGCACAAATGATGGAAGAAATTTTCAGACTGAGCTGCACAAGCCACCGAAAAACGACAGCTTACCATCCACAAACAAATGGACTGACGGAGAGGCTCAACAAGACCATGGCAGACATGCTGTCAATGTACGTCGACGTACAGCACAAAACCTGGGACGATATTCTACCATACGTCACGTTTGCGTACAATACGGCGATGCAGGAAACGACGCGATGTTCACATTTCCGCCTTGTTTACGGACGCAACGTACAAACCATGCTTGACGCTATGCTGCCGTGCGATAATAGCGATGAACTTGCTCCAGACGCAGAGCAATACACTCGATACGCCGAAGAAGTTCGTCAACTGGCTCGGGTAAACATGACTCACCAACAAGAAGCAGATGCACGACGTTACAACCTTCGCTGTCGAAACGTCGCCTACCACCCTGGCGACCGAGTGTGGTTGCGGACACCTATCCGACGACCAGGCTTGTCTGAAAAACTTCTGAGCCGTTATTTCGGACCATACAAGGTCATCCGACGTGTGAGTGACCTTACCCTACGAAGTATTGCCAAGGTCATCCGACGTGTGAGTGACCTTACCTACGAAGTATTTCCGGATGGCGCAGTGTCTTCACGTCGACAACTTCGGCCCGAAACCGTGCATGTCGTACGACTCAAGCCATACTACACACAGTAGCCCCTGTGCTTTCGCGCCACTTCTATTACCATGTAACGATGACCTTTTCTGGTAGTTCTTTTTTTCCTGTGGGTTGTTTGTTGGTATTTTTCTTTTTCCGCATGGCGCAGGTGTCGGTTGCTAGTACTCATTCTCCGATTCTATGCGTCAGCGCGTCTTGTAGTTATTTTTTTGCTTTACAAGCATCGAGTCGATGCTTTTCAAAAGGGGGGACTAATGCCGCATGGTTTTCGTGTGTGAGAACCACGCGTGAAAGAGGAAAAGGAAGTTGGTACTGAGCTGCTTCTTGGACTAGCTGAACGAGCAGGTTGTCTTAACTCAAGGTTAAGGTTTTCTTAAGCGTGACACGGGAGTGTCGAGCGAGACTCGGTCACTGCGTTCAGATATAGATTACGGCGTTTCTCTGGCACTGCACTCAAACGGGGATTCGTCTGCGGCGTTTCGTGCAAGCGTCGATGGGAGGTCTTCCGCAGTCTCAGTCCCAGCGACCTCGCCCCCCGAAGGTCGCTGCCTTCAGTTTTCCCGACGAGGGCCTGGGGAGTGTCCCCGTACCGTCTCCCCGAAACGTGGCGTAATGTTTGCGGGTCGCCGTGGAGATGGTGACAACGATTGACGCCGTGAGAAAGGTAGACGTTGCTGCGTGAGGTATTCTTCGATTTCCATTGGCCTCTGACCAACTTAAGGACGAGGTGAATCACTGGAGAAACCGCGCAGTCCAAGTTGTCGGTACGGGCATTCTCGGTAAATGTGGCCGGCCTCACCGCAATGGTAGCAGAGGGGTGTTCTATCCGACGCACGCCAGATATCAGACTTCCGCGTAGTTGCACGGCGACCATCGATGTCCAAGCCAGCGTGTGCCGATTGAATTGCAACTGGCGGCATCGTCTGGATCGGGACTGCAGGACTAGAGACCGGCATGGAAGCGCGCAAGGCTTCGGCATACGTACGGCTCCCAATATCAGTGGACACAGGAGCCGGTTCCACATTTGTAGGCGGCGGCTGATAGCGACGGTTGTGCAGCACCTGCTGGTCATCGTCCCGGATAACACTGGTGATGGAGCCAACCTCTGGTTGTCTCGCCCCGTACAGCTTCGCCATTTCTTCTAGGACGACGGAGCGTACGATTTCGCGAATCCATTCAAGTCTGTTGCTTCTTCCGAAGCTGGTGAAAAATTCAGGAGATGATGCGGCATTCACTTGCGGGTTGAATAGGGCAGACCGATGATGCAGTACCTTCTCCGTCGTTGCAGCTTCAGTCAGAAACTCGGTTACACTCTTTGGAGGACTCCTCACCAGACCAGCAAAAAGCTGCTCCTTCACACATCGCATAAGAAAGCGCAGCTTTCTTCTGGCATCGCAGGATCCGCTCAATTGAAAAGCCGCGTCATGTCCTCCAAATACATGCTGACGGTCTCATTAGGCGCCTGAATGCGTGAGTGCAGAGCACGTTCAGCACGTTCGCGGCGGTCAGAGCTCCTGTAGGTCTCCAAGATGCGATGCTGGAACTCGTGCCAGGATGTCAAGACATCAGCTCTGTTCAGGAACCATGTTCGGGTACCGTCCTTTAAGCAGGCGTAGACGTTGCGGAGTTTGGCGGCGTCGTCCCAGTAATTGACCACTGCGACATGTTCGAACCCACTCAGCCAGTCATCCACATCTTCAAACAGCTCTCCGTGAAAGTGACTAGGCATCAGCATGTTCTGCACGGTGCAATAGATGGGCGTAGAAGACGTAGGAGCTTCCATGGCGACTTGAGGCGAAGTCATAGTCACTGCGTCGGTAAGCTGTTCCGGTGTCTCTGGCGGTAGGTCCTTGTTGGCGGCTGCTTGCTCTGTGAACTGGAGTGTTCACGGGCACAGGACTTGTGTTCCGGCTACTGGGCGGAGTCTTGTGCATGGAGTGAGTCGTGAGTCGTCGTACCCAGCTCCTCCACCAATCTTGTCACGCTTAAGACAACCTTAACCTTGAATTAAGACAACGTGCTCGTTGAGCTAGTCCAAGAAGCGGCTCAGTACCAACTTCCTTTTCCTCTTTCAGGCGTGAATCTCACACACGAAAACCATGCGGCAATATGCATGTCATGGTTTACATGTTAGGACCTGCCATTTATGTTCGTTCTACAGTCACGTCACGCAATACCTCTTCTGGTGTATATCAAGCTAGCGAACTGGACGCAAGCGCACCATGAGCGTCGCATGTAAATGGTCTTGTAGATGACATGCATGCCAATATTTTGATGTTACCACCTGCCACTTATGTTCGCTATATAGTCACATTCCGCAATTCCAATTTTGGTGTGTATCAAGTTATGGAAACGGCCGCGAGCGCGCCATGGGTGTGGAATGCCAGTCATGTTGCGCATGACATGTCATGATTTGCATATTACCACTTATCATTTATGTTATCATTTATGTAGCCCACCTTAGCGTAGGCCCGCGCATTATTATACTCCATCTCAGAAGTACGTTGCAGCACTGTGGAAGCTGCAGGGCTTGTTAGCCAATAGGAAAGGCGAAAGCCCCCCTCAAGACGTGTTCGTGCGCATCGCGTCGTCTGCTCGTCGTCTCTGACGTCAGCTCACCTACCTTGTCGATACTTGCTCCGTGCAGTTAATACAAAACGCAAAAACATCTGCGGGAACGCCACCTCGCCGTTTCTTTATGTTCAGAAACCCACTTGTACAGGACGACGTGTTCACTGGCGTTTGTGAGGAAAGTGGTTCTTTTTATAACAGCGTTCATAGTGGCGTTTTCACCGAGTTCTTTTTTTACAGCATGGCCGACGCACTTCCAGCAGCAATCACGCATCATTCTTGGGTGGAACAGCAAATTATTGGCACAGAAAACAATATAGACATTCATGGTGTTTCGCATCGTCAACGCATCACCGAAGCTAATGTTGTGGCGACATCTGCTCATTTAACATCAAACCACTTTCACGGCTCGACACCGCACCGGTAGTCGTAGCAGCATCAAAACAAACGAGCGATCTAGATAAGAGCGAAAAAAGATACCTGATGCTGTGCCCTCAGCGTTGGGTGAGACTAAGCGATGGCAGATTATACCACTTATTTCTTGCTGTCCGGGCAGAGAGCCAGTCAGAAGCACGAATTCAGATGGAAGCGGATGGTCTGGGGTGTATGGGGGGCTGCCATGTTGTTGTATGTCATCGCGGTTAGGGTGGCTATTACGGCAACCATCTGGTAATCTCTGCGTTATTTCAGAAATTGCGAAGGGCATGCGCGAAGGGCCTAACGTGCCACGTATCGCTGTAACGTCGCATGCGAGCAGCACAGCTAAAACCCTTGTACCTCGTTGATAATGAAACAGTTAAGCCCGTAACTATATTATGTGCTGCGAAAGGATGCTGCCTGCGTATGCCCCGTAGCTTCGGCAGTGCTGCACGGTATTTGTGAGATGGAGTATAGATGCGAAGCAGCTTATGGAGGAGTTCAATCCGGTGGTGGTGGTGTGCGTCCTGACCACCCTTACTGCGCATGCGCAAGTCCTCTGTACACACTGCCTCTCCTAGGCTCCCCCCCTCTCTCTGCTCTAGGCATCCCTGCCCGCGGCGACCACACCCTCACTGCGCATGCGCGCCCCCCTCCCCCCTCTCTCTCCTCTCCCACACTCTCCCCTCTCTCTCCTCTAGGCATCCGTCCCGCGGCATTTACACACCCACTGCACATGCGGGTCCCTCCCCCTCTCACTCTCCTCTCCTACGCTCCCGCCTCTCTCGCCTCGCAACGCCGACGCAGGCAGCGTCTGCTAGCGAGTTTCTTGATTGAAAAAGAATGTTCAGGTTAAGCAAGACGACGTTTCGTGGATGTACAATGCGGCTGGATTCCCAAACGAGATGAAAATGATGAACCGAGTTGGGATGTTCGGAAATGTCAGCGTCTGACTGTGGAGGAACGTTCGACTGAGCCAAGGTTCAGCGGGGCTGATAATAATAATCATATGAGTCTATCGGGAACGCGTTAGCGCTCTCGGTGGAGGTAATGGTTGAGGGATATACACAGTTACAGGGAAGGACCGACGGAATGAAATAATAGAAGACGGTAGGGGATAGGAGATTTAAACCAACATCCCACACATCTGCCACCTCCATCGACCAGGCGACGAAAGCCTATCGCCGGCAGCACAGAACCATAGAGTAATCTGCACCCTTTGCAGAGAAAGCGGAGGGTGCGCCCTCTGGCGAATTAAACGCGCGGGGGGGTCCGCTTGCTTTGCTCGAGCGAATGCGCAACATTCAATGCCCACGCCCTTTCGCACACTCCGTTTTCGGCTCCCGCTGAGGCTGCTTATCGTGGCCACGCTCTTCAATGTCCGCAGCCGGCGTGACTGATCAGTCCATTAAACGAGAGGTAGGAAACAAAGTAAAACGAAAACGTACACAAGAAACGGAAAATATAAAACTAGCAGTTGTTACGTGTACGAATACAACCGATGAGCGAAGCTCCTTAGAAATGGGACGCACACGGCGTTCGTGGCGCGCGGCGTTTAATGGTCCATTCAATGGACCAAACACTGGTCAGACGACTGGGTGAAGCGATGGTTTCGCGCGTTCGCCGGTTTGAGGGCAGAGTCAACGAAAGAGGGAGAAGGAGACTAATCTGCCTTCGTTTCGCGTGCGTTCATATTCAAAGCTGCTTACAACTCTTCACCCGGATGCCAGAGTGGCCAATGGCAAAGGCCCGAAGCCTCTTCCAGAGGGTGGCCTTACTAAGCGGGAGCGCGCCACGCTTCGCCTCCAGACGGGCTGTGTGTGGACAGCGGCGCGCTTGTTCGCCAAGGGACGCTCCCCCCTCACCGGCCTGCGAACGTTGTGGCGACCCCGAGACCCTTAAGCACCTTCTCTGTGGTTGCCCAGGGCTGGCGCAGGAACGCTCCAAGCTTACCACCACCTACAGACAACAGGGACTCCCTGCGGCGACCGCAGGCGAACTGCCGTTCCCATCGCCTCCCAAACTCCGGGCTCTCCAAAGCCTCTTGGAGTTTGTGGAGGTGACCGGGATCACCACCTTCCGTTGAGCGCCCAGTACTTGCTGGCCTCCCTTCACCATCGGCCTCCCCCATGAATAGACGAGTCACTGTCTGTTTCGCCTTTTCTTTTTCTACTATCTTCTTTATTTCCCACTTCTCCTTCCCCTGATGCTGCGCCCTGCTCCCTATTGGGCTGCAAAAATAAGCGTCATTTCCTTATTAAACCACTACTACTACTACTTTGCGCCGCGTGCCGACCCCATCCGCGTTCGAGTGCTCATAAAGCTCATTTATACTCCCGCGTGAGGGGGGGGACGCCACAGCTGGCACCGTGTCAGGGAGTTTCAACGGTGACGGCGACGGCGGGGTGCCAGCCTAAGGAGCTTCGCTCCTAGAAAACCGACTGCTCGCGCTGCACAACCGTTCACTGGCCACCCCGTATATATGGGCACTGGATGTTGACCTGCAAGGTAGTGCCGGTGGGAGATTTCTCCTGTGCGTTGTTGAGCAATAAAAATTCGCAGCGTGCGCGTTAACTAAAAGCAGACTGCGGGTCTCTGTGTCCAATCAGAGTCTTCTGTCTCTCATTGCCCATTAGCAGCGATTGGCATGTTCCAGTAGGAAACACGGTCCATCACTGCGTGCTTTGCGCATCCCCAGGTTTCTCTCCTCTGCAACGCTGCGATGAGCGCCAGCTTCAACGCCGCCGCCAGTGTAAGCATTAGCGCCCGCTGCTTCGCATCTACAGATGGTTCCCTTGAGCGGGAGATGGTGTATTTTAAATGCGAATGCATTTCTTAGTCGGGCTATGTCAGGCATCCGGCGTTGTCCCGCGTTGTCCGGCGTTGTTTGCGTGCCGGCAGGTGTTATCTCTCCGCTCTCACTCCCTCTCTCATAGCAACAGCTGCGGGCGCGCGCGCTTATCGTCGCCCCTAGCAACCGGAGCATGTGGTGCGAGAGAGTGTAGGAGAGGGTAGGCGCAGTGCTTCGCCGCTCCTTCTCTCGCCGTTCGCTCTCCCTCCTCCCTGCGCCCCACTCTCCCGTCCGCTCGCGCCTCACTCTCGACCGTTCGCTGGCTGGGGCCTCTCAAGGCGATGGCAGAAGTCGGTGAAGGCGAAATCTCTCGGCGCAAGAAATGCATTCGCATTTCCTCACGGTTCCCTTCGGGGAGGTAGGGGCATTTTTTTTTGCCATTACATACAGAGCAGGAAATGACGCTCGACCTGCCCGGCCCCCCACTTCGGAAGAAGGGGGTGCCCCCTCCGCCAAGCCCCCCCCCCCCCCCAGAAAAAAAATTCTGCCTACGCCCCTGGAAGGGAGTGCAACGCTGTCGGAGAAACCGGTGCGGTAGACTGACACATTCCGTTCACGAGTTTGGAGGCACTTGGGTATTGTCTTTGACGAAGAGCTTGTTGTAATCCGGTGGTCTATCTGCCGAGGACGAGAGTTATATTTCGGCTGGTGCGTACTGAATTACGGTGTCGTGGCGGGAGTGGAAATGCGATCTCAGGATGACGTTGTGAGAGCGTGCAGAAATTATGAATTCGACGGCGTCAAGAGCGTCCTGAAACACGACGTGGGCTGTGAATACGACCATCAGATGAATACTACGTTTCTTGGTGATGCGAAATCGTTAGGTTTCTTGATGCTCGAGCCATTCTAACTGCTAACTCTTATGCAGCATCATTTTAGGAAGGGCTTCTCGCGTGTAACCCAATTACTGTAATTCGTAGTCTTGCTAGTATTGTCAAAAATCAGGGCATACTGACATATTTGTATATTTCAGGGAAGCGTTTGATTTTGTATCACACGCGCAACTAATCGAAAAACTTGAACATCTTAACCTTGCCTCATATCTTGTAAATTGCATTTCTGCTTACCTTACTAGCCTACTGCTATTCGTTATAGTTAATACTTGCTCTTCCAGTGATATCCCTCGAACTTCTGGCGTTCCCCAGGGAAGTGTTCATGTACCATTATTATTGAACTTCGCGTATTAAGGAAATTGCAGACGCTATTACTCAGCCTGTTCCAATAAAATTATTCACGGATGACTGCTCACTCTTTAACGAAATTACCTGCCAGCCGAGATCAAATTACTCTAAACTCTAACCTTCAAAATATACTAGCTTGGTGCGCGCGCTGGGATACGCATCTTAACATTGATAAAACAGTATTCATGAAAATCAAATACAAAAAATAATAAACTGTCGTTTATCTATAATCTTGCGCTCTGTGTTCGTGGTGTACTCAGTCTATCTCTGTACGATAAAAAGTGCGATTACCCAAGTTGAATTTCTCGTTTTCTTCTTTCTTTACAGGGATTTCGTGTCCCATTACTTTTCAGCACGGACATCCAACAGCCAGAATTCATGGTTATAACCGATTAACTCAGCATGTGGGCATTGCTGAAAGCGGGTTATTTCCCATAGCAAAAGAATACAAACGTTGACGGTACAGCATGTTCGCATTGGTAAAACAGATATATTGTTAAAACCGGTATCGTTATAAGTAGGTTGGACTGTACATCCCATTAACATTACTTACGGCCAGAAGACCACAAAGTCATCGGCGGCTAAACGGATAGATAGATAGATAGATAGATAGATAGATAGATAGATAGATAGATAGATAGATAGATAGATAGATAGATAGATAGATAGATAGAAGGATGGATGGACTGATGGATGGATGGATGGATGTATAGATAGATAGATAGATAGATAGATAGATAGATAGATAGATAGATAGATAGATAGATAGATAGATAGATAGATAGATAGATAGATAGATAGATAGATATGCCCAAAGTTGCAGAAGTTCGCTAAGAAATGCTTCGCATTTAAGTGCTTTTGATAAAATGCTCCCTAGACAGCACGCCACCACTTTTCCAGTAGTTAACCAAACACTGCAACCACTCTAGGTGGTGGACAGGCGCGGAATTCGTTACTAATGCAGCAACCTCATTATCTTCAAATAACGTGTGCCAGCAGGCGCTTTTTACGTGGGCCGCCACTTCGGTAATTATTAACGACTAGATTCTAGATACTCTTTGTACGGCTATCGCCCGATGTAGTTGCATAACTACAGAATGTAAAACGGTAGTCGTAACATTAAGAGATCAGAAGTCAGCACAATTAATCAAGGAACGAACAGGGGTGGCAGATATTCTAGTTCATATTTAAAGAATGAAATGAACCTGGGCAGGCAACGCTATGCGTAGGAAGGGTTACCAATGATCAGTTATGGCAGCAGCATAGTTACCAAGACGATGCCAAGGCAGTGAAGGTGGTTAGTGTCGTGGCGAAATGAAATTCGCAGTGATGAATTAGAATCATCTCGCACACCGGAGGATCAAATGTGGATTGTTGAAGAGGGTTACATGCTCTAGTGGACAAATAATCGGCTATTAATAAGATGCAAAGTCATGAAACATCAACGGCTACTCTAAACTTAGCACCCAAGATTGTGACGAAAGTACGTCACTCTTTAATGATCGTCTTTGGCATTGGCTAATTTGTGCGGTATCCTCTTATCGATGTAAAGAAAGCAAACCAACAGTGTGTCGTTTTTTCTTGCAGCCTGCATCTATGGCAGCGATTGGCATGTGGCCAGCGCCGTGGTGTCTAGTCCCTACCGTGCCTTCTCCGCTGACCGCATTTCCGCCCGGGTAGGCGTCCACATAGGACTCAACAGCGTCAACATCACTTTGCGTGGTGAGTTGGTAGCTTTTGCTTATAAGAATGGAAAATCTGGCTTTCCTACTATGCATACAAGGGGTATTACAATGACCATACAGGATGACACACAGGAATCTGGATAATTACTTTGATTTGCTACCAAATGTATTCTTTAGAGACTACTTATAAAGGCATACAGACTAAGCAGATTATGCGAATAACTCACGAAAAGGTGAGGAAGCATTTCATCATTTTCTACATTTGCACACGTTCCCAGAAATTAAAAGGAACACTGAAGCACTTTAAGAAACTGGCACTTTGGTGTCATGGTAAAGAACTTCGTGCAGTGAGTCCAAAGAAGAAAAAAAGAAGCGTCGAAATTTTTTCCTAAACTAGCGCGAGCAACTGTATTTTGGCTAATACGTTCGCCGTGGTGGTGTAGCAGCTACCGTGCTCGGCTGCTGAACAGAAGGTCTAGGGTTCGATACCGACCGCCGCAGTCACGTTTCAACGGAGGCGAAATAGTAAAGACCCCTGAATTGTGCGATGTCAGTGTTCGTTAAAGAACATCAGAAGGTCAAAATTGCCGGAGCCCTGAACTATGGCCGTCCCTCTTCATGATATCGTGGTTTTGGGACGGAAAACACCATATATCAACGCAACAGCGTTGGAGATGTTTCGCAGAAATTCCGGCGTCGCCGTCGGTTTTGGCATCGTTGGATGTGAGCGAAAAATCGTCATCCTGTCCGTGACCGAAAAACCGAGAAAGGTGCAAATAAAATAAATAACAAAAGTTTGTCGGTTCGAAGTGAGAATCGAACCCAGGCCGTCTACGTTGCAAACAGGTGTTCTACCACAGAGCCACGTCGCTATTTCAAAACTGCATTGGAAAAAAAAACACTATATGAATGTCATGCAGTGGAAGGAGTCTCCTTAATGCATCTAATATTGTGTGGCAGAATCCTAGAATCACAACAGGCGTCGAAAAGTGAATTGTGCAGCGAGTGGCTGGTTTAAAGCTGCCCGCCCAGTACAATCTGTGCCGCTGCACAAGTGCACGTGGCACCTTACGGACGACTAGCGCGTACTTCGCGAATTAGCAAAAGGAAGAATTATGGCGTAATGGGCACTCAGCAACTGTACATCCAGCAGACATTCTAGGGTAGTTTGAAACTGTCAATGTTACGCGCGCAAACGTGCCTTTCTTTCCGGCATGGTTGAAGGCAATGTGCACGGGGCCTGATTACGCTATCGCGTTCCACTCTTGAAGGTGAACTTCAAGCGTTCTCCAAGTTTTTATTATTAGTTTGCAAATGACGGTAGGGCGTGGCTCGGGTGGTGCCGCGAATCTCTCCACCGCTATGAATGGTCAAAGCTTCGTGATAACCACCCGTGATAACCACAGGTAAAGTATTTTCATTCGTGGTGATTTGGATCCGTCACGCTGTCCGACATGAAGCTAATGTCTATGTTATTACTGTAGGTTAGTGAACACTGCATTTTTAAGTGTGAAGCACTTTAGGGGGCCGGGCTGTCGGATGCTGTCGTGTGCTGTCGTCGTCGCTTGGCGTAACGCTCCATGTGTAGCATATTGAACGCGCACTCGCATTAGGGAGAAGTCTTGTTTTTCGAGCGCCTTGATGATGATTACTTATCATCATCAGCAAAAAAAATTGCCCGCGTATCTGCGTGCTTCGCTGGAAATGTCGTCGAAAGACGATATACTTTTGCCGGCCGTACTACTATGTTTTGCCTTGCCGCAGACAGCGCCTCTAATATGGTGAATCGACCGCATCTGGCTGGTATTGATAAAATAGAGGAGGCGCTGCATGAGATATGGACGCCATCTGGCAGTGGCGTCGGGAAACATGAGCTTGTGCAAAACTCAGGGCCACTGCCAAGTGGCAGCAGATGTCGGCAGATGGCATTTTCGTGCATAGCGTCGCGATTTCAGCGCAGCCTAAGAAACACTAGGTTCTTTAGAATTACGTATCTATGTATTTTCTACTAAAGTAACACACCACCTAATACTTACGTATTGATGTTACGCCTCAGATATGCGTAATATTTGCTTTTTGATCGACAATGTTCACAAGTATGAACGGAGCGACCAGTTCAAGATGGCTGGGCGCTTAGCAAGTGCTTAAACTTTGGCCGGGTGGCTGTATCATGTGACAGACAGGCAGAAAGAAAGACAGTCCAAAATTTCTGCGTTCAAATATCCCAAGAAAGACTATCGTCTGTAAAACGATTAGTGTGCTTGGCGCAACGCAGGCAGAACCACGTATAAAAATAGAAAAAAAAGAAGAAACAAGTGCGAAAGAGAGCGAGAGAGAAAGGAAAATAATAAGAAAAATAGAAAAAGCAAGAAAGAGAAAAGCATAGATAGAGAGATGAAGAAATAAATCGAAATAAAGAGATTAAAAAAGACAGAAAAGACGGAAAATGATAGAAAGAAAGAAAAGAGGAAAGAAAAAGAAAACCGAAGTGAAACAAAGAAGGCTGCACAGCTCCGCACTTCCTTCGGGCTTGGCAGCCCTGGTGCGAAGCTGCCTAAATTTTTTCATGTACGTAGATTACTTTGTGCATTGCCGGATCCTCCCATGATGAGATGCTCCGGCTGAAGTTGTAGCAAACGCCTGAAAGAACATGCTCGTCATAGAAGGCTTCGTTTGTTTACTAATCGGGTACTGTACTTCATTCTATGAGTGTTGCTTTCCGGTGATGTGGAGATTAATCCTGGCTGCCGCAGTGAAAATGAACAAGGATTGCTCAAGAGTTTGCAGGCAGGTCAACGACATGATGCAAAGTTGGATACTGTCCAGGCAAAACTAGCAAAACATAAAGCTATGATAGGTGAAATAAACGATAAATTGGGTGGTGCTGATGGACACATTGAAATTCTTAACGAAGACCGTAGAACAACACGGGAATGCGGTCAAACAACTCGAAAAGAAAGACGAGGAAATGCAAACGAAAAATGTCGCCCTTAAAAATAGAAGCCGAAGGGCCAACCTGGTCTTTTATGGTGTTAAAGATGACAATGGAGAACCGTGGGATCAATAAAACTGACTGGTGGGCTAGTTGGTACTGCATTTCTTATGTTTCAGCGTAAGAAGCACGAAGACGGGAGAGTCTCAGGGATTCATAAGAAACTCAGAAGACGGTGATCAGTCTCAGGAACTGATCAAGGACATGTCAAACTTAGCTAGCAATGCAACAGACGTCAGCATAAGGAGCACACAGTATCGGTTGACTAAACAAGTAGAACTGACCAACTGTCGTTAGTTTTTCCTTCGGCAAGGAAAAAATGGAAGTTCCTAAAAACGCTAAGAAATTCAAGGGGTGTGAATACAGTGTAGAGCCGAACTACGGACCAGAAACAGGAGATATTCGAAAACGAATGTGTAACTATGCTAAAACGGAATAAACGGACACAAGTAGTAAGGTTTAACTAAGTTTTGACGAGCTTATTGTTATTGATAAGGCCTTAACGAGGGACGACGTCAAAAAGATGGCAGCCCAAGTTTTAAAGAACTTGCTACCTGCTCGTTAGACAGCCTCAGCTTCACGTAACCTTACAGCTTTTGTAAACTGTAGAAGTATTGTAAATAAAATAAGTACTCGCTGCCTTAATTGGCTCTACGAAGGCAGAAATAGCGTTTGGGACAGAATCGTGGTTTAAACCGTCCACCAGTGATAGCGAGGTGTTTCTTGGCCACTTTAACGTTTACCGAAACAATAGGGCAAGAGCAGGCGGATGAGTGTTTTATTGCGATAGCAATTATATGGACACTCTCGGCTGATTTTAGACGTTGCCGTCTTCATCATGTCCCATATATATATATATATATATATATATATATATATATATATATATATATATATATATATATATATATATCGAAAAAGGTGATTCTGGGTCCGGGTAAATATAAACGGTCAAGTAGACACGCCTACGAAGCGATTTATTGACGTTTCAGCCGTGGGTCCGGCCTTCACCGGAATACATTGCATGGTATGAGTGCAGTTTATATACATGTGCATGTCAATGTGATGAAGATATGAAACTGACATGAAAAGAGATATATGGGTGAACAAGAATGCATATCACTCGCTGTCGAGAGCACCTGATACGCATGTAAAAGCATTACACTTTGCGAGCACGTGATTTAAGAACGCATAACTGACATGTAGCATGAGAACGCAAAGCATGACATGAAGTACGGCCGGTGATCGCAAGGTGCAAAAAGATAAGATATTTTAAATATAACAAAATATGAACAAAAGAGCGCTATACAAAAGACGTTAAGTAGGTGCTACGTAACCAACCAATCTAAACGATATAGTACGAGTTGCTAGTCAAAGAAGGGAAACTAAACAAGGTGATACGGGTTACACAGATAAGCAACTCAATCTTCCTTCGTTTTCATTCATACCCGACGCGACGGTGTCAAACTTATAGATGAGGAAGGATTCACGGGCTTCTCTATCATAATTTGTGCGGAAACCAGATTCGAGTAGTGTAGCAGTAGCTTCGACAGCTGCAGATTCGAGTAGTGTAGCAGCAGACACGTGAAACATTGCAAGACTAGCATTGCTTACAGTCAGGCCTTACGCTTTAAAAGAATCTGTTCAGAACAATCAGAATTTCAAAAAAATTGCGGAACACAAAAAGACGCTCTAGTCAAACAAAAGTACCCCCCCCATAATTAATTGACGACGCAATAAAACGCACTGATGTGCATGATCGTAGAACGCTCCTGTGCACTGCTAAGAAATCAACCCCGTCACCGCAAACAAACCTTCTCCTCACCCATTCTGCGTCAGTACCGCGTGTTTCTGATGTGCTAAGGAAGCACCATAATATTTTAATGCAAAGCGAACGCCTGAGAACCATTTTTGTAGAACCACCTAAAGCACTGCATCGCAAGGCTATAAATATTCGAGACATACTCTCATCGTCATCATCGAAAACAGACTGTCCCGATACGATCGGATGCCACCCTTGCCGAAAACCGCGATGCAAAATATGCCCGTACATGCGCACATCGCGACAAGTCACTAGTACAGCTTCTAACTTTCCTTTAAAAATGAAAGGCAATTTCGACTGCGACACTAAGAACGTAATATACATGATCGAATGCGTGCTATGCAAGAAACAGTACATCGGGCCAAACAGAAGGACCCTTTTAGACTGCGTTTCAACAATCACAAATCCCATGCTAACACCTTTCCGAACCTACCCATCTCAAGACACGTGCACCTCCCAAACCACTCTTTTGAAAAACTAAAAGTCACACAACTCGAATCTGGTTTCCGCACAAATTATGATAGAGAAGCCCGTCAATCCTTCCTCATCTATAAGTTTGACACCGTCGCGTCGGGTATGAATGAAAACATTGGAAGTTTGAGTTGCCTATCTGTGTAACCCGTATCACCTTGTTTAGTTTCCCTTCTTTGACTAGCAACTCGAAATATATCGTTTAGATTGGTTGCTTACGTAGCACCTACTTCACAACGTCTTTTGTATAGCGCTCTTTTGTTCATATTTTGTTATATTTAAAATATCTTATCTTTTTGCACCTTGCGATCACCGGCCGTACTTTATGTCATGCTTTGCGTTCTCATGCTACATGTCAGTTATGCGTTCTTAAATCACGTGCTCGCAAAGTGCAATGCTTTTACATGCGTATCAGGTGCTCTCCGACAGCGAGTGATATGCATTCTTGTTCACCCATATATCTCTTTTCATGTCAGTTTCATATCTTCATCACATTAATATGCACATGTATATAAACTGCACTCATACCATGCAATGTATTCCGATGAACGCCGGACCCACGGCTGAAACGTCAATAAATCGCTGCGTGCGCGTGTCTACTTGAATATATATATATATATATATATATATATATATATATATATATATATATATATATATATATATATATATATATATATATATATATATATATACTTCGAAGTAGAGGACGTGCAAAACGAAAACTTCCCTGATGAAGGCCGGGCCCCGGCTGAAACGTTGGAAAAATAAACGAAGTTTTCGTTTTGCACGTCCTCTACTTCGAAGTATTGCATTTAATGGATCCAAGGACACCTTCTTCTTCATATATATATATATATATATATATATATATATATATATATATATATATATATATATATATATATTGTCACGCACAGTTCAAGAAGAACACTTTAATTCAATAACTTAAAATGGGCGAACTTGTGCCCTGTAAACAAACAAGACAGAGAATTATGTCTATGTGTCCACTGCACGAACACCTCCTCTTCTTCAGAGTTCGGCACCTCGTCGTCTTTTCTTCCGCGCAGTTCGCACGCGCCTAAGTTGTCAGCGTTGACCCTGGCGTGCTCTACAGGCGTGCTCCACTCTGTTTCGCACGCACGCCGCAGACAACATGGAGGGCGTAGCAAACGGCTGGCGCGCGTACTTTAAATGTACCTTGCGTCATTGTCCCCCTTCCGAGAGTGCATCGTCCCGATGCTTGTTTTGGTTCCAGGCTGGTATTTGGAGTAATTGCCGGTAGAAGCCGGTATCATTCGGCAGTGTTGCTCGATTGCTCATTGCCTTTCGTAGTATGGCTTCATTCGGATGACGTGCACAATTTCTGTGCGATGCCGCCGTCTCGATGATGTTACTTGCTCTTCTGGAACTACTTCATAGTTCAAGGGACCAAGCTGGCGAAGCACCTTGTACGGGCCAAAATAGCGTCGAAGTAGCTTTTCGGAGAGCCCACGTACGCGTACGGGTGTCCATACCCACACTTTGTCTCCAGGGGCGTACTTGACGTCTCTTCGTCGCAAATTATACCGATTGGCATCATCTCTTTGTTGGCTCTGAATGCGATGTCGCGCCAGTTGCCTTGCTTCTTCAGCTCGTTGCGTGAAGTCGCTGGTGTTATGGTCGTGGTCGGAGTTGTCATCCACAGGTAGCATAGCATCCAGGGGCGTGGTAACTGTTCTGCCAAAAACAAGCTGAAAAGGTGTCATTCGTGTCGTCTCCTGCACAGCGGTATTGTATGCGAACGTTGCGTACGGTAATATCCTGTCCCAAGTTCGATGCTCTACGTCGACGTACATCGACAGCATGTCAGTCAACGTTCTATTGAGGCGTTCTGTCAACCCATTCGCTTGTGGATGATACGCCGTGGTTTTCCTATGAGAGGTGTGCGTCAATCTCATAATCGAATTTGTCAGCTCAGCTGTAAACGCTGTTCCTCGATCCGTGATCAGCACTGCAGGAGCTCCGTGGCGCAGTACAATGTTGGTCACAAAGAATTCGGCTACTTCCACAGCAGTTCCCCGAATAAGCGACGCTGTCTCCGCATATCGAGTTAAATAGTCCGTTGCAACGATGATCCATCGCTTCCCTGACGAGGACTTAGGAAATGGGCCAAGTAAGTCCATTCCCACTTGTGCGAAAGGGGCTTCTGGTGGCTCTATAGGTTGGAGGAGACCAGCTGGTTTCACTGGTGGTGTTTTGCGCCTTTGGCAATCCCGGCAAGTTCTCACGTAGTGTTGCACAGAATTCAGCAACTTCGGCCAGTAGTATTTCGTGCGAATACGTGCCAACGTTCTGCTCACTCCCAAGTGTCCTGCTGATGGGTCATCGTGGCATGCTTCCAAGATCTCGGGTCGTAGCGCTGTAGGAACGACAAGCAGGAATGTCTCTGTACTATGTTTGAAATTTCTTTTATACAAGACGTCATTTCGGAGGACGAAGGACGACAGGCTACGGGAAAAAACACGAGGAAGATGAACGGGCTGTCCCTCTAAGTACTTGATCAGCAGCACTAAGTCAGGATCAGATTTCTGGTGCTGTGCCATCTGCGATGTAGTCACAGCTCCCAAAAAAGGGACATCCTGTCCGCTTTCCGTAGACGCGGCTTCCGTAGAATCAACCGGTGCACGTGACAAACAGTCAGCATCACTATGCTTGCGACCGGACTTATAGACAACCGTTATGTCATATTCCTGTAGTCGTAGGCTCCATCTCGCAAGACGTCCTGACGGGTCTTTAAGCTTCGCCAGCCAGCACAGTGAATGGTGGTCGCTGATGGCTCGAAAAGGTCTGCCGTATAAGTATGGTCGAAACTTGCTGATGGCCCAAACCACCGCAAGACATTCTTTTTCTGTCGTCGAGTAGTTGACCTCAGCCTTCGATAGTGTACGACTAGCGTACGCAATGACCCGCTCTACACCATCCTGCCACTGAATGAGGACGGCCCCGAGACCTAAGTTGCTTGCGTCTGTGTGAATATCAGTCTTGGCTTCCTCGTCAAAATGTGCGAGAACTGGGTGACTCTGAAGGCGCTGTCGCAGCTCATTGAAGGCATCCTCCTGTTCCTTCAGCCAAATGAAATGTGCGTCTTCCTTTGTCAGCCGCGTTAGTGGTTCGGCGATCTTCGAAAAATTTTTGACAAAGCGTCGGTAATAAGCGCAAAGTCCCAGGAACCGTCTAACCGCCTTTTTGTCCATTGGTTTTGGAAAATTTTGTACTGCCGCTGTCTTCTCAGGGTCTGGGCGAATGCCTTCAGCACTGACAACATGGCCAAGAAAAAGGAGCTCCTGGAAGCCGAAGTGGCATTTCTGTGGCTTTATCGTCAGGTCTGCCAAACTAAGAGCTTTCAGTACAGATCGCAGTCGTTCGACGTGCTGCTCGAAGTTAGCCGAAAAAACCACAACATCGTCAAGATAAACGAGACAGGACTGCCACTTCAGTCCGGAGAGCACACTGTCCATCATCCGCTCAAACGTTGCGGGAGCGGAACAAAGGCCGAATGGAAGTACCTTAAATTCGTATAGCCCGTCCGGTGTCACGAATGGCAGTCTTCTCTCGATCTCGTTCGTCCACTTCAATCTGCCAGTACCCACTTTTTAGGTCTAGGGAAGAAAAGAACTTCGCATCTCGTAGTCGATCGAGAGTGTCATCAATCCTGGGAAGGGGATAAACATCTCGCTTAGTGACGGAGTTCAGCCTTCGGTAGTCTATACAGAAGCGTAAGGACTGGTCTTTCTTCTTTACGAGTACCACCGGCGACGCCCACGGACTCGCCGACGGCTGGATTACGTCGTCTCTGAGCATTTCTTCGACCTGATTTCCGATTACTTCTCTTTCCTTTTGTGACACCCTGTAGGGGTGCTGGCAGATGGGTCTGACTGATTCGTCGACAATGATGCGATGCTTGGTAATAGGCGTTCGTCGGACTTTGGATGACGTATAAAAGCACGTGGCGAATTCTCTGACGAGGTTTTCTATTTCTTTCTTCTGGCTTGGTAATAGTCGTTGGTCGATGTCAATGGATGCTAGTACAGAATCCACGTCTTGGAAGTCGGGTGGTGACGTCTCAGAGGCGCTCAGGTTCGCAACTTGGACGAAGTCATGGATACTTGCAATGACGGTCCCCTTCGCAAGGTGCTGTACTTCATTCCCAAAGTTTGTCAGCAAGACGTTAGCACATCCGTCACGAAGCTGGACAAGGCTTCTTGCCATGCAGATTCCCTTTTCGAGTATGAGCCCAGTGTTGCTGTCGGCCAGCCCTTTATGGTCACTAAACGCATTGCTCTTTACTCTGACAGCTATGCTGGACCTCGGAGGTACCGCCATGTCGTCGTCCGCAATACACAGATCATTGACTTTTTCTTCTGTGTCGAACGTTGCAATCGCGTGCCTGGTTGAAAATGAGACGCATGATTCCGGCAAGTTAATTACAGCACCGTTAGCCTTGAGGAAGTCCATACCGATAATTATGTCTCTAGAGCATTCCGGCAGCACAATGAAACTGGCGACGTATGTGAAACCCCTTATTCCAATTCTTGCCGTACACATTTCCAATCGGGTCGATGAGGTGTCCCCCTGCGGTGCGAACTTGCGGTCTATCCCATGGAGTCAGTACCTTGTTCAGTGTTCTGGCAAGCTCGCTACTGATTACTGAGTAATCCGCCCCTGTATCCACTAGTGCGTTCACTTCATAGCCGTCAACAAATACACGCAAGTCGGAAGCGACGTCTTGATTACTGTATCGGCTTCTTAATACGTCGTCGTCGTGCGGAGTCAGCGATGGAGGTTCTGTTTCAGCGTCGGCAGCGGCCTTACCTCCCCAGGTCGCTGACTCTAGTTTTCCCGACGAGGGCTTGGTGAACGGCGCCTTGGAGAGGCTGATGAGCGGCGAGGGCTCGGCGACCGGTATCTCAACGGTGCTGTCGAGCGGGGGGTCATGCGGGCCCTGACGAGTCGACAGGTATTGTTCAATTTCGAAAGGACGCTCCCCGTTCCGAGGCCGCGGTGCGTTCACTGCGAAGCCACGAAGCCCTACCTGGCGGTACTGGCACATTCGATACAGGTGTCCAGCCTCTCCGCAGTGGTAGCAGAGAGGTACCCTGTCAGGAGTGCGCCATATGTCAGTCTTCCTTGGTCTCCTATCCGGCGGCGGGAACGTGCTCGGTGGCGCAGTGCTGTACACCGAAGTGGCTGCGACGTCCATACGCGCGGGGGGTCCTTGCAGTAGAGCGTCGGCATATGAGACTCTCTGCGATAGCTGTGGTGGCACTTCTGGCTGGGCATAATGCTGACGTTCCCGAATGGGCTGGGGATTCCGAACCGCCAGTCTGACTTCCTCACGCACGACGTCGGCCAGTGACGACACAGCTGGAGTGCTATGGTCGAGTCGCTGCCTCTGGAGCTCCTCTCGCACCACACACCTCACGAGTTCACGCAAAAACTCCATGTTGTCTCCCAAGGTCGGTACTGCGTCTACGGAGGCGATGCCCAGATCCCGGTTGTACATCCTCGCTCGTTGCTGAAGCGTTCTTTCCATAGTGGTCGCCTCAGAACGAAACTCAGCGACGGTGGACGGTGGACTCCGAACCAAGCCGGCAAAAAGTTCTTGTTTCACGCCTCGCATTAGATGGCGAAGCTTTTTCTCCTCGCTCATGTTAGGATCTGCTCGGCGGAAAAGACGGGTCATGTCCTCTACGTACATGGCCACACTCTCATTGTTGCGCTGGTTTCTTGCTTGGAGAGCAGCCTCGGCTCTCTTCCTGCGATACGTACTCGGGTAGGTGGCAAGCAGCTCCCGTCGAAAGTCATCCCAGGACAAGATAGCAGCCTCGTGGTTTTCAAACCACGTTCGTGCGGAATCCTCCAACGCAAAGTAAACACGTCGTAGCTTGCGAGCAGTATCCCAGCCATTGACCCTCGCGACGCGCTCAAACCGTTCGAGCCAGTCCTCTGCGTCTTCGTATGCGTCGCCGTGGAAAGGCTCGGGCATCATCGGCGGATCCACTACAATTTGCGCTGGCGTGACCTGAGAAGTCATCTCGGTAGCTTCTCCGCTGAGAGCTGCTGCTGTTCTCGCGCAATCCAAAGGGGAAAACTCGGGGACCTCACCGCGTAGGCGACGGCTGCTGCGTTGGTGAACAGGGGTCAGCTCGGTGGATCCGAGTCTTCTTTCCTCCGGGTTGCTTCCTCCAACTTCAGAAGAGCTTGGGTTCATACCCCGCACCTCCACCAGATTTGTCACGCACAGTTCAAGAAGAACACTTTAATTCAATAACTTAAAATGGGTGAACTTGTGCCCTGTAAACAAACAAGACAGAGAATTATGTCTATGTGTCCACTGCACGAACACCTCCTCTTCTTCAGAGTTCGGCACCTCGTCGTCTTTTCTTCCGCGCAGTTCGCACGCGCCTAAGTTGTCAGCGTTGACCCTGGCGTGCTCTACAGGCGTGCTCCACTGTGTTTCGCACGCACGCCGCAGACAACATGGAGGGCGTAGCAAACGGCTGGCGCGCGTACTTTAAATGTACCTTGCGTCAATATATATATATATATATATATATATATATATATATATATATATATATATTGTCACGTGGTCGTGACGTCGACGAAGGCAACAGTCGGCGTTAAAAGAAAGGAACTCTTTATTAGGCCGAACTTGTGGCCAAGAAACTGAAAGTCAGGCTACAGCAATGCACACTGGCACTGAAAGCGGCGAACAGAGCGTCGGCCGTCGATAATCTGAACATCGTTGGAGCGCGCCGGCTTTTATGCATCACGCGTCGAACATTCTAGCCTTATCACTGGTCATCGCGCACGCTCTGGAATAATCTCGAGTGGTCGCGTCTTGCGCGCAATCTTAACAAAACGATCTACAATAATCGCGAAGGTTGTAGAACAATAAGGCGCGGTTTGAGTTGAGCTTTGGTGACGGTCTTTGTGGGTGAAAACCGAATACAACAAAAGTGAAAATAATAATAGCGCGTGGCAATGCTCCCCTCTGAAAAGGCATCGTCCCGATGCTTAAAACAGAACACGGGGGGAAAATGCATGCAACAATAAATCGCAACAATAAAGAAAGAAAGTACAATAATTAAGCAATAAGTTCAGTCCTCAGGTTTGCTAACGCGCGTAATACGGCTTGAGGCGCACGACATGGACGACTTCGGGTCGCGCACGGCGCCGTTGAGAGTTCGTTATGCCGTCCGGGACGACCTCGTAGTCCAGAGCACCGAGACGTCGAAGCACCTTGTACGGCCCGAAGTATCGCCGAAGAAGTTTCTCACTAAGTCCACGTCGGCGTATCGGCGTCCACACCCAAACGCGGTCGCCGGGCTGGTATTCCACGAAGCGTCGTCGAAGATTGTAACGGCGGCTGTCAGTCGTCTGCTGATTCTTGATCCGCAGGCGGGCGAGCTGTCGTGCTTCTTCGGCGCGCTGTAGGTAGGCGGTCACGTCGATGTTTTCTTCGTCCGTCACGTTTGGTAACATGGCGTCGAGTGTCGTTGCCGGGCTCCGTCCGTAGACCAACTTGTATGGCGTCATCTGCGTCGTTTCTTGCACGGCCGTGTTGTATGCGAAGGTCACGTATGGAAGGATGGCGTCCCACGTCTTGTGTTCGACGTCGACGTACATGGCCAGCATGTCGGCGATGGTCTTATTTAGACGCTCGGTCAGGCCGTTGGTCTGTGGGTGGTACGCGGTGGTCCGGCGGTGGCTTGTGTGGCTGTATGCCAAGATCGCCTGGGTTAGGTCAGCCGTAAACGCCGTACCTCTGTCGGTGATGAGAACCTCTGGGGCGCCGTGTCGAAGGACGATGTTCTCAACGAAGAACTTGGCTACCTCGGCGGCACTGCCTTTGGGCAGGGCTTTTGTTTCGGCGTAGCGGGTGAGGTAGTCGGTGGCTACGACGATCCATTTGTTTCCGCAAGTCGACGTTGGGAACGGCCCCAGGAGGTCCATCCCGATCTGCTGGAACGGTCGCCGAGGAGGCTGGATCGGCTGAAGGAAGCCTGCTGGTCTTGTGGGCGGTGTCTTCCGTCGCTGACAGTCTCGGCACGTCTTTACGTAGCGGGCGACGTCGGTGGCAAGGCGCGGCCAGTAGTACTTTTCCTGTACTCTGGCGAGCGTGCGGGAAAGTCCGAGGTGTCCAGCCGTCGGGTCGTCGTGTAGAGCCTGCAGGATTTCTGGTCGCAGTGCTGAAGGCACGACGAGAAGGTAGTTTGCTCGAAGTGGCGAGAAATTCTTCTTTATGAGAACGCCGTCTCGCAAGAAAAACGACGCGAGTCCTCGTTTGAATGCCTTTGGAGCAATGGCGGTCTTGCCTTCGAGGTACTCCACGAGGCCTCTGAGTTCCAGGTCGGCTCGCTGTCGTTCGGCGAAATCATCGGCACTTATGGTTCCCAAGAAGAAGTCGTCCTCCTGGTCATCCTGCGGCGGCGGGTCAACGGGGGGCGCGAGACAAGCAGTCGGCGTCAGAGTGTTTTCGTCCGGACTTGTAAACGACGGTAACGTCGAATTCTTGAAGTCTCAGACTCCATCTTGCGAGACGACCTGAAGGGTCCTTCAGGTTAGCTAGCCAACACAAGGCGTGGTGGTCGCTCACAACTTTGAAGGGCCTGCCGTAGAGGTAGGGGCGAAACTTTGACGTTGCCCAGATGATGGCAAGGCACTCCTTTTCTGTTGTGGAATAGTTGGCTTCTGCCTTGGATAGCGACCGGCTAGCATAACTGATAACCCTTTCCACGCCGGCAGTTCTCTGGACAAGAACGGCGCCGAGTCCTACGCTGCTTGCGTCGGTGTGGATTTCCGTGTCGGCGTGTTCGTCGAAATGCGCAAGTATTGGAGGCGTCTGCAGGCGTCGTTTCAATTCTTGAAATGCTTCAACTTGCGCCGCTCCCCACTTGAATTCCACGTCGTTTTTCGTGAGCTGAGTTAGTGGCTCGGCGATGCGCGAAAATCCCTTGACGAAGCGTCGATAATAGGCGCACAAGCCGAGAAATCGGCGTACGGCTTTCTTGTCGGTGGGCGGCGGGAAGGCAGCGATGGCAGCTGTTTTCCGTGGGTCGGGGCGAACTCCAGACTTGTTGATGACGTGGCCCAAGAACAGAAGTTCCTCGTATGCGAAGCGGCACTTTTCTGGCTTGAGGGTGAGTCCGGAGGCCTTGATTGCTTGAAGTACAGCCTGAAGGCGCCGGAGATGTTCGTCGAAGTTTGATGAAAATACAACGACGTCGTCCAAGTACACAAGGCAGGTCTGCCACTTTAAGCCGGCGAGTACAGAGTCCATAACACGTTGGAACGTCGCAGGTGCCGAGCAAAGACCGAAGGGCATGACCTTGAACTCGAAGAGGCCGTCTGGTGTGATAAAGGCAGTCTTCTCTCGGTCTCTCTCGTCGACCTCTATTTGCCAATAGCCGGTCTTGAGGTCCATCGACGAAAAGTACTGCGCGCTGTGGAGTCGATCCAGGGCGTCGTCTATACGTGGGAGAGGATACACGTCCTTCTTCGTGATCTTGTTGAGGCGGCGATAATCGACGCAGAAACGCAGGGTTCCGTCCTTCTTCTTCACTAACACCACGGGTGACGCCCAAGGACTCTTGGAAGGCTGGATGATGTCGTCGCGTAGCATTTCGTCGACTTGTTGCTTTACGGCCTCGCGTTCTCGCGTTGAAACTCGGTACGGGCTCTGGCGGAGTGGTCTCGCATTTTCCTCTGTTATGATGCGGTGTTTCGCGATTGGGGTCTGTCGAATTCTTGACGACGACGAGAAGCAGTGCTTGAATTGAAAGAGCAGACTTTTGAGCTGGTCTTGCTTGTGCTTCGGGAGACTCGGGTTGACGTCGAAATCTATTCCGGGACCTCGATTCGTCGAAGGAGGTTCGGCAGCATCGGATAGGGCGAAAGCATTGCTGGCGTCCACGAACTTCTCGATGTAGGCGACCGTCGTACCAATGTTAAGGTGCCTATATTCGTGGCTGAAGTTTGTCAGCAGTACCTTTGCTTTGCCATCACGCAACTCGGCGATGCCTCTTGCGACGCAAATCTGGCGGTTCAGGAGCAGGTGCTGATCACCCTCGATGACGCCTTCGAAGTCTGCGGGTTCTTCGGTTCCGACGGAAATGATGACGCTGGAGAAAGGCGGAACGGTGACCTGCTCTTCTATCAGATTTAAAGCATGGGTCGCTGGCGTCGTGTGGGGCGGCAGTGCGTTTTCTGAGGTTAGGGTTATTGATTCCGACCTCAGGTCGATCACGGCGCCATGTTGACTTAGGAAGTCCATCCCAAGTATCACATCCCTGGAGCACTGTTGCAGGATTACAAAGCTCGCAGGGTAAGTCCGATTATTGATAGTGACTCTTGCTGTACAGACTCCGATTGGCGTTATCAGGTGACCTCCAGCTGTCCGGATTTGGGGTCCACTCCAAGCGGTCTTTACTTTCTTCAGCTTGGCGGCGAATGGCCCACTGACGACGGAATAGTCGGCACCAGTGTCGACGAGAGCGGTGACGTTGTGACCGTCGATGAGAACGTCGAGGTCGCTAGTCCGTCGCCTTGCGTTGCGGTTAGCTCGCGGCGTCGGATCACGGCTGCGTCGATTTGTTGCGCTGCTTCCATCATGTTGAGTCGTCAGGTCTAGCTCGGTCCGCGAGGTTTCGTTGGCAGTGCTCTGTCTGCTTCGCGTCGTGTTCAGCAGGTGTCGTCGCGTCGTCGGCGTCGGCGGAGGATCTTCGGTAGTTCGACGTACAGCAACCGCACCTCCATCGGTTGCTGCCCTTAGTTTTCCGGGTAAGGGCTAGGTGACCGGCCCCGGTTAGGGCCAGTGTACTGCCGGCGGTGCGGTGACATGTAGCGGCCGGGCGACGGTGAGCGGGAAGGTCGTCGGGGCGTCCACTGAGCTCCTGCGAGGTAGTCGGCGATGTCTTGCGGTCGTTCACCCCGCTGTGGACGAGGCGCGTCGACGGCGAAACCGCGTAGGCCCATCTGTCGGTACTGGCAGCGGCGGTATGTGTGACCAGCTTCTCCGCAATGGTAGCAGAGTGGGCGGTGGTCGGGGGCGCGCCAAACGTCGGTCTTCCTCGGGGTGTAACGCTGGCCAACAGGTGGGCGGTATAGTGTCGTCGGTGGCGGCGGCGGTGGTGTCTGTCGTCGGAACTGCGGCGGTGCGGCGCCTTCGCGTGGGCGCGGAGGGGGAGCGTTACGACGCGCTGCAGCAGCATAGCTCATCGCTTGTGGCTCCGGCTGCGCTGGTTCGTGTGCTCCCAGATATTGATGGATTTCCTGGCGCACGGCGTCGGCGATCGGCTCCACTTGAGGCTGATGGGATGGCAACAATTTGCGTAGCTCCTCCCGAACGATCGCTCTGATGGTGTCGCGCAGGTCGTCGGCATGCAGCGCTTGAACCTCCCCGTAGGTCATCGAAGGAATGCGGCGGTTGTACTGGCTGGTACGCAATTCAAGCGCCTTTTCAATTGTCGTTGCCTCGGTGACGAATTCGGCGACCGTCTTGGGCGGGTTGCGGACAAGTCCTGCGAAGAGTTCTTGTTTCACACCCCGCATAAGCAGGCGGACTTTTTTGTCTTCGGGCATGTCAGCGTCGGCCTGGCGGAAAAGTCGCGTCATCTCTTCCGTGAAGATGTTGACGTTTTCGTTGGGTAGCTGCACCCGGGTCTCGAGCAATGACGCCGCCCTTTCCTTTCGGATGACGCTCGTGAAAGTGTCCAGGAACGCGCTGCGGAAGAGGTCCCAGGTTTGGAGTGAGGATTCCCGATTCTCGAACCAGGTCCGTGCCGCGTCTTCCAGGTAGAAGTAGGCATGGCGAAGCTTGTCTTCGGCATTCCAGTGGTTGAAGGCGGCGACACGTTCGTATATTTCCAGCCAAGTTTCCGGGTCTTCCCGCGATGAACCACGGAAAGTTGGTGGTTCCCTGGGTTGCTGGAGCACGATTGATGCAGGCGGCACAGGGGTGGTCATGGTCTCTGCAGTAGCGGTCGTAGCCTTGGTCTTCCGAATCTGATCGGGTAGAGGCCCGTGCTCTGGAGGTAGGCCCTCGTCGCCTGCGGCTAGCTCGCTGATCGAGGTTGGCGCCGATGTCTTCTTCCCGATGTGGGCTTGGCTCACGGCTGGAGGGGGGGCGTTCGGTACATGGACCAGGAAGCACCTCCACCAGATGTCACGTGGTCGTGACGTCGACGAAGGCAACAGTCGGCGTTAAAAGAAAGGAACTCTTTATTAGGCCGAACTTGTGGCCAAGAAACTGAAAGTCAGGCTACAGCAATGCACACTGGCACTGAAAGCGGCGAACAGAGCGTCGGCCGTCGATAATCTGAACATCGTTGGAGCGCGCCGGCTTTTATGCATCACGCGTCGAACATTCTAGCCTTATCACTGGTCATCGCGCACGCTCTGGAATAATCTCGAGTGGTCGCGTCTTGCGCGCAATCTTAACAAAACGATCTACAATAATCGCGAAGGTTGTAGAACAATAAGGCGCGGTTTGAGTTGAGCTTTGGTGACGGTCTTTGTGGGTGAAAACCGAATACAACAAAAGTGAAAATAATAATAGCGCGTGGCAATATATATATATATATATATATATATATATATTGCCGCGATGTGTTGGCCGCGTTCAAATAGCGCGCCCGTCAACATGCATATCGGACACTGCACGCCGTATCACAGTGCCGCGCAGCGACCATCGTGGCACGAGCATCAGGCCGGACCTGGCTCGCATGTGCCACGCGCTCGGGTGGCTCTCGCGACAAAGAAGAAGAGGACAGTTGAAGGACATCTTTAGAATTCGGCTGACTCGGACTTTGACGGCCATAGCCACTTTGAGTCGTGGGCACAGGTTCGCCCATAATAAATACGTTTGTTTTATTAGTTTGTGTGCCTCAGCATCGCTACATTTCTGGTGGAGGTGCTGGGTATGAATCGAAGTCCCACGAACGGAAGACAGCGTAGCCCCGACCACCAGCGAGTCGACCCCGTGGAAGTGACACCTGTACACCAGAGGGCAAGTCGCCGTCTTCGAGGTGACTCACCTGAGTTCAGTCCTCTTCACTTCACGCCAAGGGGAACTCAGACAATGGACGCTGCCACTATGACTAGCCAGGTAACACCGGCTCAAGTGGTCGTCAGTCAGCCTCACCAGCCGCCAGTATTCCATGGTGACTCTTTCGAAGACGTGGAAGATTGGTTGGACCTGTTCGAGAGAGTGGCGAGCTTGAACGGATGGGATGACAGAGAGAAGCTCCGTCGCGTATATTTCGCTTTGGAGGACTTTGCAAAGACATGGTTTGAGAACCATGAAACTTCTTTTTCTACCTGGGAGGTATTTCGACGACAAGCGCTGGCCACTTACGCCAGCACGGATCGCAAGGAAAAGGCGGAGGCTGCTCTTCAGACCAGGAATCAGCTCACAAATGAAAGTGTGGCAATGTACATCGAGGACATGATCCGCCTGTTCAAGCGTGCGGATCCGACCATGGCCGAGGACAAGAAGGTGCGCCATCTAATGCGCGGGGTGAAGCAAGAGCTGTTCGCTGTTCTCGAGCGCAAGCCGCCACGCACAGTTGCTGAGTTCCATTCGGAAGCGACAGCCATAGAAAAAACGCTGGAACAACGGGCTCGGCAGTACAACCGGGACATAAACTGTGCATCAGCACATGTCTTCTCTGGAGGCCTGCGGAACGACATCGAAGCCCTGCGAGAACTCATCAGATCGGTGATTAGGGAAGAACTCAGTAGGCTGCAAGCGCCTCAGACTGCAACTGCACTATCTGTTGCCGACGTTGTTCGAGATGAACTGAGGCAGGTGATAGGAGAGCCAGAGCGTGAGCTGCAGCCGATTCGACATATCCCAACATACTCCGACGTACTCAGGCAACCCGCGGTACACAGCAATGCAGCAGTTGCGACGGCGACTTCTCTCCCACCGACAACACGCAGCGCACCTCGTCCGCGGGAGCGACCGGCTACCTACCTGCCTCCAGAAGCACGTAACATGCCTCGCTACGTGGAGCAAAGACCCCGTAAAAGTGACGTCTGGCGTGATCACGAGCGCAGGCCTTTGTGTTTTCATTGCGCAGAAGCGGGTCATCTCTATAGATTCTGTCCTTGCCGAGAGGCTGGATTAAGGGGCTTCCCGTTGTATGCACCATGCCCTCGAAACGGTGAACGACCAGTCGAAATCGAAGAGTACTTATCCACGCGCCAGAGCTCGCCCGCTCCACGCCAACACCAGTCACGGTCACCATCGCCCATGCGCTACCGTTCACCCAGCCCACGTGCACCTCCAAGACTGCCTGGGCATCGTACTCCAAGTCCACACCCGGAAAACAGAAGCAAGCGACCTGTGGAGGTGAGGCCGCTGATAACCACAATTACGAAGATCCTCCAATACGGTTCGAGGGTGACGATGCGATATTGCCAGTAAATAGGTGCAGCAGCGAAAACATTACTTCAGATTTGCGGTTGAGAATTGACGGATGGGAGCAGAATGCTTTAGTCGACACCGGTGCTGATTATTCGGTAATAAACCACAAAATGGCGAAGAAACTGAAAAAAGTTGTAACGCAGTGGAGTGGAACGCAGATACGCACGGCAGGTGGTCACATTATTACGCCCCTTGGCAGATGCACCGCAAGGCTTGAAATACGAGGCTTTACTTACGTTGCTGACTTCATTGTACTGCCCGAATGTTCAAGGGAACTTATATTAGGAATGGATTTTCTGCAAGCTAATGGCGCCGTAATTAACCTGCGTAGGTCCAGCGTGTCATTCTCGACCGAACAAGCTATGCCTGTGGAAGAATCGGAGGAGCGACGCCTTACTGCTCTACGCGTTGTTGATGATGACGTAACTGTGCCGCCACGCTGCAGTATAATGGTGCTCGTCGAGAATGAGGCATTTGACGACCGCGAAGGTATAGCGGATGCAAATGTAGCGCTGTTTTTAAACAAAGGTGTCTGCGTGGCTCGGGGTTCTTATTCACTTGACCAATGGCCGTGCAGATGTTCTACTCACGAATTTCAGCAATGAACTTCAACACATCGCCCAAGGCACGGCTATCGCCCATTTCTACGAGTTCTGTATGGCGACCGAACTATGCAGCTTAACGACAACGCCAACCACTTGTCGAGGGGCCTGCAACATCGACACATCTGTAACCGTCAACCAGAACCTCCCGGAAAGTCAGAAGAAACAGATATATGCCTTGGTAAAGGAATTCGCTGACTGCTTCTCCACAGCCTGGAAGGTGCGGCGCACGTCTATTGCGAAGCACAGAATTATCACAGAAGACGCCACGAGACCAATATGCCAGCACCCATATCGAGTGTCGCAAAAAGAAAGAGAAATTATTAAGAAGCAAGTGGAGGAGATGCTTTCAGACGACGTCATCCAGCCTTCCAGTAGTCCATGGGCGTCGCCCGTAGTGCTCGTTAAGAAGAAAGACAACACACTTCGATTCTGTGTCGACTACCGGAAATTGAACAGTGTAACTAAACGAGATGTATACCCCCCTGCCACGTATCGACGATACACTGGATCGGCTGCGATGTGCAAAGTTTTTCTCCGCCTTGGATCTCAAGAGTGGATATTGGCAAATAGAGGTAGATGAGCGGGACCGTGAAAAGACAGCATTCGTAACCCCAGATGGCCTCTACGAATTTAAAGCGCTTCCATTCGGCCTCTGTTCCGCGCCAGCGACGTTCCAGCGAATGATGGACACTGTCCTCGCGGGATTGAAGTGGCAGTCATGCCTAGTGTATTTGGATGATGTGGTCGTATTCTCTGCAACATTCGACCAACATCTAGAGCGACTGCGCACAGTATTGGAAGCCATCCGCTCAGCAGACTTGACAATTAAACCGGAAAAGTGCCACTTCGGCTTCGAAGAGCTGCGATTCCTTGGACATGTCATTAGTTCTCAAGGCGTTCGCCCAGATCCCGAAAAAGACCGCTGCTGTTGAGAGGTTCCCGACACCCACAGACAAAAAGTCAGTGCGTCGCTTTTTGGGTTTATGCGCATACTATAGGCGATTCGTGGAGAACTTCTCAAGGATTGCGGAACCTCTTACAAAACTAACAAGAGACGACGTGCCCTTCACATGGGGAAGCGAACAACAGCACGCCTTTGACGAATTAAGAAAACGCCTGCAAGGTTCGCCAATACTTGCCCATTTTGATGAGACAGCCGACACTGAAGTTCATACCGATGCCAGTAACGTCGGCCTCGGCGCCATCCTAGTCCAGTGGCAAAATGGTCAAGAAAAAGTGTTAGCCTATGCCAGCCGCAAACTCTCGAAAGCTGAGGCAAACTACTCTGCAACTGAAGAAGAGTGTCTCGCAGTCATCTGGGCACTAAGCAAGTTTCGACCCTACCTTTATGGTAGACCGTTCAGGGCAGTTAGTGACCACCATTCGCTGTGCTGGCTGGCAAGTCTCAAGGATCCGTCCGGACGACTAGCAAGATGGAGCCTTAGGCTTCAGGAATATGGACATTACTGTAGTATACAAATCCGGGAGAAAACACAGCGATGCCGACTGCCTGTCACGCGCACCAGTCGATCCAAGTGTATCTGAAGAAGAAGACTTCCCGTTTCTAGGCATTGTCAACGCATCAGAAATCGCTCAACAACAACGAGACGACCCGGATTTGCTACCGCTTATAGAACACCTGCAGGGTCTCGACGTTCAAGTCCCGCGCATATTCTCCAGAGGGCTCCCTTCGTTCTGTCTTCGAGGAAGTGTCCTTTACAAGAGGAACTTCGAGCACAACGGCGAAAAGTTTTTACTAGTCATACCTGCAGCCATGCGAGAAGAAATTCTGCACGCATGCCACGACGAACCAACATCTGGACATATGGGTGTGAGCCGTACATTCGCCAGGATTCGACTGAAATACTACTGGCCTAAGTTACTCGCATCAGTGAAGCGCTACGTCAAAACCTGTCGCAAATGTCAACGGCGCAAATCTCCACCCGTAAAACCACCAGGCCTTCTCCAGCCAATAGACCCTCCGGATTCTCCATTCCGACAAGTCGGCATGGACCTCCTAGGACCCTTCCCGACATCGTCTACAGGCAAGAAGTGGATAGTCGTAGCCACAGACTATTTGACCCGTTACGCTGAGACTGACTCTCTGTACAGTGCAACAACTGTCGAAGTCGCCAAGTTCTTCGTCAACAACATAGTCCTCAGGCATGGTGCACCCATCGTAGTTATTACGGATCGGGGAACAGCATTTACTGCAGACCTAATGCAATGTATGATGCGAATGACGCATACTGACCATAGAAGAACAACGGCGTACCACCCTCAATCAAATGGCTTAACAGAACGCCTCAACAGAACTCTGACCGACATGCTTTCAATGTATGTCGATGTTGAACATAAACTGTGGGATGAAATATTGCCCTACATTACCTTCGCATATAATACCGCCGTTCAAGAAACAACCCGCGTTGCGCCATTCGAACTTGTATTCGGCCGAAGAGTAACCACCCCACTGGACGCCATGTTGCCACTAGGTGACGAAAACAACTATCCACCTGACTTAGACGATTTCTTGCAAAGAGCCGAGGAAGCACGACAGATGGCAAGATACCGAATACGCCACCAACAGCACATTGATTCCAGTCGCTACAACCAGCGACGTAGTGAAGCACTTTATCACCCCGGTGACAAAGTGTGGATATGGACCCCAGTGCCCCGCCGCCGTGGACTCTCTGAAAAGCTTCTTTGCCGATACTTCGGTCCTTATGAAGTACTTCACCGTATAAGCGACGTCACTTACAAAGTCAAACTAGCTGGACACGAGAGCCCAAGACGCCGTAATCCCACGGAAGTGGTACACGTAGTCCGCATGAAGCCCTATCATGACCGATCATCGGGAAACGAGTGAGCGTCCACATGAATCCTTTCACTGTCTGACGCATCGGGACGATGCGTATGAGGGGAGGGATAATGCCGCGATGTGTTGGCCGCGTTCAAATAGCGCGCCCGTCAACATGCATATCGGACACTGCACGCCGTATCACAGTGCCGCGCAGCGACCATTGTGGCACGAGCATCAGGCCGGACCTGGCTCGCATGTGCCACGCGCTCGGGTGGCTCTCTCGACAAAGAAGAAGAGGACAGTTGAAGGACATCTTTAGAATTCGGCTGACTCGGACTTTGACGGCCATAGCCACTTTGAGTCGTGGGCACAGGTTCGCCCATAATAAATACGTTTGTTTTATTAGTTTGTGTGCCTCAGCATCGCTACAATATATATATATATATATATATATATATATATATATATATATATATATATATATATATATATATATATACATAACGTAACGTATGAACAAGGCGATGGTAGGAGAAGCCGACGAAGAAGTGCACGTGCATTAGAATAAATGGATGACATCTGAACCACGACGTATCTCTGTTCTCTAACGTCACACAAGTCGACAGGATCGACTTCATCAACCTGCCGTGGCTAGGCCAAAGCGTCCGCTCAACATACCCAAGTACAAGGGAACACCAGAAGACGTCCCCGTCGACAAGTGGCTACTCCTTTTCTACACGAAGGCGACCGAGGCATCATGCACACACCGCGATCGGGTCAGTCACTTCAGCGAATATATCGAGGGGGGAAGCGTTCAAGTGGTACCTGTCAGAGATTTTCGGCAACGACGAGACATAGGACGACATAAAGCGCGACATGCGAAATCGCTTTGCTACGACTGACGGAGATGCTTTTCGTATCTTCATCCACTACCGGCTAAAAGGAGCGCAGGCCATCAAGGATTACTACGACGAGAAAAAACGACTGCGCTCCTTGGACGACCTTATAGAGCGCCACATCATTTCTGGACTGACTGACGGTGTTCCTCCTGATGTGGAACTGGCGCTCGCCGGACTGTCTTTCAACTCGTCATCAGAGTGGCTCGCCGCTGCCCAACGGATCGAGACATCTATAAGACGGATGAGAGGAATTCCCGTTACTCGTACTCCTAGTACTACATCAGGAGCTCCACGTCTCTTCAGCAGACCGCAGCAGCCAACATTGACTTCTCGACCGCGTGTCCCCCCAAAATGAATATAGATATTGCTCATCTGCTGGTTTCCCACGACAGTTTCATTGGCACAACGAATGTCCGCGCCGCGGGAACGTGTCCGCTATTGAGACTAGACCGGGAAACGAGGAGAGCGACCCAGAGTTTCATTAATACAGTTGGATGCTCTCATCAACGGAAGGCCAGTAACTGCAATTCTTGATACAGAAGCAGCAATTACTTGTATCAGTGAAGATGTGTACAAACAGCTCAAGATTCAGTTGATGAGAGACTCCAGCGTCATTGTGCAGCAAGTTACTTCAGGCATTCGAACTTTGGTTCGCGTAAACATTCAATTGCAAATTGGGAATATGTGTTCTGCGAGGCCTGAGAACACAATTAATTCTTCGCCTAGACAGCGCTTCGTACTTCAATCTTTCTGTAAATTTGGAAAGCCAGTCAGTAACACAAGGACGTGAATATTTGAACCTGTCCAATCACAATGAAAAGAAAACCACTAAAGCACCACTGATGAGAACCCTGAATTTAGAAAACTTGCCAGAACATGAATCAGCAGTGCTCGATTCTCTTTTAAATAAGTATGACGAGATCTTCTCGAAATCCCAGACAGATATTGGATGCATCACTACTGAGCAACATAGGATTGCAATTACCATTGCTGTCCCTATTCATCGAGCACCATACAGATGTTCCCAGGCCGACAAAGCGGAAATTAACAAACAAGCTGACGCCCTCATTAAGCAAGGTGTTGTGAGGCCTTCGTTGTCGCCCTATGCCGCACCGGTCATCTTAGCGGAAAAGAAAGGCGAAGGGCGTACTCGTCTATGTATTGACTACCGCAAGCTCAACGCCATAACGGTACCCGACTATCAACCAATTCCCCGTATAGATGAAATTCTGGACCACTTGGGAAGGGTGAACGTTTTCACTACGCTAGATGCACGCCGGGATACTGGCATGTCCGAATGCATGGCGACGACGTTCAAAAAACTGCGTTTGTCACCACTAATGGTCATTATGAGTGGTTGGTAATGCCGTTCGGGTTAAAGAACGCTCCGGCTACATTTGAAAGAGCCATGAAATCAATAATAGCGAAACATCAGCTCAATAATGTTAGCAATTACTTTGACGATGTGGTCGTTTACTCAGAGACATTAGACGATCATATACGACACCTCGAGGCACTGTTGAAAGCTCTTAAAGACGAGAAGGTAAAACTGAAACGGAAAAAGTGCCAATTTGCAAGATCCAGCATTGAATACTTGTGCCACAAAATTTAACAAGGAATAGTGACACCTAAGCAAAGTAACGTGGCAGCAAAACTCAAATTTCCGACACCTAAACGAGAGAGAGACCTCCAGCGTTTCCTGGGCACTGTAAACACTTACCGTGAGTACGTCCCTCATTTCAGCGACATCGCTCTCCCACTCACGAAACTACTACACAAAGGAAGCAAGTGGACGTGGACAGATCGATGCGAGCAAGCTTTTCGGGAACTGAAGGAGCGCATAACTGAAGAACCAGTGCTTCGCATATACGACACTTCGAGACCATGTACTGTGTACTGTGATACATCTGGCGAATGCATTGGCGCAGTGCTGAAGCAACCTGACGACAAAGGCAAGGAACATCCCGTTGCCTATTACTCCCGCAAGCTATTTAAGCACGAGGTCAATTATGCTGTTACATAAAGAGAATGCCTTGCCATTATAGATGCCATTAATTAAATGGCATTGCTACCTCCATGGAAAGTCATTCACTGTTGTAACGGATCACTCTGCACTACAGTGGCTGAAGAATATTAAGAATCCTCAAGGTCGTCTCTTCCGGTGGTCGTTGAAACTATCGATGTATGAAGTAAACATCAAACATCAAAAGGGCATAAGCAACGTCGAAGCAGATGCACTCTCCAGAGTCCCAATAGTTCAACTTCTGTCCCACGATGAACTTCAACGATGCAGCAATGAGCGCCCAAAAGGAACGTATTCATTGGAAAACGACGTAGTCATCGTCAAAAGAAAAGGACTAAGGAAGATCTATGTGCCCCATGAACTACGCCCACCATTCTTAAGAACGCACATCAACATTTCGGGCATGTCGGAGTGAAGAAGACACTATCACTCTTGTCGCCGCAATATTATTGGCCGGATATGGTAACCGTTGTTGCCACCTACATTAAGCATTTTAATACATGCCAGAGATGCAAGAAGACGAAAACAAAGAAGTATGGGACACTTGAATCCCTGCCTCCTGCTGAAGAGCCTTTTGACCTTTTTGCGATGGACACCATTGGGGGGATTTTGTGGATATGGCTCATCAAAAAGGTTTATCCACCTGGTTATTGACCATGCTACTCGCTACGTATGGGCGTTCGCCCATAAAAGTGAGAACAGCGACGCCTACATCACATGCTTAAAAACCACTTGTGCTGCCGGAAAACCACGGAAGTTCGTGGACCAGGATTCACTGCAGGAAAATTTAAACAGTTTCTAAAACATAACCGAATACACCAACTCTTCACCTCATCTCATCATCCGCAATGCAATGGTATGAACGAGCGGACAAACCAGACCATCGTGACCAGACTTAAGTGCAAGATCAATGACGAGCCACAGAAGTGAGTGACTAAGCTGCTGTCGGAGGTATTAGACGAATGCAGCAGAACGCCTCACGTAGTTACCGGCTACGCACCGTCCATCCTGATGTATGGAATTCCATCTTATCCAACTGTACTGAAACAGCGAGAACAAACGGTGGAAGAAGCGCGCAAATATGCTGTTAATAATTCTGTCGCCTACCACAATAAGAACAAATTATTCTCTGATAAGAAATTTCTTCCAGATTTAGTTCCAAGTCGGTGACTTCGTCCTTTACGAGACACCATGGCATCCCAACAGCGGCAAACTGAGTTCCGTCATGGAAGGTCCCTACAAGATTCTCCGCAAAGTCTCACCAGTGAACTATGACATCAACCGCTCTTTGTTGCCCTTACGTAGAAACTCGGACATTGTTCATGTTAGCAAACTACGACGTTATGTTGTACCTTCTGAACTGACACTTTCTCGAGGGGAGGGGGGTAGAGTGTAACGTATGAACAAGGTGAAATATATATATATATATATATATATATATATATATATATATATATATATATATATATATATATATATATATATATATATATATATTGTAATGACGAAGAAATACACCGATGTTCGGGCGCGCGGGCAGCTGGGGCGAGCGCGAGAAAGAGAAAGATGAGGCAGATAAAGAACAGCCGGCCCAGCGTACGGGCGTTGTATCTTGTCCTCTTCCTTTACAATGGCGCAGTTGCCGAAAGGCTTTGGCGAACCCCAGCTATTACTTCGACGTGACACGTCTTCCTGAGGAACGCCGTGCCCCTTCCTCGCTGATGGAACCTGCAAGGCGACCGCCGAGGCAAGTACCTATCCCACCACCAGCGGACGGGGTCCAGGCCTCCATTCGGGTTCCGAGGAACTTGCCCGGTGACGCGATACCTCGCGCCAACCATGCGCACGGGCTTTTGTCACCTAGGGACGGCGTACATGCCTCCTCGGCACCTTTCGATCTCTCGGCGCTTCAAGCACCGTCCGTGGACGGCGTCCAGGCCTCCTCGGCGGCGCAACCTCGCCTCATCGACGTCGCGATGCCACTTCAGGACACAACACACGGGTACCGCTTGCCTAGGAACGCTGTTGACGTTTCCAATGGCATGGATACCATGTCCAGGGGTCTGGCCAAATCTGGGTTCCCAAGGGACGCCGTGCACGAGTCCTTGGCAATGCACTCTACCACAATGAGTAGCGGAGTCACGGTGTCCTCCGCAGATGCTGGCCTTGGCTTTTCATGCGGATCACCCGACAGTGTCGCGGAGCTGCTGCATACCATCGCGCGACTCCGCGTCACGGTCAATGCCTTGGCCGCGTCGACATCTCTCCTGTTTCCTGCGGCCTTGCCAGCATTGTACGCAATCGATGCCGCGTTGGCCGCAGCCGCCTCGCAAGACCATAACGAGAGCTCACCCGAGAGCCGCAGAGAGCTCCGATACACCCTCGCGGCTCATACACCCTCGCGATACACCCTCGCGGCTCATGTCTTGCAGCTCATACGATGTCGCAGCGTGGCCGAGACCTACCACTGCGAGTTAGCCGGGGTCGCCCACCAGATCCCCCTGACCGCAGTTCCATCAGCCAAGGCGCAGCCTATCCATAACCGACCACTGCGATGCAGCCAAAGCCACCCACCAGAGACACTGTCGGCAGCTCCGCGCGTTCTGCAGTCATGACCGAGTGTAATGACGAAGAAATGCACCGATGTTCGGGCGCGCGGGCAGCTGGGGCGAGCGCGAGAAAGAGAAAGACGAGGCAGATAAAGAACAGCCGGCCCAGCGTACGGGCGTTGTATCTTGTCTCTTCCTTTACAACATATATATATATATATATATATATATATATATATATATATATATATATATATATATATATATATTGCCAAAGTTAAGAGGAGCTGCGCCGGCAGCGATTGATGACCCGTCGACCGCCGTCACGCGACGCTGACCTCGCGGCCTTGTCGGCCGTTTCTGACCACACCACCTTGCTCGCCGAAATCAAGTCGTTCGTGCGTGAGGAAATGGCCCGCCAGGTCTCTTTACTGGCTTTCGCTCCACCGCAACATGTCGAACAGCCGTCAACTACACTTCTGCCTCCCCTCCGCCGAGCGATTCATCAGGAAATCGCGGAGGTCATTCCTGAATACCACCAGCCGCCTCCAGTACCTGCGCCACTAAGCTACGCACAAGTTGTAGCCAGGCCGCCCCCACCGATTCCTGTGGCTGGCCCGCATAGTTACACCGAAGCCGTCGCCAGACCCCAGGCCTTCGACGAAACTGCGCCGCATACATACGCCGACGTCGTCCACGTGCCCCGACTACCGCCCACCATGCAGTCATATCAGCAGCCGCCTCACCCATCGCGTTCTGCGACACGGATGGGACCCGCGAACCGATGGCGGACTTCCGACAACCGCCCCATCTGCTTTGCCTGCGGTTGCGCCGGTCACGTCGCAGGCTATTGCAATCGCGTGCAGCAGCCTCGGGTCGCATCCAACCTTCCCAGCGAATCGAGCCATGACCAACCGCCGCCTATGTCCCCGACGTCCCGCCCCGCTCCATCTACACGCCGTTAACCGTCTCCACGACGTCTCTCACTGTCACCGATGCAGCCACGTCCACTCGCACGCGACCAGGAAAACTAGTCGTCGCAGTCCACGAGGCAAGGGCTGCGACGCTGTCGAACTGCGAAAGCCTTCAGAGAAGCCCATCGAACGTGATAGACGTGTTTGTGGACGGTGTTCGCGCATCTGCCCTTGCAGATACTGGAGCCGCCGTATCCGTCATGGACGCTAAACTTAGCCGATTACTGCACAAAGTGATGTACGCCGTCGCATTGATCATAATTCCTGCATGCTCTCACGACGTCATCCTAGGATGGGATTTTCTCTCACGCCACGACGCCGTCATTCATTGCGCACCAGCTGAAATAGAGCTCTCACCATTCGCTGATTTGACGCCGGCCGATAGTCCATCGGCTGCAAGCAAGGTACTCGTCAAAGACGACACCAAAGTGCCTGCAAACTCGTTAACGGCGGTGTCGGTCTACTGCGCCAGTCTTTCCGACACCGTTGCACTCCTCTCGACCTCTGACCGTGTTTTCATGAGGAAAGGCTTGCTGGTTCCTTTCGCGACCGTTCAAGTCACTCACTGCAGCACCTCTATTTTTGTTACGAACTCATCCCCGTACAGTGTTACGTTGGTTGTTGGGGAATGGCTCGGCAGCGTGGAACCCATCGAAGACGCACAAGTTATGGATGACCCCTATGGCACGCACTGCCCAAGTTCCAGTACGCTCAGTGCTATTGCTACATCTGCTTCATTATCCGGTAATGTATTTGGTTCCTCCATTCCCGAGAACCTTACGCCGGTCCAGCGTTCGCACGTTCTGGGCCTGTTGGAAAAATTTCGCTCTTCTTTCGATGTTGCTCAACCTTCCCTCGGCCGCACCTCCGCCGTTACTCATCGCATCGACACAGGCGCCCAACCACCACTGCGGCAACGTCAATATCGCGTATCTGCCACAGAATGCCGTGTAATCAACGAGCAAGTCGACGACATGCTTCGACGCGATGTTATTCGACCCTCTAACAGCCTCTGGGCGTCTCCTGTCGTTCTCGTTGCGAAGAAGGACGGTTCTGTGCGGTTCTGTGTGGACTACTGACGCCTCAACAAGATCACTCGTAAGGACGTGTATCCACTACCGCGAATAGACGACGCGATTGACAGCCTGCAAGGAGCAGAATTCTTTTCATCTCTCGATTTGCCCTCAAGGGTACTGGCAAGTACCTATGGCTGAAGACGCTCGACCGAAGACCGCCTTTGTCACGCCCGATGGCTTGTACGAAAGTTTAAGAGAACATATAATTGGGCAAGTTGGTTTGACATCATTTTAAAACAGCGCAGCAAGACGAGGACATAAGAAACGAAGAAACAACGGGACGGGGCTTGTACGAATTCAACGTCATGCCGTTTGGGCTGTGCAATGCGCCCGCCACGTTTGAGCGCATGATGGATCCCGTTCTGCACAACTTGAAATGGCACACGTGCCTGTGCTACTTCGACGACGTCGTCGTTTTCGCTGCGGACTTCTCCACGCATCTTCAACGCCTGCGGCATGTTTTGACGCGCTTGAGTGGCGCCGGTCTGCAACTGAACCTAAAGAAGTGCCAATTTGCAGCACGGTAGCTGACAATACTCGGCTACGTCGTGCCCAAGGACGGAATTCTCCCCGATCCAGCCAAGCTTCGGGCCGTGACCGAGTTCCCCAAGCCGACGTCTATCAAGGAACTGCGCAGTTTCGTAGGTCTGTGTTCCTAATTTCGGCGGTTCCATTCGAAACTTCGCGACTATCACATCGCCGCTGACGAAGCTCCTCGGAAGTAACGGGCCTCTCCATTCGTGGTCGTCAAAGTGCGACGACGTTTTTGCAACGCTCCGTCGTTTGTTGACGTCGCCTCCCATACTACGCCACTACGACCCTATGGCCCCTACAGAGGCACATACGGATGCCAGTGGTGTTGGCCTCGGCGCTGTTCTTGCGCAGCGCAAACCAGGGTTCCCGGAATATGTCGTGGCGTATGCAAGCCGTACGCTTACAAAAGCCGAGACCAATTAGACCGTCACGGGGAAAGAATGCCTGGCAATCATCTCGCCCCTTACGAAGTTCCGACCTTATTTGTATGGTCGCCCATTTGATGTCACCGACCATCACGCACTGTGCTGGTTGTCGTCATTGAAGGATCCCTCAGGCCGTCTCGCCCGTTGGGCACTTCGCCTGCAAGACTACGACATCCGCGTGCTGTACTGCAACGGACGCCAGCACACTGACGCCGACGCCCTGTCGCGCTCTCCCTTGCTTCACGACAAATGCCCACAGCTCAGTGTCTCAGCTTGCCGTTTCTTCAATCGACCTTCATACCGTCTTTACCGAACAGCGCAAGGATCACTGGATTGCCTCACTGATAGACATGCTGACTGATCCATCGGCAACACCATCCACTCGCGCGTTGCGTCGTCAAGCCCACCATTTCGCCGTTCGCGACGACCTCCTCCACCGACACAATTACAACGGTGACGGCTGCCAGTGGCTACTAGTCATACCCCGCAGTCTGCACTCTGATATATGCGAGTTGTTCCACTCTGATCCGCAATGTGCGCACTCCAGGGTATCGAAGACTTACCACCGCATTCGCCAACGGTAGTTTTGGCGAGGAATGTACCGCTACGTGCAGAAATTCGTTCGCTCCTGCATAGATTTTCTGCGCCGCAAAACTTCAACGCACCTGCCGCCGGCAGGTCTGCAACGTCTACCTTGCCCTGACCAGCCGTTTGGGCGCGTTGGTATCGATTTGTATGGGCCACTTACGCTAACGTCGGCTGGTAACCGCTGGGCCATCGTCGCTGTAGACCACCTCGCGCACTACGCCGAAACCGCCGCCCTCCCCGCGGCTACGGCGCGTGATGTGGCCTCCTTCCTGCACCAACGATTCATGCTGCGTCACGGTCCACCCCAGGAACTGCTCAGTGATCGAGGCCGTGTTTTCCTGTCCGAAGTCGCCGAAGCCATTCTCAAAAGAGTGCAACGTTGTTCACCGTAAAACTGCTGCTTACCACCCGCAGACGAATGGCCTCACCGAACGCTTCAACCGTACGCTCGGTGACATGCTCTCGATGTGCGTCGCCGCCAATCACACAAATTGGGATGCCATTCTGCCGTTAGTCACCTACGCCTATAATACCGCCCCTCAGAGCACTACTGGTTTTTCACCTTTCTTCTTATAATATGGAAGGCACCCGTCGCAGACCATCGACACCATACATCCATACAAGCCAGATCCATCTGAGTGTGCGCCTATTTCTGACACAGCCAGGCTTCCTGAAGAGTGTCGAGAGCTTGCAAAGACCTTTACTACACATGATGAAGAGCGTCAGAAGCGCATTCGCGCTGACACCAGCACTTCTGCGCCCACGTTCCTCCCGGGAGCGTTCGTATGGCTCGCGATCCCTACCACTGCAACTGGCCTCTCTTCAAAACTACTGCCCAAATACAAAGGCCCCTGCTGTGTCGTCGAACGCACTTCTCCTGTAAACTACCTGATCGAACCCATCGAACCATCTTCGGACATGCGCCGTCGAGGACGCGACATTGCCAATGTGGAGCGCCTCAAGGTCTACCATGACCCGCTCATAGTAACCAGCTCTTAGGTCGCCAGGCGGCTCCCATTTCGTACACGGGGTAATTGTAGTGAAGCTTTGGAACTAGTTGGTCGTCCTCTCCAGCGCCTTCTAGTGGGTCACCCTCTTAGAAGAAAATTACACCATCTCCCGCTAAAGGGAACCATGTGTAGATGCGAAGGAGCGGGCGCTAACGCTTACACTGACGGCGGCATTGACGCTGGCGCTCATCGCAGCGTTGCGCAGGAGAGAAGACTGGGGAGGCGCAAAGCACGCAGTGATGGAGCGGTGTTTCCTACTGGAACATGCCAATCGCTGCTAATGGACAATGAGAGACAGAAGACTCCGACTGGACACAGAAACCCGCAGTCCGCTTTTAGTTAACGCGCACGCTGCGAATTTTTATTGTTCAATAACGCACAAGAGAAATCTCCCACCGGCACCACCTTGCAGGTCAAGATCCAGTGCCACATATACGGGGTGGCCACTGAGCGGTTGTGCAGCGCGAGCAGTCGGTTTTTTCAACCAAGAAACTCGCTAGCAGACGCTGCCTGCGTCGGCGTCGCGAGGCGAGAGAGGAGGGGGGGGGGGAGCGTAGGAGAAGAGAGAGAGGGGGGGACGCGCATGCGCAGTGGGAGTGTGGATGCTGCGGGCAGGGATGCCTAGAGGAGAGAGAGGAGGAGAGCTTTTTTATTTTTATTTTTTGAAAAGGTTTGCGCATGCGCAGGAAGGGTTCAAACGCCGCACACCACCACCGGATTAAGCTTCGCCATAAGATGCTTCACATCTAAAGGAGCAGCTTGTGCTGAGAGTCGGTCCCCGCCTTGACTGTCGCCGTCGTGCATCGTCGCCGAGTGCCCGCCAATAAACGTCTTAAGAATATATATATATATATATTAGAAAGCATAAAGAAAAGTTAATCAGCAGATAAAAAATCCAATCACCTAATCAGTGGTTCAAACCAGCGACCTCTCGCTCCGCAGCCTGTTGCGCTAGCCAGCAAGGCCACGCGCCATGCTTGCGCCGGCAATGTAATGGTGAGCTGTTCATATGCAGCATTTCCTGCTCGCGGAACGCAGATCTCGGAACAGCTTGAGCGTGTTTTCTATCACGCAACGCTTTTAAAGTGTCTTTCAAACTGAAAACTGCCCTTGAGACGCGCACGAGAAGGTGGCCCCCCTTCTACACCATTCATAATGCAGAAGGTAAAAAAAGAACACCGGGCGCACTTGGCGCCAGACGCCACCGCGTGGCAGGAGACACAGAGGGGTCATTCCAAGTGCCGCAGTTTAAAACAAATAGAAATATCAAACAGCGTCAAAAAATCTAACAGTATCATATAATCAATTATTTGCCAATCCCCCCTCAGTGGGTATGAGCCATGTCAGAGGCAACAACAACAACAACGTCTTCTGCTTCTGCATTGTGGACACTGGCAGCGCATTACTCAAATACAAACACGTTATAACCATGACAGTGGTTAGTTCACGCTTGTCCTGCGTATAGGCACCCGGCAATGCAGTTTACAAAATCGGGCGGTAGCGCCAGAACACACAGCCTAGCGAGTAGACGCAGCAAAAAAAAGTCAGTTCCACCGCAAGGCGAAGCAGTGAATGCGATAGCAAAGAATTCTAATGTTAATCGAAGTGAGGCTGGCAGCTAACTCTTTTGGATCCGATCTCACGCAACTCTACGAAATGCTGGTTTAAGAGCGTACGGCCGCCTCAGGGACACTGTTCGCACAATGTCCTCGCGTTGAGAACGGAGCGCGTAGGAGCCAACCGCCCGCAGTCGGCTACTGAGATTGGGAGATAACGCGTGCGTCAGCGACGACCGCGCTCGTAAAACCAAAGGTTCGCAGTGTCTGCATGAGAGACAAACCCCCCCCCCCCCCCCCCGCCTCCTCCTCCCATCTTTCCGCGTTTGTTAAAGCCGCGCGGGGCGTTTCCTCTCCTTGAGCGTTCCCCGACTCCTCGAACAGGCTGGGGGATCTTATCGCATACGCCTCGGAGCGACGGAGATGGGCCGGCTCGTTTTGATGTCCGCTTGAGCGGCGTTTGTCGCCCCACTGTTACCCTCCGGTATTTTTCTTTGTGCCTTTTACTTAGATATATATACATATATATATACGGGACATGACGGCGAAATTCAGCCGAGAGTGTCCATATAATTGCTATCGCACTGCATAGCCTAGCGAGTAGACGCAGCAAAAACGGACCGGCCAGGGCACATGTGCACTTTTTTTAAGTGATTATGGACGCACTCAGGAAGCGTTCGTTGAAAACGTGCCCAAAAGAGACACACTTGAGCGCGTCGGTGTGTTCAGAGAGCGTTTCATTTTCTTGGTATCCCTCGCGGTCGGTGCCGTCAATTCTGAGGCGTCCCACAATAGCTCCATCGCGCCGTCTGGATGTGTCGGGTGCCCATGCCTATGCGTCTTTTTCGAGCGTCCTTCTTTTTGCTGCGGCGGCGCGCTGCAAGTATCGAACTGCTTGTCGCCCTTCGTGTGACAGTTCTGACTTCTTGCTATCGCCTTCATTGCTTCGCGCTAGTGGCGAAACTAACTTTTTTTAAATGCGAAGCATTTCTTAGCGAACTTCGGCGACTTTGAGCGTATCTATCTATCTATCTATCTATCTATCTATCTATCTATCTATCTATCTATCTATCTATCTATCTATCTATCTATCTATCTATCTATCTATCCATCTATCTATCTATCTATCTATCTATCTATCTATCTGGCCGCCAACGACTTTGTGCTCTCCTGGCCGTATCGTTAATGGAATTGATACGAAACTTGGTATGGCATAACATGACTGTATGACAAACATGATTGATTGGTCATATCACGAAAATCATGAAAACTTGTAATGAAAAGTATGATTGTAATGAAAAGTAATGAAAAGTATGACACGCCATGCCAATAGTGCTCCTCAGGCCGTTTTCTTAACTTGATATATCAAAAAATTGGTACGATGAGACATTTCTGCACGACCAAAATAAATGACAGGTGGTAATATTAAAATCATGACCTGCATGTCATGTACAACATGATTTACATGCCATGCTCATGGTGGGCTGTCGGCCGTTTCGCTAACTTGGTATACACCAAATCTGGTATTGCATGACGTGACTGTATGGCGAACATAACTGCCCAGTGTTAATATGGAAATCATGATATGTCATGTGCACCATGACTTGCATGCCACGCTCATGACAATCTCGCGGCCATTTCGCCAGCTTGATATACACCAAATTTTTAAGGCGAAAGCCTTTAATGTCTCATGCTCACGTCCGTCCGTCCGTCCGTCCGTCCGTCCGTCTCTCTAGCCGTGCCCTGGCACGGAGCCAGGTGGGCGCCGGGGCGCGCAACCGGACGCCGGTCGCGTTGGACTCTACAGGGCTCGTGCTTTGCTTGCATAGCGTCGCTGTGCCCAGCGTCTCTAAGCATTGCAAGGAAAGAGATGCGCGCATCACGTTTCATTCTGACCGACCCCGTCTCAGTGGGAACAGGCATTCGAGGAACACACTTTGTAATTGACGAAATGTCCGTCAATTTAAACGCAGGAACGCGGGTGGCGTCTGCACGATGCGCAGAGCGTGAGAATACGAACGCATGCGACACGGAGGCAGATTGGTATCGCGTCTCGCTGCGATTCGAGGTAAAAAATTCAGCGAACATAAGTGGCAGGTGGTAACATGAAAATCTTGGCATGGATGTCATCTACAATGCCATTTACATGCCACGCTCATGGTGCGCTTGCGTCCAGTTCGCTAGCTTGATGTACACCAAAATTTGTATTGCGTGGCGTGGCTGTGTGACGAACACAAATGACAGGTCCTAACATGTAAATAATGACATGCATATTATGTACAGCATGATTTACTCCTTGCTGGCTGCTTCGCATTACATCGATTCCCACAGTGCGTGGGATCTGCCGGTTTTTTTTTTTCAAGCTGTAACCCCCCTGCTTGCCTTTGGATAAAACAGGATATTTCTGAATAAATAAATAAATAAATAACCAATTCGCTGTTATTAGACATTTCACAGAAGTAGTGATCATGGCCGAGTGCAATTTGGACCACTGCTTTATTTGCATCAGATGATGCTGCGGCGATTTTGTTTGATCTGATTGCGTTACATCGTGACCGAAAGTGTCAGTAGTGCTTATAGCCTATATCATATCAACGAGGACAACACTGAGTCTCAGCGGTAATCTCTCGAGTTTTATTCGAAAATATGATCGGAGTCGGGCTCGACTAAAACAGCCCGTTTGGTGTCAGTGTGGCACAGCCACGTCTTCGATTGGGCCCGTCACTGATCAACATTTGCGATCATGATCGAAAAATGTCGCTGCTAGACGGGTACAACAGGCCGGTTTGCAGATGCTCAGCTTTATTCGACAGAACGGTGAAATTGTCAACCTAATATCATGGCCGATTGAATCCTAGATAGAGCGAAGCAAGGTGCGCATGGCGCGACACACACTCTTTAAATCTTTCGATAGTGCTTTAAGGTCAGCGTTTTTCGTGAGAAATTGTCTAGCATTGAATTCACACGCAGCCACAACCAGGTTGTTCGCAATTAAATTCAGCGTATTAATCTATGCCACAAGTTTGGTGACGCTCCGGGCTAACGCACCGTGGACCGCTCGGGCCTGCAATGATCTTAGTTTGAATAGCGCATTTCTTGCAAAGTGCATTCATGGCAGTGAAGGGTGATGACGTCACGTGAGTCACTAGCGATAATGTCACGTGAAATATTAAGTGACGAGGTTATTACCCGTCGAACGATATTCCGTTTGATATGCATTTCGGCAGGTTACGAGAGAGTATGCGTGGTTGTGAAGAGTACTGATGTCCCGCGAATCACTAGTGATCACCTCACGTCACATTGCGCGAGTGGTCGGCTTATTACCCCTTGAAAGATATTTCGTTTCATATGCATGTCGGCAGGTTCGGAGAGTGTATTCATTGTTGTGAAGAGTGGTGACGTCGCTTGAGTCACTAGTGACATCACTTGACATTGTACGGGTGGTCAGGTTATATATCTTTCGGACATAGCTTTTGGCATACACGTCGATTAGTGGCGGAGTGGATTCATGAGAGTGAAGCGTGGTGACACCATGTGAGTCACTAGTGATGACGTCACTTGAAATATGATATACATGTCGGCAGGTTGGGATAGTTCATTCTAGGTTGTGAAGACTGCTGGCGTCACATGAGTAACTAGTGATAAAGCTACGTGACATTGTGATACTTATCGGGTTATTAACCCTTGAAAGATATTTCGTTTGACATGCATGTCGGCAGGTTGCAATAGTGCATTCATGACAGCGGAGGGGTGATACTTGATATTTTAAGGCGCGAAAAACACAGTTCACAAGAAAGGAGACGGGACAGAGCGCTGTGTCCCATGTCCATTCTTGTGATTGTGTTTTTTCGCGCCTTAAAATATCAAAAATGAACATATACCAACTCGCCCAACAAAAACTTCTCTTAAGAGTGGTGACGTTGCGTAAGTCACTAGTGTCAAAGTCATTGACATACAAATACTGATCATGTCCTTACCCCTTGAAAAACCTCCTCTCGCTTGGTATACATGTCGGCAGGTTGCTAAAGTGCATGCATAGTTGAGAAACGCGATGACGTCACATGACCCTCTGGTGATCACGTCATTTGACTTAATAAGAGTGATGCGGCCTGCGCAAGACAGTTTTTCTCGAATGAATGCCAGCAGGTTAGCAACGTGCATACGGGAAAGAGAAGCGGGTTGATGCAACGCGAGTTAGTAGTGATGACGTGTTAAGTAATCACCTCAGTCAGCTATCACGAGTCACAAAGAGATTACGTCGAGTGGCTTAGTAAATGCGAGCACGTTTTCCTCATTGTAAATTATGTATATTGTCACGATATACCGATGGAAACGTATGACAATAGGGAAGAAAATCGCACGTCATGATACAACCATCTCGAGCATTATCCGTCAATGTTGCGACTAATTTGCCTGTTAGCAACAGTTATTGTGGCAACAATTTGTGTGATTCACTTTTGTCACTCAACTCGAAATAGATAAAACAAATAATATACTATATGTATGTGTTGGCGTGAATTGATAGCCGCCAATCATGACGCTTGCGACGATACTGTTGCAAGGAATGCTCGATCGTATATCAATTTATGGGAAGGAAGGAAAACGAGAGAGAGGAAAGGCAGGGATATTAACCAGTATGCTACCTTGAACAGGGGGGAAGGGATGGGGGGTATTGAGAGAAAGAGAGGGGGGAGCACACACTTAACGTCGCAGCAGGTATACACAGTATTGTGCGGTATACGGCATCATTAAGAGTCTACTGCCGCTCGTGTAAGCCCGTTGTCCTTAGGGATTTTAGCAATGCCTTGGTTGCTTGAATTCTCGATGACTTTTCAGGATCGCGTTGCAGAATAGTTTGTAGTGCCATCGTTCTGTTGTGAAGACGAGCGAGAGCGAATGAGAGGGATGGTCTCAGCACAGCGTAACGAGGACAGTCGCAGATGATATGCTGCAAAGTCTCGGCACCGCTGGCGTCGCAAAGATCGTTCTGGGCCATCCCCATCCGAAATGAATATGACTTTGTGAAAACCACCCTTAGCCATAAGCGGCATAGCACTGTGGCCTGTCTTCGGCGGAGTCCAGTTAGTGTTTGAAATCGCCGCAACGCGTTTAGGTGGTGTTGCCGATAGTTTTGGCTTCTTAATGTATTCAGCGTTGAGTGAGTGCGAAACATCCCTTTCCGATTCTTCGAAGCATGGCAGCAGCATCCGACCTTGAAAGGGGTATAACCTCTTCCTTCTAGCCTTGCAAAGCTGACTGGGCGGCATTATTAGCATGTTCGTTGCCAATCACGCCGCAGTGACTTGGCAACCATTGAAATGTCACTTGGTGCCCCTTCTCAAATGACGTATGAATGAGGTGTTTTATCTCGAATACCAGTTGTTCGTATGGTCTGCGCCGCAGGGCTTACAAGAGAGATTCTAGGGCTGCTTTGGATTCACTAAAAATTGGCCATCATTTCGGTTTTTCGCGATTGACAACACAAAGTGCAGCGCGAAGAGCTGCGAGTTCCGCAGCCGTTGATGTTTTTGGGTGGTCGGTATTAAAGGTAACAGTTAAACCTCTCGCTGGGACAACCACTGCTCCGGACGGACTTCGGATGGTCATTGAGCCGTCCGTGCAAATATGTACGAAGAAAGGGAAAATAGACAACCACCCGTTTGTAGCACGAAGCCACAAGGAAATCCATACGGATTTCTCAGAAAGAAAAGCTTCTTAGTTGCCGAAAAATTCGTCCTGGTCCGGGGTTCGAACCCGGGACCAACGCCTTTCCGGGGCGGTCGCTCTACCAATTGAGCTAACCAGGAAGCCAGCAAATTGGCAGCGCGAGGGCGAATTCATCGACAACTCGAAGCACATGGACACAACTAATGCAAACGTGTTCTGCGGAAACCCGCAAGGTGGCGGAAGGGTAAGAAAGAGAAAATAGAATTTTGAAATTCTAACGCTAACCTTTCTTAACCCTTCCTCCACCTTGCGGGTTTCCGCAGAACTCATTTGCATTAAATATGTACGAGGTCGGTGTATTTCTCGTGCAGTGGAAGCACAGATATTTGTTTCAGAACAGGCGATGACAAGTCGGATTTTTTTCTTGATTCCTGGTACACTGAGGTCTACTGAAGTGTACTGAGGTGCACCGCAATATTTTTTACCTGTATTCGAATAACCGGGTGCGTGTTTATTCATACCGGATAACCAAAATACTCGTTTCTTTAAATCCGGATAACCGGCTTTCAGGACCGGATTTGCTTTGCTCCGGTTTAACCGTTAAGCCAGTTTGGCTGATACTTGCAAACACTAGTGTAAACACACCACCGAAAAATGGTGTCAGTACCCCTTTAACAACTTCCAGCGATCCCTTTCGAGTCTTCTAAGCGGCGCTCTGTAAGCTAGCTGAACGTTAATGCTCGATCATTTCGAGCTTTGCTGGGCATGAGCGTTTAGTTCGCCTGAATGCCACCGCGCGGTGTATGAACATTTTGAAATTCAGAAGCGCCGTCGTGACTTCCGTAAAGACTCATCGCTAAGCAAAAATGAAAGAAGTGTTGGCGCCGACCCGGAGGCACAGCTTTCTGCAATCACGTGGGTGGAGGAGGTAATCTTGAAAGGCGAGCTGCCTTCCTAAGGCGGCCTGAACTGGAACCTATTCCCGATGCGCGATGAAATTTTTCTTCACTCACTTCTAACGCTAACCACTGTTTGACCTCAGCACGCAAAGACGATAGCGCCCACGTGTCAATGATATGTCAGCGAGATACAGCTGTGTCTTTTGTTGGCAATATATTCGCCATTTTTAGACATCCGGCGCCGAATTTGACGCCACAAACACGTATCTATATGTCGATAATTACCTCGCAATATTAAAGTACGAGGGCTCTGCGATCTTTAAATCGGGTACTTCAGGAATCCAAAACGTCTTCAAAAAGGACGTTATGGTCCTCGCTTCACCTAGGGAATGGAAGAGCACAATAACATTCAATTTATGGATTTAAAATTTCTTTTCAAGGATAATCACATAAGTTGGACCTGTAACCCCAGAACGAAGAAATGTGTGCTGCCTCATGAGAGTGCCCACTCAAAGCTCGTAACACAAGGGACCAGCATGACGTGCTTGAAAGGTTCCCAGTGCAAGTCCTGGCCCCACTAAACGCAAGCAGGCCTTGAATTGTAGGTTGCGCGCCTAAGGGCACCAAACTATAAACATTACCGTGATTAGAGTGTACCCTCCGTCTCTGGTTTCCAGTGTGTGCGAGTCCTCACTCCAGAAGCTTACACATCCCCTAAACCCATTCTTGCATTTTCGTGTAAACATGCGCGACGAGTCCAGAATGCCGTCACCACCAAGCACGGCAGCGCTACGAGCGGCGGGCGCCGAAACACTGAAAAACAATCCCGCGCTCATCTCCGGGCCTTTCGGTTTGCCCAGCGTTGGCCATGACTTTACCAACGGCATCTCGTCATGTCCGCGCCCATAGGAACCTGTTTGTGTGCAGCAGGCACACGCGAGATGCCTGCTCTTCCTCGTCGCCCGGCGAGAAAGAGAGACGCTCCGACGGACGGAGTGTTGCGGAGTCTTACGCAAGGTTTCTTCGCCCCATTCTTTAACAATGGCAGTGAAATAAGCCAATGGTTCGTAATAAAAAAAAGATGCTTTGTCAGCCATATCTCATGCGCAGTGCGAAACCTTTGTTTATACAAAGCTGTAAGAGGCCTTCAAATGACAAAGACGGTCACGGTGTTGCAGAATCTGTCATCATCATGAAGGGGTGTGTGCCACAGAATTAGGGCATGTCCCACTACCCGCCGCCCCTTGTAATAACCATGATGTGCGAGAGAAAAATAAAGAAAAAATTGGCCGCGTATCTGTGTGCTTGCTGCAAATGTCGTCGAAAGACGATAGTCTTGTGCCGACTGCACTGCATGAGCGGCATGAGTACCACAATTTAATAGCTGGGCTAGCCGCTGGGCTCGTTTTTCGGACGTTTTCCGGGCGCTTAGACGGACGCCGGCGTTTCTCCGCTGAACTTTGGTCGTCGGTCTTCTTTTCTCTGCGTTCTCTGATCATGTCTTGTAGAGTGGGTCGTATTTCATCAAGCGGCCATATATGTTTTGCCTTGCCTGAGACAGCTCTTCTACGATGAATCAGCCGCATCTGGCTGGCATTGATAAAACAGAAGAGGACGCCATCTACAGCGCTACCGGGGAACATCGGCTTGTGTTGAACAATGCTGCTGCCAGGTGGCAGCACCACAGCCAGCCACAGCGTCGAAGTTAAATCACTGGGCGGAGACTTGTTTTTTACACAGCAGCGCCGCGTAATAAACACTAGGATCTTTATAATTACGTATCTATAGATTTTGTTTTAAAGGAACACTGTGAATAGTACTAAGGTATTGATGTTGTGCCTCAGGTATGCGTAATATTTGATTTTTAATTGCCCACGCTCACCCGTATGAACACATGCTCCTTGGTCAAGATTGGAGGTCGTAAGGCAGGGGGGTTAAAGTTTGGCCAGCTAGCTGAATCGTGTGACGTGCCGACAAACAGACAAACAGACAGACAGACAGACAGACAGACCAAAATTTCTCCGTTTAGGTATCCCAAGAAAGACTATCGTCTTTAAAAATCACAGCATATCCACGGAGTGAATGATGATGAGTGGGCGAAGCTCTGGAGGTTCATCGGTAAACCGTGAGTCTGCCGTGAATTTTCGTCCAGTACATCATCAAAGACGTGACAAACACCGCGTGTATATATACAAGTAGTAAACAAATTTATTATTATGTAAACAACTTTATTATGTATATATACAAGAAATTTTATTTATTCGTAAATGGTAGCTAGACGTGGCTTCCGGTCCCCCTTCATTATAACGGCTTTATGGTCGGTGACGTGGAGGGATAGGGGTTCTTATATGGTTCCGTAGAGGATCCTTAGAGGGGAGAGAGGGGGTGAGCGTAGAGGAGAGAGAGGACGCACATCCGCTGTGGAGATGTGGAACGCGGACGCCGCTCCGTAGAGTACAGGATTCCTAGAGAAGAGAAAGGGGGGTGAGCGTTGGAGAGGAGAGAGCGGGGGAGACAGGACACGCATGCTCTGGAGGGGTGTAGGACGCGGGCGCCGCTCCGTACAATAGAGGAGAGAAAGGGGGGTGATCGTTGGAGAGGAGAGAGAGGTGGAGGGGACGCGCATGCTCTGGAGGGGTGTAGGACGCGGGAAGGAGGGATGGACTAAGCCCCCCGCAAGCACATCCAAGCAAGATCAAGGAATGGAGCCAACCTGGGCGACAGACACCACCTGCCTAGCCATTGCTAAGCTGCCTGTCTATGCTCTCAGCCATGACTCTAGTGACTGTAGTGGTGGTGGACGGCCTTATTGTACTACAGTGTTCTGCTTGACATAGATGGCCCCACCGCCTGCGGGACGCTCTGCTTCCTCGGTGCACACGATGGGAACTAGAGGTGGTCTGGAATGCGCTTATTCTTCATGGTCATCAGCGTCATCGTCATCATTATCACGAGATACTGCCGGTTACGCCTGACGCGGAACAAGGTTAGACTAAGAGGAGCTTCGCCCCTAAAAACAGAGACACACGAAGAAATAAATATATAAAGAAAGAGAAATTATTTCGTGATGAGGGATTCGAACCCCCCATACCTTCGATCCGAAGGCGAGTGTAGCCCAGAAAGAATGACAAAGAACAGTTTTCTAAGGAAAGGGGCGAAAGCCAAGAAGAGCGGCTGAGCTAGCGGAGAGAACCACAAGGACTCAGGTCGTTCATACACACCATGTGTCCCACAACCTGAAAGAAGTGGCTAACAGCCATGGGGTACCCGTCTTCTTATCGTCATAGCGTGGGCTGGCCCAGTTGTGTTCACGCATACTATCTGATAGCAGCAAGAAGCATGGTTGTTCAAAAAACAAGAAAAACACTCCAAGCCATATGGGTCATTTCATGCCAAACGTCCCAGCCATTCTGGCGACCATCCCAAATGTATTCGATAAAATTTTTTGCTCATTTCCTACATTGAAAACAGTGAACTGCTGAAATATTACGGAGAGCAAAATTTTTTTGCTCACGTGGGTGCCTCCCGAATTTGCCTGAATATCATCTGGGTGTTGTTTGTGAGAAATTTATTCTAAGAGTCTAGATTCTTTTTTCTACAGGAAATTTTGTTTACATATTAAGCAAAGGCGTTTGTGCGAGTTGTTTGAAGCTCAATAACATTAGCCCAATATTTCTGCCATTTACGAATCCAAGAATCTAGCCAAAATGTTCTATGTTTGCATTTTTTCCTTAGCAAGATTGCGCCTTGTATGAACACCTAAGTCACGAATACCTAGTCTACGGAAGGTATATTTCACGCAAGGAATTTTTTCGGACCTCTCAAGTTTCTGAACTTTACTGGAAAAATCACAAATTTTTATTGATACTATTGTACCTCTTCATTAATTAAAATATAATCATAACTTCATTGTGATAACATATACATGAAAGGGTTTATCAATTTTGTACTTATGTTGTGAAATTGTGATTGAAATAATATGGATTTTCCCATGACTGCTTTACAGTGATGCTATTGAATTGTGTTGTTCTAGGTGGTTTTTTGTTTGCCTTACCTTGTTTTGTTCACGAGCCGCGATGTAGCCCTAGTCAGGAAACAGTTACGTCGGTTTTCTTTTGCCTCATCTCGGTGGCATGTTACTGTATTGTACCCACATGCCAGAATAAAGCATTATTATTATTAATTATTATTATTATTATTATTATTATTATTATTATTAGTTCAGAATATCGTCATTTTGTACACATTGTGACGCAATTTGCCCGCATGGTGCTCCAACTAAATGTCAGCTTTATACCTCATTCGAAAGCAAATGAACAGTTCTTTTAGCACGGCATGTTTTATCATTACTATTGTTGTTTTAAGATAGAAAATGATTTTTTGAAGTTTCCTATTCACGGCTATCTTCCCATTTGGTCATAGGGCAGCTTCCTGGTTGATGTTCCCCACTGTTGTCAATGGGGAAGCTTCAAAGTTTTATTTTCTACCTTAAAACAAAAATTGTAATGATGCACCTTGCCACGTAAAAAGAACTGCTTTCGATTGAGGTATAAATCGGATTATTAATTGGAGCGCCACGGGGTGCAAATTGCGTCTCTCTGTGGAGAAAATTGACAATTTTCTGAAATTCGTGATTTTTTTCTCGTAATGTTTAGAAACTTGATGGGTCTGAAAATATTTTTTGCTAAATATAACTTTTGTAAGCTAAGTATTCATGGCTCAGATAATCATACAAGGCGCAATCTTGGAATGAAAAAAAATGCAGACGTAGAGCATTTTGGCTAGATTCTTCGATTTGTAAATGGCGGAAAGATTGCGCTAATACTATTGAGCTTCAAACACCTTACAAAAACGGCTTTGCTTAATATGTACACCAAATTCGGTGTAGAAACAGAAAACTAAACACTTAGAATAAATTATCTCAGCAACACCCAGACGACATTCTGGGAAATTAGGAAGGCACCCACGTGACCTAAAATAATTTTTCTCTTCGAAATATTGTAGGAATTCACTGATTTGAATGTAGCGAATCAGCACAATTTTTTTTCGAATACATTTGATATGGTTGCCAAAATGGCTGGAACGTTTGGCGTGGAATGAATGACCCATACGCAAAATGTGCTACAGGTGTAGTATAGGCCCGGTGTACTACGTAAAGTACACCAACACTTGATTAGTCCTCAGAGCAAAACTATGCACTCTATACGCTTCGCGCGCTTTGCATGGATTAAATTGTTCTTTCTGAAGCAGAAGCAGTCCATTTTTTAAACATACAAAGTGTAAAACTTCAAATCAATTTAGAAAAAGGAGTTATGACCAGGTGCGTTTAACAGGCTCTCGTTTTTATAAAGTTTGCTGACTCATAAAACAGAAAAAAATAAAGCCGAGTCAATATTCCAAATTAGGATTATCTCACTCCAACCTTTGGCGTCCGATATTCTAGTGAGCATGATAAGATTATTCTGTTGTGTATTTTCTATTCCCGAAAAAGCAAGTGTACTTTGTATAGTACACTGGGCCCTAATGGACTAATACGCTCCATGTACCAATGCGCCCCATCGAAGATTACATTCGCTCACCCCTTCACTAGCTGTCCGGTTAGCTGCATCGCGTGCTGCTACCACTTGTATGCAGAAGCAACATTTACGCCCGCCACGCCACTGACTTCATAAACAAGGTACGCGACATTGACCTCGATGATGGTGATATACTGGTATCTTTTGGCTTCCAGTCTTTATTCACCAGCGTACCTACGGGCTTGGCAGTTGACGCGTGTGTGTCAGCCCTCTAGACAAACACAACCTTGCCCGAGCATCCACCAATTAATGTCCAAGATTTTCGGCGCCTCTTGACGTTTTGCCTCGGGGACACGTACTTCATGTTCGAGGCTTGCTTTTACAAGCAGGTACACAGGGCAGCTATGGGTGTTGCCGTCTTCGTAACGGCAGCAAATCCTTACGATGGAGCATATAGAACAACGTGCACCGAGTTCGTTTTGTCCTGCGCCCAAAACATTTCTACGTTGCGTGGATGATGGCTTGGGCGTAATCAAGTAGGAGGCACTGAATTCCTTTACAGAACACCTGAACGACATGAATGCAGCAATCAAGTTGACCGTAGAGGAGGAGCAGCACGGACAGCTTCCTTTCCTCGACGTCCTCGTCAAGGAAAAGGCACGTCGTTGAGCTTCTACATGACCCACACGAGTCGCCATTCGTTAGCATTTTAATTCGGGCAACCCGGCTTACCACAGAAGGTCTGTAGTTACCTCGCTCGTGAATCGCACGAATAGAATTTGCGAAAGGCCAGAACACTTCACCGCTGACATGCAGCATGTGCATGGGGAGATCTCTCCCAAAGTTGCAACCTTGACTCGTTTGTGCAATCTGTGGAACGTCAGCTAGCACGTTCTCCCCGTCCTGACAACTCGCGCCCTGGGAAACGTGCTTCTGTGCCGTACTTCCCTGGAATCAGCGAGCGGCCTTGCGCGTGTTCTAGGCATCTACTATGTTCAGGTAGCACACGTGCCAACAAACAAGTTGTGGCATTCCGTTGTGAAGGTGAAAGACAATCTGCCAAAGGAAAAATTTCCAGGCGTTGTCTACAACATCCCGTGCCCAGACTATAGTGGGAGTTACGTCGACGAGACAGGCAACTTTCTGCAAAGACTAAAATAGAGTATGTATGATGTAAGAGAGTAGAAGCTTCCATCAAACGCGCTGGCCGAACACGTAGAAGCAACTCGCCACGAAATAGACTGGGATAATGCAAGGATAACGGAACCAGAAAAGAACTGGTCATCTCGGCTTCACCTCTAATCTCTGACAAACGAGACAACGGCGCACACATTTAATCGCAATGACGGCAACTCCCCTTATGAAAATGGTGATGTCCTGTATGCGTACTGTATGGTTCCCCGAGGCAGCATGAGGACACAACCTGTATGTCTCCCAGATGTCGCGATTTGGCCGCCGACTTTCTGTCTCTTCAAAGCGTCCGTCCTGCATTTGTCCCATCTGTGGCCGTCGTGTATGTGACCGATATGTAACCGCCCTGTATGTTTCCCAACTGTCGCAATTTGGCCGCCGCCTTTATGTCTCCTCAAGGGTCCGTCTTGTATGTGTCCTATGAGTAGCCTACCTTTATGCAGACCAGAAATTAGGCCAGTGCATTGCCTTTATGGTGCCGCATAATGCAGGCTGCTATAATTGAGATGTACATGCGTATACATACGAAACTCTGCAAGATTATTTATTTATTATCGTTTACACCGTACAGTTTGAAGCATTTTACAGACAATATTTGAACAGTTAATGCCTTAACCCCGTGAAGCTTGAACACATCATTGACATTTTAAGTTTTAACTTTTCCGGCATCTTTTTAGGTAAGGGAGAGCACATTCATTTCTGCACAACGCAAAAAAAAAGTTTTAAGTAAGAAACTCATCACGACAGTATTTTGTGGCCAAAAGGCGCTTTCCAAGGCATCATAAACACTATCGGCTACTTAGATAAGCTTTTCACACCCAAATCAGCCATCTGATGCACCATATGGAAAGTGTATCAATGTTACTTGTTGGGTTTTATGGGATAATTACAAATGTATGCAGCCTTAACAGAGTAAAAGAACAAACGTACACAACTTCACAACAAACTCAGATTAAATACACATTAAAATCATTAAATACTGCAATAAATTAGGAATGTGACAAACACATCAGTTTAATAGCAGAGATGCCTGGTTGGCACCAAACTGCCATACTTAGCATGCATCATTGAAAGCAGACGACTATAGCCAAGAACCAGTAGTACACATCACGCAACCCTTGACGGCTGAAACATAGGTCATGGTATCGAACCTAGACTGTGGTAGCCGCATCTTTGATTGAAGAAATGCTTGAGGCCCATCGTGGGTGCATTTTAAGAACCCAATGTGGTCTAAAGTTCTAAAGCCCCCCCACTATGGCGTCCCTGATAATCATATCGTGGATTTAAGACGTTAAACCCAACAATTATAATTCTCATCACGCTTCACGCAACTAAAGCAAGCTGATTTTTATCTGCTTGCTTTAGTTCGTAAGTAGTTTAAAAAACTATGCAGTTTAAAAAATGTCGTCTCCATTCACCTCCCAACTGATGGAGTTAAGTTTCAATATTTCAGATTGCCTTCTGTCCAGTTAACATTAACAATGTTAGACGTGATTAAGTATCGCTGTAAAATATCACACATGGTTAGGAATAAGCAAAGCTAAGTATGATTAAGTATGACAGTAGGAAACAACTTGATTGCACTTATGAAATGAACTTCCACAAGACAATGAAATAAGTAAGGTCACAAAAACGTAATACAATAAAATGTACAGTGAATATTAAGGTGAAAATAAAATAATGTGCTACTGCCTCATCACAACACTGAAAGTTCAATTTTAAAAATGACTAATTGCACATAAGACGTGAATTAAAAGTAGGACATAAAAGTGGCACTCAGTAGATTGTAAAAAAAACAACATATGCAGTACAAGGGAAACCGCACTGACATATTCAGAGTTGTGCTTTGTGGTTGCATTAAAATTCAGCCCTAAGAAGAAGATGAAAACCACTTTTGCAGACAAGTTATGTGTACAGGGGGGACACTAAGTCAGACATTAATGCTGTCAGTTGACCAATTAACTAAGAATAAATGATGAAATTTTTAGTCACTGCAGTAAGCAGGTATGTTTGCTTTGAAAAGTTGGAGGCAGTCATGTTTCTACACAGTTCCACTTGGAAAAATTGTTCAAGCGTGTCAGTGCTCCGAGATATCCCGCTGCTAAGTTTAATAGCGGTTTGTATGATTACGCATCCAAGGCAGTGAGCATCAGCAAATGGTGCTCCCTGGTGTAACGAGCAGTTACTGCTTGCTATCGCCAGCCAGTGGTAAAAGGGTAACCATAATCATGTTTGCCCAAGCCTTCGACCAATTGTCAGATTAAACACGGCACATCAGGGAGTAGCTTTGTGCCAGTGCTCACTGTCCTGCATGTTTAATGATGCAAGCCGGAACTAAACTTTCCAGCAGGATATCTGAGCGGACATGCTAGAATTCTTCCAAGTGGACCTATGTGGAAATGAGACTGGCTCAAACTTTTTAATACTGTGGGCATTTGTCATACCAATCCTCTTTATCTGTACATTATCATCATCATAATGTGTTGGTTAGGCATCCTTATCGTTGTCGTGTATGAGCATCATCAGTGTGGATTCATCGTAGCTCCTGGCTGCCAGGTTCTAGCCTAGAACCTAGAACTTCTAGGGCCTAATAAAGGTTGTCTAAACCAAGACCTCATACGTGGTGGAGGTTTCTCCTCGATCCCCCCGTCCTCTACGCGCCCGCTCTACTTCCTGGAGCTTCGCTCAGGTCGCCGCTTGGGCCAGCTATTCGGCAGTATGTCACAGCACGAACAGGTCGGCGCTGCAGCCGTCCCCACTCCGGCGCCGCCAGTCACGCCGTCTCACGTCGTAAACAGCCACCAGCGTGAGCCCCATCCCTTCGCTGGTATGCGCGGAGAAGATGTGGAGAACTGGCTGAACGATTTCGAATGGGTCGGTTCTGCTAATCGGTGGGATGACACCTATAAGCTAACTCACGTCTCGTTCTACCTCACGGGTGTGGCGAAGACGTGGTTCTTCAACCACTTGATCGACATCCCCGACAGGGCTACCTTCAAACAGCAGCTTCGCCAAGTGTTTGACACGCCGGCCGTTCGTTCGGCTCCTTGCCAAGAAAGCTCTAGAGGCGCGGAAGCAACATCTCCGCGAGTCGTACACGTCCTACATCGAGGATGTTCTTGCCCTCTGCCGCCGTGTCGATGTATCGATGCCCGAGTCGGACAAGATACGCCACATCCTCAAGGACGTTGCGACTGTCGCATTCAATGCTCTTGCCGTCCGGAATCCGGCTACAGTTGCTGACGTGGTCAAAACGTGTCAGTGCCTCGACGAACTCGAGTCTGTTCGGCTACAACCGGACAGTGATGCAGCACGTCTTACGGCGGACCCAGACCTACGAGGCATGATCAGGGCAATAATACGCGACGAGTTACAATCAATGGGATTCTGGCTACCTTCAGTGTGTCCAAATCAGCCTTCTGCAACGGGCTTGCGCGATGTCATTAGAGAAGGAGCTCACGGCCTTGATCCACACGGTGCACCTGGCAGCCCGCTGCCTCTCGCGTCCTACCGAACATACGCGCAAGTTGCTGCCACGCCTTCAGGCACCGTTAACTCGACGTTGCCACCAGCAACATACGCCAAGTGTTTGACAAGTGTTTAATCGGTTGCTGCCGCACCCCCTGCGAGCTTTCCACGACCGCCGCCTGAGCCTTCGCCTGTCCATCTGACTGCGCTCTCTCCCGGTGCACCTAACCCCAGCTACTACACTCCTTGGCGATCGACTCGCCCTACGTGCTATTATTGCGGCTATCGCGGGCACATCTCACGCTTTTGCCGCAAGCGCCAGCAAGACGAGCGTCGCGGATACGACATGAGTGAACGGGACTTTACCGGAGGAACCTTTTCCCAAGGCCGCCGTTCTTCGTCACCTCCGCGTCGGTCTCCATCTCCGCCCGCATCGCGTGAACTGCGCAGTGGTCATCGATGAACCGAGCGCCGTTCACTTTCGCCCTTCCGTTGCTCCTCGTCTCCGCTTCAGCCTGCCTCCCTCTCCTCTGACCATAGTCCGGAAAACTAAACGATGCAGTTTTTGGAGGAAAAACTGCATTCAAATACAGGAATGAAATTCCTCCAGCGTGCCCTTACAATATGATCTCGGTAATAGTTGCAGGAATGCACATCGACGCTTTGGTGGACACTGGGGTTACGTTTTCTGTTATTTGTGCTGATTTGTGTGCCCGTCTCCGAAAAGTCATGACGCCTTACGATGGACCTACGCTGGTTACAGCCCAGGGAAATACAATTCGCCCTTCCGCGCTCTGCACTGCCCGTGTACTAATCGATGACATTCTTCACCACATCGAGTTTGCTGTGCTATCCCCGTGCCCTCACAACTCATCTTAGGATGGGATTTTCTTTCTTCTGCTTCCGCGGCTATTTGTTGTGGACAACGTGTCGTCCACCTTACCGACACAGACCACTTGGTCGGCGACGTAATCTACAAGCCACTTCGCCTCATCGCTGCGGCAGATATCGAGCTCCCACCACGTGAACAACGAGCAGTAACAGTTGTAACCGACAGCGTCGACTCCGGTGACGTATTAGTCCCCTTCACCACGATGCCTTAGTAAAGGCATAGCTTTAGCATCAGGTGTGGTTCGCTTCCAGAATGGATCAGCTGTCGTCGCCGCTTCTAACACAACATCAGCTAAAGTTTTACTTCCGCGAGGCACTACTGTGGCTTGCGTTGCCGACCTGGAGCCTGTATGCGTCGTGCCTCTTACCCCCCGTCTCCTCTAAAGGCCATTCTGCTGGTCATGCTCCTTCCTCCGCCCTTACAGCAGCCATCAGCAGTGACTTGTCAAGCTCGCAGAAGCTGCAGCAGCTTGCTTTGTTGGAGAAGCATGCTAACAGTTTTAATGCCTATTCGTCGACCTTGGGCCAAACTACCACCGCCGCACATCGTATTCAGACCGATGGAACATCCATTGTGCACCGCCGCCCGTACCGCGTGTCTCTAGCCGACAGGAAAATCAACGAAGAAAACGTAGCCGACATGCTGCAACGGGAGATAATTCGCCCCTCAGCCAGTCCTTGGTCGTCTCCGGTTGTCCTGGTGCGGAAGAAGGAAGGTTCTGTACGATTTTGCGTCGATTACCGGGCGCTCAATAAGATCACTAGAAAAGACGTATACCCCATGCCACGGATTGACGACGCCCTCGATTCCTTACAAGGTGCGGAATTCTTTTCGAGCCTCGACTTGCGTTCCGGCTATTGGCAAATCCCCATGCACGAAGAAGACAAAGAAAAAACCGCTTTTGCAACCCCGGATGGCCTATACCAATTCAACTTTATGCCTTCCGGCCTATGCAATGTGCCCGCGACTTTTGAGCGCATGATTGACACCGTGCTACGGGGCCTGAAATGGAAGACTTGCCTATGTTACCTAGATGACATTGTTGTCTTTTCATCGACATTTTCCCAACACCTGCAACGCTTGGATGAAGTCCTGACGTGTCTTGCGGACGCTGGTCTTCAAATTAACACCAAGAAGTGTCATTTCGCCAGCAAATCCATTAAAGTCCTTGGTCATGTCGTGAGCAAGGACGGAATTCGTCCTGACCCTGGAAAAACTGCTGCGGTGCTTGGTTTCCCTCGCCCTGAAAAGCCGAAAGACCTACGAAGTTTCCTTTGTCTCGCCTCTTACTTTCGGTGATCTATACGAATCTTTGCCTCAATAGCTGCACCACTCCACGAACTACTTGGTTCCGGTATGCCGTTTGAGTGGTCCGAGGAATGTGAATCGGCTTTTGCCATGATGAAGAGTGCCCTCACGACCGACCCAGTACTCTCCAATTTTGACGAGGATGCACCGACCCTTCTGCACACAGACGCTAGCGGCCGTGGTTTAGACGCCGTTCTTCTGCAACGCGACAACTCTTCGCGAGAGCGAGCCGTTGCATACGCCAGCTGCGTACTCTCCACAGCCGAGAGAAAGTACACGATCACCGAGCAGGAGTGCCTCGCCGTCATTTGGTCAGTGAAGAAGTTCCGTCCCTATCTACACGGTCGCCACTTTACGATTGTAACTGACCACGACGCGCTATGCTGGCTTTCGACACTCAAGAACTTGTCGGGACGCCTCGGCCACTGGATTCTACGCCTTCAAGAGTATGAGTTCGATATCATGTACAAGTGTGAAAAAAAGCATCGAGACGCCGACGCCCTTTCTCGCTGTCCACTACCTGCAGCCCCGCTCGGCGTTCCCGCAACTACTTTGCACAGCAAACACTCGGAGTCCACCTCTACATCGTTTCCCTCTCTGGCCTCTATCGTCCAGCTGCCTTCGGACGCCGAGCAAGACTTTCTCTCTCGCCAGCTGGCTGACCCTTACTGTCGGCGTATAATAGGCTACCTCGCTGGCAATGCCCGGCCACCTAACGCGAGGCTCCGTCGCCAACTCGCGCAATTTAAGCTGGACAACTCGGTGCTGTACCGCCGAATTTACCATCCTGACGGTCAGCGCTGGGTTCCGGTTCTACCTCGCTCTCTTCGCTCCCACGTCCTCAGAGCGTTTCATGATGATCCGACAGCTGGTCACCTTGGCTATCATAAAACCTATGACCGCCTTCGAAGTCGTTTCTATTGGCCTGGCATTACCACTAGCGTAGCCAGGTACGTCGGCTCCTGCACTATCTGCCATTGTCGAAAACTCCGAACATCCGCTCCCGCCGGTGCACTACAGCCCAGCAACACCATTTGAAGTTATAGGCGTCGATCTTTATGGCCCCCTTCCAGTCAGTGCCGCTGGTAACCGGTGGCTAGTGACAGCCATTGATCATTTGACACGCTACGCCGAAACAGCATCTGTGACCACTGGTTCAGCCACTGAAATTGCCGATTTTGTTCTCCAAGCCATTATACTGCGCCATAGTGCTCCACGTGTTCTCATCAGTGACCGTGGAAAGGCCTTCCTATCTCAAGTAGTGAACGAACTTCTCCGCGCCTCCGGCACAATTCACAAGACCGCGTCTAGTTATCACCCCCCAGACTAACGACTTGACCGAGCGATTCCATCGGACTCTTGCCGACATGATCGCCGCCTATATTCAACCAGACCACAAGAACTGGTACGCGATTCTACCTTTCGTAACTTTCGCCTAGAATACCGCCATCCAGCGGACAACCGGCTACTCACCGTTTTACCTAGTTTACGGGCGCTCCCCTACTTGATTTCTGGACGTTTCTTTTTTTGCCTCCAACGTAAATTCACCTTCATCCGCTCCCGAAGAATACGTTGCGCGACTCGCTCAGTGTCGCCAACGTGCTCGTATAAATACAGAAGCCAGACAGCAAGAGAGGAAAATTGTTTTTGGCGAGTCGCATCGTGCTGTATCCTTCCGACCTGGTGACGAGGTGCTGCTCTTAACACCTATACGCACACCCGGTTTGTGTGACAAATTTCAGCCACGGTTTATCGGGCCGTACACAGTTCTGGAGACTTCGCCAGTGAATTATAGCGTCACGCCACTTGCAGCCCCAGCAGACCGCCATTATCGAACAACTGAGGTCGTCCACGTCTCCCGCATGAAGCCCTTTATGCGACGTTCCTCGTCGCCTTGACCTGCAGCGGCCAGGCTGGCCGCTTTCACGTGTGGGCATTTGTCATACCAATCATCTTCATCTGTACATCTGTTGGTTAGGCATCCTCATCGTTGTCGTGTATGAGCATCATCAGTGTGGATTCATCATAGCTCCTGGCTGCCGGGTTCTCGGGCCTAATAAAGGTCATCTAAACCAAGACCTCATAATACATACATGCCCGCCTGCTCCGGTAACTAATAAGTTCATTATTCAATCTTAACGGCAAGCCTCACAGCGATTATTATTGTCTCGCTTTGTGTCCCCTTGAAAGCATAACTCATCTGCAAAAGTGCCTTTTACATAACTTACAGTGCTGACTTTTTAAAGAAAAAGCTTGATTTTGAACACCTTGTACATGCGAGCTGCTTGAATGCAGCAACCAGGTGGCTCAGTGCAGTTCCTCTTGCACAGGAAACAAGCCGTGCGCAGCTGCTGTACACCAGCAGCCAACTTCGTCATGAGGCAGCATTGATGACAGGCTTGTCTGGACTTCTTTCACGCTCACTTTGTACAAGGAGCATGTATAGGCTGCAATGGAAACAATAAAACAACAATTTAGTGATATGTGTGTGAGCAAAGCTCAATTTGTCACGGAGTATTTTTAAAAAAAACTTATCAGGAAAAAATGTGTCTAAGTTGAAAACAAGCAGGATGTACACAAATTAGAGATGTTACAAGAAAAATGTTTGACGCATTCTTGGTGAACACAGTCGCAACCTTACGAAAGAATATGTAATTTCCACACTCAGACGTGTCAAAATACGCTTGAATTGTGTTGCTGCATAGTGCGTTGACATGTGAATTCAGTGATACCACTGCACATGCATGACGGTATGTACATTCATCAAGTATGCATTGCATGTAACATGTCAAATTAAATTACGCGTTTATTTTCGAATGCGACTAATTTAGCTTTCTTCAGGCTGCCCACATTAGGACGAGTATACCTATAATATCAGACATTGGTTTCACTAAATTGTTATAGTGTGTTGTTAAAATGTGGTCATAAGTTTCAATGATTCTGGTTGGCTAAAAAGGCAATACTCCTCACTTAAGCATCACAGGCTAATGGCCGTATGGAGAAAAATGTGGAAATGCTAAGTTTTACAAGGCACCCATCTTGAACTACTTACCATGCCAATAAAGCATGCAAGCCTCTGCAACAATCTCCGGCAACCAGAATCCTGAAAGCTACTGAACGCGACTTAGCAATACACAATAAACATTCGATGAAACTGATTCCTGAAGTTCTATAATTGCTTCAATGCCATCAGCTTGAAAAAATGCAGTCTAGATTTGTTACTCTCAGAAAATACATTGTCTAATTTTACATTTTAACAGCAACACATGCATGATCGACTTATGCATGCATACCGTGAAGTATGTAGCCCTATAACATTATTGCGAGTTTTGAACAATAAATAAAATATTCGTTTCTGCACATACCACAGATCTCTTTAACATCATGCATGCCTAGCGAATTTACTATATCCGATATACTGTTAAGCTTGTCATATTGTCACGTGCTCGTGACGTCGACGAAGGCAGCAGGCGACGTGTCCAAGATGAAACTGTTCATTTGGGCCGAACTTGTGGCCGAGAAACGGAAAGTTAGATTACAGCAATACACACGTTAGGCACTGATAGCGACAAACAGAGCGTCGGCCGTCAATCAACTGACAAGCGGTGAAGCGCGTCGGCATTTATACGTGCGTCATAGAATATTCCAGTCTTATCACTCGTTGTCGCACAAGCTCTGGAATAAGCTCGAGTGTTCGCGTCTTGCGCGCAATCTTAACAAAACGATCTACAGTAATCGCGAAGCTTCTAGAACAATGAGGCGCGGTTTGCGCTGAGCATTGCTGACAGTCTTTGAGGGCGAGGAACCGAAAAGAGCAGAGTGAAAATAAGAAACGCGCGTGGCAATGCCCCCATCTGAAAAAGCATCGTCCCGATGCTTAAAACAGAACATGGGAAAATAATGCATGCAACAATAAATCACAACAACAAAGAAAGAAAGTACAACAATAAAGCAATATGTGAAGTCCTCAGGTCCGCTAACGGGCGTAATACGGCTTGAGGCGCACGACATGGACGACTTCAGGTCGCGCACGACGCCGTTGAGAGTTAGTAATGCCGTCCGGAACGACCTCGTAGTTGAGAGCACCGAGACGTCGAAGCACCTTGTATGGCCCGAAGTATCGCCGAAGAAGTTTTTCACTGAGTCCGCGTCGGCGTATTGGCGTCCACACCCAAACGCGGTCGCCGGGCTGGTATTCCACAGAGCGTCGTCGAAGATTGTAACGGCGGCTGTCGGTTGTCTGCTGATTCTTGATGCGCTGGCGGGCGAGTTGTCGGGCTTCTTCGGCGCGCTGTAGGTAGACGGTGACGTTGAGGTTTTCTTCATCTGCGACGTTGGGCAGCATGGCGTCGAGCGTCGTTGCCGGGTTCCTTCCGTAGACCAACTTGTATGGCGTCATCTGTGTCGTCTCCTGCACGGCCGTGTTGTATGCGAAGGTCGCGTACGGAAGGATGGCGTCCCACGTCTTGTGTTCGACGTCGACGTACATGGCCAGCATGTCGGCGATGGTCTTATTTAGACGCTCGGTCAGGCCCTTGGTCTGTGGGTGGTACGCGGTGGTCCGGCGGTGACTTCTGTGGCTGTATGCCAAGATCGCCTGGATTAGGTCAGCCGTAAACGCCGTGCCCCTGTCAGTGTTCAGAACCTCTGGGGCGCCGTGTCGAAGGACGATGTTCTCAACGAAGAACTTGGCTACCTCGGCGGCACTGCCTTTGGGCAGGACTTTTGTTTCGGCGTAGCGGGTGAGCTAGTCGGTGGCTACGACGATCCATTTGTTTCCGCAATTCGACGTTGGGAACGGCGCCAGGCGGCCCATCCCGATCTGCTGGAACGGTCGCCGCGGAGGCTCGATCGGCTGAAGGAAGCCTGCCGGTCTTGTTGGCGGTGTCTTCCGTCGCTGACAGTCTCGGCACGCCCTAACGTAGCGGGCGACGTCGGCGGCAAGGCGCGGCCAGTAGTACTTCTCCTGTACTCTTGCGATCGTGCGGGAAACACCGAGATGTCCAGCCGTCAGGTCGTCGTGTAGGGCCTGGAGGACTTCTGGTCTCATTGCTGATGGAACCACGACAAGGTGTTTGGCTCGAAGGGGCGAGAAGTTCTTCTTTAGGAGGACTCCGTTTCGCAGGAAGAACGCCGCCAGTCCTCTCTTGAATACCTTCGGAACAGTGGCGCTCTTGCCCTCGAGGTATTCGATAAGGCTCCTGAGTTCTGGGTCCGTTCGCTGTCGCTCGGCGAAGTCGTCGGCACTTATGGTTCCCAGGAAGCAGTCATCATCCTGGTCGTCCAGCGGCGGTGGGTCAACGGGGGCACGAGACAGGCAGTCGGCGTCAGAGTGTTTTCTTCCGGACTCGTAAACGACGGTAATGTCGAATTCCGGAAGTCTCAGGCTCCACCGTGCGAGGCGACCAGAAGAGTCTTTCAAGCTAGCTAGCCAACACAAGGCGTGGTGGTCGCTCACAACTTTGAAGAGCCTGCCGTAAAGGTAGGGGCGAAACTTTGATGTAGCCCCAGATGATGGCAAGACACTCCTTTTCTGTTGTGGAGTAGTTTGCCTCTGCCTTTGATAGCGACCGGCTAGCATAACTGATAACCCTTTCCAGTCCGTCCGTCCTCTGCACAAGGACGGCGCCGAGTCCTACGCTGCTCGCGTCGGTGTGCACTTCTGTTTCGGCGTGTTCGTCGAAATGCGCAAGTAACGGAGGTGTTTGCAGGTGTCGTTTTAGTTCTTGAAATGCTTCCTCCTGCGGCGTTTCCCACTTGAACTCGACGTCGGTCCTGGTGAGGTTAGTGAGAGGCTCGGCGATGCGGGAGAAGTTTTTAACGAACCGCCTGTAATAGGCACACAAGCCGAGGAAAGCGACGCACGGCCTTCTTGTCGGTGGGTGGCGGGAAAGCAGCGATGGCGGTTGTCTTTTGCGGGTCGGGCCGTACTCCGGATTTGCTTATCACGTGGCCCAAGAACAAAAGTTCTTCGTACGCGAAGCGGCACTTCTCTGGCTTGAGGGTGAGTCCGGAGGTCTTGATTGCTTGAAGTACTGATTCAAGGCGCCGCAGGTGTTCGTTGAAGTTCGAGGAAAACACAACGACGTCGTCCAAGTACACAAGGCAAGTCTGCCACTTCAAGCCGGCCAGTACAGTATCCATAACGCGTTGGAAGGTCGCGGGGGCCGAGCAAAAACCAAAAGGCATGACCTTAAACTCGAACAGGCCGTCTGGTGTTATAAAGGCAGTCTTTTCTCGGTCTCTCTCGTCGACTTTGATTTGCCAGTAGCCCGTCTTCAGGTCCATCGACGAAAAGCACTTCGCGTTGTGGAGTCGATCCAGGGCGTCGTCTATCCGTGGGAGGGGGGTACACGTCCTTTTTCGTGATCTTGTTCAGGCGACGATAGTCGACGCAGAAACGTAGCGTCCCGTTCTTCTTCTTCACCAACACCACGGGAGACGCCCAGGGACTCTTGGACGGCTGGATTATGTCGTCGCGTAGCATTTCGTCGACTTGCTTCTTTACGGCTTCGCGTTCTCGCGTCGAAATTCGATACGCGCTCTGACGGACTGGTCGGGCACTTTCTTCAGTTATGATACGATGTTTGGGCGACTGGGGTCTGTCGAATTCTTGACGACGATGAGAAGCAGTCCTTGAATTGCAGGAGCAGATTTTTGAGCTGGTCTTGCTTCTGCTTTGGGAGGTTGTTGTTGACATCGAAATCTCTTTCGGGACCTCGATTCGTCAAAGAATGTTCGGCAGTATCGGAGAGGGTGAAAGCATTGCTGGTGTCCACGAATTTCTCGATGTAGGCGACCGTCGTACGAATGTTGAGGTGCCTATATTCGTGGCTGAAGTTTGTCAGCAGTACCTTTGCTTTGCAGTCGCGCAACTCGGCGATGCCTCTTGCGACGCAAATCTGCCGGTTCACAAGTAGGTGCTGATCGCCCTCGACGACGCCTTCAAGGTTAGCAGGTATTTCGGTGCCGACGGAAATGACGACGCTGGAAAGAGGCGGAACGGTGACCTGCTCTTCTATTACATTCAAGGAATGATTCTCCGGCGACGTGTGGGGTGGCATCGCTTATTCTGAACTCAGTGTTATCGACTCAGACGTCAGGTCGATGACGGCGCCTTGTTGACTTAGGAAGTCCATCCCCAGTATCACATCCCTGGAGCAGTGCTGCAGAATTAGAAAGCTTGCGGGGTAAGTCCAGTTATTGATGGTGACTCTTGCGGTGCAGACACCGGCCGGCGTTATTAGATGACCCCCAGCGGTCCTAATTTCAGGGCCTTGCCAAGCAGTCTTTACTTTCTTCAACTTCGTCGCGAAAGACCCACTGACGACGGAATAGTCGGCTCCAGTGTCGACGAGAGCGGTGACGTTGTGGCCGTCGAATATAACGTCGAGGTCGCTGGTTCGTCGTCGTGCATTGGGGTTGGGTCGCGGCGTCGGATCACGGCTGCGTCGAAATGTTGTGGTGCTTCCATGCTGCGTCGTCAGGTTTTCTTCGGTCCGCGAGGTTTCGTCGGCAGGGCTTCGTCTGCTTCGCGTCGTGTTGCGCAGGTCTCGTCGCGTTGTCGTCGTCGGCGGCCGCGTTGGATCTTCGGCATTTCGTCGAACAGCAACCGCACCTCCATCGGTTGCTGCCCTTAGTTTTCCGGGTACGGGCTAGGGAGACCGGCCCCGCTTTGGGCCAGTGTACTGCCGGCGGTGCGGCGACATGTAGCGACCGGGCGACGGTGAGCGGGAAGGTCGTCGGGGCGTCCACTGAGCTCCTGCGAGGTAGTCGGCGATGTCTTGCGGTCGTTCACCCCGCTGTGGACGAGGCGCGTCGACGGCGAAACCGCGTAGGCCCATCTGTCGGTACTGGCAGCGGCGGTATGTGTGACCAGCTTCGCCGCAATGGTAGCAGAGTGGGCGGTGGTCAGGGGCGCGCCAAACGTCGGTCTTCCTCGGGGTGTAACGCTGGCCAACAGGTGGGCGGTATGGTGTTGGTGGCGGCGGCGGCGGTGGTGGTGTCTGTCGTCGGAACTGCGGCGGTGCGGCGCCTTCGCGTGGGCGCGGAGGGGGAGCGTTACGACGCGCTGCAGCAGCATAGCTCATCGCTTGAGGCTCAGGCTGCGCTGGTTCGTGTGCTCCCAGATATTGATGGATTTCCTGGCGCACGGCGTCGGCGATCGGCTCCACTTGAGGCTGAGGGGATGGCAACAATTTTCGTAGCTCCTCCCCAACGATCGCTCTGATGGTATCGCGCAGGTCGTCGGCATGCAGCGCTTGAACCTCCCCGTAGGTCATCGAAGGAATGCGGCAGTTGTACTGGCTGGAACGCAATTCAAGCGCCTTTTCAATCGTCGTTGCCTCGGTGACGAATTTGGCGACCGTCTTGGGCGGGTTGCGGACAAGTCCTGCGAAGAGTTCTTGTTTCACACCGCGCATTAGCAGGCGGACTTTTTTGTCTTCGGGCATGTCAGCGTCGGCCTGGCGGAAAAATCGCGTCATCTCTTCCGTGAAGATGTTGACGTTTTCGTTGTGTAGCTGCACCCGGGTCTCGAGCAATGAAGCCGCCCTTTCCTTTCGGACGACGCTCGTGAACGTGTCCAGGAACGCGCTGCGGAAGAGGTCCCAGGTTTGGAGTGAGGATTCCCGATTCTCGAACCAGGTCCGCGCCGAGTCTTCCAGGTAGAAGTAGGCATGGCGCAGCTTGTCTTCGGCATACCAGTGGTTAAAGGCGGCGACACGTTCGTATATTTCAAGCCAAGTTTCCGGGTCTTCCCGTGATGAACCACGGAAAGTTGGTGGTTGCCTGGGTTGCTGGAGCACGATTGATGCAGGCGGCATAGGGGCTGTCATCATCGCTGTGGTTGAAGTCTTGGTTAGCCTGGTGGTTTCCGGTAAGAGCCCGTGCTCTGGCTGTAGTCCCTTCTGCCTGCGGCTAGTTCGACGATCAGGGTTGTCCTTTGCGTCGTCTTCTTCCCGGCTTGGGCTAGGGTCAGCGCCACGCGGGGGCGTCCGGAGCATGGACGAAGCAGCACCTCCACCAGATGTCACGTGGTCGTGACGTCGACGAAGGCAGCAGGCGACGTGTCCAAGATGAAACTGTTTATTTGGGCCGAACTTGTGGCCGAGAAACGGAAAGTTAGATTACAGCAATACACACGTTAGGCACTGATAGCGACGAACAGAGCGTCGGCCGTCCGATCAACTGACAAGCGGTGAAGCGCGTCGGCATTTATACGTGCGTCATAGAATATTCCAGTCTTATCACTCGTTGTCGCACAAGCTCTGGAATAAGCTCGAGTGTTCGCGTCTTGCGCGCAATCTTAACAAAACGATCTACAGTAATCGCGAAGCTTCTAGAACAATGAGGCGCGGTTTGCGCTGAGCATTGCTGACAGTCTTTGAGGGCGAGGAACCGAATAGAGCAGAGTGAAAATAAGAAACGCGCGTGTAATATATCAGAAAATGCCTTTGAGGTAGTGGTCCAAACTGTTCTATAATGTCTGTACACGTAAAAATGTTTAGCGAAGTTTTAACGCCAAGGTGGGGCGAGGCGCATACAATTTTTAATAAACCAGAACATAATAACGAAAGCCAAATATGGTGGAAACAAGCAGAATAAAATAAGTTGTGCTCGAACGCGTGGACTGACTCAGTGATCGAATTAGAGCTTGCACAGTTACGGTACAACAATTCGGCCACAAATAGACATGAAGGATTCGTTCGAATACATTTCAATTTTAACGAACGGCTCAAAATACACGGGTGCCAGCCGAATCAGGCAAGCTATGTTGCGGGTGAATTAAAACGTCACTTCGAATTTGACGAAATGGGCTGCATGAACACCTAACCGTAAGTGCAAGCTTCGCGAGCCGTACCTAAGACGAAACAAAATGCTGCACACGCATCAGTCCAAGTATCACGGTAGTTTAAAGAAGCCTGCAGGAGCAGATGCATACACATGCACAAGTTTGGCCACCCGCAAGGAAAACACGTCTCTGATAGTAGTCCTAACATATAAAGCTCCTGTAGCTGTTGAAAAGAGGTCGTACCGCATATGAAACTACCTTAGACACGTTCACTTCTTTAGCGCGCAATACGAACAAGCGCACTGAAAAAATGAACATAAATTAAGCAACAGTTTCAAGCATACGCGCCTTAAGCACGATCAACGCTTACAGCTAACAAACGCAGTCTTCGCCCCACAATTATTAAACAAAGATAGTGGTTCATCGCGATCGGGGCCCCCTTCCAACACCACTGGCGACAAAGGCGGGCGCCGCCACAACTCAGTTCAAATCCCACGCCGAATTCCAGCTGCGCATGCACTCTCCTTTATACTCCATACAAAAGAAAAAGCTCGCTCGCGCACAACTTTGCCTTTATCCTGATGAAATAATACACACACACAGGTTTGCTACGTTAACAAAAGCTCATTAGCGTCCAAATGTTACGAAAAACATAGGAAACAGCGCCATTATCGCGCTCTCGGTGTTAACAAAGCGCTGACAGCAGCATGTTGACAGTGGTACTGTGGTGGCCTCATGGTCGCGCAGCAGCAGACAGACACCCTTTCCCATCTTCGCGGTGAAATGTTAGCACGTTGCGTGCGGGAAAGGGAAGTGGTGTGAGGGTACGCGACCGAGCCGTAGTGGCTGCATCAGTCGCTGAAATAAAAGTTAGTTGTTGTTTGTCTTTCTGGGACGCACCACTCGCTTCTCTGTGCTGATTTCCAGCCGCGCTCGCGTCCCGCACAACATTGGTGCCCGGACGAGCAGCAAAAGCTATAAACACCCTTCAAGGCACCGACACACCGACACTCTCCAGCGTCGACGTCAAATTGCCTCCATTTTGGACTGCGGATCCTGCACTGTGGTTCATTCAGGTAGAGTCACTATTTGCTGCACGTTGCATCACGGCAGATTCCAAAATACCATTAGGTGGTGAGCAGTCTGCCGCCATCAACCACTACCGCAATTCGAGATCTGCTGCTTTCCCCACCAGAAGACAACGTCTACGAGGCGTTGAAGGCAACACTCATTCGCAGGGTCACGCCCCCCCAAAAACCAACGGCTGCAACAGCTTATCCATGAAGCAAACCTTGGTGACAGAACACCAAGCCAGCTGCTGCGTCATATGCAGCAATTATTGGGCAACAAAGCGGATGGTCTTGACAGCCTGCTGCTCCGAGAAATATTTCTACAGAAAATTCCCCCCAAACGTCAGAATGCCAACGCTGACATCCATAGCGCCGTCGCGAAGGAGAGTGCAACGCAGCGCGCGCGCGTCGTATTATATACGAGCGCACGCCGCATTATATACGAGCGCACAGCTGCGCCGGAGAGAGAGAAACGGAAGAGGAGAAAGGAAGCGGAGGCGGTGCTCACGCCACCTCCTCGCGCTCACGCGAGGAGAGGGTCCTCCCACCTCCTCACGTGAGCGCGAGGAGAGGGGAAGAGTTGGCGCATCCGCAGTAAAGGTGGTGAGGCCGCACACCACCAGATTGAGCTCCGCTCTAAGCTGCTTCGCATCTAAAATCGCTTTTAAAGATCACAAGGTGGCTACTAAAAAACTAAAAAGTGCTCATTTTCTAGAGTCCCCTGGAAATTTTCAGCTGGCTGCTTGCCATTGCTTTTCGCATGAGGGGGTTCACTAAAACCACATGCTCAGAATAACCATGGTTTCCAAGCTCTCATGATGGAATAAATCATCTTAAATGACAAATCTTTTCTGCATAGCTGAGCTTTCACTTATAGCTTTAAAATGTGTTTTCCTCAAGATCCATTTTTGGGCAACTTCTTGAGTTGGACATGATGTTTTTGGTACTTCTAATCATAGGTCGGCAAACTCACTCATGAGTCGACTCACTCAGACTCACTCAGACTCAGATTGAGGCGTGAGTCTGAGTCTGAGTGAGTCCGGCTGAATTATAATTAGGTGAGTCTGAGTCCGAGTGAGTCCGTCTGAGTTATATTTAGGTGAGTCTGAGTCCGAGTGAGTACACTTGAGGAAAATTTTGGTGAGTCTGAGTCCGAGTGAGTCGGGTTGACGAAAATATTCATGAGTCTAAGTCCGAGTGAGTCCGTTTGAGGAAAAGTTTAGTGAGTCTGAGTCCGAGTGAGTCTGGATGACGAAAACACCGGTGAGTCTGAGTACGAGTGAGTTTGGTTGGAGAGAAATTTCGTGAGTCTGAGTCCGAGTGAGTCTGCTTCAGCAAAATTTTGGTGAGTCTGAGTCCGAGTGAGTCCAGTTGAAAAAAATATTAATGAGTCTGAGTCCGAGTGAGTCTGCTTCAGCAAAATTTTGCTGAGTCTGAGTCCGAGTGAGTCCAGTTGAAGAAAATATTAATGAGTCTGAGTCCGAGTGAGTTCGCTTCAGCAGAATTTTGGTTAGTCTGGGTCCTAGTGAGTGCTAAGCGAAAAACGTTTATTGAGCGAGTCTGCGTGGGCTCCATTTATTTTGCCGACCTATGGCTACAAATATTTATAGCATCCTTTTATGGCGTGTCTTGTAAAGCCCTAGAAATTATTTTTCAAATTATCAAGCTGTCCGTGCCCTCATATACGAGGGCATGTAAGTGGGCTGTGCAGCATGTTCTGGCACATGTACAACTCCAGGCCACTTTTATTTAGCGACATCGTGATCCACATTGAGTTTGATCTACAATTGTGTACCTGATCAACGGAGAATGAGTGCAATGTTCGAGCTTCATCATCCACGTGGATTCAAATACGACAAAGCAGCACGATTCGCGAGCATCGAGCGCCCCTTCGCTCTTTGTTGCAATGAACCGCTTGTGTCTTTAGATGTCGCTTCGGTTTTTTCATGAATAAATGTGGCGATTGGGAAATTTTCGAGCGCCAAACAAGACATTCACAAGTACGAGAGAGACAGGACGGGCGCTTTTGAATGCCTTGTGAATGCATTGTACAGCGCTCAAAAATTTCCCAGTAGCTATGCACCAACTCGCCGAATTCCAAGCTTTGTTAAAAATGCAGCGACGACACAGACCATCGGCTTTCGTCATGTCATTCGCTACCAATTAAACAGCGGCTTCGTTATTTAAAGTGGCTAGATAAAGCTTGCCCCCGTGGTACCTCGAAAATTGTAGCGACCGGATTTCAAGGAGGAAGGGGGTAGAAACGCGCCATTCATGCCATACGCAACGCTTCATCACTTGCAAAAACAAATTTCTTCGGGCTGTAATGGGGTCAAAGAATTCTGTTACCTCTCGGCAATTCAAGGAGCATTTAAACTTTAATGACTTCTTCGAATTCTAGACTCTCTTTGGCAGATATTGCTGCCATATTTTTCCAGCACGCCTGCAGTTCAGTCCTTGCCGACTCAAGCAAAACCCGTTTTTTTTTCGTATTTTTTCTTTTCTTTCCTATTCAAACACCTTTCCATTCATAGTCAGCGTCGACGCGCCGAAGCACTTTCGGTGGTCCCTCAGCCGTCATTGTGTTCGTCCAAGCCACACGGCAAAAAGCTTCATGGCACGGCCGTTTCCCAGGCTCGTTTCTCGTATCTTGCTTTCGAGTTCCTAATACCCCCCCAAGGAATGCAAGAAAAGTACAAAACGAAGCAACGAGCTCGACACTCTAGGCTTGGGGCCTGCAACACAAATATCTCTATTCTTTCAAAAGTGAACATCCGGCAGAAGTCTGTCTGGTTGGGATAACAGAAAACTGGAGAGAAGAGAAAACTCCAGCCAAAATTTATTTTAAGAAACCGCGACGTTTCGAACCATGATTGGCTTCTTGTTCAGGGGTGAGAAGGCCCGATATGTGCAACGCCTTCTTGCCAGGCGTGATTGTTTGCTGTGAGTCGTCGCAAGCCCTGGCAGTAGAGGGAGGGCAGTGCCCCCGTGGTGTGGTTGATGTTTCCCGCTGTCTGCTCAATGTAGCAGGATTCGAGGAGGGGCCGCCGGCGAAGGTTCCTTTCTTTTTCCAAAATCACCGCGCCGTCGGGACTGGTATGGTGGTAAAACCGCTGGCAGTGCGCTGTCACTTCGGTCCGTCCGCTGTTCAAGTGACGGAGGACATTCTTGTGCTGCCGCATTCTTTCATGGAAGTTCTTGGTTTCCTCAATGTAGGAAGCGGGGCAGTCGGCGCATGCGATCCGGTACACGACGCCCTGCGCTTTTTCCGCAGATGCGCTGTCTTTGGGCCGAGGGATGAAACTGCCGATGGTGGTGGATGGCTTGTGGGAAACGTCGACCCCTGCCTTTCTTAGTATACGGGCTATTGCTTCGCTGGCGCCCGCAATGTAGGGGATCGACACACGGCGTCGTTGCGGCGCCGTTGGTGTCACGTTTCCCCCGTCTTTTCTCTTACGGATGGCTCTGCGAATAAACGCCTTTGTGTAGCCGTTGGTGTAGAGGTCACGAATTATTGTTTTCCGTTCTTCTATCCGCTGCTGTGGCGACGATTGGTGATTTTGGTTGGAGTTTTATATTTAAACTCGTGACGCAGCGGGTGGTTGGTTGTTTACGCAATAAAGAAAGGCACATTTAGCTGCAGTAGGGCGATAGGAACATTAAAATCGATTTTAGATACGTCCTAGGCTATATTATCTGTTGATATTTCGTAGATGATGCGCGTGTGTAAACACAAATCTATCCCACATGTTATCTAGCCTTCAAAATTTTTTTTTTCAGAACTTCAATGGGAAAGATAGAGGTGGGGGGCGGGGGGGTGGGGGGTGGAGTATGCGCTGGTATGAAGATAAGGAGCGGTCTCATAAATATACGAGACTCGAGCACTGCTGTCCATCCCTTACCCCCCTCCCTGCATCTTTCGAGAATGTAGGCTTTGAAGCAGGAAAGAAAAAAAAAAGCCCATGTCCTGCCTTCATGTCACTCATTTTGTATTTGTTGTAGCACTGGCTTTCGATCATAAGTCGCTGAGCAGTGTCCCCTCACGCGGGAGACAAATTAGCGCATTTCTCATATGTTTCATGAATCACTAGATGTCATTATGAACCCACACCAATTGCCCATCAGCCTGTCATTCTGCAAAGAAAAACAGTACGTTATATGGCAACCTCCGCTGCCCCATTTACCTGCTGAAAATAGGCTCCTCAATTATTTATTTATTTAATAGTACCCTGAAGGCCCGAATGAATTACAGAGGGAAGCTGTGCATTTGAGAATGCGTAAGAGAGTAGCAGTTACATCGAAGTAAAAGCAGTAGAAATAATAAGTTATTAAGGATAGATATAATAGCGACGCAGTGAGAATAAAAAGAAATAAAATTGCTAATAGCGCAGGGTTAGGTATGTGAATTTATTGCGTCTGGTTTGTAGTAAAACCTCTAGTTGTCAGTTCAGGGCCTTGTCCAGCGACTGTTTTCTTAGAAATGAATATTCCTGTCCTTTCTGGGGACTAGTAGGATCACTGTGAAGCGGCGCCCTCGTCCCACCTTTCAATACGGCTTTCTTGCAATCGGCTTGAGCAAATTGCCACCTCGTTTTGCATGGTCTGTACCAGACCATGCGAAAAGCTTCGACCATACCTTTGAACACACTGGCCGGCTCTCATCGGCGCGCCTATGCACGTTCCTTTTTGCCTTGTGTCCGTATCCAGCGTGATACTGATACGACTCTTTACCATTATCCACGAGATAGAGTAGTCACTAACAGTTACAACTGGTTCTTAGCCGGCTACCCAGACCATGCAAAAAGCTTCGACCATACCTTTGAACACATTGGCCGGCTCTCATCGGCGCGCCTATGCACGTTCCTTTTTGTCTTGTGTCCGTATCCAGCGTGGTACTGACACGACTCTTTACCATTATCCACGAGATAGAGTAGTCACTAACAGTTACAACTGGTTCTTAGCCGGCTACCCAGACCATGCAAAAAGCTTCGACCATACCTTTGAACACACTGGCCGGCTCTCATCGGCGCGCCTATGCACGTTCCTTTTTGCCTTGTGTCCGTATCCAGCGTGATACTGATACGACTCTTTACCATTATCCACGAGATAGAGTAGTCACTAACAGTTACAACTGGTTCTTAGCCGGCTACCCAGACCATGCAAAAAGCTTCGACCATACCTTTGAACACATTGGCCGGCTCTCATCGGCGCGCCTATGCACGTTCCTTTTTGTCTTGTGTCCGTATCCAGCGTGGTACTGACACGACTCTTTACCATTATCCGCGAGATAGAGTAGCCACTAACAGTTACAACTGGTTCTTAGCCGGCTTCGAAAAATATCTTGCTAGAAACAAACGCAGTCACAACCGTGTACTTAGATTAAGATGCACGTTGAAGAACCCTGGGTGGTCGAAATATCTGGAGCCCTCCACTACGCATGACATCTACTAAAACCGAACTTACCATTTCTATAATTCGAAACACTAGTATAATAATTATTGGCGTTTAACGTCCGAGAACCATCATGTGATTATGAGGGGCGCCGTAGTCGAAGGCTACGGAAATATTGGCTACCTGGGATTCATTACGTGCGCCAAAATATAAGCACTCATGGCTCAAGCGTTTCGGCATCCATCGAAAATGCGGCCGGGATTCGATGCCGTGATCTTCGGGTGAGCAGTCAAGCACCACAACCACTAGACTATCATGGCAGGTGTTTTCGAAACTTTATAGAGGCAGAACCATGCACCCTATAAAGCCATGTTTCCAAAATTTTTCAAGGGTGGTGAGCTCGATTCTGCAAAAGATGGCCGCCTCATATTATTTTCTTTTTTGCGTTGTCAATGAGCGGTAAATCGACTGCAAGACCATTGGCAGTTTCATGAACGTGTTTAGAAAAGCGCCATAACGTAATGTCAAGCTTTCTTCGTTCCCAAGTAGCGTGATTAGGCCTTCGAACGGCAAAGCGTAAGAAAGGACGTCATTTATAATTGGGTCTGCCAAAAACGCACGTACGCGCTCGCCCATTGAAAACAAACGGCGCGTGCGCATAGCGCATTTCAAATGTAACAGGAATGAAAACCTAATGTTCCTCGAAGGTCGGTATACCCATTCTTATATTTAAAGAAAACATTCTCAATATTGCAAAAATCGCGTGTAATGTTGAATTTCTCCTCACGATAGACATTGCGATGCACGGGAAATAACTTCTTTTTGTATGTTGAAAGCTATCATACATATATTTTGAAGGTTTCCTGGCACTTGTGAACCCTTTACATGTGTTATTCTACATAAGCTATTTTATGGCGCTCCTTCGACATTTATTGGATGAGCCGGGCCAAATCGAATATTGCTAATTTTTAGTCCGAGTAAGTCTGGTTGAGAAAAAGTTAGGCGAGTCTGCGAGTCCGCGAGTGAGTCCGCTTCAGGAGAATTTTGGTGAGTCTGAGTCCAACTGAGTCCGGCTGATAAATATTTTGGTGAGTGAATCCGGCTGAGGTTATATTTTCGTGTGTCTGAGTCTGAGTGAGTCGGGCAGAGTAATATTTTCGTGAGTCTGAGTCCGAGTGAGTCCGGCTGAGTTATATTTTGGTGAGTCTGAGTCCGGCGAGTCCGGCTGAGTTATATTTTGGTGAGTCTGAGTCCGAGTGAGTCCGGCTGAGTTATATTTTGGTGAGTCTGAGTCCGAGTGAGTCCGCTTGAGGAAAATTTTGGTGAGTCTAAGTCCGAGTGAGTCAGGTTGACGAAAATATTCATGAGTCTGAGTCCCGAGTGAGTCCGTTTGAGGAAAACGTTTAGTGAGTCTGAGTCCGAGTGAGTCTGGATGACGAAAACACCGGTGAGTCTGAGTCCGAGTGAGTTTGGTTGAAGAGAAATTTCGTGAGTCTGAGTCCGAGTGAGTCTGCTTCAGCAAAATTTTGGTGAGTCTGAGTCCGAGTGAGTCCTAAGCGAAAAATATATTTATTGAGTGAGTCTGAGTGAGCTCCATTTATTTTGCCGACCTATGCTTCTAATCGCCCGATCAAGATGAAATTTTTCCCAAATCTTTCTTACCATGTGAAGAGTGCAAGTATCTTCTTGAAAACTTGATATCGCCTGTACAATTATTACGAACTTCAAGAAAGCAAGTAGTATGTAGTGAGGATTCTAAGAATTCTCGCATCACAATTTTTCTTGACCATCAAAACATTTTATACGCACTTTCCTGATAGTTATTTGCATTCTACAGTTATTGAGAAGCAATGTGAGCCCTCAATGGCTCAGAACCATAACAGTTTAGCGCCATAAAAAGTTTGTCCAAAACGAACTATACTTTACGCAATGTCATGGCACAAAACGAAAACTCAACAGCTTACTATAAAACTAATTACATATTTGAAATCACCATAAAAGCTTATATATACAGCAAAAATTTCATTTCCCTAGGCTACAGATTAACGCAACTTTTTTTCCGAATCGTATCTCCCCTTAATTATAAAACTCAGTTGGCCAACCCATAGGCCATCTAGGCGCCTTCACGCTCGACGTTATCGAACGCCTTTTTGAGGTCCATTGCCAGGACATCTTTGGTGGGCGCTGGTATGAGGGAGCCCAGAAAAGGTGTTGTGAGTTGAGGCAACGCATCTTGCGTGGATAAGCCTGATCGAAAACCAATGATTGAGTGTGGGACCGGAGGTGGTGTTCTTATCCGCGAAAATACGACTTGTCGCCGCATTTTTGCTGATCTGAAGTAATCGCTTGGCATAAGACGGCCCTAGTTGCAGCTACAGTTGTATAGACCTAGGGATTTCAAATATTGCCGAGAATTTATAGTGAAAGAAATTGTGCATATGAAAATGCCTGCAATCACCGACTTCGCATTGCTTTTTCTTTCAGTAGAGCCTATCACCAATGAATTATTCGCACAATAATTAATTTTTCATTCATTCATTAGTTCATTTATTAATACCGTCAGCCCCGTTGTAGGGCTATTAACAGGAGTGGAAGGTATATTGTAATCATGCACTCAATGTACGTACAGAAAAAAAAATCTTTTTGAGAAAACATGGTACAGTAGGGCTTATCACACTTTTGATGATCTATAACGTACTAACGTATGATGTACTAACAATAGAATATAAGAAATGTAACAGTCGCTTGGGTATAGTTGGAAAAGGTAGAACAATAATTTCATACATACATAGAAAAGAACCACACCCAAGAAAATCTGATAAATAAGTGTGTTCATGATTTTAGGAAATCATTAATTCTGTCCGAATAAATGTCTAAGGTATTTTAGGTGAGGTAAACTTTTATTTCCCTTAGCGTCATATTTCTTTTTTTTTACTTCTGCAGCCATGCCGAGGTACAGCAAGAAGGAAGAAATCAACTTCAACGAGAGGCTCACGTGGCGTAGACGTAAGTTTAAACATGCTGCTTCCTCACAAATGTGTGCACACCAATGTCTGTGTGCTAATGCACGCCCAGAAATTTGCGACGTCCATGACTAACGCCGTCTATGGGCGGCAGCAGCTGTGGGTCTGCATAACACAATATCAAACGACTTTTAGGTGCTTGCGGCCCTCAGCACAACAATATACGCGTAAATAACTTAGGCGTCATTGACTTAACTATGAGTTTCACTCCCTTAAATTTTTCGGTTCTTAAGCAGATTTTATATGCCATGTGAAACACCAGAGAGGATTTTTTATAACGTTATGGAATGCGCCTTCACCCGCTTCAGTGAATCTCGGCAGCAGAATCCAGTGTACATTTTCAGTTTGGCGTATGTCGGCAAAATTTGCTATGTTCGTAGGACACATCTGTAAAAGCGCACTGCAGTGGAAACGTCGTATTCGAGCACACGCATTCAATACCGCCCTTGGTTGCTCCAAAACACGTGAAAGTTATAGAGCTCTTAGTTCTAAAGTTTTGCTTTCTCGAAGGTTCGAAAAAAAATACAACTCACAGGATCGCTTGCGCATTCGCCTAACACGACTGGAAGGCGAAAGCGTTTTCCTCTCGGTCGATGTCCCTGTCCCGTCTCCGAAAGCTTTTTGCGTCTGCAAACATTCAGCACTTCAGCTCGTTTTGCTCAGCCTCCCTGATCGGCGCACCTTTGGCCAAGTGGTAATGTGTCACGTGATGGGATGTTGTAGTGTCGTCATGGTGACTGTGCAAGTTTTCGTGATCTGTGACGTCTTGATGACGTCAGATGGCGATGTTATCACTTGATGTTTTTTACATCGCTCATCTTGACGTCGCTGTGAATTTTCGCATTTGATGACGCATCTAAGGCATTCGCCTTAAAATTTCGCGCAGAATCTCCTTTGGGGTTTTTTGAAGTAAGGCCTAAGCCTGATTTTTTATTGTAGTGAGCGACTGTCCGTGGAAAGCAGTTTTCGGGCCGCTGTGCCCATTTTGTGGCCAAGACCATAGGATAAACTCCCAGCAGGGGCGTAGCCAAAATGTTTTTTCGGGGGGGGGGGGGGGGGGGGTTGAGCCATTGTTTATATATATATTCGTGTGTGCGTTTGTATGTGTGCGTGCATATATACGCAAGCGAAATTGACAAATTTCGGGAGGGAAGGGTCTGAACCGCCCCCCCCCCCCCCTTTGGCTATACCCTTGAACTCCAGCTTTATGCCGTGGACCAGACCACAAGATAAACCGCATCTCTATTTTGTGGACCACACGATAACTTGTGCGCTGTGTGTCGTGAAGAGTGCGCTGTAGCTCAAGCAGCCCGCCTCTCTTGACCACAGTTTCTGTGCACCAGACCACATAATATAGACCTAATCTGTCCTGTGGACCAGACCACGAAATCATTTTAAATTTTATTCCGTCGAGCAGACTACCACATAATGCTCATCTTTATTTTGTGGACCACGCGTTGGCTGTAGCCTCTGTTTCGCAAACAGCCCACCTTTCTTGACGATAGTTTTCTCTCACGAATGACATGGTAGCGGTGGTTTATTCCATGGAGTTTCTCTATCTTTTATTCCGTGGTCAGGCCCACACGAAAGGCCCTGCGCCATCCTTCCTTGTCGGCGGCTGGTCTCGCGAATCGCAAGATTCGCTTGCCGTTCTGGGTCCGGACCAAAGAGGTTATGTTGCGGACATAAAGCATCGGTGTTATAATGGGATGCGAGATTGAAGACGCATATGCGTGAAAAGTTCAAAATACTACCTTTGGCATGCTTGCTGGCCTCACGCATGGAATTATAACTGCATCAGCAGTGGAGAAGCTTGTAGTTGTGAGCTGAAGGAGCAAAATAAACGCGGCGTATACTTTGAAAATTTTCTCGCCCAGGTCTATCACGTGCGGGACATTTAGGTCCCTTTCACTGCCATGCGTTTCTGTCATGCAGAAGAGTGCACTAGGATTGGCACGGGAGGCTCAAATTTCAGGTAATCTTCCCGGACTGTATGGGCACAGCCATATATCTTCCGAAAAAAAATGCCACAGTTTCACCGTAACTGCGAAGAAATTAATGCGATCGCAAGAAATTGGAATGTCACACGAAGAACGACAAGCAGCTTGATACTTGTAGCGCGCCGCAGAAGCACAACGAAGGACGCTCGACAAGAACCTGCAGGTATACACAGAACAAGCGTGAACTATCAACTCTCACAATTGTTACGCCTTTGTGTTTGAGCGACGCGCTGCAAATGACGACAATGCAGCACCCGATGCTCTTAAATATTTCTTTTTCTTTTAAACTGCGGCGCGTGGAGTGACCCATCTGCGCCTCCTGCCACGCGGTTGCGTCTGACCCAAGGTGTTCCTGGCGTTCTTTTTATCACGAAAGTATTTTATGCTGGGGTCCTGAAGACTTTCATGACGTATTTCCGTCACTGAAATACGTCAGCAAAATGAAAGCGACCAGATGGCAAAGTAAAAAACATGAAAAATGCTCCGTTGCTTGCAGTCGAACCCAGAACCTCTCAGTCCACGACGATGGCTGGCGAGCGTTTAACCTCCTACACCACCGCCTAAGCCATGAGGGATGCTACGCGAACGCGCCTTTTATCTTTCTCACAGTGCTCCTGTTCGTAGGGTGGTGTCGCCGTCTGTAGACGGAAAAGGAATGCTGCGCGAACGCGCATTTTATCTTTCTCACAGTGCTCCTGTTCGTAGGGTGGTGTCGCCGTCTGGAGACGGAACAGGAATGCTGCGCGAACGCGCCTTTTATCTTTCTCCCAGTGCTCCTGTTCGTAGGGTGGTGTCGCCGTCTGTAGACGGAACAGGAATGGTACGCGAACGCGCCTTTTATCTTTCTCCCAGTGCTCCTGTTCGTAGGGTGGTGTCGCCGTCTGTAGACGGAACAGGAATGGTACGCGAACGCGCCTTTTATCTTTCTCCCAGTGCTCCTGTTCGTAGGGTGGTGTCGCCGTCTGTAGACGGAACAGGAATGGTACGCGAACGCGCCTTTTATCTTTCTCACAGTGCTCCTGTTCGTAGGGTGGTGTCGCCGTCTGTAGACGGAACAGGAATGGTACGCGAACGCGCCTTTTATCTTTCTCCCAGTGCTCCTGTTCGTAGGGTGGTGTCGCCGTCTGTAGACGGAACAGGAATGGTACGCGAACGCGCCTTTTATCTTTCTCCCAGTGCTCCTGTTCGTAGGGTGGTGTCGCCGTCTGTAGACGGAACAGGAATGGTACGCGAACGCGCCTTTTATCTTTCTCCCAGTGCTCCTGTTCGTAGGGTGGTGTCGCCGTCTGTAGACGGAACAGGAATGGTACGCGAACGCGCCTTTTATCTTTCTCACAGTGCTCCTGTTCGTAGGGTGGTGTCGCCGTCTGTAGACGGAACAGGAATGGTACGCGAACGCGCCTTTTATCTTTCTCCCAGTGCTCCTGTTCGTAGGGTGGTGTCGCCGTCTGTAGACGGAACAGGAATGGTACGCGAACGCGCCTTTTATCTTTCTCACAGTGCTCCTGTTCGTAGGGTGGTGTCGCCGTCTGTAGACGGAACAGGAATGGTACGCGAACGCGCCTTTTATCTTTCTCCCAGTGCTCCTGTTCGTAGGGTGGTGTCGCCGTCTGTAGACGGAACAGGAATGGTACGCGAACGCGCCTTTTATCTTTCTCCCAGTGCTCCTGTTCGTAGGGGTGGTGTCGCCGTCTGTAGACGGAACAGGAATGGTACGCGAACGCGCCTTTTATCTTTCTCACAGTGCTCCTGTTCGTAGGGTGGTGTCGCCGTCTGTAGACGGAACAGGAATGGTACGCGAACGCGCCTTTTATCTTTCTCACAGTGCTCCTGTTCGTAGGGTGGTGTCGCCGTCTGTAGACGGAACAGTCAAGTTATGCGTGACTACCGCGATCAGCTCAGGCAACGCGCCGCTACCGTCCCATTCGGCGTGTTTCCAACAGAAGTGTAATTTTGTCAATATTTTGACACAACGCGAGGAGGCTGCTTTAACCCAAGCCACGCTCATAACATTCATCCATACAAATATACCTGTATAGCTGACGCTCGCGCGGCTGTCGCAGCTGACGGCAGGGGTGACGGCAGGGCTGACGGCTGACGGCAGGGCTAGAGGACACACTACGCGCGTTTCGTTTCTCTTCGCATTTCACGACGCTTTGAAAGAGTGCATACCGAGTACCAGGGTTTATTACGTGCTTATTGCTACCATCTTTTCGCGGTATTCACCATATCTGGTGTCCACGCACATGTTACCAACTTCGGCTACCGCAAAGCTTAAATTATGATCATGGGCGTTAGTTAGGCGTCAACGTTGGTGGGTTCACATCAAGCGATGCTATATCTGCCAAACACCAGTGGGCATTGTAGTAGCTCTCGTATATAAATACGCCATAAAACTTATCTAATTCTGTGACGACACGTTTCACTTTCGTGCTATACCGATTCCTATGACAGAGGGATAAGCCATGTCTTCTTTTTTTTGTCTCGTTCCACTCACGAGTGGGTACAGAAAGAGGCCACTTTTTGTCGTGTGCGTCTCAAGGGCAGTTTTCAAATTGAAAGAAAATGTAGAAGCGTTGCGTGATAGAAAACGCGCTCGAGCTCCTCCGAGATCCTCGTACCACCAGCGGTAAATGGTGTATATAAATATCTCACCGTTTTTACGCCGGAACATGCATGGCGCGTTGTTGAGTTGTCTAACGCGGCGCGCTGCGGAGCAAGGGGTTGCTTGTCGGGTGCGTCTGAATGTTTTTCTTCTGATTTATTGTTCTTTGTGCATATATATATATATATATATATATATATATATATATATATATATATATATATATATATATATATATATATATATATATATATATATATATATATATATATATATATATATATATATATATATATATATATACATACATATGCATATTCGAGACATGACTGCGACGGTGACAGCAAAAGTCCGCCTAGAGTGTCCATATAATTGCTATCGCAATAAAACAGCGCCAACGCCACCGCTAAAACGAGATAATAAATAAGAAGAACACAACCATGTTTCTAAAATTTTCTAACCACATTCTATCGCGTGCGGAACGTCACTTTCACCGCAGTACATAAGTCTGATGCGAAAAAGCGCACTAAAGTTAACAAGATGGAACTCTAGCTGTCACGGGATATAGCACATTTTCAGACGTTTCAGTAAAGTTTTCAGACGGTAACGTTAAAGGTGGTGCGTGCACGCGTGCGTAACTAAGGTAGAAAATGCGCTGTGTCCCGTGTAAACCAGAAGGCCTGGCCAATTTTATTGCGCTCTTTTGCATGACACAAGTGTACTGCGGCGAAAGTGACTGAAACGTTCAGACCTCGACGGATCAGGGCCACAAAATGTTTTTAACGATGTCCTTTGTTATTGTTGCTTTCTTTTTTTGCGGTAGTGCTAGCGCTGTTTTGCAAACGATTTATGGCCGGGCCCATTTAAGAGGACTGGTTGAAATCCGCAAGTCTCCCAGACGAATCGGGTGAGTTCTGTTTATTCACGAGAGCAAACTTGGAAGTAACATGGACTTGGGATCAAGCGAGCGATCCGAGTCATTTCGGCGAGGTTCTGCAACACTAAACACGCCTTGCTTTTGCCGATTCAGTTCATAACCACACAGGTCAGATAAAAGCATGCTAAAGGCGGGCTTCGCACTTCCAACTTTTCGCGCATACAATTCTGCACCATGTGAAGCCGAAGGAGCTTGATGTGGGCGAGTTGGTGTAGCATGCTGGAAGAATGTGCAAAGAACGCGAGGACTGGAAGGAACACTAACAACAGAGCTATCAATAAAGTTTATTTGAGAAAACACGAATACTTATGTATGTAAACAACCAGCAACATCATCATCACGTGCTCAGGTTCTACGCGACATGAAGGTAATCTCTTTTTCTTCAAGTGCTACTGACGCGCAACCAATGCAAAGTGTCCCCTGCACGCGCAATGCAAAATGCTTCAAGGGTCTCCCTCTCTAATCTATCGCTGGATTGTGCCAACAATTTGGTTCGATTAAGAATGGGACGGCAGCGCTTGCAGTGGTCTGCCTTATGCCCGTTGTTGTTTACCGTCCAGTTGGGCCCTCTCTCAATGTAGCGGCGCCCCGTGTGACCTATTTGTTGGAAGTAAGCGGAACTTCATAGACGACATCATTTTTGCATAGAGTGTACTGTAACGCGTGTTTATTGGTGCAGGGATCCGGTCTCACTTTGTTTATCATCGGACAAATCTTGGGCCATTTACACGAGGCACGGAAAACAAGATTCACGTCATGTCTTTGCGCAACTTTCTTGAGATTGTGCGAAACCGTATGCCAGTAGGGGATAATAGGGGAGTTTTTCTTTGCTACCCGCCCGCCTTTCCTGTTTGAGCTTTTGAAGAGGTTTCTCGAAAACGCTGGAAACTAAGAAAGATGGAAAGCCCGCTTGGGTCAGCCTGGTTCATGTCGCGATAGAGCCTGAGCACGTGATGATGGTGTTGCTGGTTTTTGACAGGTATTAGTATTCGTGTTTCCCGAAATAAAGTTCAGTTGATAGTTTGCGCTCGTTCGTTGTGAGTGTTCCTTCGGCTCCTCGTGTTTTTTGCGCTGCGCTTTTTCTTCCAGTCAGCACCATCTCTTTTCTCAATTTCGCATCAATGGATTCAGGCGCCTTTTGTCCGAATATAACCTCCTTGGTATGGGCCTTTTTACATCACGGCAAACACATCTTGCCATTCGTGAGAGAAACTGTCGTCGAGAGAGGTAGTTGTGGATCGTAGCCTGTACAGTCTGGTCACACTGTCCACAGCACGAGTCTATTTTGGTGTGGTCGACAAAATAAAGCTGTGGTTTAATTTGTGGTCTGGCCCACAGATTATGATGGACTTTATCCTGTGGTCTGCACCACAGAATAGGCACTGCGCAAATTCTCTTTAATCTCACTAGCACTCGAGCGCCTGCCACGGGACAGCGTCTTGAATGCTCGTCCCACAACCACGAAAACGGGGCGTGTTTGGTATAAAAGTTTCGCAGATTCTGAATTGCTATGACGTGTAGTGTCCTCCCTGCCTGCTTCACATCTGAAGAAGGCAATTGGTCCCAATCCCTTGCTTCGTAAACCAAATCGCGACAACCCAGACGCATGAGCCCCAATTTGAGAATTGCCGCATAATTGGTAGAAGTTCAGACACACTTATCCGGGAAATAATCAAGGCAGCAGTGATTGACCGCTGGGGTGAGCACTGCATAAGCGTGGCATAGGTAGCACTCACCAGGACAGAGTTGAACCATCTAAGCATAGCCCGTGATTTATGATGTGTTTTACAGCAAAAGCTCTTATGAGATCACAAGGGCCGTTTTTGCGCCGTAGTTGTCCGCCGCCGCCACCGGTGCCCGTAACCACTATCGCGCAAAATAAGAAAAAAACTAAATAAATAAAAATACCTATAACAGAATGGGAATCGAACCCGAGCCATTTGCGTGGCAACCCAGCACTCTACCACAGAGCTACGCCGGTGCTTCAAACTGCGTTGCAAACTGACCCTATGCAGGCTTCATGTCGAGTAAGGAATCGCGTTAACGTGTGTAATAAAGCGTTTTAGAACTGTAAAGTAACAACCAGGCGTCACACAATCCGAATTGCGTAACGAGTGGGTGGTTCCATGCTCCAACCCATTACTAAAGCCTCAGGCACAATTCTTCATCGTCGTCAGCCACAGCATCAACAGAGAGAGAGAACTCTTTATTGAAAAGCAGAGAATTTAGCCGGCATATGCAAATCGCTGACATTGCTACTCTGCGTGGGGAAGGGGATTGGGGACTGAGAGAAGGGAGACAAAGAGGAGGGGAAATGATATAAGATGTTAAAATAGCATCACAGCATCAGCAATGTGCACATAATTCGTTACAAGTGTGTTGCGGGTACCACGCTTTTCTGAAACATGACGAATAATGGCATAGTGGACGCATGCTCACTACACAAAAATTATGATGACTTTATAGTGTAGTGGGTACCTTACCAGCGTACTTGTATTAGTAGCCCCAAGAGGTTCTAGAAATGGCGCTCTTGCAGCTTTCGCTGTGACTGAGCAGCGCGGTCCGCCTGGCGTTTCTTTTTTCTTTTTATTGTTTCCGTGTTTTCTTCTTCTGCGCCTGGTATATATGCGCGTTTCTGAACAGAATAAACTAGTTGCAAGTCAGCGGCTCGTGTGTCATTCTTCTTATCGTCCCCGTTTCGGTTGTTGCGCTGTGGTTCACCACGCATCGCCCGCATTTCCCCGTTACTGATTCATTTGCTGTTCTGGGAAGAGATTACTGCGAGCATGTAGTAGCTTAGAAATATTGTATGTTAACCTTATGTTGGTGATCAAGTCGGAGTCAGCAAAATGGAGCTAAGAGTACATTAAAGAAACGAATAGCGGGCTTGTGGTAGCCCATTTTGTTAAAAAGACAGATGCGTGATTGACTTCTACGGGTTGCTGTGGAAGCGCGCATAAGGGCAGTTTTCATGCTTGTTTCACTGGCACTGCGATTATAGTGCAACGAAAGAGAGCGACCAGGGTGATTGCGCACTGCCTCAATACCCTCTGGTAATGCATAGTAACGCGGATCCGCGGCAGATGAGTCGTATTCTAGCTAGGGCCAACCATAGGTAATCTAAAGCAACAGTCTTAGTGGCACTGCGGCGCAATAGAAGTTTCTTTTCAATTGTAGTGTAGTTGCGCTGAGGGAAGTGCACGAACGAGTAACGAAACAAGACGACAGGACAAGTGGTGCGCAAACTTTCAGCTGTTTATTTTTGCGAAAAGCACGTTAAAGGTATACACGAAAACATTGAAGATAGCAGGGACTATGGCACAACGTAATGTTCATGAAAGCAAGTCATTTTCGGGAGATGGTGTTCCGCGTGTGTAGTCTTAACTAATATAGCGGTTGTCAATAAAGTCAAAGGCTTCCTCACTGAGGGCAATATATGCAGAGCTCACGTAATTGTGTAATCTAAACATGAAATATGCCTCCGTGATATTGCTTGTTCTTTTACACCTGCAATGCACCAACTTCTGCGTTTGATTAAAATGTGATTCCATCTGCATCTTGCGCAATGTGTAGCTATGTGCATTGGTGATTTTTTTCACGTAACCTAAGTTTGGTTCGCTTCAGGTATGAAGTAATGAAAGTTACGTTTCTACTATAAGTTACCAAATAATTCAGTGTTGCCATATGCTACCGAGCAAATAAGCGAATACTAATCACAAATGAAGCGGAACCATAATGAATTTTCCCATCGTTCAAAATGTCTTTAATTATGATTAAAAAGATGTCCCTCAGATACGAATAAGAGCTGAAAAATCACTAATTATTGTGTACAGCGAAAAAAATGCACAACTATGAACGAAAGCACATAGCTCCTGTTCAATATTGTCCCCAGACCAGACTCCATTCGGTTGAAGGCATGTTGGCCAGTGCATGATTAACATTACTTGTTGATTCCAATGTATGTATGACTTCAACACTCAACCATAGGCGTGCGCACGAGGGGGGTGGTGTCAGGGGAGCCAATGGCGCCCCCCCCCCCACTAGTCACCTAAAGAGGGGGGGGGGGGCAAAATCTGCCCCATACATTGACTTAGTCGGACGGAACGGGGGGGGGCGGGGGCTGCGATGAACATTTGCCTAAAGTCCCTGAATAAAATAAAAGTAATGACTAGAAACCGGATTTTAGACAAATGCCTATTTTGTTCCTTGCACTCCTGTCGTGCCACTTCAATATATGAGCATGAATTCGAGGTTAAGGAGAGCTTTTATAGTGTTTTTATAGTGCCTATAAATGCCTATTTTCGGCGTTCGTGCCTAAATGCTGATAAGTGCCTATAAATGCCTATTTTCAAAATTTGCGCGTATCTGAACAATATTTAAGCTCAAATTTCTTTTTAGAGTGCGGTTTGGGGCCTTTATTTATGTCACGGGACGACATTGACTTTTCCGAACCCTAAGAGGTTCAACCAAGTCCTCTAGTTCAACTAACTTTCGAAAAACAACCGCTAGCAGCAGTGGAATGGGACGCAGCGGCAACTATATACGCGACAACACTGACATGGCGCGAGCAGTTAGAGGAGGAGGAGGAGGATGAGAGGTTGAGGAGAGGAAAATACGCTATTTCTGCAACCCTGAATGGGAGCAAGTCTGAGCGTCGGTGAGGGAATGGGGAGGGAGAAGTAAAGAGGGGAGAGAAAGAGGAGAGAGTGGCGTCCATGGCCGAGAACGCGCCGAGCGGCTTCTAAGATTGTCCAGTGTTCCGAAGGAATCCATGAACCGCCCTGAAGGTCTAAGTGTGGCGGCGGGAAGGGAACTGGAGGTCCCTCTTTGCAGCCGCGGGAATGGGGAGAACGAATGCAAAACTGTGGAGAGCCGCCAGGGGAAAGGAGTGTGGATCAAAAGAAAAAAAAATCACAGTTTCGCCACAAGGTGAAGCAATGAATGCGATTGCAACGAATTGGAATGTCAAGTGACGAATGGCAAGCAGATCGAAACGTGCAGCGTGCTGCTCACGCACACATGATGCACGAAAACAACACGCACGGGACGAGAGCAAATTATAACAACTTCACAGCTCGACACTTAACGCGCTGCCCAAACAAAAACGACGCGCGAAACGTAATTACAGGTACAGACGAGCGCGAACTAACAAGTGTCACAGTTGTTACTTCGCTGTGTTTGAAAAGCGTGCTCTTTTCGCAAACAGGGAGACTGCAGCGAGCGAAGTCACTTTCGTGCGCTCGGTAACTACAACGCAATCGTTCCGGCGAAAGCACAAGACCTGCAATTCTCCCCCGCCGCGAGATAAGCGCCCGCGCACACGGGCGTCTACCCCCCCACGGGGCAAAGTACGCGTGGGAGATGAGCGCATGAGCGCGCGCATCGCGACGAGCGGGGCGCCGTGCTAAAGCCCCGCCGAGCGCGCCCTTTGCGCCATCTCGCTGGTAATACTGAAAGGATGGTGAAAACACGCTGTATATAAATAGCTCGCCGTTTGAACGTTGAAGGACGTGCGCTTTCGTGACTCGGCGGTTAGCGCCGCGCGCTGCGGAGCGAGAGGTCCCTCCTTCGGTGCCGCGCGTGGGAAACATTGTTATGAATTATTTTTCTTTGTGGCTTATATATATATATATATATATATATATATATATATATATATATATATATATATATATATATATATATATACGGGACATGACGCCGACGGCAAAAAAGCAGCCGGGAGAGTGTCCATATAATTGCTATCGCAATAACAAAAATGTGATTTGCACCCAGCTTTTCATTTGTTTGTAATTTACTTTTAAAGAGCCCCTCACTAGGTCACATAAGAAATTGTAGTTAGACGCTGGAAAATTTTGCGTGGCCAGTGAAGAGCGTTGTACCAAGATAACATTTTCAAATTGGTTTGTTATGAGCCACGAAACCATAATGCGAGGAGGCAAGCTTGAAACCCTTGCCACTCGCCCCGTGTAGTTATCGCAAGACTAATTCTTTCTCTACCCTCTTCAGTATCGGAGCCGAAGGATAACATGGTGCATACGCATGAACACTTCATGCGCAAGAAAGGTCGTGTGCGCATGACGTGCCCGAGCCTACTTGTGCAAGTATGGCATCATTGTTATATCTTTTCGGCGTTCTCGGTACTTTATTGCCTGTTTCTGTGGGGTGGATCTCTCGGTTCGCGTACGTTTGGAGAGGCCGGCACGGATCATGTATCCTTTCCCCTATATCCAGCGGCCGTGCTCCTATACACCGTGTCGTACCGCTGGAAATGCTGTTAGAGACCATGCACCGAAAACATGTCAAACGTTTTCAGGGCTGGCGCCGGCATGACGCGCGAACTTGAGAAGACGAACGCAAGCGAAATGGAGGCCGATTAATGGCTAGCATCTCGCTGCGATTCTAGATAAAAAAAAAAAAAAAGAAAACGCGCTCACATTCCGAAGCCACAAAGAAATTATTAAATTTCTTTGTGGCTTCGTGCTACAAATGGGTGGTTGTCTATTTTCCCCTTATTAATAATTTCTTTCAGCTATCATTCATCTGCTCAACAACAGATTGCACGAATTACACAATGTCACGTACGTGCTACCTAATTCTTACAATGTTAAATGCTACCATCTCAATCAGGTCCCACTTAAAGTGCTGAATATTGCCAGGAAACAGAACATTTTCGTCTGTTTTTTTTTATGTAGCCAGCAAGTAACCAGGACATGATTAAGTGTGTACGGTGAGTGACGTCAGATCGCCAATGTCTACGCAAATGGAGTGGAGTAAGAGCAGGACCATTCCTTGTTGCACGTCATTCCTTCCATCTTAGGGCGCGCGCTCGCGAGAATAATAAGGGCAAGCGGTGTTCAGCTTGAAATTTTATGTCTTTCCGTGATCCGTAGCGTTGCTAATCTTGGCAGCCATTATCATGAGCGCCCAGTGCATGCATTAATTACACTTGCCAGCTCGAAATGCTCAAACCTGGTGAAGGTCAACTTCAAACCAACAGGTTTGATGTTGACCCTACGCGATTAGACCCGGCTAATACAAGGTATCCTCCCTTGTGATCTTTTAGCAGTCGGGCTATCTGCTCCTGTGCTGCCTCTCTAAGCCGTGTCGTGTAAAGAAAGAGACGCAGGAGTGTGTTGATTCCACGGTGGACACTTCACTCACCATGACTCACCAATAAAGAGAAAGAGAGCTGTTGGATATTTCAGCTGGAGGACACGTTTTCTTTTCGCTCCTGTTTTTCTTTTTTTTTCCCAACTGCGCGCCTTCGCGCGTGCAGTTTACCACCCTCTTCTCTTCTACCGCGACCTCGCGCCTTGCGCGCAGCCCTTTTAAGGGCTAAAAGATGTCGCAAATGGAGAAAGTCCTTCAGGACTTTTACAAACAGGACGCGGCCATATCGGCAGCTCACCACACGCGGGTCTCCCGTGAAAACCTCCAAAGACACGCAAAGGCGGCCACTGAGCAAGCCGGGCGTGTCAATGAACAGCAGCAGCAGCAGACACAAACAGACGAAGCAGCCATTCGCAAACCAAAAAAAGGGAAATCAAAGGTGGCGAAAAAAAAAAGAAGGCCCCCCTCCCGACTAGCCAAATCGGCAGCTACCCCCGTGGTAGCTACAACCACAGGCGCCAGCCCGGCAGAAGCCACGGCGGCGTCAGTAAACACCGCAGTCGCGGCTGGTTCGAGCAGGACACCAGAAGAACAGATGGAGCACCAAGCCATTGCATCCATCGGCACCTGGCTCAAACAAAAAGCAAGGGAGGCGTCATTATCTGCCCCCGACATACTAGCGCTCCCGGGCGCATCCAGCGAGGAAGCTTCGCCTCGCCCGACCACTCCATCCACCCCTCTCCCTCACTCCCCGGCCGCTGTTGAAACGGCGCCCGAACCCACCGTCGTAGAGCCACCTCCACCGGCCTCAACTGTGACCACTCCGATGCACGAGCCCTCGGTGTATACGAACACCCCTCCTCGCCCATCGCAACACGAGCACACCCAAGTCGTGACGCCCGAAAACACCACGGGAGACACGCTGCTCTTCCGACCGGTCGGAAAGAAGGCGCACTTTCTGGCCGTGTCGAGGGATGCATCGCGGCTTACCTCGCCGAATTTCCCGCAACCCGACGCGTCCGGGTCAACTACAAGCGGAATCTGGTTGCGGTTGACACGCACCCCACATCGGACTTGTCGCCGTTGCTTCTGGTGGCAGTGGTATGCGAGGTGAAGGTGCGGGCTAAACGCCTGCTTGGCAACACCTGTGTCGGCACGATTTACGGCGTTGACGCGACCATTTCCATCGAGGACCTCGCCAAGAACATCTCGACGAGTGTCCCGGTCGTCTCCTGCTCGCGCCGTGGATCGTGCCTCACCGTGACCTTCGAGGGCACTGCCGTCCCCTCAGAGGTGTTGCTGTTCAAGCAGGCCCGCCGAGTTCGTCCGCGCCTGCCGCGGCCCCTCCAGTGCTCCCGATGCGGCCGCTACGGGCACGCCACTTCCACCTGCGCCCGCGACGAGCGCTGTCTTCAATGCGGCGCCAACCACGCCTCGGGACCGTGCCCAGCAGAGCGCCCACGCTGCATTAATTGCGGCGGCAGCCATCGAGCAAACGAGCCGCGTTGCCCCTCCTGGCAGATCCAGCGCAAGGCCGCCGTCATCATCGCCTCCTCGGATGGCCCCGTGACGCACCGCCAAGCTCTGGATCAAGCCAGGACCGCTGTGCGCAACAACAACAAGCGGGGCAGCGCGGTCGTCGAAAACGGCCGCTGCTTTCGGGACGCGCTCGCCGGCAACACCCGGACCAACTCGGCGACGGCTCCATCGCCTCCACCGAGTGCGCCGACTACCGCCGACGACCCGAGCGACGCCGTGCTCGTCGCACTTGCTGCGGCGCTTCGTGCGGTGCTGACGCTCGTCCCAACTGACTGTCCTGCTCGTGAGATGTGTGCCGCGGCTCTCGCCGCTCACGACGCCATCGCCACCGGTCAGGACTAACCAGCTGGATACTGCGCCCACTGCGAGGTCGGCCGGACTTACTTCGTGAGTGCGGAAGACCTCTTTTTCTTCTTCTTGTCGGTTGTTTACATCCGCCGCGCACATCGTGCATTCACTGTTTACCTCCGGCCTTCTCGGCGGCTTTTCCCGACGGCTGCGCATTGCGTGAGGCTCGCGCTGTCACGGTTTTCGGACGCGGAATCAGAGCGCATTTTTATCTCTCTATCATTTTAATTTTTTTTAATTTTTATTTATTTTTTACTCTCTCTACCTCGAATCTTTCATTCCCCATTGCCCCCTCCCTGTGCCAGCTTGTTGAGGTGACCTCAGTTAAGAGAGACAGTTATGAGCTGGCACTTTTCTCTTCCACTTTCCTTTAATAACCACTTACCGAGAAAGACCGTGTTCTGCGAACTGTGCGGGAAATGCATGGCTATGTTCATCCATTGACGCCTTTGTATTGTCATAAACGATAAGATTTTTTTGCTTCCTGTCGCAGATACAGGTCGCGCACGTCTTTGTTTGAAATTATTTGCATTTATGTAAAAATTTATTGTGCCTATATTTACGACTTCGGAGGCCTAAAACAGGGGTTTCACCTGCCTATTTTTGGCGCCTAAAACACGCGTTTTTAGTGCCTAAAAATCCGGCCTCTTGTAATGGCATCTATTGTTGATTGCTCCTGTCCTCCCCTCCTGTGCTTTATCTCGGCGCTGGGTGCTCCTATTGGCCAAACGGCGTCACGTGCCCCGCGCGCGTTTTCTCTTGCTTGTTTTTTTTTTTTGTTTATCTAGGGCTCGACCTCCACAGCGGTGCCCAACACGGTGAGCTGCGCACGTGTGCACCAGGTTTCGCGCCTCTAGTTTGCACATTTATGGCATGGCTTCAGTCGTTCTGCGTTTGCGAAGCCCTTTACTGCGCTTCCGGATGTAGTACACGTGAAACTGGCGGCAAGCGACCTATTCGAATTCCATCTGAGAAGCGATGTGCGGAACGGAGGAAAATATGGCATTATAGGATCAGCTGGGCTGACTTCAAACCGACGGAATGGTCTCACCTCTGTGAGGTATTGACACCTACTTTACCGACGCGAGTCTTTATCCCGTGCCATCACAAGGCCCCAGAAAACAGGCATATGTAGCGGCAGTGACTAGCCAAAACAAAGTCGTGGCCTGCACGTCTATACGCATGAGATCAAGCGCCATCGCAGAGACAACAGCCATATCCTTGGCAATCAGAGAGGCCAAATGGAGAGGACGCCCAGCGTATATTTTGACAGACTCACAAGCTGCCTGTCGCTTATACCTTCGAGGCACACTTCCTAGATGTGTCACTGATATTTTGGGGCCCATGCTGACGGAGGTACATGGCGTCGCCTGGTGCCCAGGACATGCGGGCCTGAGGGTGAACGAGGAGGCAAACTGCATAGCTCGCGGACTAACTGGCCGAGACGCAGGAACTTGCTCAGGGCACCTCACAGGCCACTATGAAGAACTCAACATAGCAAGCAGGCAGATATTGGAAAACCAACGTCTTACAAGACGGAAGTACGCCCCTCCGCATTCCAACTTAAGCAGCCAGCAAGCCAGGGACTGGCGCCGCCTCCAAACGAACACTTACCCACACATATCAAGACTACACGCTATTTTTCCTCAGGTATACACAACAGGGATATGCCCCTGGTGTAGTGACCACACTGCCACACTTACAGACATGACTTACCAATGTACAGAGCGGCCAGCCCAAGCAGTATCTAGTCTGGTGCGCTCACGACAAACACTCACAACGTGGTCTTGGGAGGCATGGCTTTCCGAGCTGGCACTGGGGAGCCAACTGGTGACCCCTAGACCAGGCCCAGCGAGCCGCCACGGCCAGTGGGGCTCTACAAGAGGGCACCACCCGGGATTAACCACGGACTGTCACTCTGAAATAAAGTTTATTCTCTCTCTCTGTGCGGTATGCGAGCGTCTCTTCGCACATCGCTGACTTCGTTAGGGTTTTCGTCCTGCTTTTTTTTTTATTGGCGCTAGTATACCCTGCGGCATAAGTTAAATAAAGAGAAAGAGTTCAGTTTCCTGTATAAAGGCCAGGACCTGTCGATGGAGAGGACCGTGCGTCCAGCGCATTAAGTCAGGTGGTCGACCGGGGTGGTAGTGAAGGCCGCGTAGGTGGCCGGTGCGAGCCTTATGAAGGTCTGGACGGCTCCCCAGTAGGCGGGACGCTGCGAGCGCGCGTAGCGAACGGACGCGAGGCACGTCGGCTCTGTCTCCGACTGGCGCCACGGACCTTTCTACCGGACCCAAGAAATTTTGTGTCCTCTGGACCGAGCAAGTCACCAGGACCACGTAGACATCTAATTTGTGAAGGTGGGCGGATTTATCAACAAATTAGAGCGACTTTAGCGCCTCGCCTCGCGGCGCCAACGCTGAGTCCCGTGGCTCAGCTGGCGTCCAGCAGCGGGGAAGTCGACGCTCCTGCAAAAATGGACGCCTCTTCATCTCAACGCGGCTACGACCCAGAGGAAATGGCATGGTCGACCGTTTCGCAGGCCGGTAACCAAGATTTGGCACCAGCGGAGCCCATTCCGCACTGAAAATCTGTTCCGTCTTGTGGAGAGACGCTCCCAGCGAAGAAAGGCCAAGATGACCGCGGCCACCACTCAGGCCGCTTCAGGGAAGCAGCCATCCAAGCCACAAGCTCCTAATTCTCGCAAGGAAAAGGGACCCGCCAAGCCAGCGTGGAGGCCGAAGCCTCTTCAGAAATTCCACCCGGACGACATTGTAGTTGTCCTCAAGCCCCGGACCGCCCTGGCACTCGGAGCCACTTTCCAACCTGGTGAGCTCGGCCTGTCCTTGCGCACTTACCTTGGCGCGCAATTGGCTGCAGACCTTAGCTTTGTCCTCTCCCGTGAGCAGAATCTTATTGCCGCGAGTACCCAGAACGCCTACGTGGCCGACCGCCTTCTTGGGGACTTTATTAAACTGCTCAGCGCAAAAATCAGACACGGTGCACATAGAAATGACGAGGGCCAGCGCAGGCTTCCAACTGATTTTATTACAAGGACGCACAAAGATATATAGGTTACAGACAAAGATAAGATGACATGCTTATGTTTAATAGTGGAATACCAACTAGCCCAATCCCACACTTTACTTCTTGGGGACTTCGTCATCACAACGGCGCAAGGGGATGTGGCCCTCCGTGGACATCTCAAACAATATGACGAGGATGTCACCTATGGCGTCTCTCCGTAGCTAATCATGAGACCAATGAAACCCTGAAGAATAGCATTCAATGGAGGCAGGGCACTATCCTCGATATTCGCAAGTTTGGGACGTCCAACAAGGCCCGACTCACCTTCGCCGGGAACGTCAAGCCACGGACTGTCCACTACAACTCTGAGATCATCACTGTCCGGCCCTACCTCCGGACTATCGTGATATATGCAGCGCTAAAAACGAAGACGACGGAACAATAGTGCACAGGACGAGCGCCTGGAGCGCTGCATATAGCATGAAAACTGTCCAACTTGCCCCACTTTCCATGCTACTCCGGACTATCCCGGCCTGCGGCGTGTGTGGCACCGTGGGACACAGGGCGGACACATGCCCCAATCCAAAGCAAGATTGTTGTGGCCTGTGTGGACAACATGCGCCATTTGTCGAGGGGGTGTGCGGGCCCCTCACGAGTGCAACGCGATATGTGCAGTTTGTGGTGGTGGCCACACCACGAATTCAAAGGATTTTGCGGCGAAATACCGCACTGCCGCCAAGTTGGCCAGCCCAAAAGGCGGCAAGAACAACCCGGCGTGGAAGTCAGCGACACGTCAGCCGGCGCACAGCACTGGCAGCGGTGATGACTCACCACAACACAGTGATGACAACTCTTCACCAGCGCCACCCTATAGTGGCGCCCAGAAGCGAGGCGCAGCACCACCACGACCCCCCACACGACGGCCAAGGGAACCAGAGCCGCTCCCAGCAGCAGCAACCCAAGAAGCAAGGCGCGGGTGACGTCTGGGCAACCATCGTCAAAAATGGCCAAAAGGTGAGCGGCACGAGTAGGGCTCCCTCCTCCTTCCCCTCTCCTCCACCCTCCCCTTCTCGCTCAACGGCTGACGCTGAGCTCCACAGTCTAGTGGCATCTGTCCGCGCCCAAAATGAGATGCTTCTAGCCAAAATTGAACCCCTTGAAAAGCAATCCACTCGCCCTCCCAAGCCTGCCCCGCATGCGGAAGCCATGGAGAGCGCGGCGGTGCCGCCGACGACTCTGGAATCTTCCATTACCGCCCTTGAGACCCGCCTCGAAACCAAATTTACCACCATGATGAACACATTGGCTGCACAAATCATATCTCAAATGACTAATCAGCTTAATGCTGAGGTTAACGCTCAAGTAGCGGATACCCTTCCCAACATGCTTGCCCGCGCTGCGCGCAAGGGTAGCCTCAAGGACGTATCTGGCCGCCCAAGCAAATTTTCTCGTCGCGAGATCATCCTCAATGACGATGAGGACAGTGGCTCCCTCTCTAGGACAGAAGTACAGGCCCAAGGAGCTGGCTCTGGAGCTACGGCCCTCTTCATTGTAATTTCTAATACAGAGAATGTCGGGACACCCTCCATGTAGGCAATCCCCCCAAATCCAAATTGGCTTCCCCTACCCTAGTAACACAGTGGAACTGTCGGGGACTCCTGTCTCGTACTAAGCGGGCCAACCTCCGGCTGTACATTTCAACCTTTCCGCAAATGCCCGCCGTGGTGGCCCTTCAGGAGCCAGGAAAGGGCACCACCTTACAAAATTATACGACATTTCAACAGGGCCCCTGTCATGTCTTTGCGTCCATAAGAACTATACTGCCACCATGGTCGACCTTGACCTCCAACTTGAATACTTTATATGTAATGGTGACTCTCCTTCCTATCCGCTAATCAGATCCATCGTTACATATCCGTAACGTATACTGCACTCCGAAACTGCTGAATGTTTCATTACCGGACGTCTTCAGCCGTACGCTAAGAGTTGCGGGTAGGGACCCCCTCCTGATTGTGGGTGATTTTAACGCCCCCAGTCGTGTATGGGGGGTACCATCGTGAAGAGAAGCGTGGGCGCAAGCTGGCGGAACTTGCGTCAATGCTGGGCCTCACTCTTCACACCGACCCAGTCCACCCAACTCGGATAGGCAACTCTGTGACACGAGATACTTGTCCAGCTTTGACCTTTACCCGCAACATTCAGTATGCAGAGTGGATCAACACCGAAGAAACCCTCGGTAGCGACCACTGCATCTTGAATACCACTTTCCGAACCAAACCATTGGCACAAACCATATCACAGGCCCGACTCCCTGACTGGTCGAAATTCTGGGCAAAATTATAACACCGCAACATCAATACCCGAGCGTGGATACGACACATGATCCCAAGAATTGGTTAGTAACCTTCGGTCCACTGAAACCAAAATTCAGCTTTCAGAGGCGGCCTCGGACGTGGACAACCACCTCCTCCACCTCTGGGAAGCACGGCATTGCCTTGTCAGCCGTTGGCGCCGACAACGTCAGCATAACCGTAAGCTTAAAGCTCCAATTGCCGAGCTCACTCAGAAGGCGGCCGAGTATGCGGCCCAACTCGCGGACGCCAACTGGGTGAATAGATGCAACACGGCAGCGCGCCAAATATCCTGCAAGAATACTTCGAGGCTATTTCGCGCGTTCATAGACCCAACGCACACCCGCACCGAAACTCAATAACACCTACAAAGGGCAATCCATAGTTTTCAGGGCAATACAACTAAGCTGGCGCACAAATTAAGGGACCAATACCTGTGCTCCACACAGGACCCCCGCGGATCGGCGTACTCCTATGCAGGTTCGGAGGACGTTGAACTGGATCGCCCGTTCCAGCTTTTCGAACTGCGGAAGGCCCTGGCTAAAATGAAACGTGGCACCGCACCTGGTCGAGACAAAATTACTGTGAAAATGTTAGCTAACCTTCCCGACCCGGCATATGAATCACTATTAGCTTATATAAACTCAATTTGGTCAGGGGAAGTGCCACTTCCCATACAATGGAAGACCGCCCTGGTCACATTTATACCAAAACCTGGCAAGGCCGTGAACACGGACAACCTTCGCCCCATTTCTCTCACATCATGCACGGGCAAATTGATGGAGACGATGGTGCGGGATCGTTTGTCTGATTTCATGGAGAACCAACATATTTTCTCGCAGAATCCATGCACGGGTTTCGCCCGAACAGATCCGCGCAGGACATTCTGCTTCAACTTAATCGGGACATCCTAGACCCTGTCGAATGCCCTCACAACGACAAGGTCGTACTCGCCTTGGACTTAAAGGGGGCATTTGACAATGTAACACATGAGGTAATTTTAACACACCTTTCACAAACAGGCTGCGGCTTAAAAGCGTTCGAATACATTCGGCAGTTCTTAACCGATAGACAATCTTACATCCGCATACAGGACAAGGAACACGGCCCTTTCCCCTTAGGAACTAAAGGTACACCACAAGGTGCAGTGCTGTCTCCTTTATTATTCAATCTGGCCATGATTCATCTGCCGGCTCAGCCGGCTGATGTCCCCGGCATACAACATGCGTTGTATGCTGATGGCATCACCATCTGGGCCACGCAGGGCGCACTCGGAGACATTGAGGCGAACCTGCAGCAAGCCGCGAGCATAGTCGACCGCTATGCCCGCCAGTGCGGCCTTATATGCTCACCCTCCAAATCAGAATTCGTGCACATACGCGCCTCTCCAAAGTGCACGGCCAAAATTGAACTCTCATTGGAGACAGGTCCAATCCCTGAACAAAACGAAGTCCGGGTACTGGGGCTCTTTATTAATCAAAACAGACGGTCGGACACCACATTGACCAAACTCTGTAAGGTGGGAGACCAGGTGGGCCGCATGGTCCGCCGAGTCTCTAAAAAACGCGGGGGGGGGGGGGGGCTACGGTGCAGAGATGCCTTGCGGCTGGCACATGCATTTGTAGCCAGTAGAATCTTATATTCTACCCGATACCTCCATCTGCGGAAGCAAGACGAGGATGTACTTTAAGTCATCCTTCGCAAAATTGTAAAGTGGGCTCTCGACCTCCCCGTGAACACCTCTAACCAGCGACTTCTAGGCCTGGGCATGGTGAACACGTTTCGGGAGCTTCGAGAGGCCCAGCTCACAAATCAGTACACTCGGCTCTCACAGAAGCGGGTCGCCGCCTATTAACCCGCTTACACATTCAAGGCATCAACATCACGGAAGATCGCGTTCAACTCCCATTCGAGTGGAGATGCGCCCTCCACGTGCGCCCTCTTCCAAACAATATGGCAAAAGAAGACCACAATAGCCGGCGTCTGGCCCGCCATTATGGATCGAAACCCGGCGTGTTCTACGTGGACACCTCCGGCCCAGACCATGGGGGATGGTATACGGCCGCTGTCGTATACCATCCCCCGTCGCCCGTCCTTGCTCACTTCCCTGTCCCTGTGTCCATTGCGCAGCACCTTGTCTCGCTGTCGTACACGAGAACCAAACAGTTAACGGGCTCACGTTCCGAGCCCGGAACATAATCCACGCGGAGGAAGTCGCAATTGCAATGGCAGCTTGTCACCCCACATCGCAAACCATTATCTCTGACTCTCGAGGGGCCTGTGGAAACATCGTAAACGGCTGTGTCGCGTACCTAGACTATCGGCCATTACAACATTGTGACTATCAGGGAATTCCCGCACCCCGTCGTATAGTCTGGGCTCCTGCTCACATGGGACTAGAAGGGAATGAGGCAGCCGACGCCGCCGCCCGCGCGCTCTCTTACCGGGTCTTCCCACTCGCCTCCCCCGATCAGGACGACCTCGAATTCAATCCAGTGTATTCTTTCCGCGAAATTGTGCATCGTTATCAATCGGACTACAGCCTTTATCCACGCCCATGCAAAGGCCTAAATAAAGCGGAGAAGCGGCTTTTACTCCGACTTTTCACGAACACTATGCTGTGCCCGGCAGCACTCAAACACTTCGATCCCGCCTTTTCCGGTTGTTGCTCACACTGTGGGGATAAGTCTTCGGACATCTACCACATGGTGTGGGCCTGCCTCTGCAACCCTGCTGTACTCCCTATCCCCAACCCTACCCGGGAGGAGTGGGAGGCGACCCTGCTTGGCTGCTCTGACCTTCAGGTCCCAAAAGGCCTGGTCCGACGTGCCCAGGCAGTAGCCGAAGCCAATGGGGTCCCGTACTAGGGATCCCCACCTACTAGTTGTAGGCGGCGTCCTCTTATGGGGCGGTCCCTGCATACCTCCCTTGTTTATGTAATAAATGTTTTAAATGCGAATGCATTTCATAGTCGGGCTATGTCAGGCATCCGGCGTTGGCGTTGTGCGGCGTTGGCGTTGTCCGCGGAGGAGGAGGAGGAGGATAGGTTGAGGAGGTGTGCGCGCCGGCAGGTGTAAGATGTGAAGCATCTTATGGCGAAGCTTAATCCGGTGGTGGTGGTGTACGGCGTGACCGCCCTTACTGCGCATGCGCAAACCCTTTCAAAAAAAAAATAAAATAAAAAAACCTCCTCTCTCCCTCCCCTAGGCATCCCTCCCCGCGGCAACCACACCCTCACTGCGCATGCGCCTCCCCTCCTCTCTCCCCTGCTACGCTCCCCCCTCTCTCCTCTAGGCATCCCTGCCCGCGCCGTCCACACTCCCACTGCGCATGCGCGTCCCACCTCTCTTCTCCTCTCCTACGCTCCCCCCCCTCTCTTCTCTAGGCATCTCTGCCCGCAGCGTCCACACTCCCACTGCGCATGCGCGCCCCCCTCTCTCTCTCTCCTACGCTCCCCCCCCTCTCCCTCTCTCGCCTCGCGACGCCGACGCAGGCAGCGTCTGCTAGCGAGTTTCTTGGTTGAAAAAACCGACTGCTCGCGCTGCACAACCGTTCACTGGCCACCCCGTATATATGGCAATGAATCTTGACCTCCAAGGTGGTGCCGGTGGGAGATTTCTCCTGTGCGTTGTTGAACAATAAAAATTCGCAGCGTGTGCGTTAACTAAAAGCGGTCTGCGGCGGAGCTCGGCGGAGCTATATATGAAAAAAAATTAAAAAAAATAAATAAAAAAAATTAAAAAAAACAAGAAAAAGCAAAAAAAAAAGGCGCTGCGCCGTGCTCCCGACCGGGCTGCAGAAATTAGGCGCCTTTTCCTTCTTCGAACCACAACCACCATATATAAATGGAGTGAAGCGCGCGCGAAATGCATTCGCATTTCCTCACGATTCCCTTCGGGGAGGTGGGGGCTTTTTACCCCCCCCCCCCCCACCACCACCCAGTAGGTGATCGAGCGTTGCGTCTGGGGCCACGCCGAAGGGGCATGTCGTTGGGGAAGGCTGTGCACCGGATATAGCCCGGATGGCAGGAGTCAAGGAGCCACACGAATCCTTCTGAACGCAACCTCCTCTCGGCGAGCTAAGCCGCCACGAAGGTCCGATCCACGCCGAGTATTGAGTGCAAGCGTGGAGCGCCAGAAGGTTTTTAAATGCGAAGCATTTCTTAGCGAACTTCGATGACTTTGAGCGTATCTATCTATCTATCTATCTATCTATCTATCTATCTATCTATCTATCTATCTATCTATCTATCTATCTATCTGTCTATCTATCTATCTATCTATCTATCTATCCGCCTACGACTTTGTGCTCTCCTGGCCGTATCGTTAATGGGATTTACACCAAATTTGGTATGGCATAACATTACTGTATGACGAACATGAATGGCTGGTCATATCATGAAAATCATGACTAACTTGACATGAAAAGTATGATTTACATGCCACGCTCATGACCCGCTTGCGGCCGTTTCGTTAGCTTGATATACACCAAATTTGGGATTGAGTGACATGACTGTATGACGAACATAAATGACAAGTGGTAATATGAAAATCTTGGCATGCATGTCATCTACAATGCCATTTACATGCCACGCTCATGGTGAGCTTGCGTCCAGTTCGCTAGCTTGACATACACCAAAATTGGTATATCGCGACGTGACTGTATGACGAACACAAATGACAGGTCGTAACATGTAAAACATGACATGCAAATTATGTAAAGCATGATTTGCCTCCTTCCTGACTGCTTCGCATTACATCGATTCCCACAGTGCGTGGGATCTGCCGGCTTTTTTTTTGTGCAGGAGCAAGCTGTCCTTTAGGGACAAACGAAGCAGAGGCAGCGGGTGTTGAGCTTCCGTTGGATGGCAAGCGGCATCTGCGTCCTAGTTGGGCCGGTGCACACAGACGGGTCCACAATACGCGGACAGGACAGGCGCACTAATGAATCAGTCGATGTACATCTGAAGCTATATCGACGGAGCTGGCAGGGTTGCCGTTGGCGGCTACTTTGCGCCAAATTGGCTACTTTGCGACCCCGTCTGGCGACAAAACTTTACCGTTGGCTCTATTGCTATTTTCTGGCTACTTTCAAACTCCAGTTGCGGGGGGATTCAGTAGCCAGTTTTCTTATTATTTGCATATGAAATACACTGTTTCCAAGATACTTTGTCGTGTCAGCCGATACGCGCGCTTGTCCTCTCCTCACCAGCAGACTGGTGCGCATCGAGGCACCCCAATTCAAGGCGCGGCGCGCATGCAAATACGTTGAGTACTAGAGCGCCGCTCTAGCACGCAACTTCAAGCAGCACCGGCGTACGGCTTGAAGACGACGCAAGAGGGAAAAACGTTTGCTCTTAATGATAGTCTTTGTTTATCATTTACTCCGCAGCGCAAAAGGCGTTGAAGTATGGGTGTTAGAACATGACTGCAAATGCATCTCCGTTCACACTGTGCACTTTCTTCTCAATCAGCCTGTTCTACTAGTTAATTGTTTGGTCGAAGAATTTGGTTGGGTTGGCGTATATGTTTGTTTTGGCAGGGTACTCCAGGATTGTGCAATCATAATCAGTATGCTTTAATATATAATGCAGTTTCTTTAGTGAGTAATGTTCCTTGTTATTTCCAGTTTTTGATATAGTAAACTGAGCATCAAAAAATGTATGTATAACCTCAGTCTATTATGACGCGTAGAAAGGTATTCCAATTCAAGTTCAGCCTTCATTGCAGCGCAGCTCTCCCTCCTTCTCTACATCCACAAGACGAACCTGGCAGCTCAGTTTTGTATTCGCTCTATGGGCGCCATGATGGTTACATTAGTTCAGGGGCGTAGCCACAAATTTTTTTCGGATGGGGAGGGGGGGGGGGGCACCTCTTTGATTTCGGGGGTGGCAACTACCTGGAATGGTCATTTCTCGCTCTGCATGCCATGACGAAAAAAACATTTCAGGGGGGAGGGGGGGGCACGGGCCCGGTGTGCCACCCCCCTGGCTACGCCACTGCATTAGTTAGGTCCCACAGAACAAAGCCATACTCATTTTTTGGTCGTCCACAAGTGGCATGTGCCATAAGTCTTTATTCCGCATGCGAACATCGCAAATTTCTTTGAATGGCGTTGCTTATTGAAAATGGTATTTTCATTGTTCAATAATAATAACTTCTCTCATTATAAAGCATCTGTTCTTTTTGGCTACACATGGCGACAAATTGAAATAGAATGGCTACTTTGGCTACTTTCAGCTTGAGTTCTGGCTCCTTCTGAAATCCGCCCAACGGCAACCCTGGGAGCTGGTCACTTTTCGCAGCTCTCAAACTACTTGCGTGGAGTCCGTATATATAAGAAATGCGCTTTGGGTATCATGACAGTTAACCCGTCTCGTATTGCTGCGGGCTCCGCCAACACTGATGGGAACGGTGCCTCAGGAACATATAGGAGCATGTATGTCGCGTTTCAGGTAGCGTGGGGCATAGGAGGCTGGTGTGCAAAAGGCAGTTATCGATAGCTGTTTCTAGGTATACCGCTAGTGAGTCATCGATGGTAGTGACGACCACAAGAGTATATATCTTACACCATGGTGACGATGGCCTCCTGTGCCACTTGATGGTTGGATTGCCGCAGGCGAGTCAGTGGTCCCTTGTCAAGTGCCGCATATTCGCTTTCCGTTTATTAGGAGTGAAGCTCCTTAGCCGGCACCCCGCCGTCGCCGTTGAAGCTCCCTGGCACGATGCCAGCTGTGGCGTCTGCCCCTCACGCGGGAGGATAAATGAGCTTGATGAGCGCTGGAACGCGGTTGGCGCCATCACGATGCGCAAAGTGCGAGAATACGAACGCATGCGAAACGGAGGCAGATTAGTTTCCCTCTCCATCTTTCTTCGACTCTGCCTTTTCCCCTCGACTCTCCGAACGCGCGAAACCATCGATTCACCCTGTCGTCCGCCCAGTGGTGGGTAATGAAACGCCGAGCGCGCCGAACGCCGCATGCGTCCCATTTCTCAGGAGCTTCGCTCATTGGTTGTATTCGCGCACGTAACAACTGCTAGTTTTTTTGTAACGTTCGTGCCAAACTTTCAGGAAGACGTCTGCAAACGCGCCTGCTTTTTGTCGACCATGGTGTAAGATACATACTTTTTAGGCGGGGAACCCCTTCAGCTTGCATGCAAGGCGCGTTCAACGGCAACGCGGCGTCCGTCGCATGTCGAATTTTTGGCACATTAAAAACGCTGCATGCGTTTGCATCTTTAGCTGCTGGCGTGCCACTGCCGCATTCGCCGACAGATTTTCTGCGAAGCGCCAGTTCCTACGGGAATGCGTTTCTGTCTTCGCATCTTCCCGCCTACGGGCATCAGCTGTCAGCGCTCCAATAAAGATCGACTTCGGGCGCGGCAGATTTTCATTGTCTCGCCACCAACATCAAAACCACCCAAACGCAAGAGCATTTCCATGTCCTCTCGTTATGTTTCAGCAGCCAGTAATAACATAACCAAAAAATTGCACCATCCACCGCTAAAGGGAACCATGTGTAGATGTGAAGCAGCGGGCGCTAACGCTTACACTGGCGGCGGCGTTGACGCTGGCGCTCATCGCAGCGTTGCGCAGGAGAGAAAACTGGGGAGGCGCAAAGCACGCGGTGGTGGAGCGGTGTTTCCTAGTGGAACATGCCAATCGCTGCTAATGGGCAATGAGAGACAGAAGACTCCGACTGGACACAGAGACCCGCAGTCCGCTTTTAGTTAACGCGCACGCTGCGAATTTTTATTGTTCAACAACGCACAGGAGAAATCTCCCACCGGCACCACCTTGCAGGTCAACATCCATTGCCATATATACGGAGTGGCCAGTGAACGGTTGTGCAGCGCGAGCAGTCGGTTTTTTCAACCAAGAAACTCGCTAGCAGACGTGGCCGGCGTTCGCGTCGCGAGGCGAGAGAGGGGGGGGACGCGCATGCGCAGTGGGAGTGTGGACGCCGCGGGCAGGGATGCCTAGAGGAGAGAGGGGGGGACGCCGCGGGCAGGGGGGTAGCGTAGGAGGGGAGAGAGGAGGGGAGGCGCAGTGAGGGTGTGGTTGACGCGGGGAGGGATGCTTAGAGGAGAGAGAGGGGGGAAGGGAGGTTTTTTTTTTTTTTTTGAAGGGTTTGCGCATGCGCAGTAAGGGCGGTCATGCCGCACACCGGATTAAGCTCGGCCATCAGATGCTTCACATCTAGAAATCTTATCGAAATACGAGCAGACGAGCTCGAGTTATTTGCGGCAACAGCGTACGATGTGGAGCTAGCTAAGTACCGTGAAGGGTCGACAGGGGAGAGCGAACGTACGAGAGAGGCGTTACCTTTACTTTATTCACTCTCGCGTCCGTTGATGGGGAACCCTGCACGTGCTCAGCTACGCAAAGTCATCGACAAACACGCCATTAGTGAATGAAAACGCACATAGGTGAACGTGGTGATCACTAAAATATCTATATTTGCTGGGAAAATGCAAATAAGCCCAAAAGAACGCGGCAAGCGACTGGAAAATTGTACAAGTGACTTGACGAAAAAAAGAAGCCCAGATGCGCTTATTATAAGCGGAACATGGCAATTCTGCTACATATGTAAACACTAAGGTAGCGATAAGAAGCAATTGTTTGGTATTGTTCAGAACGGGGGGGTCTGGTTACGCTCATGCTTTTGCGTTTAGCAACATTTAGCTGCGACGTGCGGCACCACTGTCGTGTGATATCTAGATTGTTTCGAAGGAATGTCACGCGCGAATCACTTGCTATTTTCCGGTGATTGACACAGTCGTCTGCGAGTAAGCAAGATTGGGAAGAAATGTTAGTAGGTAAGTCGTTAATATCTAAACAAAAATTACACCATCTCCCGCTAAAGGGGTCCATGAGGCGATGCGAAGCAGCGCATGGGTCGACTTAAAGTTCCGTTCATCACGAGCAGCTTGCCCGATGTTAACGCGTCCTTGCAAGTGGGGCACACCATGAATTCACTGTAGTTGCTGTGGCTGTTACTCGTCCCGAACTCCTGTTGGAGGACGCCACGCGCGTTCATCGCCGCGCCGCGCGGGAGCAAGTGGGTTCATCGCGCGTCTGCATAATCTCGTTCACCGACGCCATCACGTGTTTGCTGAGCGAGTGTAAGGGGGAGAGGCCACAGCGTGTTACCCAGCCCCTTACACCGGCCCGAACGCGGCAGCGCGTGCCAGCGCGTTCTGACTATACTCCATCTCAGAAGTACCTTGCAGCACTGTGGAAACTGCAGGGCTTGTTAGCCAATAGGAAAGGCGAAAGCCCCCCTCAAGACGTGTTCATCCGCGTCATATTGTCTCTTTGGCGTCGGCTCGCCTACCTTGTCGACACTTGCTCCCTGCAATTAATACAAAACGCAAAAACCTCCGCGGGAACGCGACCTCACTCTTTCTGTATGTTGAGAGACCCACTTGTGCAGGGCGTGTGAGGAACGCGGTTCTTTTTATGACAGCGTTCATACTGGCGTTTTCACCGAGTTGTGTTTTGACAGCACGGTCGACGCACTTTCAGCAGCAATCGCTTACCATTCTTGGGTGGAACAGCAAATTATTGACACAGAAAACAACATAGACACTCAGGGTGTTTCGCATCGTCAACGCATAACCGACGCCAATGTTGTGGCGACATCTGCTCAGTTAACATCAAACCACTTTTGCGGCTCGGTACCGCCTCGGTAGTCCTAACAGCATCAAAACAAAACAGCGATATGAATAATAGCGAAAGAAGATACCTGATGCTTTGCCCTCAGCATTAGATTAGACCAAGCGATGACAGATTATGCAACTTTTTTCTTGCTGTCCGGGCAGAGAGTCAGTAAGAAGCACGAATTCGGATGAAAGCGGGTGGTCTAGGGGTGTATGGGGGGCTGCCATGTTGCTGTACGTCATCGCGGTTACGGTGGTTATTACGGTTACCAGCCGGTAATCTCTGCATTATTTCAGAAATTTCGAAGTGTATGCGCTAAGGGCCTAACGTGTCATGTATCGCTGTAACGCGTCATGCAAGAAGCACAACTAAAGCCCTTGCACATCGTTGATAATGAGAGATAAGCCCGGAACCATACTATGTGCTGCGCAAGGACACTGCCTGTGTACTCCTCGTAGCTTCGGCAGTGCTGCAAGGTAGTTGTGAGATGGAGTATAGACCTATTCCATGTTTGTAAACAGGGGTAGGTGCCGTCGATATTTTGGAAAAATTATAGCGACGTCCGGCTTGTAAGCTCCGCCCACCGTGTCCGGCGGGAAAGCCTGACTCCGTGCCTCCGCGCCGCCATAGGCGCTGGCGCAGCAGGTGCAAAAACTGCCTCCGAGCACCGCGCGTCGGGGCGCCTCTCGCTTGTTTACAAGCGGCGGCTGCAACCGAGGAAGTTGCAGCGGCTGTAAAGGGGACTGAAATGAACATATGAGCCGTGTTGACGTGGAACTTTAGCTCTGAGAACCTCATCAGAACGTTAGGTATATTCATGGCGCGAATGCGACTCATTTGCGAAATGTCGTCGCCGTTGCGGCAGTCTAGGTCGAACATGTACGTTTTAATTTGTGAACTGATGCTAGAACGACCGACGGGTACGATATGGAAATGCACGGAGTAAAATGCATAGTTACGCGAACCGCTACGGTAAATTCTCGCATATAAGAAATGTGCCGGGAATGTTATTCATGCAAACGAATTGGGCGATCTCGGCGACACTATCATCCGGGTGACGCTTGCGATAATGCTTCAACTACATGCTATGGATAATGCGGTTACGTACCTGTCAGGTTTGCGGCTCCCTTCGTAGGCTCTATTCGAGACCGCGAAATGCGTACAGCTTGTTAACAGACTCGGCAAGTTTCCCGGTCGGGTGCTGTTTTTCTGTGAATTCCGACAGACGTGAAAGTCTCGTGAAGCGCACCGCAGCCAGAACAGCCCTGCCTGATATACTTGTGTCATCGCAGCCACATACAATCAGGAAAGGCATAGTCGAAGTCGTCCTTTCGTTCGCTGCTGCTTTAATGAAACGCAGGAAGAAACATGCTCCGTGACCGAGTGACGCCTTTAGTTCACGCGAGTATAACGAAATCCTTTTGACGCGTCTAAGACTTCTGCAGTTATATCAACAATAGAAACCGCGAAGAATTTTCCGCATATCACAATGCTATCCCCAACGAGAACGTGCTTTGACGTAAACGTGCTATGCCTCCACAGAAGGCTTATTACAAAAAATGCGGTGCGGCACATTACAATGACAAACGCTCGACAGAGCTAATCGTTTTTGCTGAGTAAGTCGCTCCAAAACATAACCGATGAACCGGCGTCAAAGACAAGTTCTCGATCGCGTTTTACAGCAGCGGCTAATTTCTTGCGAAGGGCTTCGTTAACGGAAAACTGGAAAAAAAAAGAAGACTTATTCCATCTTTCCTGTGCCTTCCCGCGCAAATCACCGTGACAGCTCGTCGTTACACCATTTCTTCTTCTTTGCACGACGACAAACAGCGCACGCACTAGCGAAAACACAGCAGCAACTACGGTAGGCGCGGCGGCTTTTGCCTACCACGCGAAACTAAACGCCCGACGACAGCGCCACCGCATCTTCGTGACGTATGTCCGGTGGAATAAGTCTATACCTATTCCACCGGACATACGTCACGAAGATGCGGTGGCGCTGTCGTCGGGCGTTTAGTTTCGCGTGGTAGGCAAAAGCCGCCGCGCCTACCGCAGTTGCTGCTGCGTTTTCGCTGGTGCGTGCGCTGTTTGTCGTCGTGCAAAGAAGAAAAAACGGTGTAACGACGAGCTGTAACGGTGATTTACGCGGGTAAGCACAGGAAAGATGGAATAAGTCTTTTTTTTTTCAGTTTTAGCTGTAAAACGCGATCGAGAACTTGTCTTCGATGCCGGCTCATCGGTTATGTTTTGGAGCGACCTACTCAGCAAAAACGATTAGCTGTGTCAAGCGTTTGTCATTGTAATGTGCCGCACCGCATTTTTTAGAATAAGCCTTCTGTGGAGGCATAGCACGTTTACTTCAAAGCACGTTATCGTTGTGGATAGCATTGTCATATGCGGGAAATACTTCACGGTTTCCATTGTTGGTACACCTGCAGAACTCTTAGGCGCGTCAAAAGGATTTCGTTATACTCGCGTGAACTAAAGGTATCACTCGGTCACGGAGCATGTTTATTTCTGCGTTTCATTAAAGCGGCAGCGAACGAAAGGATGACTTCGACTATGCCTTTCCTGATTGTATGCGGCTGCGATGACACAAGTATATCAGGCAGGGCTGTTCTGGCTGCGGTGGCTTCACGAGATTCTGACGTCTGTCGGAATTCACAGAAAAACAGCACCCGACCGGGAAACTTGCCGAGTCTGTTTACAAGATGTACGCGATTCGCGGTCTCGAATAGAGCCTACGAAGGGAGCCGCAAACCTGACAGGTACGTAACCGCATTATCCATAGCATGTAGTTGAAGCATTATCGCAAGCGTCACCCGGATGACAGTGTCGCCGAGATCGCCCAATTCGTTTGCATGAATAACATTCTCGGCACATTTCTTATATGCGAGAATTTACCGTAACGGTTCGTGTAACTATGCATTTTACTCCGTGCATTTGCATATCGTACCCAAGAGCCTCTTAAATCGCTGAACTGGGTCGGTCGTTCTAGCATCAGTTGACAAATTAAAACGTACACGTGCGACCTAGACTGCCGCAACGGCGACAACATTTCGCAAATGAGTCGCATTCGCGCCGTGAATGTACCTAACGTTCTGATGAGGTTCTCAAAGCTAGAGCTCCCCGTCAACATGGCTCATATGTTCATTTCAGAGTCCCCTTTACAGCCGCTGCAACTTCCTCGGTTGCAGCCGCCGCTAGTAAACAAGCGAGAGGCGCTCCGACGCGCGGTGCTCGGAGGCAGCTTTTGCACCTGCTGCGCCATCGCTTATGGCGGCGCGGAGGCACGGAGTCAGGCTTTCCCGCCGGACACGGTGGGCGGAGCTTACAAGCCGGACGTCGCTATAATTTTCCCATAATGTCGACGGCGCCTACCCCTGTTTACAAACATGGAATAGGTCTATAGGATACAAAGTGTTGGTTTATCGCGCGTCTGCAGAATCCTTTTCCCCGACGCCACGCAACGGAGCGAGAGCGCCGCACTATTGGCCTCGAGGAGTTACGGAGTCGCCCTCTATCGGACGCGCCTCGATTGCGTGCTGGGCAGGACACCGCCGCGCGCTCGCCATAAGATTTGCTGTCGGCGCTCTACAAAACACGTCGCGGAAGCGCTCCAGGACAATTCTCTGCTTACTTTCGAAACGAAATATGTTCTGTAGTGTTAAAATAATAATTTTCGACGAAAACAAAGCACAACATAGTTTACAGTCGCTGTCTCTTAGCAGAAAACGAAGCGCCCGCTTCACGCGGTCACCGCGATGAGACCCCTGAACCGGCTTCTGGCGTGAAATGTAGTCAGTCGTTGAGTACAAACTATGTGAAACATTTTGTTAGAGTAGACGCCTGTATACCTAAATGGAGCATAACAGAAAGAAGCCTCAAGCCAGTGATCGCACGGGTTCGCGGCGACCGACGGAGCTTTTGCATGTATGAGCGTCTGCATGTATATGTTCGTACTCATGGTTTCGCTTTCGCTACGAGCGTGTTTTGGCGCCGTGCCGTGAACTTTAGGCAGCAAAATATGAGAATTTGTGAGTACACAAAAACTATTGTTGCGTGGTCGCTATTCCATTTTTTTTTTTTTTGTTACAACTACGACTTCGGCGCGCCTATGGCAACTTATGATGTCCCGTCCCGACGTTTTTCGTTTTTTTTTCAGTCAAAATTAATGTATATTTCAATGTCATTTGACATGTTGTCTCGCACTGCATATAGATCGGTCTTCTAAGCGAGCAATTGCCGCTCCTCCTGTTGTTTCAGTGTGTTCGTTTCGTTTGGTGGTCACACAAAGCGTGAGAAAATGCGATGCCCTTTTTAATATGTTGCTTAACTTTCGTTTCCATTGCATTCCACTGAACTTGCCGCTCTCTGCCATCAACACATTGATAGACCAAAGCTTCAACACTTCGAGATTGCTGATGGAAGGAGAAGTGGTCTACGAGGCCATGTAGTAGTATACAACGCCAAGGAAACGAATGAAAATACAGTAACGTTCGCCGCACTTGTTCTGCAAACGTCGATGTGAACAAGGACCTACCTGAACTTGAAATAGTGGTGAAAGAAAGGGAAGTTATTGCAGCAACCTGCAGCTGCAAAACAAGGTAACAACAACACGTAAAGAGTGAAATGCAAAATTTTAATGCCCAGTATTATTTGGCGAGTTGCCCTGCAATTAGGGAAGTATGTCGAGTGTAACGCCAACAGCGCGGCATCTTTTATACATAAATAAATAAGGCTCCAAAAAAATGCATGGGGTTGGATAGGCCCAACTTGAGTTTGAGAGTGGCACAAGTAAATTTGGGCTTTTTAGCACGCAGCGCTTGCGTCATGAGAATGCACGACTGACTGAAAGAATTGTTATTGCCAACATAAATGCAGCACGCATCAGCCGCAGCATTTGACTCGCTCGCTATGTACATCCACCAGCAAACGTCGCCTATAGGTTATGAAGGCGAAAACCTTCGATGCCTCATCAAAAGGATTGACCGTCGGCATCCCGCCTCGTCGGCGCCGGCACAAGTAATGCAAAAAAAAATCACCATCACGTGATGATGTCATCATGACGTCAGATTGCCCAAATTTGTGAAGACGTCATGACGTCTCCATGACGCCACATAACGTCATGTCACATCATGACGTGTTCACGCGACATGGTCGCTTTGCACAGCCTCCGTGATCGGTGGACCGATCACGGAGGCAGTGCAAAACCTCGTTAGGTGCACAAAGTCTTTTGGAGCGGGGCGGGGAAAATCAATATATTGACTGACAAGAAGGAGAAGGTGGCTTCCGCCTTCCGGTCATCTTAGGGGAATGTACAAGGAACCTTACGAGTGTTTAAATCCAACGTATCTAAACAGTCGCTGAAGTATATCTGCAGCCCATATTTTACACGATGAGCACGGGGCCGGCGATCAAGAGGTCGCACAGGAACGTTCTGAGATGGTATTGCGGGATGCAAAAGGCTGCGCCTTTTCCCATACTGCGGTAGATAATCACCATTAGCCGGCGGGAAGCGCGCGAGGACAATCGTCGCAGTGCGCACTTTCTGCCACTCAACATCACAGCCCCGACGCAGCAGCGAAAATCGTCGTCGCGGAAGTGCTTGTTGTACTCATGACTGGTAGCCGATAGGTGCTTGCCGGTTCTTAGCACCACAACGCACTCTGCACGCCGTTTCTTGTCCCACGGGCACCGGTGCAGGCTTATACCGGACTTCGTTGCGTGTAGACGTCCGGCACTACGGCACCAAGCCTAATAGCAGCATGTTCATCGCTTTCGGAGGTAGCCACTCCTGTTACAATGGGTTCAGTTGGGTTCAGAATGCGAGAAAACCTCCGTATTCGTACCGACCGCCGCGCAGGGGGGACCTTGAAACTCATTTTCAAAGCACGCGGCAGCGCTCCGCAAGCAGCCGACGCGGCCGCCGAGACCGCGTGATCCTGCTAAGCACGTCACGCCGATGGTGGCGCCGGCGTTTCCAGTGGCGGGCCTCGAGGCCAATATACGAGCGCACAGCTGCGCCGGAGAGAGAGAAACGGGAGAGGAGAAACGAAGCGGAGGATGCGCTGACGCCGCCCCCTCCACCCCGCCTCCTCGCGGGGGCTCACCCGAAGAGAGGGTCCTCCCACCTCCTCGCGCTCACGCGAGAGGGGGGCAGAGTTGGCACAGTAAGGGCGGGGACACCGCACGCACACCGGATTGAGCTCCTCTAAGAAATGCTTCGCATTTAATAGAAATTGAAAAAAATGAAGGAAGGTTCGCACCAGTGGTGCAGAGCCTGAATGAAGCGGGGTGGCCATGCTTCATTTCTCTCTTTCGGCAAATAAATAAAATTCGCACAGTTCTACCAATTCCAGTCTTCAGTAAGACAACCGGAGTCTTAATATTGCGAAAAAAGACACAAGAGAATAGCAGAACTGCACTCTTTTGTGTTTTTGAGAAACTTCGCATCATGTGATGTTCTTCAAGGGAAGCTTAGTTTTTTTTTTTTCAATTATTCTTGCAATTTCTGCTGAATTAAAACCTATAGTATTCTTGAGCGCATAGTTGAATCGTGGAAAGTTAGGTATTTCATGAGTTTTAGAGAATAAAAATGATTGAAAGAAGGTATCGTTCAATACATGGGCAGTAAGGGATGTCGGCACGGCGTCACCAGATGCATAAAATAGCGTCAAAGGACCCCTGCCAGCGAAAGGTTTCTTTCCGACTTTTTTACGGTAATTTGTAGCGTTCTGTCTGATAATCCCGGCATTGAATTAGAAACACTCTATCGCCTCGTATGATTAATGCTAGCGTCGTTAAATGAGACCAATTTTGCGTCAGGTTCGAAACGCCCGTCTATTGTCAAGTGCGTGCCCCCCCCCCCCCCCCCCGCTTCCCCCCCCCCCCTGAAAATAAAAAAGCATTCTTGGTCGAAGCAGCCAGAACTACGTTGAGAGCAGCCCGACAACAGAGGGATAGCGGTGACGAACCATGGTCCTCGCCGGGTGCCAGTCGGGGTATGTGCGCGACCTGCAAGTATTCTCTGACGTCGACTAAAAATTGAAGGATACTTTGTAAATTCTAAAGTGTGTTCGGTGAACGCCTGTGCCCAGTGAGACGGGGTCGGTCAGAATGGAACGCGATGTGCGCGTATCCCTTCTTGCATGATTGGACACGCTGGGCACAGCGACGCTACGCAAGCAGAGCGCGAGCGCTGTAGAGTCCGACGTTAGGCGCAACCGGCGTCCGTTGTCGCGCCCCGGCGGCCACCTGGCATCGTGCCAGGGCACGGATGGAGAGACGGACAGATGGACGTGAGCATGAAACATTAAAGGTTCTCGCCCTAAAAAAGGTCGAGAAGCACTTCGGCGTTGACGTTGTTTTCAGTGCGCCTAACAAGCTCTCGAGTGTTTGCCCTGCTGTGGTGAGGAAGGCCAATAAGAGACGCTCAATTATGGATGTTGCCGTATAAAACAAGTGAATACGTATATGCCTTGCCGCGTCGCCGTAGTGCATAAGATACCGAGGACTTGCAAACGCTCATACATCGGTCAAACTGGGCGATGTGTCAATAGACGCCTGCGTTAACATGATAGGTCGGTCAGGACTGACAAGTTTTCGCACCTATCTGCTCATCGTCATGCCTGTGGGTGCCGGCCTTTGTTTAAAGAAACATCTATTGTGTTTTCAAACTGAGATCACAGGACTCGAGAAATTGTTGGAGCCGCCTATATTGCTAAATCGGGTGTTTCCTGCATAAGCTGTCCGTCGGTAGCGCTATCAAGCGGTGAGGTAGAGCCTTTATGGAGAGCACGTCGTCATTTCATTACTGCATCAGTTTGGCCACCCCCTTTGTCCGTAAAGTTTCGAGACGGATTTAATTTCTTCTCTTGAAATGGTTACCCAAAACAAATCTTGGTGCGTATGTGTAGCGCAATATTTTCGGGCTAAGCAGAGCTATTTATGTTAATTGCTGCGGCAGCCGCTAGATGGCACTACATGTAGAAAAATACGTTGTCACAAGTCGTTTGCGCATTGTACTGTGAGCATAGGTTAACGAACTCACTCATGAGTCGACTCACTCAGACTCAGATCGAGCCGTGAGTCCGGGTGAGTAATATTTTGGTGAGTTTGAGTCCGAGTGAGTCCGATTGAAGAAAATTTTCGTGAGTGTGAGTCCGAGTGAGTCCGATTGAAGAAAATTTTCGTGAGTGTGAGTCTAAAGCGCAAGATATATTTCTTCAGTGAGTTCCACTCTTTTTTGCCGACCTATGCTCCTATGTGCTCATATTCAGCATTAATATCAGCCTTACGTGCATTCACGTTTATACTCACGTCTACTTACGCGCATTCCAAAGCATTGTTGTCTATGCATCATTTAAATATTTATTGATCAGAGGCGCGAATTACATACGAGGGCGCCTTCACCTCCCCCCCTCCCCCGCCAACTACCTCAGGGATGTTCTTCATAAATAACCTTATGCTGTAATCTCTTCCAAGAAAAATGACCTTACTCATAACTCGTATTCGACGTGAAAGAACGGAGATGAATTCAGAAAGTTATACATCCTTTCGTTGCTTATTTCATTGTCGGCTTTGTCTTTTTTCACTTCCTAGTAATAATACCATGCCGTATGTACGGTTGTCACCTTGTAGCTCAAATGAAAGCCGAGCTACATGAGATCTTTGGAAGCGCCACTTAGAATTGGAAAAGAAGACGAGGCAACATTTGTCAAAAAGAGTCGAAGACGCGTCGCATAGAAGTTTATTTTAGATATAACGCGCACTCGTGGTACCAGTGCTGTCGCATGCATCAAGTTAAAACAAAACACAAACTGGTCAACGCGTGTGTGGGACGTAGTACGCGATAGCCGAGCAGGTATACCCTCGAGCTCTTTTGGGGACACGATTACTCTCGCGAGATTTCGCGTTGTGTTGTGCCGCGACTCTGAGATATACTAAGCAGAGGGGAGCTTGTTAAGCCGTTAGTGCTGCGGCAGCTCACCTTGTATCGTTCTCGAGGCGCCGGGCGAGAACGCGCTCTTTTGTTCGCGGAACTGGTCGAGTTGCGCGTGATTTTGCGAGAGTACGAGATCGTATCCCAAATGCGTATGATCGAGAATATCACTTGAGCTCTTCATCAAACCTAGCCACATATTTCCAAGCGGACTATGCAGAAAAAACCAACCCACACACGGCGCAATATTTCGTTTGCTGCCACGGCAGTAGCGGTTGTATACGTTTACGCTGGCTGTCCCAGCGTTCGATTTTGCGATCTTCGGGCAGCTTGGGGATTGTCTCGGGATCCTCACACGCGTGACCACGACGCTGTTTCCTGTCCCGACCGGAACTAGCTGGCTGACCCTCTGGCTGCCGGCGAACTGCCAGAAGTATCAAAGATCCCCTGTAGACGCCCACGGTGAAGATCGGATCGGCGTTTGCTCTTGCCATGGAGCAGTGCTCTCGCAGCAAAGCCACCGAGCGGCACGATTCACGCACGAGGAACTAAGGGTTATCATCAAGTGGTTTCGATGTTCCGCATTCAATTTCACCACGCTAAGGACGTACCACTCACATCCATGAAGCAAACACCACTGTTGGCATTTGCGGCGAGAAATGTTTTTCTATTTACTTGTTTGCGGAGACGCTGTTTCTACCACTTCGTTAATGCAGAAGCCTCAAATGCCGCACGTGCGTTTGTGACGCCACGCGTGTTTTTGTAGCCGCTTTACGCAATGCTGCTTTCTTGTTCTCTGCACTGTCTTCCCGTCATGACTGCGTGGGGCGAGCTCGGAGCAAACTCAGTTCTTCAAGGCTAGAACTTATTTCAGTAAGACTGATAACTGGGCAAGTTGGTATGTATCCAGCGCTCGTGTGTCTTCTTTCTTGTCCTCGTCTTTTGTGCGCGCTAAAAAAAGTTTAAATATGAACTTATTTCCTTAGCGCTAGCGTGTATATGCTTCGAACACTCTCCTCCATCCTAACAAAGGAGGGGGAGAGGGCAGCTGTGGACACAGGGGTGCAGGAGGGGGGGGCTGCCGTGACGAATTTTGTGAGTGAGGAGGGAACAGGTGTTCCGTGAATAACAAGAAAAGAAAGAAGCGGGGCGGCGGATGTAGACGTTTCGCTGAATCACGGTTGTCAGAAGAAGCACTGCTTAACAATGTTAGGTTTGAAATTCCTAGGAGCATGGCTTAACTCTCATTCGTTTTCTTTGTGTATGTACCATATCGAATGGATTCAAGAGCACCTTTAGAAACGTTTATACCTGCTGGCTGAAGTGTATTAAACTTGTGAATAATGTATGACTGTGTACTTTCTGTCTCTTGCGGAGTGGAAGTTTGACTGAAGTATGTAAAGTTTAAGCCCTTCTTCTAGGAATTTCACACCTAACATTGCTAAGTAGTGCTTCTTCTGACAACCCTGATTCGGCACAACGTCTACACACCCCCCTCCCCTCGCTTCTTTCGTTTCTTGTTATTCACAGAAGACCTGTTCCCACTTCACTCAAACAATTCGTCACGGCCCCTCCCCCCCTCCCGCGCCCCCCGTATCCACAGTTGCCCTATCCCCCTACTTTGTTAGGATGGAGGAGAGGGTTTAAAGTGTATACGCGTAGTGCGGCGGCTATAGAGGCGCCACTGAAAGCCACCTAGCGGGCGCCGGCGACAGTACACTCGGGGAGCGGAGCAGACGACGGCGCATTGCATAGCGTTGCTGCAGGGAATGACTGAAGTACGCGGCTGCGATTTTCCATACGTGCGGGTGCCTGACAGCTACTTCTGCGGTGACAGCTACAGGAAAGGCGCGGGCCTCTACAAAAGTGTCCACGTGCACGAAATGAACTGGAGTTTGGGACAATCCAGTGCGTATATAGACGTGCCAGGTGCGTCCCGCAGACCAGCGTGACAAAGCCCAGCTATGAAGTGGAGCTCGTGGTATTAAAGCTTGTTGTTGGGCTAGTTGGTAACTCGTCATATTGAAAGTAAAATTTAGAGTAAGCTTCTAATAACAGACGTGCTGATGATTTCACGCTCCTTCCGAGAACCTGCGTGTCTGTAAGCCATGGTTCACATCCACATGCGGCAGCATGTGCCACAAGGTGCGCGTACTTTTATCCTCGTTTATCTTAACTTGTAGCGCATGCTCCCTAAGCCGGTCATTTAAGTATCTCTCGGTTTGCCCGACGTACACTTTTCCGCGAGATACTGGGATGGAGTATACAACCCCCGTGGAGCACTTAACGAAGGCCTTCTCATGTTTTTTTCTGGCAACCGCGTCTCTTGCCATTGCAAATGCGCGGGCACAAATTGCCGAGTTTTTCTGGCGCCGAAGAGACCAGCGGCACACCATGTCTTGCAGCCACCTTCTTAAGGTTGTGGGAGAGCTTATGCAAGTACGGCATCACTTGAGGCTTGGAACCCGATGGATCCTAACGCAGCTCCATCTCTTTGTGTTCCACGTTTCAGCTTCTGCATAAGTGACTCGGCGACCGTGTGAAATCATCGGAACGTCTGTCACTAGAAGCTTATTTTATTGAAAAAAAACAGGGATCGTTGTGTTAGCGAGCCGTCCGTGATGTTGTATCAAAAGGAAATATCTTTTCTCGAGGCAAGGTGTTAGTGCTCCTAGCGGCTTTAGGCTATCTCTTTCTTCTTTTGTAACTTTGTTGGGTGGTGACTGGTTCTTGTATTGCTTGGTGAATCTTTGCACAAGCGCAATATTGTTGATCAATTTTTTTTTGCGCATCTTCCTGTGCTTACAAAAGAAGGTCAGTCACGCACAATAAACAGTTGGTAGCGAGCGCTGTGTGTGGTGTGTGTATCCTGAGTGAAAGCGTGTGTGAGTGTATCGAGGGTTTTCCAAGTTGCGCTAAATTTTACTTTCAAAAGCTCGTGATAAGTAGTCGGTTTGTTTTGTTCACTGATGCGACGCCTTGTTCAGTTCTCGTTCTTCAAATTCAACCTTTGTTCAACCTTTGTTGCAATCTTGTTTCTGTACGTATTATTAATAAATACACATCGTATGGGCGGACTGATATTTAAATGTTCCGAACTCGCACGGCGAGATGCCGGCACATGTAGCGATCTTGCGACCGCTGATTACACGTGTCATCGCCGAACAAGCGCCACCAAGAAAATCAGTTGTGGCATTAATATTGCAGATGGAATCCCCTGGTAAGGAAATCGCCAAACGTACGGGTACATAAGCTGAGAGCCAGCGCCGCACCGCCGATGCCATCCCACGACGTCCGTCGATCTGCGCTACCCGCTGCTGTTTTAGCAACTTGAAATCCTCTCGCTAACCTGCTTCAAACTGTACAGAGCTGTAGTGTGAGTACGTTAGCGCTTTAGTGTTACAGAAAGAATCCGCGCGATGTATTTAAAAGCGGAGAAGCGCCGACCACGTTAGATAGACACGTCAGCAAGGCCTCGCGGGGAATGAGTAAAACCGCTTTGGCGGGCGAGATTTTGTAGGTGTTTGAGCATACCACCACACAGCAATTGTTTTTTGACATATCTTGAAGCTCCGGCCACCACACACATGCGTCGGACACTGCTTATTTCACTCCGAAAACGTGAACGACGCGGGGACACACGAACAACGACGTACAAACCTACGGCGGACGTCTGCTCACTGCCCCGAGAGTAACGAGCATGTTCGCCACCACTGGCGCTTCGGTCGGCGTGCACTAGGCGTATACACGCTAGTGCTAAGGAAATCAGGCTTGAAGAAGACAAGTGCCCTTGTCGAAACCTCGGCTGGAGCACACAAGCCTTGTTTACGGATTTTTTCATCGCAAGCTTCCACCTTCCCCTCCCTCCCACTTTTCAGATTAAAAACTACAAGGAAAAGCTCAGAGTAACTTTTACTTAATGTTAGCGATCGATCTGAAAGTTGTTGTGTGCCGTTGTGTGTAGGCCGTATTTTTTTTATTTATTTGTTTAACAATACTGTAGGCCTTTGTACAGGCCCGTACAGGAAGTGGTTAGAAAAAGTATGCATGTGCATGGGAATAGTAGGACTGATCGAACGAGAAACTTGGATAACAAAACAAAAGGAAGCTTGGCAAGTAACCATTCTACCAAGCACCATAAGAAACTGTTCTTTACAGTGTAAGAAAAGAGAATACAATGTAGTCGTACAATGTAAATAGTTTTATAAAAATAGATTCAATAAATATCACCCTACCGTAAATTGCAAATTACATCACACATCAAGAAGCACCATACATGTACACATGTATTGGTGTGTATTCGCAAGAAAAACAATGGATGCATTGGCTCAGCACCAACTAGGCCAGCTAGGAAGTCTCAGGCTTGCTTAACATTTACGCCGGGTTTGTTTGCGGGCGACGAAAGTGAATTTGCTCTCATTTTGTTGCGAATATGTGCTTTCATCAGCGACGCAGGTGAAAGAGGACTACAGAGAGGCGCTGGTCAAGGGCCTTCCGTTCCCCATCCTAACTATAGCGGAGTACTTCAGCCAGGATATGGAAGGATTCTGCTGGGGCCGCCGGTACCGCCTCGCCGGGCACTACGCCTTCATCTTGCTATGGTATGTTTCTCATTTCGAGGCATAGTAAGACTTCGTCACGAACTTCTTTTCCGGGAGGAGAAGTGATGACAGCATACGCACGAAGGAGGGAAATATTGCTCAACATACAAGAAACGAACTAAAATAGCAAGGTTTTTGACCGGGCTTCTTGGTGAAGATCCATAATGGCTTACAGCGCACACTGACACAAGGACGAAGTAGATACACGAAGACACGCGCTGACTAACAACTGAATTTTATTTCGATGGAACACACATGTATATATAGATACAGAATTGCACATGCGCGAGTACATGCTGTCTAAGATCATTTGACGATGATAAGCGGTAATGATTTGGCGTTAAGAAATGCATGCATTATAGTTCGCTCCCTGCAAGAATGACAACTCCTTGGCAGATAACGCTATTGAAGGCTTACTTATCGCCTTTTTTCTTTCCATTGCCGCAGCTTCAATAATGAGCCTTGTTTCCTCACACGGCGCTTTTGGCAATAACAGCAGTGTCACCAAAGTTAGGAGCGCATCCGCACTCGGAACAATGCTGCGCCAAAAAGCCATCTGTACCTTTTTCTGTTTTTTGACGGTGCTTTAGCAGACGCACGTTGAGACATCTTCCTGTTTGTTCCACGTACGCCGCACCGCATGAAAGGGGTATGTCATAAACCACGTGCTTAGTACACTCTGCGATCGGGTTCCTATGCTTGACATTGCAGCCTTCTTTCTTATTCACAGGACAGGTTTTCCTACATGGCTTCGACAGTTTATTGGGAGCAGAGAAAAGAACGGTCATCTCGGATTTTTCGCCTATTTTCTTTAAGCGGTGCGAGATCTGAATGTACATATGGGATTACCACGACTTTCCGTTTTCGTGGCTCTTGCGCATCTACAGTGATTCCATGCACTGCCTGGCGAACCTTTAGCTTCTTCCACAAGCTTTCCGCTACAGAAACCAGCAGTTCCTTTGGAAAACCAGCTTCTTGAAGTTAATCAACCAACAAAGTGCAATGTAAAAATATCATAACGAGTGCCACATGACGGTAAATCATATGAAATTGGTTTCATTCAGTCGTGGTTAAACGCTTGCTTTTTTTTAATAATTGGTTGTACTTATGTAAAACACCCTGTATACCTATCCACTGTCATTTTTTATTGCGGAATTGCCTTGCTATTTGACTTAGATATATTCGCTTTCCTTTTTTTTAGGTCCCTGTAAAGTATTTTCCTTTTTGTGCGTGTGTTACAAAATAGAAGGTAAGCAAGCTTGAAGTTGCAATAGTGTGAATAGCAGTGATATCCCGCGACGCTTTTTCCCGCGTACAGTACATCTCTGAAGCTTCTGGGTGGCACAAATTCTCTCAGAGACGAAATGATAAAAGTCTACACGTAAGTGAATATGTTGCTAACGAACACTTTACGCAAGCTGATAGGTAAGATATGAAAAATCACTGCAGTTTTATGTCCTCAGTGAACTGTGATCGCTCACTCGGTAGTTATCGTCTTCACATGCTGATTCACAAAAAATATCGCTACCAGCGTTATTGCTGCTCTACGGCTGTCCTGTGATGCAGTACTACAAAAGAGGTTATACGCTTACGGATAAGATAAGACACTGCACCGGTATTTGTGCCGTCTTGTAGAGGCGTCTTATTGAAGTACTTGCAATTAGACGGCAACCCGCTGGCTGGTCGCCAAGTAGAGCAGCGACAGCCATAAATTACGAAAGTGTCAAGTAAAAACTACTGATACCGCAGCTTATGAAGAGCTGTGAAGTAAACAAATGCCAATAACTTGTTTCGAAATAAACTAATATGTATTAAGCAAGAACGACCTAACTTTCGGGATTCAAACAGATATTTCATAAAAATAAATAAAGTTGGTCGCAGTTAAGACATTCTCAAGCAAACACTTCTGTACATAGGCATTTGCAGCGTCATTATATACATCTATAATAGCAAATTTACAAATGTATCGAAGTATCTTAAGATACAATTGGGAAGTATCGTATCGGATACATTCATTCCGGAAGTATCTTGTATCTGTATCTCCAATACTTCTTGCCCGAGTATCTTGTATCGTATCGCGATAAAATTTCAAAGTATCTTTGCCCAGCCCTGCTTCGTGGTAACGAAAAATTCGCCCTGCTTCCGGGCTCGAGCCCCGGGCACACGCTTTTCTGGGAAAGTAGCTCTATTAACCTACCTGACCAGGCGGCTAAGCAACTGGATGTACGAATCAATCGACAACTTCAATTTCGCTGAACGAATGCCACAAACAGGCCTTGGCGCCGGCGTCGAAAGCCGCACTAAGACGAATTTTGCGTCAAAAGAGAAGCTTTCTGTTGTTAGAAATCCGTATATATTTTCGTGTCGCAAACAGACGCATGGCAATTTTGCCTTTGAATATCTCCACTTTGCAAGATTCCCTTAAACTGATTTGGTACATTCAGTATCATATCAGTATATCTCGTTTGTCACATTATTCCGTAATCCCACTCTACGCGACCTACGAATCTCCCAGCACATACCCATCGGATCGAACACCGCCGCAAGGTTGACATCGCATTTACTAGCTCCAGATCTTTTTATCGATACCTCGTACATTGTAAGAACCTCCATGACGGTATTTCTACATTACTAATATGCACCTTTTAAGAATAATAGTTATTATCGTGCAATTAGAAAAACACGTTCGCATTATAATTCTAACTATTTTCTTTCAATATTAGTGCTTACATAGCTAATATTGTATAATCAATTGTTTTACTTTGTCACACGCTCAGTTTTCATGCCGTATGTCTTTTCTTATCTCCTTTAACTTGTAACTATGGCCCTGCGTGAGACCATGTATCCCTGAGCGTAAAAAATGAAATGGAAAAAAAATTAGGCCAGTACCACGCCTCCACAACCGTCCAAAAGCGAAGCTGTTAGTGAGTGCGTGCATGTGATTGGCTAGTGAGATCATGTGGGGTCGTACATCTGCGGCTAGGTTTGAAATGCGCGCGTTTACCCCTGATTGGTAGAAGCGAGGTGACATGACCTGCCAGGTCAGGCAATGCTGTTTCAGGAATGCCTCGCGTCAAGCGAGTTCAAGCGAGATCGCGTGCGGTCGTAAATTTGCCGCTAGGTTTGGAATGCATGCGCTTAAACCTCAAAGGGAGATCAGGCAATGACGTCTCATCGAACGCGTCGAGTCGTGTGATTTCTGGCGAGATGAGGTAGTCCAAAAATTCGGCAGATCCCACGTACCGTAGGAATCAATGATATGCGAAGCATGCATGAGGAAGTTGTCTATAAGGCACTTTTAAAATGAGCATAATGTTACCAGACAGATGGATGTAGTACTCTGTAAACATATGTAGAAATTTTATACGCATTCTCCTGGTCATCTGTAGGACCGCTTGCCCGTCCAACACACTTGCAGGACGTTTCATTGAAGTTATTTGTATATATGTATTTTCACGTATCTAGAAAACATGCAAATGGGAGAAGTGGTTGTTCACATTTGCCTAACGGCGCCACCACAAACGTGCGCACTGCCAGCACCAGCAGTGGTACTCTAAAATGTCCAAGAGAACAGACTTTTGAGCTAGTTGGTTGGTTACGTTCATTGAAGCCACAGCGCTAAGGCGGGGACCAGAGACCACGCCCTGTCCTCTTTCTGTGGTCCCTGTCTTATCAGCGCTATGGCTTCAATGAACGCTAAAGTGTCATTAGTCCATGGGGTTGGTCACGCGAAGCGCAATGCTGAAGCGTCTTCTGAATTTTTTGTCTTAGAGGCAAGTTTTACGAGCTGGATCGATGTTAAGTGGAGTGTGCACATCGTGGGCTTACCAGGAACGTCCACTACAATGGCGTCTACTGGTAACTGCACTGGGTAACTTATGACCTGACATAAGGTGAGCACTGATATTAGGGCACAGACGTCAGTTATATCGAAACGAAGTGCGATTTACGGTGTGACGATGAGAATATCACATGCAACTTGCATTAGCGTATTCCCCCGGAGTCGAGCAACGCTTGAATACAGCTTGCTGAATCATAGGAATATAATCGGAATGTTATTAGACCACGGTCAAATGGGAGTTAGCATTGAAACCACATCTGACGTTAACCCGGCATGATGTCTGTGTAATGGTTTACATATATTGTTACGCACACAGAAAGGGTTAAAGGGGTGTTTAATAAGAACATGGGCACAAAGGCCGTGGTGATCGCAGGAGCAGCGTCGTCGTTCTCCTCTTCTTCTCCAGCTTCTCTCGGTTGCCCCTTGTAGGGACGCTTCGTAACATTACGTCCCGGCATGATTCTACGGGTTTTTCCCCATTCTTCCTCTTGTACGGACGAGACCCCACACTGCCATTCAACACGCTACTTCCTCCCATTTTTGATACACCAGAATACGCTCGTGATGCCATCGCTAGAGCTGCAGAAGCACGCGAGGTTGACCCGCTTCGTCTTCAAGCTTCGCAAGAAAAGCAACGACGGGTCTACGACGCCCGCCACCGCGATGTTTACTTCAACCCTGGTGACATGATCCTTCTTTGGACGCCGTCACGGCGAGTTGGCCTGTGCGAGAAGTTAATTTACCCGTACTCTGGTCCGTACCGTGTCCTGCGCCAAGTCACTGACGTCACATATGAAGTCGAACCTCTGGACTCCACCATAGCTTGATCGCCTGAAATAGTTCACGTCACTCGACTAAAGCGTTATCACTCAGACCAATCAATCACCGGGTCGGTGTCTTCGCAGCCGGGGGGTGATGCTACGAAGCGCTATCGAAGATGAAGACGGAGACAGTATGGAAGAAGACCACGTTCTCTGATTTCGCACGGACTTGTCTCCCTCTTGTATGCCTGGCTCCGAGTGCGTCTCTGTATACACCTTGTAAATATAATATGCTACGCCTTTTCTCCCCGTAACATTTTGGTGGAGGTGCTGGGTAGCCATAGGCAAGGGCTCTCGGTGGTATGAAGGACGGTAGTTGCAAAAACGCGATATATGACCCGCGACACCACAGTTGTAGCACACCGGGAGAGGTCGAGACGCTCGTGGCTGCTCAGAGTAGCCAGTCCTCTGGGGAGGCTTAGGATGGTAGTACCGATCTTCACGTGCACCGTAGCCAACCGACATTCGTTGAGGGAAACGAGGTGAGCGCAAGCGTCGTTCGTCATTGGAGGGTAGCCGATACGTGAAGCCAGATTGCCGTGTGCCTCTGTATTCCTCGGGATCTGCTGAATTGACTGATGGTTGCCACGGAGCCAGAGAACCTGGAGTTCATGCGCGTTCAGCGTCTCTTACATGGCCATCCTGAAAGTCGCTGGGGACACAAGAGACGTGGGAGATTTGCGGACATCGAAGCAGTTCTTCCCTCACAATCTTCCCGATTGTCGACGCGAGGTCATCGGGCGTCATGGTGTCGACAGTAGCCACCGTCGGGACGTTAGAGAGACGGCCGAATTTCGGCGCGATCCGTCGCATCTTTAGCGCTTCGAATGTGCGACAATGCTTCATCACGTCGGACACAGAGGTGAGGCTCTCTTTTCCAATTAGGAAGTTGTACACATCTTCCGCTATCCCTTTCAAAACGTGTCCAAACTTATCCTCTTCAGGCATTCTGGCATTCACTATGTTGCAGAGCTTCAATATTTCTTCAATGTACGTGGTACACGTCTTTCCTGGAAGCTGTGCCCTCTGAGCCAATGTTTGCTTCGCCCGCTTCTTCTTCGCGTTGGAATCACCGAAGTACTTTTGTACTTCCTCAACAAAACGATCCCAAGATGTGAACACGTCTTCGTGGTTCTTATACCACACGAGAGCTGTGTCAGTTAGTGAAAACACAACATGGCTAAGCTGTTCTGTCGTGTCCTAGCCATTGCATCAGCTCACCCTCTTGTATTTCTTCAGCCACTCGTCCACGTCTTCTCTGTCGTCCCGCCAAAGCTCGGTGGAATCGGGTAGTAAGGCAAGGAACCCATCGGTGTCGCGCTCGAAGCACCAGAGCTCTGATCCTGGGACATCTCGATCGGCGACGGCGGGAGTCCGGTAAGGCGGCGGCTGCGGCGAAGTCCGGGTAGTAGTGCTTCCATCGTCAGGGTTCGTCGTACCCCGCACCTTCCACCGATCTGTTACGCACACAGAAAGGGTTGAGGGGTGTTTAATAAGAACAGGGGCACAATGACCGTGGTGATCGCAGGAGCAGCGTCGCCGTTCTCCTCTTCTTCTCCAGCTTCTCTCAGTTGCCCCTTGTAGGGACGCTTCGTAACAATATAATGTTTATTGCTTTGTTATAAAATTAGCCAGCAGTGCAACCGACCTTACGGTGGTACGCCTCCGTGCTGTCTTTTTTCAAAGGCAGTTTCTAGACCTGGCATGGCTCGGTGGTAGAATACCTGATTGCCACGTGGAATGCTTGGGTTCGATTCCTGCTCAGATCCTAATTTTCTATATTGCCGAAATTTATTAAACAGGTCATCGCTATCAAACGAGCAATACAACAACGCTACCGCCATCACGAATTAAAAAAAAATTGGTGGACAATTTTTGCTAGCCGCGACAAGCATCTGCGTTTAATCATGTTAGAGGTTCGGCGTGAAGAGCTGCGGCAGCAAAGATTTTTACTTTCCCAGTGCTACCTGCGCCGCCAATATTGGTTATCACCGACGTTGTCCGTAGAGGAGCTCGTCAGGCCTTTAGAGTGACTGCTATGTTGTGCCGTAACTTACGCCGATACGGCTTCCCATCCCTTCACTACCACTCCTGCGGGGCTCATACCAACAATATGTCGCGGCCTGCCTTGCAACACTGCCGACGCAGTCGCCCGTGCCAGCATCTTCGACATTAACAGTTGGTATGATCGATATCGGAACGTGGCATCTTGCTTTAATGGAGCCTTCCCGCTAGACTGTACCAGAGTTCAGAAATTGTCCTGTGTGCCTTGTCTACGTCCCTGTTTCTTAGCGCTCGTGTGTGTCGCATCAAGTATGAACCAACTTGCCCAAGCGCATCTTGCTAAGAAAACAGATTTATGGCCTACCGTCGCCTGCTTTGTTTTCATTGTGGGCACGTTCGTGGTGCTTACCCCACTGCACTGCTCTCTGGATCTAACCATGTGAACTAGATGCGGGGCCCCCGAGTGCGAGAATGCAGTTTTTAGGGGCGAAGCTCCTTAAAGGGGTGGTGCCACCAAATATGTGGCTTGCGCGTTCTTCGCTGCAAGCGTTTCTTATAGCTCTAGGAAGCATGATACACGCACCAAGATTCACGTATTCTCGCTAAATAATTTAATATCGCCTAATTTTTGCGGACAACATTCGGTCTGAGTTTCTGGGCACCAAGTTGAGCAGTGACGTAGAAGTATAGGAGACTTGGTCACGTGACCACACAAGGCTCGAGCGAAGATGCGGAGCACTTAGCCAGGAAGCGATGGAAACTCGGCGAGTGATGTAGCAACCGATGCTTTGCCGGTACGTACGTTTCGGAGGTGGCGGAGGTCGGGAGGTCACTCACGTCTAGAGCACTGCACGGGCCGGGATTTTCGGCCCGGGCCCGGCCCGGGCTCGGAACTTGTTTGAACTTACCCGCCCGAGCCCGGCCCGGTGACTAAAAGCGAGGCCCGGGCCCGGCCCGTACCCGAGGAAAAATTTCGCCTACCCGACCCGGCCCGGCCGGACCGCAGATCGGGCCCGACAGGGGCCCGAGCCAAGAATAGGTGGTGTTGCCCGAACACGGAATCGACAACAAGGTGTTTTAAGTGCCAAATATCAACGCTTTGGTGGCGCATGCTTCGCTAACAGTTATACCTTAACCTACGGCAATTTCTTGTAAAAAGGGGCTCACGGCGGAAAAAGGTGAGCACATATACTGGATGCAATGAATGTTTGCTTGGCAGTGGTACACTGTACTTTTTCTGCAAATGCTACGGGGATGCAATCAAGGTCTGGTCGGGAAGAATTATTGAATAAAACGACGAGGATACCGACCACAAGAGAATAAAAATGCGTCGACGTTGCAGGTCCCAAAATGGGAACCTTGTTCACAACCATTGTGAACAAGGCTCCCGTTCTGTGTGCCGAAACATCAACTATGGGAATCATCAAGAGCGTTTCGCAGCAGATATTGTAGCAAGGAAAGGGATTTGCAGCATGTGTTCAGTTTGAATACAGAGTGCAATAAAAAAGAGAGGACACAAGGAACAGAACGCTCTCTTCCCTTTGTTTACGGTGCGGTCTATTAAAACTTAAAGCATGCTCTAACGATAAAGCCTATCGTGCACACTTCTGGATAGTTTCTGTCTTCAGCACAGTAGCACCTTGCCACAGCAAGAGAAATAGAGAAAGAAAGCAAAATAATTGCGTTGTTGTAACTACACTAACCTGCACAAAAATTATAATGAACTGCGCGCACCACGTGTACTTTTAGAAATACGTGGAAGCAGCCGAAAGGAAGAAAAAAGATTTGTCATAGCATTCTTTTCATCTATCACACCGTTGCTAGTATATACACTCTAGCAGTTTTTGTGGCATATTTTACAGGTTGTTTCTTCACATGTCATTGTACAAAAAAAGCAAATTACCATAAAATACCGGCTTTAAGCACGCCATGCGCTGTTGCGCATTGCCTTCCGCGATTAGGTATCTCGCACTGCTTGCGCTAGCTGCAGGGGCGTACATCTGCCTTGCGAATTGGGAAGGCGTCGCCAGTACTTGTTCTTAACTTCTACCACTGGAGCAAATTTAGGATGTCTGCGGACTTCAGCACAATGAGCATAGCTGTCCAGCTCATCCCTTCATTTCTCTCTTTTCCCGAACGTCGTGCCACTCTTCAATGTCGAGGGGCTTGTCCTTGCAGTTTTCAGCAGTGTATGTTATGCATGTTTTGCACAGCGCTCTCTCTCTCTTTTGCCATATTATAATGATGTACGCCTTCCTAACGATGTGTGTACTGGTCATTGTGTGGTACTGTGTGTACTGGATGTGTGTGTGGTCATTGGAGTACGCGGGCATACGACTTACAGGAGGTGGACGGAGAGATCTCGATCTATTTTCGGGGTTTTTTCCAGTTTGGTAATTAAGGCGCGAATAAGCTTTTCGACGCTTACTCATTGGATGCATATGGTTCGAGGTAAAGGGGCATAACATGGCACAGAACTTGTAATTCTCCCTTTTCAAGCTAGACATTTCGTAAGCGAATATGCTTTGCCCGACGCCTTATTTAATGGCCCTATGCTATTCTGCACATTCCAACGCTGTTGCGGCAGTATCATGTATCACTCGCACTATATATAGCGCAAGAGTCTCAAACACAAGGCCCGCGGCCCGCACACAACTGCCTTCGTCCCAGATTTTAGTCATTTTGGAGATAGGTATAGATATGTTGTTAGAATCTCGCCACCAAACACCCTTCAGAAATGACCGATATATGAGAAATGGGAAAGCTATTTCAAATGGCGAAATTAGGTGACATTTGATACAACCTATTCTCCCCCCCCTCCTACCCACCGTCCTGGCCCATGGGGACTAAATTTTCTTGAATGTAGACCGTTAGCTGATGTGAGTTTGAGACCCCTGCTATAACGGTACAAGACAAAAGCTCAGACGCTCACAATGTGGGCGCACAAAGCAGGCTGTGCATGTCGATATGGCGTGACATGACCACTGGGAGCCGTGACGTAGCCACGGAAAACAAATGTCTTTATAGGGATTCTATGTAACGAGAATCCGTGCAGTCCTTTCGTTTTAGTGGAGGGTTGGAATCTTCAAGAACGTTTCCGAGCTTTAGAACTCTTGCGATGATAAGTTATAAATTTAATATATTATTTTAATTACTCTGATCACAGAATAACATTTGGCATATAAAATAATAAACAACGCGAATAAAGCCCAGAATAGCCAGATGTTAACTACGTAAGCGTTAGGTCTATTTACTTTTATCTCGCCCGTTTCAGATAAATCAAGTAGCCCGATATGCAACAAGCAAACGAAGTTCAGTACTTGTCCATCATAAAACTCCAAATAGCTTGCCCCCACACAAAAAAAAAGCATTTTTTCGAGATAAAATGTGAAACATGTATGTACGCGCAACGTTTTTGGAACAAACTTAAAGGGACACTAAAGAGAAGAATAATTTTTCTATTCAGTAAATTACTCTTTTACAATTCCAAAATAACCACGCTCGCCGCGACAGGGCTCTTGGTAAGCGCGAAAATGCACTAAAAGAAAGTGTGGGTGGCGACGCCACCTTGAAATTCGCGCAGCAGAAGTCGTCACGTCATAGATTCTCACGGCGTCTACTGGGGCCTAAGTTGATCCTAATCGGTAAAAATGAAGTAAATTGATCTCTGAGTGGCCCATAGACTTAACATACCTAGTTTCCGGAAATTGTGACGATCCAGTGCCCCCCAAAATACAACTAATACATCCGTGACGCCACGCGCGGATATTTCAGCGCGAAATTCAAACGGAACTTTAACCTTGATTTTCTCTTCTATCAATAAACTTATGGGGGGTGAAATGAATGCCACTCGAGTTCTCAGCGAACACTTTGTATGTCTAAACCGAGTCAGTGTTTCACTTTGGTGTCCCTTTAAGAACTGAGCAAAATTCAAGCCCGGCCCGACCCGAGCCCGCCACCTAAAACCCGGACCCGGCCCTAAGCCCGGAGCTTCAGGGCCGAGCCCGGCCCGGGCCCGCCGTGAAGTCGACAAGGGTACCAATATGGGCTTGTTGGTTCATCGTAAACTGGCTTGTAGCATAGCGCAGAGCCCGGCGCGGCCCGGCCCACGGGCCGGGCCGGGCCCGGGTTTTCGGGTAGGCCCGAGCCCGTGCAGTGCTCTACTCACGTCACTACAGATCTGGTGTGACGTCACAACAACATTCGTTGCCCTTCCTATAGAGCTACGTCAGTTTTGATGCGCTAGCGATGGGCATCGATAGGGAGAATGAGCATTTAGGTATACTTTGGAAGTGAATTAAAATGCGTTCTAAACGTTTGCTGTGTCCGAGCCTTCGTGTGGAGTGTCCTTGCATACAGAGGAAACCAACAAGAGGCTTGTTATAGCTTCGAAATTTGGTGGCACCACCCCTTTAAGGTCGAGGCTTGTCCGTCACTCCGCCGGTGTCACTCGGTGTAGCCACGCTAGTGCGATGACGATGACGCTGCCATCATGGCACAGCACATGCAAGGTAACCATTATACGCCATGATGATGACGCTGATGACGATGAAAAATAAGGGCGTTCCAGAGCACATTCTCTTTTAGGGGCCAACACCTTTGTAGCGCATCACCATCGCCATTCATTATCATCATCGTTTACCAACACCGCGCCGCGCCTCTCGCGCAGCTCATGCAGAGCTCGAGCCGCGAGACAGTTAGAACGGGTTCACGCGCCTGGCGGAACTGGACGCCAGCAGCTGCCGCCGCTCCGTTTGGCCTTCGCTCAATAAAGTGGCGAGACAGCGGCACGGCCACGTTGGCCGCCTTCACGACGACGTCTCTCGTCTCTGTCCCTCGTTACAGTGGTGACCCGGACAAAACGCGTTTCGACGAGCGGCCACTGCCATGTTTCGACGTCCCTACCCGCAAGTGCCGCCGTTCAACCCGGTCTACCCCCGAGTATGGTTTAAGCAGCTGGATGCCATTCTCATGGTGGATGGCGTCACCGCACAACCGGAGATGCACGCCGTCCTGCTACACGCCCTCCCGGTTGAGCTCCGCCATCTCGCGGCCGCGTCGACATCCAGCCAGCAGCCATACGACGACCTCTGCACAGCGGTGCTGGCTTCCTACGGGGAAATCTACCGCCCGCTTCCTATGAGCCGCGAGTTCCGGGTTTCCCCTCCGTCGACTCCAGCTCTAAAAGCCAGCCCGCAGCTCTCCCTTTACTACGACATTTCTGCCCCGGCTACGACTCCTTCTACCTCGGGTCCGGACACAGGAACACCCATTCCTGCGCCCGACCACGACGACCAGGTAGAAGACGCCCCTGCGTTGACCAACCTTCCCAAGGACCTTCCCGAGGGTCTCCGAAAGTACGAGGGTCCGTCACGCATGCCTACCACTCGCCCGTCTTCCCCAACCTCGACGGCTCGTGACACCTCTGACACATCAGACTCCACGACGGCAACCTCGCCGCACGCCCTGGAGTCTGCCACAGACATGGTCACCGACCGAGTTTCCTTCGACCAACCGAACCTTCCATCGGCATCAACGCTCTGCGCGTCTTGCCAACAACGACCACCATCGACCTCGAAAACAACCACAGCAGAGGTTCGCACCCCTCACCAGCCACGGCCGAACGTGCGGGATGTGGCAACCATGACGGAAACTCTCGAGGACCGCTCATCTGGCTCGCCACAGGTACAGCAGACCACGTGTGCCCAACTAACCACGCAGGCAGGCAACCAGCCTGCCGTGCCGCGTACATGCTCTCCCCTGATCTGGCCCCCCCAAGATTTTTCGGTGACTGCATTTGACGCAGTTTCCCGTCCCTCTCCGTATCCAGTGCGCTTCCTGTCGAACCCAAGATCCGTTCGCACGAGCAACTGCCGCTCAAGAGCAATCGATCGAACACTGGGACGACGAGCTTGACAACTGCAACAGCACCGACTCCCTCCCCCACGTGCCGCCATCGCTCGGGCCAGTATGGAAAGTTTCGACGTCGGATTGACCCACAGGCGGTCTCGCGAATGAATCGGTCCAGAGCCACTCTGAGCGCAAGCGTCAATCGATGGCCGCGCTCGTGCAGGAAACACCAACAGCTACTTCCGACAGCTTGCCTTCGCCAAGACTCTCGCCCGCTGCGCAACTCCCAGAGCCGCCCACCAGAGACCCATTGGCTCCCGATAGTCCCTTCACGTTAACGACCTGGACTGCCCGCGGACACTTTGTTTCGCGCTATGTACACTTGTATATACGCCCTCATAATTTTGTATTACGGGTTCATTTCTGCGGGGGGGAGTAATCTGTAGCGCATCACCATCGCCATTCATTATCATCATCGTTTACCAACACCGCGCCGCGCCTCTCGCGCAGCTCATGCAGAGCTCGAGCCGCGAGACAGTTAGAACGGGTTCACGCGCCTGGCGGAACTGGACGCCAGCAGCTGCCGCCGCTCCGTTTGGCCTTCGCTCAATAAAGTGGCGAGACAGCGGCACGGCCACGTTGGCCGCCTTCACGACGACGTCTCTCGTCTCTGTCCCTCGCTACACCTTAATGTCGGGGCTTGTACATCGCTCCCCCCGGTGTAGCCACGCTAGTACTCACCGCTCCCGCTAGAGGCGCAGCTTCGCTCTCATTTGATTTTCATGGCGCCCACTAGATGGCTCTGCGGCGCTCGCTCCACTCTCCGGTGCGCTTCCTCTCCCTTTCGACGGTCTTCACTCAGTGCGCTTCGATACTACTACAACTGCTATGAACAACGAAAAAGACAAGGCGGCGGCGGAGCGGAGGCCTCGCGAAGCGGCTGCAGCAAGGGCTCTCAAGTTGTGCGAGAGAGAAGTAGGCGCCGGCGACGCAGACAAGCGGATCCAAATTTGCGGGCTCGTGAAGCTGCAGCGGCAAGGCAGTGCCGGCAAGACAACCCGGAGTTGAGGGCTCGCGAAGGTGCAGCCGCACGGCAGCGTCGGCAAGCTGATCCAGAGGCGGCGAGGGCTCGTGTCACGATGTGTCACGTCTTTTGCATGATCGAGTTGGCAATGTGGCTGGGGAGTTATTCATGGTTACACGCATGATCCCCCGCAGCTTCGCCGCTCATCATCATTCACTTCGTGGATACTGCTGACCCGAAGGTCGTGGGATCGAATCCCGGCCGCGGCGGCTGCATTTTCGATGGAGGCGGAAATGTTTGAGGCCCGTGTACTTAGATTTAGGTGCACGTTAAAGAACCCCAGGTGGTCAATATTTCCGAAGCCCTCCACTACGGCGTCTCTCATAATCATATCGTGGTTTTGGGACGTTAAACCCCAGATATTATTATTATTATTATTATTAATATTATTATTATCACTTCGTGGATATGCTGTGAATTTTTTGTTTAGTTCCCATTAGCGCCATCACTTTGACGACCACAACCAGGCTTGCATTTGGGTAGATTTAAGATAGATAAATAGATAGATAGATAGATAGATAGATAGATAGATAGATAGATAGATAGATAGATAGAAATTGGCGTGCTCACGCATCCTATCCTTAACACACCTGCCCGACTGCCCAATTTGTTATTTGCCACAGGTCAAGGGAATGCTGTCATAGCCACTCTGTGCTCGCGGCTATGACTCTGGTAACTGTAGTGGTGGTTGACGGCCTTATTTTACTACAGTGTTCTGGTTCGCATAGTGGCTGCTGCCCTACTTCACGAAAATGACCGGACGCGGGACGGGGTATGCGGGAAGGACGGACACAGCCCCGAGCATAAGATGCTTCGCATCTAAAAAAGACTGAAAATTCACGAGCGCACGCCTAGCGTCCACAAACCAAGCTCCTTAGACTCCGCTCCTCCTCGTGCTCCATGCTCTGGTCACAGTTCCCAGCATGCTCCGGTTTCATTTTAGGGGCGAAGCTCCTTAAGGTGTGGGTCTGTCCCTCCTCAGTAGTAGTAGTATCCACGTATAGCGGATTGTACCCACTCCACGTGATAAAGATGACAATGACGCAGTATAGTGGAATGTACCCACTACACGTGGTAACGAAGTATAAGCGCGTTCCAGTATAGTGGAATGTACCCACTACAAGTGATAACAATGACGATGACGCTGATGACCATGAAGTGGGTTCGTTTCACAACATTTTAGGGGCGAAGCTCCTTAAGGTGTGGGTCTGTCCTTCCTCTGTAGTAGTAGTAGTAGTAGTAGTAGTAGTAGTAGTAGTAGTTGGTAGGTAGCCCCGTATAGTGGAATGTACTTACTCCACGTGATAAAGATGACGATGACGCAGTATAGTGGAATGTACCCACTACACGTGATAACGACGACGATGACGCTGATGACCGTGAAGTATAAGCGCGTTCCAGACCACACATTTCTGCCATGAATGCTAACGATCGAGCTTCGCCCATTCATCATCATTCACTTCGTGGATATGGCGTGATTTTTTTTATGGCTGGGGAGTAATTCTCGACGTTTCCCCCCTAGTGGACTGTCCATTTCGCCCGCAGCTGATTGGCGAAAGTTCGGTGACCACGGCGCCTCCTGTTTCCGGTTCTTCCGAAACGTCAATGATGTCACGAAGCTTTCACAACTCTCGACACTAATGAGAATGCGCTTCAGCGCAACGAACGCAGCCCCTCAGACACCCGCTTTTGCGCGCACATCTCGGACGCCGTGTGTAAATTTTGATCGCGGAAGCCATCGAATTAGGTTCAATGTGGCCTCCCGTCTAAGGCACCTGTGAAGGTCAGTACGTATTCCCTGCATCGTTCTCAAACATGTGCATGGGACACATTGACATGCAAGTTCAGACTTGGCAAGTTACTGTTTCTGTATATTTCGTCGACTGTCTTCTGACGCTGGGAACGTGCTGGCAGGTTCGGTGCATCGACGGGTCAAGAGCAAACATCACGGCTCACCGATTTTTAAATGTGAAGCATTTCTTTGCGCACTGCAGATGCTTTGAGAGTCTCTGACTTCGTATCTATCTACGTATCTATCTGTCTATCTATCTAGCCGCCTACGTCGGGGTGCGCTCGTGATCACCTCCTCAACTTGGGGTACACCAAAATTAGTATGGGAGAGTAAGATCATTTCAGGAATTTGACTCGCTGGTCATCACATGAATAATGTGACAATACGTCGCGTACGTCGTCAAACCCTTTCCGCCAGACACGTGTGGCATATACCCGTGTACCACGGGTGGGTCTGTGCCACAGATATGCGTGTATGTGCCACAGGTTTTTAAAGTTTATATCTACCGAGGAACGGCGAGAACAAACGTTTGCGAGAACGTTAAAGGAGTACTGACACGATTTTGGAACATCGCAAAAGCGACATTTTTCGTTTCCTTGGTATGCAGTGTCAATGCTCTCCACACCCCGGAGTCAGACAATACGTATAAATTATTTTATTAAATGCGAAGCATTTCTTCGCAAACTTCGGTGACTTTGAGCGTATCTATCTATCTATCTAGCCGCCTGTGACTTTGTGCTCTCCTGACCGTATCGTTAATAGGATTTGTACCAAAATTGGTATGGTATAACATGACTGTATGACGCACATGACTGACTGGTCATATAATAAAAATTATGATTAACTTGTCATGAACGGCATGATTTACATGACATGGTCCTGGTGCTCCTGTGGCCGTTTCCTTAACTTGATGTATCCAAAAAGTTGGTATGATGAAAGATTTCTGCATGACGAACATGATTGACAGGTGGTAATATGAAAACCATGACGTGCATGTCATGTACAACATGACTTGCATGCCACTCTAATGGCACGCTCGCGGCCGTTTCGCTAGCTTGATATACTCCACATTTGGTATTGCGTTACGTGACTGTATGACGAACATGAATGACAAGTGGCAATATGGAAATCATGACATGTCATGTGTAACATGACTAGCATGCCGCGCTCATAGCACGCTCGTCGCCATTTCTCTAGCTTGATATACACCAAGTTTGGTATTACATGACGCGACTGTATGACGACCATAAATGACAAGTGGTAATATGGAAATGATCACATGTGTTGTGCAACATGACTTGCATGCCACGCCCATGGCACGCTCGCGACTGTTTCGCTAGCTTAATATGCACCAAATTTGATATTGCGTGACGTGCATTACGGCGAACATAAATGACAAGTGGTAATATGGAAATCATGAGATGCCATGTGCAACATGACTTGCATGCCATGCTCATGGCACGCTCGCGGCCGGTTCACTAGCTTTATATACACCAACTTTGGTATTCCGAGATGTGTCTGTATGGCAGACATAATCGAAAAATGAAAATCGTCAAATCCATGTCATGTACAACATGATTTACATGCCACGCCCATGGCGCGCTCACGGCCGTTTCGCTAGCTTGATTACAAGTTCGGCATTAAGGCGAAAGCCTTTAATGTCTCATGCTCACGACCGTCCATCCATACATCCGTCCGTCTTTCCGTCCGTCCCTCCGGCCGTGCCCTGGCACGGTGCCAGGTGGCCGCCGGGGCGCGCAAACGGACGCCGGTTGCGTCGGACTCTACAGCGCTCGCGCTTTGCTTGCGTAGCGTCGCTGTGCCCAGCATGTCCAATTATGCAAGGAAGGAGATGCGCGCATCGCGTTCCATTCTGACCGAACCCGTCTCAATGGGCACAGGCAATCGCAGAACGCACTTTGGAATTTACAAAGTGTCCGGCAATTTAAGCGCTGTAACGTCGATGGCGTCTGCACGATGCGAAAAGCGCGAGAATAGGAACGCATGCGAAACGGAGGCAGATTAGTCTCGCGTCTCGCTGCGATTCACGGTAAAAAATTAAAGAAAGAAAACACGGACACATACCGTTTGTGTGCCATCCCACTGGGAGTGTAAAAAAAAAAGACGTCGCACAGTCAGTTGAATGACCACAAGCTTTCACCGCGCACACTTTCGAATGTACAAAGTGTCCTTCAATTTTGCATGACGTTTATGTATGAAAAAATTACACCATATCCCGCTAAAGTGAACCATGTGTAGATGTGAAGCAGCGGGCGCTAACGTTTACACTGGCGGCGGCGTTGACGCTGGCGCTCATCGCAGCGTTGCGCAGGAGAGAAAACTGGGGAGGCGCAAAGCAGGCAGTGATGGAGCAGTGTTTCCTACTGGAACATGCCAATCGCTGCTAATGGGCAATGAGAGACAGAAGACTCCGACTGGACACAGAGACCCGCACTCCGCTTTTAGTTAACGCGCACGCTGCGAATTTTTATTGTTCAACAACGCACAGGATAAATCTCCCACCGGCACCGCCTTGGAGGTCAAGATCCATTGCCATATATACGGGATGGCCAGTGAACGGTTGTGCAGCGCGAGCAGTCGGTTTTTTCAACCAAGAAACTCGCTAGCGGACGCTGCCTGCGTCGGCGTCGCGAGGCGAGAGAGGGGGGAGCGTAGGAGAGGAGAGAGAAAGGGGGGTGACACGCATGCGCAGTGGGAGTGTGAACGTCGTGGGCAGGGATGCGTAGAGGAGAGAGGGGGGGGATTGTAGGAGAAGAGAGAGAGGGGGGACGCGCATGCGCAGGGGGAGTTAGACGCCGCAGGCAGGGATGGACAGAGGGGGGGAGTGTGAGAGGGGAGAGAGGAAGGGAGGCGCATGCGCAGTGAGGGTGTGGTTGCCGCGGGGAGGGATGCCTAGAGGAGAGAGAGGGGGGAGAGGAGGTTTTTTATTTTTATTTTTTTTAACTGTTTGCGCATGCGCAGTAAGGGTGGGCATGCGGCACACCACCACCACCACCACCACCGGATAAAGTTCGCCATAAGATGCTTCACATCTAAAACATAAATGACTAGTGGTAATATAGAATCATGGCATGTAATGGACAGCATGACTTGCATGCCGCGCTCATAGCGTGCTCGCGGTCGTTTCGCTTGCTTCATATACACCAGAATTGGTATTGCGTGACGTGACTGCATGAAGAACATAAGTGGCAGCTGGTAACATGACAATCACGACTTGCATCTCACGTACAAGGCCATTCACATGTCATGCTCATGGTGCGCTTGCGTGCAGTGTGCTAGCATGATATACACCAATGTGGGTATTGCGCGACGTGACGATATGACGAACATAAATGACAGGTCCTAACATGTAAATCATGACATCGGTGTTATGTACAGCATGATTTGCTTCTCGGTGGCTGCTTCGCATTACATCGAGTCCGACAACACGTGGGATCTGCCGTTTTTTTTTATTTTAAAGCTGTCGTCGCTGACCATGTGCAAGCCAGCTCCAGTGCAATAGACATTATCCCGACGAGTCAAGACAGTTCATGAATTTGCGAGCTCTGCGTCCTGCATGGAGCCTCAATCGCAGAAATCACTGTCAGGGTCACTGTACGACAATTCACTCATCGTTGTTTACGCGCTCCACGAGCAGATGACAGAGTTGCCGTTAGTACGTCGCCACTTGCTGTCTTCCCGTGACGTCACACAGCTCTGACACGTCACTGAGAAGACGCCCCCTCGATACCGAAATCACCGTTTTATCGTGGCGGTATTAAAAATATATCAAATGCATTGGCAAGCTTTACGATATCCTTTATAGGTTGCTCGACACCAGTACTTTTATTTAGAGCAACAATCCGAAAATTTTCAAGACTCGTGTGAGATCTCCTTTTAAGAAAGACCGATATCGGCAGCGTTGACCCGACGAATGCAAAGAATATGTTATGGTTCCAGTACGAATCGACCCCAAGCATTTTGCGTGGCAAACAAGTATTCTACCTCAGAGCCACGCCAGGTCTCTGAGCTCGTTTGGAAAAAGATCCTGTGCAGGCGTAATGTTGGTGCAACGTCAATTGTGATTGCAGTGCTGCCCATCTAATTTTTTTAAACATTGCCTATGTACTCCAATGATACAGGTGTCACGTCGGGTTAGCGTCAATTATACTGAATTATCCACTGAATTTGGCCTATGTAGCACTATCCAGGGCAACCATCCTTCCAAGCACAAGCGCTACATCTCAGCGTACCGCTTCTGGTGTTTGTATTACCCATATTGCTCTTGGCATCGTTACGCAACTGTAAACAACTGGTTATATAAACATATGCGACTGTTGAACGTACGTAGATGTACCCGCTGTTTAGTGTCATTTCGTAAAGTTTCGCTCAACTAAACATTACACCATAGTCACCTTCCCTCCGCATGCTTCGCATGAGATCGATTCCCATGGCACGTGGGATCTGCCGAATTTTTCGAGTAACTGATTGCGCTGTGCCGAAATGGACTGCCGATATCTCCTCGAGATGGACTTTTACCTAAAGTTCGCACAAATTATGGTCGAATGACGGCAAGATTTTTGTGTCTAGCGCTGCGGAACACGCTACCTTTTGATTTAAAATCATGCACAATGCGTTCATTTTACCAACGCCTTAAAATTCATTTGTTAAATGGTTTGTGTGTTTAATGTGTTTATTTGAATTCTTTGTTTCAAATAACTTTTCATTATTCCTTGTATTGCCTGACTTTTTACGCACAATTTCTGTATATTTTGCTGCTATCTCGCCGCTGTTTGCTGACTGATAACTAATCCACTGTTTACTTTTTGTTAGGAGGTCCCCCCCGACAGTTCTTACTTTGGGACCTCTGATTGTTCAATCGCCATGCAAAAATGTGCATATCACAAAACTTATGAATAAACTTCAACTTCAAATACATCGAAAATAGCTGCACAGAAGTTGTCGTATCTTTCTCTCCTCCAGAAGTCTGAAAAGTATTGCCTGACCTCATTGCTGCGGCGTCCTCCAGCCTAAAGGGCGACGGCACAACTAGCTAGATAGCGTATTCGTGGAGTCCTGGAGCTAGTACATTGTGCATAGATAAATGATATAGATAAGTAATAGATGTCGATGGGTGAATGCACTTTTTCCCTTTCATTTTTACTCGGAATGAGTGAAACAACTTTATTTGGTCCACAATAGACGCGAGTAAGCTCATCGTTAGCAGGTAACTCGATAAATAAATGGAGAAGTAAATGCAATGGAATACTTAGAATAACTGAAAGCAGAGCTTGTTAGTAGGTATTCATGTTAAATCTACACGACGTGAAAACACAGAGAGAAGAGTGAAGTCAAGAGAGTGACCAGTTATCTCTCACGTAACCATCACGCGCAACTGACTGGTAGGTATCACCTCTCGCCTGGGAATGCGCAGATAAGTTTTGTGCGGAATACTTAATGGGCCCAGCCTGTCGTATGCTGTAGTAGCTTGGCGAAACGCAGGCAAAACCACGTATAGCGTAGCCATCGGTGGCATTTTGAGCGCGCGCTCGCGCCACGAAGTCTTCGTCCTGTTGTTCTTCGGGTGCCTTGATAATATTAAGTGGGGAACACTTTAGGGGCCCGGGATTTCGTATGCTGTCGCCGCTTGGTGAACACAGGCAGAACCACGTAAAAAAATAGAAAAAAAAGAGGAAGTAAGCAAAAAATAGAAAGAGAAAGAAACGAAAAAATAGGAAGAAAAAAATAGATTGAGCAAGAAACAGAAAGTAATAAATAAATAGAGAGCAAGAGATCAATACAAAGAAAGAGTGAAAAAAAAAGACAGAAGAAACGGAAATAGAGAAAAAGAAAGAGAGATAGGCGGAAAGAAAGAGAAATTTGAAGAGAAACAAAGATGGCTTCGCACTTCCTTCAGGTTTGGCACCACTAGTGTAATGCTGCCTTAATTTTTTTTTTTGTTTGTTTTTGTCTACCTTCTTTTCCGCCGCTGTACGATTTTTCAGTTAGCGGCGTTTGCGGTGTCTTGAATACTCTCTTGTGTCCGTGTTTGCACACCCTGTCTTTATAAGGGTCCCAAAACAGCCTCTGAAAATAAAAAATCGAGCGCGTTGTTCTCTGTTGGCGTTTCTCGGTTTTTTTTTTTTTGCGTTCTTCGTGACGCCAGAACGGTGATTCACGTGACATGAGTAGAGCGCATACTTTCGATTGGTTCATATACGAGAAATATCAGTTGTGAATTGTCTCCTACCTCGCTTTGCCATGCATTCGCCCACCCGTTCTTCCTCATCTCACATGATTATCGAGCGTGATGAACTGATTTCGCTCCATTTTGGGATTTTCCGATTGCGTGAGCGTAAATAACAGTGTAGCCGACAAGCTCAAAATCCAGATAGGATCAACGCTTAGCGCAAACATTATACACATGCTTTATGATAAAATGAGTGTCCAGGAGATATCGCCTGTCAGAATTGTAGTGAAGGTGAAAACGAAACCAATGGAAGAGGCGCCGGATTACTTGATTCTTCCAACGGAGAAACCTTTTACAGCGAAAATGATGCAGCTCTCCAGAAGACAAGGTCATCCCGCTTCCACGGTTTTTGTACATTTTTTATTGCGATAACAATTATATGGACACTCTGTACAGGTTTTCATCGGCGCCGTAAAGTTCCATATAAAGTCCAAAGCGATAACTTCCCGCGAGTAAAATCTCGAGAGCGAGGAACACGGCTGAAGCATAGGTGAGACAAGCTGCCCATCTCCGTCGCACGGAGGATGCACGCGAGAACATCACTCCGCGTGCGCGGCCTGCCCTGGATTGCTCCTGCACCAGAAACGAAGCGCCCTGTCCGTATTTCGCTGGACGAAAGAGCATGAAGGATTGCTGGGGTTGAGGAGCCGCGTGGCCCGAGCCGCAACTGTGAACTGTGACTGTAAGGGCGCGGTCGCATGTGCTGGCGTCGCGCTATCTCGGCAGGCATCAGCAAACGGCTCGTATACCCTTCTACGCGCTATTATCTCCCCATTTCGTGCTGTCACCACTGATACGACAAACTTCACGAAAACCGCTTCTTTTCCTGGAGCGGCCGTACTCCCATACACCAGCGTTTCGCAGTTTCAGGAGATCGCACGTAAAAGATTTAGCTGCTAGCTTAAGTTCGTTATTACATTACGACATGTTGCTATAGCAAGCACTGCTTCGCCCTTTCGGGGAAAGATATTTTGTTTCAAAATGGAAGGAACAAATTTCTCTCCCCACCAATTCCTGAATCTTGAAATCTTGAAGTGTCCGTAGCGTATAACAGAGAGGTTTGTCAATTTGCGACTCTTCATCGGCTAACAAGGCCACCCGTATTCTGTCACTGCGTGGAATGTTGGTATATACGGAACTGACCTCGAGTTAGTTATAAGTAAACAATCTAGGTCCTTGACGTCTGCGAGAAAATGGTCGGAATTATTATTTTTTTAATAACGACAAGATAAGTGTAATGTGGTGGATTATGTCATCCGCGTGTAATGAAATTCTTTCAGTAACGGTCACCACTACAGATACAATGGGTCGACTCGGGTTATTCTTTGGGAATTTTAGGTAGGAGGTAAACTATACCACCTGCAGGACTGAGTGGAATAAGCTGATGCAATTTTTGCTTGGATTTTGTTTTTATTTATAAGCGCAGTTATTCAGTTTGTGATCTCGTGTTTGAAGTCTTGTGTAGGGTCGCGCGTTAGTGCTTGCTAAAATCAGGACGCTGATAAGTGCTTGTGTAATTCCTTATTATAGCTGTCTATTATAACAATAGCACCTGCTTTGTCGGCAGCTTTTACTAGCGGGGTCGCATTTTATGACAAACAACTGGAATCAAGGGCCCCAATAAGTATATACACAGCTGCAAGGTAATGAATCAACGGTTAATAACATCGTAAACGTATCCTCACCCAGATGTATAGCAATGGTATGGATGTGCGCACCTTCTGCTGCGTCTTGCTCCTGTTTCCGCGTTTTTCCAAGCTTCCTGCTTCCTCTACGCCTTCGATTTACTCCTCCACTGTTTGCGAACTGCCTTCGCACAGAAAACCAGTCAAGGCCTTATTGAACTTTTTGCGGGGCGTGCTATAGCCTACTGAATAGGCTATAGCAGCCCCGCTCCTTTCTTCGCGCGTCTACTCTCCTCTTCGCTTTCTTTCTTTCCCCCTCCCCTTAGTGCAGGGTAGCAAACCGGACGCTACAATTCTGCTTGACCTCCTTCTCTTTCTCTCATTTTATTTTCTCTCTCTCTCTCTCCTCCTCTCTGTCGTTTGCATTATCTTGCTGCCATTTTACTTTTTTATTTGTTATGGTGTGTTCTACTGCCTTATCATGCTTTTATTGCTTAAACTTTATTTTTATTGAAGTTACATTGTGAATTACATTTTATTACACGCCCCTGCTTGGACTTTCTACCGCATCATGCTGTAAATAAAATAAATAAATAAATACGCTTGGGAGCCGTTTTGATTTCAACCTCTTCACCATCCCGAGGAGTTGCAGCAGCAGCAGCAGAAGAAGGAGAGTTCGTGTTAGATGGCGATTTCTCGCCTTCAATTCCCAACAAAATTTCGATTTCTTCCAACAATTTCTTGAAGTCCTCATGAGCCTAGTTTTTATTTTTCTTAGTTTTCTTCTGTTCCTCCTCAAGTCCACGACGCCGACTGCCGTCGCGCCATATGGTGTCCTCCACCGCTCCATCCTCGCCAACGACCTCGGCGAGATTCTGAGAGTCATCGGCCTCCACTATGAAACTCCTCGGCTTGTTCGCCAGCGATCTCCTCGTCCACAGATGCTTAGAGCTCGCCACTCACACTCTCCGCGGTCTCCTCGTCCCCGCACAGATCGTCGCGAGCACGTCGTGCAGGAGCCGTACAGCATCGGGTCCATCTCTTCAGAGGCGTAGATCATCCCGTTAAGCGTCAGATGTGGAGGCCTGGGCCAGCAGCCGCCCAGAACCCTTGAGGGACGATCAAACGTCTTTACTAATCAATGTTCGGCCGCGATTGATCGTTAGCGGTCGTGTTCTCCCTTCTTCTGGACGGCTAGCTCATGACAGTGCTCCCATAATGCACATGTAGCTTTTATTGTGTCTGGGGAACGATTTGATGCTGGTGAGTATCATTCTGAACTTCTCATTTCATTGTGACAACACACGTGGCCGGCCCTGTTCCTGCTGCTGGCTGAAAGAGGTGAATGCGATATGCAGGACGTCCCTGGCGCTGTGGCTGCTCATGAACGTGCTGCTCTGCGCCGTTCCCAGGTATGGCGCCTATGCCATGCAGCTCACGGGTCTAATAATGTTGCTCAGCGGTGGCCTCTACTCATCGCTACTGCCAGCCAGGCCACTCATCATCCCTTTCGAAGGAGGCCTGCTGCGCTTCAACTTTGGCTGGTGCTATTGGGCGGTACTTGGAGCAGGCGAGTTGCTCCCCACTATGCACTTGTTCTTGCTTTTATCCTCTATTAAAACGAGCGCCCGGTTCTGCGCTGAGCGTGTAGCTTGTTGGCCCTTGCTGTGGTCGCGGGGCTCGCACCCTATGCGATCTTCTTTTCCCGCGCCTGGCTGGATTACTCTGGATAGTTCACTGCCGAAACGGAAAATGCAAAGGAGGAACAATAAGTGGTCATACAAAAATAAATAATGCTCAAGAGGAGCAAGATATGTCAGAAGTAGAGACACGTGTTTTGTGTAACTTAGGTTCGCACTGCGGAAACAGAAAAATGTAATGGGATAGAAACAAAAATAAAACATATTTTGAAAAATAATTCAAACTAAAAAAAAACATTGGGACAGCTACGCACTTGTGGCGCGAGGACTGCAGGAAGAGCGTAGCTGCTCCTCTCCTACTCACTCTCCTCCCCTTATCAGGGAAACTGCACAAGCGCATAATGCCAAGTGAATTTTTTTTCGTGAAAACACGAATATAAAGGCAGAAATATTCACTAAAACCACATGTGCGGGCTTGAACAGCAGAAAAATCTACATTTGCGCTTCAGGATAACCAATCTCTGCTTGGTGCAGTGCTACGGAGGGCTTGCAGTGCTACGGAGGGCTTGGCGATACAACAATCTCAGGCTTTTAAAATAAAATAAGCTTCAACAAGCTAACGACTCGCACGTTCTTTGTGCCACGCCATGACACTGGTTTTTCAGAAAACCGGGCTGCAATTACGTTCGCAACAATGTAATGACAGGTTAACAATAATATGTAGGGTTTTACGTCCCAAAAGCACGATATCATTATGAGAGACGCCGTAGTGGAGTGCTCCGGAAATTTTGACCATCTGGTGTTCTTTAACGAGCACTGACATGGCACAGTACACGGGCCTCTACAATTTCACCTCCATGGAAAAGCAACCGCCGCGGCCGGGATCGAACCCGCGACCTTTGTGTCAGCTGCCGAGCACCCTAACCACTGATCCACCGTAATTAGAGGTTAGTGGAAGGTTGTACTTTCATAGATAACCGGTGATCATTCAACCTTTTATTTCACCGCTTACTATACTATACATGGCAATGCTGTGCCTCACCTTTTCTCCTCCTTCTATCTCCCATCCTCGTCCTCATTTTCCTTTTCCTTGATATACCTTACTACATATGGCTGTGCTGTGCTACACGCTCCTCCTCTCCCTACTCCTCACTCTCACTGCTCTGCCTGCTCCTCATATCACAATATACGCTATCCATTTTCTCTTTCTTCCTCCTTCCTTTTGTCTCATTATCTCAATTTATTTCGCTCTCTTACTCTCTGTGCCGCGCTTTCCCTTCTTTCTATCTCTTTCTCACTCTGTGCATTTCTATCTTGTTCTCTCTCTGAGCTCGTTCTCTCGCCGAGGAGGAAGAGACCATGCGCTATTCAGGACGACGATAGCTTTCGTTCACGACTAACTGGGTTTATTCGAGCATAAACTGCTCCACTGTTAAGCAATAGTCTGTGCTTGTACGTATATACATGACCCACCCAAAACCACAGCGCTTCAATAGCCCTCGACGTGCGCGCAAGACAGTGCGGAAGAAGCATGGTTAATCCCTCCGTCATATGAAATGGTACAGACCAGAGCACGCCTATCTCGCACCCAGGCGCCTAGGCTCCCGGCGGCATACTCTCGCACCCAGATGGCATGTCTGTATTGAACTGCAAAGGCGTGTATCTGTTACATGGCAAGTGGCGTGTCTGGGACCTTAAAATACCAGAAAGCGCCTATTGCCACGCGCGTTTCTTATTTTCGCGTTTGCTTATTCGGTTTTCGTCCACAAAGACTGTCGGTAACGCTCGGCGCAGACCACGCCGTAGCATTCGAGAAGCTTCGCGATTATAGTAGATCGTCTTGTTAAGATTGCACGCCGGACGCGAACCGACCAGCTTATTCTGGAGCTTGCACGACCAGCAGTGATAAGGCTAGAATGTTCGACGCGTGATTTATAAAAGCCGGCGCGTTCCAACGATGTCCAGTACATCGACGGCCGACGCTCTGTTCGCCGCTATCAGTGCCAGCGTGTATTGCTGTAATCTTACTTTTCCGTTTACCGGCCACAAGTTCGGCCTAATAAACAGCTTCATCTTGGACACGTCGTCTGTTGCCTTCGTCGACGTCACAACCACGTGACATCTGGTGGAGGTGCTGCTTCGTTCTTGCACCGGACACCCCCATCAAGTCGTGAACCCAGCCCCAGTCGTGAAGGAGACGTCGACGCCAACCACGACCAGCGAGTGAGCCGTAGGCAACAAGGTCTACATCCGGAGTACGGCGCTCTACCCGACAAGACTCGCAAGACCAACACCCTGACCAAGACCCTGACCTCGACCACGGCGACAATGACGGCCCCTGTGCCACCGTGCACCGATTGTGCTCCGGCAACCGAAGGAGCCACCAAGCTTTCCGAGGTTCATCACTGGAAGACCAAACATGGCTTGAGACATACGAGCGTGTCGCCGCCTTTAACAACTGGAGCACCGACGACAAGCAGCGACACGTTTACTTCTACCTGGAAGACTCGGCAAGAACCTGGTATGAAAATCGAGAATCATCCCTTCAAACCTGGGATAATTTCCGCAGCGCATTCCTGCAGACGTTCACGAGCGTCGTTCGCAAGGAAAGAGCTGCTTCTTTGCTGGAGACCCGGGTTCAGCTACCAAATGAAAGCGTCACCATCTTCACGGAAGAGGTGACTCGATTATTCCGCCTTGCCGACGCTGCGATGGCCGAAGACAAAAAACTTCGCCTGCTCATGCGGGGCGTTAAACAAGAACTGTTTGCAGGACTTGTCCGCAACCCGCCCACAACGATCGCCGAATTCCTCACCGAAGCTACAACTATAGAAAAGGCGCTTGAGATGAGGACAAGGCAGTACAACCGCCGCTCACCGACAATGGACTACGCCGAACTTCAAGCCCACAGCACCGACGACCTGCGCGAGACCATCCGAGCAGTTGTGCGTGAAGAATGGATGTGCGCACCGTAAGATGTTTCGGGAATCGCAGCCTCAAGTAGACTCGATTGCAGATATCGTCAGAGCAGAAATCCAACAATCGATGGGCATTTCCGAGTCAGCGCACCCGCAGCCGCAGGCTATGAGCTACGCTGCTGCTGTCCGCCGTCCCGCTACCCCTTCCCGCCCTCGTCAAGACGCCACTCCACCGCAGTTCCGTCGTCAGACACCACCGCCGCCACCATCGACGTCATACCACCCGCCAACCAGCCAGCGCTACGCGCCAGGAAAACCGATGTTTGGCGCGCTCCTGACAACCGCCCCGGGCGGTTGTCAGGAGCGCGCCAAACATCGGTTACCACTGCTACCACTGCGGGGAGGCCGGCCGCAACTACCGCCGCTGCCAGTACCTGACAGATGGGGCTGCGTGGTTTCTCCGTCAATGCGCCGCGTCCACAGCCAGGTGAACGACCTCGCGACATCGACGACTACATCACCGGAACACAGTGGCAAGAGCGACGACCTTCCCGCTCGCCGTCGCCCGGCCGCTACATGTCACCGCACCGCCGGCAGTACACTGGCCCAAACCGGGGCCGGTCGCCTAGCCCGTATCAGGGAAACTAAGGGCAGCAACCGATGGAGGTGCGGTTGCTGTACGACGAAATGCCGAAGATCCTCCGCGGCCGCCGACGACGACAACGCGACGAGAAGCAGACGAAACCTCGCCGACGAAACCTCGAGGATCGAAGAAAACCTAACGACGCAACATCGAAGTAGAGCAACATTTCGACGCAGCCGTGATCCGACGCCGCGACCCAACCGCAACGCACGACGACGAACCAGCGACCTCGACGTTCTCATCGACGGACACAACGTCACCGCTCTCGTCGAGACTGGGGCCGACTATTCCGTCGGCAGTGGGCCATTCGCCACCAGGCTGATGAAAGTAAAGACCGCTTGGAGTGGACCCGAAATCCGGACTGCTGGAGGCCACCTGATAACGCCGATTGGAGTCTGCACGGCGAGAGTCACCATCAATAACCGGACTTATCCTGCGAGCTTTGTAATCCTACAAAACTGCTCCAGGGATGTGATACTTGGAATGGACTTCCTAAGTGACCACGGCGCCGTCATCGACCTGAGGTCTGAGTCGATAACACTAATCTCAGACGAAGCGCTCCCGCCCCAGGCAACGCCAGGGAACCATGCATTGAATGTGATAGAAGAGCAGGTGACCGTTCCGCCGCGCTCCAGCGTCATTATTTCCGTCGGCACCGAAAAACCTGCGAACCTTGAATGCGTCATCGAGGGCGATTAGCACCTACTCCTGAACCGTCAAATTTGCGTCGCAAGAGGCATCGCCGAATTGCGTGATGGCAAAGCAAAGGTACTGCTCACAAACTTCAGCCACGAATATAGGCACCTTAACATTGGTACGACGGTCGCCTACATCGAGAAATTCGTGGACACCAGCAATGCTTTCGCTTTCTCCGATGCTACCGAACCTGCTTCGACGAATCAATGTCCCGGAATAGGTTTCGACGTCAACCCGAGGCTCCCGCAGCAGAAGCAAGACCAGCTCAAAAGTCTGCTCCTGCAATTTCAGGACTGCTTCTCGTCGTCGTCAAGAATTCGACAGACCCCAGTCGCGAAACATCGTATCATAACCGAAGAAAGTGCCCGACCAATACATCAGAGCCCGTATCGAGTTTCTACGCGAGAACGAGAAGCCGTAAAGAAACAAGTCGACGAAATGCTTCGCGACGACATCATCCAGCCGTCCAAGAGTCCCTGGGCGTCTCCCGTGGTATTGGTGAAGAAGAAGGACGGAACCCTACCTTTCTGCGTCGACTATCGTCACCTGAACAAGATCACGAAGAAGGACGTGTATCCCCTCCCACGTATAGACGACGCCGCCCTGGATCGACTCCACAACGCGAAGTACTTTTCCTAGATGGACCTGAAGACAGGCTACTGGCAGATCGAAGTCGACGAGAGAGACCGAGAAAAGACGGCCTTTATAACACCAGACGGCCTGTTCGAGTTCAAGGTCATGCCTTTCGGTCTTTGCTCGGCTCCCGCGACCTTCCAACGCGTTATGGATACTGTACTGGCCAGCTTGAAGTGGCAGACTTGCCTTGTGTACTTGGACGACGTCGTTGTGTTTTCCGCAAACTTCGACGAACACCTCCGGCGACTTGAAGCTGTACTTGAAGCAATCAAGACCTCCGGACTCACACTCAAGCCAGAAAAGTGCCGCTTCGCGCACGAAGAACTTTTGTTCTTGGGCCACGTGATAAGTAAGTCCGGAGTACGCCCTGATCCGCAGAAGACAACCGCCATCGCTACATTCCCGCCACCCGCCGACAAGAAGGCCATGCGTCGATTTCTTGGGCTGTGCGCCTATTACCAGCGATTTGTCAAAAAAAATTACACCATCTCCCGCTAAAGGGAACCATGTGTAGATGTGAAGCAGCGGGCGCTAACGCTTACACTGGCGGCGGCGTTGACGCTGGCGCTCATCGCAGCGTTCCGCAGGAGAGAAAACTGGGGAGGCGCAAAGCAGGAAGTGATGGAACAGTGTTTCCTACTGGAACATGCCAATCGCTGCTAATGGGCAATGAGAGACAGAAGACTCCGACTGGACACAGAGACCCGCACTCCGCTTTTAGTTAACGCGCACGCTGCGAATTTTTATTGTTCAACAACGCACAGGCGAAATCTTCCACCGGCACCACCTTGGAGGTCAAGATTCATTGCCATATATACGGGATGGCCAGGGAACGGTTGTGCAGCGCGAGCAGTCGGGTTTTTCAACCAAGAAACTCGCTAGCAGACGCTGCCTGCGTCGGCGTCGCGAGGCGAGAGAGGGGGGAAGCGGAGGAGAGGAGAGAAAGGGGGTGACACGCATGCGCAGTGGGAGTGTGAACGCCGTGGGCAGGGATGCTTAGAGGAGAGAGGGGGGGGAGCGTAGGAGAGGAGAGAGAGGGGGGGACGCGCATGCGCAGGGGGGAGTTAGACGCCGCGGGCAGGGATGGAGAGAGGGGGAAGTGTAAGAGGGGAGAGAGGAAGGGAGGCGCATGCGCAGTGAGGGTGTGGTTGCCGTGGGGAGGGATGCCTAGAGGAGAGGGAGGGGGGAGAGGAGGTTTTTTATTTTTATTTTTTCTTTAACTGTTTGCGCATGCGCAGTAAGGGTGGGCACGCGGCACACCACCACCACCACCACCACCACCACCGGATTAAGCTTCGCCATAAGATGCTTCACATCTAAAACTTCGCCCGCATCGCCGAGCCACTCACTAACCTCACCAGGGCCGACGTCGAGTTCAAGTGGTAAACGCCGCAGGAGGAAGCATTTCAAGACCTAAAGCGACGCCTGCAAACACCTCCGTTACTTGCGCATTTCGACGACCACGCCGAAACAGAAGTGCACACCGACGCAAGCACCGTGGGACTCGGCGCCGTCCTTGTGCAGAGGACGGAGGGACTTTAAAGGGTTATCAGTTATGCTAGCCGGTCGCTATCCAAGGCAGAGGCCAACTACTCCACAACAGAAAAGGAGTGCTTTGCCATCATCTGGGCTACATCAAGGTTTCGCCCCTACCTTTACGGCAGGCCCTTCAAAGTTGTGAGCGACCACCACGCCTTGTGTTGGCTAGCTAGCTTGAAAGACCCTTCGGTTTGCCTCGCACGGTGGAGCCTGAGACTTCAAGAATTCGACATTACCGTCGTTTACAAGTCCGGGAGAAAACACTCCGACGCCGACTGCCTATCTCGTGCCCCCCGTCGACCCACCGCCGCAGGACGACCTGGATGATGACTGGTTCCTGGGAACCATAAGTGCCGACGACTTCGCCGAGCAACAGCGAGCGGACCCAGAACTAAGGGGCCTTATGGAATACCTCGAGGGCAAGAGCACCACTGTTCCGAGGGCATTCAAGAGAGGACTGGCGTCGTTCTTCCTGCGAAACGGAAGTTCTCCTAAAGAAGAACTCCTCGCCCATTCGAGCCGAACACCTCCTCGTGGTTCCTTCAGCAGTGAGGCCAGAAGTCCTCCTGGCAAGCACGACGACCCGACGGCTGGACACCTCGGTGTTTCCCGCACGCTCGCAAGGATACAAGAGAAGTACTACTGGCCACGCCTTGCCGCCGACGTCGCTCGTTACGTCAGGACATGTCGAGACTATCAGCGACGCAAGACACCGCCGACAAGACCAGCAGGCTTCCTACAGCCGATCGAACCACCTCACCGCCCGTTCCAGCAAATCGGTATGGACCTACTGGGGCCGTTTCCTACGTCGACTTGCGGGAATAAGTGGATCATCGTAGCTACGGACTACCTCACCCGCTACGCCGAAACAAGGGCCCTACCTAGAGGCAGTGCAGCCGAGGTAGCGAAATTCTTCGTTGAAGAGATTGTCCTGCGTCATGGCGCCCCAGAGGTCCTCATCACCGACAGAGGTACGGCCTTTACTGCAGAGCTAACTCAGGCCATTTTGAGATACAGCCAAACAAGCCACCGCCGCACCACCGCCTATCACTCACAGACCGACGGCCTCACCGAGCGTCTAAACAAGACCATCGCCGACATGCTGGCCATGTACGTCGAAGTCGAGCACAAGACATGGGATGCCATCCTTCTGTTCGTGGCCTTCGCATACAACACGGCAGTGCAAGAAACGACGCAGCTGTCGCCGTACAAGTTGGTCTACGGACGGAGCCCATCAACGACGCTTGACGCCATGTTACCAAACGTCACCGACGAGGAAAACATTGATGTCACCACCTACCTACAGCGCGCCGAAGAAGCCCGACAACTCGCCCGCCTACGTATCAGGAATCAGCAGGCGACCGACAGCCGCCGCTACAACCTTCGACGACGCTTCGTGGAATACCAGCCCGGCGACCGCGTTTGGGTGTGGACGCCGATACGCCGACGTGGACTTTGTGAAAAACTTCTTCGGCGATACTTCGGGCCATACAAAGTGCTTCGACGTCTAGGCGCTCTGGACTACGAGGTTGTCCCGGACGGCATTACGAACTCTCAACGGCGCCGTGCGCGACCTGAAGTCGTCCATGTCGTACGCCTCAAGCCGTACTACGCGCGTTAGCGAACCTGAGGACTGCACCTATTGTTTTATTATTGTGCTTTCTTGCTGTATTGTTGTTGTTTTTTTGTTCCATGCATTTTTCCCCCGTGTTCCGTTTTAAGCATCGGGACGATGCTTTTTCAGAGGGGGGGCATTGCCACGCGCGTTTCTTATTTTCGCGTTTGCTGTATTCGGTTTTCGCCCACAAAGACTGTCGGTAACGCTCGGCGCAGACCATGCCTTAGCATTCGAAGAGGTTCGCGATTATAGTAGATCGTCTTGTTAAGATTGCACGCCGGACGCGAACCGACCAGCTTATTCTGGAGCTTGCACGACCAGCAGTGATAAGGCTAGAATGTTCGACGCGTGATTTATAAAAGCCGGCGCGTTCCAACGATGTCCAGTACATCGACGGCCGACGCTCTGTTCGCCGCTATCAGTGCCAGCGTGTATTGCTGTAATCTTACTTTCCGTTTACCGGCCACAAGTTCGGCCTAATAAACAGCTTCATCTTGGACACGTCGTCTGTTGCCTTCGTCGACGTCATAACCACGTGAAACTCTTCACGCCGCTCTCGCTTACAAGCAGTCGTCTGGGCACCTCTGCGCCGTCGTTGGATGCGAAAACAATCAACGCAAGAGGAAGATATCACTCAGCACTATCTGTGAAGATAAGACAACATGGGAATCGTGCCGGTGCGGTGTTTGCACAGATTTCCATCCGCAACGGTCTCAATCCGTTGATAGACACTTTTACTTAGGCGTCCACAAGAGCCCCGCGTGTGCAGGTTGCCATTAAGAGGCGCACGTACAGATCTTCTCTGTGCGCACGTTGTCCCTGTCCGCATCTCCATGAATACGCCGCCCTCCAAGCGTCACTTCGAACACGAAGCCTCCGCGTACAATATAGCGCGACCGGAACCGGAGATGAGCACATTAGAGGGCTATAGCAAGTTACGGAAATACGGTACGCAAGTACGGTACGGGACTATGGTAGCGCTCCTACTCTCTAGCTCGTGCTTAAAGTGCGTCCTGGAATAGACTTGAGCACAAAAGGACGAGACACAAGAGGAGAAGGCGACTACACGAATGCTCGTGTAGTCGTCTTCTCTTCTCATGTGTAGTCTTTTTGCGCTCAATCCATTCCAGAAAGAAGCAACGCGCCCAACAAAGTATTTTATTAAAGTGCCCCCCGCGATCGATAGGTGCATCGTAAACAATGCGTAGGCTCACAGTCAGGCCCGTAGCCAGGGGGGGGGGGGGGGCGCAATTCGGATGGAGGTGTTACCGGGAATAAATAACCAAAATAAGTGGTTTTCAAGGTTTTCAGCAGGTGCCCCCCACCCCCCGAAAAATTTCGGGCTACGAGCCTGCTTATATATACAGGGAACAATAATGCGTGACACCACACAGTAATTTTGGAACAGGCCTTTGTCGTGTAGGGGTGCCTTTACTGGAATTAGGAGCGGCAAAAGCACAAAGAACGAGAGATGAGGAGCGGTACCGTAGTCCCGTACCGTATTTGCGTTCCGTATTTCCATAACTTGCTAAAACACTTTCTGGAACGCTATACTACCAAACCAGTAGCGCACTCCGAGAGACGGGAGACAGAGAGGACGTGCCGTCGCCGCAGTCACCGCCGCGCCGAGACAGGCGCCGACACGACGGTACGCCGCGGCGCCAGAGCACACAGCGTACACGAACGGCGCAGGATCAGAATGCCAGCTGCGGGATGTTTGACTTATCCGGCAGCTTCTTCGACACGCTAGCCGATCGAAACGCGCTGCACGAGTGACAGTTATCTCTTGGTGACAAGTCAAATCACATTTTTCGATAATTAGTTCTGGTACCTGTTTTCTCACAAATTGAAACGCCTATTACTGAGCTAACACGACATCACAATAAAACTTTTTACGAAGCTCCCCAGGGTGTGGGTCATTCCCTCCTCTGTATAGTCGTAGTATGTATGTAGCCACCTCTAGTTTATGAATTGCTCAATAGATGGCGTTGTGTGTATATGTCCTTGGAAATAATATCACTAGATGGCGTTAGTGGTTTTTCGTATACGTTGATGATTAAAGATGATAGATGGCGCTCTTATAATAAGAAAAGGGGCTCGCTCTAGGCGCGCTTTCTCTTTCGCTCGGAGTCGCGAAACCAGGACAGCCGGTATCTGCGGAGCATGCGGCGGCTCCGGTACTCACGGCGGTACAACCCATAGCCAAGGACGCGTGGCTTTCACAACTCACAGCAGCGTTCTGTGGCGATGCATGCGGAGGCGAGGCGTTGCGTCGAGCACTGGTGTGGACTTCGGCGTCTGAGTAGGTGGCATCGTCTTCCTCTGTCGTGGAACGCGAACTGGCGTTGTCGCTGAGGCTGCGAGCGCCCGGAACACAAGTCGGCGACGCTCGTGCCCCGCTCACGATCGAACACCCAGGATCACGCAAAGACGTGACACGTGTTGTCACGTCTTTGCATGATCGAGTGGGCAATGTACAGGGGGGATTGACGGTTACCCGAATGATCCCTCCGAGCTTCGCCCAATCACCATCATTCACTTCGTGGATATGCTGTGATTTTTTTGCGGCCTCATATCGCTTGTCTAGTCGAATGCCGCTAAATAAGAACGTGAGCATCATTAGGGCTTCTCACTTCCTCAGCACAACCATCACTGTGTGTGTCGCCGTGTTTCTTTGTGCGCCATACCTACTCACACTCCTGAGCACACACACGTTCATACTCACGACTACACACACTCATGAGTACTCACTCACGTTCATACTCACCCTCATGAGTGGTCACGTTCACACTCACGTCCACTCACTCTCATGAGTACTCACTCATTTCATACTCAGGACTACTCGCACTCATGAGTGCTGACTCGCGTTCATACTCATACCTACTCACCCTCTTGAGTGCTCACTCACGCTCACGTCCACTCACACTCATGAGTACTCACTTTCATACTCACTCTCATGAGTTTTCACATACGTTCACACTCACGTCCACTCACACTCATGAATACTCACTCACGTTCATAATCACGACTACTCACACTCATGAATTCTCACGTTCATACTTACGCCTACCCGCCCTCATGAGTGCTCACTCACGTTCACACTCACGTCCACTCACACTCATGAGTACTCACTCACGTTCATACTCACGACCACTCACACTCATGAGTTCGCACTCATGTTCACACCCACGTCGACTCACTCATGAGTACTCATACTCACACTCACCACGTTCAAATGAGTGTCAGTGAGTGCACGCATGAGTGAGTGGGCCGAGCTATGCTCATGGTACTCTCGTGGCCGTTCCGCTAGCTTGATATATACAAATCTGGTATTCAGCGACGTGATTGTATGACGAGCATAAATGACACGTGGTAATATGCAAATCATGACATGCATGCCACGCTCATGACACTCTCGTGGCCGTTTCGCTAGCTTGCTATACACCAAATTTTTAAGGCGAAAGCCTTTAATGTCTCATGCTCACGTCCGTGCGTCCGTGCGCTGGCACGGTGCCAGGTGGGCGCTGGGGCGCGCAAGCGGACGCTGGTCGCGTTGGACTCAACTGCGCTCGCGCTTTGCTTGCGTAGCGTCGCTGTGTCCAGCGTGTCCAATCATGCAAGGAGGGAGACGCGTGCATCGCGTTCATTCTGACCAACTTAAATAGAAAGTGCTACACCTACAACCCCTCTGATGATTGCGTGCGTGAAATCTCGGGTACCTTTAAGCAATCAGTCGAAACTTCAGGTCCCGCGCACGATTTGCCTAATGCGTCTGTGTCACCCAGCACTGAATACCGTTGGGCGAGGGGAAGTGGATCAAAGTTAGAGGTCCCAAACCAACTTTCGTTTCTTTTCACAAATATTCGAAGCCTAATTCCAAAACGTGACGATCTATGCTCCGCTATCGATGCTTCTGACGCCGACATAATCTGTCTTACTGAAACCTGGTTGTCTGCGCAGGTTGATAACAGCGAATTGTTCGATTGCAAAAAACACTACAACATTTATCGGTGCGACAGAGGTGCTCGGTGTGGGGGAGGCGTGCTTATAGCGGTTTCGGACACGATTTTGTCTTTTCCAATTCATCTTTGTAACGCTTTAGAACTTGTTCTGGTTGAAATACAGACGTGTTCTAAGAAGTTGATACTGGGCGTTTGTTATCGGCCACCATCCTGTCCATCCACTTTTGTTGACGAGCTTCATGATGTCATTTACATGATTACAGTGCGGTATCCGAATAGTCCGCTCCTTTTAGTAGGTGACTTTAATTTCCCGAATATAGTTTGGTCTAACGTGCATTCCACTTGTCATCCCTTCACGGGTGTGGGCGACGCGTTCTTGAATTTGTGCAACGATTTCAACTTGTCCCAGCTAGTGACGCAGGCAACAAGAATTACGTCTACCACTTCTAACATCTTAGATCTAGTACTCACCACTGCGCCTGATCTTTTCAATTCCGTATCCTACTTACCGGGGCTAAGTGATCATTCACTGCTTCATTTTTCTTTCGCCTGCACAGTGCCTCACAGTAGCAACCACAAAAAATATATCCGGGACTACAAACATGCAGATTTCGATGCTATTAATCGTGATCTCTCTGCTTTTTTGGATGATTACATGCAGAACCTTTTTTGATCGCTCTGTGAATAATAACTGGACTTTATTTAAAGAAAAGGTTCTATCACTCATGGAAAAATATGTACCACGCATAGTCATCACATCTAACCGGCAATCACCATGGTTCAGTCAATCGCTAAGAAGACTACGCAATAAGAAAAAACGCATTTTCCGCTCTGCAAAGCTAACCAGCACCCTCAAGAACGTTGGAGTGCTTATCAAACCGTGGCTGCTGAATATAAAGAAGCCCTGAAGCGTGCCAAGGATTTATTTTTCAATACTACATTACCATCTCTTTTAATTACTAACCCTAAGCAATTTTGGAATGTAGTCAATAAAAGAGACAATTCACCTATCACCCTAAAAGATGCAGGCGATCACCTAATCCATCTTAACGAATCCGCAAATGTCCTAAACTCTGTATTCGTTTCTGCTTTTTCAAAAAATGTGTCTTCTGTAACTCCCGCCTATGCCGGGTACTGATTTTTTTACAATGGACCCTGTTGTCTTTGATACTGCTGGTATAGAAAAAATAATACAAAACCTAAAAGTTTCTTCATCATGTGGCGTTGACGACATCAATTCCAAGTTTTTAATTAGAACTAAAGTGTACAGTGCCATAATTTTCACTAATCTATTTCAGCAATCACTTCAGACGGGTCGCGTTCCGGAAGACTGGAAGGTAGGGAAGGTCATTCCCTTGCACAAGTCTGGGGATAGGCATTCTCCATATAATTATCAACCCATCTCACTTACGTGCATTACATGTAAAATTATGGAACATGTTATTTGCTCTCACCTGACATCTTTTCTACAGTCAAATGGCTTTTTTACGGATCATCAGCATGGATTTCGCAAGTCATTTTCATGTGAAACACAACTTTTGTCGTTCACGCATGATCTAAATTCCATCCTTGACGGAGGTTCCATTGTCGACTGCATATTCCTAGACTTCTCAAAAGCGTTTGACAAGGTTTCTCATCAACTGCTTCTTTTGAAACTCAGTAAACTTAACATTGATCCTAACGTTCTTCAATGGCTGCACTCTTTTCTCACTGATCGTTCCCAATTTGTCGCTGTTAATAACACCTCGTCCATCACTTCTGCTGTTGAATCGGGGGTGCCTCAAGGCTCTGTGCTGGGACCCTTGCTTTTTCTCATCTATATAAACGACTTACCTGATAATCTATGTTCATCAATTAACCTGTTCGCTGATGACTGCGTTCTATATCGTGTTATTAACAGTGACTCTGATGTAGATCTTCTTCAATCTGATATAAACCGGGTTCGTGACTGGACTAACACGTGGAATATGGAATTAAACACTAAGAAATGCAAGCACATGCGCGTTTCACGTCGCAATACAACACTGCCCTCTTATTATCTTAATAATACTAATCTGGAATCTGTGTCCTGTTACAAATATCTAGGCGTAATCATCTCTTCTGATCTTTCTTGGAAGATGCATGTAGATCATGTAACCAATAACGCTAATCGCACGCTGGGCTTTATACGCCGAGATTTTTATCTCTCTTCTAGTCCTTAAAATTACTTCTTTATAAATCATTAGTCCGTTCCAAACTGGAATATGCTGCATCTGTGTGGGACCCCAGTCAAGAAACGCTCATCTCTCAGCTTGAATCCATCCAGAGCCGGGCTGCTCGTTTCATTCTTTCTAATTATCATCGCACCTCCAGCGTCACTTCCATGAAAGCAAGTTTATCATTACCTCTGCTTTCACAACGTAGGAAAATATCTCGCCTCTGCCTGTTCCACAAGGTATAATTACGACAATCCGATTCTCAAAAATAAATTGATAACCCCTTCATTTTACGTGTCTGCCCGCATCGACCATCGTCATAAGGTTGGTATTCCCACATGCCACACCAACCATTTTTACAATTCATTCATCCCCCGTACGTCAGCAAGTTGGAATCACCTTCCGCGATCTGTCGTCGAGATTATTGACAACTCTAAGTTTAAAGCTGCTTTAACTAAACTGTTCTTGTCATAAGGGTTTTTTTTGTTAGGATTATAGTATTTTCATTTTTTAGTAACCTTTGTGTTTTTCATATTTGAACGCGCCAACACTTTGACATGCTGTTGCGACGATGCCTTGTTTCGTTCATAGGCTCGTCCTTGCGCTTGAATGTTTTTTCATTCGCCTTGTTTCCTTATTGTAGGAGACCTTGTTATGCTTTGAATTCTTAACCAACTGTATTTGTTTTTTTTTGTGCGCTGTTAATTTTTGATTACTTTTATTGTATTTATGTAACCCCAAGTTTTTCTTTTTTATGTTTGTTGTATTAAAAATGTATACCCACTCCCCTCTGTAATGCCCTCGGGCCCTGAGGGTACTGAAATAAAAAAAATAAAAACCCCGTCTCAGTGGGCACAGGCGTTCGAAGAACACACTGAATTTTACAAGCAAATTTAAACACTGGAACGCGGATGGCGTCTGCACGATGCGCAAAGCATGAGAATACGAACGCATGCGAAACGGAGGCAGATTTGTCTCGCGTCTCACTGCGATTCGAGGTAAAAAATTTAAAAAGAAAACACGCACACATTCCGTTTGCGTCTAAAAAAAATTCCCCATCTCCCGCTAAAGGGAACCATGTGTGGATGCGAAGCAGCGCGGAGATAATTAGCTTGAGCGGGAGGAACGTCGCCGCTCTCATTTCACGGCAGCGGTCCGGGCGCTCATCGCGGCGCTGCAGAGGAGAGAGAATGAGGCGGGCGCGCTCCGTCATTTTCATACCGCGGAACTATTGTGGCTCCCCCCAGCGGAGTATGCAGCTGTGACACCAGCTGTCGTGCGCGCCGCTCCGTAGAGAATTCAGCGTAGGAAAGGAGAGGGACGGGACGTGAATGCGCTGTGGGGGGTGTGGGAAACGGGAGCCGCTCCGTAGAGTAGAGGATTCCTAGAGGAGAGAGGGGGGAGAGGACGCGCATGCGCTGTGGGACGCCGGAGCCGCTCCGTAGAGTAGAGGATTCCTAGAGGAGAGAGGGGGGAGAGGACGCGCATGCGCTCTGGGGATGTGCGACGCGGGCGCCGCTCCGTGGAGTAGATGATTCCTAGAGTAGAGAAAGGGGGTGAGCGTAGGAGAGGATAGGGGAGAAGACGCGCATGCGCTGTGTGGGGTGTGGGACGTGGGGGGCCGCTCCGTAGGGTAGAGAATTCCTAGAGGAGAGAAAGGGGTGAACGTTGGAGAGAGAGGGGAGGGGACGTGCATGCGCTGTGGTGGCGTGGGACGCGGGAAGGAGGGCGGACTAAGCCTCCTCCAAACACATGCAAGCAAGATCAAGAAATGGGGTCAACCTGGGCGACAGACACCACCTGTCTAGCCTAGCCATTGCTAAGCAGCCTCTCTGTGCTCTCGGCCATGACTCTGATGATTGTGGTAGTGGTTGACGGCCTTCATATTACTACACTCTTCTGGTTGGCATAATGGGTGCTTCCCTACTTCATGAAAGTGGCCGGACGTGGGAGGGACGGACATAGCCCCGAGCATAAGATGCCTCGCATCAAAAAAAATTTCCGCTTCTGCGCTAAAGGGAACCATGTGTGGATGCGAAGCAGCGGGGAGATGGTTAGCTTGAGCGGGAGAAACGTCGCCGCTCCCGTTTCGCGGCAGCGGGCAGCGGGCCGCGCGCTCATCGCGGCGCTGCACAGGAGAGAGAATGAGGTGCGCGCGCTCCGTCATTTTCCTACCGCACAACTACCGTGGCGCCCCCCAGCGGAGTATGCAGCTGTCGCACCACCTGTCGTGCGCGCCGCTCCGTAGAGTAGAGGATTCCTAGAGGAGGAGACGGACGGGGACCGTAGGAGAGGATAGAGGGGACGCGCATGCGCTGTGGGACGCGGGCACCGCTCCGTAGAGTGCAGGATTTCTACAGGAGATAAAGGGCGGGAGCATAGGAGAGGAGAGAGAGGGGCTGTGGGACACGGGAAGGAGAGACGGACAAAGCCCCCCGCGAACACATGCAAGCAAGATCAAGGAATGGAGTGAACGGGACGTGGGCGCCGCTCCGTAGTGTAGAGGATTCCTACAGGAGAAAAAGGGCGGGAGCGTAGGAGAGGAGAGAGAGTGGCTGTGGGACGCGAGAAGGAGAGACGGACAAAGCCCCCGCGAACACATGCAAGGAAGATCAAGAAATGGAGTCAACGTGGGCAACATACACCACCGGTAGAGCGCGTTATCGTTTGCTTGCACCACGGTGGCTTGTACCCACCACCTGCCTAGCCATTGCTAACCAGCCACTCTGTGCTCTCTGCCATGCTTCTCATGACTGTGATGGCGGTTGACAGCCTAATTGTACTAGACTGTCTGGTTCGCATAGTGGCTCCTTCACTACTTCATGAAAGTGACAGGACGCGGGATACCGGACGGGGGGACGCGGGAGGGACGGACACAGCCCCGAGCATAAGATGCTTCGCATCTAAAACGACATCGCAAAATCAGTCGATTGGCCACAAGGTTTCGCCGAACACACTATGCAATGTACAAAGTGTCTTTTTGAGCGACCTGATTGTATGACCAGCATAAATGAAAAGTGGTAATATGGAAATCACGACATGTCATGTGCAACATGTCTTCCATGCTACGCTCATGGCACTCTCGTGGCCGTTGCGCTATCTTGATACACACCAAATTTGGTACTGCGTCACGTGACTGTATGACGAACATAAATGATAAGTGGTAATAGGGAAATCATGAATTCCATGCCGCGCTCATGGCGCGCTCACGGCCGTTTAGCTAGCTTGATATACACCAAAATTGGAATTGCGGGATGAACATAAGTGGCAGATGGTAACATGAAAATCTTGGCATGCATGTCATCTACAATGCCATTTACGTGCCACGCGCATGGTGCGTTTGCATCCAGTTCAGTAGCTTGATATACACCAAAGTTGGTGTTGCGAGACGTGACTGTATGATTAACATAAATGACAGGTACAAACATGTAAATCATGACGTGCATATTACGAGTATGTACATTATTATTTGCTCCTTGCTGGCTGCTTCGCATTATGTACATCGATTCCCGCAGTGCGTGGGATCTGTCGGTTTTTTAGATGCGACGCATCTTATGCTCGGGGCTGTGTCCGTCCCTCCCGCGTCCCGCGTCCGGCGTCCCGCATCCTGTCACTTTAGCGAAGCACCCATTTTAGGGAAGCACCCAATAGTAGGGAAGCACCCACTATGCGAACCAGAACACTGTAGTGCAATAAGGCCAACGCCACCACCACAGTCACTAGAGTCATGGCCGAGAGCACAGAGTGGCCTCTTAGCATTGGCTAGGCAGGTGGTGGGTGCAAGCAAAGAATAACACACGCTACCGGTGGTGTCTGTCCCCCCACGTTGACTCCATTCTTTGATTTTACTTGCATATGCTTGCGGGGGCTTTGTCCGTCCCTCTTCCCCCGCGTCCCACACCCCCTCTCTCTGCCCTCCTACGCTCCCCCCCCTTTCTCTCCTCTAGCAATTCTCTGCTCTACGGAGCGGTGCCCGCGTACCGTTGACTCCATTCCGTGATCTTGCTTGCATGTACTTGCGGGGGGCTTTGTTCGTCCCTCCTTACCGCGTCCCACACACCCGCAGCGCATGCGCGTCCCCTCCCCCCTCTCTCCTACGGTCCCCCCCCGTTCTCTCCTCTAGCAATTCCTCTACTCTACGAAGCGGCGCCGACGTCCCGCGTCCCACACCCCCCACAGCGCATGCGCGTCCCCTCCCCCCTCTCTCTCCTTTCCTACGCTCTCGCCTTCCTCTCCTCTAGGATTCTTCTACTCTACGTAGCGGCGCGCACGACAGGTGGCGCGACAGCTGCATACTCCGCTGTGGGCGCCACGGTAGTTCCACGATATGAAAATGACGGAGCGCGCGCGCCTCATTCTCTCTCCTGTGTAGCGCAGCGATGAGCACCAGAGTCGTCACTGCCGTGAAATGGGAGCAGCGACGTTTCTCTCGCTCAAGCCAGCCATCTCCCCGCTGCTTCGCATCAACACATATTCCCTTTAGCGGGAGATAGGGCAGTTTTTAGATGCGAAGCATCTTATGCTCGGGGCTATGTCCGTCCCGCGTCCCGGGTCTCGCGTCCGTCCCGCGTCCGGCCACTTTCATGGAGTAGCGAATCACCCATTATGCGAACCAGAACACTGTAGTAATATGAAGGCCGTCAACCACTACCACAGTCATCAGAGTCATGGCCGAGAGCACAGAGAGGCTGCTTAGCAATGGCTAGGCAGGTGGTGTCTGTCGCCCAGGTTGACCCCATTCCTTGATCTTGCTTGCATGCGTTTGGCGGGGGGCTTAGTCCGTCCCTCCTTCCCGCGTCCTGCGTCCCACACCACCACAGCGCATGCGCGTCCCCTCCCCCCTCTCTCTCCTCTCCTATGCTCACCCCCTTTCTCTCCTCTAAGAATCCTCTACTCTACGGAGCGGCTCCGGCGTCCCACATCCCCACAGCACATGCACGTCTTCTCCCCTATCCTCTCCTACGCTCACCCCCTATCCTCTCCTACGCTCACCCCGAATAGTTGTGGGTTTGTGCGCTACTCGGATACCCTCCTTCCCCAACACCTTCGCCAGCTACTCGCCGATTCCCGGAATGTATGGAACCGTCACGTGGTATGGTTGTTTAGGGGAGGCTTTATTGTTAGTGTCACTCTTTGTACAGGCGGGCATGCGGGGGGGGAATATTCCCCGTCGTCACGGCGCTGGCATAGTCGGCGAATAAAGCTCTCCGTGTACGCATTATTCAGGAGGTCGGTAGTGATCGTTGCTTCTGCTTTTTTCGTTTCCTGTGGAGCTGCAGGTGGCCTCTGTGCGGTTCAACAGCGTCTTCACAACCGATGCCTTGTGGGCGGTGGAGTGGTTGGAGTTGAACTGTAACTATCGGCCGGTGTGCGGTGTGGTAAACCCAGAAGCTCAAACGTCCCTCCACCCCCCGTTTTTCCCGTCTCACTAGCACATCCAGAAAAGGAAGAACGTTGTTCTTTTCACGTTCCACGGTGAATGGAATCGCCGGCTCGATTGAATTTAGGTGTGCTGGGAAACTGTCGATATTAAACTCCCTGATCACGCAAAAGACGTCATCCACATACCTCAAAAACGTGTTTGGTGGTTCGACAAACGTGTGCATGACTTGTTTTTCGATGTGCTCCATCGTCAAGTTTGCCGCTGTTGTTGAAACGGCGGCATCCATCGCCGTTCCACTTGCTTGTTTGTATTATTCACCTCCGAAAGAGAAATATGTTGCGCTGAGGCAGAACTCCATCAGTCGGCACAGTTCGTCCGTGCTGAGGTTCGTCCTTTCGCTGAGGTTCTCCCCCTTTTCCAGGGCTGTTCGGGTAACAGAGACGGCGAGGGTCACACTCGTGAACAGAGAAATGCCATCGAATGACCCGAGGCACTCGTCACTGCCGGTTGTCACTTCCGACATACGCTCAACCAAATGGGTGGCGTTTCTCACATTAGTGGCTGTTTTGCCCACTAGTGGCGACAGAGTTCTGTGCATATGTTCCGACAGCATGCCAAGTGGCGATGTTCTGAAGTCAACTATCGGGCGTAGCAGTATCCCTGGTTTGTGGATCTTCGATGGCCACAGAATTGCAACGAAGAACCGTTTCTGCATATGAGGCGTAAGTAGAGCGGTCTTGACTGGGTGGTTTTTGAAAATTTCAGCTAATCGCTTGTTTAGCTCCCGTTGGATTCTGGTCGTGGGGTCTTTCGTGAGTATTGCATATATGGGGTTGTTCAGAAGGCTTCTTACCTTGTTTTCACAGGATTTTCGATCAAGTATGACGGTTGAATTACCTTTGTCTCATGGCAGGATGGTTATTGCTGGGTCTTTTCGAAGTTCTTGAATTGCTGCTTTTTCAGGTTCTCTTAGGTTCTCCCGTGGTCGTGTTGGTAGCTTCAAGAGGATTCCAATGGCTTTGAGTCTTACGTTGTCTCGTACCTCGTTGTTTATGTGCTGCATGCCATCTTCAACACCTGCGATGATTTGCAGCAAAGGTGGCGGAGTTGTATTGAAATTGTGTCCTTTTGACAGAACGCTTGCTTCGTGCTCGGATAGTTGTCTTGATGTTGACGACGCTGTTGGTGGTTTCGCTGTCGTTCCGGTGTTTGTCGCTGTTCTTCAATACTGCGAGTTTACTCTTTAAGGATGTTTGTTTCACCTGGTCTGTGGTTGCGGCGACGTTTCTTGCGAATGTGTCCAGGGACTCGAATACCTCGGGCATCCGGTACTGTAGTTGCCTACGGATGAAGTCATGTTCCTTCTTCCTGATGATGCTGTAGCATTTGTGCACACGGGCTTTCATCAAGCGGCGTTCGGCTTGTGCCGCGACGTTGTTTCCTTCCGGCGTGTGGAAAAGGTGCGTGAGACGTAAGCTGCGTGGTACCACATTGAGGTCCCTGCACGTCTTCGTGAAGGAGAGGTGGTTCTTCTAGAGTTATACATCCCGGTTTAGATAGATGTACTGCTTTGCTAGCAGGGTTGCTTTTTGGCCGTAGTCAGAGCGTAAAGATATAAAAGTAAACATATTTGACAGTAAGTATACTCTGTCAAACATGTTTACTTTTGGGCGTTGCCGTTTTGCGGCGTTTCTGGTGTTGTGGCCTTCTATTTTGTTTTGGTTAACAGCGTTTTATTTTGTTCTTGTGAACCTTTTGTTCGGTCATATGCTTTGATTGATGGGCGCTTAATTCGGCGCTTTTACGGTGTTGTGGCCTTTTATTTTGTTTGCTCTCGTTAACAGCCTTTTGATAACCTTTTTGTTGTTCACAGATATTCAGTTTCGTTTTCGGTTCTGTAGACTACAATGGTCAGACGGACATTGTGAGGCCTTAACCCTTTAATGTCGAATTTTTTCGCGAAATGCGTGCCAAAAATGTGTGTAATTTTTTTATTGCTGAAATAAATTCTTCAGACCATTCTATTTAAGAAAAAAAGTTGTCCAAAATTTTTTTTCGGGACCGTAAAGTGACAAAAAAATCATTTTGTGTTGTTAAATACACATGGTTTATTCATAGTAACATCAAGCAAAATCCTAAGCAAAAACACTTTTACGATTTCTTATAAATAAAAATTATGCATTATAAAAAACATAGCTCACAGACATACAAAAATAAGCGCACCAGAGTACTTTTCCTTTAAAAAATGATTTTCCTCTAACACTAAACACTAGGGGAAAAGTCACCTTAGATCTGATCCGGATCGTCTCACCGCGCACGCTTTCAAGATGTCGCTCCTTCATCATCGTCCGAGCCTGAACTCGTAAACAAACCGCCTGACGAAATGACATCCAATGAATCAGATTCGGCACTTGGGGAATAGTCCACATCGGAAGAATCGCCGCTCGACTCCCTATAGCACCAGAGCAACCGGCGAGCACTTCCTGTAGCCTATAGGCGAATAGCGTGACTGAGCGCACGGAAGAAAACTGTGGGGTTGTGCGCCCGTCCGGAAAACAAAACGAGTGAAAAAGCTATAATAATCCTTCGTCTTATCGCCAACGAGACGGAGTTAGTTTTTCCGAGTTCCCGAAACAGGAAACTCAACCACGGCGGCATCGTTTGTGTAATTTAGCGCCTCCCGAAACAGATGTAATCGCGCCCCGAGGAGCCATAAACGAGAGAGTCACAAGCGCTCACCCCTTCAGAGATTAGAAACCAAAAAGCCATCAGCTTTGCGGGCGCGAGAAGCGATAACCAACGAAGGTACTTCGCCCCTAAAAAGATGAGCCAGCATGGACGACTGCGTGCCGACGAAAAGCGCGGAGCGTAAACATGGTGTGTGTGTTTGTGTGCGTGCGTTCAACGGACGCGAGCCCGGCAGAATTCATGAATCAGTACCCCAAATAGCTCTGCAGTAAGCCTGAAGTGAAAGCAGCGTGAAAAGATATTCTGCGACAGATGACTCGTATATGTCTAGGCCGGCATCCGAGAAATATGTTCTGTTGACCATTTGAGACGCTATACAGACAATTGTGTGCACCACTTGTTTCTGCTGTTTGTATATGCACGAACACGAAATGCCGACATTAGAAATGCGTCGCAAATATTCCCGTAAAGTGTTCTTGCATAACATATTGTAACGGGATGAAGAAGACGACCAGGAGGACGGGGAAGAAGACGACGTGGACAGTCCCTGCTAGCTGGCCACCATCTTGTCAGCCACTGAATGTACTCTGTGTATATATTGTGTAAATATTCTCTCCCCGTAACATCTTTGGTGGAAGGTGCGGGGTATTCTCTTCACGCAAGACGAAGCATCGCAGCGGTCGCTTCGTTGCCTCTTCAATGGCGACCGAAGTCAACACCACCGACCCTGCACCGGCTACTGTGCCTTCTCCAACCAGCCCGTCAACCCTCATTTTGGAGCCCGCGAGAGACCCAGGTACCTTTTCGGGCACCGATGGTGCGGACATGGAAGACTGGCTAAAGACATACGAGCGCGTGGGCGTACGTATGCGACGGGACCCAACGCTCATGCTGGCCAATGTTATCTTGTACCTGAGAGACACCGCGAAGGTCTGGTACGAAACGCACGAGGAGGAGTTGACCAGCTGGGAGTTATGCAAGGATAAGCTTCGGGAGCTATTTGGAAGGCCTGTCGGACGTCAGCGCTCCGCCCAAAAAGAGCTCGCGTCTCGTGCTCAGACATGCACAGAGTCCTACCTCAAGTACATCCAGGACGTGCTCGCTTTGTGCCGCAAGGTGGATTCGCAGATGTCCGAAGCCGACAAGGTTCGCCCATGTAATCAAGGGTATAGCAGATGACGCCTTTCACGTTCTTGTATTCAGAAACTCATCTACTGTACAAGACATCATTGCTGAATGCCGACGCTTTGAGGAAGCCAAGAGCCGCCGCATTCTCCGCCAGTTTGCACGCCTACCCAACACGGCTGCTACGTCCACCTGCGAAGACCCCCCGCCGGCCTTCTACGGAAAGTTCCAGCAACTTTGTCCGCATTGTCCGCCGGGAAACTGAAGCTGCGGCTCCACTCACGTCACCAACCCTCACCTCCGACAACTATCACGCCACCGTTTCCCTCATCCAGACCGTCGTGCGTCAGGAATTGACCAATGTCGGTTTGAGCAACGTCTGCGCTATTCGTTGACCTGACTATGTCCCACCAAGCCCACCTGTCGCTGTCACACCCAACGGCCGTTTTTCTGCTCCCCCCACGTTATCGCGAACCGGCGGAATGGCGCACACCAGACGACCGGCCAATATGCTTCAACTGCGGTCGTGTCGGCCGTGTTTCTCGTTACTGCCGTGCTTGGTCTAACTCCACACCGTGGCCTTACCCTCCGTCCCGTCGCCAACCTGCCGGTAATTCACACTCATCGCCGCAAACAGAGCCGCTAACGTCTGATGCCACTTCTTTGCCCACTCGACTCAGCCGCTCACCTTCGCCGCAACGCCGTTTCTCCCGCTCGCCCCCCATCTCGTCGATCGCCGTCCCCACGCTCCTTCCGGCGCTCACCTCCGGAAAACTGACGGGAGTAGCTCCTAGAGGGGGTGCTGCAACAACGACCCGGTGCCAAAGTCCTCTACTGACCCTGCCCGCACATCGGAACCTTATCAATGTTGACGTGGACGGTGTACCAGTTACGGCCCTAATTGACACTGGCGCGCACGTGTCTGTTATGAACGCTGACCTAAGAACACGCTTGAAAAAAGTCCTGACTCCTGCCCCAACTGTTGTTCTCCGAACTGCCCATGGTGGAACACCTGCTGTGATGGGTGTGTGTTCAACACACATCGGTTATGCTTTACGTCCTGGAACATTGCCCTCACGACCTAATTTTGGGAAAAAACAAAAATGGCGCAAATAATACGGGGACAAAGTGAAGTCATACTTCTTAAACGGCGCCACAAGGGAAGACGAATGCACACGAAAAACAGAGGACACGAAACACAAGCGCCGACTCTCAACTGAACTTTTATTCACATGCGCAGACCATAAATATATACCGAATTCCCCTGTCATGCGGCGCCTCATACATAGGCCAGACAGGAAGGTGTGTAAATGTTCGCATAAGAGAACATGATTCTGGTGTACGAAGCGATAGCCTATCGCATATGGCTGCGCATTGTCAGCAGTGTGGATGTAAACCCCAGTTCAGTGAAACTCGCGTAATCTCACGGCATCATAACCAGACAACTCGAGAGATTATCGAGGCTTGGCACATACAAAAGGAAAAAGAATCGTGCATCAGCTTCCCGTCTGTAGCTTTGCAGAACACAGAAATCTTATACTTGAATGGGTAGAGATTTTTTTGTAGTTTTTTGTTTTTTGTATTTTTTTTGTTCATACCGGTTTTCATCGTTTATGTACGGGTTTGTTATCTGTGTGAAGCCATGCGTGGGTATATATTTATGGTCTGCGCATGTGAATAAAAGTTCAGTTGAGAGTCGGCGCTTGTGTTTCGTGTCCTCTGTTTTTCGTGTGCATTCGTCTTACCCTTGTGGCGCCGTTTAAGAAGTATGAATTCATACCAACTTGCCCAGTTATCAGTCCTTCTAGACAAAGTGAAGAACGGACAGACATGGGCGCCCATGTCTGTCCGTTCTTCACTTTGTCCCCGTATTCTTTGCGCCATTAATTTTTTTCCTGAAGTATGAACCAACTAGCTCAGCAACAAGCCCTGTTGACTAATTTTGGGACTTGATTTCTTGTCAGAACATTCGGCCTTGATCACCTGTTCTGCTGGTGTGGTGCAACTCGCTCTACCTTCTGCTGTTGATCCTCCCGCGTGCCCTCCAAGTCGGCTCTGTTCTGCAGAACACATTCGCCTTCCCCAGCGGACGGTTGCGTATATCGGAGTCTCACCCGTACCACCCGTACCAGACGGTGACTATATAGTGTCTCCCAATGTTGACGTCCTGCTTTCGCACAAGGTTGCGTTTCCGCACACTGTCGTTACTATAACGGACAACGCATCCTGTCTACCGCTAGTGAATTTTAGCCTGTGTGCACAGGTTCTCCCTCGTGGCATTTCACTCGCGGAAATCATGCCGGCGGCAGACTGCCACATTTCAACGCTAGGATACGATAGAGCTTCGTGTGTAGAGAATACTTCCCCGACTACTCCATCAGAACAAGACGCCTTAACGAAGATGATTGCACCTGACTCACCGACCGAACATGCTGATGAACTACGCGCTCTCCTGGAGTCCCTCTGGGACATATTCGACCTTGGCGACCACCCTCTCGGACAAGCGTCGGTTGTTAAACATCGGGTTGACACAGGCGATGCGAGACCAATCCGTTGGCGACCCTACCGCGTCTCCCATACTGAGCGACAGATAATCCAACAAGAAGTTGACAAAATGCTTTCTCGGAATATCATCGAGCCTTCCTGCAGTCCATGGGCGTCCCCTGTTGTGCTTGTTAAGAAGAAGGACAACAGTTGGCGATTTTGCGTTGATTATCGGCACCTAAACAAGATCACCAAGAAGGACGTCTATCCTTTGCCACGCATTGACGATGCCCTGGATTGCCTTCACGGCGCGCAATATTTTTCTTCCATCGACCTGCGCTCCGGGTACTGGCAAATTGCCTTTGACGACATGGACCGTGAGAATACGGCCTTTATCACTCCCGACGGCCTTTACCAGTTTAAAGTGATGCCATTCGGTTTGTGCAATGCGCCCGCCACGTTTGAACGAATGATGGATGCCCTTTTGCATGGCTTCAAGTGGTCCATCTGCCTCTGCTATCTGGATGACGTAATCGTCTTTTCTCCATCCTTTGCGACGCATCTTGAAAGGCTATCGAAGATCTCATCTGTCTTCCGTGAGGCGGGCCTGCAGCTAAATTCGGCCAAGTGCCACTTCGCTCGTCGTGAAATTTCTGTGCTGGGACATCTCGTTGATTTCTTCGGTGTTCGCCCTGATCAAGATTAAATACGGGCAGTGAAAGACTTGCCTGTGCCAACTTGTTCCAAAGATGTTCGCAGTTTCTTTGGCCTCTGCTCTTACTTCCGTCGCTTTGTCAAAAACTTTGCCGACATTGCGCGCCCTCTCACTCAGCTCCTCAAGAAAGACGCTGCCTTCATCTGGGGCCCTGCGCAAGCGGATGCGTTCTCCAATCTGATACGACTGCTTACTTCTCCACCTATTCTCGCTCACTTTTTGACGTCTCAGCTCCAACAGAAGTCCGTACGGATGCAAGTGGCCATGGCATCGGTGCAGTTCTAGCCCAGACACAACAAGGTCGGAAACGCGTTGTTGCGTATGCCAGCCGCTTTCTTTCTCATGCTGAGCGAAAGTACTCCATTACTGAACGCGAATGTCTGGAGCTCGTTTGGGCAGTTGGAAAATTTCGCCCCTATTTGTACGGCCGGCCATTCACAGTCATCACTGATCACCATGCTTTGTGCTGGCTTTCGACCCTGAAAGACCCTTCAGGCCGCCTTGGTCGTTGGGCGCTGCACCTTCAAGAATTCCACTACTCAGTCGTGTACAAAACAGGTCACTTGCATCAAGTTGCCGACTGCTTGTCCCGATATCCTGTCGACCCAACAGACCGTTCTACGGCCACCCTATCTACCAACGTTCTCTCTCTGTCCGCTTTTCACGATATCGGAGTCGAGCAGCGGCGGGACGCCTTCTTGCACGATATCATTCAAAGGCTAACATCGTCGACGCCTGACCCTTCTCTTCGAATGTTTGAGCTTCATGATGGTGTATTTTACCGTTCCAACATGCGTCCTGACGGCCCCGACAGACTGCTCATCATTCCTCCTCACCTGCGTAAGACTTATCTCGCCCAGCTTCACGATATGCTGACAGCCGGTCACCGCGGCGTGTCCCGGACATACGACCAGGCCAGAAGTTCGCCGGCGCTTCTTTTGGCCTGGTCTGTACCGCGACGTCTCCCGTTATATTGCTGCCTGCGATCTTTGTCAACGACGGAAAAAACCTACCACCCATCCTGCCGGACGCCTTGAGCCTCTCGACATATCATCACAGCCATTTTACCGCGTCGTTGTTGATCTCCTCGGCCCTTTTCCTACCTCGGTTGCAGGCAATAGGTGGATCGCAGTAGCAACCGATTATGCAACCCGATACGCAATCACACGGGCTCTTCCAACTAGCTGTGCAACTCATGTCGCCGACTTTCCGTACGCAATCACACGGGCTCTTCCAACTAGCTGTGCAATTGATGTCGCCGACTTTCTCCAGCAAAACGTCATCCTACACCACGGCGCTCCTCGGCAGCTCCTCAATGACCGAGGCCGCTACTTCCTTTCCAAAGTGGCTGATGACCTTCTACGATCCTGCGCAACTAAACACAAGCTTTCAACTGCTTATCATCCGCAAACCAACGGTCTAACCGAGCGCCTCAACCGAACTCTTACTAACATGCTATCCATATATGTCTCCGCGACCATCGCGACTGGGGCACTACGTTACCGTTTGTCACATTTGCGTATAATTCTTCTCGACACGATACCGCTGGGTTCTCTTCATTTTTTCTGTTGTTCGGCCGCGACCCTACGCTACCTTTCGACACACTCCTGCCATCTAGACTAAGTTATACGTCGGAGTGCGCTCGGGAAACAATCACGAAGGCCCAAGAGGCGCGCCAAGTTGCTCGACGTCTACTAGCAAACTCACAGGACAATCAGAGGCGCATATATGACGCCCGCCATCGTGATGTCCACTACACACCTGGTACTCTGGTTCTGGATTGGTCCCCCCATCGCGTCGCCTTCGACTTTCGGAAAGTTACTTCCACGCTATTCCGGCCATTACCGCATCTTACGCCCAATCACCGACGTCACCTACGAAATAACCCCTAGAGACCCCACCGCCATTAGTCCTCGTACTGACATAGCGCATGTCACGCGGCTCAAGCCCTATTACTCCACTGCCTCCTGATTAGCACCGGGTCGGTGCTCCAGCCGCCCGGGAAATCATGGAGCCGGATGAAGAAGACGACGAGGAGGACAGGGAAGAAGACGATGTGGACAGTCCCTGCTAGCTGGCCACCATCTTGTCAGCGGCTGAATTCACTCTGTGTATATATTGTGTAAATATATTCTCCCCGTAACAATATTAAAAGGTAAATTGTACATGTCTCTACCTTCATATGTAAAGCCCTAAGAGACCAAGAAAACTCGGCACAAACAGGTATTTGCTAAAACTCGTGCATTTAAACGCAGCTTTTTTCCACACACGTTCTGACTGAAATGCCCTTCCGAAATACATTTTGAGGGGGGAGAATTTTCAAGTGGCACTTGAAAGATTGTTGTTTTATTGGTCTTCTTCCTTTTTAAATGTGAAGCATTTCATAGCGAATTTCGGCGACTTTGAGCGTATCTATCTATCTATCTATCTATCTATCTATCTATCTATCTATCTATCTATCTATCTATCTATCTATCTATCTATCTACTAAAATTGGTATGGAATAACATGACTGTATGACAAATAGGAGTGACTGGTCATATCATGAAATCATGACGAACTTGTCAGGGAAACTGATTGCTCCTGAGGCCGATTTCTTAACTTGATATATCCGAAAATTCGTACTATGAGACATTTCTGCATGACCAACATAAATGACAGTATATACTAAAATTGGTATGGAATAACATGACTGTATGACAAATAGGAGTGACTGGTCATATCATGAAATCATGACGAACTTGTCAGGGAAACTGATTGCTCCTGAGGCCGATTTCTTAACTTGATATATCCGAAAATTCGTACTATGAGACATTTCTGCATGACCAACATAAATGACAGGTGGTAATATGAAAATCATGACCTGCATGTCATATACTACGTGATTTACACGCCACCCTCATGGCGCGCTGACGGCCGTTTCGCTAGCTTGATATACACCAAATTTGGTATTGCGTGACGTGACTATATGACGAACATAAATGCCGAGTGGTAATATGTAAATCATGACATGTCATGTGCAACAGGACTTGCATGCCACGCTGCCTACGACTTTGTCCTCTCCTGGCCGTATCGTTAATGGGATTTATACTAAAATTGGTATGGAATAACATGACTGTATGACAAATAGGAGTGACTGGTCATATCATGAAATCATGACGAACTTGTCAGGAAAACTATGATTGCTCCTGAGGCCGATTTCTTAACTTGATATATCCGAAAATTCGTACTATGAGACATTTCTGCATGACCAACATAAATGACAGGTGGTAATATGAAAATCATGACCTGCATGTCATATACGACATGATTTACACGCCACGCTCATGGCGCGCTGACGGCCGTTTCGCTAGCTTGATATACACCAAATTTGGTATTGCGTGACGTGACTATATGACGAACATAAATGCCGAGTGGTAATATGTAAATCATGACATGTCATGTGCAATATGACTTGCATGCCACGCTCATGACACTCTCGTGGACGTTTCGCTAACTTGATACACAGCAAACTTCGTATTGAGGGACGTGACTGTATGACTGTATAACAGAGGTGCGTTTACAGAGGAAAGGAGTGACTGCTTTAATAAAGTTTATGCTCATTTGCCATGTGTCGCACCATCTCCAAAATAGTGTAAAATAATCATTAAGTAAAATGTGGTCATCATTAATATTAATTACACTGTACAGTACACAGTCAGCGTAAAGGCAGATTTTCGCAGACACATAATTGGGTGAATCATTTATGTACAATAAGAACAAAAGTGGTCCCAGGACCGAACCCTGGGGGGACTCCGGATGACAGATTCACAACAGACGAGTTTGAGGAATTAAAAGAAACATACTGGGAACGGTTGTTTAAAAAGCTAGCAATCCAGTCAACAAAGGAATAATTTTTAAGAATAGCGTGAACTTTATGCAGAAGTTTAGAATGTGTAACAGTGTCGAATGCCTTTGAACAGTCGATGAAAATTGCCATCAATTTGGAAACCCGAGTCTAGAGCGTGGGAAGTGTCATGAGAAAATTCTACAAGCTGGGTTGTTGTACCAAAAAATTTGCGAAAACCATGCTGAGCATCACTTAGGATGTTATCATTTTCAAGAAACCCCATGATATTCTTAAATTGAAGATGCTGTACCAAGAGCTTTAATAAGAATCTCATGATTCCGCCCAGGAAACTAAAAGTAACGAAATGAGCAAAAATGCGTCTGATGCTATATTTCAACCATTTTGTCTTGTGTGTTTCATACAGGGTCAGCCGCAGCAATATGTGGACTCTCGATTGCCGTGCTTGACATTTTCTTCCCGAGAAAGTTCTCCACGATTCTAGATGTTGACTACGACACACCTTATCGACACGTCGTAGCCCAGGAGTTCACGGACCGCAGCGCTGTTGCTTCATCACCAAAGGCACGTACATTTTTCTTTTTGACATCTTAAAAAATTCTTGTCAAGGTTATCCGCCACGGTAGTCTACAGCTTACGGTGCTCGACCGTAACGCCGTGTACTTAGATTTAGGGGCACGTTAAAAAGAACCAAATGATAAAAAGTTCCAAATCCCACCACTACGTGGTGAGACTTAAGGCGCACGAAAAAACACGGACGAAGAAAAGAGACGACAGGACGATGCGCTTACTTCCAACAGAATGTTTATTACACAGAAGTTGAGCATATGATTTCACCAGCGCGCGCAGGCGCTAGAAGATTTGGTTTTACCGACGAAGCAAAAAAGTTTTTGCATTGATACCTGGGATGGGAATACAAGACTGTGGAAAGGGGAAAAAACACTACACGTTGACACATGCGGAGCCACGCCACTGCGCTTTGTTCAGGAAGCCAATCTCTCTCTTTTTCCGTTAGGTCTACGGATGGCGTGCTGATACAAGTTGCTCCCGCTTTCGCGATTTTGAGGGCCTCGATTATCTCGCGGGTTGTCTTATTGTTGCTAGTGCCGATGATGATGCAGTTAACAAGTGAAGGTGCACAACCGCAAGCTCTTCAATGCTGACTGAGATGGCCTGCTGCAATATTCTGAGAAGCGTTATGATGCTCACGAAGTCTGTTATTTAGGCACCGGCCGGTTTGTCCAATGTACATCTTTCCGCAAGACAGTGGGAAAGAGTACACGACGCCTTTCCTACATGCAACGAATGGGCTTCTATGTTTTGTGGCACATGCAAAGCGGTCCGAATTGTAACTGGCCTTGCAAAGCTTCGAAAGTTTGTTAGGTGCGGAAAAAACCAACCGTACATTAACCTTGCTGGCTACTTTCTTAAGACGGTGCGATATGTCGTGTAAGTAGGGGATGACAGAGATGTTATGCTTGCTAATGTGATCACTGGGGTCACCTGGACACTTGCGCATGCTCCTTTCTAGCGCCTGCGCGCTCTGGTGAAATCATATGTTCAACTTCTGTGTAATAAACATTCTGTTGGAAGTAAGCGCATCGTCCTGTCGTCTCTTTTCTTCGTCCGTGTTTTTTCGTGCGCCTTAAGTCTCACCATGTATCACCACCAACAAGCCCATTCTTACATCCTCCCACCACTACGGCATCGCTCATAATCGTATCATGGTTTTGGGACGTGGAACCTTAGCGATTAATATATTATTTGGAGCGAGCCGAAAGGGCGAAGCCAGAGACGCTGCAGAAAACACGAGTTCGCGCTATTTCCTAGCATTGCAGAGTTTGAAATAATGCAAAGTAGTCTCTCAGCGCTATGTTTTGTGCTAAAAAAGAAACATAAAAGAAATGACTCATCTGACGATGTATCGTTTCTGTTTCACCCGATCTCGTGTCTTACCTGAAACGTCCTACCTATATTACTAAGTAGAAAACTGAACTTTTCAGCTTAGAAATAATCACATTGTCCCACAGAACTGAAAACAAGCCAAGTAACCTAAATAGCTTGCACCTTGCTTAATAATATATTTTTATTCAACTACAAGCGTGACACCAATCACCAGAGGCAAAAAAAAAAGAAAAAGGAGAATAAAGAGACCCGTTCCGTTTCCTTTCTGTTTTTCCCTCTGATTGTGCTTCGTCATACAGACTTTCGAAGTAATTTACGAACTAGCCCCAACAACAAGTTATGCTAAACTATTTTATAGTCTATTGTCATGATAGATTCTGCCATGCAAAGTAGTGGTTTTACCCCATCTAAGACGTCGTCTGTGATACGCTTTGGTTTTGAATTCTTGCATACAGCTCACTGTCCCATTGCATTTATTCGAGATGTCACGTGGTCGTGACAGTGAAGTACACAGAACAGGAGTCGAAGAGGATTGAACTCCTTATTGGGCGAGCTTTCGCCCAGTAAAAGAAGCAGCACTCTTAATGTGACGCAGCGGCGATCGCAATCGCCGTTTGCCGAAAAACTGATTGACGTCGAAAGCTGGTTGATGCGCTTGGTTCGTCGGAGTAGGTTCAGTATAATCGGTGAGGGCGAAAAACATGAGTGGCTTCTACAATTTCGTCGATATAGGCGACCGTGGTGCCTTTGTTCACGTGCTTGTACTCGTTTCTCAAATTCGTGAGCATCACTGTTGCTTTCCCTTCAGGCAACTCGGTTATTCCTCTTGCGACACACATGCCGCGGTTTATCAGTAGGTGCTGGTCGCCTTCAACGACACCTTCCAGGTCTGCTGACTCTTTAGTGCCGACGGAAATGATGGCGCTGGAGCGAGAGGGAAGGGTGACTTGGTCTTCCAGCACATTCAAGGGGCGCTTTTCTGGCGGCGTGTGCGGCGGTAGTGCTTTCTCTGTGGGTAGTTTATTGACTCTGATCTCAGGGCGATGACTGCATCATGAAGCCTTAAGAAGTCCATACCAAGGATGACATCCCTTGAGCAACGCTGCAGGACGACGCAGTTCGCGGGATAAATCCGGTTGTTAATGGTGACTTTCGCTGTGCAGATTCCCCCCAGGCGTTACCAGGTGACCTCCAGCAGTCCGGATTTCAGGGTCTTCCCAGGTGGTCTTGACTTTCCTCAATTTCTCGGCAAACGGCCCACTGACGACGGAGGTTCCGGAGGGTAAACTTGAACGATTGCCGGGCCCGGGCCGAGAATCACGGCCCGTGATTTTCTGATTCACGGTTCTTCTTCCCAGGCGTCATTTTTGACGTGACGAAGTTTTCACAACTCTCGACACAAATTAGAGGGATGGAATGCGCTTTAGCGCAATCCACGCAGCCCTCACAGATCCGCTCTCGGACGCACCTCTCGGAAGTCGTGCATGAACTCTGACCACGTATTAGGTTTCGTGGGGCCACCCATCGAACGCACGTGTGAAAGTCGGTACGAAATTAGCGCGTTGTTGTCAAACATGTAGACACGTTCACCCGGAAGTTCAGAATCGTCGAGTTTGTTAAGCTGTCTTGTTACTGGACATATTGTCCAATTTCTTTTTACGCTCGCATGTATTGGCAAGTTCGACTTGTTCATCAGCGCGATGACGTCACGACTCGCGGCTTTTCCGAGCAAGTGAATGCGCTCCGCCAAGGTCGACACGTGGAGAATATCTCCTTTGGATTCCGCCGGGTTCGCCTTTTCTCTGTGCGTCTCGTCTCCAACCAGGCATTCGTGCTGGCGCGTTTGGCCCATGTCACCTTACAAACTGAGAAGAGCAGCGCAATCTCGGGTTGCGTAGGGCAAACGTAAGGCAAGCGGAGACGGCAGAAAGTAGGGATAGTAAAATCGATGAATTATTAATCGATGAAAAGTGTCCTGCAAAACATTTAATCGTCATCGATGTTCAGCTTCCATTTAGTCGGCTTAGTCGATTACACCTATCCCATTAATGGGTTTACAGATATTGACAGGAGTGACGCGGAAATACTAAAAGCATGCTAGAGTGCTATTCTCCGGAAGTGGCATCTGCCGGAATCGTGTTGAATGAAAGCCTAGGTTGAGTACCTTTTGGCTATGGATGTGCCACCGGTTTCTTATATCTTAGAGCCGACGTTCTTAAAATGCCGAATTATGTAACCGATTTGTGCCTCCATGTTTAGCAATTTACATGAGAGTTTCCAGATTTTCCGAGCTATACATGCCGTACTGTGATGCGATGTTGTCACTGATTCTTGTTTTGCAGGTCGCAAGCTCGTCGGCTGCGTCAAGCAGTCGAACAGGAATTGTGAATACAGCTTATGAAGACAGCGACGACGTCCATGAAATGCGCGCCGTGTCACTGCACAACTTTGGCAAGGAACGACAGCGCAGCTCGGCGCCGACAAGGTGAGTATGTTGGCATCTCGCCGTAATGGCGTCCAGCAATTTCGTTGAGAGAAAACGACGAGGTTGAGCCACACAACATGAGCGCGGTTCGGCCTGAGCCGTTCTCGTATTCCCGCCTTCTGCGTTCGTTGAGCAAAATGCTTTACTGACAAGTCATCCTTCTGCATTGCCAGTAAAGTCAGCACTCAAAGAACACGCCCGCGCGCTGCATGTGATGTACACTTGATAGAGGCATGACGCAGACTTTGGGAAATCTAACACAACCTTCGAGACTCCTCTAAGTCAAAGGCCTCACGGTGACTCGTTGACTGGCGCTAATAGACAAGGAAACGGGAAGACAAGGGCACCGGCGCTCACACGTGTAAAATTCTTAGGCTCCGGTTGCCGAGACAAGTGCTGGGCAGTATCGAATATATATGTACCTTAGAAACTATCTTAGATACTATTTGAGTATCTTGTATCTGTATCGTGATACGTATCACAATATCTGTGTCAGTATCTGTATTTCCAATACAATAAATATTATACCATGTATCTTAAGATACAAGATGCATCGATCCCAACACCATCGTGTAAAACAAACGCCAGGCCTGCGGAAAGCGCAGCACGGACACAGCGAAAGCTCGAAGAGCGCCATTTCTAGAACCAGCTGCAAACTCTCTTGGCGCTACTAATACAAGTACGCTTGCAAGGTACCCATTACGCCATTAATTGAATGGGTGCCTGATGAAGATGAAGAATTATGCCTGAGCCTTTTGTAATGGGTTGGAAACATTCAACGACCCACTTGTTACGCAATTCATATTGCGTGACGCCTGGTTACACAATTCGTATTCTGTGAAGCCCGGTTATCTTACTCTTCTAACACGCTATATTACGTATGTGAACGCGGTTACTTCCCGACATAAAGCTTGTATATGGCTTTTCTTACGCAGAAATTTGGAGCACCGGCATGGTTCTCTGGTAGAATACTGGGCTGCTACGCATAAAACCCAGGTTCGAACCCCGTTCCATCCTAGATATTTTTTTCATATTTCGTCTTTTCTTTTTTCTTCTTTGGCACGACAGTGGTTAGAGACACCGGCGATGGCGGCAGACAACTACGGCACCCTTGTTGTGATCTCATAACAGCTTCCACTGTAAAATAAACATTGGCTGAACTCCGCTTCTAAAGTTGATACCGCGTCACTAAGCAACCTGAATAAAACTATATAGTGTGATATTTTTTTCTTTCCACCAGAGTCACTCAGTAAGGGCAGGTGATAAGGTCTGAGCGTCCCTATTGGTTGAGGCGAGTCACGTGGTGGCGCGCTTCTCAAGTTGATACCGCGTCACTAAGCAACCTGAATAAAACTATATAGTGTGATATTTTTTTCTTTCCACCAGAGTCACTCAGTAAGGGCAGGTGATAAGGTCTGAGCGTCCCTATTGGTTGAGGCGAGTCACGTGGTGGCGCGCTTCTCAAGTTGATACCGCGTCACTAAGCAACCTGAATAAAACTATATAGTGTGATACTTTTTTTTCTTTCCACCAGAGTCACTCAGTAAGGGCAGGTGATAAGGTCTGAGCGTCCCTATTGGTTGAGGCGAGTCACGTGGTGGCGCTCACTGCATCTCGAAAAATGCAAGCGAGCGAAAGTCTACGCCCAGCTGAGCTTTGTTTTTCACAATTTTCGTTCTTTTTAGCTGCGTCAGTGTCATGACACTTGTTATTAGTTACCGTCCTCCGCCACGCATACTCCAATGCATAGGATGTGAAGTGCGCTAATCCTGATGCCGCTATAGTGAGAATGTCAAAGTTTATTTTGCGTGGTGCTTCGTTACAAAGTCTGAAGAATGTAAGAATGGGGTTGCATTGCTTCTCGCGGTTTTCACACTCCAGTGATTCGAAGGATCTCGTCGATTTAAGTTCGAATTACACGCTATGAAACTGACTTATACGCAGATAAGATTCCAACTAGAGCCCCACCGGAAACGATGCGAAATCTAATAGAACAAACATTTACCCAAGAGAACATATCTTGGCGGATCGTTCCTTTCGTAGTCCGTGATCACATGTCTCCTAGGCGACACTCTTCAAAACTTTGCACTGCTCCCATGGTGTCATCTCTCGATACTTCCCGCTGTCTAACTCACGGCACTACATCGTTAAACAACAAGTCTTTTCTGGCTGACCGAACCATACTATCACTTGAACAACATAACTTCTTCGCTACACTCACTCACTCACTCATTCACTCACTGACATCCCGTCGCCGCACGTTTATATTGGCTCAGGCCCGGTTTGTAAAGCTTAGAGGCGTCTCTTGTACGCGTAGTACAGTGAAAGTTTAGGAAAGAGTGAGATCCCTGTCGCATTGCCCCAACCTTGCGCGGCAGCTAGGCTGTCTCGGCGTACGCAGTCTCCGAGTGTGTGGGGGGCCGCGCTGTCGGCGCCTGTTGATACTTCTATTTTTTTTCTTGCGATAGCAATTATATGGACCGTCTCGGCTGATTTTTGCCGTCATGTCCCGTATATATATATATATATATATATATATATATATATATATATATATATATATATATATATATATACGGGACGGGCGCGCGGGCGTCTACCCCCCCACGAGACAAAGTACGCGAGCGTGAGCATCGCGACGAGCGAGGAGCCGAGCTAAAGCTCCGCCGAGCGCGCCCTTTGCGCCATCTCGCTGGTAATGCCTTCTTGCCCCGTACATGTATATGTATCTATGTATTTCTAAAAGCCACAGAAAAATAATTCAGAAAAATGTTTCCGACGCGCGGCATTGAACGAGGGAGTCTGGTGGACCAGACTTTGACAAAGTCTGGTCCACCAGACGAAACGTTAGTAGGAATATACAGTGCCAAACCAACGAAAGTCGTATTTTCTTTCTTATATATATATATATATATATATATATATATATATATATATATATATATATATATATATATATATATATATATATATATATATATATAAGTAAAAGCCACGAAGGAAAATACCCGCGGGTAACAGTGCGGGAGCGGGGGCGACAAACGCCGCTGAAGTGAATATCAAACGAGCCGGCCCACCTACATCGCTCCGAGGCGTATGCGATAAGATCTCCCCGCCTCTTCGACGAGCCGGGGAATGCTCAAGGAGAGGAAACGCCCCGCGTGTCTTTAAAAAGCGCGGAAAGGCGCGAAGGGGGGAGGGGGTGTCCCTCATGCAGCCACTGCGACCTTTGGTTTTACAAGCGTGGTCGTCGCTCGCGCACGCGTTATCTCGCAATCTCAGCAGCCGACAGCGGGCGATGAACGGTGTCCCTGGAGCGGCCGTATGCTCTTAAACAAGCATTTTGTACAGTTGCGTGAGATCGGATCCAAAAGAGTTAGCTGCCAGCCTCACTTAACATTAAAATTTGTTGCTATCGCATTCACTGCTGCACCCTTGCGGTGAAACTGTGACTTTTTTTTTATTCTGATAACAATTATACGGACACTCTTGGCTGGTTTTCGCCGTCGGCGTCGCCGTCGCCTTCTTGCCCCGTACATGTATATGTATCTATGTATTTCTAAAAGCCACAGAAAAATAATTCAGAAAAATGTTTCCGACGCGCGGCATTGAACGAGGGACCTCTCGCACTGCAGCGCGTGGCGCTAACCACTGAGGCACGAAAGCGCACGGCATTCAACGTTCAAACGGCGAGCTATATATATATATATACAGCGTGTTTTCAGCATTACCAGCGAGATGGCGCAAAGGGCGCGCTCGGCGGAGCTTTAGCTCGGCTCCTCGCTCGTCGCGATGCTCACGCTCGCGTACTTTGTCTCGTGGGGGGGTAGACGCCCGCGCGCGCGTTCAAACGGCGAGCTATATATATATATACAGCGTGTTTTCAGCATTACCAGCGAGATGGCGCAAAGGGCGCGCTCGGCGGAGCTTTAGCTCGGCTCCTCGCTCGTCGCGATGCTCACGCTCGCGTACTTTGTCTCGTGGGGGGGTAGACGCCCGCGCGCGCGCCGCTTATCTCGCGGCGGGGGAGAATTCTAGGTCTTGTGCTTTCGCCGGAACGATTGCGTTGTAGTTACCGAGTGGTCGAAGGTCACTTCGCTCGCTGCAGTCCCCCCCGTTTGCGAAAAGAGCATGCTTTCTCAAACAAAGCGAAGTAACAACTGTGACACGTGTTATTTCGCGCTCGTCTGTACCTGTGAATACGTTTCGTGCGTCGTTTTTGTTTGAGCAGCGCGTTAAAAGGGAACTCCGGCGATTTTTCGATGTTCACCGATTTCAACAAAATTTTCAACATATGTTCTCTTCCGTACCCTGATAATATGCGCCAAATTATATAACCGTACGTCACATAGTTTTTTAGAACAGAAATTTTAAAATTGGTAGCCAATTCCGGAACGAAGCTTGTAAACGCGGGCCACCCTGAGTATGTGACCTAACGTGCCTACTCCTTTCTAAGCCCGCCTCACACAGTAGACGCATGCATCGCGCGCTTTCTGCTACGAGGCGACGACGACGCGAGCGCAGTTGTTCGGTTTTGTCAGCTGCATAGCGTGTTAGTCGTCATTGAGAACGGGTCCTACAGTAAGCACGCACAATATTAAGCAACGAGGAGATAGTAGCACGCACAATATTAAGCAACGAGGAGATTGATGCGGGGCATGTCAGCTGCTTCACGCGCCGGCGGGTTGAAATCAAAAGGTGATGCTTCCGCGCTCAGATAGTAACTGTAATCATCGCTGAACTCGTCACTGGTAAGTTCAGACGGGCTGGCACAGCTTGATTACGCTTGTGATGACATCGCCAGCTTGCTTTTGGTGCGATAAAAGAAGCATGCGTGCTATGTTTACACCCTGGCCAGCCGTGGCGGCCTGTAGCGTATTCCATGACGTCATCGCATACCCAGTACGGAGCAACTCCCTGTTTCGGTTTCGGTTCTGACTCATTGTTTATTGCGTATTTAAAATTATTGACGAGTCTCTCAGCGAAATGAACCACCCTAGCTGTTAAAGGACTGTTAATACTATTTGAAAACAGCATTATCTCAATATTGTCGAAAATGCACCGGAGTTCCCCTTTAAGTGTCGAGCTGTGAACGTTGTTAGTTCGCTCTCGTCCTGTGCGTGTTGTTTTCGTGCGCCATGTGTAGTACGTGAGCAGCGCGCTGAACGTTTCGACATGCTTGCCATTCGTCGCTTGACATTCCAATTTGTTGCTATCGCATTAATTGCTTCGCGTTGTGGCGAAACTGACTTTTTATGCGCGCGCCTTGTTGCGACTAACCGTCGGCGCCGGGGTTCCAGGCCGTCGTTTGAAATCGGCGACAGCCGCCTGATTAAGCCCTCGCACAGTAAATCCGTGCATACTGTGAGACTAACTGAAATACTGCGGATTTTGTCGTAATGTGCTTGACCTCTTATCAAGTTACGTGGAAGATCAATTTAAGGTCTTAGCGATCAATATCACAGCTTCTTCAACATAAAAATATCGCAGCCAGAGCTTCAAAAGGCTAAGTATTAGGCCTTCTTCTTTTTTTATGTAAATTATTTGCGACAAATAGGCGACTGCGCATGATTACTGATGCATGCAGACGACGCATGCATTATAGCAACTGCGGATAACATTACTGAACTTAGATGTAAAGCAAATCTGCAGTTAAAGAGTACCTCATGCTTGTTCCTGCGGTAAAAAATTAACAACTAACATAAATAAAAGAAAAAACAGTGTATTTCAGTCTTGCTACAAAATAGTAAATACGGCACCTTTAAACATGAAGATAAATAACAGTTCAAGAGAACAGAAGATTTCTTGCAGATAGTTTGGAGTAATTATTCATAAACACCTAGAATGGGAAAAAAATGTTGCCTTTGGCTACAGGTCCGACAATCGTTTCTGATCTGTGTATGTCACATGAAATAAACACGTAGATTTCATTTGATTTCAGTCAGTCAACGTCGCTATGTGCCTTCACATTTCAAAATTCTAAGCATCCTCCGCAATTATTAGTGTAACATGGCAGCTTGATTGAATTTTGGAGTTCAATAGTGTTTAAAGACGTCTATAATTAGACATCTTCAGACATGGAATGAAGATGGAGCCATTGTTTCGACAGCTGTATCCTTCTTGGTTAAAGAAGCAATCTTGTTCGCTGCCAGGTTTTGATGTAACTCGTGCCAGTGAGCGAGCTACTAGATAAGTGTACAAGGGCCTGTGTCATTGCGTGAGTGGTGGAAACAATTAGTATTTGCAATGCCTGTCGGCCTGCCCATGAAAATGTGCTCTAGACACAGATTTGGAAAAGAGCGCCAAGTCGGGCTAGTTGGTTGACGTAATGGTTTAACTACGCTTGCACAAACAAGGACACGGAGAAAGTGAAGGACAGCACGTGCGCATACTCACAAAAGTGCCGCAATACACGAGAGCTGCACGAGCCCTATGCGATTAAGAAAACACGTGTGTGCGTCCGCGATCCGTCGATGCTGCTTGCCGACTTTGAAGTGCAATACCTAGAAACTAGATTGAGACTGAATGATTGAAGCAATCACGTGACTATCTTTTGCCAACGACCTCATGCTGTCTTTTCGTGTATCTTTCACTCAATAAACTTTTAGTTGCGCGTCTGGGCACGTGCTGTCCTCCACTTTTTCTGCGTCCTTGTTTGTATTAGCGCAGTTAAACCATTGCGGATGGAACACAGATTTGTGCCTGGTTACCTCTGTGTCTGCGAGTATGTTTACATATGTTTATGAGTGCGCATACATTTCGTTGCAGACGGTCCAGCTTCACAGTAGCGACATCAAGAGACGTGAACATCGACCTGCAGTCGGCGGCCATGTGGTGACCGGATTGGCACGCCTCTTCTCGAGCAACGTCTGCATTGCTCACGCTCAATTCCGCTGTGCGGGATGGGGCTCCTCGAAGCCAAACGTTCTTCGTGGCTCTCAACGAAGGGCTGTGATCTTGTGTTACGCCGTCAACTACTGATATTTGCTTCTGAGCGTGCCACATCGTCAGCATACGCTGCTGCTATTCAGAGACATTCGTACAATTGGCGCCGGTCGATGCGAAAATGCATAGACTTGGAAAGAAACGCAGAGCTTCTCTCATCAGTGTCAGTAACTGCAGTTTTCTGCTGACAAGAATATTGCGCGATTGGCCGTTAAAGTCACATGCCGTAAATACGCCTATCAACGCTTCTCAAGAAATAGCGCAACAATCTTGTGAGAAAATCATAGGCTCCTGGTAGCATATTCTGCAGTGGGAAGCACTTCACACCGCACACGCGTTTTCAATCTCGTTGCCGGTAAACAACATGATGGCACACTAGTCATGCGAGAAGCGCGACAGAATATTAAGATAGTGGTGAAGCCGACGCCCAATTGCGCATGTCGAAATCAGTGGTTCTTCACTATGATACTCAATAATTATGTGTCATGTGGGGAATGTACTTGACGCAACTTGAAGAACATATAAAAGTCTTCGGCGTTTTCTATTCATGCAATTTTTAATGTGCTTGGCTTAGACCAGTGCGTTACCTTTTGACGTGATTCCCACATGATTGGTTTAGGCACGAGAATTCGACTTTAAGTGTGCAGATTCACATAGCACAGGCAGTAGTTTAGATTGTTTTGCCATTTTGTGACGGCTGTAGTCTAAGCATGTTACATTTCCGGTGCCATCAATCATGCGTGGCAGGGACGTTATAGTATTTTAACTCATGATGCCAGAGGATTCCAAGTTTCTTTCGTTCTCATAATATACACGATCTGACAAAAATAGCTAACTTAGGCGTTATATTTTACTTTTCAACGTCTGGTCTGCGTCTTAACAGTAAACTGGTCCCTATTATAAGGTGGGGATATCACCACACTATCGCATTCAAGGCGCGCTGGTTCGCAGGTTGGGGAAAGGCAGGCAGGCAGTCGCTTCATTCACCGGACACGAAAGATTCCAGGTCGCGCAAGGCGACCACAGAGTCGCCAAAAGCGATCACCCTGGAAACAATTCCTTCACTCAGTGCGCTTTACCACGCGCTTTCATCGAAGAAAGCAGTGCGCTGGTAAGACGCACAGGCGACGGCACAGCAGTTTCGAGTAGCATGCCCTTGGACAGACGTGTCTAGTGCCACCAGAAGCGACTGCAGATGTGATACTCTAGTCGGGCTGCACCGTCGGATACACGCGTCACGCCGGGCTCTGTGGCTGGTCCATTAGATATATATGACGAACTCTTCAAGCGCGAGCATGGCAAGTCGACTCCGCCAAGTGAGCGCTTTTCATTTGTGTGTTATGAAACAAGTGCTTTGTGATAAAACTGAAATAAACAACAAACAACGCCAATCACGATTCTCATTGCATTCTGTTGTCGCATGCACGTTATGTCAATTGCTGAAAAAAATATGACGCTGCAGAAAAAAGTAAGTCCTACCCCTTATAGAAAATGTGAGCAAATATTGAAACACCTTTGCTTAATGTAGAGTGGTAGAGTGAATGTAGACTCAATGTGGAGTGGTTGGACATTGTGTGGTTTTTGACATGTTATTACAGTCTATGTTGACAGTTTTTGAATGTGGACAGAAAAGTTTCACTGAAATAAGTCGTTAGATGTTAAGTCGTGATCGTATGTGTGTCCTCCCCGATAGTGCAGTAGCTACGGTGATTGGCTGCTGATCCGAAAGTCGCATAATTATGAGAGACGCCGTAGTGGAGGGCTCCGGAAATTTCGACCACCTGGGGTTTATTACCGTTCACCTAAACTCTAAGTACACGGGCCTCAAGCATTTTCGCCTCCATCGAAAATGCGGCCGCCGCGGCCGGTATTCGATTCCGCGACCTGCGGGTCTGTAGTCGCGCACCATATCCACCAGACCACCGTGGCCGGTAACGCTGTGCAATGTCAGTACACGTTTAAAGAAATCAAGATTGTAAAAATATGTGGAGTCCTCCTCTACAGTGCGCCTCATAATTATACAGGGTACTTCAATAATGCATGTTGCTGGGCGAGTCGCTCGTACATGATTAAACAAGGTGCTGCGCAAAGGAGCACAGGGACAAGAAAGTGAACGAGGACGAGGATGGCGATTCGCAACATTTTTCAAGTTGTGTGCCACCCTATGTTGCCAATCGCCATGGTGTGCCGGTGGTCTTTTCTGCCCCACGCAAACTGGCTTCACTATGCCCCCCGCATCGCCTCTGCAGATAGGAGCGTGCAAGTTTGCACTAAGAGCCACGCCACTCAATTCGTCGCGTGCTCGACGGGGGTAGTCTATGAAATCCCTCTGACATGCGGGAAAGTATATATCGGCCAAACGGGTCGGTGTATAAATGAAAGACTAAGGGAACACCAGCATTCCATAAAGAACGGACAAGGTTCCAATTTGCCTCTTCACTGCAGCGCATGCCCTTCGGCTGCTAGTGGCAAACCGTGCCAGCCTTTGCTGGCGTCAACGAAAATCTTGAGGCGAAATCCGGACCAGTTCGCACGTGAGCTTGCCGAGGCTTTTTTCTTCATTATGAAAAAAGAGACATTTGAGAGAGAGAGAGAACTCTTTATTGAAAAGCAGAGAATTTAGCCGGCATATGCAATCGCTGACTTGCTACTCTGCGTGGGGAAGGGGATGGGGGGACTGAAAGTAGGAAGAGGGACATTTGCGTCAGTGATACCTCCATCAGATTGTATAATGAAAGCAGGTTCCTCGCATGCGCATTAATGAATTTGCAGTTTGTGTCGTATAAATGTGCATTTTCTTTTCAATAAAACCCAGTCGCGAGTCTCCGCCCGTCCTCGCTCACTTTCTTGTTCATGTGCTCCTTTGCGCAGCACCTTGTTTAATCATTATACAGGGTGTTTCAAGAAATATGTCCGCTATTTTTGAAAAACCAGCAAAATGCGGTATTTGCTCGCTGTCTTCACAATTGCTTTCTCTGTAGCAGCAGGCATCTTAAGATGGTTGAAGACATGATTTGGGACAGTAGTTAAGAAAGTTAAATTAATTAACTTTTTAATTAGCGGAGTTAGGTGGTTAAGTCCAATGGGAGAATTGAAGTCCTTCATGCAAAGAACTCATTTCAGCCTTGAGACTTCGAAAAAGCGGCCTTTATTAAATATTGCGGCGTAATAAAATTCAAGCAAATTCAATGGCGACACCGAAACCCAAGCACCGATGAGCACAACAAGCAGACGACTAGAATAACGTCACTGTTCAAGACAACGGTTACAGAGGTGGAGTGCTTCCCCGTTCGCTAACGTATGTGCGTCATGCGTGCCACTACTGCAAGCGCAGCCCACACAATCGCACCAAGAAGTCGGTTGATGGTTGATATAATGACGGTCACTCATAGTGGACGTCTCAGACCAATGTGGCTGTGCTGCTCATCCGCTATCCTCTGTTCTAAAAACGAAACTATGCCCTTCGCCGTCATCTGGCCCAACGCGGATCATTGTCTCAGAACACTGGGCAGCTACGTCACCATGTAGGGTGTGGCAAGAAGATCTGCAGTTGAGCGGAGCTGAGTGCAGCGGCTGGTCGCAAGCCACTGCTTTTTATGGCTAGATCTGTGTAACCGCATTATGTAACCTGTTGAGACAGAGAAGGGACCGACACCCGCGTTGCCCTGGTTGAACGCTTCTTCATTTCTTTTATTGCGTGCTCACGTGCGGCACCGCCCTGCGCTCGCTTCTTCGCGCGTCTGGTGCGCAGCATAGGATTTCCCGCCAACGTTTTCTCGCGGTAAACTCAACATCCTCCTGGGGCCGTGGCTTGGTCGCTTGCCTCCAAAGGGTACAACAGTTGAGCGGCGCGACGAACTTCCTGGCCGTTTGGGAAGGCGATCTTGAAGTACCTCTCGAAGCCGTCCCTGCCTGGAAACGCCTCGACTACTCTGCCGAGCTTCCATCGCAGCGCTGGCTCGTTGTCGTTCCTAACAACCACCAAGTCATCGACGTGCAACTGGGACGAAGACGACGGCTGGCAGTGATGGGCGGAGCGCAGAAGTAAATATTCCTTCTTCCACCATGTCCGCAATCGGTGCAGAAGCTCGTCTCTGTATTTGACCCCCCCTTCGCAAGTCATGTGCGGTGGAACTAGGCAAACTGCCGCTTGTCCTTGCTGGCAGTCCCACAACACGCTTGCCGGTTAAGAAATGCGATGGCGTCAGTGCCTCTGCATCATCGGCGTCCTCGCAGAGTTGGGTCAGAGGGCGGCAGTTGATGATCGCTTCCACCTCCGCCAGCACAGTGAGCAGGTCTTCGTAACTGAGGCTGCTTCGTCCAAGGCAGCGCTTGAGAGCATCTTCATGTGTCCGTATGACTCGCTCCCAGAAACCTCCCCACCACGGGGCTTCTTCGGCGATGAACTTCCAATAGATTCGGCGGGTACTTGCATGGTTTTGCACGGTCTCGCTGAGCAGGAATCGCAGTTGCTTGGAACAGCTGCGAAAGGTCTTGGCGTTATCCGAATAAACGGTAGATGGAACGCCCCGCCTAGACGTAAATCGGCGAAAGGCAAGAATAAATGAGTGCGCTGTCATGTCCGAGGTTAATTCTACGTGCACTGCCCGTGTCACCGCACAGGAGAAAACGGCAATATAAAGTTTCGCCGACTGTTGAGTAGAGCGGTAGTACAGTGGGCCGCAAAAGTCTACTCCCACGACGTCGAACGGTGATGCCTCGGTTATGCGATCTTTCGGTAACGGTGCAAATGGGACCGACGCTGGACGCAAACATCGGCGATGACACGGCAAGCACGAGTGAAGCACCATTTTAACGGTTCGTCTGCCCTTTAAGATCCAAAACCTTGATCGGAGGTCCAGAAGCATAACTTGAACTCCGGCGTGTAGAATACGGACATGCGTGCCGGATATCAGCAGCCTCGTAAACACGTGGTCGTTCGGTAATAGGATTGGGTGTTTAAGCTCCTCTGGTCCATCAAGTTCCTGTAAGCGGCCTCTAACTCTGAGCAACCCGTTCTGGTGAGTATCCAGCTGTAGGGTCAGAACACTGGAACCTGATGGCAAAGGCTGGCCCGCCTGACGCGTAGCGACCTCTGCTGGGAAGGCGGTTTTCTGGACAAACTTGAGCCAGTATCGCTCCGCGTTATCTATTTCCAGGGACGTAAGCGGTCCCGACATGGATGGCTGGTTTCGGGAGGCGTTGCAAACAAACCTTGAAATCCAGGCGGTTACTCTGAGGAGCCTGGAGAGTGAGCTGTACTTCTCTAGGTCCAGTAGTGGTGTCGGTGGATGTATGGGCTGCGGTGAGACTGCGGTGTAGCACACGGACGGCAGTTCGCTGTTCAGGTCTTGCACCGTCAGCGCAGGGCAAGGATTCAGAGGCCAGATGCATTCTGGTTCGGCCAACCAAGGAGGTCCACTCCACCACTTCCGTCTCTTGTATTAGAACCGTTGCTGATATCCCGCGCGTCAAAAGGTCTGCTGGGTTGTCTGCGCTCACGCAGTGCTGCCAAGTGTAGCCTCAAGTCAAGGTCTGAATCTCTTGCACACGGTTGCTTACGAAGGTCTTAAATCGGTGAGCATCGCCAGAGACCCAGTGTAGTGCAATCATTGAATCCGTCTAGAAGGAGGCAACACAGGATGAGAACTCGGGCATATTCTGGATGTAATGCCATAACCTCGCCGCTAAAAGACACGCAAGAAGCTCTAAAGGCGGTAGAGATATTGTCTTCAGTGGTGCGAGGCGAGACTTGCTCATGAGGAGTCGCACTGTAAAACGGCCGTCTTCTAGTGGTTGGCGCACAAACACGGCGACTCCATACGCATGAGCGCTGGCGTCAGCAAACAAGTGTACCGTAGCGCGTCCATGATCTTGCGATGCAACTGCAAGGCAGCGTGGAATGCGAACGGTAGACAAAACAGGCAGTTCGGACACCCAATTCTTCCATAATTCCTCAATGTCAAGTGGAAGAGGCTCGTCCCAGCCGATATCTTGTCGCCATAGCCGCTGGAACAGGAATCGTGCGGTCACGTGAAATGGAGCGACATAGCCTAGCGGGTCGAATAGTCTGGCGAAGGCTTGCAAAACGGTTCGCTTCGTAGATGGTTGGGTTGAAATGAATGCGAGTGCGGGTTGTGTAGTGATGATGATGTCATCTGATGAACGGTCCCAAAGTAGACCAAGCACCTTGGAGTGGGAGCTATGCTCGGTAACATTCTCGAGTGAGAGGCCATCGTTCAAGAACTGGGCGCATAGAAGACGGGAGTTGGAGCATCACTTTCTCAATTCTATTCCCGCATCGGCAACGATAGCATTCGCTTCCCTGTAGATCTTCAATGCCTACTCTTCGGAAGACGCACCTATGATTAAGTGGTCCACGTAGAATGACCGCTGCAGACGGGCGGCGATGTTCGGGTGTTTCGTCTTCCATGTTTCGAGGTGGTGCTGCAGAGTTGCTGACAGCAAGAACGGGCTAACAGAAGCTCCGAAAGGGACCCGGGTCATGCGCCGCTCGACGATTGTCGGGACGGGATGCTCAGATGTCGGGGGTTGGTCAATCCACAGGAAACGAAGCGCGTCTCTGTCTTCCGGTGGGATGCATATCTGGAGGAAGGCCTTTCGGATGTCTGCGGTAAGAACTTATTTGCTGCTCCTAAACTGCAAGAGCAGCTGCAGGAGTTCAGGACCCAGCTTGATGCCTTTATTGAGCATGTCATTCAAAGACGTCAACGTGGCTTTTTGGGCTAGTTGGTTATACGATTCAAAATGGGGCATAGCGCTAATACACACGGACGAGCAAGATACAACAGGACAAGCGCTAACTTTCAACTGATTGTTTATTTCGGAAAGTAACGGTATAAATAGATCCGTATGCAAAAGGTCTTCTCATCACACATGAAAACGTGCCGCATCAAGAAAGGCCAATTCATTTTCAGTAAGCGCCACCGACGGGCAGCTGACACAACTATCACCTGTGGGTTATATAGGAATGCCGATAAGACTACGAGAGAGATTGTTGAATCCGCCCTGATCACCAGGACAGGTGATAGTTGTGTCAGCTGCCCGTCGGTGGCGCTTACTGAAAATGAATTGGCCTTTCTTTATGCGGCACGTTTTCATGTGTGATGAGAAGACCTTTTGCATACGGATCTATTTATACCGTTACTTTCCGAAATAATCAATCATTTGAAAGTTAGCGCTTGTCCTGTTGTATCTTGCTCGTCCGTGTGTATTAGCGCTATGCCCCGTTTTGATTCAAAGACGGTTCACCGTATTCGTGCGACGAGGCGTCCAATACGACACGGACCTTTGTAGTCACGGCCTCGCGTCGGACTACCGCGTGATGAGGCAAGTAGTAGACGGTCTGCCGAAGAGGTGCTGACGGCGCTACTCTTTCCGCATGGCCTTCCTTAAAGTACTCGCTGATGGTGGCATGGTACTCCTGCAGAACTTCTGGGTGATGCTCGAACCACGGAAGCTGACGCTTGAGCCTGGTTTCAGCCACACTTTGGTTCGTACAAGACGTGAGACCTGGCGTCTTGATCATCAGCGGTACCATATAGCGTCCTGCACTCTTGCGTACTGTGCTACGAAAGTGGAGGAGTGCTGGGTGCTTGCTAGCGTCGTCTTGTGCAGATCTCACACAGAGCAGAGATATGACGTGCTGAACATCGGTCGGACATAATCCAGGCTATGGTTCGGCAACTGCGTGCCATGTGCCCTTGCCTCCCGCACGTGAAGCAGCTGCTCTTGCTGCAGAGACGTTGGCGCTTTTCCTCTGCTGATAGCGCGGCCCGGCAATCCCGCGTGACGTGTCTTGAGATGCCACAGAGGGGGGCATATTGTCTGTCCACGCCTCGAATCGGCACCTGGCGATGATGACCGTGCTGTCAGTGCTAGGGCAGATGGTAGATGATGTGGTATCACGGTGTCGGCAGCCTTGCGGTTCGTTGACAGTCTCCCTGAAGTCGTTTTCTCGCGGGACGCCGACTCTCCTGTCTACTTTCGACTTCAACTTGAGGGAACTTCAGGATTGGCTTCACTTACACGTCTTTCGACTGTACTACAGAGTCCGCGACATCTGTGTCGGTTTTCATACGCTTTCGATACTAGATCGCCAGGTCCTCTGGCAATGAGCGCATCAGAACCCGGTGCAAAACAACCGCGTACTCTGAGACGGCTTACCAAGGCTTTCCAAACATCTGGTCCTGAACTATATTTGCTCGTACAGGTCCCGCAGCCTTGCTACTTGAGACGATGTCTCGATTGGTTCGATGGCAAGAAGGCTGTCAATGTGGTCGTCAATGAGGAGTTCTTTTCTGCCAAACCTTTTGGTGAGCACCTTGACGGCGATGTTGCAGTTCGCTTCTGTGAGGCGTATCCCTTCAATGGTCCGCTTCGCAGCGCTGGCCAAGTACGTCTTCAGGTACTTGAACTTCTCGATACCGGTGACATCGGGGTGCGTGTGGATGGTCGCCTCGTAATTCTCCCAGAACCCTTGCCACTCACTGTTCTCGCCGCTGAATACGGGCACTTGAAGTTTCGGCAAAGCAACTCGCAAGGCCGGTGCTCGTGGCCTGCTGCTGTAATCGGCGAGGTTTGGGCCAGTGGTTTCCGAGCGGGCAGCTCCCATGGAGTTGCTGGAGCCATCACTCGTACCCGCATGCCTCGGCTGGTTGGTTTCGTTGATGGTAGAACCAGCCGGTCCACGCGCGTTAAGCGCAGATCGAAGCCTGCTGATGACTTTTACGATCCTCTCATGGTAATCCAAAGCGCCCACAATTTCCGCGTCAAACTCTTCACCGTCGAGGGCGTCGGCGATCTGTTTATCCAGTTCGGTGAGAGCTGTGTCTTTGTCGCGAAGCCCATCGATACGTTCCTGCAAGTCGGCGGAAGACGGTAATGTGTCTTGCAGGAGGATCTCGCTGGCCTCGGACAGGAGTCGGGTAGTGGAACCGCGAAGGCCGCCTCGATGTCTGCGTAACTTGTCCATCCTTGTTACGGGATCGTTGCGGAGGATGTCGGCCTTCTCCCGGCTTTTCGGCACCAATAATGTTGAGACAGAGAAGAGACCGACACCCGCATCGCCCTGGTTGAACACTTCTTCTTTTCTTTTATTGCGTGCTCACGTGCAACCCCGCCTTGCGCTCGCTTCTTCGCGCGCCTGATGCGCAGCATAGCGTTCCCCGCCAACGTTTTCCCGCGGTAAACTCAACATAACCAATATATGTAACTGAACAAAAAATGTAATCCTATTATTGTAAGTGCTTTACTAAATTAATTAAAAGTTTGATTGCAAGTTTTGTCGTTATCTGTCAGGAACGAGGCTGTGCCTTGACTTCGTCGAGTGCTGTTTTCCAGGCCTGATGAGTGAAAGGCAAGGCTTCTACGCTTCGGACGCCAACGCACAAAAGGCAATACTTCTACGCTCCGAATGCCATTGCACGCTTGTGGACGTCAACAGAGCCTGTCGGACGCCTACGCAACGCACGCCAGCTAAGGGATACGTCATAACGGCAAGATATTTCGCTACTTGTTCACGACAATCGCCATCAGCAAGCACGGTGCACGCAACAGACGTCCGAGCTCCCGACGCACAAGCAACGCAAGGTGGGCTCACATTACGATCGACGATCCAAACGCGCTTATCGAGCACACGCGTTGAGCTGGAAGAGCACACTGTATAAACGGTCGACGCCAACATGAACACGAAACTAACGCCCGAAGCAGCAGGCGCTGGTGATGTTATAAACACTAAGACCGGCGCTCGACCGCGGCGAGCTGCTCCTCTTTCTTTAAGGTATGTTGCCACCTTTTCGGAAATCTTTTTAGATTTTGATCCTAAACTGATTGTTTTGTATTGGCCTTAAGAAGGCCTGTTGAAAAAGGCACTTAAAGAATGTTAGACAAGAAAAGTGCTACTGATCACAATTTAATTACGGAAATTACCCAAAATATGTCCATCACGCGAAGAGTGATAAGTACTGATCCTCTGATACAAAACGAATATGGCTTGGCAGAAATGTAGCTGTACGAGGGCTCACTTCGGTCGCAAGGAGGCAGCTATGAAGCTAGAGCGGGCCAAGGTCGACGCCGAGCTCGAAATCCTTCGTCATCAAAAGGAAGCAGCTGCGGCAGAGGTGCATTCTGGTGCTCTCGAAGCAGCCCTAGTCCAGGATGGCGGGGAGAGCTTGCACGCACTGCCGCTATTAGATCCCGATCAGCGCACTGCGGATTACGTACAGAGTCAAGAGGCCGCGCACGCGCCAATGCATCGAGATTCCGAGCTTCATACTGCAGGCAACGCATCCCGTGATGACCTCAACAGCAGACGGAACGACGGTGTACATGTTCATGAACACCAGACTGTCCTGCAGGGTAACTAGCTGTCCGTGAAAACTCCGGCCTCAAGTGACGCAAGTTCCGATCTGACCGGAATACTGAAGTTCCTCAGCCGAAGAGACCTTCTCGCTACGAGCGTCACTAAATTTGATGACTGTCCGGCCAACTTCCGAGCATGCAAATTATCATTTAAAGCAACAGCGCGTTGCCTTGAACTTTCTGCTCAGGAAGAGCTTGATTTACTCATTGCTTGGTTAGGCCCGGAGTCATCAATTCAAGCTAATAGGCTAAAGTCAGTGTACATACACGACTTCGAAGCAGCGTTGAAGGCTGTCTGGAATAGATTGAACGACACCTTCGGTAGCCCTGAAGTCGTGGAAGATGCGCTGATGAAACGCTTAGAAGCTTTCCCAAGGTTATCGCGAAAAGACGATGTGAAGCTTCGAGAACTCGGTGACTTGCTACTTGAACTGGAGGCAGCGAAAGCGGACCCGTACTTGGCAGGACTGAAGTACTTTGATACTGCGCGAGGCGTGAACAGCATCGTCTTAAAGCGCCCACCGGGCCTCCAGGAGAAATGGATGACCGCAGGGTCAAGGTACAAGAAAGAGAACGACACGGCGTTCCCCCCCCATTTTCTTTCTTCTCGAAGTTCGTGAGAAATGAGGGTGAGATGAGGAACGACCCTAGCTTCTTTATACGTACAAACGATGCCTAGCCGGATCACCATCCGAAAAAAGGAAAACAGGTTTCGAGATACTCCTGCGGTGCAGCAGTATCAGCGAGGAAAACCGAAGCAGACGTCATTCCAGAAACGAATGATACGGGGCCATTGAGCGTCAACAGTGTTAAGGAATCAGGGGGCTTAAACAAGTGGTGTCCATTCCACAAGAAACCCCGTGCCTTCGAAAGCTGTCGTGCGTTCGCCAAGAAAAGCTGGGATGAGAGGAAAGATTTCATCAAGAAGCAAGGAATTTGCTTCCGTTGTTGCAAGTCGACAAGCCACATTTCAAGGCAATGTGACATCCCTTTGAAGTGCTGGATATGTAATTCGACTAAGCACCACACAGCGCTTCATCCCTCAGACACGAGCACCTGTAATCCATCTGGAGCCGCGGAAGACGAGGCCAACGCTCAAGAATCTTCAGGGAACGTCACCACCACACGTCCTGAAGTATGCAAAAGTGGTGATGAGAGCAAATCGTGCGCAAAGATCTGCCTTGTGAAGGCAACTCACAAGTCTCAGCCACTCAGAACGGTCAATGTCTATGCCATTTTGGACGACCAAAGTAATCGGTCGCTGGTGAAATCGGAGCTCCTGGACGTCTTCCGTGTAGAGGGGTATCCGACCAACTACACCTTGACAACGTGCTCAGGAACTACCGAAGTCACCGCAAGACAGGCCGAAGGATTCTCAATGCGGGGCGCTACAGAAGATATCAGCCTTGAGCTTCCGCCATTACTGGAGTGCAACGACATTCCTGACAACAGAACTGAAATACCAACTCCTCAAGCTGCCAAATGTTGCCCACACCTGAGTCGCATAGCAGACTATATTCCTCCTGTGGATGCTCGAGCACAGATATGGCTTCTTCTTGGTCGGGACGTTATTGCAGCACACAAGGTGCGCGAGACACACAACGGGCCACGGAATGCTCCGTTCGCTTAGAAACACTACTTCGGCTGGGTGATCGTTGGGAACATTTGCATCGGCCGCACACGGAGGCCAAGCACTGCAAGTGTTCTGAAGACTCATGCGTTGAGTAGTGGTCGACCATCCATCCTAGAACCTTGTGAATCTCACTTTACTGTAAAGAAGAGCAGAGTTCTTCAGCCTGAAGGTGGACCATGGTCTGGGTCGAGTGCCTTATCGGTAGCGGAAGTCACAGACAGGTTTGCCGAAACGCTGTTCGAAACTAAAGAAGGCAACGAACTTGCACGGTCCATAGAAGATAGAAAGTTTCTTGAGATGATGGATAAACAGTTCATTAGAGATCGTTCAAACAGCTGGGTAGGTCGTCTTCCATTCCGCACGCCAAGGTGCCACCTTGCGAACAATAGGCAGCAAGCTTGGTCTCGCCTCCTAAGTCTGCGTCGCACATTGTGCAAGAACCCCGAAATGAGGGAACATTTCGTAGCTTTCATGAAGGACTTATTCTCAAATGACTACGCTGAGGTAGTTTCACCGCTCGCTGACTTGAGGGAATGCTGGTATTTGCCCATCTTCGGTGTCTACCACCCGCAGAAGCATGGGAAGATCACGGTTGTGTTTGACTCCAGCGCGGAGTACAAGGGAGTTGCTTTGAAGAATGTCCTTCTAACAGGACCAGACTTCACCAACAGCCTCATCGGGATGTTGCTGCGCTTCGGAAAGGCGCAGGTTGCGGTGATGGCGGACATACAGCGAATGTACTAGAACTTCTTGGTCCGCGAAGATTATCGCGATTTCCTCAGGTTCTTATGGTTAAAGAACAATGACATATCGGAAGTTATTGTGGAATGCAGAATGAAAGTGCATGTCTCTGGAAATAGCCCATCCCCAGCCGTAGCCTTGTATGGGCTTCGACGAACAGCCCGAGAGGGCTCACGGGTGTTCGGAGAGAAGGCGGCGAAGTTTGTGGAGAACGATTTCTATGTCGACGACGCACTGAAGTCCGTTCCCATGGAGGAAGAGGCAATCGAGCTGCTGCAGAAGGCGCAAAAATTGCTAGAAACGGCCAACATACGGCTACATAAGATTGTATCAAATAATGAGAATGTACTTCAAGCTTTTCCCGTTCGCGACCGTGCGGCAGACCTTCGGGAAATTGAATTCACCAAAGACACATTGCCTGCGGAACGTAGCCTAGGGTTACTTGGAATGTGCGCGACGACACGTTCCTTTTCTGCACTCCACCTGAAGACAAACCGTGCACACGTCGTGGTGTTCTCGCAACTGTCAACAGCTTGTATGACCCGTTGGGATTCGTGGCTCCAGTGACTGCACGAGCCAAAGACTTTCTACGTGAGATAACAGCCGACGGATATGACTGGGACAAACTCTTACCACTTCACAGAGTGCAAGAATGGGAAGACTGGAAAAGCTCTATTCAAGCGCTGGAGAGTCTTCAAATCGGAAGACCCTATGCACCGATATCAGTTTCAGAGGCTGAGCGCAAGGAGATCCGCATTTTCTGCGATGCATCAACACAAGCTGTCGCAGCCGTGGCGTACCTAAAGGTCACCGACAATACAGGAAGACACCACGTCGGATTCCAAATGAGGAAAGTAAAGTTGGGCCCCCTAGCTGAGCTTACCGTTCCGAGACTGGAACTGTGTGGGGCGGTACTCGCAGTTGAATTGGCTGAAGTCCATCAGTGGCTACTGGATCTTCAACCAGACATGCTGAAGTTCTACATCGACAGCAAAGTCGTATTAGGCTACATACACAATGAAAAAAGGAGATTCTACGTGTAGGTGGCAAATAGGGTACATCGAATTCGCAAAACGACGACGCCAGAGCAGTGGAACTACATTCACACTAATCAGAATACTGCAGACCATGGTACAAGAATGGTCTCGCCGACGAAACTCGGACACACATCAAGGTTGAATGATGGTGACTTTCTTCGACAGGATGAAGAAACTGTGTTGCAGCCGTCGACTTTCTGCTTGGTGTCTCCAGATGAAGATAAAGATGTGCGCCCAGAAGTTAACACCTTGACAACATCGGTTGTGACAAAACAGGGACTTGGGGCTGAGCGATTCAGCAGGTTTTCGAGCTGGCAGAAACTCGCCCACGCCTTCGCGTTTCTTTTGAGAATTCTTCATCGTCTTAAGGGTGACGTTGAGCGAACGAATGCGGTAGAAGATCTTTCCACAGCAAGAGAGACTGTTTCGCGCCGTTCAGCAAGATCCCTTTTCTGAAGAGATAAGCACCCTTGAAGACAAACGACCTGCTTCCAAGAGAATTCCACTTGGAAAGCTGGATCCATTTCTTGGCGAGAAGGGCCTTCTACGCGTCGGTGGCCACTTGCGCAGAAGTGATCTGCCGGAAGACGAAAAGCATCCTTTCATCATTCCAGGCCGGCACCACGTTACCACGCTTCTCATACCTCACTACCATGAACAAGTACAACATGAGGGCAGACAGTTCACGGAAGGAGCAGTAAGATCAGCAGGGTTGTGGATTATCGCTGGCAAGAGATGCATCACATCCGTAACAACAAAATGCATCTTGTGCAAAAGACTTAGAGGTCGACAACAGGAACAGAAGATGGCTGATCTGCGAAAGGACCCACTGACCACCGATCCCCCATTCACCAATGTTGCAGTCGACGTTTTTGGTCGATGGATGGTCGCTGACCGCCGCGCAAGAGGCGGAGGATGGGAAAGGATGATAGGGATCGCACGTCGGATCTTCGATTCGATGCTGCTGCAGTCCCACGCTCATCGACTAACCCACGAGATTCTGATTACGTTCATGGCCGAGGTTTCCGCTGTAGCGCATCACCATCGCCATTCATTATCATCATCGTTTACCAACACCGCGCCGTGCCTCTCGCGCAGCTCATGCAGAGCTCGAGGCGCGAGCAAGTTAGAACGGGTTTACGCGCCTGGCGGAACTGGACGCCGGCAGTTGCCGCCGCTCCGTTTGGCCTTCGCTCAATAAAGTGGCGAGACAGCGGCATGGCCACGTTGGCCGCCTTCACGACGACGTCTCTCGTCTCTGTCCATCGCTACAGTGGTGACCCGGACAACACGCCTTTCGACGAGCGGCCACTGCCATGTTTCGACGTCCCTACCCGCAAGTGCCGCCGTTCAACCCGGTCTACCCCCAAGTATGGTTTAAGCAGCTGGATGCCATTCTCATGGTGGATGGCGTCACCGCACAACCGGAGATGCACGCCGTCCTGCTCGCGGCCGCGTCGACATCCAGCCAGCAGCCATACGACGACCTCTGCACTGCGGTGCTGGCCTTCTACGGAGAAATCTATCGCCCGCTTCCGATGAGCCGCGAGTTCCGGGTTTACCATCCATCGACTAGAACTCTAAAAGCCAGCCCGCAGCTCTCCCTATACTACGACTTTTCTTCCCCGGCTACGACTCCTTCTACCTCGGGTCCGGACACAGGAACACCCATTCCTGCGCCCGACCACGACGACCAGGTAGAAGACGCCCCTGCGTTGACCGACCTTCCCGAGGACCTTCCCGAGGGTCTCCGAAGGTACGAGGGACCGTCACGCATGGCTACCACTCGCCCGTCTTCCCCAACCTCGACGGCTCGGGACACCTCTGACACATCAGACTCCACGACGGCAACCTCGCCGCACGCCCTGGAGTCTGCCAGACATGGTCACCGACCGAGTCTCCTTCGACCAACCGAACCTTCCATCGGCATCAACGCTCTGCGCGTCTTGCCAACAATGACCACCATCGACCTCGTAAACAACCACAGCAGAGGTTCGCACCCCTCACCAGCCACGGCCGAACGTGCGGGATGTTGCAACCATGACGGAAACTCTCGAGGACCGCTCATCTGGCTCGCCACAGGTACAGCAGACCACGTGTGCCCAACTAACCACGCAGCCAGGCAACCAGCCTGCCGTGCCGCGTACATGCTCCCCTGATCTGGCCCCCCCAAGATTTTTCGGTGACTGCATTTGACACACCTTCCCGTCCCTCTTCCGTATCCAGTGCGCTTCCTGTCGAACCCAAGATCCGTTCTCACGAGCAACTGCCGCTCAAGAGCAATCGACCGAACACTGGGACGACGAGCCTGACAACTGCAACAGCACCGACTCCCTCCCCCCACGTGCCGCCATCGCTCGGGCCAGTATGGAAAGTTTCGACGTCGCATTGACCCACAGGCAGTCTCGCTATTGAATCGGTCCATAGCCACTCTGCGCGCAAGCGTCAGTCGATGGCCGCGCTCGTGCAGGAAACACCAACTCCTTCCGACAGCTTGCCTTCGTCACGACTCTCGCACGCTGCGCAACTCCCAGAGCCGCCCACCAGAGACCCATTGGCTCCCGATGGTCCCTTCACGTTAACGACCTGGACTTCCACGGACACTTTGTTTCGCGCTATGTACACTTGTATATGCGCCCCCCATAATTTTGTATTACGGGTTCATTTCTGCGGGGGGAGTAATCTGTAGCGCATCACCACCGCCATTCATTATTACCATCGTTTACCAACACCGCGCCGCGGCTCTCGCGCAGCTCATGCAGAGCTCGAGGCGCGAGCTAGTTAGAACGGGTTCACGCGCCTGGCGGAACTGGACGCCGGCAGTTGCCGCCGCTCCGTTTGGCCTTCGCTCAATAAAGTGGCGAGACAGCGGCACGGCCACGTTGGCCGCCTTCACGACGACGTCTCTCGTCTCTGTCCATCGCTACACCGCAATCATAAATGCTAGGCCCCTCATTCCCCTGTCTTCTGATCCGGAAACGCCCGTAGTTTTAACCCCAGCGGCAATCCTGCCACAGAAGTTGGGATGCACGACGTCAGGTTTGGAGGACGTCGCCATTGGTGACCTCTACAAAAGCGAATGGCCTAATGTCCAGAATCTAGCGAGACAGTTCTGGAAGAGATGGCACACCACCTATTTGACCGCACTTCAACAATGAAGAAAGTGGCAAATCAACCGACCAAACCTCAAAGTCGGCGACTTGGTGTTGCTCAAAGATAAGCAAGCCGTTTGTTTTGAGTGGCCACTCAGCGTGATCGTGCAATGCCTACCTAGTGCAGACGGCCATGTCCGGAAGGATGAAGGGAAGACGGCAAAGAATGGATCCGTTAGGACGTTTGTTCATCCCATATCAGATGTTGTGCATATGATGACTCCATGAAAGGATGGTGGCGCCCACAATGTGAATCACCAGACGGGCATTGTGCTGCTCATCCGCTACCCTAAGTTCTGAAAACGAAACTCTGCCCTTCGCCGTCATCTGGCCCAACGCGTATCATCGTCTCAGAACACTGCGCAACTACATCACCGTGGAGGGTGCGGCAAGAAGATCTTCAGTTGAGCGGAGCTGAGTGCAGCGGCTGGAAGCAACCCACTGTTTTCACGGCTAGTGCTATGTAACCGAACTATGTAACCAATATATGTAACTGAAGAAAAAGTGTAATCCGTCTATTGTAACTACTTTACTGAATTATTTAAAAGTTTGATTGCAAGTTCTGTCGTTATCTGCCAGGAACGAGGGTGTGCTTAGACTTCGTCGAGCGCTGCCTTCCAGGCCTGATCAGTGGCAGTTGCGCTCTTCCGCATTTCGGTTCGGTTTGGCCGCTGAATTTGGGAGAATTTCATTACTTCGCAATTATTCCTACAGGCCGCGTTTTCGAGATCTCAAAGATGAAATGGGTTCTTCGCATGAAGGACTTCAATTCTCCCATTGGACTTAACCACCTAACTTCACTAATTACAAAGTTAATTAATTTAACTTTCTTAATTACTTTCCCAAATCATGTCCTCAACCATGTTAAGATGCCTACCGCTACAGAAAAAGCAACTGTGAAGACAGCGAGCAAATACCACATTCTCCAGATTTTTTGTAATGATAGTGGACACATTTCTTGAAACACGCTGTATAATAGTATCGCTCTTGTCTCACTTTATGCGCACCATTAAAAATAACCTTTTTTTTATCATGATCACATTGATTAAAGTAGCTTAGCACTAGCGCCCGAAGGAAGCGTGGAGCTGGGCGGCCTTCTTTGTTACTAGGTTTTCCTGTTTCGTTCTACTTATTATTTTTTAGATATGAAGCATCTTATGGCGAAGCTTAATCCTGAGGTCGTGGTGGTGGTGTGCGGCGTGACCACCCTTACTGAGCGTGCGCATACCCTTTAAAAAAAATAAACATAAAAAAATCTCCCCCCTCTCTCTCCTCTACGCATCCCTCCCCGCGGCAAGCACACCCTCACTGCGCATGCGCCTCTCCTCCTCTCTCCCCTCCTATGCTCCCCCCTCTCTCCTCTAGGCAACCCTGCCCGCGGCGTCCACACTCCCACTGCGCATGCGCGTCCCCCCTTCTCTCTCCTCTCCTACGCTCCCCCCCCTCTCTCCTCTAGGCATCCCTGCCCGCGGCGTCCACACTCCCACTGCGCATGCGCGTCCCCCCCCTCTCTCTCCTCTCCTACGCTTCCCCCTCTCTCCTCTAGGCATCCCTGCCAGCGGCGTCCACACTCCCACTGCGCATGCGCGTCCCCCCTTCTCTCTCCTCTCCTACGCTCCCCCCACTTTCCTCTAGGCATCCCTGCCCGCGGCGTCCACACTCCCACTGCGCATGCGCGTCCCCCCTTCTCTCTCCTCTCCTACACTCCCCCCTCTCTCCTCTAAACATCCTTGCCCGCGGCGTCCACACTCCCACTGCGCATGCGCGTCCCCCCCTCTCTCTCCTCTCCTACGCTCCCCCCCTCTCTCGCCTCGCGACGCAGGCAGCGTCTGCTAGCGAGTTTCTTGGTTGAAAAAACCGACTGCTCGCGCTGCACAACCGTTCACTGGCCACCCCGTATATATGGCAATGGATCTTGACCTCCAAGGTGGTGCCGGTGGGAGATTTGTCCTGTGCGTTGTTGAACAATAAAAATTCGCAGCGTGCGCGTTAACTAAAAGCGGAGTGCGGGTCTCTGTGTCCAGTCGGAGTCTTCTGTCTCTCATTGCCCATTAGCAGCGATTGGCATGTTCCAGTAGGAAACACTGCTCCATCACTGCCTGCTTTGCGCCTCCCCAGTTTTCTCTCCTGCGGAACGCTGCGATGAGCGCCAGCGTCAACGCCGCCGCCAGTGTAAGCGTCAGCGCCCGCTGCTTCGCATCTACACATGGTTCCCTTTAGCGGGAGATGGTGTAATTTTTTTTTCATTTTCGCTCTTTCCTGTGTTCTTTCTGGCTTTTTCGTCTTTGTTTACATCTGTTTGTGTTTATGTGAATTTCTTTTTATTTCTCGCTCCTTCTCTTTATTCTTTATTTTTCTCTATCTGTCTCCATTTCTGGCTTCCTCTTTCTTTCTATCTGTTCTCTACCCTTTCTTTCTCCCCTTTTGTTTCTTTCTATGCTACCCTTTACTCTCTCCCCACCTCCTCTTCCTCGCATCTCTCATCTTCACCCTCACCTCTTTTCTCACCCCCCTTGTATACTACAATATATCTACCTTTTCACAGACGGCTCCCTGGGCACCACCACAATAAGCTCTGAGCTGCGCTAAATAGGCGCGGCACCCCAAAAATGCACCGTCAAGACCGTGACGTCAGCCTTTGTACTTCCGCGCGCAGCCAAGCATGGTGGCGCTTTTTCTCTCTCGTGAAAAGGTCTACACAATGCTAAGTTATGCTGTGCCAGCGTGCCTCGACAGCCGAGCAATTACGAAGTCCGCCTTCGGATCATGGGTACTTGGGTTTGAGTCGCGCCTCGTCCAGCAATTTATTTCGCCACTTTCGCTTTCTTTCTATCTAGTTTTTTCTCTCTCGTTTTCTGTACTCTTTCTCTCACCCGTTAGAGTTATTGCAGACCACGCCGGACAAATCGGCGCATCTCTTGTGGGAGCGAAGTAGAAGAGCATGAAGAAAGGGCGCACTGGTTCATGATGGTGATGCTCACGCACCGCTGTTAAATTTGAAGCGGCTTCACTGTCTCAACGTCGCAAAGACTAGTCAAACGGCGGAGCTGGCGGTATCATATCGACATCTCGTTGAAAGAGCCTCACGCTTGGGCGAGTCGGTGTGGATCCATTGCAAAATGTTAAGAAGGTTTCGAAAGCGACGGGACCAACAGAGGCAATGATCGCTGACTTCGAACTAGTTTGATTTCGATAGGCGTTATCGTGATGCTCGCGCCATGGACAGATGCGCAAATGACCGGTTCCGCTAGCATCACAATAATGTGTGAAACAGAGTGCAGGGGCCCATGGGCATTTATTGTCCTAACTGTGCGTCCACATCCCGTTTCAGTCAGAGCAGAGTAGTGCCGAGGCAAAGCGTTCGTCTAACACACGAAGTTATCGAAGCTCAATTGAGAGATAAGCTGGGTGAAGAGTGTGTTAGCGCACCCTCTATTTCGCTTTCAAATAAAGAATTTGATTACCTGGCTGAGCTTTCGGACATATGTGGTTGTACGCTCGAAGCACTTCAGATGATGTGGCAATGATGTGAGCACCTCTTCTGTTCTTGTCTCTCACCTTCTCCCTTACCTCGTGTAGATACACTTTTATTGCGATAGGAATTATATGGACAATCTCGACGGGTGTTTGCCGTCGCCGTCATGTCGCGTATAAAGCCCAAATTTGTAAGGTCCCCCAGCGCATCGTACGTTCGACCCGCGGGTGATAGCTCGAGAGCGGGGCCGATGAACGCTACTGAAGCGGAGATCAAACAAGCCGGCCCATCTTCGCCGCTCTGAGGCGCATGCGATAAGATCCCCCCCGCCTGTTAGACCGGAAGGTGAATGGTCAAGCGGAGAGGAAACGCCCCGCCCGTTTCTATTGAGCGTGAAGAGACGCGAGGGGGAAAAGGGGGTGGGGGTCCCCTCGAGCAGCAGCGACCTTTGATTTTACGAGCGCGGTCGTCGCCGGCGCACGTGTTATCTCGATAAGTCGGCAGCCGTCAGCGGGCGGCTCGTGTGCACTTCTACGTGCGGCGCTCTCAACACGAATAGTGTCCATGGAGCAGCCGTATTCTCTTAACCAGCGTTTTGTAGAGTTCCGTGAGATCGGATCCTAGAGAGTTAGCTGCGAGCCTCATATCGTATAACATTACAATTTGTTGCTATCGCATTACCCTTGCGGTGACACTGTGTTTTATCTACTTTGATTCATTTAGATTTATGTCGCTACAACTGCACTAAAGATAAAAACTACAAATAATGTCCCTTCCTTGTCTTTGCTGTAAGTTGGTTTAATTATGCGGTCTCTAAGAAAGAGACGAGGCGTTGATACATTACCAACCGCTTGATATAGACAACTTCTTCACTTTCAGTGGACCAGAGGTGAGTAGCGGGGCTTGCCCAAAATACGTGGCACATACCCGCCAGGCTAAAGACGGAAAAGCGTGTTCGCGCGCATTGAACAAGTTCACATTTGTGAGGCCACCGCTGCATCCTTCGATACCTCGACCAACGAATGATGAGAATCCATGCAACTGTGATCGTTTGCTAAGCTTCTTATTGCGTAACGAATTCATGTTATGGATGCGGAACATGCAAGGTAAATAATTTCGTAGTTCTTTCAGGACAGCATGAGTGACTAAGCGGACACGGCGTCAGCGGCGACTGATTCACCAAACTGCATTCTCAAGAGCGAGATGTGTTGGCGCACGCTGACTCACTGCTGCGGCACCTCGAGCTACTTCGCGTCTTCTCGGCAAACTGAATCCGAATCGGGCTTTTCAGGAACGCGCCCTTCTAGAGACTGTGTGGTATTTTGTGCAGGAAGGATAGCCTTCGTTTGCGCCTGCTGCAATCACCACCGTCTTCTTGGCCGCCATTTGGAATTTTTAGGCGGGTGGTTAAATCACATAATTCATATGCTAGTGCTGAAAAACCACGTGGCAGGAAAATTGATCTCAGACCTATTTTTCGCACAACTCTCACCACGTGGTTTTCTGGTCGCTTAGCCGGCGAAGCCAGCGGATTCCCGGAGAGTTTTGTAGCTTCCACTCCCTTTGAGGCTAAGTGCATATGCACGTGAACTCTTCCACAGGGGCTAATTATACTGTGTGTGATATCGAACGCGACGTTCAACCGGCACCAAGAACGCAGCGCTCCAGAGTACGCTTGTGCTTTCTCTTTTGGCAAGCTAACAGAGGGGCTAGCTCATTGTTGAAGTAACGGAGCGTGCGTCCGTAGCCCGAAACTGCAGCCGTGTGAGAAACGACCGTTTTCGCCGGCACAGCCACGGCTGCTCCGTCTTCAAGCCTGCAACACATAAGACAGCAAGCAGCGGCAACAGCAAAGTCTATCAGAAGAGCGCGAAAGAAGAAAAAAATTACACCATCTCCCGCTAAAGGGAACCATGTGTAGATGTGAAGCAGCGGGCGCTAACGCTTACACTGGCGGCGGCGTTGACGCTGGCGCTCATCGCAGCGTTGCGCAGGAGAGAAAACTGGGGAGGCGCAAAGCAGGCAGTGATGGAGCAGTGTTTCCTACTGGAACATGCCAATCGCTGCTAATGGGCAATGAGAGACAGAAGACTCCGACTGGACACAGAGACCCGCACTCCGCTTTTAGTTAACGCGCACGCCGCGAATTTTTATTGCTCAACAACGCATAGGACAAATCTCCCACCGGCACCACCTTGGAGGTCAAGATCCATTGCCATATATACGGGGTGGCCAGTGAACGGTTGTGCAGCGCGAGCAGTCGGTTTTTTCAACCAAGAAACTCGCTAGCAGACGCTGCCTGCGTCGCGAGGCGAGAGAGGGGGGGAGCGTAGGAGAGGAGAGAGAGGGGGGTGACACGCATGCGCAGTGGGAGTGTGAACGCCGTGGGCAGGGATGGGTAAAGGAGAGAGGGGGGAGCGTAGGAGAGGAGAGAGAGAGGGGGGGACGCGCATGCGCAGTGGGAGTGTAGACGCCGCGGGCAGGGATGCCTAGAGGAGAGAAGGGGGGGGAGTGCAAGAGGGGAGAGAGGAGGGGAGGCGCATGCGCAGTAAAGGTGGGCATGCGGCACACCACCTCCACCACCGGATTAAGCTTCGCCATAAGATGCTTCACATCTAAAAAAGGAACGCAGCAGAACAGCTTCCGATCCCGACTGGCCGCGGCGGCGAAACTCACTACACACCTGCTGTGAGAGCGGCGGGCAGGATCAGGTCAGCGCTGTGTTGCGTGTCGAAAGCCTCAGAAGCAGCGTCGTGGAGAACACGTGAAAAAGGAAACGAAAAAGCATTTTGTGTTGCGAGAGAGATGAGCCCCCCCCACGTGAATTTTTTTAGCATCAGCTTGAAACTTTCCTGGCGATCTGCCAACGTTACGCCGATCCTGCCAGCAGAAGCGAGGTCATCGCCTCGTGCCCCCTTTGTGAGACAAAGGCACATAACTAAGGTGCAGAAACAGTGTTAGGTCAAAGACTTGTCTTTGTCCCCACTCACCTAAAAACGCCGCGAACCTGATAATGTAGCTGACTTAGCTGGTTGGTTATTCAGAGTGCGCTGCGGTTGTCCATAAAGAAAGTCACCCACATGGGCGAAACTATCTAACAAGACCTCATATAATAAACAGACAGTACTCTTCAGGTCGCCATTTTTAACTTCTTTAATGTCTTCACGTCACCCACCCCCCCGTCTTTTTAACATAGATTCTGTTGTCTTCTTCCTCAACTCCTTGAGATTGCTCAAAGCTAAAGAGTGCAACAACCACGAGACCGGAGATTATAGTTCTGAAAGTTAGGGCTGCTGCAGAAGCTTTAGAGAGAGAGAACAACTTTATTAAAAATAAAGGAACCCCAGTCCGGAGTGGCTGCTACTCCGCTAGCACGCGGTGTGACCCAGAAGAAGAGACAGGTTGGCAGGCGCGGGTATCTGTGGTCAAGTAAATAAGTACCACTCTACATCAACACATGCAGCCTTCTTTGCAAAGCGCGACCATGACTCTCGGGCATACAGTAAGGCACAATATCTGGCTGTTTCTTTCACGCGCGCACAGATTATTAAAAGTCAGCAAACCATTTATTTGTTGATACCGTTGCCATTTCTTCGTATGAGGAGTTCTCTTCGTGGACACATTAAAGGCTGATGACTGTGCGGATTCTGCACAAAAAGAGAGAACATTCACTCAAAAACTGGCTTTCATTATACGAAATAGCAATACCATCTACCGTAAGGCGTTGTGCAAAGGCGTCACTTTCACATTTTTCAGTACTTTCGCGCGGGGCGTACAAGCTTTTGGGGGGAGCAAAAGTCATCGACGTCTAAGTGCAATGTGGTTTATTCGGTTTTAAAATAATGCAGGAGATGAGCGCACAAATAGACACGGACAAACGCCAGCGTGTGACCTGCGCTCTGTGGCGTCTGCCTACAGCACAATCAAGTGACAGCTCAAGAAAGGATGAGGGATGCTATGAGCGTCCCCTTTAAAACGTGTTACCAGGCTCGACAAATAAAGAGAAAAAAACTTTTTCGTCTTTTTTTTTAAAGTCTGCCTAATGCCTTAATCGTCTATTTCGAATAAATCTATTTACTATAGCCAAAAAAAAAACGCAAAATCATAGCCCCGTTCTCTGCCATTTACGGCAGAATGTCCTTATTTTCCCCACTATTTATTTTTGTCCCTCCTCTCTGGTTTTCTGCCACCAATACTCTAACCGCCTCTGACTTATTTCCATCGCGCGCGTGTTCAGCTTTCCATTGACGTCCCTAAAACCCAAGGCTTCATGGAGGCTCGTGCCTAAGCGTACACCTGGGTGTGTATCTCCTCATTCAATAAAAACATGATCCGTCGTTTACGTATCTTGCCCACAGCATATGCATTGTTCTTCTGTTTACTAAATCTCGCTTTATAACTAAGCGTTCTAAGGACACCCGACCTTGCTTCAACAGTAAATTGCTTCCCCTTGAATTATCATAAAATGGGTACCTGCTTATTTCATATTTGCCCTTGTGGTGGTTACTCAGAGCTGGTTTTTTCTCCATCGCTGTCATCTAGCAAATCACTGCCTTTCAGACTTTTCGTCTAACGCTCTTTGTTACCAAACAGCTTAAACTGCCAGCCCTATATTTACTGTTGTGTCCTGTTTTCCTCGTCTTTGTCTTTCTGTTTTTAGCGCAGTTTTAGTCCTCACTATATTTACTAGTGAACCTCCTAGTTCTCTTCCTCCACTGTGTGTGAGCGCTGTTCCTTTACAAATAACGGAACACCTTCTCTGCCCATCTACTCTGTTTCATATTCCTAGCCTCTCTTCGAACCTTATCTTGCTCTGAGCTTCCCTCGCATCAAAAGTTGTCCACCCCATACCGCCCTTTAGAGCCTCATTCGTCGTCTTCCCGTGAGCACCCAACGCAAAGCGTCCCACAGTCCTCTGATTTACATGCATTCCTGATTGCACCTCTGATTTCATGCGCACCACTGAGTTCCCAAAAGTAAGTCTCGGTACCATTACACCTTTCCACAAACCTGGAAGCACCTCGCGCCTATTGTACCCCCACAACGTTCTGTGCTCTGTTATTGCAGTATTCCTCTTTTCGTTTGCTGCCGAGGCTTTTTCCTGTAATCAACTAAGCGAAAAAAAAAACTTCGTCGCTTAGTTGATCATGTACCAACCGGCCCAAATCAAGACCTTAGTGCTTTTCCTGTACCTCCACGTGTCTATCATCCTTATTTACCCATACTGCGAGGTATGCGCTTACCCTCGGTATTTCTTGGCCCTGTATTGACACCGCCTGATCATTCGGATCATTGAATACCATCAATCCTCATTTTATTACAACATAAATCCTATTCCAAGAGCCTCGCCTATTCTTCTGCATATATCCGCCAGCCGGCTATATATTGTCACGTGGTCGTGACGTCGACGAAGGCAACAGTCGGCGTTAAAAGAAATGAACTCTTTATTAGGCCGAACTTGTGGCCAAGGAACTGAAAGTCAGGCTACAGCAATGCACACTGGCACTGAAAGCGGCGAACAGAGCGTCGGCCGTCGATAATCTGATCATCGTTGGAACGCGCCGGCTTTTATACGTCACGCGTCGAACATTCCAGCCTTATCACTGGTGGTCGGGCAAGCTCTAGAATAAGCTGGATGGTCCGCGTCCTGCATGCAATCTTATCAAAACGATCTACTATGATCGCGAAGCTTCTAGAACACTGAGGCGGGGTCTGCGCCGAGCATTGCTGACAGTCTGTTGTGGGTGGAAAGCGAATGCTGTAAACTGATACAAGAAATGCGCGTGGCAATGCCCTCCTCTGAAAAAGCATCGTCCCGATGCTTAAAAAAGAACAAGGGGGGGGGGGGGGGAATGCATGCAACAATAAATAACAATAATAAATCGAGAACGCAAAATCATCAATAACCACAAGCAAGAAAGTACAGTAATAAAGCAAAGAGTATGCAGTCTTCACGATCACTGCCGCGCGTAAAACGGCTTGAGGCGCACGACATGGACGACTTCTGGTCGCGCTCGGCGCCGTTGAGAATTCGTAATGCCGTCCGGAACAACCTCGTAGTCGAGAGCGCCAAGACGTCGAAGCACCTTGTATGGACCGAAGTATCGGCGAAGAAGTTTTTCACTAAGTCCACGTCGGCGTATCGGCGTCCACAACCAAACCCGGTCGCCGGGCTTGTATTCTACGAAGCGTCGTCGAAGGTTGTAACGGCGGCTGTCTGTCGTCTGCTGGTTCTTGATGCGCAGCCGGGCGAGTTGTCGGGCTTCTTCAGCGCGCCGAAGGTAGAGGGTGACGTCGAGGTTTTCTTCGTCAGCGACGTTGGGCAGCATGGCGTCGAGCGTCGTTGCCGGGTTCCTTCCGTAGACCAACTTGTATGGCGTCATCTGCGTCGTTTCTTGCACGGCCGTGTTGTATGCGAGGGTGACGTACGGAAGGATGGCGTCCCACGTCTTGTGTTCAACGTCGACGTACATAGCCAGCATGTCGGCGATGGTCTTATTGAGACGCTCGGTCAGTCCATTGGACTGTGGATGGTACGCCGTGGTCCGGCGGTGGCTTGTGTGGCTGTACCTCAGGATTGCCTGAGTTAGGTCCGCCGTAAAGGCCGTACCTCTGTCGGTAATGAGGACCTCTGGGGCGCCATGACGCAGTACGATGTTCTCGACGAAGAACTTTGCTACCTCCGTGGCACTGCCCTTGGGCAGGGCCCTTGTCTCGGCGTAGCGGGTGAGGTAGTCCGTTGCTACGACGATCCATTTGTTTCCGGAATTCGACGTCGGGAACGGCCCCAGTAAGTCCATGCTGATTTGCTGGAACGGTCGGCGAGGTGGCTCGATGGGTTGCAGAAGTCCGGCTGGCCTAGTGGGTGGTGTCTTCCGTCGCTGACAATCTCGACAAGTCTTCACGTAGTGGGTGACGTCGGCAGTGAGGCGAGGCCAGTAGTACTTTTCTTGTATCCTCACGAGCGTACGGGAAAATCCAAGGTGTCCAGCCGTCGGGTCGTCATGCAGAGCATCGAGAACTTCTGGACGTAACGCTGAAGGTACCACGAGGAGGGAGTCGGCCCGAAGTGGCGAGAAGTTTTTCTTTAGGAGAACGCCGTTCCGCAAGAAAAACGACTCCAGTCCTCGTCTGAATACCTTTGGAGCCACGGTGGCCTTGCCCTCGAGGTATTCTATAAGGCCCTTGAGTTCCGGATCGGCGCGCTGTCGTTCGGCGAAGTCATCGGCGCCTAAAGTTCCCAAGAAGTAGTCACCATCCTCGTCGTCCTGCGGCGGTGGGTCAACGGGGGGCACGGGGCAGGCAGTCGGCGTCAGAATGCTTTCGTCCGGACTTGTAAACGACGGTAATGTCGAATTCTTGAAGTTTCAGACTCCATCGTGCGAGACGACCTGAAGGGTCCTTCAAGTTAGCTAGCCAGCACAAGGCATGGTGGTCGCTCACAACTTTGAAGGGCCTTCCATAGAGGTAGGGGCGAAACTTTGACGTAGCCCAGATAATGGCAAGGCACTCTTTTTCTGTTGTGGAATAGTTGCCTTCTGCTTTGGAGAGCGACCGGCTAGCATAACTGATTACCCTTTCTTCTCCGTTAGTCTTCTGCACAAGAACGGCGCCGAGTCCTACGCTGTTTGCGTCGGTGTGGATTTCCGTCTCGGCGTATTCGTCGAAATGCGGAAGTATCGGATGCGTCTGCAGGCGTCGTTTCAGTTCCTGAAATGCTTGAACTTGCGCCGTTTCCCACCGGAACTCGACGTCAGTCTTCGTGAGCTGCGTTAGTGGCTCGGCGATCCTTGAAAAGTCCTTCACGAAGCGTCTGTAATAGGCGCACAGGCCGAGAAATCGGCGAACGGCCTTCTTGTCGGTGGGTGGCGGGAAGGCAGCGATGGCAGCTGTTTCCTGCGGGTCTGGGCGCACTCCAGTCTTGCTGATCACGTGACCCAAAAATAGGAGCACCTCGTACGCGAAGCGGCACTTTTCCGGCTTCAGGGTTAGTCCGGAGCTCTTGATTGCTTCAAGTACGGATTCAAGACGCTCGAGGTGTTCGTCGAAGTTCGAGGAAAACACGACGACGTCGTCCAAGTAAACGAGGCATGTTTGCCACTTCAAGCCAGCCAGTACTGTATCCATAACCCGTTGGAAAGTCGCAGGCGCCGAGCAAAGACCGAAGGGCATGACCTTGAACTCGAACAAACCGTCTGGTGTAATGAAGGCAGTTTTTTCTCGGTCTCTTTCGTCGACTTCGATTTGCCAGTAGCCCGTCTTGAGGTCCATCGAGGAAAAGTACTTGGCGTTGTGGAGTCGATCTAGGGCGTCGTCTATTCGTGGGAGAGGGTACACGTCCTTCTTCGTGATTTTGTTCAGGCGACGATAATCAACGCAGAAACGTAGGGTCCCATCTTTCTCCTTCACTAACACCACAGGTGACGCCCACGGACTCTTTGAAGGCCGGATGATGTCGTCGCGAAGCATTTCGTCGACTTGTTTCTTTATGGCCTCGCGTTCTCGCGCCGAAACTCTGTACGGGCTCTGACGAAGTGGCCTGGCACTTTCTTCGGTTATGATGCGATGTTTTGCGACTGGGGTCTGCCGAACTCTTGACGATGATGAAAAACAGTCCTTGTATTGCAGGAGCAGGGTTTTGAGCTTTTCCTGCTTATGTGTCGGAAGGCGTGCGTTAACGTCGAAGGCTAGTTGATGATCTTCGTTCGTCGTAGCAGCTTCGATAGACTCGGCGAGGGTGAAAGCGTTGCTGGCTTCCACAATTTCTTCGATATAGGCAACCGTCGTGCCTTTGCTCACGTGCTTGTACTCGTTGCTGAAGTTCGTGAGCATCACTGACGTTTTCCCTCCTCGCAGCTCGGCTATTCCTCTGGCGACGCAAATCTCGCGGTTGATCAACAGGTGCTGGTCGCCTTCAACGACGCCTGGCAGGTCTATTGATTCTTGAGTGCCGACGGAAATGCTGACACTGGAGCAGGGGGGAATGGTGACTTGGTCTTCGAGCACATTCAAGGCGTGCTTTCCTGACGGCGTGTGCGGCGGTAGTGCTTTTTCGGTGGATAGAGTTATCGACTTGGATCTCAGATTGATGACTGCTCCGTTAAGGCCTAGGAAGTCCATACCAAGGATGACATCTCTCGAGCAGCCCTGTAGGACGACGAAGCTCGCGGGATAAATCCGGTTGTTAAGGGTGACTCTCGCTGTGCAGATTCCTGCCGGCGTTACTAGGTGGCCTCCGGCTGTCCGGATTTCAGGGCCTTCCCAAGCAGTCCTCACTTTCTTCAACTTCGCGGCGAACGTCCCACTAATGACGGAATAGTCGGCTCCGGTGTCGACGACAGCTGTGACACTGTGGCCGTCGATGAGAACGTCGAGGTCGCTAGTTCGTCGCCTGGCGTTGCGGTTGGGTCGTGGCGTCGGATCACGGCTGCGACGGTTTGTACCACTGCTTCGGCGTTGCGTCGTCAGGTCTTCTGCTCGCGAAGTTTCGACTTCAGAGCTCTCTACGGCTTGCTGCGTGTTCTTCGGGTTTCGTCGCGCCGTCGTCGTCGGCGGAGGGTCTTCGGTAGTTCGTCGTACAGCAACCGCACCTCCATCGGTTGCTGCCTTTAGTTTTCCGGATATGGGCTCACGGAACGGCCCCGGTTGGGGTTGTTGTACTGCTGTCGTCGCTGAGGGGGACCGGTAGGGGCCAGGCGATGGCGAACGCGATGACCGTCGAGGTGCCTGTGCAGTACTGGTCAAGTAGTCGGCTATGTCGCGTGGCCGCTCGCCGTGCTGTGGGGGGCGCTGCGTTGACGGCGAAGCCGCGTAGGCCCATTTGGCGGTACTGGCAGCGGCGGTATGTGTGGCCGGCTTCTCCACAGTGGTAGCACAGCGGGCGGTTGTCAGGGGCACGCCAAACGTCGGTCTTCCTCGGAGCGTAGCGCTGGCCGGTTGGCGGGCGGTATGGCGTCGATGGTGATGGCGGCGGAGTCTGGCGGCGGAACTGTTGTGGTGCAGCTTCATGATGCGGCCTTGGGGGGAGCGTTGCGGCGGACTGCAGCGGCGTAGCTCATCGCTTCCGGCTGAGGTTGCGGTGCTTCGGGTATTCCGAGCGACTGTCGAACTTCCTCGCGGACAATGTCTGCGATCGAATCCACTTGAGGTTGTGGCGAAGGCATCAGCCTGCGCAGTTCCTCCCGCACGATCGCTCGGATAGTCTCGCGCAAGTCGTCCGATTGAAATGACTGAACCTCCCCATAGTTCGTCGTCGGAATGCGGCGGTTGTACTGCCTCGTACGCATTTCGAGGGCTTTTTCAATCGTCGTGGCCTCTGAGACGAATTCCATGACCGTCTTGGGTGGGTTGCGTACAAGGCCGGCGAACAGTTCCTGCTTAACTCCCCGCATCAGGAAGCGAAGCTTCTTCTCCTCGGACATAGCGGGTCAGCATGACGAAACAGGCGCGTCATTTCTTATGTGTACATCCCGACGTTCTCATTTGGGAGCTGTACACGGCTCTCCAGCAAGGTTTCGGCTCTTTCCTTCCGGACGACGCTTGTGAAGGTCTCCAGAAATGCGGCACGAAAAAGGTCCCTGGTCTGGAGTGTGGCTTCTCGATTCTCGAACCATGTCCGAGCGGAATCTTGCAGGCCAAAATAAACGTGCCGCAACTTGTCATCGTTGGTCCAATTGTTGAAAATGGCGACGCGGTCGAACCGTTCAAGTCAGCTCTCCGGGTCTTCGAGTGGTGAACCGCGGAAAGTTGGCCGCTCCTTGGGTTGCCGGAGCAGGATCGGTGCAGGCGGCACAGGGGTGGTCATGGTCTCTGCAGTAGCGGTCGTGGCCTTGGTCTTCCGAATCTTATCGGGTAGAGGCGCGTGCTCTGGAGGTAGCCCTCGCTGCCTGCGGCTAGCTCGCTGATCGAGGTTGGCGCCGATGTCTTCTTCCCGATGTGGGCTTGGCTCACGGCTGGAGGGGGGGCGTTCGGTACATGGACCAGGAAGCACCTCCACCAGATGTCACTTGGTCGTGACGTCGACGAAGGCAACAGTCGGCGTTAAAAGAAATGAACTCTTTATTAGGCCGAACTTGTGGCCAAGAAACTGAAAGTCAGGCTACAGCAATGCACACTGGCACTGAAAGCGGCGAACAGAGCGTCGGCCGTCGATAATCTGATCATCGTTGGAACGCGCCGGCTTTTATACGTCACGCGTCGAACATTCCAGCCTTATCACTGGTGGTCGGGCAAGCTCTAGAATAAGCTGGATGGTCCGCGTCCTGCATGCAATCTTATCAAAACGATCTACTATGATCGCGAAACTTCTAGAACACTGAGGCGGGGTCTGCGCCGAGCATTGCTGACAGTCTGTTGTGGGTGGAAAGCGAATGCTGTAAACTGATACAAGAAATGCGCGTGGCAATATCATGTCGACAGTCCGCAAATAAGACAATTTCGTCCGCATAAAATAAACCTTGAAGCTTCTGCTCAATCATCACGCCGCCTTGTTTGCGTGACGGAGTAAAACCAAAGCGCGTCGACGTTTGGCGCCATCTATTGGCGAACAAAATAACGAGTCATGGCCGTTGTACAAGCGCTGCTTGGTAACGCTCCCGCTCCGTCCTAATAACGGGCGGTGCCGCCGGATGCAGACGCGCTTTGTTCAGCTGTCGGTTGTTGGGGTTGTAAGCAGCCGCCGCAGAGCACAGGCCAATCGTTCGCGTGTTCCCCTTCATCAAGGACGACAGTGTACACGCCCTTCCTTTTTTCATTTTCTGCGCTCATTTCGTACAAGTATGGCCAACCAACAAGCCCGCATCGCCATCCTCGTTTAAAATACTGGTAGAATGAGCGCAATTTAAATGAAATGAACGGATTTCTTTCTGCGGTATACGTTCTCACTTTCTACATATTGTCTGTGTCATGCGATACTCTCACCGAGATTCGACATTGACTTCTGTTCCGCAAAATTGGCGTTTCAGGGCAAGCATTTCTTTAAGAACTTCGGCGACTTTGACCGTATCTATCTATCTATCTATCTATCTATCTATCTATCTATCTATCTATCTATCTATCTATCTATCTATCAATCTATCTATCTATCTATCTATCTATCTATCTATCTATCTATCTATCTGTCTGTCTGTCTGTCTGTCTGTCTGTCTGTCTGTCTGTCTGTCTGTCTGTCTGTCTGGCCGCCTTCGACTGTGTGCTCTCCAGGCTGTATCGTTACTGGGATGTATGCCAAAATTGGCACGGCACAACATGACTGTATGACGAACATAAATGGCAGGTGGTATCATTAAAATCAAGACATGATATTCATGAACGGCATGATTAACATGCGATGCGTTTGGCGCTCTCGCCGCCGTTTCTTTAACTTAATATAACACAATATGTATGGTGTGACAAGAGAGTATGAAGAACATAAGCGACAGGTCCTAACGTACAAATCATGACACGCATGTTATGTACAGTATCATTTATATGACATGGTCTGGGGGGCACCTGTGGCCGTTTACTTAACTTATTATATACCAAAATAGGTAGGGCAAGACATTTCTGTGTAACTGATAGAAATGACATGTTCTGACATGAAAATCATGACATGAATATAATGTATGTAAGAAAATACATGCCACGCTCATGGGGCGCTCGCGGCTGTTTGGCTAGCTTGCCATGTACCAAATTTAGCGTTGGTTGATCTGACTGTATGACGAACATAAATGACAGGTTGTTACAGGAGAATACTGACATGCATCTCAGGAACGGCTTGACTTACATGCCGCGCTCATCGCGCGCTCGCGGCCGTTTCGCTAGCCTGATATACACTAAAATCGATGTTGTGTGACGTAACGGTACATCGAACATAAATGACAAGTGGCAACATGACACTCATGATAGGCCTTTCATGTACAGCATGATTTACATACCGCGCTCATGGTGCGTTCGCGGCCGGTTCGCTACCTTGATATGCAACAAAATTGGTGTTGCTTGACGTGACCATATATCGAATATAAATGACAGAACGTGAAAGTCATGACATGCATGTCATGTACAACATTAATGAGAACTAACGGACAATGACGCCAAGGAAAGTATAGCGGATGTTATTAGTAGTAATTGCAATGTAAATGTGAACAAAGAAAATTGGATGGAAAGATAACTTCCTGGCGGCAGGGACCGAACCTGCGACCTTCTAATAACGCGTCCAATGCCCTTAAATTTTACACTTCTTTTCTTCATTCATGTCACGGTGAAGTGCGCCGCAAGATTATTTCCTCCCCTTCACATCATCCTGCGCCCCTTCCGTGCCAGAGAGCTGTGGGATGATTCCCTCTGCAACGGGCCTCCCGAGGTCCGCCAGGCCTTGGTTCAACGGGCTGGGGTGGTCACCGAGATCGCCATAGGGAACCCAGACTAGGGTTCCGTCCCACGTGCATGGTCTATATAGGGCGTCTCAAACACGCAGCCCGCGGGCCGCATGCGGCCCGCGAGTCTCTCGTTGGAGGCCCGCGGTCCACACATGACTGTCTTTACCCCACATTTTTTTTCTTAGTAAGTATGTTCGTCGGCTACACAGGCGTGAGCAGTCTAAAGAATAGCTTTCGTGAGGCACACCGTGTGGTCACTATGTGTTGAAACGTAACCTTGAAACAAGAACTATATTTCAGCATCGGCATCCACATTTTATTCTCGGACATCAGTATCGAGATGTTGGAATTCCGGCACTAACTCGCCTTAAGAAATGATCCGTATATAAGTTATGAGAAAGGTGTTTCTTCAAATGGCAACGTTTGCCGACAGTTTATACATACAACCCCCCCCGCCCCCTCCTCCCGTTTTACGCTCTTCATTGCCTCGGCCCGTGCGGGACTACACTGCGTGAGTGCGTCCCATTGGCTCAAGTGAGTTCGAGACCAGTGTTGCCAGGTCGGACGTGGCCGCGTAGACAAAAGCCAGAGAAGCTGTAGCCCAAATGTCGCCAAAGACAAAAAAAAAACGCAAAAATATTTGTAGCCAAATATAGCCATTCTTATTTGCAGTTTTATTTGAACATACATTTTCACATTCGACTACAAGAATCCCTTGCTGCGGAACCCGTCATTATTCTATATCAACGAGCTTGTGTTGAAGGATGTGAAATTATTATATTGCGATAGCAATTATATGGACACTATCGGCTGGTTTTCACCATCGGCGTCGCCGTCGTGGTCGCCGTCATGTCTCATATATGTATCTATATATTTATAAAAGCCACAAAGAAAAATAATTCATAAAACTGTTTCCGACGCGCGGCATTGAACAAGGGACCTTTCGCTCTGAAGCGCGCGGCGCTAACCGCTGAGCCACGAAAGCGCACGTCCTTCAACGTTCAAACGGCGAGCTATTTATATACAGCGTGTTTTCAGCGAGTTTTCAGCATTACCAGCGAGATGGCGCAAAGGGCGCGCTCGGCGGGGCTTTAGGACGCTCGTCGGTATGCTGGCGCTCACGTACTTTGTCCCGTGGGGGGTAGACGCCCGTGCGCGCGCACGCTTATCTCGCGGTGGGGGGAGAACTGTAGGTCTTGTGCTTTCGCCGGAACGATTGCGTTGTAGTTACAGAGCGGTCGAAGGTCACTTCGCTCGCTGCAGTCCCCCTATTTGTGAAAAGAGCATGCTTTCTCAAAAAAGCGAAGTAACTGTGACACTTGTTAGTTCGCGCTCGTCTGTACCTGTGAATGCGTTTCGTGCGTCGTTTTTGTTTGAGCAGCGCGTTAAGTGTCGAGCTGTGAACGTTGTTATAGTTCGCTCTCGTCCTGTGCGTGTTGTTTTCGTGCGTCATGTGTGCGTGAGCAGCGCGCTGCGCATTTCGACCTGCTTGCCATTCGTCGCTTGACATTCGAACTTGTTGCTATCGCATTTCATCGCTTCGCCTTGCGGGGAAACTGTGACTTTTTACTTTGAAAGAAACAAAAAACAAAGGCAACGTCAATTCTGCTAGCTGGGTCTTCCCGGTTCGTTGCCTTTGAAAAGTGACCTTCCGATGCTAGGTATAGGACCAAATATTAACAGCTCTGCAGTGTTTTAAACACGAAGCAAGAGAGGGTCAATGATTATTTTTGGTGTTTTCCGACACAGATTTCATGATTATAGCTAGCAGCTTTCGCCGCCTCCCCTGTGAATATTCAGTTCATGCATCGATTTCAGTTTAGCGCCGCCAATTTTAAAAAAAATATGATGCCCACATAAACATTTATAAAGTAATATTATTGCGATTGTAAAGGATATCACGGCGGAAATGGTAGAAAGTAATAATAGTCGAGGTTTCACGTCTCAAAACGACAACATAATTATAAGAGACGCTGTGGTGGACGGTTCCGGAAATCACGACCACCTGCGGCTATTTAAAATTCACCTTATCTAAGTACGCGGCCCCTCTGTAGCATTTTGCCTTCATGGAAATGCGACCGCCGCTGCCGGGATTCGATCTCGCGACCTTCGGTCAGCAGTCGAGCGCCACACCCCATCGCGATGGGCAATGCGCTACATAAAGAACGAAATTCTTTTTGGTAAACTTGCTCAAGGCAACGCAGTTGTCGCGCAAAGCACGAGCGGTGAGCACAAGCGTCGAAATGTGACATTGGCTGAAACGCGTGAGTTCATTATTTATGACCACGGCCAGGTGAATGACTCATCTTTGTTTACAGTGAAGTCGCCCGGGCTTCCGTAGGTTCTACAGCAGGGGTCTCAAACTCATCTCAGGCAGCGGGCGGCAGTTGCGGAACTTAGTCCCGCAAGGACCGAGTCAGGAAAGAATATTACAGCGGGGCGAGGGATGGGGAGGGGGGTTAGTTCGCACGCATTGTCAGCGAACAATACCATTCAAGAGAATACCCTTCCCATACCTCAAATACGGGTCATTTCTCAAGATTTGGGACCAGGGTTCCATCCAGCAACATGTCAATACCGAGCTACAAAATGAGTGAAATCTGGACACCGATTCTGATATATACTGTTTTTGTTTCAGGGTTACGTTTCAACACATGGTCACCACATGAGATGCCTCACGAAAACAATGCTTTAGACCAGTCGCACCTGCGTGGCTCAGGAACGTTATTATGAAAATAAACAAAATATATATGGTACGAACTTAGCGATGTGCGGGCCGCGGGCCGCATGTGGCCCGCGGGCCGCGTGTTTCAGTCCCCTGTTCTACAGCATGCACGAATACACGCGTTACGCCTGCAAGCTGATTAAAAACAAGATTATACCGCTAGGGAATCGGAGAAATTGCAGAAAGTTCCATTTGTACCTATGCAAATACACATCCAACTCCTTGGCCTCCAGTTTGAAATTGCGGCCACAAAAAAATTCCCAATCTCCCGCTAAAGGGAACCATGTGTGGATCCGAAGCAGCGGGGAGATAATTAGCTTGAGCGGGAGGAACGTCGCGCTCTCATTTCACGGCAGCGGTCCGGGCGCTCATCGCGGCACTACACAGGAGAGAGAATGAGGCGCGCGCGCTCCGTCATTTTCATACCGCGGAACAGCTGTCACACCACCTGTCGTGCGCGCCGATCTGTAGAGGATTCATAGCGGAGAGGACGGGGGGGGACCGTAGGAGAGGGGGAGGGGACGTGCATGCGCTGTGGGGTTGTGGGACGCCGGAGCCGCTCCGTAGAGTACAGGATTCCTAGAGGAGAGAGGGGGGAGAGGACGCGCATGCGCTGTGGGGATGTGGGACGCCGGAGCCGCTCCGTAGAGTAGAGGATTCCAAGAGGAGATAGGGGGAGAGGACGCGCATGCGCTGTGGGGATTTCGGACGCGGGCGCCGCTCCGTAGAGTAGAGAAAGGGGGGTTAGCGTAGGAGAGGATAGGGAAGGGGACGCGCATGCGCTGTGGGGGGGGTGTGGGGCCTCTCCGTAAAGTAGAGGATTCCTAGAGGAGAGAAAGGGGTGAGCGTAGGAGAGAGAGGGGAGGGGACGCGCATGCGCTGTGGTGGTGTGGGACGCGGGAAGGAGGGACGGACTAAGCCCCCTTCCAAACACATGCAAGCAAGATGAAGGAATGGGGTCAACCTGGGCGACAGACACCACCTGCCTAGCCATTGCTAAGCAGCCTCTCTGTGCTCTCGGCCATGACTCTGATGACTGTAGTTGTGGTTGACGGCCTTCATATTACTACAGTGTTCTGGTTCGCATAATGGGTGCTTCCCTACTTCATGAAAGTGGCCGGACGCGGGACGGGGGACGCCGGGCGGACGAAGCCCCGAGCATAAGATGCTCCGCATCTAAAAACGTGGTTCATATGCTAATACAGCCAAAATACGGCTTCCGGAGAGGCGGAAAAGTGTACCGCTGCCGCCGGAGCGGAAATAGTCATAGACCGATGGTGCTCGTCACATGGTTTTCCGCTTGATTAGACGACGAAGCGTGCCGATTTCTCGTGAATTTTGCCGCTCTCGGCCCCTTCAAGACCAAATGTGAATGCGCCTTCAGAGATTTGTTTCTGCTCGATGAGAGCCACCGCTGCAGCGTTGATCATGACGGCGCCCCTTATAGTCCAAACAAAGCGAAGTCACCGATTTTCAATAGCCCAAATATAGCCACATAGCCAACTCGCTCAAGTCGACGCCAATTTTTTTTCTGTCGCCCAATTTGGCTATAAATAGCCAAACGTGGCAGCGCTGTTTGAGAACCCTGGTCTACATATTTTAAAGGCGATAGTCTTTAGGATACTTCAACGCAGAAATTTTGGTCAGTCTGTCCTATCAGTCTGTCTGACACCCGATTCAGCCACCCGGCCAAAGTATAAGCACTTGCTGAACACTCAGCCATACTGCACAAGCGGCTGCGTTCATACTTGTGAACACTGTTGATCAAAAAGCAAATGTTATGCATATCTGAGGCGCAACATCAATACGTAAGTATTAGGTGGTGTGTACCTTTAATAGAAAATACAAAATACACAGACACGTAATTCTAAAGACCCTAGTGTTTCTTAGGCTGCGCTGAAATTGCGACGCTATGCACGAAAAAGCCTGGCAGTGGCCTTGGGTTCTGCACAAGCTCATGTTTCCCGATGCCACTGCCAGATGGCGTCCATATCTCACGTGCGCTCCTCTATTTTATCAATGCCAGCCAGATGCAGCCGATTCAACATAGAGGTGGCACTGTCTGAGGCAAGGCAAAACACAGTACGGCTGGCAGAAGACTATCGTCTTTCGACGACATTTGCAGCGACATTTGCAAACAAGCTGAACATCCTTGACGTACGGGACCCATTTTTGGTTAACAGTTCAGAAAGCATAGTAGAATTTTTGAAAGCTCACGAAAACCGAGGGTTGGAGGCCTTCTCTGTCGACGTCACTGACTTGTATTATTCCATCCCGCATCGTATGCTGCTAAATTGCGTTGAAAATAGCATAGATGAGTATGATGTACTCAAGTTTACTTCTGAAGCGGGGATCCCAGGTGACGACTTCCTGTGTTTGTTGAAATTTTACTTAACCTCGACCTTTATACAATGGAACCAATCTGTGTTACTGCAAAAAAGGGGCGTTTGTATTGGTTCCTGTATCTCCCCTGTGTTGAGTAATCTACTTTTAGCTGAACTTGACAGAGGCTTGGCTAATCGCCTCGAGGCAACTAACGTACGAAAAGTTTTTCGATATGTGGATGATTTTATCATTTTTATTGACTGCCCATCTGAGGGTTTTTTGAAAGAGAGTACCGAAGTGCTGAATGAGTGTCGTGCTAGCCTTAGCCCATTGGAAGTCACGGTACAATGGCCAGTTGATGGGCGCATTAAATGTCTGGACCTGATGCTAACCTGTTCGGACAACCAGCTATGCTGGGGTTACGCGCCTCGTGGCAACAAGGGACTACTGCCCTTTCACTCTCGCCACTCAAAACTGACCAAGAGAGGCATTACTGCTATGTGCCTCGCTAACGCTATAAAGAAATCGTGCACATACCTCATGAGTCATAGTTTCACGCAACAGATATCCCGCCTGAAAGAAGCTGGTTATCCTGATCATGTATTGGTCTCTGTAGCAGAAAATGATCTTAAGAAACTTCGTGCACGATCGAGGGATCCTGACACACGAGAGCTCGCTACTCCTGAGTACAGAAACACAGCCGTAATTCCATACATTCATAAATTGTCTCATAACATCAAGAAATTGGCCCTACCGGAAAAAATAAGGGTGGTTTTTTCTGTGCCCAACAAGTTAGGGAGCCTCTGTTCGAAAACGAACCCTTCTAGAATAGAAAAAGCAGAGTGTGGCGTCAAACATAAACGCAAATTCATAGATTGCAAGGCATTCGTGATCTACCGTATCCCTCTGTCATGTGGGAAATACCACGTTGGACAGACTAGCCGCTGTGTAAACGTGCGGCTACGAGAGCACGAAAACAAGACTAAACAAATCACAGCATATCCACGGAGTGAATGATGATGAGTGGGCGAAGCTGCGGAGGTTCATCGGTAAACCGTGAATCTTCCGTGAATTCTGCCCGGTACATCATCACCGACGTGAGATCGGGCGCGTTTATACTAAATGGTCGACGAGAGTTATGGTGACTGAAGCAATCATGGTTACACCGTCAAATCTTCAGTGGTTTCGCCCAGCAGTAATCAAAGCGATAGTGTGTGTGAAATTTTATTCAAACTTCAACGACCGGTCGTCGTCCATGGTCCGCCAAGCAGCACGACCCGGCAAGCGCACTCGTGCGGCGGTCCGCGCAATCGGAGAGCAGCTGCACCGCCAACGCTATCTAGCGTACCTTCACCCAACCGCCATATTGTACGAATGTCTATAGGACAGTGCCCTCTCGTAAACGAGACGAGAACTGGAGATGACGGCACCATATCCACGGAGTGAATGATGATGTAATCTTCCGCAAATTCTGCGCAGTACATCATCATCGACGTGAGATCGGGCGCATTTCTACTAAAGGGTCGATGAGAGTCATGGCGACTCGCAGCTCACTTTAATTTTACATGTACGTTGTCAATTTTTTTATTGTTTAATCACGCTCAGGAGACATCTCACACCGGCACTACCTTGGAGGTCGAAATCCAGTGCCTACTGGCTACTCTGGATGTTGGACCGCCGAGGTGATGCCATAAGGAGCTTCGCCCCTAAATATATGCAAGTACCGCCATCTAGCGGACATTCCAAGAACTGTTTTACAAAGAGCTGTGCTGTGAGCACGGACAACGCCGCACGCCGACAAGGCTCGGTCTTAAGGTGCTTCGCCCCTAAAAGCTGCCACCTGACGGTTTCCTCGCTCTCCACACCCAGTCGTGTGGTTGTCGACCAAATTTTGACCGGGCCATCGTTTGCGTCGTCACAAGGACGAGATCACCCGCCTCATCGTAGAAACTGGGCACATCGACGCTTTCCAAGCTATGCTCCCGCACCTGCGGTGTGAGCAGAGGAGGGTGCCACATCCGACACGGTGTGACCTACGTTCCGTGTGCCGTCGGCGTGGTTTATTCCATCCCGCTCTCGTGTGGTAAGACCTATGTCGGTCAAACTGGAAGATGCGTCAACGAGCGGCTCAGGGAACATGCACAAAAGATTAACAAGAATGCAGATAAAGGAGCCCATCTTATGGCTCATATTAACGCTTGCTGCAATTGTGAGGCACGATTTGAAGGGACGGCGATCCTTGGCAGGAGCCACAATGAGCATGCGCGGCTGGCTTTAGAAGCCTATCACATGAGAGAAAGGGCTCATCTTTGCGTAAGCGACACGTCTCTGTCCCTGCACTCAACCGAGATTAATTTCATTTCTTCGCGTATATAATACACTCATTCTTTTTTCCACTCTGTTTCACTTTTTTTATGTCGATTGCGTGGCGCATGTGCGGTAAGGCTGCCTCGGAGGTATTTATGCATTGACAAGTGCCGAAATAAAGTCAGTTGATAGTCAGCGCTTGTGTGTGTCGTTTCTTTCCTGTTTTGTGGTGCGTCCTTGCGTTTGCGCTGTAAATGTACATTTAGGACATCGACGCTCTCGGTGATAAATGCGTAAGCAAGCCATCTATATCATTATCGTCAAAAGGGTTAAGGTTCCTTCGAAAATGCTGACATCCTGCTACTATCCGGTTATCACCTGTTATGTTGTTGTTAGATAAGGGGATTTCCTCGCACATGTCGCTTGTTATCACCACGCGACCTTTGTTTGCTGTTGAGGTAGGGGTATACTTAGGGCGGTGTGGACTCGAAAAATAAACATTGTTGTTGCTAGTAGCGCTGCGTGTGTTCGTCTTCCTTCTTGTGTCCTCGTGTCAAGTTCGCGCTGCAACCAATTCCTCTTGCTCCCTAGAGGATTCCTAGAGGAGAGGACGGGGGGGGGGACCGTAGGAGAGGAGATAGATGGGGAGAGGACGCGCATGCGCTGTGGGGGGTGTGGGACGCGCGAGACGCTCCGTAGAGTAGAGGTTTCCTAGAGGAGAGAGGTGGAGAGGACGCGCATGCGCTGTGGGGATGTGGGACGCCGGAGCCACTCCGTAGAGTAGAGGATTCCTAGACGAAAAAAAAAAGGGTGAGCGTATGAGAGGAGAGAGAGAGCGGGAGGGGACGCGCATGCGCTGTGGTGGTGTGGGACGCGGGAAGGAGGGACGGACTAAGCCCCCTCCAAACACATGCAAGCAAGATCAAGGAATGGGGTCAACCTGGGCGACAGACACCACCTCCCTAGCCATTGCTAAGCAGCCTCTCTGTGCTCTCGGCCATGACTCTGATGACTGTGGTAGTGGTTGACGGCCTTCATATTACTACAGTGTTCTGGTTCGCATAATGGGTGCTTACCTACTTCATCAAAGTGGCCGGACGTGGGACACCGGACGCGCGAGGGGCGGACATAGGCCCGAGCATCAGATGCTTCGAATCTAAAACGCTTCCTGATGCGAGGAGTAAATCAGGAGCTCTTTGCGAGGCTGATCAGAAACCCACCGAAGACCGTTCAGGAAATCCTGTCAGAAGCAACCACTCTTGCAGAGAGCCTGGAAATGCGCACACGACAATTCAGCCACTGCTCTACGCCAGACTACGCAGAAATCCAACCACTCTGCTCTGATGGTCTGCGTGAGACCATCAGGACCGTAGCGCGCGAAGAACTCCGTCGAATGTTTCCGTCGTGCCAGCCACAAGTTTCCTCCATAGTAGACATCGTCAGAGAGGAAATCCAGCAATCGCTGGGCATCCCTGAGTCAAGGTAGCCGCAACCGCAAGCCATGAGCTACGCTGCTGCTGTTCGCCATCCCGTTCCCCCCTCCTCGCCCTCGTCAAGAAGCCACTCCGCCGCACTTCCGCGGCCAGACCCCACCGACGACATACAATCCACCAGCCGGCAAGCGATACCCGCCGAAGAATACCGATGTTCGGCGTGCACCCGATCACCGCCCATTATGTTTTCACTGCGGAGAAGCCGGTCACACGTATCGCCGCTGCCAATACCGTGAGATGGGACTGCGTGCCTTCGCCTTGAACGCAAAGCGTCCGCAGCGAGGTGAACGACCACGGGACATCGCCGACTACGTGGCAGGATCGCAATGGACGCCCCGAAGTCCTTCTCGCTCGCCGTGGCCAGGCTACTACACCTCACCGCATCGCAGTCAGTACGCTGGCCCTGCTCGGGGCCGATCTCCGAGCCCGTACCGAGAAAACCAAGGGCAGCAACCAATGGAGGTGCGGTTGCTGTACGACGAACTAACGAAGACCCTCCGCCGACGACGACGCCACGACGATACCTGAAGAACATGCCGCAAGCCTGACAGAGCCCCGAAGTCGAAACTTCACGGCCGGAAGAAGACATGACGACGCCACTTGGAAGCAGCGGAGCAAACCGACGTAGCCGTGATCCGACGCCGCGACCCAAGCGCAACGCACGACGACCAACCAGCGACCTCGACGTAATATTCTACGGCCATAACGTCACCACTCTCGTCGACACTGGAGCCGATTATTCCGACGTTAGTGGGCCTTTCGCGACGAAGTTGAAAAAAAGTGAAAACTGCTTGGCAAGGCCATGAAATCCGGACCACTGGGGGGTCATCTAATAACGCCGCCCGGTGTTTGCACAGCAAGAGTCACCATCAATAACCGGACTTATCCCGCCAGCTTTCTAATCTGACAGCACTGCTGCAGGGATGTGATACTTGAGATGGACTTCCTAAGTGAACACGGCGCCGTCATCGACCTGATGTCTGAATCAATAACACTAACCTCAGAACAAGCGCTGCAGCCCCACACGAAGCCGGGGAACCATGCGCTTAATGCAATAGAAGAGCAGGTCACCGTGCCGCCCCTCTCAAGGATCATTATTTCCGTCGGCACCGAAACACCAGCAGACCTTGAAGGCGTCATCGAGGGCAGTTCAGCATCTGCTTGTGAACTCTCAGATTTGAGTCGCAAGAGGCATCGCCAAGTTGCGTGATGGAAAAGCAAAGATATTGCTGACAAACTTCAGCCACGAGTATAGGCACCTTAACATTGGTACGGCGGTCGCCTACATAAAGAAATTCGTGGACACCAGCAACGCTTTCGCCCTCTCCGATGACACCGAACCTGCCTCGACGAATCGACATGCGCAAATAGCATTCGACGTCAACCCGAGCCTCCCGAAGCACAAGCAAGACCAGCTCAAACCTCTACTTTCGCAATTCAGGGACTGCTTCTCATCGTCGTCACGAATTCAGCAAACCCCAGTCGCGAAACACCGTATCATAACAAAAGAATGTGCCCGACCAATCCGTCAGAGCCCGTATAAAGTTTTGACGAGAGAACGCGAACCCGTAAAAATTCTCCATCTCCCGCTAAAGGGAACCATGTGTGGATGCGAAGCAGCGGGGAGATAATTAGCTTGAGCGGGAGGAACGTCGCCGCTCTCATTTCGCGGCAGCGGTCCGGGCGCTCATCGCGGCGCTGCACAAGAGAGAGAATGAGGCGCGCGCGCCACGTCATTTTCATACCGCAGAACTACCGTGGCATCCCCAGCGGAGTATGCAGCTGTCACACCACCTGTCGTGCGCGCCGCTCCGTAGAGGATTCCTAGAGGAGAGAACGGGGGGGCACCGTAGGAGAGGCGAGAGAGGGGACGCGCACGTGCTGTGGGGGTGTGGGACGCGAGAACCACTCCGTAGAGTACAGGATTCCTAGAGGAGAGAAAGGGTGTGAGCGTAGAAAAGAGGGGAGAGGACGCGCGTGCTCTGTGGGGATGTCAGACGCGGGCGCCGCTCCGTAGAGTAGAGGATTCCTAGAGTAGAGAAAGGGGTGAGCGTAGGAGAGAGGGGGGAGGGGACGCACATGCGCTGTGGTGGTGTGGGACGCGGGAAGGACTAAGCCCCGTAGAGGATTCCTAGAGGAGAGAACGGGGGGGGAACCGTAGGAGACGAGAGAGAGGGGACGCGCATGCGCTGTGGGACGGGGGAACCGCTCCGTAGAGTACAGGATTCCTAGGGGGAAAGAAAGGGGGCGAGCGTAGGAGAGAGGCGGAGAGGACGCCCATGCGCTGTGGGGATGCGGGTTCCGTAGAGTAAAGGATTCCCAGAGTAGAGAAAGGGGGTGAGAGAGGGGAGAGGACGCGCGTGCTCTGTGGGACGCCGCTCCGTAGAGTAGAGGATTCCTAGAGTAGAGAAAGGGGGGTGAGCATAGGAGAGGAGAGGTGGAGGGGACGCGCATGCGCTGTGGTGGTGTGGGAAGCGGGAAGGACTTGCCCCCCGCCAAACACATGGGGGGCAAGATAAAGGAATGGAGTCAACCTGGGCGACACAAACCACCTGCCTAGCCATTGCTAGGCATGCAGCCTCTCTGTGCTCTCGGCCATGACTCTGCTGACTGTAGTGGTGGTTGACGGCCTTATATTGTACTACAATGTTTTGGTTCGCATAGTGGGTGCTTCCTTACTTCATGAAATTCCCGCTCTCATCCCCGCTCTCATTTCACGGCAGCAGGCCCCCTCCAAACACATGCAAGCAAGATCAAGGAATGGGGTCAACCTGGGTGACAGATACCACCTACCAGACGCCACAGACATTGCTAAGCAGCCTCTCTGTGCTCTCGGCCATGACTCCGATGACTGTAGTAGTGGTTGACGGCCTTCATATTACTACAGTGTTCTGGTTCGCATAATGGGTGCTTCCCTACTTCATGAAAGTGTCCGGACGCGGGACGGCGGACGCGGGACGGGGGACGGACAAAGCCCCGAGCATAAGATGCTTCGCATCTAAAAAAAACACAGCATATCCACGGAGTGAATGATGATGAGTGGGCGAAGCGGCGGAGGTTCATCGGTAAACCATGAATCTTCCGTGAATTCTGCCCGGTACATCATCACCGACGTGAGATCGGGCGCGTTTATACTAAAGTGTCGATGAGAGTTATGGTGACTGAAGCAATCATGTTTACACCGTCAAATCTTCAGTGGTTTCGCCCAGCAGTAATCAAAGCGATAGTGTGTGTGAAATTTTATTCAAGCTTCAACGACCGGTCGTCGTCCATGGTCCGCCAAGCAGCACGATCCGGCAAGCGCACTCGTACGGCGGTCCGCGCAATCGGAGAGCAGCTGCACCGCCAACGCCATCTAGCGTACCTTCACCCAACCGCCATATTGTACGGATGTCTATAGGACAGCGCCCTCTCGGAAACGAGACGAGAACTGGAGATGACGACACCATATCCACGGAGTGAATGATGATGAGCGGGCGAAGCTTCGGAGGTGCGTCGGTAAACCGGTAATCTTCCGCAAATTCTGCGCAGTACATCATCAACGACGTGAGATCGGGCGCATTTATACTAAAGGGTCGATGAGAGTCATGGCGACTCGCAGCTCACTTTAATTTTACATGTACGTTGTCAATTTTTTTATTGTTTAATCACGCACAGGAGACATCTCACACCGGCACTACCTTAGAGGTCGAAATCCAGTGCCTACTGGCTACTTAGAATGCATGGACAACCGAGGACCGCCGAGGTGATGCCGTAAGGAGCTTCGCGCACCGTATCAGTCTTTCTTTTTTCCGCAAGTCCGTGTTGCCGCCAGAACCTAAGTCCAATCAAGCAAGTGCCCGCGCGAGGGCGGCACGCGGGCCGTCACCATGCCACCCCCAAAGGAGCATTTTTTCAACGTGCGTACCCCGCCGGGGACGTCCGTGGACGTAGTCATCGACGCCACGGAAACGTTGGTGGGGCTTCAGGAGATATACAGTCTCCAGCACCACGGAGGGTACGACTTTCAAGTCGGAGTCAACTCGTCACGTGCAGTTCAAGTCCTTTTGGCAACCAGCAGTCTACATATCGGCACCCATGTAGTTCCCCTCATACCAGTGACCAGGCAAGTCGCAAGCGTCACGTGCTTGTATTTGCCATCCTACGTGTCCGACAATGAAGTCGCAACCAGTCTCAAGTCTTTCGGAACCACGTTGAAGATTGAAGAAGCTCGATACAACGATCATCCCAGCATTTGCACCGGGACCCGCTACATCAAAATGGACATGCGGCCTGAAAATCCACTTCCGAATTTCGCACGTGTGGGCGGCCACAGAGCGACTTTCGAGTACCGCGACGTACGCCGCCTCTGCACGCGCTGCAACCTCGAGGGCCACCTCAAGGCACAGTGCGATACCCCGCACTGTGCCAGGTGCGGAGTTTTTGGCCACAGAACGGACACCTGTACCGAACCGTGCCGACGTTGCGGCGGAGCCCACGCCAGCGTCGATTGCACCGCAAGAAAGTCGTATAGTATGGCGGCGGCCATGGATGTAGACGAATTCCCAGCACTCAGGCGGGCGGCTTCCACAGACGAGACACGGAGACTGACTACTTTACGTCCTGCGAAGCGGCCGAAGCCGAGCGACGCTACGGATAACCTGGAACAGAACGCCACCCCTGCAAAGACGCCAGCACAAGCCGACGCCGCGACAACAAAGGGGCCGCAAAAAGAAACACGGCGGGATGCGGAGCCGCTGACAAGCACGAACAGCGAGCAACACGTGACACAAGTGAGCCATGCTAGGCCCAACCACGCTAACGCCGCCGAAGCGGAGAGGGTCACAGACAGCGGAGAGCGAGAGACAGGAGAGCCGCGCGGCGCGACGGGCGTCAGCGGCGAAGAAAGGGAAGCAGATAGAGAAGACGACAACAACGACGACACCAGCGTAGTCAGTTGGGCAAGCGTCGAAGACACGGTCGGCGGCGGGGTTCAAGAGCGTGGCCTCGAGAAACGTCAAAAGGACGACCTCTTCACGACGGACAAAGGCAACGAGCCGCAGGGAGACCGGAAACTCAGCCTGGAAAGAAAGCTGACGTCGGGAGCCAGGGCCGAGGCGCGCAACACGTGGTGGCATAAAAAAGGTGACGACGATGAGCCACGTAGTCGCGAGACCCGGCAACTTCTAAACGACGGACACCCCAGCAGTTCAACCGAGCAGGAGAAGACGAACAACATGCCAGGAGACGAAGAAACGACAGAACACGAGTCGCCAGACTCCAGCCGGCTTCAACCACCGTCCGTGGGCACGCCGCAACATGGCGGCAGCTCGCAACAGCGCGGCGGGGAGGGAGCCCAACATGGCGCCCGAGAAGAAAAGAACGTGGCGGACGGGTCGGCCACTCAGGACCACGCAGGAACACCTTCGTCAGATGAGCACGAACCCGGCGAGCTCGTTATTGACGAAGACGCACCGGGGTCTCCCAGCTCCCCCAGGCCCACCCTGCCACGAACATCTCCGATGCCAGCGGGCGTCGGCCGTGGACGACATGGCCGCAGCCGAGACCCCGAGGCCACCCACGGTGGAAACAGCATCCAGCCGCTCAGGCCTTCAGGTCTGGGCGTCCACACACAGGGCGTTGAGAAACGCCCCCAACGCAGCATGAAGAAGGCGCGACGGGACATAGCAGGGCGTCACCGAAGCGGCACGCCAGGCAGCGAGCGGGAGGAGGCGAAGGCAAGGCAACGCTCAAGTCAACAGGCAGCGCCGGACGGCATAGACACGGACAGTGACTTCTACTGAATAGGTGGGTGAACTACATGCTTCTCCCAGCCAACATGCACCAGCCTTGCAGCTGCTCACATTAAAAAAGCGCCGCACAAAAGACTGAACTCTCCCGACCAAGTACAAACCTGTGCATTTCTAGCCATAAGTAGCCTATACGGGTCCATAGACTGAAATAACTGTCATGTGTTTCATAGACATGGTAGCGCTATCACTTTGCACTGTGTACAAATACTCGTTACTCTGCATATTTGACCTTCTCGGCGCATGTATGGCAATGCCCGGTTTTTTTTTTTTGAAGTGTGACTCGGTAATTTCATCCATTGTTGAATTTCATAACACTTCTAGTCAAATGGCGGCACGGAAAGTGCGCCGAAAAAGTCCATTGTTCACAGGCAGGTGTGCAACCGTCACGTTCTTTTACTTGCCATGCTGTGGCCGATAATGAACACGCAATATAGTTTCTTGTGGTTAGGAAGCCGCTGAAATGAATCTGATTGTCCGTACGTTGCGAGCGCGTTTCTCGTGCTCTGCGCTCATGCAGCTTATCCATTGCAATGTATGCGAACGGGTTTATTACCCGCCTTCGCCAAGCACCTTCCTTTTTCCTTGCGATAATTTAAATGTTCACGGTTGCGTCACTCAATGACAAAAGGTCAACTGCCCTCTTAAGGTGGAGACGATAGGTAGTGGACTGCCAACGTGAACATGTACTTTGACCAGTGCAAATTTCGTTTATTGATGATGTCCAGTGGAAATTTCACCCTGTGTAATATCATTGTCTCTAAACATGATTGTGCATCTCCGGCGATGGGTCCTGGAGGAGTACTGTAAGGTTAAAGGCGATGCCTTGCTGTGCGTTATCGGGGTTTACTGCCCGTTGATATTTTTGGCGAGAATAACTGTCCATGTGCTCTCGTGTCTCAAAAATGTATTGTTCAACCAAAGCGTTCGGCCAAGCAGTGCAACCGCAGTCGACACGAGGTTTGGAATGGCACTTCCGAATTTCGCACGAGTGAGAGGCTATAACGACCTGTCCCGTTTTTTCCCCCCCTTTTTTTTTTCAAATGTCTCTCGTAGTTATGCTTATGACAGAGGGTGCACGGCTCGGCCGTACACTGGTCGCGATAGTAGACGACACAAATACGTGCAGTCGATACACTGTCATTCCCTGCTACGTGCGTTGGCGCGGCCACCTGTCTCAACAGGTGGCGACGTGAGGCAGGGGACCGCTCGCTCCGCACACATCTGTATGAGCGCATTGCGCAGAGGAAGTTGGATTGTGCAGAATTAAGGTGTAGAAGAATAGATCACTGCACGATATATCAGAACTTTCTGAGCATATTTCAATTACCTTCATGTCATCGCTTGTCTCCCCCCCCCCCCTCCTTTTTTGTCTTGTACAAGGAACTTGTTAATTATTTTTGAGCACAATATGTGCAGATATGTTGATATGTGCTACGCCCTCAGTAGGGCAATCATTAAGGGTAGTTGCATACTGTGAACTTTTATATACATCATGCATCATAGATTAATTTATTTTGAGAATAGGATGTTCTCCCCAATCCGTTGGTGGCCCAGACATGGCGCCCCTACATGGAGTGTGTTCAACCCTTGTTTACCAGGCGTTGGTGGGCCCACGGAACCGTGAGTGAAACACCGCCTGCCCTATAGTATTTATTGCCTAGTTTCGCACAGTGTTTGAAACACCCTCTTTCACTGATTAGTGTAGAACATGACCTCTTCGTGTATTTCCGTCTCGGGTTGTTTTTTTCTTTCTTTTTTTTTCCTTCCTTCATAAGTAAAACATGTCCTTGAAAATAGTCACATGGAATATCCGGGGCTTGAGCACTACGCACAAGCAAAAATTTGTAGCAAGGGCAGCTAGGAAGCAGAAGTGCGATATCCTGTGTCTACAGGAAACGAACATTTACACGTTGAAAAAAGCCAGGGAACTCCAACAGCAGTTCTGTGCCCGAGGGTTCTTTTCATTCCCCACACACCAGATGTGTGGAACGGCAATAATAGTGTTCAATTGGGCCCTTCTGAATGGAAGCCACTTTTCCTTTGACCCAGATGGTCGAATGGTAACATTCGATATTGAATTCCAGTCGGAACAGTTTAGACTAATAAACATTTATGCTCCGGTCAGGAGCCATGCCACGGTAGACTTTTACCGACAGCTCAACCCGCTACTTCTGGAAAGAAAACATCTTATCCTAACAGGCGACTTTAATTGTGTACTCAACAACCTAACGGACAGAATAGGCCCCGCTAGGGAGAGAAGAGACGCATACAGAACTGAACTTAAAAAAAAATTGTGAACCAATTTAGCTTGGTGGACGCGTATACTTGGCAGCACGGGGAGACCTTTCAGCACACATGGGCTGGTAGTAATACGCAGGCCTGACTAGACCGTGTCTATGTGACGCCATCATTACAGTCAGCAGTCATAAATTGCCAAGCTGTTGAGCCCCCCGCCATACGCCGTAGATATCTCGGACCACAGGCCGGTATTGGTTTCTCTTGAACTCAAAGATAGCCTATCCTACCGCCAGCCATGGCGAGTAGATAACAGGCTTTTTAATGACGAAACGGCGAAAGCTAGTTTACGCAACCGCTTGGCAGCCTCTATAGGTGAACATAACTGGGATAGCCTAAAGAGGGCATGGAAGGAAATATGTACCGATGAAGGTAAAAAGTTAAAACGTCGTTACTCTAATATGATAAGGACAACGCTACAACGCATCCGCATTGTCGAAAGAGGCAAGTCGACCTCTTCATTAATGAAAACTTATGTCAGCGACTTGAAACTTACATTAGCACGGCTCAGGAGGCTAACGTCAACTGCAGCTAGCACCTCTCAAGCAAGACACTCAGAGGTGCTAAATTACATTAATAGCACCCGACTGGAACAAATGGGAAATAAAGGCAACTTAAGTAAACAGGATATTCTACAGTTTTGTGCCCACTTCGAAAAGTTAGGCACATGTGAACTTAGACTTAATCTAGAATCGGTCTTGGAACACCCTTTCCTACGCAACCTTCCGCAGCTCACTCCAGAGGAGTTCTGTAGCCTAGAGTCGCCCGTTACCCTAGAGGAGCTTACACGAGCATTACACCGTCTACACAAGGGTTCCGCACCGGGATGCGACGGCTTGACCATACAGTTCTACAACACATTCTGGGATATCCTGGGGCCCACCTTATGCGAAGTACTTAATGTCTTCACCAGGTCACACACGCTCCCATCATCCTTCAAGTGCGGCAGAATTATTTTGCTTCCAAAAACGCAGGACCACCTTAACGAGCCACAAAACTGGCGTCCCATTACACTTTTGGGAACAGATTACAAGTTACTAAGAACTGTACTGACCCTTCGCATGCAGGAAGTTATGCCCTCGGTGATCAAATCCTGGCAGTCGTGTTCGGTCATTGGCCGCAACGTACAGACATTGAACATGTTAAATAGAGACATCATCGATTATACACGACAAAGGCAGGCGAAAGGGTGGATCACTTAGATCAGGCTCAAGCATTCGATAGGGTCGAGCACAAATACATTTTCGCCACTCTGTTGGCATTTGGTTCCCCCCAAGCAATTTGTGTATCTCATTATGGAACTTTATAAGGACATTTGCAGTGACTTGTCCATCAACCAAGAAATAGTTGCCTCTATCCCAGTGACGAGAGGCGTGCGACAGGGTTGTCCCCTCTCCCCTCTGTTGTTTGCATTAACCATAGAACCTTTCCTCATTCAAATAGAGAAGCACCCAAATGTACTAGGGCTGCAGCTCCCCGGAAGCGGCACTATTAAAGTAGCGGCCTACGCAGATGACGTTGCAATATATCACAGGGATGAGGACAGCCTAGCCGCTGTTCTCAGCGTTTTTTCAGCCTATTCCAAAATCTCAGGAGCCAAGCTTAACCTGCACAAGTGCAAATCGGTCAGCCTCCATGCTACGTCTTCAACATGTCTGCATGGCATCAATGTCGTAAACAACTTAAGAATCTTGGGAATTGACTATAGTTTTAAGGGGGGCAACTGGCGAAAACTGGAAAGAGGAACTGGAGTCCCTTGAGAAGGAGGTCACTAGGGCCATGGAATTTAGTTTTCCGTATTACGTACGAAGATACTTGCTGATGAATGTTTTCACTGGCCGTATTTGGTTCATGACCAACTCTCTTGTACTACCATATAGAATAGCATGTCAAGTTAAGCCACAATTTATCAAGTTCTTTTGGAGTGCTAAAACACGCCTAGTCAGGTACGAGCAACTTGGCCTGCCTCGAGAGAAAGGGGGTTGGAACATCCCGTCACCAGTGGTGATGGCAGACATTTACGCCTTAAAGACGACTCTAAGAGTCCTGATGCTACAGGAGGATCATCCTGCAAGACAACTTGCGTCTTACTTTCTAGGAACCCAGAGCCGCCTGTTTTTACAGGCTCTGCCCCCCGGGGCCAAAGGCATTGAACCCAACCCCTTTCTATAGGCATGTCATTGGCATTTATAAAAGGATAGCCGCGCTACAACTAGAGGCCCCCCCCACTAGAAACACGCAACACGAAACTTGCACAAGAACTTTTATTGAACACAGGATGCGAAGTGAAAAACCCGAACTTTCCATGGGTATTATTAACGCCCAGCTGGCTCCCGGGAAATATTCAAGATGTGATTTGGCGTTTTGGATGGGGTGTCTTGCCTACGGCGGACCGGATGTACAAGTGGCATTATGTAGATTTGGAGCAATGTGTTCACTGCAAAAAATACGAAGATAACAAACATGCATTACTGTCGTGCTGTGTGGCCAGAACATTCTGGACCCTGGTGGGCAAGACATACCATTCGTTGGGAATTGAAAGGTTCATTAAAAGAAGTAGATGCCCGAGTGGCGCTCTAGCACGGCTTGTGCTGACCGCCGGCTTTTTCGCTTTGTGGGAGAACAGAGGGCGAGCAGTAAATCAACGCAAGGCCCGCAGAAATCTCGAACCTACAACATCGTAATAGATCACTTAGAATCGGAGTTGTTTGCACTAGGAGAAGAAGAGTTTCTTAAAAAATGGTCTTGTGCCTTCGTTGACGTTGTTAACAATAGAGTCCGACTGATGTGCGGAGCGATACAAAGCCTACGCACAACGTGATTTTTTATTGTATGCCATTGCATTGTATAGCAATATGTAGTACCTGCCGTAATACTGTGCTGAACCTGAGACTTCGCTAGAACCTGTGAACATGTGAAAAACGAACTGTGAACCATCTTGTAAACAAGTGAATGTACCCATGTGATGCAAATAAAATTCATTGTATCGACGCCATTGGACCACTGACCAAGAAGAACGCCACCTCTTAGTAATTCCATCCACCATGCGTTCTGAAATCTTGCACGCCATCCACGATGCCCCGGAAGGTGGACACGTAGGCCACCGCGCTACCCTTCGGAAGATCCCGCGCAATCATTGCTCTTCATGGTGCCTTTTGATATAGTACCTTCGAATACGAGTTATGCGTGCTCGTAACCAGTAAGGTCTTTTTTCTTGAAAGAGATGACAACATTAGAGATATTTATCAAGAACTTCCTTGGAAGAGTTGGCAAAGGAGGGGGCGGAGGAGTCAAGGTACTCCCCTACGTAATTTGCGCCTGTGATCAATAAATATTGAAATGGTGTGTACAAGAGACTGCTTTGGAATACGTGTGAGTAGATGTGAGTATAAACGTGAATACAGGCAAGGCTGATAGTAATGTTGAAGATGAGTAGATATGACCATAGGTCGGCAAAAAAAAGTGGAACTCACTCAGACTCACTGAATAAATATATCTTGAGCTTTGGACTCACTCGGACTCAGACTCACCAAACTTTTCCTGAGCCGAACTCACTCGGACTCACGCTCACGAAAATTATTTTCGACCGGACTCACTCGGACTCAAACTCACGAAATTATCTTCGACCGGACTCACTCGGACTCAAACTCACCAAAATATTACTCACTCGGACTCATTCAGACTCAGACTCACGGCTCAATCTGAGTCCGAGTGAGTCGACTCATGAGTGAGTTCGCCGACCTATGGTTGTTTGTTTCCAAACTCCATTTCCGTTCCTCTCTCTCTTTTTTCCCCTCACACGGATTAGCCGAGCAGCTGCATGTTTCTCTAGTCATTCTCGCTGCTTTCTTCTTTTGTTTTCTTTTTCTTGCGCGGGTATAGGGACAGCACTGTACGGCGCGTGGACTAGCGTGGACTCGACAGCGCCGACGGGCCTACACGCGCGCATTTGATCGCAGGTTTGATCACCGCTTAGCCTGATGTGTGGCTGCATGGTAACATTTAATTGTGATTTCTCTAACTTCCGAGCCAAACAATATCTGTGTCTGCTCTGATCGCGATAAAAGGTGTCCGCGCGACACCTGTATGGTATGATAGCAAGCTCGACGCCACGCAGAAGTTCGAGCCATCGTGGTAACGGCTAGTTGTGACGGTGGATGCGCATGTTGTTGGGAGGCACATAATAATAAATATGTTGTCGTTATTACGAACGCAATTAAGCCTCCTGTGTTCCCGAAGAAGCTGTCATGGAAACTGACGCGATGGTGGTGGTAAACATTTTTATTTCAGAAAATGAACCAAAGAGTTGCTGAATATTGCATGCTTGAGTGGCCGGTCCATATTCCGGGACGCCAATGGAGCAGGCTGCCCGAGCGCGCCTCACCAAGGAGCGTTGAGCATCCAAGGTTGAGCAGCCGAGCAGGTACTCCTCCCAAGGCTCTCTAGTTGGGATGGGACAGGGGGGATAATAAAGGAAGTGGGTTGGCAGGGCACGAACCGACGACGTGGTAGGTGTCGGCCAGGACCTGACAGGTCGAGCAGGTGCCATTGATTTCCGGCAAAAAGTGCCTGGCGACCGCCGGACTGAGGTAGGTGTTTGTCTGGAGGCAGCGTAGTAGTCGTTCGTCTGCTTTCTCCAGACCACGTGCGGGGTCCGGGTAGAGGCGGCGCGAGTCCCGGTAATAGGCCAGAATTTCGCGGAAGCGCGTCAGGTTTCTAATGCCAGATTCCGTCTCGGGACATGGAGGGGCAGCGGCCCGGATGAGAGAAGCGCGGTCAGCGGCATTCGCCGCCTCGTTGCCGGGCAAGCCCGATTGGTCTGGGGTCCATACTATGCGAATGGGGTGCGGGTTAAAGCGCCAAGAGGCTGCCCCAAAGCAGGTGAGCCGCCAGCGGGGCGATAGAACCCTGAATGTATTGGGAACAGGCCGAGCGCGAGTCCGTCAAGATAATGCATGAGGTGGGATGCGAGGCGGCCAAAGCAATGGCAACCTCCTCAGCTTGCGTTGCAGTGTCGGCTCTAAAGGAGAGGCCATCAACGTGGTTTCCCTCTGTAATCACGGCGGCCGTGAAGTGACCCGAGGGGGAGGGGCCCGAGACGTCCACGTAGAAAACGCCAGGGCGATCGGAGTGTCGCGCATGAAGTGCCGCGGAGCGTGCTAGTCTACGGCCGGAATGTAGCGCGGGATTCATGTTGCGGGGTAGTGGTTCCACCCATGGTTTTTGACGCCAGAGTTCCGGTACGGGGGTCAGAGTGTCCTGGTGGTCAGAGATCGCGTTGAGGCCGAGCCTGTGCAGCATACGGCGCCCTCAAGGCGTCTGCGACAGACGATTGATTTCGCTAACGCGATGAGCTTCCCGCAGCTCTGCAAAGGAGTTATGCACCCCCAGTGCCGCGAATCGGCTGTTGGAGGTGGCGATGGGAAGGTCAAGAGCCCGTTTGTACACTGAACGAAGGAGGACGTCCAGCTGGTGCTCGTGGTGACGACGCAGGCGAAGATAAGGAGAGGCGTAGAGCACGTGACTGGTCACGAACGCATGGGCCAACCGCAGGGACTGAGCCCCGCGGAGGCCGCCGCGCTTGGTAGAGACCCGCCGTATCATACGGCTCACCTGTTCGCTGGTGCGTCGGAGGCCTGCTATTGTGCCCTTGGGATCCAAGGATGATGTGAGATGAAGCCCAAGAATTCGAATGTTTTGGACCGACGGGACGGGACCAGACGGAAGAAAAATCTGGGGAGGCGGTAAGCGGGAGACCGAGAGAAGAGCCGATTTGGCTGGAGAGCACTCCAGGCCGCACGAAGCAGCGTAGGTATCCACCAGAAGGGCAGCCTTTTGTAGGCGTTCTTCGATTTGCGCTGGGGAGCCGGTGTTAGTCCAAATTGTAATGTCGTCAGCATATAGTGAGTGGTGTATCCCCTCGACCTCGCGCAGAAGGGAGGGGAGGTTCTTCACGGCCAGGTTAAAGAGGAGGGGTGACAGGACTGCCCCTTGCGGTGTACCACGTGTGCCTAATAGGTAGGGTCCATGTTCGATAGAATCGAGGCGGATGAAGGCGGCGCGATGAGATAGAAAGGCGCGATAGAGCGTTCGCCAGATGTCAACTGAGTTCAGTAACGAACTCTTGAATGAAACTGCCACTCGTACGTTAAATCACACGCTTGGCAGAGCTCCTGATTACACATTTCTCAACGCACGACCGAAGAGGAATGGAGCTGTGCGCTCAGGAGCCCAGAACCTCTGCCTGAACTCAGGGCTGTCCAAAGGGCCCGCGACGCGGCGTCAGGTTGAGGCTCGGCCTATTCGTGCCGATGTGGGGGGAGCGGACCGCTGCTCTACCGCCTTGAGCGATAGCTTTCCTCGGGGTCTAAATAAAGTTCTCTGTCTGTCTGCTTGACGAGTTAGCAGGGTGAGTAGAGTTAACGCGCGCGGAAGAAATCAGTATAAACTCCAAATAGAATGCGTCCAGGGTCGACCGCATCTCGGATTAAGCGTCGGCGGTCAGTCCATTAGCAGACATTCCTCGGTTGTTGTGATATAAAACACGTACGTACTGGAACGGTGTCCCGCATGCTGGTCGTATATGCCTTCTTTATTCGCGCGTCGCCGGAACAAAAGGAATTGCAGGAACAAATTTCCCATGTCTGTTCTCGCCGTTACTGGATTGATGTAAGTTGTGAATCACCTGTGGCGCGGATACGTATAAGTACCACGGGCTGTGTTGGGCGGGAATGTGCCTGTGCCATACGCGACTAATGCAAAGGGTTTCATGACGTACGCGACACGTAATATACCTTATTCAGTTGATGACCTGGAATCGTGTTCTTCTTACTCTCATGTCCTATTGTGTCAATTTTGGTATACACGAAGCTCAGGAGACGACCATGAGAGCGTCCAGGTGTTAGCGGCTAGATAGATAGATAGATAGATAGATAGATAGATAGATAGATAGATAGATAGATAGATAGATAGATAGATAGATAGATAGATAGATAGATAGATAGATAGATAGATAGATAGATAGATAGATAGATAGACGGACGGACGGACACACGGATGAATGGATGGATTGACGGACGGATGGATGGATGGATGGTTGGATGTATGGATGGATAGATAAAGGTGGTTGAAGCGCCTTTGGGTTGCTGAGCAATCCTTCGCATTTGAAATCTTCTGTGGCTTCCAAAATGTGTTGAAGACGAAATGTGCGGATGATTTTCACTCGTAGCTAAGCTTCGTGTGCCGCATAATCGTATATTTTTGTGTTGCTCGCGCTGGTATAACTTTAAGCAAACCATTTTTTGAATGAACACCGCAGACTTACGAGCGCCCGCTTCTGCGAAGTTTGAAGGCCTCGTTGATCTTTGCCAGTGGCACCCTATGCGTGATCAGTGCGTCCAGCTTGATGACCTTCCTCATATACAGCTCAACGAGCTCAGGAACCTGGTCCACGCTCTTCCAGCCTGCAATTAGAGGAATGTTATGCACTCACGAATATCTGCTCGATTTCTTATCAGTGGAGTTATCGCTCAATGGTCTGCCTCAATGCACAGTTTTTAGACTGTAGGAAGAGTCATTAATGTAGAAAATAGATATCAAGTATGAAAGCCAGAAAGTCCTGAAACATGGAGTTTTTAGAGCTGCTCTTCGTTGTTCCTAAGCACGCAGTTATTTCGGGTTGCCTTGTTTCAGCAGTTTGACTAACATAACACTCTTTAGGCTCAACACGAATGCGTTGCTTTATTTAAGCAAAGACTTATATGTCCTGAGGCTGTATGTCCAGTGACCGGAGGCAGAGACGAGGGAGTCTTAAAACTTCGACATCTCGGAGTACGACATCTCGGAGTGACCTGAGTGGAAACGTCCTGAATGACGTCATAACCTTGTGGCCCAAATTGAAAAAAAAAGGCAAGGATCTACTTCGTGTTGCAGAAATAGCACCTTTAGCCCTCTCATTGGTTGACTTGTGTCATTGTGGGGAGAGTAACCTAGGCTAGGCCACTTCACGGCTCTCACTATGCAGTCAGCCTCACTAATGCTGGACACAGCGATGTGGCGCTCGACTATTTACGTAATATCGATAGTTTCTGCTCAGGCCACGCTACCCCACGCTTTCCAGGTGTAAGTAGACTCTTCCAGCAGTGCCAGGTGCCGGTATAGTCACATCAACTGAGAGACACAAGTAATTAATGATGCGATGAGAGAGTTGCCTCACGGCATTTTCATTGATCGAAACGTGTGAAGTCATCTGATGATGCCCCGATAGCACACTGTCGTGTTGCCAAAATGGGGCCACTCTCGAAGGACGTGCGAGACCGAGTGAAGGGCAGAAATTACTAGTGGGTGGGGAGCAAGGGGGGAGGGGGGCATCAAACAGGTTGAGTTCGCCAAATTACCTCGAGGAGGATCTCGCGAGAGCTTCGCCTGGCTTGCCTTGCCTCTATGTACTCTAAATTTTTGGTCCGCAGTACGCAATTCCGGCACTCGCACGACTACATTTCAAGGACTACAACAAATGACTGAGCCATCGTACCTCCGAAAGTGCAGCCTCGCAAGCAGCGTCCTTGCTCGAGCATCAGTGGTGGCACGCGAATTTCGTGCGGGGATGCCCCGACCACGACGCACTCGCCCCAGCCGTCGTGTGTGCATTCCAACGCGTCCCTCTGCATTTGAAAAGCTACGTTAGGCTCTAAGCGTAGGCAAAGGACTAGTTGACTGTGAATCACATCATCGTACGCCCTCCAGTGAACGCAATCGACAAGTACGAAGTAGATTAGGAAACCACCAGCGCCTTAATTAATGTGAACGTTATTCCACTAAAACAGGCTTTGTGTATGAAGGCAGGAGGCACTGGCACATATAAAATGTCGAAGAACGTAGACCGCGCCCCTGTTATCAAGGAAGACCAGTCATACACAGGCAAATATTTACATATAGTTTGCGAAAAGACATGCACCTTTCCCCTGTACCACTATAAAAGCAAAGTGACTAAAAAGTGCGTGTTTTTGTCCCACAAATACGATTGACTTCTATCTCGCGTGCGCCTTTACTTTCTCGCATCATCACTCCGCGTCCGGTTTCAAAGTGCGAAGTTTCATTGCTTCTATCTCTCCATCACTGGCGTAGCCGGGGGGGGGGGGGGGGGGGGAGGAGGGATTTCATACCACTCCCCCTTAAAAATTACAATTTTGCCTATTTTGCATACGCGCGCACGCAAACGTACGCACGAACGTAATGTCGCGGGCGAAACAAGGCAGAAAGCCGGGCGTCGACGTACGCTCCAGAACCAGAGCAGCCAAAACGTTTTCTCTTCTTTTACTTCACTCCTAAACGCGTATGTGCCCCAGCAGGTGGTTAATAAACGACATGTGTCATTAGTCCCTCTCCCAAAGATGCATCTTCTCGATGTAGTAAATTACAGTGGAAGAAAAAGGAAGAAGACACTGTACAATCGACAGACATGTGTCCTTACGCGAAATAACTCGGTCGGCCGCGATCAAACAAGGTGTCAAATGAAAATAAACAAGAATCACCAGAATAGAAAAGAGAAACTAAAAGAAAGCTCGCTAAGTGGTCAATGTAGTGTAAAGTCACTCAGCAGTCGAGTCACAGCGAGAAAAGTATGGTTTCAGTCTAGAAAAATGAACGAGTTCAATTTGTGGAAGCCGACGGGAGTTTCTTGAGGTGCCTTCTGGGAGAACCTCCTAGGTTACTTCACTGAGTCGCCGTAAAACCTTGTAGGGCCCGAAATAGCGACGCAGCAACTTCTCTGACCGGCCGCGTTGTCGGATGGGGGTCCACACCCACACTTTATCGCCTGGGTTGAACGTGACTTCTCGGTGACGAAGATTGTAGCGGCGTGCGTCCGCAGTTTGGCGACACTGGATACGGCGTCGCGCGAGTTGACGGGCCTCTTCAGCGCGTTGAGCGAACATGGCAGCGTCCGTGTTGAACATTCCCAGGTTGTCGGGAAGAAGCATGACGTCGAGCATTGTGGTTACTTCTCGCCCGTGGACAAGGGGAAAGGGCGTGGAACCTGTACTTTCTTGAACTGCAGTATTATAAGCTAACGTGACGTAAGGTAGGATATCGTCCCAGTTTTCGTGGTCAATGGTTACATACATGGACAGCATGTCTGCAATCGTCTTGCTTAATCGTTCGGTGAGCCCGTTTGTTTGGGGGGTGATATGACGTTGTTTTGCGATGTTCTGTCCCACTGAGCCTCAAGACTTCCTGTAGCATCGCTGCGGTAGAAGCAGTTCCACGGTCAGTGATGAGGACAGCTGGTGCACCGTGTCGGAAGACAATTTTGTTAACAAAGAAATGGGCGACGTCCGCGGCGGTAGCTGTTGGTAGTGCCTTCGTTTCGCAGTATCGTGTAAGGTAGTCAGTAGCGACCACAATCCACCGATTTCCAGACGAAAACATGGGTAATTGTCCCAGCAAGTACATGCTAACCTGATGGAATGGCGCCTTCGCTGTGGCTACTGGTTGTATCAGTCCCGCTGGCCGTACAGGTGGAGTCTCACGTCGTTGGCAGTCGGGACATGTGCGAACGTAATGCTTCACAGTTTTCGCGAGACCTGGCCAATAGTAGGAGCGGCGAATTCGCTCCAACGTGTGCGTGTAGCCAAGATGTCCGGAGGATGGTTCGTCGTGACAAGCACGTAAAATTTTGTCACGAAGCGAGGTTGGCACAACTAGTAGGTTTGTAGCTTGCATATGGTGAAAGTTCTTCTTGTAAAGGCCTCCATACCGGAAACAAAAGGAGGCAAGCGAGCGGGCGAAACAACGAGGAAGGTTGGATTCGCGACTTTCTAGGTATTCAATGAGCGGACTGAGCTCCGATTCGCCGTGCTGTTGCTGAGCTAAGTTGGTTGCTGACATCGCAGGAAGAAAAGTGTCGTCCTCTTCAAGGTCAGTGTTGGCATTGTCGACTGGTGCACGTGAAAGACAGTCAGCGTCGGTGTGTTTTGGCCCAGACTTGTGGACGATGGTGACGTCGAATTCTTGCAGCCGAAGGCTCCATCGTGCGAGACGACCTAAGGGATCTTTAAGATTCGCGAGCCAGCAGAGAGAATGGTGGTCGCTAACTACACTGAATGGGCGGCCGTATAAGTAGGGTCGAAACTTTGTTATGGCCCATACAACAGCTAGGCATCCTTTTTCTGTTGCAGAATAGTTGTCCTCGGCAGGTGACAACGTTCTGCTTGCATATGCGATCACGCGCTCTACGCCATTATGCCACTGAACCAATACGGCTCCTAGTCCGACGTCGCTGGCGTCTGTGTGCAACTCCGTGTCAGCGTTTTCGTCAAAATTACCCAGTACGGGTGGGGCCTGGAGATGGTTTCGGAGAGCGTCAAAGGCATTGCGCTGATCACGACACCAAACAAACGGAACGCCTTCTTTTGTAAGTTGATTGAGAGGCTCAGCGACCTTTGAAAAATTTTTAACGAAGCGCCTGTAATACGCACAGAGCCCCAGAAATCGGCGTAGGTCGCGTTTATTTGTTGGCACGGGAAATGTGGCAACAGCGCTGGTTTTCTAGGCGTCTGGGCAGATGCCCGCATGGCCCACGGCGTGGCCGAGGAATTTGAGTTCTTCTTATCCGAAATGGCACTTCTCAGGTTTGAGAGAAAACCCAGCTGTTCTAATGGCCTGAAGAACTGCCTGCAGACGCTCGACGTGTTGTTCAAACGTGTCTGAGACGACCACCACGTCGTCAAGGTAAACAAGACGTGATTTCTACTTGAGCCCCGACAGAACCGTATCCATCATCCTTTGAAAAGTATCTGGCGCTGAGCATAGACCAAAAGGCACGACCTCGTAGAGGCCGTCAGGAGTAATAAAAGCCGTCTTTTCGCGGTCCCGTTCTTAAATTGCGATTTGCCAGTAGCCACTACGTAAATACATGGAGGAAAAATATCGAGCATTCCGTATATGGTCCAAGGAGTCATCAATTCGGGGTAGAGGATAAACGTCTTTCTTGGTGACCTTGTTCAATTTGCGATAATCGACGCAAAAGCGCAACGTCCCATCCTTTGCCTTTACCAACACCACTGGCGAAGCTCAGGGACTGGTCGATGGCTGGATGACATCGTCTTTAAGCATCTGCTGAACTTGATCACGTATAGCGTCCTGTTCCTTTTGGGAGACCCTATAAGCATGTTGTCGAATGGGTATCTCGGTGGATTCGATGACGATACGGTGTTAGGCAAGCGGCGTGTGGTTGACCTTCGACGTTGTAGCGAAGCAGTCGCGAAAGGAGCCGAGTATACGCAAAAGGCTTTCTCGTTGTGCTGAAGGCAGACCCTGGTTTACGTCGAGAATGCTCGTGAAGGCCTCGGTAGAATGGTCGCACAATGAAATTGCGGTTAATATTGACAAATCCGGCGCCACAGAAATTTCCTCAAAGTATGCAATGACGGTGTGTCGGGCAAGGTGACGGTATTCCGCGCTGAAGTTTGTGACAAGTATGTGAGCCTGTCTGTTGCGAGGCTGAATGATTCCTCGGGCAACGCAGATTTGTCGTGAAAAAAGGTAATACAAATTTGCCTCGGCGATTACGGCGTTCGACACGTCCTGTCCCAATTCCACAGTGACAAACAGGCTGCTTCGGGGGGGGGGGGGGGGGGGGCAGAGTCACAGAATCATCGGCAATACGTAACACTGTCTTCGGGAATTGGGTGCTTTCAGATTCAGTCCAAAAAGAGTCCTCGAATGATACATGTAACTCCCGGAGGTCAATGACTGCGCCGTATTCTCGAAGAAAGTCCATTCCCAGGATGATTGGCCGGGAGCACACAGGCAACACGAGGAAAGACCCCGTAAATGTCGACGCACAGATTTGAACACGTGCCGTGCATATTCCAGTCGGCATCACCAGATGGCCACCCGCTGTGCGCAACTGGGGTCCTTGCCACGGTGTGGTAACCTTCCTCAGATCGGATGCCAGTGTGGCGCTCATAACAGAATAGTCGGGAACGGATAACTGGGCTAGTTTGTGGAATTCATGCTACGTCAGGTAGCGCAAAGAAACACGGACACAAGCGAGGAATTAGGGCTTGTCCCGTGTACTTATTCCTCGCTAGTGCTTGTCCCGTGTACTTATTCCTCGCCAGTGATTGCCCCGTGTACTTAATCCTCGCTTGTGTCCGTGTTTATTTGCGCTACCTGCCTTAACAAGAATAGTTGGTACCGGTGTCAACGAAGGCGGTGACAGCACGATTGTCAACGAGGACGACAATATAGGCAGAAACAATCTTTTTACTGTCGGAAAATCCGGAACGGTCGTCGTCGGGTCGCTGCGTCGAGGGAGGTTCTTTGAAAGCTCGTCGGACAGCGAATCCACCCCCAGAAGTCGCGGTTCCTAGTTTTCACGTCGGGGACTCGGGGAGCGGCTCCTGAAAGGAGCGTAAGACGACGAGGGCAAGCTGGTTGACGTAGGCCGGCGAGGTGATGGTGATCTCGATTGGCTCTGCTGACCAGTCGAAAGCATTCGCTGGCCCGTGAGATAGGCTTCAATTTCGCGAGGGCGCTCACCGTAGCGTGGGCATCGAGTGTCAGGGTGACAGCCGCGGAGACCGAGTTGGCGGTACTGGCAGTTGCGACATACGTGGCCCACTTTTCCACAGTGGTAGCACAGTGGACGGTTATCCGACGTGCGCCACCTGCTTGCCTTGCTAGTACTTGGTCTTGAGCCAGACGGCAGATATGTGGGTGCGATCGGCAACCTTGAGCCGGGTGGCGGACTCGAAGCGGTGCCTTGAAATGGATGGGTAGCCTGGTCGATTGTCCGCATAGGGGGGACCTGTGGCTGGTGGCGCCGGAGATCGCAGTGCCACCGCATTTGTTAGGACGGGGACCTCAGGCATTGATGATGCGAGTGGGGCGACCGTCTGTCTGATCTCATTTGTGATGACGTCCGCGAGTCCTGTCACAGGTGGTTGGGCTCCCACTGCTTCGAGTTGACCTAGGTCGTCCCGCACGATACTTCGTATAAAGTCTGCGAGGGCCTGCCTCTCACTGTCAGACCTGATAGAGCATGCAGTGGCTGTGACGTCATGGCGTTCGTACTGTGACGACCACTGCTGGAGAGTGCGCTCCATCGTGGTTCCCTCGCTGATGAACTCGGCCACAGTTGTCGGTGGATTGCGCACGAGTCCAGCGAAGAGGTGTTCCTTCACTCCGCGCATCAAATGCCGCACTTTCTTTTCCTACGACATAGCAGGGTCTGCGCGCCTGAACAGTCGAAGCATGTCCTCGACAAACATCCAGACTCTCTCTTTCGGCCGCTGGTTCCTACACGCGATGGCTTGCTCAGCTCTCTCCTTTCTTTCAGCGTTCAGGTACGTGTCACGGAGCTGCTGGCTGAACTCTTGCCACGTCGCAAAGGAGCCCTCGTGTTTCTCGTACCACTTTTTCACGGAATCTTCCAACGCGAAGTAAACTCTTCGCAGCTTGCGAGCATTATCTCATTCGTTGATGTTCGCAACCCTATCAAAGTGGTCGGGCCAGTCATCGACATCTTCGAAAATGGTGCCTGGGGCGCATGAAAAACATGCGCGAGAGGAGGACAATGTGCATCGTTAGTCGGACTCGCCTGGCTTGTCGTCGGAGTTGTCATCTTTTCGAGTCTCGATGACAAGGGACCGAATTCGGGGGGTAGTCCTCGCAGGCGGTGGCTGCTTCTCGCTGTGGGAGATGTCGCTGTCCCCGAGTTGCTAGGAGTGACTGCTGACACTTGAAAGTCAAGGTACATGTACCCAGCTCCTCCACCAGTAGTGTCGCGGGCGAAACAAGAGAGAAAGCCAGGCGTCGACGTGCGCTCGAGAACCAGAGCAGCAAAAACGTTTTCTCTTCTACTTCACTCCTAAACGCGTATGTGCCACAGCAGGTGGTTCATAAATGACATGAGTCAATATATGAAGTATGTTTTGAACAGCCTGCAACCCCTCCCCTCCTCGGTAAAAAATTTCTGGCTACGCCTTCTCTCTACCTACCTAAAAATGCGAAGCGTTTCTTAGCGAGTCAAGAAATAGATACATAGATAGATAGATAGATAGATAGATAGATAGATAGATAGATAGATAGATAGATAGATAGATAGATAGATAGATAGATAGATAGATAGATAGATGTAAAGTTTTCAGGCAGACACTGCGACTGCATTGGTTTATTGATACATTCTTTTCTGCACATCGTCGTCTTCTTCTTATCGAGGCGAAAACAGCGCGCGATTGACGAGGACAGACCGAGTGAAGACAACGCACAGGCTCTGACTGACAACTAAAGTTTTATTGTTCGTACGCCATGAAAATATATAGCACGTATCAACAACAAAAAAAAAGAAGAGAGGCACAGCAAAAGGAGCAAGGCCGAATAAATCAACACTCAAAGCAGTTTACCAAGAATGACCATGATTATCTAGCCCCCGATAGGAAGGCTAGCACCTTATCTAAAAGGGCTAAGGATGGGATGCTGACGCAGCTGTCCTGAAGGTCCGCCATATTTTGGGCTTCTATGATTTCTCCGGCCATTTTTTCACCAGCTTGAATTGGCGGGGTCATTCGCGGAAGCAAACAGGGCACTGAAGCAACGGTCCTCGTGTTGAGCTATCTGGAAAGCCGTGATATCACGGAATTGAGGCTCAACAGCGGCGATATAGTGGTCGAAGCTGTCAGCGTCGCACTCCGTCGTCGGTAGAGGATGCTGTGATACAGTCAGCGTGTGAGGGGCGGCTACCGCTCTTGCAGCATACCTATCGTGCAAGTCGTCCAGATGAGTTGCGTAGGCCTGCCAACCAGCCAATGACAGGGTGGCCTCCTTTGACATTAGCGTGTTGCAAGTTCGAACAGATGACGAGAATATGTGCTTTATATTGATGACAGACATCGGTACTGCCTACCAATGGCATTGGCTACAAACATAAAAAAAACATTTTTTCGCTTTAAACAAAACTTACACGAATACGAATTTCCACAACACAAAAGAAATTGTACGACCATATACTGATCCATCTCATGTAAGTTTATCGCGAGAGCCTCGATGGTTAATTATCGAGTGAATATCCCGAAAAAGTATTTTTTGTCAACTTTGCGAGAATTTTTCTCAATTAATGTTAATTTGCATAGGTTGAACATATTTTGAGCAGATGCTATATTGACTAGTAAAAGAGGTCAAGATTTCTTGCAGCTGAAACATTGCCTTAAATTGTTCAAAAAAAATGCCTGAGCTTGCATGTTTTTGCGCTCCTTGGCTAAGTCTTTCTGAGCCGGAAAATAATATATGGGTCCACTTGTGATGTCATGTTAAATAACAACGACAACAGAATGCCACGATGTGCCGTTGCATCTAGTTTCACGGTTGAATACGCCTAATTCATTCCCACCAAAGTTTTCTCGCCAAGACGTTCAAAGGGCGGTCACATGAGCAAATATTTTTCTCTCGAGGTAAAAGTTCTCTAATATTGTTCTTACTCAATTAACACCCGGCTCAATTTTTTTTTTCAATACAATCGCACTTGGTCGAATGTTGGGCCGAGTTGTTTCACTTAAACAACCCACCTAACAGTTTTATTTCATCGCAGCATTGCATGTAGACTATCCTCTTTAGTTCCTGTTCGGGTCATTGCTTTGAGCAAACGCAGCTAACTCTGAAAGAGATATTATTTTACCTTCAACTTGAATTTATCGCCTGGAGAGCGTTGCGTTACTTAAGCTCCACGAGATGGCGCTTCATATCGAGCATCAGTGACGCACAGCGGGTAGTAAAGGGGTGTTTTCTAGGAAATGTCAGCTTTTCCGCCCTCGCACGTTACTCTGGGGTTTATTTTTACCGTGTTGCCTACGCGCGACAGCACTACTGAATGGTCTCCAGCGAAGTTGTAAACAATTTTTACGCATAAGTTGAGTTGCAAATTACGCTGAAGAGCTGTATAGCTTAAATTATTTCTAATTAACTGAAGGACCCCTGTCACCGAATTTGGAAACTCGAGATGCTTGTGTTGTTTTAAACTCCTGCATGCGGGGGGCACTTGTGACCGATTTTTAGGGACGATTGTTGCCTATGAAATATTTTAATTTGGTTTTAAAGTAAAGGTGAGTGCTCATCCGAGTATTGAGGTCCAGTCGACATTTTCTGTGGTTTGACGTAGACCGAGGCTCCCCTCGTGACGTTGCAGAGGTCAAGCAAGTATTGTCGACATCAGAGAACATGTTCGGGGCGCGCACAATACCGCGACTGGCACCCGGCGAGGGCAATTGTTCGTCGCCCCTTTCGCTTTGTTGTGGGGCTGCTGAAAAGGTGGTTTTGGGTGCTTACGCCAGTAATGCTTTTCTTTTTCCTGAGGGGGGACATGCTCCAAGCACCCACATCGTTTCATTCTTCACCGCCGCGGGTCCCCCCTATTTTAAAACGGCGTGTTCAGCGTCACCGAAGCTTGAGCGCACGTAGTCTCAGGCGCTGCCCCGCTGTGGGGCGCTAGTTTCTTATGGTATTACGGTATTTAGGCGAGCGTTTCGAACTGAAGCAAGGTCGTTCTGAAATAACGACTCTACCATTAATTATACGATGTGTTAGAGCATTTCTGATTCAATTTCGGAATTATCGGACGCAAACCTACAAATTACTGTAAAAAAGTCGCAAACACAACTTTCACTGTCGGGGGGCCCTTTAAGTTCAGTAGTAACATAATTAAACCTCGCTAGCTTTTTTCATTATGGACCCGAAATAAATTTTTACCGCTTTTCTTGCAAGCTGAAGAGCAAAACAAAGCCTGAAATAAATTGACCTGTAATATCCTTCTTGGAATTGAAGACGGTATAATTTGTCTAGGTGCTCTTGCAGTAACCGGTCCTTGTGCCACGAAACACCACACATCCTCGTAATCGCTAACGCTGTCAGCGTGATCATGTTAGGTGCCTGATTGGCGTGTGCGACTAACGCCGGAGCACTCAAATTCGGACAGTAATAGTGAGAAAACGTTACGAGACTTGTTACTAATGATCATGGCTCTCTATGTCTTCATTCGAAAACATTCCGCTGGATTACTTTTGTGAACAGAAACAGTACTACAAAAAAAAGCCTGCTATACTGAATTATTTTCTAATAAACTCACCACTACACAAAAGCCAAAATGAATTTGTCGAAAGATGCACAAATAAACAGACAGGTCTTTTTAGCGCAAGGGAACCAAGGAAATATACGATATTTAAATGAGCTCACCATGGCCTCAACGTTGCCGGTGCACTCGAACGTGTAATCCAGTCCGCCATCGATCTTCTGTCCGATGTGGTGCAGTATGGGTATTGTGAGCGAGTGGGGGTTCACACATTCGGTGCAGCCCAATTCTCGTCCTGGTTTTGCATGTTCCACGGAAATGAAAAGAAGGGATATAGCTTTTACAATTACACAAGCCACATAAAAGTGCCATAGAAGTTTGATTTTCTTTTTCTGAGGGACACGCTTCTTTGGTCGACTCATACAAATGAATCCAACAAAATGTTAATCCAAAAAATTATAAGGGATATTGCCGTGACGTTGTTTAAATGCACTATATTCGGACTTCGATCTCATTAATCATAAAATTCTCCAGTAAAAGTTAGATCATTAAGGTATAAGAGGCATTGCGCAAAAACTAATCACGTCTTACTTGCAACACCATTCGTCGTAATCAAAGGCAAACATTCCGCAATAAAATTCATTAAAACAGGCATCATGGCCAGGAATGGGAGACATTGACGTGGTTGAGGAAGTTTCAACCAGGTGCCACTACTGAGGCGCTTGCCGAGCCGGTGGCGAGGGGAACTCATTGTATCCCCCCTTCGCTCGACACACGGCATGGAAGGCGTCGTCTATCACTGTCGCTAGTTTGAGGGCGCAGCCACGCTCCCCGAGAGCCTATTATTGCGATAGCAATTTTGTGGACACTCGCGGCTGCATTTCGCCGTCAGCGTTGGCGTCGTTGTCGCCATCATGCTCCGCATATATATATGAAAGCCGCGAAGAAAAATAATGCAGAAAAGTATCTTCCGATGTACGGAATCGAACGGACGACCTCTCGTTCCGCAGCGCGCGACGCTAACCGCAAGGCCATAGAAGCGCACATGCTACAGCATGCTAACGGTGAACTATTTATATACACCATTCGCCGCTGGTGGTACGCAGATCTCGGGGGGGGAATATCAGCCTGTTCTCTGCCTTACCAGCAAACGAGCGAGATGGCGCAAAGTGCGCGCTCGGCACCCCACTCGTTGCGACGCGCTGGCTGCCCAACACCCCGACTTGCACTTTGGCCTGTAGGGCGTAGTCACCTTTGTCCGGGTGCGCGCGCGCGCGCTTATCTTGGGATGGTGGGATGGGGGCAGTTTTACGTCGTGTGCTTTCGCCGGGAAGATTGCGTTTAGGTTAGAGGGCGCACAAAGGTCACTTCGCTCGCTGCAGAGGCCCCGGTTTCGAAAGAAACGCGCTGTTCCAACACAGTGAAGAAACAACTGACACTTGTTAGTTCGCGCTCGTCCTGTGTATACCTGTGCGTATGTTTCGTGCGTCCTTCGCGCTTGAGGAGTGCGCTCCAAGTTTCGATCTGCTTGCCGATGTTCGCGTGAAATGCCACTTTGTTGCTATCGCATTCATTGCTTCGTCCTTGCGGCGAAACTGCGACTTTTTTGCAGATCACGCAGTCGCGTGCTCGTACTGCGATTGAAGGTAATTCAGGGGCACCTGTGAAACTTATTAGCTTGTGAACTGGAAGATTTTTGTGAAGGGGAGAGGCGGGTCATTTAGAAAAAAAGAGCTTTCAATTTTCAGTAATTTGTTTAGGTTTACTGCGGTTACTTATCAAAATATTAAGGCGAACTTCGAGTGCAAGATTGCTGACAAATTATTTTGGTTCTGCCGCATGGGATGTCAAACGACAAATTTACGCGATTGACGCCTGTTTTCAACGACCATTTCTAGAAGCCTTAGTGCCTCAGAATCGACTAGCATTGCAGTTGGCGTGAAAAGTTCCATTAAGCAATCCTTACATTTATTAGCGGAGCTCCTTCCTGTTTCACTCTTTCGGCAAAAAGATAAAGAGCTATTCTATCACATCTTCCTAGCTTTTCTGCGGATTGCTTAAATCGAGCAATACTCTCTCGAGAATGAAAATTTTTCTTCAATAGCGTGGCACACTGCCGTTTCAAAACCTTGTTCTTCTGGACAAATTTGCTGAACAAAGAAGAACAATGTGTCTGGTCGTGAGAAGTCTATGCAGCAGCTGAACGTCATCGTCCTGAAAACAGTCCGCGCTACTATGAGAACTGAAATCAATAACCGCGAGAGGACAACAATAGCGCTTGGCCATTCAAAATATATTGCATACCTAAATGATGCTATATGTCGAGGTTTACAGCAGATCTCATTCAATTTAAACAGTTTTCTTGCAATGTAGGCTGAGTTTTCAAGAACGGCTACTTCAATATTTCAAGCAATATTTTTTTTAAAATTTTCCTGCACTTTCCACATTTCGTACAAAACTTTGAGCATTTAGAATTGTCAGAACTTTTTTACAGAAGGTGGTACAATAGTTTTTAAAGTGCAAGCAGCTACGTAAACTATTGTTGTAAAACATGTTTTGCTCTTTCTCAATGAGAATTTTTTAAAAAAATATCTAGACAGACCATGTCAAGCGTGATTAGACGGTCTTGATCTCTTTAGAAATGACGCAAATTACTCAGACAATTTTAGATGCGAAAGCATCTTATGCTCGGGGCAGTCTCCGTTCAGCGGCATCCGCTACCTTACTGCGAATGCGCCAACTCTCCCCCCCGCGAGGACGTGGGAGAAGGTGGGGTGGACGGGGTGGCGTGAGCGCTGCCCCCGCTTCGTTTCTCCTCTCCCGCTTCTCTCCCTACGCCACATATAATGCACGCTCTCTCTCCGCGCTCGTATATAATGTGGCGCTCGCTCGCTCCCGTTGCGCTCTCCTTCGCAACGGCGCTATGGACGCCCGAAGCTTAACGTAAGCGGCAACGCCGGCAAGCGAATCTCGAAGCTGCGAGGTTGCAAAAGCGCGCGTTCGCTGTGCTTCCGTCATTCGCTTTCTGTGCACCAGCGTGCGAAACGCCATGAACAACGTCGGCGCTAGTCGCCGCGCCAGCGCCGCGGAGCAGAGGAAGGCTCGGGAAGCCGAACGTAAACGTCAGCGTCGGCAAGCGGTAATTCAAACGCTTCGACAACCACCGTCTCATAAATCACATAAGAGAAAAGGAAACACGATGCGCACCCCCCGCGATGCTTTCGCATCCCACCATGGTTGCCCGTAGGGGGAGATGATGTGTAATTTTTTAGATAGGGAAGTGTACTGCAACATTCATTTGCTCTTGTATAAGCTGCAGTGGGAGTTCACACACATGCGGATATATATATTGCCACGCGCGTTTCTTATTTTCATTTTTGCTCTATTCGGTTTTCGCCCTTAAAGACTGTCAGTAATGCCCAGCGCAAACCGCGCCTCATTGTTCTAGAAGCTTCGCGATTTTTGTAGATCGTTTTGTTAAGATTGCGCGCAAGACGCGAACACTCGAGCTTATTCCAGAGCTTGCGCGACAACCAGTGATAAGGCTGGAATATTCGATGACACCCGTATAAATGCCGACGCACTTCACCGCTTGTCAGTTTTTCGACGACCGACGCTCTGTGAGCCGATATCAGTCTACAGTGTGCATTGCCTGCTGTAATCTGAGTTTCAGTTTCGCGGCCACAAGTTCGGCCCAATAAAGAGGTTCACCTCGAAGAAGCCTACTCCTGTCTTCATCCACGTCACAACCACGTGACATCTGGTGGAAGTGCTGCTTCGTTCATGTACCGGACGCCCCCCGTCAAGCCGTGAACCCAGTCCCAGTCGTGAAGGAGAAGTCGACAGCAAACACGATCAGCAAGTTAGCCGTAGGCAACAAGGTCTACATCCGGAGTACGGCCCTCTAGCCGACAAGACTCGCAAGACCAAGACCACGACTGCGGCAATGATGACAGCCCCTGCGCCACCTCCCGCGATCATGATGCAGCCGCCAATCTTTCCGGGATCATCATGTGAGGACCCAGAAGCGTGGCTCGAGTCGTACGAGAGGACTGCGGCCGTCAACAACTGGGACATCAATGACAAGTTGCGCTTTGTGTATTTGATGCGAAACAGACGAGCGCTAAGAAACGGGGACATAGACAAGAGGCACACAGGACAGGCGCTCAACTTCAACTGAGGTTTATTGACCAAAGATGAAAATATATACCACCAAGCAGCCAAGGCGATAACATTGATCGGTCATTCATCCCGGAAACAAAAATGTCACACCCACACCAGAAACACCACATCAATGCCGCCCACCTTTCCCTAATCAGCTCCCCACCTAGCAAAGGCGACAGAAAACGTCCGAGATTAAAGCACCACGATACACTTGCATTAAACAGAGCAAGACAGACGCATGCGCGACCACTAAAGCCTAAACATCGAGAGGAGCGCCATAAAAATAACCTATCCATCCAAGAAAAAAGGAAAATAATAACGGCCCACCTATGTGGAAACAAACAACCCACCTTACTGAAAAAAGGCTAGCAACTCCGCAAGTGCCAGAAGAATTTTAAATATATATATATATATATATATATATATATATATATATATATATATATATATATATATATATATAAACTTCGCCAAGAGCATCGTAAGTGAATGAAGCAATTTTAACAACACCATAAAAACCAGAAACAAAGCTTGATCACCAAAGTGCCGCATCAAAACCAAAGCAAAACCAACAACAGATCGGTAACAATGCTTAAACAACAAGGTGCTGCGTCAGAAACAACTTGAAGTGATCTTCAAAGGAAACGTAGCTAACAGCCCAAAACAGCATGTCAAAGAATGGAGGCTTAGAGATAACCTTCCAAGAAGGCGACCTCTTCATCACAAAGTGTGATAGAAGGAACACTGATACACATATCACCAGACTGGTGGATGTGGTAAGCTTCTATAATTTCCCTTTCTGTTCTGTCATGTGAACACTTGAGGAAAGCGGTGCGCGCAAACTCCGGAGTGCATCCGGAGCGCAAACTCCGGAGTGCTTTGTGTACTTCGCGTTGGAAATCAGCGCCTGGACCTGGTATGAGAACAGGGAGTCTACCCTGACAACCTGGGACGTCTTCCGGACCAGCTTCCTGGCAGAGTTCGCAAGCGTCGTGCGTAAAGAAAGGGCCGCCGCTTTACCAAAAAACACGGGTCCAGCTCCCGAACCAAAACGCGACAGTCTTCACCAAGGAGATGACCCGACTTTTCCGACACACCGACCCTGACATGACCGGGAAGAAGAACGTCCGTTTTCTCATGTGAGGGGTCAAGCAAGAACTCTTCGCTGGGCTGATGCGGAACCCACCGAAGACCGTCCAGCAATTCCTGTCGGAAGCAACAGCGTTCGAGAAGACGCTAGAAATGGGGACCCGCCAGTACAATCGCCGAACAATGCAAGACGGCGCAGGAGTTCATGCTCTCGGCTCCGATGACCTGCGCGAAACGACACGAGCGATCGTGCGGGAGGAACTGCGCAAGCTGTTGCCCTCATCGATGCAGCAAGTGGACTCGATCGCCGACATCGGTCGCGACGAAATCCAGCAGTTTATCTACACCCCTGAACCGCCACAGCCGCAAGCCATGAGCTATCCTGCTGCAGCCCGACGCTACGCTCCGCCTCCACGTCAAAAGGCCGCACCACCCCATTTCCGCCGCCAGACACCGACGCAACACCGTTCGCCTGTTGGACAGCGTAGCGTGCCAAGGAAAACCGACCTTTGGCGTTCCCCCCGACAACCGCCCTCTGTGCTACCACTGCGGAGAAGCAGGCCACACATACCGCCGCTCCCAGTACCGCCAGATGGGCCTACGTGGCTTCTCCGTCGATGCATCGCCCCCCGCAGCGCGGCGAGTGGCCACGCGGCATGGCCGACCAGTTGCCACAACTGAATGGTTCATCGCGCTCGCCATCGCCTGGAACCTACCGGTACCCTCATCGACGACAGCAGTACAGCAGCCCCAACCGGCGCCGTTCCGTGAGCCCATATCCGGAAAACTAAGGGCAGCAGCCGATGAAGGTGTGGTTGCTGTACGACGAACTACCAAAGACCCTCCGCCGACGACGCCGCGGCGATACCTGAAAAAAACGCCGCAACCCAGAGAGCGTCCTGAAGTCGGAATTTTGCGGCCGGAAGAAGACCCGATAACGCCACGTGGAAGCAGCGGAGCATACCGACGTAGCCGTGATCCGACGCCGCGACCCAACTGCAACGCACGACGACGAACCAGTCACCTCGACGTAATATTCGACGGCCACAACATCACCGCTCCCGTCGACACTGGAGCCGACTATTCCGTCACCAGTGGGCCTTTCGCGACGCAGTTGAAGAAAGTGAAGACTGCTTGGCAAGGCCCTGAAATCTGGACCGCTGGGGGTCATCTAATAACGCCGGCTGGTGTTTGCACATCAAGAGTCGCCATCAATAACAGGTCCCGCCAGCTTCCTAATCCTACAGCACTGCTCCAGGGATGTGATACTTGGGATGGACTTCCTAAGTAAACACGGCGCCGTCATCAACCTAAGGTCTGAGTCGATAACACTAATTTCAGAAAAAGCACTGCCTACCCAGACGATGCCGAGGAACCAAACATTGAACGTGATAGAAGAGCACGTCACCGTTCCGCCTCTCTCCGGCGTCATATTTCCGTCGGCACCGAAAAACCCGCAGACTTCGAAGGCGTCATCGAGGGTGATCAGCACCTGCTTGTAAACCGCCAGATTTGCGTCGCAAGAGGCATTGCCGAGTTGCGTGAATGGAAAGCAACAGTGATGCTCACGAACTTCAGCAACGAATACAAGCACGTGAGCAAAGGCACGGCGGTCGCCTACATCGAATATATTCTGGAAGCCAGCACCGCCCTCGCCCTCGCCGAGTCTACCGAAAATGCTACGACGAACCAAGCTCATCAACTAGCTTTCGACGTCAATCGGAGCCTTCCGACGCATAAACAAGAACGGCTCAAAACACTGCTCCTGCACACAGCGACTGCTTTTCGTCGTCGTCCGGAGTTCCACAGACCCCAGTCGCACAACACCGCATCGTAACAGAGGAAAGTGCCAGGCCACTACGTCAGAGCCCGTACAGAGTTTCGACGCGAGACCGTGAGGCCATAACCCTTTACGGCCTGACCCGTACAAACGTGTGGGTTGTAAGGAGTGGGTTCCGGCGGGTCTCGTTACGGTAGCTGGCCCCCCGCCGTCGTCCACATAGCCGATGTTTTCCAGTGAGGAGGACGCGTTCTTACAAGAAGGAACGTGGGTTTATTTACATGATGGAAGGATGAGTGACCGGTTCAACTCAAGGAATGAACTGCTTTGTACAAAATGTCTTGCGCTTTTATGGCCCCTGGTCTGCCAACTCTGGGGTCCTCAGGAGGCGGTCACAGCAACTCCTGCGAATCAGCTGTCTGGTCGTCTGAGCATTCCGCCCACAAGCACGGCAGAAGTTGGGCCATCCGTTGATGAGGAGCAGGGCCGAGGTGTCCAATGGGGTGCGCAAGTGCACCACACAATAAACTTGTGTCCAGCCCACGCCTCGCAGACTCGATTCTGCAACGCAAGGCGAGGAGGGTGAAGTCCGAAGGAGCGTGGGGGGAAAGGTAATGACCCCGGAGGCGAAGATGGCCGCTGATCGGGACACAAAGGCGCAAAGGCAGCGTCGCCCACGCTATGCCACTCCGTTCCAGGAAGGGGTGCTGGATCCATGAGAACGCCAACCGCGGCGTCGTCCCACGCTGTGCAACCCGGCTCCAGAAAAGGTGTGTCCGTAATCCCCCCTGTCTGGTTCCTCACAACCCGACCACAGCGAGCTGCCTAGCCCACCCGACAAGTGTGCACAACATGTGCTGGACAATGCGGGGCTCCGTGCCTCCGCGGCTAAGCGCCGATACTGGGGTAGAAAGCAGTCTGGCAGGCAGGTTCACGCACAATGGCGTCTCGTTCGAAAACTCCAAGGCCAAACGTAACAGGGTCAATAAAGACGCTCACCGAACGGTCACCGAACATGTTTCAGTTTCGGTTTCATAGCTGACTGCCGCTGAAGCCAATGTTTAGGGGAATATATCTGTTTCAGTAGTTGAATAATTTCGACACCAGAGGGCGAGTAATATTCCACGAAAAATGCCGTCTGAGCACGTGCGCCGACAGCAGCTACCTCAGACGTGTAAATCAACGCTCCTTCTTGTTATACATTCTTTTTCGGGAGTGTAGGAATATTAAGGTTTAGAAAAACATGCTTCGCCAAAAAATTTACGCGTTCTTACGACAGACGCTGTGTACCCACTTGTGAAAAAGTCGCCCGCACGTTAGTGCGGGCTGGGCTTTAGTCCTCGTCAAGTGCATAGCAGAGCGGAGCAGGTTGGTTCGTTCGCGCGCCGTTGCGCCCGCGCATTCTGTTTTTATTGCGAATAGCTTTCTTGGCATCTTATTGACACTTCTTTGGTTAGTGTTTCCTGATATCTGAAGTTAGCGACGCGAAGTGATGTGCGTGAATTGTGAACACCATTTACGCAGAAAATATTACTTTTGTGAATTGTTGTGACAACATGCATTATATTTCAAAGAATTAAATTTTACATTGCCTATCATATAGAGTTGCAGTATCGCCAGTGAAATTCTAAGGATAATAAATAACATTGAGGGTTAAAATTGCTAAAATTATCTTGCTTAGGGAACAAGCTTCTGTGGGCGCTGAATTTTTTTTTTATATGCCGCGATTTTCAAACCAGACAATGAAGACATCGATGAGATATTGAGCCTCCGGATGGCTTGCGTCAAATTTGGGTAGGGGCCACCTTGACGAATTGACAGAGATTCATATTTGTGGTTCGAGCCAACTTAGGGATGAAAACTGATATATGGAAGGCGAGTTTTTGAGCAGTCGCCTCCGTAATAGCTGGGTCAGGTGACCACTCACCCTATCCTGCCAGTTTTAGTAAAATTGATGTCTTTTGGAAGAAAACACATTCGACTGCAAAGCCTCACCTCTTTGGAAATGGTGAGACAGCCGACGTTTTTGTAGATGTCAAGACTCCTATGCCGACTTTCTCGCACTAATTTAATGCAACGATCTTTGAAGTCACGGCTGACAAAACGGCAGTGTGCCCTAGTTGTAGACGTAGAAAAATTTGCAAGGAACTCTGCAAAAGATCAAGCAGCCTTAGGTATGGACCTGATCATGGGCTTCATCCGACCTCTGAGGAACTTCGCTCGTCACCAGGCGACCAAGAATTGTAAGCGGAAAGAAAGATGTGTCGCAAGATCAATCCTTACACAGCTTTACTGGAGTGTAAAAGGCACCTAGAACAGCCAAGCGATTAGACTCAGCTATACGTAGCACTGGTGATGAGTATACAGCTTGACGTCTGCACATCCCTGCAGGCTGTCAAGTGTAGCTTCTTGTTCAAGGACGCGTTGTATGAAGTGCAACTTATACCTGTGCCTCACAAGTGACACACAATACTTTAAAATGTTGCATTCGCAGCGATCACCACGCATTCTTTGCTTTGTCTTAGCTATTCTCAGTGTATTCCTCGCTGCAGTGAATCACATGAATAAAAGCCCAATCACATGAATAAATACTCCGATTCTTAGTTTAACCTTTGAAAACTTAATTTCAATAGAGCGAACATTAATAATTTTTGAGCAAGTCAGCAATTTTTCTATAATATTTTTCTCGAGCAAAAAAGAAACAAGTCGACGAAATGCTTCGCGACAACATTATCCAGCCTTCAAAGAGTCCATGGGCGTCTCCCGTGGTGTTAGCGAAGAAAAAAAAATCACAGCAGAATATGTCAGAGCCGAGGCGAAAATTGGCGAGATGGGTTAATGAAATTCAACAGTACGATTTTGACGTCTTCTACCGTGAAGGTAGCCATCTTACGACGCCGACGCCATGTCTCGGTTGGCGGTCGAGATCCCGCATGGAATAGTTAACTTGACGATTTTATGGGAAGGGTACGAAAGTCTGCACTTCAAGAATGACACGTTCATCGTTCCAGACACACTGATTCCAAAAGTGCTTCACTTATATCACGACAGCCCCGAATAAGGTGGTCATGATGGCTTCTGGCGAACGTACAACAAGCTTCTCAAACAGTTCACATGGACAAACATGAAGAAAGTATTACTTTGAAAGTGTACTGCTCACGGCGCACGTTTTTGTTGTCTGCTGTTTATCGACCTCCCGATTCACCAATTCGATTTCTGCATGATCTATGCGACCACTTACGGTCATTTTCATGTAATGAAGTAATCATTGCCGGTGATTTTAACTTGCCTTCTATTGACTGGCACTATCCCTTTTCAAATACTGGTCGATGTACGGATGTTGAATCTTTAATTGACATTACGCTAAACCTGGATGTACAACAAGTAGTAAGAGAGCCTACACGAGTTTGTGTAGCATCCTCTTCAATCCTGGATCTCGTCTTCATTGCTAGGTCAATTGAAGAATTTACAGTCTCTGTAAATCCCGGTATTTCCGATCATTCTATGGTGCTGTTATCGTTTAGCATTGAAAAACCCTGTATTTCTTCCCCCGAAATTGCTTTTGTAAAAGATTTTTCTCGTGCCAGGGATGAGAGCGTTCTGGATCATCTCGAACTAGTGTTTAGCAGTTTTCAGGGTTCGGATGTTAATAAACTTTGGGTTCAAGTTAAACAGATCTGCACTTTTTGTCTCGACAATTTCATACCTAACAAAGCTAAGAAAACAAAAAAAATCGAATCCCTGGATATCGAGAGAAGTCTTCCACTTAAAAAGAAAGCTTAAGTGCCTTAAAAAAAGAAGAGCGTCTACAGACATTGTTAATACTGCTCGTATTGCCCTTAGTGAAACATTGAAACGTTCTAAATGGCACTATTTTCAACATAGTTTACCAAATTTCCTAAAGGAATCCCACCAGAAGTCTTGGGATTTCCTGAATCAGAAAAAAAAAGTGTGTTAACGAGATTCAAATCGATGGTATTCGTATTGATGACAAGGATGCCATTGCGGAACATTTTAATGGGTATTTTCACAGTGTATTTTCCCTTCCTTCTAAAACAGTTAGTCTGAACCCTGTATCTTGCTCATACTACGAAGATATTGTATCGCTACCAGGCATTGTCGCTATGCGTCTTAACATGAAGACGAAGGCATCACCTGGTCCTGACGGCCTTCCAAATGCATTCCTTCGTCGATATTCTGAAGCACTCGCCCCATTCCTCGCATATATCTTTCGTGCATCCTTATCATCTTCAGATCTACCGGTTGACTGGCGAACGGCACGTGTGGTGCCCGTACACAAGAAAGGGGACACTGCACTAATTACAAATTATCGTCCAATCTCGCTCACTTCTTCCTGCTGTAAGATTCTGGAACATATTGTTGTAAACTACATAAACAAATTTTTGACCGACAACAACGTTCTTTCTTCGTTTCAGCATGGATTCAGGAAGGGATTTTCTACGGTCACACAACTAACTACAGTAATTCACAGTTTCGCAAGCGTTCTCGACAAACCTGGTCAAACTGACGTATTTTTTTGGATTTTCGGAAAGCGTTCGACCTTGTTTCACATGAAAAGTTACTTTATAAACTAAAATACATTGGCCTCCCCTCTTTTATCATTGCATGGATTTCTGCCTACTTATACAATTGTTTTATAATGTATAACGTTGAAGTTGAAATGTATGTGCTTATGTGTTTATTAATTTTTGCCTTTTCGAATTCTGTGTTTTGTTTTGTAATTTTTTGTTGCTCCTGCCTGGGCCCATGTGGGCCTGCAGTATGTTGTAAATAAATAAAATAAATAAAGGCGTCGAAGCCTATGTCAAGTCGTGCCACTTGTGTCAAGTGAATAAAGCGAAATACCGGCCTCGACCCGACGAGCTCGTCTTGCGAAACCATTCGGAAAAACCTCTTGAAGTCGTCCACGTGGACTTTGCGCAAATGGAAACGAAGAGTTCCGAGGTCCGCGAAACACAGTCTTTCTCGATTACTATAGATCGTGCACCAGAATGGTAGCGGCACGTCCTGGACGAGCAGACTCGAACAGCGTTATCGCTTTGCTTGACCGAGCGATATTCTCACAGCAGAAAGTCGTGATATCTGAGAATGGACCCGCATTTTTAAGCAAGAAGCTTCAGCAGTGGGCTGTTGCGATCGGCGAGCCACCCTTTGCCGCGGGCGCCGGGACGGAAGAAAGGCAGCCGCCTCACTTTGCGGCGATACGGAGGAGCGCGAAGGCGCCCGGCTGTTTCTCGTGCACCAGGAGGTGCATGTTTGCAATTAGTCGGGACAACAACATTGTCGCTGGTGCCGGCGCGGAAATGCGACACATGGCGCCTTTGTGCCCCTGGAAAAGACGCGACGCCGAGTTTCCGCCGAAGACGGAAGAGGGACCTCGGACCACCACGCTGAGGGTCCCCGGCCGATAGGCCGCCGACGCTCAAATCAACACCAGCTGTCCAGGCGCATGCCATTGGAGTTGCCAGGCCTGCGGCCACCGGTTGACAGCATGGGTGGTCGGCCCGAGCGGTGAGACGACGGACTCCCCGCATGCTGGAGGCGTGATTTCCCCGATGCGACAGCGTCGCAGGAACAATGCACGTGTTTGTGTATGTGTGTGTGTTAGGGAGGCGGTGCCGACAAGATGACCCTCAGGATTGGCGACCTGATTGGATGAGAACGTCTTCCCCTGTTTCCCTAGGCCTGGCGTCTAGGGACTGCGAAGGGGGTAAAAGCGGCAAGCGAATGCCTGAGGAGCGGATTCTGTTTTGACCTTTCAACTGTAAAAATGTAAAATAAACCTCTCGTACTCTTCATCGGCTCTTCACTCCAGTTCTCTCCAACAGCAGCTCTTCTGGAAGCCGAGGTTTGCGACCGCCTGCCTGGACGCGAGGAAACCAGGGCAGTCGGGAGGGCCTCGCTTCGAACACTGGTGATCAGCGGACGGGATGGACCTGGTGACATGACACTGCAACTGTGGGTGAGCGTTTGGCTTCTGCATTGAGATTTGCCAGGCTTTCAATTTCTGGGTTAATATTTTGAATTCCTGGGAATCAAGAAAGGTTATGATGCAAAGTGTTTGTGTTTGAGCATCAGTTGAGAGGGCAAAGCCAGCGTTTAAAAGCAGTGACCATGGACCTTATGAAGTTGCGAAGGGCAGAATTGTTGCTGTTGTGTGGGGAATTGGAATTGGAATGCGACGAAGAGCTGAAAAAGCGTGATCTATTGAAAAAAATAGATGAAAGTGGTAGTAGTGCGGAAAGCATCGAAATTGCTTGGGAGCTCGTTCAGAAAACTCTGAAGGAGGAGGAAATGAACAGAGTGTATGAAAAAGAGAAACAGGAGTATGAAAAAGAGAAAGAGGAAATGGAGATCAGGAGGTTAGAGCTCGAAATTGAGCGACAGCGTTTAGCAGTTAAAGGAGGAGTAAGTGGCACTCCAAAAAGAGCAAGCGAGCGAGAACAGGAAAAGAGCGAGCATGAAAGAGAAGGGGAACACAGAGTTCAGAGAGAAGGTCAAGGAAGAGAAATCCAACATGTGAGGGTCCAGCGAGTGCGGTCTACGCTACGCGCATTCAGAGTCGGCGAAAACATCGAAAGTTTTCTTGCGTCTTTCGAGTGTGTTTGCGCAGAGGTAGAGCTAGACCGTGACTTTTGGTCTGTTGGTTTGTTATGCGTCCTTCCAAGTGACCTGTCCTGTGTGTTGGCTCGCCTTTCTGATGAGGAATCCGAGAAATACGAAGTCGCCAAGGCAGCGTTATTCAAGCGCTTCGGTATTTCAGTTGAGAAAGAGGAAGATGACAGTGAGATAAACGTAGAATCTCCTCTTGAAACAAAGGAGCGACAGGTCGCGAGTTGTGAGAACCTGTTAGAGAAAGATGCGCGCCTCTACGAATGGGTTAATGTAGAGCACGTACAGGACGAGGCCATCGCCGGCCTAGAGCAAAGGACGTATCAGAGAGGTGTTCCTTGCGGGGCCGAGGCTTGTTTCAGCAGCTCTAAAAGGGTTAATGCGGAGCTGGAGACATTCCTTGTGCCTGAGCACGAAAATGATCGTCAGAAAATGCAGAGAAAAGGCAAAGAGCACAAAGAGGAAGTAACGCTTCAAAAGTTGAGCTGTACCGTCGAGGAGCGCCCAGTTTTAGATGACACCAGTCATAGTGCAGATAAGGGGACCCGACCGTACAACGAAGCGACGAGAGACGAGAGAGCAATAACGCTGGCTTGGGGTTCGCTTGGTTCTGAGAGTTTTTTGCGAGCGGACGGAGATTTACTAAGTGGCGATCAGAGGAAAGACCCCAGCCGGACGCATTTGCAAATCGTAACCAAGGAAGAAATGGCTAGACATAGAGTCACTACGTATGTAAAGGGTTCAGAGAAAAACCCAGAGAGCGCTCCTTGCGGAGACGAGACTGTTTTCAGCAGTCATAAAGGGGTCAGCAGCGAGGCGGAGGTGCCTCAGAAATTGAGCGGCTCTCTGGTATCTCCAAAAGAAGCAAATGTGAAGGCGTCTAAGCACGATAGGTGCCCGATACTCGGTAGATTCGAGGGTACTATCGCGAAACGTGTAGCTAGGAAGGACGGTTTCAGATACCGTAAGAAAAAGGAAGAGGCTGATGCAGTCCGCGCAGCAGAGACTTGCGAAACATTGCTCCCCGCAGCCAATGAGACCACACAATGGGACAGCGCGTAGCTCAAGAGAACGTCCATTGACGCGGATGGTCAGGTACAAGTGGCGGAAGGGGCGCAGTGTCGAAAAACGAAACGCATCTATGCGACGAAAAGCCACAGCAGAGGGGTGCCGCGAAGAAGCGAGTACAAAGGGGGGTGGAAGACTCGTTCTTGTCCCCCGTTCATGGCTTTCCCTTCGCGGAACAGAAGGAACGCGGCATAACTGCCGAACAAAGTGAGGCCGCAGAGAGCGAGTAAAGGTCGGCGCCTTCTGTAGCTGCGGGCGAACTCGTAAGTCGCGAGGACTGAGACCCCATCGGGTGCGATTCAAAAGAATTGGCAAATTATGGAAATGGGGCACAGTCCAGCAGTGTGTTTTGCGCGCGCATGCAAAGTAAGTTTTGAGTGATTAATTTCTTTGAGTTCGAGTTCAGTTAGTTTTTTTTAGTAGTTTCTAAGATGCGGTGCGAGTTTTTGAGAATGAGTGCTACGCGACAGCAAAGTGTCATGAGGGTGTTGTAGTCGCGCGAATCATTAGGATTCATTTTGTGAGTAAGGTTTAATAGCGCGAACCCTGTGAGTTTTTCTGGTACCTTAATTGTTCGTCAAAGGTTTCTTTAGATAGGGTTGGCTGTCACTGACGGGCCGAGGCGATGTGATGTGATAGAGCATTTCGAGGAAGGTTTTAGAATAAAACCAAATTGTGCAGTGAAATGCTTGTGTGGCGCTGTAGATAGTGAAAGTTTCATTGCGTGCGCTTGGAGATGACCAGTATGTAAGGCTATTTACAGGAACTACACGTGATTTATAAAAAGTGCTTTCGATGCGTGTGGCACTAGAGCACCATTTCAGTGTAAGCTGGGCGTCGTAAAGTTGAATTACGGAAGTGCGTTAAGACAAATGCAGCTTAGCGTGAATGAGCGTGCGGTCAATAGTGTATTTCAATGTTTTACGGTGCTTTAAGAATGAGAGAGCCTAAAGTTAAAGCTCTCAGATGAGCTTTGTGCGTTTCATTTTAAGAAGCGGTAGGTTATAAAATTAAAGAGGCAGGCGTCTTCGTGGGTAGTTTAATCCCCTTTGTTTTGTTGTGATGAAGATCATGTGATCGCATAAGTGTAAGTTCAGAAAGGCAGAGTTGCGTACGGATCACGTTACCGGGAGAGGATGTCAATTTCTTTATGGGTCTGTAATTGTCGTCCTACTCCAAGATAGTCTGACTCTGCGGAAGTGTAATGATCTTCTCAAAAGAATGAACGCTTGCTCCGATGGAGCCCTGTCCTCCAAGAGTACCACTTTTCCGTCCGGCCTAAGAAAGGAAAAAAGGAAGGGAAATGCCGACGAACGTGGTAGCTTGAAATGATATGTAAAGGAGGAGCCTACACTTATGACCTTTTGATTTATAGATGCGTTGTAACTATTGACTGAATAGTTCCCAAGTGAGGTCGACCTATTCTATTTCGTAACGATTTCTGTCTTGCGTGGTACTTAAGAGGGAATATGGTCACTTGCTTTGGTTGAGGTGCCTCTCATGTGTCGAAATTTTAATGAGGTTCATAATTTTGAGTTTGCACTATGAGCATTTTGTTATGATAAGCCTGGCGAGTTGAAGGCAGATTCTGAACGCTTGTGCGCAGTGTAGTGTTCTGGCGCCTGGATCGTTCTTTCTGCTGTTTACCTTTGTTTGTGTGAGGTTCTTCGAGCTGCATGTGTGCAGTCATCGTGAACTCCGAGACCCCTCTTCATGGCCAGCAATTGGGTTCCTGGCCATTCGAGAGTTTCCTGGCCCCGGAGGAGCTGTTGCGATCGGCGAGCCACCCTTTGCCGCGGGCGCCGGGACGGAAGAAAGGCAGCCGCCTCACTTTGCGGCGATACGGAGGAGCGCGAAGGCGCCCGGCTGTTTCTCGTGCACCAGGAGGTGCATGTTTGCAATTAGTCGGGACAACAACATTGTCGCTGGTGCCGGCGCGGAAATGCGACACATGGCGCCTTTGTGCCCCTGGAAAAGACGCGACGCCGAGTTTCCGCCGAAGACGGAAGAGGGACCTCGGACCACCACGCTGAGGGTCCCCGGCCGATAGGCCGCCGACGCTCAAATCAACACCAGCTGTCCAGGCGCATGCCATTGGAGTTGCCAGGCCTGCGGCCACCGGTTGACAGCATGGGTGGTCGGCCCGAGCGGTGAGACGACGGACTCCCCGCATGCTGGAGGCGTGATTTCCCCGATGCGACAGCGTCGCAGGAACAATGCACGTGTTTGTGTATGTGTGTGTGTTAGGGAGGCGGTGCCGACAAGATGACCCTCAGGATTGGCGACCTGATTGGATGAGAACGTCTTCCCCTGTTTCCCTAGGCCTGGCGTCTAGGGACTGCGAAGGGGGTAAAAGCGGCAAGCGAATGCCTGAGGAGCGGATTCTGTTTTGACCTTTCAACTGTAAAAATTGTAAAATAAACCTCTCGTACTCTTCTTCGGCTCTTCAGTCCGGTTCTCTCCAACAGCAGCTCTTCTGGAAGACGAGGTTTGCGACCGTCTGCCTGGACGCGAGGAAACCAGGGCAGTCGGGAGGGCCTCACTTCGAACAGGGCAGATAGCCGTGGCATTACACTGCGCCGTTGCGCTCCATTTCATCCGCAGGCCTATGGAATGGCGGAAAGGGTCATCCGTGACATCAAGCAATTCATGTCCATGCTGCCTAGAAGCGGCTGTGGCTCACCCCAACAGAACACATACTACGAGTCTTGGCTGCAGCCCGTATTTTGCTACCTATGGCGAAGTGCCAATACTGCCAGCCGACAAAGAACTTAAAATCGATGACAAACTCCAATTGTTTTAACACCGGAAAACTAACCAGGAACAAAGGAGATACCGAAAGGCGATGCAGCTCCAATTCGAGACGCAACACCAAGGACACAGGCCGGATATTGGACTGAATGGTCTTGTGCTCGTGCGGGAAGGGTCTGCCGGGTAGGGCCACAATAATTCTTGGACCATTTAAATTCGTAAAAATATCGGTACAGCAAGGTCTGCTAAAGACCATTGGTCTACCTCAATGACGGAAAGCTTGAATTCACCGCTACAAGCAACGTTCTTCGGTATCACCCCAGGAGGGGTGACGACAAACAACGGGGGGGAGTGTAAGGAAGAAGATGGAAAAGAAGACGCAAGAGAACAGTTCTGAGAGAGCCAGGAAGAAGGAGAACCGAAATAACCAGTAATGGCGACCGTATTCAATTCGTGATTCCTCGGTGTCGTTACACTCCTATTTTTCTATTTTTATGCGTGGTTTTACCTGCGTTACGCCAAGCGATGACAGAAAACGACAGCATACGACAATGCGTGGCCCAAAAGCTGCTCCGCACTTAATATCATCATCATCGCGTTCGAAGGACAAGAGAAAGAAGACTTCTTGGCCCGGTCGCGCGACAGATGGCTATGCTCTACGTGGTTTTGCCTTCGTTACGCCAAGCTACGACAGCATTCGATGACAGCATACGAATGGCCGGGCCACTTAAGTGCTCCGCACCTAAAATACTGATGTGCGCTTTTCCGGGCAAGAGACGATACCTATCAGTCAGTTGCGCGTGATGGTGTACGTGAGAGATAACTGGCCGTTCTCCTGACTTCCCTCTTGTGTTGTCACGTTGTGTCGTTTTAACATGAATACCTACCAACCAGCTCAGCTATCGGTTATTGCAAGTATTTCATTGCCTTTATTTCTTCATTTGTTCATCGACTTGCTCGAATCAAAAAATATAAGAAAAAAGGTGCATTAATCCATCGATATATATTACTTATCTATTTTATTGATGTATGTGCAATGTAGTAGGCCCAAGACTTTATCAATATGCTATCTACCGTGTTGGGCCTTGCCCTTTAAGGCTGTAGGACGCCGCACCCTTGAGGTCAGGCACTACTATTAAGACTTCTGGACGAAAAAAATATACAACGTACGGGGAGCTATTCTCGATGTGTCCATCTAAAAAAGATGTTCACAGTCCATTTCGGCAGAGCGCATTCAGTTACTCGAAAAAGCGGTGAGTCGTGATGTTTGCTCATGACCACGTTGATGAACCGAACCCGCCCGCACATTCCCAGCGTAAGAAGAAAGAGGAAGAAATTTACAGAAACAGGAATTTGTCAAGTCTTAACTTGCATATGAATGTCTTGAACGAATAAAAGCGCGACACAAACAATGACGATAAGGAAATGACAGAAACGTAGTCTGTCTTTTCTTTATCGTCCTCGTTTGTGTCGCGCTGTTATTCGTTCAAGATGGAAATACACCAAGTCGCCCAATTGACAGTTCTGATGCATATGAATATTGTCACGTGGTTGTGACGTCGACGAAGGCAGCAGGCGACGTGACCAAGATGAAACTGTTTATTAGGCCGAACTTGTGGCCGGTAAACGGAAAGTAGGATTACAGCAATACACGCTGGCACGAACAGAGCGTCGGCCGTCGATCAACTAAATATCGTTGGAACGCGCCGGCTTTTATAACTCACGCGTCGAACATTCTAGCCTTATCACTAGTAGTCGCGCACGCTCTGGAATAATCTTGATTGTTAGCGTCTTGTGTGCAATCTTAACAGAACGATCTACTACAAGCGAGAAGCTTCTGGAACAATAAGGCGCGGTCTGCGCCGAGTACTGCTGATAGTCTTTGTGGCCGGAAAACGAATGCAGTAAAAGAAACGCGCGTGGCAATGCCCCCCCTCTGAAAAGGCATCGTCCCGATGCTTAGAACAGAACACATGGTAAAAATACATGCAACAATAAATAACGACAATAAATCAAGAATGTTCAATAGGCAAGAAAGTGCAATGAAAGAAAAAAAAGGACAGTCCTCAGGTTCACTACGCGCGTAAAACGGCTTGAGGCGCACGGCATGGACGACTTCAGGTCGCGCGCGGCGCCGTTGAGAGTTCGAAATGCCGTCGGGGACAACCTCGTAGTCGAGTGTGCCGAGACGTTGATGCACCCTATACGGTCCGAAGTATCGTCGCAGAAGTTTTTCGCTAAGTCCGCGGCGTCGTATCGGCGTCCACACCCAAACGCGGTCCACCGGGCTGGTATTCCACGAACCGTCGTCGAAGATAGTAGCGGCGGCTGTCAGTCGTCTGCTGATTCTTGATCCGCACGCGGGCGAGCTGGCGTGCTTCTTCGGCGCGCTGTAGGTAGGCGGTCACGTCGATGTTTTCCTCATCGGTGACGTTCGGTAACATGGCGTCGAGCGTCGTTGCCGGGCTCCGTCCGTAGACCAACTTGTATGGCATCATCTGCGTCGTTTCTTGCACGGCCGTGTTGTATGCGAAGGTCACGTACGGAAGGATGGCGTCCCACGTCTTGTGTTCGACGTCGACGTACATGGCCAGCATGTCGGCGATGGTCTTATTTAGACACTCGGTCAGGCCGTTGGTCTGTGGGTGGTACGCAGTGGTCCGGCGGTGGCTTGTGTGGCTGTACCTTAGGATCGCCTGAGTTAGGTCCGCGGTAAAGGCCGTACCTCGGTCGGTAATGAGGACCTCTGGGGCGCCATGACGCAGTACGATGTTCTCGACGAAGAACTTTGCAACCTCGGCGGCACTGCCCTTGGGCAGGGCCCTTGTCTCGGCGTAGCGGGTGAGGTAGTCAGTAGCTACGACGATCCACTTGTTTCCGGAATTCGACGTCGGGAAAGGCCCCGGTAAGTCCATGCCGATTTGCTGGAACGGCCGGCGAGGTGGCTCAATGGGTTGCAGAAGTCCGGCTGGCCTAGTCGGTGGTGTCTTCCGTCGCTGACAATCTCGGCAAGTCCTCACGTAGTGGGTGACGTCGGCAGTGAGGCGAGGCCAGTAGTACTTTTCTTGTATCCTTGCCAGCGTACGGAAAAATCCAAGGTGTCCAGCCGTTGGGTCGTCATGCAAAGCATGCAGAACTTCTGGTCGTAATGCCGAAGGTACTACGAGGAGGGAGTCGGCCCGAAGTGGCGAGAAGTTTTTCTTTAGGAGAACGCCGTTGCGCATGAAAAACGACTCCAGTCCTCGTCTGAATACCTTTGGAGCCACGGTGGCTTTGCCCTCGAGGTATTCCATAGGCCCCTTGAGTTCCGAATCGGCGCGCTGTCGCTCGGCGAAGTCGTCGGCACTTATGGTTCCCAGGAAGCCGTCATCATTCTGGTCGTCCAGCGGCGGTGGGTCGACGGGGGGCACGAGACAGGCAGTCGGCGTGAGAGTGTTTTCTTCCGGACTTGTAAACGACGGTAATGTCGAATTCTTGAAGTCTCAGGCTCCACCGTGCGAGACGACCAGAAGGGTCCTTCAAGCTAGCTAGCCAACACAAGGCGTGGCGGTCGCTCACAACTTTGAAGGGCCTGCCGTAAAGGTAGGGGCGAAACTTTGATGTAGCCCAGATGATGGCAAGGCACTCCTTTTCTGTTGTGGAGTAGTTGGCCTCTGCCTTTGATAGCGACCGGCTAGCGTAACTGATAACCCTTTGCAGTCCGTCCGTCCTCTGCACAAGGAAGGCGCCGAGTCCTACGCTGCTCGCGTCGGTGTGCACTTCTGTTTCGGCGTGTTCGTCGAAATGCGCAAGTATCGGAGGCGTTTGCAGGCGTCGTTTTAGTTCTTGGAATGCTTCCTCCTGCGGCGTTTCCCACTTGAACTCGACGTCCGTCCTGGTGAGGTTAGTGAGAGGCTCGGCGATGCGGGCGAAGTTTTTAACGAACCGCCTGTAATAGGCACACAAGCCGAGAAATCGACGCACGGCTTTCTTGTCGGTGGGTGGCGGGAAAGCAGCGATGGCGGTTGTCTTTTGCTGGTCGGGGCCTACTCCGGATTTGCTTATCACGTGGCCCAAGAACAAAAGTTCTTCGTACGCGAAGCGGCACTTCTCTGGCCTGAGAGTGAGTCCGGAGGTCTTCATTGCCTGAAGTACAGCTTCAAGGCGCCGCAGGTGTTCGTCGAAGGTCGAGGAAAACACAACGACGTCGTCCAAGTACACAAGGCAAGTCTGCCACTTCAAGCCAGCCAGTACAGTATCCATAACGCGTTGGAAGGTCGCGGGGGCCGAGCAAAGACCAAAAGGCATGACCTTAAACTCTAACAGGCCGTCTGGTGTTATCAAGGCAGTCTTTTCTCGGTCTCTCTCGTCGACTTCGATTTGCCAGTAGCCCGTCTTCAGGTCCATCGACGAAAAGTACTTCGCGTTGTGGAGTCGATCCAGGGCGTCGTCTATGCGTGGGAGGGGGTACACGTCCTTCTTCGTGATCTTGTTCAGGCGACGATAGTCGACGCAGAAACGTAGCGTCCCGTCCTTCTTCTTCACCAACACCACGGGAGACGCCCAGGGACTCTTGGACGGCTGGATTATGTCGTCGCGTAGCATTTCATCGACTTGCTTCTTTACGGCTTCGCGTTCTCGCGTCGAAATTCGATACGGGCTCTGACGGACTGGTCGGGCACTTTCTTCAGTTATGATACGATGTTTGGCGACTGGGGTCTGTCGAATTCTTGACGACGATGAGAAGCAGTCCTTGAATTGCAGGAGCAGATTTTTGAGCTGGTCTTGCTTCTGCTTTGGGAGGCTGGGGTTGACGTCGAAATCTGTTTCGGGACCTCGATTCGTCGAAGAATGTTTGGCAGTATCGGAGAGGGCGAAAGCATTGCTGGCGTCCACGAATTTCTCGATGTAGGCGACCGTCGTACCAATGTTGAGGTGCCTATATTCGTGGCTGAAGTTTGTCAGCAGTACCTTTGCTTTGCCGTCGCGCAACTCGGCGATGCCTCTTGCGACGCAAATCTGACGGTTCACAAGCAGGTGCTGATCGCCCTCGACGACGCCTTCAAGGTTAGCGGGTATTTCGGTGCCGATGGAAATGACGACGCTGGAAAGAGGCGGAATGGTGACCTGCTCTTCTATTACATTCAAGGCATGATTCTCCGGCGACGTGTAGGGCGGCAACGCTTTTTCTGAAGTCAGTGTTATTAACTCAGACCTCAGGTCGATGACGGCGCCGTGTTGACTTAGGAAGTCCATCCCGAGTATCACATCCCTGGAGCAGTGCTGCAGAATTAGAAAGCTGGCGGGATAAGTCCGGTTATTGATGGTGACTCTTGCGGTGCAGACACCAGCCGGCGTTATTAGATGACCCCCCAGCGGTCCTGATTTCAGGGCCTTGCCAAGCAGTCTGTACTTTCTTCAACTTCGTCGCGAAAGACCCACTGACGACGGAATAGTCGGCTCCAGTGTCGACGAGAGCGGTGACGGTGTGGCCGTCGAATATTACGTCGAGGTCGCTGGTTCGTCGTCGTGCGTTGCGGTTGGGTCGCGGCGTCGGATCACGGCTGCGTCGAAATGTTGTGGTGCTTCCATGCTGCGTCGTCAGGTTTTCTTCAGTCCACGAGGTTTCCTCGGCAGGGCTTCGTCTGCTTCGCGTCGTGTTGCGCAGGTCTCGTCGCGTTGTCGTCGTCGGCGGCCGCGGAGGATCTTCGGCATTTCGTCGAACAGCAACCGCACCTCCATCGGTTGCTGCCCTTAGATTCCCGGGTACGGGCTAGGTGACCGGCCCCGGTTTGGGCCAGTGTACTGCCGGCGGTGCGGTGACATGTAGCGGCCGGGCGACGGTGAGCGGGAAGGTCGTTGGGGCGTCCACTGAGGTCCTGCGAGGTAGTCGGCGGTGTCTTGCGGTCGTTCACCCCACTGTGGACGAGACGCGTTGACGGCGAAACCGCGCAGTCCCATCTGGCGGTACTGGCAGCGGCGGTAAGTGTGGCCGGCTTCTCCGCAGTGGTAGCATAGTGGGCGGTGGTCGGGAGCGCGCCAGATGTCGGTCTTCCTGCGCGTGTAGCGCTGGCTGACAGGCGGGTAAGATGGCGGCGGTGGTGGCGGCGGCGGCGTCTCGCGACGGTAGTGCGGCTGTGCGCCGTCCTGACGGGGGCGTGGAGGGGGTGCACTGCGTCGGGCTGCAGCAGCGTAGCTCATGGCTTGCAGCTGCGGCTCTGGAGGCTGCGGAACGCTCAGTGATTGCTGGATCTCCTGGCGTACGACGTCAGCGATGGAATCCACCTGAGGGTGCGCTGAAGGTAGAATTTTTCGCAGCTCCTCTTGCAGGATCGCTCGGATCGTCTCACGCAAGTCGGCGGTTCCCAGCGATTGGATGTCGGCATAGCTTGTAGCGGAGAAGCTGCGGTTGTATTGCCGTGTCCGCATCTCGAGCGTCTTCTCAATAGTTGAGGCTTCGGAGGCGAATTCGGCGACCGTCTTCGGCGGGTTTCTTATCAAGCCACCGAAGAGTTCTTGTTTCACACCCCGCATTAGCAATCTGACTTTCTTCTCTTCGGGCATACTTGGGTCGGCGTGTCGAAACAGGCGATTCATCTCCTCCGTGTAGATAGAGAATCTTTCGTTGGGCAGCTGCACACGGGTCTCCAACATAGCTGCGGCCCGTTCCTTGCGGACCACGCTGGCAAACGTGCTTAGGAACGTCGTCCGAAAGAGATCCCAGGTTTGTAACGTGGATCCTCGGTTCTCGAACCACGTCCTCGCGGCGTCTTCTAGGTAGAAGTACGCGCGGCGCAGTTTTTCCTCGGAGTCCCAGTTAAATGTCGCGACTCGTTCGTACGTCTCTAGCCAGGTTTCCGGGTCTTCGCTAGGCGATGCGTGGAAGCTCGGTGGCTCTCTGGGTGGCTGCATCACGATGGTTGTAGGGGACACAGCGGTGGTCATCGTGCCTTTCGTCTTTGTCGCCGTGGCTTTCGGCTTGTCGGGCAGTAGTCCGCGCTGCGGGGGTAGTCCTTTCTGCCGGCGGCTGGCTCGACTGTCCGTGAAAAGGTCGGTGTCTTCGTCACGATTTTGGCTGGGTTCACGGCTTGACGGGGGGCGTCCGGTACATGAACGAAGCAGCACCTCCACCAGATGTCACGTGGTTGTGACGTCGACGAAGGCAGCAGGCGACGTGACCAAGATGAAACTGTTTATTAGGCCGAACTTGTGGCCGGTAAACGGAAAGTAGGATCACAGCAATACACGCTGGCACTGATAGCGGCGAACAGAGCGTCGGCCGTCGATCAACTAAACATCGTTGGAACGCGCCGGCTTTTATAACTCACGCGTCGAACATTCTAGCCTTATCACTAGTAGTCGCGCACGCTCTGGAATAATCTTGATTGTTAGCGTCTTGCGTGCAATCTTAACAGAACGATCTACTACAAGCGAGAAGCTTCTGGAACAATAAGGCGCGGTCTGCGCCGAGTACTGCTGATAGCCTTTGTGGGCGGAAAACGAATGCAGTGAAAGAAACGCGCGTGGCAATATGTCCCAGTTGTTTGAGAATGATGCAGCGAATGCGTACCCACCTTCACAGGTGCGTTAGAAGGGCAGCCGCATTAAACCTAATTCGATGGCTTATGAAAACAGAGTTTATGCACAGCCTCCGAGATGTACGCACAAAAGCGGATGTCTGAGCGCTGCGTTCGTTGCCTTTCATTTCATTTTGATTTCATTTCATTTATTTGGGCATTTTCACAAAATGCCCACGAAGGGGGCAAAAGGAGAATGTGTCTCCTGACTTGGCCCACTCTTCGTGAGGCACTTCGGGCAGGTGCAGCACGACAACCCATTGAGATATACAAAAAAATTCACAGCATATCCACGGAGTGAGTGATGATGAGTGGGCGAAGCTCCGGAGGTTCATCGGTAAACCGTGAATTTTCCGTGAATTCTGCCCAGTACATCATCAACGACGTGAGATCGGGAGCGTTTATACTAAAGGGTCGATGAGAGTGATGGCGACTTGCAGCTCACTTTAATTTTACACGTACGCTGTGAATTTTCATTGTTTAATCCCGCACAGGAGAAATCTCACACAGGCGCTACCTTGGAGGTCAAAATTGAAGGACACTTTGTACATTCCAAAGTGTGTTCGGCGAAAGCGTGTGGCCATTCCACTGACGGAAAGACGGACGGAAATACCGACAGGACGGACAGATGGACGGACATCCGGACGGACGGACGGATGGACGGACGGACATCCGGACGGACGGACTGACTCACATCCAAACGGACGGACGGACGGACAGACGGACATTCGGACGGACGGACGGACATCCAAACGGACGGACTTCCGGACGGACGGACGGACAGATGGACATCCGGACGGACGGACATCCGGACGGACGGACGGACAGACGGACGGATATCCGGACGGACAAACGGACATCCGGACGGACGGACCGACATCCGGACGGACGGACATCCGGACGGACGGGCGGGCATCCGGACGGACGGACGGACGGACATCCAAACGGGCGGATGGACGGACATCCGGACGGACAGACGGACGGACGGACATCCGGACGGACGGACATCCGGACGGACGGACGGACGGACGGACGGACATCCGGACGGACGGACAGACGGACATCCGGACGGACGGACAGACGGACATCCGGACGGACGGACACCGGACGGACGCCGGACGGACGGACACCGGACGGACGTCGGACGGACGGACACCGGACGGACGGACACCGGTCGCCGGACGGACGGACACCGGACGGACGTGAGCATCAGACAATAAAGGCTTTCGCCTTAAAATCCAGTGCCAATATATACGCGGTGGTCAGTGAACGGTTGTGCACCGCGAGCAGTCGGTTTTTCAATCAAGAAACTCGGTAGCGGACGCTGCCTGCGTCGGCGTCGCGAGGCGAGAGAGAGGGGGGGGGGGCACCGTAGGAGGGGGGGGGGGAAAGGAGAGGAGAAGGTGAGGGCGCCCCTAAAATCGGAGAGCAGCTGCACCGCCAACGCCATCTAGCGTACCATCACCCAACCGCCATATCGTACGCATGTCTATGGGATAGCGCCCTCTCGGAAACGAGACGAGAAATGAAATGCGCACAGCGCCATCTAGTATATTGTCACCCAACTGCAGTTTGCATGCATCTCTATGGGACAGCGCCCTCTATTGTACGATAAGGGAACACTACGGGCTACAGAGGATGGTTGACGCTGGACGCCGCTCGACAACTGGCCAGGTCTCGCCATAAGGAGCTTCGCTCCTAAAATATATATACAAACGATAAATAAACAAGGAATACTACAACAGCTGTCCCTCAGCAAGAAATACAAATGCACTATCATCACCACCATTTAACACACATTCAAATACATACAAATTGAATTGCAATTTAAAAAACACCGGCAGATCACACGCACTGTGGGAATCGATGTAATGCGAAGCAGCCAGGATGGAGCAAATCATGCTTTACATAATTTGCATGTCATGTTTTACATGTTATTACCTGTCATTTATGTTCGTCGTACAGTCACGTCGCGCAATACCAATTTTGGTGTATATCAAGCAAGCGAACTGGACGCAAGCGCACCATGAGCGTGGCATGTAAATGGCATTGTAGATGACATGTACGCCAAGATTTTCATGTTAGCACCTGCCACTTATGTGCGTTATACAGTCATGTCACTCAATAACAAATTTGGTGTATATCAAGCTAACGAAACGGCCGCGAGCGCGCCATGAGCGTGGAATGCAAGTCATGTCGCTCATGACATGTCATGATTTCCATATTACCACGTGTCACTTATGTTCTTCATACAGTTATGTCACTCAATACCAAATTTGGTGTATATCAAGCTAACGAAACGGCCACGAGCGCGCCATGAGCGTGGCATGCAAGTCGTGTCGCTCATGACATGTCATGATTTCCATATTACCACTGGTCATTTATGTTCTTCATACAGTAACGTCACTCAATAACAAGTTTGGTGTATATCAAGCTAACGAAACGGCCGCGAGCACGCCATGAGCGTGGCATGCAAGTCGTGTCGCTCATGACATGTCATGATTTCCATATCACCACTGGTCATTTATCTTCTTCATACAGTCACGTCACCCAATACCAAATTTGGTGTATCTCAAGCTAACGAAACGGCCGTGAGAGCACCGTGAGCGTGGCATGTAAATCTTACTTTTCATGACAAGTTGATCATGATTTTCATGATATGACCAGCCATTTATGTTCGTCATACGGTCATGTTATGCCATACCAAATTTGGTATGGCCAGGAGAGCACAAAATCGTAGGCGGCTAGATAGATAGATAGATAGATAGATAGATAGATAGATAGATAGATAGATAGATAGATAGATAGATAGATAGATAGATAGATAGATAGATAGATAGATAGATACGCTCAAAGTCGCCGAAGTTCGCTAAGAAATGCTTCGCATTTAAAAGGAAAACAAGCAACATGATGGGAATCGTGACACGAGCCTGAAGCGGCTGTGGCTTCAGAGGAGGTTGACTATTGATGCTAGGTGCGTTCTCGTCTATTTTTTCCCGTCTATGGTTGAAGCGCATTCCGTTCCTCTGATTTGAGTCAAGGGTTGTGAAAACTTCGTGACGTCATATTGACATTGAAGATGAAGAATCGGAAAGAGAGGGCACCCTGCTCGCCGAGCTCCCTCCAGTGAGTGGTGGCTGAAATGAAGAGTCCATTACACCGACACATGGAGAAAAGCTTCCCCAGCGAAGTTACGTATTTTATGCCCCGATTCCCCGTTTGGGTTCAAATGAAAGACTTCCGGCGGCGCGCCGAAATTATTGCGCGGAGGCGGCGGCGGCGTCGTCGCTCTTGAAACTTCGGCGGTGGCGCGATCGGCGTGAGCAAAAGCAGGCGGCGGCGCACAGCTCTTAACAGGAGTGATGGAAAGAATCCGTACAAATCAACGCCGGTGCAGTCCATGGGGCGGACAGAGCAAGTCAGTGATTGTTACGGAGCAGGGAAATGGCAAGGGGTATTCGTGCGGCGCGACGCAATAAATGTAGTGCTGGAAGTAGCGGTACATTGTGCGTTGATAGTAACAGATCTGGAGAAAAGTGCAACTCTTCAAACCATCGGCATTTGCACACTGTGAGTCAGCATTGAAGGTGGCGCAAATGTTTTAACGCAGATGGCGCGGAATTGGAGCCATTTTCGTCCATCACAGAGGTAATTGAGATGGTAGAGCTACTGTCGCGAAGAATGAAATGGTGTGTTTGATGGCTTATTTCTCTAGGGACGGTAGGTGATGTTTCTTCACGCAACAAGCCCATAAGGGAAGCAATGTAGGGGTCCTTGCGCCGCTGCACTGGCATGTCGGTGACGGCTATTCGCCTCGAGATTTCTTAGTGGCGCCCTCTCGCGTGTGACGTCAGGGAGAGGACTCGGATGCAGCTCTTCGCGCGCGCGCTCGCTACGTGAAGGCTGCTCGACGCTGCCGGCCTGTTTATCGTGCTCGAGTTTCAATAACACTGGTGGGCAAGTTGTACTAAATGTTCAAGCAAAATGCCCAGCGAAATCGAGCGGAGTTGCCGTCAGGAGCACGTTGTGTGTCCATTGGTCCTGGTGTCGTCTGCAAGCCATCCATGTGTACATCTGCTTCTATGGTGAATTTTTCTTTTCGCGACTGTTCTATGGCCGTGGCACTCAAAATGGCTTTCCTGCCCGTTTTCGACCACTGACTTCAGCGTTCGGGCTTCAGCTTCCATGTCTGCGTTAAAGCGCAATAAATGTATGCCGCGTGCTGCGCGTGTTCGGTTGCCAAGCCTGCTCCTTCGGTTCATTTCTTATTTTCGGAGCATGACAAACGACGTGTGATGTCATTCAAATAAATTAAATGGCGTTACCGGCAACAACGTTTGATTAAATCCACATCTTTAGCAGCTGCTGTGTAAGCGCGTCGGAAGTACTTTAAATTGAAACACGAAATAAACAGAGTGAGTCTAAAGGGGATGCACGACGGTGATATGAAATATTGGTAGGTTGTCCGGATGATTTTCATCTTTTTTTGCAACAAATTTAATTTTACGTTAATAAATCGACGTTTGTTCAGTCGTTCATGGTGGTCTGAAAGTATGCTGAACAGAATTTGTGTAATCATAGTAACGTTGGTAAATACAAAGCTTTCGCATTGAAAGTCGCAAGAAGATGTATTTGCAATAAAATGCTGTAAATCAGTCTCAACGGTAGACTCCTGATAGGGCTTGGTGCGATCACTGTACTTAAAAGACTCGAGTTCCTTATGCATTTGCCTAAGTTGACTCGAAGGCGAAAGCCATCTTTTTCTTGAGTCGACGTATTGTTCCTTCGCCGCCCCCCCTCCGCATGCTTTCTGGACGTAACGTGGTTTTGCACTGAAGCTTACACATCACCTGGTTTCGCATCGCCTCCGAGATCGGCCCACCAATCACGAAGGCAATGCAAAGCGACGATATCGATTGATGATGTAATCATCTGACGTGACGTTGTAACGTCACAAATTTTGGCGGCCTGCGATGCCATGATGACCTCATCATGTGATGAATTTTCGCATCACTCATGTTGACGCTGGCGACGGGGGACGCCGACGGTCAATTTTCGCATTTGATGAGGAATCTAAGGCTCGCACCCTAAAATATTAAATCTTCTTATAGCATGGTAAAGAATAGCAATAATCAGCCACAAGGGCCAAAAGAATGGTGGGAAAGAGCTCTCTTTCTCTTCTTCCTGGACACATTCGCCGATTTTCCCTCCTGTTTACCAAGTTGTACTATCGGTGCGAAATGAAACGCGAACACTGCAGCGGATCGCGTTGCCCAAGCCTTAGAAATGTAGTGCGCGCCATCCTGTCATCACCACTGAGAGTCTCGCACAGTCGATTAAGCAGCACTGCGCGATCGAAAACATGAATGTGGCTCATGAGCGTATCTATCTCTAATCATAAGGGTCGAACTGTAGCACGCGCACCACTGCTGGCGTTTCATTCCGAGCGATCTTATTTGCATCCAGCTCGCCCAATCTATGCTAGTGGTCCGCAATAACCCGCTGGTCGATGAAGTTATCGACTTCATTTTGTCGGCTGTCGTGTCTGCACAAGTCCACATGACTACAATTGAGACTGGAGCGTGAATTTTCGTTCAACTCAAGTCTGTTTACACAACGCTGATTTTTGCGAATAAGCCGCAAAATTGATCGCGCTTCGATTTCAAACAGCGTAGACTCTCTTCAACTCACTTGGCGGGGGCGTTCGCGCGCTCACGTAAGCTAATTCAACGCCATGCACCCCGTGATTGACGCTACGAACTCGGGGGCATGAACCTGACCACAATGGCTGTGGGTATACAAAAGATATGTTAAATGTTAACGTTTCTTAAACTCCTGTAATGCTAGCAGTCATGTCAAGAAATATCATTAGAAGAAATGCAGCTAGTAGTCGAGGAACGCTGTGCGACGCGAGCGAACTATAACGAAAATGCTGCTGTTTTAGCCAGAGCGTAGCAGACGACAAAAGCCGAATCCCCGCCCTTGCGTCACCGGAGCGCCGTTCGCAGCGCCACCATCGGTCGCACACGAGGCGAATAGCAGGAACGCGTTGTAGTTGCACAAGAAGAACGCTGCTACAATGTGTATTTATCGGGGGGATGCAGGGGGGGAGGGGGTTACGGGGTTCTGCCGTACTTTATGTATGTTCGTACGTGCTTTGGTAGGTGCATGGCTGGAATAAGCAACAACTAACTCGTCAAATCCACGCTTATTCTGGGCAAGCACAGCGCCGAAGACAACACCGGTAGTGTCCTTGTGAATTTCATTTGGGGCGCTGGCAGCTTTTCTGTCATAATAAACTTCTCTCTCTCTCGCTCATATGGGGCGAGCAAATAAAAATGTTGCAAGATTGGAGGTGACGTAAGAATACATATCAGTTTTCTGGATGCATCGCCACATGTGACATCGCTCAATGGTCGCAGCCGCTGCGGAGGTCAGTCAAAGGCGCTATAATTGTGGGGAAGCTGCGAATGAAACATCTAGTATAAAATCAAAGGCATAGAAAGCTGCGAAGGTATTTCATTGTGAGTTTAGGAAACTCAGCAACAGCACGAAGTGTTCTGGGATCCGGAAGGACGCCATCTCGGAAGAATACGGCCCAGAATAAACAGCTTTCGTACGCCAAAGCAACACTTCTTCGAGTTTTTCTGAAGGCCATTAGATCTGAGGCTCGTGACGACAGCTTCGACCTGTTGTAGATGGGTCGCAAAGCCACCTGAAAAGATCCGAGTTCCATTCAGGTTGTAGAGATTCGTCTGCCACTTGAAGGCGCGAAGGGCGCCGATCATGAGTTCAAATGTTGCAAGCGCGTTGCACAGCCCGAATCACGTCACAATAGATTCATATAAGCCGTCGGATCTAACAAAGGCTGGTTTGCGGTGGTCAAGTTCAGCCATCGGGACTGCCAGTAGCCGGAGCGCAGGTCCAACGTATAGAGAGAAAAAAAAAACTAGGAGTAGATGTCCTTACGTGTGATCTTGTTCAGCAAGCCGTAGTCTACGCAAAAACTAGGTAATTGAGCCGTCCCTTTCTTTTTTTATTGCGATAGCAATTATATGGACACTCTCGGCTGGTTTTCGCCGTCGGCGTCGCCGTCCGGTCCCGCATATGTATCTATATATTTATAAAAACCTCAAAGAAAAATAATTCAGAAAAATGTTTCTGACGTGCGGCATCGAACCAGGGACCTCTCGCTCTGCAGCGCGCGGCGCTAACCGCTGAGCCACGAAGGCGAACGTCCTTCAACGTTCAAACGGCGAGCTATTTATAGACGATTTTCTGCAGCGGAGCATGGGCGCTGTCATGTTTGATCACGTGACCGTAACTGGCCTTCCCCCAGCCAGTTGCCCCAGCCTCCTAGATTTTCCTTGCCTGCCGGATGAGCGCAAAAAGGCCGTCGTCTACGGCGGCGCCACTTACGTAGGGAGAGTCACCATATTGAATGGAAGCGACAACCGCCATGAGGCAGTAGGCAACCATGTCAAGGGCGGAGCTGCATTGCAGCCACGATTGCAGCAGCAGCCGATTGAAGTTGTCCGTGCTCTCGTGATAATAGCGGTTAGGAGTGGCGGTTGCGGGTGGTAGCAGACGGTTTTTTTTTAAAGCCGCAGAATTGAAAACATCTTTGTGAATGTTTCACTGCCTTCTCTGAGTTTTTCATCGCAGCTGTATCGCCGAAAATGGAAAGTTTATTTCCACGAAGTCAAGATTGCACATAGGAGCACTGAAATAATGTAAGTATTCGCTATTGGAGCGGATTAAATAGGATTGAATAGTACAGTGAAGTTCGCTACGACTGTGTCGCCGTTACACTTTCTTTTTTATATAGCTGAAAGTTCAATATGTGCGCTGAAATGGTACTTCTTGCATACAGTGCATTCAATTAACGTGCGATTGAAGTTTACGATTGCATATATGCCGCTCTTTGAAGCGATCATTGGTGCGCACAGACGAAGTTATGTTTTGTAAAGCGTAATAGGGTGCAAAATGCGTCGGTTCATTAGCGGTCCGTTTACAGTTACTGTAAAAAAAATGTTCTTGTATATGATTTTAAGAAATGGGAGAGACAAACAATACTGTTCTTATATTTTCCAGAGCAAGAAGGCATACTGTGGTGTGCCCAGCTGGAAGTCGTATGGGGAAAAAAAAATGCCGGGTGTATCTGTAAAGCACTTTTCATGGTTCCATGTTAGAAAAGTTATTCGAGAACGACGTCAATACCACATCGATAAAACACGTCAGATAAGTCCGCGAGTTCGTGTGCACAAATCATCAGTCATGATTTGAGCGGAGTAACTTCGACGACCGACGTTATTGCAATAAAGGATTATTTATACAAGTGGTCGTGTCGCAATTTATTTCTTGATTACTATGACGAGCGATGGTTCTTTTACTTTTTATAGCACTAAAAATTGCGTGTGTTTCAAATTTTCAAAAGTGACGTCGCACTATAGTGTGGTGCATCTGTCGAGGACCATAGCAATAATAAGAACATGTGGGGTTTCGTGCGCAAAAACCACGACATGATTGTAAGAGTCACCGTAGTGAGGGGACTGCGAATTAGTTTTCACTCAGAGTGTCCGTCATAATGCAGCTGAACCTACGTTCACGTGTTTTTTCCCTTTGTACTTCTCCTGTCGCGGCCTATAGAAATGAATAGTTCGTTCAATGCGCAATTTTCGGAAATAGACAGGCTATTTTTTTTTTGGGGGGGGGGGGGGGGGGGGCTGATCACATTATGACCGGCAAAAAGAATTATTTCATCCTGATGCCAAACATCACAGTCACTCACACTTTGTTTCACAATCACCTACACACGATTGTGGGATCGTCACTCGTACGAGCACACATACTCGCGAACTTTCAAAAAGCGCGCCTTAGACCCATACGTAAGTGGCACCCCCGTCAAAATTTCGCCAACGACCGCTTAAACTTGTTAAATTGATAGTACAGTAACATACTATTGCAGTTACACGGTTTTAATACTTTTCAGATAATCTTTTGCTGCAAATAAGAACCAAAAACGCAAAAACTTTCCTCAAGACAACCCTACGTCAGTGGCGCCACCGCCACAGTTCCGATGACGGCCGCTTCCCATGTGATCGCCGACAATCCGGCAGGCAAGGAAAATCTAGGAGGCTGTGCCCCAGCCAACGCATTGGGCCAGCGAAGCGGCCGTGGCCGTAAGCGCAGCAGCTGGGGTTAGAAGCCAACATGGCAGCACCCATGCAGACGCGACCGCCAGCTTCGATCCGAACTCGCGCTCGCTACTCACCCACTCTCTTCACAGCAATAAATATATGGTGAAATCAGCTATCGCTTCGTGTCATCTCAAGCTGGGGACAAAGCATCAGGTATGTTCTTTCTCTATTATCGAGATTAGGTGTGTTCATTTAGCCATGCTTGCTAAGCCTTGTCTCCGAGAATTTGAGAATGAATCTTAAAAACGCTGCAAAATGCCGACGAATACATTGCTCTCAGAGCGTCAGGACGTAAATATGAAGCAAATAAATGCGTAGGTTACACACTTACGGGCTACACAGCGCAGGACGACAACGTGATAAATTCGAGGCGGAAGGGAACTGCATCCACTAGTGTCGCCATGTTGACTTTTCCGGCGCTGCCGTCTGTTAGCTTTTACTCGCGTGCGCGCAGACGCTACGGGGACACCGAGCAGACGACGCGCGGATTGAGCAGCGCTGCCAGCCAAGGCATTGAGACGGCCGCGGTAGGAGACGGCCAGGGTGCAGTAGTGACGCCATCTAGTTTTCATTAAACAAACCAGCTGCGGAAAATCATCTATGGACGATTTTCCGCAGCGGCGCACGGGCGCTGCCATGTTTGATCACGTGACCGATAGCAGGGTCAGCGTGGCGAAACAGTCGTGTCATTTCCTCTGCGAAGATGGCCACGCTTTCATTCGGAAGTTGGCTCCGCGTCTCCAGCAAGGCTGCGGCCCTTTCTTTTCGGACGACGTTCGCGAACGTCTCCAGGAAAGCGCTGCGAAGAAGGTCCCATGTTCGAAGTGTGGACTCCCGGTTCTCGAACCAGGTCCTTGCTGCGTCTTACAGGTAGAAGTATGCGCGGCGCAGTTTTTCGTCGGAGTCCCAGTTGTTGAAAGTCGCGACTCGTTCGTACGTTTCTAGCCAGGTCTCAGGGTCCTCACTTGGCGATCCATGGAAAATGGGTGGCTCTCTCGGTGGCTGGATAACGATCGGTGCAGGGGACACAGCGGCCGTCATCGTGCCTGTCGTCTTCGTCGCCGTGGCTTTTGGCTTCTCCGGCAGGAGTCCGTGCTGCGGGGGAAGTCCTTTCAGTCTGCGGCTGGCTCGACTGTCCGTGGCGGGGTGGGTGTCTTCGTCACGATTTGGGCTGGGTTCACGGCTTGACGGGGGGCGTGCGGTACATGAAAGAGGCAGCACCTCCACCAGATGTCACGTGGTCGTGACGTTGACCCAAGCAGCAGTCGGTATGTTCAAGATGAAACTGTTTATTAGGCCGAACTTGTGGCCGGTAAACTGAAAGTCAGATTACAGCAATACACGCTGGCACTGACAGCGGCGAACAGAGCGTCGGCCGTCGATGAACTGAACATCGTTGGAGCGCGCCGGCTTTTATGCATCACGCGTCGAACATTCTAGCCTTATCACAGGTCATCGCGCAAGCTCTGGAATAATCTCGAGTGGTCGCGTCTTGCGTGCAATCTTAACAAAACGATCTACAACAATCGCGAAGGTTCTAGAACAATAAGGCGCGGTTTGAGCCGAGCTTTGCTGACGGTCTCTGTGGGCGAAAACCGAATACAACAAAAGTGAAAATAAGAATAGCGCGTGGCAATGCCCCCCCTCTGAAAAGGCATCGTCCCGATGCTTAAAACAGAACACGGGGGAAAATGCATGCAAGAATAAATCACAACACTAAAGAAAGAACGTACAATAATTAAGCAATAAGTGCAGTCCTCGGGTTTGCTAACGCGCGTAATACGGCTTGAGGCGCACGACATGGACGACTTCAGGTCGCGCACGGCGCCGTTGAGAGTTCGTGATGCCCTCCGGGACGACCTCGTAGTCCAGAGCACCGAGACGTCGAAGCACCTTGTACGGCCCGAAGTATCGCCGAAGAAGCTTCTCACTGAGTCCCCGTCGGCGTATTGGCGTCCACACTTATACACGGTCACCGGGTTGGTATTCCGTGTGTCGTCGTCGAAGGTTGTAGCGGCGACTGTCAGTCCTCTGCTGGTTTTTGATCCGTAGGCGGGAGAGCTGTCGTGCTTCTTCGGCGCGCTGTAGGTAGGTGGTCACGTCGATGTTTTCCTCGTCGGTCACGTTTGGTAACATGGCGTCGAGCGTCGTTGCCGGGCTCCGTCCGTAGACCAACTTGTATGGCGTCAACAGCGTCGTTTCTTGTACGGCCGTGTTGTACGCGAAGGTCACGTACGGAAGGATGGCGTCCCACGTCTTGTGTTCGACGTCGACGTACATGGCCAGCATGTCGGCGATGGTCTTATTTAGACGCTCGGTCAGGCCGTTGGTCTGTGGGTGGTACGCCGTGGTCCGGCGGTGACTTGTGTGGCTGTATCCCAAGATCGCCTGGGTTAGGTCAGCCGTAAAGGCCGTACCTCTGTCGGTGATGAGAACCTCTGGGGCGCCGTGTCGAAGGACGATGTTCTCAACGAAGAACTTGGCTACCTCGGCGGCACTGCCTTTGGGCAGGGCTTTTGTTTCGGCGTAGCGGGTGAGGTAGTCCGTGGCTACGACGATCCATTTATTTCCGCAAGTCGACGTTGGGAACGGCCCCAGAAGGTCCATCCCGATCTGCTGGAACGGTCGCCGAGGAGGCTCGATCGGCTGAAGGAAGCCTGCTGGTCTTGTTGGCGGTGTCTTCCGTCGCTGACAGTCTCGGCACGTCCTTACGTAGCGGGCGACGTCGGCGGCAAGGCGCGGCCAGTAGTACTTTTCCTGTACTCTTGCGAGCGTGCGAGAAAGTCCGAGGTGTCCAGCCGTCGGGTCGTCGTGTAGTGCCTGGAGTACTTCTGGTCGCAATGCTGAAGGCACTATGAGAAGGTAGTTGGCTCGAAGTGGCGAGAAATTCTTTTTTATGAGAACGCCGTTTCGCAAGAAAAACGAAGCGAGTCATCGCTTGAATGCCTTCGGAACAATGGCGGTCTTGCCTTCAAGGTACTCCACAAGGCCTCTGAGTTCCGGGTCGGCTCGCTGTCGTTCGGCGAAGTCGTCGGCACTTATGGTTCCCAAGAAGAAGTCATCCTCCTGGTCGTCCTGAGGCGGCGGGTCGACGGGGGGCGCGAGATAAGCAGTCGGCGTCGGAGTGTTTTCGCCCGGACTTGTAAACGACGGTAATGTCGAATTCTTGAAGTCTCAGGCTCCACCGTGCGAGGCGACCAGAAGGGTCTTTCAAGTTAGCTAGCCAACACAAGGCGTGGTGGTCACTCACAACTTTGAAGGGTCTGTCGTAAAGGTAGGGGCGAAACTTGGATGTAGCCCAGATGATGGCAAGGCACTCCTTTTCTGTTGTGGAGTAGTTGGCCTCTGCCTTTGATAGCGACCGGCTAGCATAACTAATGACCCTGTCCAGTCCGTCAGTCCTCTGCACAAGAACGGCGCCGAGTCCTACACTGCTTGCGTCGGTGTGTACTTCTGTTTCGGCGTGTTCGTCGAAATGCGCAAGTAACGGAGGCGTCTGCAGGCGTCGTTTTAGTTCCTGAAATGCTTCCTCTTGCGGCGTTTCCCACTTGAACTCGACGTCGGTCCTGGTGAGGTTAGTGAGAGGCTCGGCGATGCGGGCGAAGTTTTTAACGAACCGCCGGTAATAGGCACACAGGCCGAGAAATCGACGCACGGCCTTCTTTCGGCGGGTGGCGGGAATGTAGCGATGGCGGCTGTCTTCTGCGGGCCGGGCGTACTCCGGACTTGCTTATCACGTGGCCCAAGAACAAGAGCTCCTCGTACGCGAAGCGGCACTTTTGTGGCATCAGGGTGAGTCCGGAGGTCTTTATTGCTTGAAGTACAGCTTCAAGGCGCCGGAGGTGTTCGTCGAAGTTTGAGGAAAACACAACGACGTCGTCCAAGTACACAAGACAAGTCTGCCACTTCAAGCCTGCCAGTACGGTATCCATTACACGTTGGAACGCCGCAGGAGCCGAGCAAAGACCGAAGGGCATTACCTTGAACTCGAAGAGGCCGTCTGGTGTGATAAAGGCAGTCTTCTCTCGGTCTCTCTCGTCGACCTCGATTTGCCAGTAGCCTGTCTTGAGGTCCATCGACGAAAAGTACTTTGCGTTGTGGAGTCGATCCAGGGCGTCGTCTATCCGTGGGAGGGGGTACACGTCCTTCTTCGTGATCTTGTTCAGGCGACGGTAATCGACGCAGAAACGTAGCGTGCCATCCTTCTTCTTCACCAAAACCACGGGAGACGCCCAGGGACTCTTGGACGGCTGGATTATGTCGTCGCGTAGCATTTCGTCGACTTGTTTCTTCACGGCCTCGCGTTCGCGCGTCGATACTCGGTACGGGCTCTGTCGAACTGGTCGAGCACTTTCTTCTGTAATGATGCGATGTTTCGCAACTGGGGTCTGTCGAATTCTCGACGACGCCGAGAAGCAGTCTTCGAATCGCAGGAGCAGGGCCTTTAGCTGGTCTTGCTTGACCTTCGGAAGATCCGGGCTGACGTCGAAATCTGGTTTGGGACCTCGATTCGTCGAAGCAGGTTCGGTAGCATCGGAGAGGGCGAAAGCGTGGCTGGTGTCCATGAATTTCTCGATGTGCGCGACCGTCGTACCAATGTTAACGTGCCTATATTCGTGGCTGAAGTTTGTCAGCAGTACCTTTGCTTTGCCATCACGCAACTCGGCGATGCCTCTTGCGACGCAAATCTGACGGTTTACAAGCAGGTGCTGATCGCCCTCGATGACACCTTCGAAGTCTGCGGGCTTTTCGGTGCCGACGGAAATTATGATGCTGCAGAGAGGCGGAATGGTGACGTGCTCTTCTATCACGTTCAATGCATGGTTCCCCGGCGTCGTCTGGGTAGGCAGAGCTTTTTCTGAAGTTAGTGTTATTGACTCAGATCTTAGGTCGATGACGGCGCCGTGGTCACTTAGGAAGTCCATTCCAAGTATCACATCCCTGGAGCAGTTTTGTAGGATTACAAAGCTCGCAGGATAAGTCCTGTTATTGATGGTGACTCTCGCCGTGCAAACACCGGCCGGCGTTATTAGATGACCGCCAGCGGTCCGGATTTCAGGGCCTTGCCAAGCAGTCTTCACTTTCTTCAACTTCGCCGCGAAAGCGCCACTGACGACGGAATAGTCGGCTCCAGTGTCGACGGCGGCGGTGACGTTGTGGCCATCGAATATTACGTCGAGGTCACTGGTTCGTCGTCGTGCGTTGCGGTTGGGTCGCGGCGTCGGATCACGGCTGCGTCGAAATGTTGCTCTGCTTGCATGTTGCGCCGTCCCGTCTTCGTCGGTACGCGACGTTTCGTCGGCAGGGCTTCGTCTGCTTCGCGTCATGTTCTGTAGGTATTGTCGCGTTGTCGGCGGCGGCCTCGCAGGATCTTCGGCATTTCGTCGTACAGCAACCGCACCTCCATCGGTTGCTGCCCTTAGTTTCCGTGATACGGGCTAGGCGACCGGCCCCGGTTTGGGCCAGTGTACTGCCGGCGGTGCGGTGACATGTAGCGGCCGGGTGACGGTGAACGGGATGACGGTCGTTGTTGTTGCCACTGTGTTCCGGTAATGTAGTCGGCGATGTCGCGAGGTCGTTCACCCCGCTGCGGACACGGCGCGTTGACGGCGAAACCGCGCAGCCCCATCTGTCGGTACTGGCAGCGGCGGTAGGTGTGGCCGGCTTCGCCACAATGGTAGCAGAGCGGGCGGTTGTCAGGGGCGCGCCAGACGTCGGTTTTCCTTGGCGCGTAGCGCTGGCCGACAGGGGGACGTAGGGCGTCGGTCGTGGTGGTGGTGGCGGCGTCTGGCGACGGAACTGCGGCGATGCGGTGACTTGTTGTCGCGGAACGGGAACAGGACGGCGGACTGCAGCAGCGTAGGTCATAGCCTCTGGATGTGGCTGCGGGGGTTCGGGGACTCCCAACGCTTGCTGGACTTCGTCACGAACGATGTCGGCGATCGAGTCCACTTGAGGCTGTGGCGAGGGTAAAAGCTTGCGCAGTTCCTCGCGCACGATCGCTCGGATCATTTCGCGCAGGTCTTCGGAGCAGAGGGAATGAACTTCTGCATACCCTGGCGTCGAGCGGCGATTGAATTGGCGGGTGCGCATCTCCAGTGTCTTTTCAATCGTCGTTGCCTCGGAGACGAATTCCTGGACAGTGCTTGGTGGGTTCCGCATAAGCCCAGCGAAGAGCTCTTGATTTACTCCTCGCATGAGGAAGCGGACTTTCTTGTCCTCGGGCATAGCTGGGTCAGCGTGGCGAAACAGTCGTGTCATTTCCTCTGCGAAGATGGCCACGCTTTCATTCGGAAGTTGGCTCCGCGTCTCCAGCAAGGCTGCGGCCCTTTCTTTTCGGACGACGTTCGCGAACGTCTACAGGAAAGCGCTGCGAAGAAGGTCCCATGTTCGAAGTGTGGACTCCCGGTTCTCGAACCAGGTCCTTGCTGCGTCTTCCAGGTAGAAGTATGCGCGGCGCAGTTTTTCGTCGGAGTCCCAGTTGTTGAAAGTCGCGACTCGTTCGTACGTTTCTAGCCAGGTCTCAGGATCCTCACTTGGCGATCCATGGAAAATGGGTGGCTCTCTCGGTGGCTGGATAACGATCGGTGCAGGGGACACAGCGGCCGTCATCGTGCCTGTCGTCTTCGTCGCCGTGGCTTTTGGCTTCTCCGGCAGGAGTCCGTGCTGCGGGGGAAGTCCTTTCAGTCTGCGGCTGGCTCGACTGTCCGTGGCGGGGTGGGTGTCTTCGTCACGATTTGGGCTGGGTTCACGGCTTGACGGGGGGCGTGCGGTACATGAAAGAGGCAGCACCTCCACCAGATGTCACGTGGTCGTGACGTTGACCCAAGCAGCAGTCGGTATGTTCAAGATGAAACTGTTTATTAGGCCGAACTTGTGGCCGGTAAACTGAAAGTCAGATTACAGCAATACACGCTGGCACTGACAGCGGCGAACAGAGCGTCGGCCGTCGACGAACTGAACATCGTTGGAGCGCGCCGGCTTTTATGCATCACGCGTCGAACATTCTAGCCTGATCACAGGTCATCGCGCAAGCTCTGGAATAATCTCGAGTGGTCGCGTCTTGCGTGCAATCTTAACAAAACGATCTACAACAATCGCGAAGGTTCTAAAACAATAAGGCGCGGTTTGAGCCGAGCTTTGCTGACGGTCTCTGTGGGCGAAAACCGAATACAATAAAAGTGAAAATAAGAATAGCGCGTGGCAGTATGATATACGCGCAGTAAAAGTACTAGGGACGAACGTTGCTGAAGCAGAGATAAAACAAGCCGGCCATCTCAGTCACAATAGCGGTATGCGATGTCACGCCGCGTGCAAGGCCTGTCGTGGACGGCTTTTCAACAAGAGAGGAGACACACCGCCCGCAGTCGCCCGGTTCAAGGAGCACGACCGGGCGTCACAGGAGGGGGGGCGGGGGAGCTCCAGAAGCATCTGCAATTTTCGATGGTGCTAGTACGCGCATTATCTCGACAGACATGAGTGGCACACCCTTTTGCGTGCTGTGCTCTACTCTCACCGCTAACTTCGCGCTCTGACGCCACGAAAACCGCTTCGCTTTATGGAACGGCCGTGTTCCCTTATTCGCCTCGAGACCTTAGAGTGGCGCCCTCTCGCGTGTGACGTCAGGGAGAGGACTCGGATGCCGGCTTCGCCCGCGCGCTCGCTACGGGAAGGCTGCTCGACGCTGCCGGCCTGTCTGTCGTGCTCGATTTATTGAAACATTAGTGGACAAGTTCATAAAGCAATTTGTACTCAGTGTTCAAGCAAAATGCCCAGCGAAATCGAGCGGAGTTGCCGTCAGGAGCACGTTTTGTGTCGATTGCTCCTGGTGTCGTCTGCTAGCCATGAATGTGTACATCTGCTTCTATAGCGAATATTTCTTTTCGCCACTGTTCTATGGCCGTGGCGCACTCAAAATGACTTTCCTGCCCCTTTTCGATCACTGACTTCAGCGTTCGGGCTTCGGCTTGCATGTCTGCGTTAAAGCGCAATTAATGTATAGCGCGTGCTGCACGTGTTCGGTTGCCAAGCCTGCTCCTTCGGTTGAGTTCCACTGTTCGGAGTTTTAAGCGCATGACAAACGACGTGTGATGTCATTCAAATAAATTAAATGGCGTTACCAGGAACAACGTTTGATTGAATCCACATTTTTAGCCGCTGCTGTGTAAGCGCACGTCATAAGTACTTTAATTCTAAAAACAATATAAACAGGGCGAGTCAGAAGGGGATTCACGACGGTGATATGAAATATTGGTAGGTTGTCCGGAGTTGTTTTCTTTTTTTTAGACATTTTAATCCTTACGTTTAATCGACGTTTGTTCATTCACTCACGGTGGTCTGAAAGTGTGCTGAACAGAATTAGTGTAATCATACCAACGTAGATAAATAGAAAGCTTTGGCATCGAAAGCCGTAATAAGATGTATCTGCAATAAAATACTGTAAATCAGTCTCAACGGTCTACTCCTGATGGGGCTTGGTGCAATCACTGTACCAGAAAGACTCTGGTTCCTTATGCATTTGCCTAAGTTGACTCGAAGGCGAAAGCGACCTTTTTCTTCAGTTTATGTACTGTTCCTTCGCCACCCCCCCTCCGAATGCTTTCTGGACGTAACGTGGTTTTGCACTGCCTTCAGGATCGGAAGCATTTTAAGCTTTCTACACATCACCTGGTTTTGCATCGCCTCCGAGATCGGCCCACCAATCACGGAGGCAATGCAAAGCGAGATGTCATATGATGATGCCATCATGTGACGTGACGTGATGACCTCACAAATTTTGGTGGTCTGGGATGTCATGATGACGTCATCATGCGGTGAATTTCCGCATCACTCGTGTTGACGCTGGCGACGCGGGACGCCGACGGTCAGTTTTCGCGTTTGATGAGGAATCTAATGCTTTCACCTTGAAATATTCACTCTTTTTTACAGCGCGGGAAAGAATAGCAATAACCCACCAAAGGGGCCAAAAGAATGGTGGGAAACAGCTCTCTTTCTCCTCTTCCTGGACACATTCGCCGATTTTTCCTACTGTTTACCAAGCTGTACTGTCGGTGTTAAATGAAACACGAACAGCGGATCGCGTTGCCCATGCATTAGAAACTGTATAGTGTGCGCCATCTGTCATCACCATTGACAGGCCCGCACGGTCGAACAGTCAGCACTGCGAGATCGGAAGCATGACTGTGGCTCACGAGCGGCAAACAGCATGAGCGTATCTATCTCTAATTACAAGGGTCGAACTGTACCACGCACACCACAACTCGCGTTTCAATCGGAGCGATCTTATTCGCATCCAGCTCGCCCAATCTATGCTAGTTCTCCGCAGGAACCCGCTGGTCGATGAAGTTATCCATTTCATTTTGTCGGCCAACGTTGTGTGTGCACAAGTCCACATGACTACAACTGGAATTTTCGTTCAACTCAAGTCTGTTTACACAATGCTGATTTTTGCGAATAAGCCGTAAAATTGATCGCGCTTCGATTCCAAAACAGCGGAGACACCCTTTAACTTACTTGGCGGGGGGCGTTCGCGCTTTCTTATGTGAACGCCGTCAAGGTCAGAGGGTGACGCTGCGGAATCCGGGGCGTGAACCTGACCGCGATGGCTGTGGGTATACACACGATATGTTAAAAGGTTATCGTTTCTTAACCTCCTGTAATGCTAGCAGTCATCTCAAGAAATATCATTACAAGAAAATGCAGCTAGTAGTCGAGGAACGCCGTGCGACGCCAGCGAACTAAAACGGAAATGCTGCTGTTTTAGCCAGAGCGTAGCAGACGACAAAAGCCGAATCCCCGCCGTTGCGTCACCGAAGCGCCGTTCGCAGCGCCGCCATCGGTGGCACACCAGGCGAATTGCACCAGAAGAGTTCCGCGAGATTGGTTCCGAGACTTACTGTGTACAACATTCCAACATGGTGCTATGGCCTTCATTGGTGTGCCCGCCCACCGAAACAAATTATTTAATGCATTATTTATTTACGGCGATTTCTTCCCCTTGCCAGAGGGAAAGACACCTAGTCTTCTCGTGGTCTTAATATAGGAGCGCATAAAAATCCCAGAGGCTGCTCCGGGAAAGCTTAGCGATAGACGTCAGACTCTGCCCAGGCGGCGGTGCGAAAAACGCCGCCACCAGTGTTGCCATCGATGGGCGTGGGAAATCCGCTAGAAAGCAATAAGAAATCCGCCAGATTCCGCTAGATTCTAAAACATGTCAGACTTATTTTATTAAAAAGAAACAGTGAAATTTCGTATGATAGAAACTTTTATCATTCTTAAAGGCTCCCAAAACTATGAGAGCTGAACTAACATATAAAAGAGTCTTCCAAAGTTACAAATGTTCACTAAGTTTGGGCGTTGGGCTAGTTCGTGCAGCATAATTCGAATGTTTCACAGCGCAGCAGGGCGATTTTTCTGCACTGGTTTTCAACGTTGCGATTCATTTCAGGGGACTGGCATTGCTTCCAGCAGATGAATCAATGGCTCCTTCATGACGCACAAAGTGTTTTCGACCGACAAAAATGATGTCTTCTGGAGAACTGTGATGAAGAGAAGTCGCTGCCTGATTTGATCAACTAGCGTGGTAATAAACCTTATACATCTTTCTCGCATCACAGCTTCATCTGCGAGAGAGAACCCGTCGGTCTTCTCAGCCGTCATGTTGTCAACGTACGTCTTAAAGAAGTAGCCCAGATATCGCTTGGGGTCAAATGGTCCTCACGTCTGGACATCTGAACGACCACCTTCTCTATCGGAATCACGATTTTATGAAGCAAGCTTGAAAGCGAAGTCATGAGGTCTTTCGGCAGCTTTGTTTGATCCACATCTATCGCCTCGAATGCCTTGTTAACCTCTGAAAATCTCTCATAATTGGTCTCAAAAAAGAAAGTACCACAGATTGATCTGATTCTCGCACATACCGTACAACACTGCTGCCGCGTAGCACTTATCAGTGCGCCTCGCCATCTCCAAATGCATATTCAATTCGGCCCACTCGTCTACGATCCTTGAAACAGCTATTTCGACGAGGAATAGCCACCGCGTCCTGCACTCTTGCAAAATTTTCAGTGGTTAATCGCCGCAATTCATCAGACCATGGAACTTCTTGTATGCAATTTGCCGGGCAGGGGATCTTGCCAACCAGTAGTACGTTTCGCTGATTAGGTATTCTCAGTTTTTTGGCAATGCTTCCGACGATTTCGAATCAGTGCACTGCGTGAGGCATCCGCCAGAAATCCGCTATGCATGGAAATGGCCCGTCAAAAAATCCGCTAGCCGCTAGACAAAATTTTTTCCCGTCAGAATCAAATAAAATCCGCCAGATTTAGCGGAAAGTCCGCTAAATTGGCATCACTGGCCGCCACCAGCGCTCTCATCGCCGCCCTGGCCATAACTGGGTAGTGCATAGAGAGCCATCCGCAAGCGAATGTGCATAAACCGCTAGAGAACCCCCCCCCCCCCCCTCTTTCGTTGCTGTTGAGGCGTGGTTTCCTGGAAATCAAGGACCTCGAAAGCTCGTTCCGTCAATCCACCCTCGATTCATAAAAGTTGGAAGCTCATCAAAGTGAACTGCACGTACAATGCAAAAAAATGTTTTAGTTATTTCGGCGTGCTGCAACTCGCAAGTGCAAGCGAGCATCGCATATGACATTGAGTTTGAGGCACTCCGACGTGCGTCCCGTAACGCCTAAATTCGTTAAATTTGGGCATATACGGAGTGATGAAGTACATGCACGCGCAATATGTTACGATCAGTGGTACGAAGCTCGCTTTATCAGGCACGAATTGCCCCGGCGATTTTCGCCTTTGCAGTTGCATTTTCATCCATCTCTCGCTTCCTGTGCGTTGAACTATTTTATTACGAATCTTCGAATGTTCTGTTGACGGTTTTCTTACGTTTGCATATACTGCCAATGGGGATACGTGCGGGTCAACGAAAGGCCAAACCATGGGCTCTGAGATAGCTCCGGCAATCGCGGAGACCACGGGCAAGAAAAACCTGACGGCGGTCACGACGAACATTTCGCGATTTACTTGTATGACGCACGCGCTAGCATGTGGTAGTTAAAGCCGGAACTTTGAGCCTTCAGTGCGTACGCGTGCAATGCTGTGTGGTGACGACCAGTTCAGATTATGTGTGGTCGCGGAGTGCGCGATCTTTATCACGCGCCTCACCAGTCTGCATTTAACTGCTGCACGGCGCGCACCGTGGTGTGAGGCTCTACTGAGCTTATAGTCAAGATTACCACGGTTCTACGACAAGGCTATTTAAAACTATTATAGGAGACCCACATAATCAGACATTTTCATGCGACCGGCTGTGGAAACGCGAGTTTTCGCTTACCCAATACGTTCGCAATGACCCGTATTCAGCGCTTTCGCCGTTCTGCTTCGTGCAACAACTACGGAAATAGGTAAAACTGAATTCACAACGCAACAGTAGCGTCGACTGAGGCCTTCCTTCGTACCGCGCGGAGCTGTTGAGTCTGCTCTTGTTTTCGCCGTCGTTCTGGCAAGCATTTCATGGCGGTTCGGTTGCGCGTCCGACTAGCGGAGAAAAATTTGTAGCTCTTTTTCTGAGTGTTCAATGCGCCAACACACCTAATATTTAGCTCAATCGTTGTTTCGCACTCGCTAGTTGCACCTGTTGCACAGCAAACCCTGCAAGGGAGTCGGACTTTGCACTACCCAAAACTGTTCCGACAGGTGGCGCTACGTGTCTGCAAAACCGCAGACTCTGAAGTCTATAGCTAGAATTCACAGATAACACAAGCTTTGAGTGAGGAGTATAGCGAGGAATAGAGGAATACTTGGAGTTGTGACTAAATGCATAGAAGCTTGTAGTGTAGACGGCCATCATATTGATTTCATAAGAAATGTAGTTAAATGATTAATATTACCCGCACAACACTCTAAAAGGTCTACAGCTTCAAGGGATTCTAAAGTACTGTAAAACTAGTGCTCGAATGCGTTGCGAAACATGCACAGGAAACATACTCAAGCGAATATTATGCAATATTTTCAGGCAATGCCTGGTTTTGAAGAGCCTCTCTGTTACTAGCATATGCTCTCTATCACCGGAGTATTGCTTCCAGCACTGATATTTGATGATCTAAGAATAATAGAGAGTTTTAGAATTGAGGCCCCAAGGAGCTTGGGGACCCAAGAAATCGGCGAGCCACCAAGATTCGGACTTGGTAGCACCGACAGCGAACGGATGGCTAACCCTTTCATGTTTTTCATCCAGCTTGCCTTTTGGCTCAGCGGACCGACCGGATTTGCCAGTGGCCAGGATGGCCTGATTCTGCATCAAACGCTTTTGGATGATGCCACCCACCACCTCTACTTGGACGAGAGCGTACGGCAATCTACCGACACAGTGCCACGTGTACTGCATCGCTATCTCCTGTCGAGTTCACTGACGTCAACTATCAAGCATCACAAGAATTATATAAACCAGAGACCTGCTGTGAATCCCTTCAGTGGACTTGGTAGCACCGACAGCGAACGGATGGCTAACCCTTTCATGTTTTTCATCCAGGTTGGTGATAAATTTTATTCTGTACGTAATGACAGTTTAACTTTGATAGTGCTACCAAGTCCACACTGCCTTGTCATTATGCTTTGTGAATGTGCTGAAGTTGTTCGTACACTGTTACTGATGTCTGGCGATGTCGACCTGAACCCGGGGCCTAACACGGATGCTAATTCTGTTGATCAAATGTTGAAAAAGATCTTGAAAGAACAGACCAAAACTAATGATACGTTGAAAGATCTAACGTCCAATCTTAAACATGTTGAATCAACAGTTGATGGCATTAAACAAAGAATCGAAACTATGGAAAAAGAACTTGGACGATTGAATCACTTCGAACATAAGCTCGCGGAATGCGACCAAGCCTGTCAAGATACGAATAAACTTCTTCTGAGCCTTGAAGCTAAAGTAGACGACTTAGAAAATCGAAGCCGACGAAACAACCTCTTAATATATGGTGTCAGTGAAGAATCCCATGAAGACAATCGATCGCTAGAGGATAAAGTAAAGAAAAATATATTTCAAAAACTTCTTGAAGTAGAAGTCACGACGATAGAAAGGATCCACAGAATTGGTACTAAACGTGGCCAAAACCCACGCCCGGTGATACTAAGGCTGTTCGACTTCTCTGAAAAATCCAACATATTATCACAATGTTTTAGACTGAAAGGGACACACATTTCCATTACCCAAGACTTCTCGCCAAGAATAAGAGAACTACGGTCCAAGCTGTGGCGCTCAGCAGTAAATGATAAGGCAACCGGCTCTAAAGTGTCGCTAGTGTACGATAAGCTAAAAATCAACGGAAAAACTTTTGTTTGGGATGCACTACTGAACCGTAGGACCGAACTTACTCGTTCTACGCGAAAGCTGCCCAATGTGAATGAGAGCCATGCCAAAGAATGACAAACGAATGTAAAGTCACTTAGAGTGGTATCCTTGAACGCCCGTAGCGTAATGAATAAAGTGCACCTTCTTGAAACAATTTTCTTGTCCTATCAACCACACGCCGTAGTTATTACAGAAACCTGGTTACACGAAGATGTTCAGGACGCTGAAGTGATCCCTCCGTCATATAAACTGATACGCAAAGACAGAAGTTCTCGTGGTGGTGGAGTAGCCATAGCTATCAAGAAGAACATACCCTACGAAATACTCGATGAGATCCCTAATCATGAGAGTATTTGGTGCAGAATAACCTTTCACGGCAAACGCATCACCTTAGGTGGAATTTACCGGCCCCCCAAGCTCTCCACCAGAATACTTAGAAGTAATTAATGACTACCTTGTCAAAAACACTAATTTCCGAACTAACCTCGTATTAACAGGCGATTTTAATCTACCAGGCATAAATTGGATTGACATGTCTCATGATGGCAGAGAATCCGCAAGTGCCGATTCCCTGTTGTTCACAGTTTTTAGTTACTCATTAATCCAGCTTGTTAAGTGTGATACAAGGTTCGGCAATTCGTCATCGTCTCTACTTGACCTTATGTTAGTCAGTCCTTCACTTGATAGCAGTACAGTTAGCATAGATGAAGGAATTTCTGATCACAAGTTAATAGCCATGATTTGCCCTATAGCGAGTACTAAAAAGTACATTAAACCCGCTCCTATTTTTGTAAAAGACTACGCACGCGCAAACGATACTGCCATTCTCGGTTTCCTAGAATCCAACTATTCGGAGTTCGATGAACTAGATGATGTGGAAAGCCTTTGGGCAAAATTCAAAGAGACAATAAATTACTGTGAGCACCAGTTCGTTCCTTTAAAAAAGAAACGTAAGAACAGGCAGAACCCTTGGGTAACACGTGACATCATTCACTTGAAACGAAAGATCAAACGGCGTCGAAAATGTGGGCACATAAGTGACATTTCTTTTTTTGAAAAACGCGTTGCAAGAAAAAGTGACAGAAGCCAAAACACGTTTTTTTGACACAACACTACCTTCGTTCATGGCAAACGACCCACAAAAATTCTGGCGATACCTTTCCAAGGATCCACACACGGTTTCACAGATTAAATTACATAATCACACCATCACTGAGCCTAAACTCATAGCAAACGAACTAAATGTGTTCTTTCAATCAGTATTCACGACAACCGCCTCATTCACTCCGTTTCCACCACGGGATCTCAAGGTGCCTATGCGGGAAATCATGATTAGCGAAGATGGTATCTTGTGTCTACTGCGGAAATTAGACATCAAAAAGTGTTCTGGTCCTGACCATATCACAAACATTTTTCTGCAGAGATACGCAGGCTGGGTATCGAAGTACCTGCACAAAATTTTCACACTATCTTTGAAGAAATCGACTATCCCTGATGACTGGCGCTGTGCAAATGTCGTGCCAATTCACAAATCTGGTTCCAAATCAGACCTGAACAATTACAGACCGGTGTCACTTACAAGCACATGTTGCAAAGTTTTGGAGCACATCATTTACAAAGTCATTGTTACCCACCTTGATCAAAATGATCTTCTGTGCCATCAACAACACGGTTTCAGCTCTGGCTTGTCGACCGTGACGCAATTAGCAGAATTAACGCACGACATTGCCAATGAACTTAATAAGGGAGGTCAAATTGATGCTATTTTTTGGACCTATCCAAAGCATTTGATGTTGTTCCTCATGCTGACTTAATAACCAAGCTTCATGCTTATGGTATTGATGGAGTCACTGTATCTTGGATTTCGTGTTACCTCACTAATAGGAAACAAAGTGTCACTGTTAATTCCTGTTCTTCCGGAAAACTGAGTGTTTTTTCTGGAGTGCCACAAGGGTCGGTATTAGCACCCATGTTATTTTTAATTTACATGAATGATATACAAGACTGTATTCACCCGGATGTACATATACGTTTGTTCGCAGATGACTGCGTCATATATAAGCCAGTAAACAATCATGCAGATCAAGTTACGCTAAATGGATCGTTACGTTCTATCCAAGAATGGTGCAAGGTTTGGGGTATGAGGCTAAACACTACTAAAACAAAATTCATATCGTTCACTAATAAAAAATGTCCGCTTGAATTTGCGTACACATTAGGCAATACCGTATTAACTAACACTTCGTATATAAAATATCTAGGGGTAATTTTGACGCATAACCTGAGTTGGGAAACCCACGTTACAGAAATCTGTCGGAAAGCTCATGGTAAATTGATAATGCTTAAAAGGAAACTGCGCGGAGCACCATCGTCTGTAAAATTCAAAGCTTATAAATGTCTAGTGCGACCTACCTTAGAATATGCAGATTCAATTCGGAGCCCACACCAGAAATACCTTATCGATAAACTGGAGCGAATACAAAGATTAGCGGTTCGGTTCGCCTTTTCAGATTACTCAAGAAGGAGCAGTGTTAGCCACTTAATTATGAAAGCTGACCTACAGACACTAGGCCATCGCCGGATGATATCGAGGTTGAAATTTATTTATCAGTTATATCATGGCCATTTCAGATTAAATCATAATGCGTATCTTCACTGCCTCACCAGACATTCCCTTCGAACGGGTCACAGCAAAATGCTGAGACAATCCGTAAGCCACATTAACTCACATAGGTACTCATTATTTCCAGCTGCCATCGACTATTGGAATAAACTGCCTGAGAGTGCTGTTTCCTCTGCTTCAATAGATTCATTTGTTAACGTCATTGCAAATATCAACTTTGCTATGTAAACTACTGGGAATGCAATCTTGTATGACTTTTCTATTTTTCGAGCATACATATTTAGAATGCAATGTTCTGTGATTTACAATTTTGTATTTCTTAATCTTATTTTATTTTTCCATATGACCATGTGCTCTTAAATGCCACTCATGTACATGATTGTTTTTTTTTCTCTTTCTTTTCTTACCACTCCTGCTTGGGCCCGGATGTGGCCTGCAGTATGTATAAATAAATAAATAAATAAATAAATAAATAAATAAATAAATAAATGCAAGCTCAGAACCCATGCCTCTTTTGGGCTCTTAGCCTCGCACTGACCCAAGACCCCATAATCGAATAGTAGTGCGGGTTCCCAAGGCATCTTGGGTCCCCAACGAGACGACACAGACGCAGCTCGGGCCACGACGCAGTATGGCCTGCGTCTCGCATAATTTTAATTTCACCACGTGTGGCGCCCCGTGCGTTTAACCCAGCGCAGCTAGCTTTTTACCCTGTTCTCCAGCTCTGCTGATCCTCCAAACACAAGAGCAGCCTACCTAACACTGCTTGGCAACCCTCTGTCTTGGGTCGCCAATTCTCAAACTCTCTAATATAAGTGTAGGGGTTTTATATCCCAAAACTAGGATGTGATCATGAAGAACGCCATACTGGATAACTCGGCAAATATTGACCTTTTGATGTTCTTTCACGGACACCAAAATCTGAGTGCACGGGCCTCTAGCATTTCGCTTCCATTGAAATGGCGCCACCATGGCCGGGATTCAATCCCGCAACCTTCGGGTCAGCAGTTGAGCCCTACAGCCACCGTACGTGTATTCGTATTTCAGGAGCGTTCTCATTGCCAATACGAATGAGTAGAAGCCAAAAGGCTGTACTTGCCTTTGACAAAGCGTGCCTCGTTGACATCTATGCCGATTATGGTTTTAGCGCCACGCTCCCTCGCAGCCATTGCGGTGGCAAGGCCTACAGCGCCCAGACCCCACACGGCGACTGTGCTGTCCCGGGTGATATGGGCCATGTTCGTAGCGGCTCCATATCCTGATGACACTCCGCAGCCAAGCAGGCACACGCGGTCCAGTGGAGCCAGCGGGTTTATCTGCATTGTCATATTTTTAACTACCTCACTGACTACTTTCTTTATAACTAAAACAGTTATATAGGATGTGCTGGTTAACAACATCCAATAGCATGTTTGATAACAGTGAGAAAAAAAACCACTACACACCGGCACAAAGGAGACAAGACGACGTGCTACTTAATAATAATAGTTTTTGGGGTTTAACGTCCCAAAACCACCATATGATTATGATACAGCCGTAGTGAAGGGATCCAGAAATTTCGTCCACCTGGGGTTCTTTAACGTGCACCGAAATCTAAGAACACGGGCCTCCAGCATTTTCGCCTCCATTAAAAATGCGGCCGCCACGGCCAGGATTCGTTCCCGCGACCGGCGGCTCAGAAGTCGAGCACCATAACCACTAAACCAGCGTCGCAGCTGACGACGCGCTACAAGCAACTGTAGTTTTAATCAAAAGCGAAGAATGATGTACTAGCACATTACAAAAAAGAAGATAAACAACAATCAGTTACCAGATGCTACTGAGCTAACAAGCAAACAATCACCACAAAAGAAGCCGGAAACACGGGGAAATTTATTGGATTTTCGCATTCTTGAAGATATTTTAGTTATACTAAAAATGTTACTGAAATACCAAAGGCAGTGGAAAAAATGATTATAAATATTTGGTAGAGCGAAAATACGCGCAAGTATGAACGAAAGCACATGTTTGCTTTGTCTCCAGTGTAATTTTCATTCGGTTGAATGCACGTTTACCCGTGCATGATTAACGTTACTTGATAATTTCCCCAGCGTATGTTTGACTTCAACTCTACTCAAAGTCATCGACGAACACGCTATTTGTCAAAGAAAAACACGCTGTTGGTGAACTTAATGGTCGTTAAAGGAACTATATTTTCTGCGAAAGTGCAAACAAGCCCAAAAAAAGCGACAACCAACAGGGAAATTCTACAAGCTACTCGGCGAAGAAATCCAAATCCGCTTGTTATAAGCGGAACTGGCATCCGTGTTAAGCAACCGCAGAAATAGGGGGCATATGAGAAAACGCCAAGCACGTTTAGGCCACTAGATTAAGTGATATCAAGGTGCTATCAAGGCTTCATAGCGCTACCGAAGAAGAGAATATGCACGAAACTCCCGCTTTCGCGATATAGGAGGCTTAAGCAATTTCTCGAACCATCTGATCTTGGTTTGAAAACAATATGCATGTCTGCTTAAACAACTTAAGGCTGGCATCCACAGGCCTGACAATGAGCAGATAGGTGCGATAGGTTGTCAGTTTGGCCTATGCGCATGCGTTCGCAAGTTGTCGGTATCTTACACACCTCAGCGACGTGGCAGGGTACATACGTATTGACATGTTTTATACGGCAACATCCATAATCTGAGCGTGTCCTATCAGCCTTCGTTTCAACAGCCGGCCAGGCATGCGAAAGCTTTTTAGGCGCTCTGAAAATGACCTCCACTCCGAAGCGCTTCGCAAACTTTGTTAAACGGTGCGAAGTCTTATGCATGTAAGGCACAACTGCGACATCGTCTTTTCCTGCCTTCTCACCCTCAGACACTGAATGGCACCCAGATTTTACCAATCATACAAGCTTCTCGCAAACAGAGCCCCACAGGTTACCACGGAACTCTGCTGTTTTTAGTCTTTTGACCTGTAGTGCAAAGGTGGAACCAACAGAATGAGGACACGATTTTGAGAGGGAAGACTTGATACTTGAAAGAGCTATGCCATTTTTTACAGTTCGGCAGTGAGCCGATCCATAATTGAGGGGTCGCGTAGTAGACATTGGTAAAAAGCACAACATGCATGCGAGAAAAATATTCGCTGCTTCAGGCCAAAAAATGCCAATTCAATGTCTTCGGGAAGTTCAAAAGTGATGTTCAATCCGAAACTACACTCCTTCAAAACTTTCAAGATGTTAATGCACACTGTGTGGTGGTCTTGCGTATCTAATAAAATTATATAATATTCGACGTACTGAAAGACACGCTTGTGAAGCCAAAGACTTCTTTTCCAACAGCCGGTTAACTCTACCAAAAAAAAAAGTTAACATAAAGTAGGAGCTACTCTGGCGCCTATGAAAACTGCCGACCTTGTGCCGAAAATTCGTTGTTCCTTCCTACGAAGGTAGATTTGAGGTAGATGGATAACAGCTCCAGAAACCCTGCCAGTGAAACACCACACCTTGTTCTGAAAGTCAATTCGTCATTTCTCCCAGCAATGCATAGTTTCGCACTTTCCACCAACTTGTCCAGCGGAGGCGAGTAAAAAACCTCCTCGCTATCTATACTAAATCCGTAAAACATGCCAGAGTTTTCGTTTTTTCAAAGCTCTACAACATCCTCAGAATTAGGCAGGCGAAAAGGGCCCTGAATGGACAACGAGGAAAGGTGGCGCTGCAGAAAACCAGACACATTTCGACATAATGGCTCGAAAAGGCATATCCGCTTTGTGGGTTTTAACCGAGAAGAAGATTTCAAGGTGTAGGCCTTTTGCACGCTTCACTGCCGAGAAAAAGCCACGAAGGCTAAGCTCCTCCAAAAGTTCAAGCTTCCGTTTCTTGACACTCTTCTTTTACCGTCATCCGCTTAAAATTCTTATCCAGCGCTACCGAACCCTTCCTTAAAAAAGGGCTTCCGGCAAAACGACAAAATTACTTTCTTTGTAAAGCCGCGTTCAGACTGAAGTCGCATCTTTCATAAATGTCGTATCGCCTAACAGCTGTATCGGCCGTTTGCGTCTCTAGGGACCACGTATGTTCACATTGATCTTTCCGGTACGATACGTTTTTTACGATGCGCCAATCACCACACTGAATGTGCGTTGCATCCTCGCTACAATTGTTGAAGCCTAGCAAGGTTCGCCTGTTTGGCCATGGCTGGGCTGGTTGAGCTAAACGGGAGACGCGACGAGCGCACTCATGAACGCACGTCGCGTCTGCCCTCTAGTCTGGCAAACCAACTGCACACACACGCTGCTGCATGGCTTTCAACATAGAGATTCCTAAAATTAACTAGAGGGGACTCTGGCGCTGCGATCGTTCAGCCACCATGGGAATGATGGGTAGTACACAAATTTGCCTAGTCTTCGTGCTTCCAGCTTCGAACGCACTTGAGGCTTTGTTTATTGTTGTGCTTTCGTTCTGCTTCGGAAAAAAGAATGGACCGTTGGGAACTTCGTGAACGTATTTGAATTCGTGAGCCTAAATGGTCAAGGTGGTGAAGCGTAACTGCTAAACCTGTGCAGATCTTCGTATTGCGGCTAAGCGAATTCAGGCCACATGAAGCCAAAAGAACGAAGGTTAGGCAAAACTAGTCAAATTTGTGTACTACCCATGATTCCCAGGCTGGCTGAAGCGCCGTGTGTTGCAACCCCCATAGACACCAGCGCCAGAGTTCCCGCTAGTGTATTTATAGGAAACTCTATGGCTTTCAAGACGCGCATGAAGACGCAGAATCTGAGCAGGCCGGAAGCCACGCGAATGGAAAGTGAAAACCGAAACTGCTTTGCCCATTGGTCGTACGTAACGGTGGAATCAGTAGTTTTCGTAAACGTTGTGGACCCGCCGACATTTACGCCCTAAACGTTACGTATGTTACGCTAAATTCAACAACGTCTGAACATGATCATTACGTTGCTTGCCTTTACGCTTACGATCGTTACCGAGGATCCGTACGTAGGCACGTAGTCTGAACACGGCTTAAGAAGTTAACGCACGCAAGCTATTCGGTACACTCTAAGGCAAAAGGGTGTTAAAAGGGTGTGTAGTTTGTTTTTTTTGGGGACTAATGGGACTGCCACAACCATTAGTCCCTTTAAGGACTAACGGCACCGGGTCTAACAGTTAGTCCTCACAAGTTAACAGTTACATTTACACGTTACCAGGCAACCGTTAGTCCCCTCAGATCACCTCAATGGAGTAACATTTAGTCCTCACATTTACATCTTAGCGGGCAACCGTTAGTCCCCACAGTTGCACCTCGCCGGACGAACGGTCGGTCCACTCAACTACTCCACTCGGATGAACTTTTTATCCCCAGTTCAAATGATGCGTTAATCCCCAAGATGATTTTCGACAGTTACTCGCCCCAAGGCTTAATACTTTTTTCGGGTGTTTTTCTCCGCAGTGAGCAACAAATGGCGCGGAAAAGAACACGCGAACATTTTTTTAGTGATGTGCGTTTCACTGCTTTCGCAGTCAATGCAACAACGTATGGCAAAAGTGCGACAATCAACTGTTTTATTTTTCGATATACATAAAAGTTTCTGCATTCTTTCGGTTAATTCCCTGTGAAATGTCAAATACAGGTCCAGCCGCGTTGTAATATCTCATACAGCCTCTTTGTGAAGCTGCTCCAACGGAAGCCATAGATAACTGGCACTGCACGCACCAGCGACACAGCACGTTGTGGAAAACCGCTGCACAAAAAGATGGCAAATAGTTAGCCACACGTGAGAGAGAGTACGATGATGCACGCACATGGCAAATAGGTACAAGGTGAAATAAAAACGGACGTTCAAAATACGGCATGCAAATAATATCACCGTGATGTCATACACCATCAAAGACGCATTTCGAGCCCCATAGCGCAACAGCCAAGGCCATCACGCCGAGGCGCCGCGTACCACCTTGCCGCCAACGAGTCGGCGAGTAAGCGAACGCGAGGCCGAACGCGGAGCTTCTGCAGCCAGGGAACCTCGAAGCGAAGAGCGAGTGAACGCAGGGCCGCCGCCGAGGTGCTTACGAGCAGCGAGCGGCAGAGTACAGCGAGTGAACGCGGGGCCGCCGCCACGAACGGCGCAAAGCTGCTTCCGAGCGAGCGCCGAAGAAAACGACCGTAACGGCGATAAATTTCCACCTAGTTCCTCGAGCGAGCGGCGGAGTACTGCGAGCGAACGCGAGGCCGCCGCCGGGACCGCCGCCGTAATGGCGCCGAGCTGCTTGCGACCGAGTCACGGGGAAGCAAACGGTAATGGCGACCAATTTCGACAGAGTTCCGAAGCACAGCTTAAGTCGGCTAGGTAAAGTCCCCGCCAGCTGCCGGTGCACTTCAAGCGCGTGACATACAACCAAGCTCGTTGCCGGCAATCGCAAATGCGTTTTGCACGAGTCGCACCACGGCGGCGAGGCCTCTGCGCATTATCGCGAGCCCGCAGCTCATCACCACGGCGAACACTCGATGAGCGAGCGTCCGGGCAGCCAACGGCAATGGCGGCCGATTTCCAGGCAGTCACAAAGCAAAGGCGAGCTCACACCCAAACCGACCATCGTGGGGCATTTCGTGCGCGCTATATACAACACGATCGAGCCCGTTGCCAAAAAGCACGATGCGTTTCGCGCACGCGACAGGTACGGCAGAATTCGCAATGCCAACGAACTATAGGTGGCGCGCTGTACGATTCAAGATGGCGCCTGAAGAGGGTCAATCCGTTTGTTAGCATAGGAACAGATAGGACGTGCGAACTTATGGCCCGTGTCACTTTCACCCGATGAAGTCATGAGCTGCACTGAAATGGATATGAGACCGAAATGCTTTCTCAAAGCATGGAAGCTCGCCACCTAATTATTTGCCGCGGTGTGAAAGGTCATATTTCAGCTCCGTTACCGTGCGTAAGCGATGCTGTGCGAAATCCTGTGCGTGCTGCAGAAAACTTCATGAACTTGAATTGACGTATGACTTAAACGGCACTCCGAGATACTGTGTACCGAGCCTGCCTGACGGATTTGCCGTAGTTGTTGGCCGCTAGCGAGTAGCGTCATCGCTGCTGCAAGAGAACGAATGTTTAACCTGACGATGGTTTGCAAACATACGCCGTCGTCATTATTTGCGCAGTCAGGAACGCGGAGTTGCTTCTTCAACGGAACACAAGTATTTAACATCCTATTTAGTAGCGCTTGTGTCACAGCCATGCTCAGACTCAAGCCGTGCCTAATTCACTGCATTCGGATGCCGCAGGTTCGATCAGCACGATCGAAACATAAATATCGAAAAGAACACGCACGTATGCTTTCCGCAACGACGAATTCTTCCACGTTGCGAAAATGCATCGAACAACTATGCCGATCGGAAGGTACCGGTGAAGTACAGGAGAAGTGAGCCGATAGGCGTGGATTATGGCCGTGACTGCACGTTTCATCGCTCTAACCATTTCGCTTCCCTGTTACGAACTCGAGTTTTTTGGCGGAATGCGGCGCTCGATAATATCCACAATAATTGCGCCACGTGCAATGTACAAGAAAAACTATGTTTTTATTTTGATCTCGCTGAAGGATACTATACATTAAATACAATCAAAGTGACTTACGAGCGAGAAAAAAGCCGGCAGATCCCACGCGCCGTGGGAATCGATGGAATGCGAAGCAGCCCGGAAGGAGCAAATCCTGCTTTATATAATTTGCATGTCATTTTTTACATGTTAGGACCTGCCACTTATGTTTGTTATACAGTCATGTCCCTCAATACCAAATTTGGTGTATATCAAGCTAACGAAACGGTCGCAAGTGCGCCATGAGCGTGGAATGCATGTCATGTCGCGCATGACATGCCATGATTTGCATATTGCCACTTGTCATTTATGTTCGTCATACAGTCACGTCACTCAAACCCAAATTTGGTGTATATAAAGCTAACGAAACGGCCGCGAGCGCACCATGAGCGTGGAATGCAAGTCATGTCGCTCATGACATGTCATGATTTCCATATTACCACTTGTCATTTATGTTCGTCAGTCATGCCACTCAATACCAAATTTGGTGTATATATATATCAAGCTAATGAAACGGCCGCGAGCGCGCCATGAGCGTGGAATGCAAGTCATGTCGCTCATGACATATCATGATTTCCATATTACCACTTGTCATTTATGTTCGTCATACAGTCATGTCACTCTATACCAAATTTGGTGTATATCAAGCTAACGAAACGGCCGCGAGCGCGCCATGAGCGTGGAATGCAAGTCATGTCGCTCATGACATGTCATGATTTCCATATTACCACTTGTCATTTATGTTCGTCAGTCATGCCACTCAATACCAAATTTGGTGTATATATATATATCAAGCTAACGAAACGGCCGCGAGCGCGCCATGAGCGTGGAATGCAAGTCATGTCGCACATGACAAGTCATGATTTCCATATTACCACTTGTCATTTATGTTCGTCATACAGTCATGTCACTCGATGCCAAATTTAGTGTATATATATATATCAAGCTAACGAAATGGCCGCGAGCGCGCCATGAGCGTGGAATGCAAGTCATGTCGCACATGACAAGTCATGATTTCCATATTACCACTTGTCATTTATGTTCGTCATACAGTCATGTCACTCGATGCCAAATTTAGTGTATATCAAGCTAACGAAATGGCCGCGAGCGCGCCATGAGCGTGGAATGCAAGTCATGTTGCACATGACAAGTCATTATTTTCATATTACCACTTGTCATTTATTTTCGTCCTACAGTCATGTCACTCAATACCAAATTTGGTGTATATCAAGCTAACGAAACGGCCGCGAGCGTGCTATGAGCTTGGAATGCAAGTCATGTCGCTCATGACATATCATGATTTCCTTATTACCACTAGTCATTTATGTTCGTCATATACAGTCATGTCACTCAATACCATATTTGGTGTATATCAAGCTAACGAAACGGTCGCGAGCGCGCTATGAGCGTGGAATGCAAGTCATGTCGCTCATGAAGTCATGATTTTCATATTACCACTTGTCCTTTATGTTCGTGATACAGTGATGTCACTCAATCCCAAATTTGGTGTATATCAAGCTAACGAAACGGCCGCGAGCGCGCCATGATCGTGGCATGTAAATCATACTTTTCATGACAGGTTAGTCATGATTTTCATGATATGACCAGCCATTTATGTTCGTCATACGGTCACGTTATGCCATACCAAATTTGGTGTAAATCCCATTAACGATACGGCCAGGAGAGCACAAAGTCGTAGGCGGCTAGATAGATAGATAGCTAGATAGGTAGATAGATAGATGCGCTCAAAGTCGCCGAAGTTCGCTAAGAAATGCTCCGCATTTAATACTTAATACCTACGGTATCGGCTCACGGCCGAGAATTGAAAATTCGTGACTACCCTGTGGACACAACATGACATTGCTTAATTGTAACGCATTAATGGTGACAGCGCAGAGCGATAAAGATGCAGAATTGTACTTATCCCAGTGATGTTCGTTCGGTTCAGGGAATTTTCCCTTTTTCAGGGAATTTCTGACAGTCATTTTGGACGAAAGGGAAAATGGGAATCTTCGCGATATTGCAGGGAATTTTGTGGGGCAGCGAAATTTTTTTTTATAACGATCAAGAGACTGTGGACATGAGGCTTTCCCATGTCGCAATCGTTTCTGGCGCATGTAGCGCGCCAAAACACTGCCTCTAAGGTTCGTTTTTAAAGACCATAGTTTTTTAAAACCCAGTCAATATATATTGACTGGGTTTTAAAGACCCAGTCAATATATATTCTAGTCACTTCACATTTATTTTTTTTCTTTACGGTAGTTTGCAGAATCGTTCCTAATCAAGTCAATAAAATATTAAATACCACCACAAAAGCTTGTTTTATTTCACAATATTTAGTCACCATTATTGAAAAGTTGACGTGCTTTTTATACAGAGCGTCTGTTAGGCACATTAATGTACGCCACGTCACTCAGTAAAAAAAAACAACAATAATAAACTTTTCTTCTTATGCAGTGACCGTGGGCATGAGCATGTACAGCATTCCTTCCGCATCGCATACCGCTTAAAGCGAGCTCTAAGGTAGCTCCTTCGTAGTATTAAAAGCCGACCTCGGAGGCGATGCTTTGAGTTGGGCAGGAAAGAAGAGAAAGCGATAGGAAAAGTCTGAAACACGTCGAACACTATATATATATATATACATATATATATATATATATATATATATATATATATATATATATATATATATATATATATATATATATATATATATATATATATATATATATATATATACAGGGTGTCCCAGCTATCACGCAGCGCGATTTAAAAAGAGAGGAACGGCGTTACGCGAAGCAGACCTAGTGCATATTGTTCCCAATATACTGTAGTAGCCGCTACTAATCTTTTCGTTATTGAGAATTAATTAATTAGTCATAATTAAAATTGTAACTCCAAAAATACTCACCTAATTATCAAAGTGTCAATGAGGCAAATGTGGGCATGTTGAAAAGACATCTATCTGTGCTAATTTCAACAACGTACTAATTGCGTGCTAATTGTTTTCTGTCGGATTCGATTGATGCTTCATGCATGGCCTCCGAGATTGTGCACCGGCGCGCGACCTCGGAGGCCATGCACGAAGCAACAATCGAATCCGAAAGAAAAAAATTTGTACGCAATTAGTACGTTGTTCAAAGTAGCACAGATAGATGTCATTTCAACATGCCCACATTTGCCTCATTGACACTTTGATAATTAGGTGAGTATTTTTGGAGTTACAATTTTAATTATGAGTAATTAATTGATTCTCATTAACGAAAAAATTGGTAGCGGCTACTACAGTATATTGAGAACAATATGCACTAGGTCTGCTTCGCGTAACGCCGTTCCTCTTTTTTTAAATCGTGCTGCGTGATAGCTGGGACACCCTGTATACAGGGTGTTTTTTTTAAGCAATACAGTTTTTTCCTTTAAAAAGTATAATAGTTAGGCACTTGTCGTCTTCGCAGCTCATTTCTAGGCCGAGGCGGAAAGATTTTACCTTTAATTAGATCCCTCAGAAATTGTTATTAACCAAAATAATTTACTTAACTTTTTAATTATCAATTTTAAGGCAATTGTTTATATGGCGAAGTTGTTCTACGTCACAGCTTATGGCGAGCCCAATTTTTAAAAATCGAAAATATCGCGTGTAGTTTAAGAGATCCATCGTCGAATTCCGGCTTGACGCAGCACGTGGCACGCCCGGTGCGTCAGTTTCGGTATCTACCGCACCGTGGTCTGGAAATTCGACGATGGATCTCTCAAACTACACGTGATATTTTCAATTTTTAAAAATTGGGCTCGCGAGAAACTGTGACGTAGAACAACTTCCCCATATAAACAATTGCCCTAAAATGTATAATTAAAAATTAATTAAATTATTTTTGTTAATTAGCAATTTCTGAGTGATCTAATTAGTGGTAAAATCTTTCCGCCTCGGCCTAGAAATTGGCTGCGAAGGCGACAAGTGCCTAACTATTATAGTTTTTTAAGGAAAAATCTGTATTGCTTAAAAAAAACACCCTCTATATATAGTATTAATGAGAACTAACAGACAAAGATGCCAAGGAAAGTATAGGGGAAGCTATTAGAAGTAATTGTAATGTAAAATGTGAAGAAATTAAAGTGGACGAAGAGATAACTTGCCACCGGCAGGATCTGAACCTGCGACCTTCGAATAACGCGTCCGATGCTCTACCACTGAGCTACGGTGGCGGTCATCTCCCCGTCCACTTTATGGGGTATATATGTGTATTTAAACGTGGGAGCGTCAGTCAGCGCCGCCTGTTGCCATTACGGCGAGTGTGGAACACTCTTTCTTGCCTGTAGGCGTCACGTAGTACGTGATCTTATTACGAGAGGGCAGCTGACTAGTAATCCCTCGCATACCACCTGAAGGCATCAAGTCTGCCAGAACGAGACCCTCGTTATGAATGAAGGAAGGAATTGTAAACTTAAGGGCTCGTTTGCTTTGTTAAACATAGTATTAATCAGAACTAACAGACATAGATGCCAAGGAAAGTATAGGGGAAGCTGTTAGAAGTAATCGTAATGTAAAATGTGAAGAAATGAAAGTGGACGAAAAGATAACTTGCCACCGGCAGGATCCGAACCTGCGACCTTCGAATAACGCGTCCGATGCTCTACCACTGAGCTACGGTGGCGGTCATCTCCCCCGTCCACTTTATGGGGTATATATGTGTATTTAAACGTGGGAGCGTCAGTCAGCGCCGCCTGTTGCCATTACGGCGAGTGTGGACGGGGAGATGACACATATATACCCCATAAAGTGGACGGGGAGATGACCGCCACCGTAGCTCAGTGGTAGAGCATCGGACGCGTTATTCGAAGGTGGCAGGTTCGGATTCCTGCCGGTGGCAAGTTATCTTTTCGTCCACTTTCATTTCTTCACATTTTACATTACAATTACTTCTAATAGCTTCCCCTATACTTTCCTTGGCATCTTTGTCTGTTAGTTCTCATTAATACTATGTTTAACAAAGCAAACGAGCCCTTAAGTTTACAATTCCTTCCTTTACCCTCTATATATTGTCACGTGGTCGTGACGTCGACGAAGGCAGCAGGCGACGTGTCCAAGATGAAGCTGTTTATTTGGGCCGAACTTGTGGCCGAGAAACGGAAAGTAGGAATACAGCAATACACACGGTATGCACTGATAGCGGCGAACAGAGCGTCGGCCGTCGATCAACTGACAAGCGGTGAAGCGCGTCGGCATTTATACGCGTGTCATCGAATATTCCAGTCTTATCACTGGTTGTCGCGAAAGCTCTGGAATAAGCTCGCGTGTTCGCGTCTTGCGCGCAATCTTAACACAACGATCTACAATAAACGCGAAGCTTCTAGAAAAATGAGGCGCGGTTTGCGCTGAGCATTGCTTACAGTCTTTGTGGGCGTAAACCGAATACAGCACAAGTATAATACAAAACGCGCGTGGCAATGCCCCCCCTCTGAAAAAGCATCGTCCCGATGCTTAAAACAGAACACGGGGGGGGGGTGGATTCATGCAATAATAAATAACAATAATAAAGCAAGAAAGTACAATAAACAATAAGCACAAGCACGAAAGTACAATAATAAAGCAAAAATTACAGTCTTCAGGTTCACTAACGCGCGTAATACGGCTTGAGGCGCACGACATGGACGACTTCAGGTCGCGCACGGCGCCGCTGAGAGTTCGTAATGCCGTCAGGGACAACCTCGTAGTCGAGTGCGCCGAGACGTCGAAGTACCCTGTACGGACCGAAGTATCGTCGAAGGAGCTTCTCGCTAAGTCCCCGTCGGCGAACTGGCGTCCAGACCCATACACGGTCACCGGGTTGGTATTCCATGTGGCGTCTTCGAAGGTTGTAGCGACGGCTGTCGGTCTTTTGCTGGCTCTGGATGCGCAGACGGGCGAGTTGTCTGGCTTCTTCGGCGCTTAAGGTACACGGTGACGTCGACGTTTTCCTCGTCGCAGACATTGGGCAACATGGCGTCGAGCGTCGTTGCCGGGGTCCTTCCGTAGACCAATCCATACGGCGTCATCTGCGTCGTTTCTTGTACCGCCGTGTTGTATGCAAAGGTTACATACGGAAGGATGGCATCCGACGTCTTGTGCTCGACGTCGACGTACATGGCCAGCATATCGGCGATGGTCTTATTTAGACGTTCGGTGAGGCCATTGGTCTGCGGGTGGTAGGCGGTGGTCCGGCGGTGACTTGTTTGGCTGTACCTCAGGATCGCCTGCGTTAGGTCCGCTGTAAAGGCCGTACCTCTGTCGGTAATGAGGATCTCTGGGGCGCCATGACGCAGTACGATGTTCTCGACGAAGAACTTTGCTACCTCGGCTGCACTGCCCTTGGGCAGCGCCCTTGTCTCGGCGTAGCGGGTGAGGTAGTCCGTTGCTGCGACGATCCATTTGTTTCCGGAGTTCGACGTCGGGAACGGTCCCAGTAAGTCCATGCCGATTTGCTGGAACGGTCGGCGAGGTGGCTCGATGGGTTGCAGAAATCCGGCTGGCCTAGTGTGTGGTCTCTTCCGTCGTTGACAATCTCGGCAGGTCTTCACGTAGTGGGTGACGTCGGCAGTGAGGCGAGGCCAGTAGTACTTTTCTTGTATCCTCGCGAGCGTACGGGAAAATCCAAGGTGTCCAGCTGTCGGGTCGTCATGCAGAGCGTCCAGAACTTCGGGACGTAACGCTGAAGGTACTACGAGGAGGGAGTCGGCCCGGAGTGGCGAGAAGTTTTTCTTTAGGAGAATGCCGTTGCGCAAGAAAAACGACTCCAGTCCTCGTCTGAATACCTTTGGAGCCATGGTGGCCTTGCCCTCGAGGTATTCTATAAGGCCCTTGAGTTCCGGATCGGCTCGTTGTCGTTCAGCGAAGTCATCGGCGCTTATGGTTCGCAAGAAGCAGTCATCATTAAGGTCGTCCTGTGGCGGCGGGTCGACGGGGGGCGCGAGACAAGCAGTCGGCGTCAGAATGCTTTCGTCCGGACTTGTAAACGACGGTAACGTCGAATTCTTGAAGTCTGAGACTCCATCTTGCGAGGCGACCTGAAGGGTCTTTCAAGTTAGCTAGCCAACACAAGGCGTGGTGGTCGCTCACAACTTTGAAGGGCCTGCCGTAGAGGTAGGGGCGAAACTTCGACGTAGCCCAGATGATGGCGAGGCACTCTTTTTCTGTTGTTGAATAGTTGGCCTCTGCCTTGGATAGCGACCGGCTAGCATAACTGATAACCCTTTCCAGTCCGTCCGTCTTCTGCACAAGGACGGCGCCGAGTCCCACGCTGCTTGCGTCGGTGTGCACCTCTGTTTCGCCGTGTTCGTCGAAATGCGCAAGTAACGGAGGCATTTGCAGGCGTCGTTTTAGTTCTTGAAATGCTTCCTCTTGCGGTGATTCCCACTTGAACTCGACATCGGTTCTGGTAAGGTTAGTGAGTGGCTCGGCGATGCGGGCAAAATTTTTGACAAACCGCCTGTAATAGGCGCACAGGCCGAGAAATCGACGGACGGCCTTCTTGTCGGCGGGTGGCGGGAATGTAGCGATGGCGGCTGTCTTTTGAGGATCGGGGCGTACTCCGGACTTGCTGATCACGTGACCCAAGAACAAGAGCTCCTCGTATGCGAAGCGGCACTTTTCAGGCTTCAAGGTGAGGCCGGAGGTCTTGATTGCTTGAAGTACTGCGTCAAGTCGCCGGAGGTGTTCATCGAAGTTTGAAGCAAACACAATGACGTCGTCCAGGTACACCAGGCAAGTCTGCCACTTCAATCCTGCCAGTACTGTGTCCATAACCCGTAGGAAAGTCGCAGGCGCCGAGCAAAGACCAAAGGGCATGACCTTGAACTCGAAGAGGCCGTCTGGTGTTATAAACGCGGTCTTTTCTCGGTCTCTCTCGTCGACTTCAATTTGCCAATAGCCGGTCTTGAGGTCCATCGACGAAAAGTACCTCGCGTTGTGGAGCCGATCGAGGGTGTCGTCTATCCGTGGGAGAGGGTACACGTCCTTCTTCGTTATTTTGTTCAGGCGGCGATAATCGACGCAGAAGCGTAGGGTTCCGTCCTTTTTCTTCACTAACACCACGGGTGACGCCCACGGACTCTTTGAAGGCTGGATGATGTCGTCGCGTAGCATTTCGTCGACTTGTTTCTTTATTGCCTCGCGTTCTCTCGTTGAAACTCTGTACGGGCTCTGACGTAGTGGCCTGGAACTTTCCTCTGTTATGATGCGGTGTTGTGCGACTGGTGTCTGTCGAACTCTGGACGACGACGAAAAGCAATCCTTGTATTGCAGGAGCAGGGTTTTGAGCTGATCTTGTTTATGCGTCGGAAGGCTCGGATTGACGTCGAAAGTTAGTTGATGAGCTTGGTTCGTCGTAGCATGTTCGGTAAACTCGGCGAGGGCGAGGGCGTCGCTGGTTTCCACAATGTCTTCGATGTAGGCGACCGTCGTGCCTTTGCTCACGTGCTTGTATTCGTTGCTGAAGTTCGTAAGCATCACTGTTGCTTTCCCTTCACGCAACTCGGCGATGCCTCGTGCGACGCAAATCTGACGGTTTACAAGCAGGTGCTGATCACCCTCGATGACGCCTTCGAAGTCTGCGGGTTGTTCGGTGCCGACGGAAATGATGACGCTGGAGAGAGGCGGAACGGTGACGTGCTCTTCTATCACGTTCACTGCATGGCTCCCTGGCGTCGTCTCGGTAGGCAGTGCTTTTTCTGAGGTTAGTGTTATCGACTCAGACCTTAGGTCGATGACGGCGCCGTGTTTACTTAGGAAGTCCATCCCAAGTATTACGTCCCTGGAGCAGTGCTGTAGGATTACAAAGCTCGCAGGGTAAGTCCGATTATTGATAGTGACTCTTGCTGTACAGACCCCAGTGGGTGTTATTAAATGGCCTCCAGCGGTCCGAATTTCGGCTCCTTCCCAGGCAGTCTTAACTTTCCTCAACTTCGCGGCGAGCGGCCCACTGACGACGGAATAGTCGGCCCCGGTGTCGACGAGAGCTGTGACGCTGTGGCCGTCGATGAGAACGTCGAGGTCGCTAGTTCGTCGCCTGGCGTTGCGGTTGGGTCGAGGCGTCGGGTCGCGGCTACGATGGTTTGTTCCACTGCTTCGGCGTTGCGTCGTCTGTTCTTCCGGTCCTGAAGTTTCGTCATCCAGGCTCCGTTCGGCTTGCTGCGCGTTCTTAAGACTTCGCTGAGCCGTCGTCGTCGTCGGCGGAGGATGTTCGGCATTTCGTCGTTCAGCAACCGCACCTCCATCGGTTGCTGCCCTTAGTTTTCCGGGTAAGGGCTCGAAGATCGGCCCCGAGCAGGGCCGGCATACTGACTGCGACGCGGTGAGATGTAGCGGCCTGGGGAAGGCGATCGGGAAGGTCGTCGGGGTGTCCACTGCGCTCCTGCAAGGTAGTCAGCGATGTCACGGGGTCTTTCACCCCGCTGTGGACGCGGCGCGTCGATGGCGAAGCCACGCAGTCCCATCTGGCGGTACTGGCATCGGCGGTAAGTGTGGCCGGCTTCTCCGCAGTGGTAGCATAGTGGGCGGTGGTCGGGGGGCGCGCCAGATGTCGGTCTTCCTGCGCGTGTAGCGCTGGTTGACAGGCGGGTGAGATGGCGGCGGTGGTGGCGGCGGCGGCGTCTCGCGACGGTAGTGCTGCTGTGCGCCGTCCTGACGGGGGGCGTGGAGGGGGTGCACTGCGTCGGGCTGCAGCAGCGTAGCTCATGGCTTGCAGCTGCGGCTCTGGAGGCTGCGGAACGCCCAGTGATTGCTGGATCTCCTGGCGTACGACGTCAGCGATGGAATCGACCTGAGGCTGCACTGAAGGTAGAATTTTCCGCAGCTCCTCTTGCACGATCGCTCGGATCGTCTCACGCAAGTCGGCGGTTCCCAGCGATTGGATGTCGGCATAGCTTGTAGCGGAGAAGCTGCGGTTGTATTGCCGTGTCCGCATCTCGAGCGTCTTCTCAATTGTCGAGGCTTCGGAGGCGAATTCGGCGACCGTCTTCGGCGGGTTTCTTATCAAGCCAGCGAAGAGTTCTTGTTTCACACCCCGCATTAGGAACCTGACTTTCTTCTCTTCGGGCATACTTGGGTCGGCGTGTCGAAACAGGCGATTCATCTCCTCCGTGTAGATAGAGATGCTTTCATTGGGCAGCTGCACACGGGTCTCCAACATAGCTGCGGCCCGTTCCTTGCGGACCACGCTGGTAAACGTGCTTAGGAACGTCGTCCGAAAGAGATCCCAAGTTTGTAACGTGGATTCTCGGTTCTCGAACCACGGTCCTCGCGGCGTCTTCTAGGTAGAAGTACGCGCGGCGCAGTTTTTCCTCGGAGTCCCAGTTGTTGAAAGCCGCAACTCGTTCGTACGTCTCCAGCCAGGTCTCGGGGTCCTCGCTTGGCGATCCATGGAAGGTCGGTGGCTCTCTCGGTGGCTGGATCACGATCGTTGCAGGGGATGCAGCGGCCGTCATCGTGCCTGTCGTCTTCGTCACCGTGCCTTTTCGCTTGTCCGGTAGGAGTCCGTATTGTGGTGCCAGTCCTTGTAGTCTCCGGCTAGCTCGACTCCCCTGGATGGTGTCGGTTTCTTCTTGGCGACTTGGGCTGGGTTCACGGCTTGACGGGGGCGTTCGGTACATGAAAGGAGCAGCACCTCCACCAGATGTCACGTGGTCGTGACGTCGACGAAGGCAGCAGGCGACGTGTCCAAGATGAAGCTGTTTATTTGGGCCGAACTGGTGGCCGAGAAACGGAAAGTAGGAATACAGCAATACACACGGTATGCACTGATAGCGGCGAACAGAGCGTCGGCCGTCGATCAACTGACAAGCGGTGAAGCGCGTCGGCATTTATACGCGTGTCATCGAATATTCCAGTCTTATCACTGGTTGTCGCGAAAGCTCTGGAATAAGCTCGCGTGTTCGCGTCTTGCGCGCAATCTTAACACAACGATCTACAATAAACGCGAAGCTTCTAGAAAAATGAGGCGCGGTTTGCGCTGAGCATTGCTTACAGTCTTTGTGGGCGTAAACCGAATACAGCACAAGTATAATACAAAACGCGCGTGGCAATATAGTGTTACGCTGAAGCGGCGAAGCGGTGAGACGAAGGAAGAGAAGAACGAAGTGGGCCTATCTTGGAAGGAACTCGGTGTCGGCACGGCTACCCTCCGCTATTCATTCTTCAATAAACACACCCCATCGTAACAGTTTTTGGTGGAGGTGCTGGGTACGATAACGGCGACTCCGACGAACGACGACGCACTGACCGCTGAGGCGCAATACGTGGAGCTTCGCGAAGTCGACGAATCGCTGGCCTGCCACCTGCGATGGCTTCCGACGGCAACAACGACAACCTGCAACCTGCTTCCAGTCTTCCGTGGCAGCCCTACATCGAGCCCCGAACCTTCGCCTTAACAAGCTGGGGAAGATGTCGACGCATGGCTCAGCTTCTACCAACGGGCGAGTCGGTTTAATGGCTGGAATGCTACCGGCCAGCTCAACAATGTAGGTCTCTTTCTTAAGAGAACCGCATCTGTGTGGTTTGAAAACCACGAAGAAAGCCTGACGACGTGGTAGAAGTTCGTAGATGAGATCAGGAAGTGCTTCGGGGATCCGGCAGCTAAAAAGAAGCGCGCCGAGCAAACTCATGCAACGAGCTCAAGTCCCAGGGGAAACCTGCACGACGTATATCGAGGAAGTGCTCAAGTTGTGCAAGGCCCTGGACCCTTGGATGACAGAAGAGGACAAAGTCGGTCATCTTCTAAAAGGGATCGCAGAGGACGTTTACCAGTTCCTCATCGCAAAAGATAGTCTGGAGTCTGTAAATGACGTCATCAAGCACTGCCGGACATTTGAAGCCCTGAAAGCTCGACGAATTACACCAAAGTTCGGCCGCCTGGCCAACGTAACTAATGTCGCCAGTGTCGACGTGCTTCCGGCCCCATCGGACCTCGTTTCGGTGATTCGGCAAGTATTGCGCGAAGAGCTCGACCGACGTGAGGCGGCTTCTCTCCCGACACCTAATGTCCGAGAGCCCTTTCCTGTCTGCCACTTTGGCGCGACGACTATCAACGCCGCCTCCATTGATGCCTACAACTATGCGCCTCTTCCTAGAGTGCCAACCCCTGCTATGAATCCGCATCCGAATAACCAGTTGTATGATGGCTACGCACGCAGACCACCTGCCATTTCTCAGCAGTGGGACGACCGGGCCATTCATCCTTCTGCTGACATCAGCGCACCCCGTGAGCGTCACATATGCTTCCACTGCGGCGTCCGCGGCCATGTCGCCCGATTTTGCCGTCATCGCCGACGCCCACTGGCGCCGTCCTACGAGCGACCGCGTACTTTTTACCGGCGCAGCAACCAGCTCGTTGACGAGACACCCTGGCCCTCCGACTCTGACAGCAGGTCAAACCATCGGGTGAATCACCGCAGCGACTCACCGGCTTCTGTGCGGAGCTTGACGCCGCCGCCTGCACGCTACCGAAGGTCCCCGTCCCCATCTCCTCGACGACGTCTCACGTCACCGCCGCCGGGAAACTAGGCGGCGCGACCGATGGAGGTGAGGTCGCCAGTCATCTTCAGCCACACGCCGCCATGCCTCCGCCAGTGATCATGTGTCATAACAAGATTTGTGTTTCTGTGGACAATGTTACTAAGCTAGCTTTAGTGGACACGGGAGCGAGTGTCTCCGTTATCAGCATGGATTTCAAAACCCAGTTAGGCCGTAAGGTGATATTTCAATGGGATAACGCTAACACGTTTCGTGCTGTGAGTGAAGTGTTCCGACCTATTGGTGTGTGCACCGCGAACGTTTATTTCTCTAATAACGTGTATCAAACCGAATTCACAGTGCTGGCTAAATCCGCGCATGATTTAATTCTGGGCCTAGATTTCCTGCAACAGTGCGGTGCCACTCTTGACTGCGGTACCGGTGAGCTTTTCCTCTCTCCTCTTGCCGACCAACCTGATACCTGTTCGCACACCCTCGCTGTACTTGAAGATTCCGTCTTACCATCACGTTCCTTATCGAGCATTCAAGTTACTGTTGGTAGTGTCGAAAAGGGTGCATTTGATGCTATTGTTGAGCCGGTGCCTTCGATCGTTGCAAAGAAGGGTGTGCTCATGCCCCATTGTATTATCTCTGTGGCTTGTGGAACAAGTACATTGTGGGTGTCAAATTTATCCAACCAGTCTGTTGTGCTACCAAGCGGTATGCGACTTGCCTCGTTTGAAGCGGATACAAGCCTCAGCATAGACGCCCTAAGTAATGACGCTTCGCACGAAGTCCGTGCGCACGAGACTAGCCCTGGTGTCCCTGAAGATTCTTTGCCGTTTCTGAATATGGTCCACAAGGCACTAACCTCCGAGAAGCGTCAAGCCCTGGTCAGCGTCCTTAGGAAGCATGCTTCATTATTTGATTTCACCCATGATGCTACCAAAGTTCGTGTTCCAGACACGAGGGCTCGTCACAGGATCGACACGGGGTCCGCGCATCCCATAAGGCAGAAACCATACCGTGTGTCCGGATCGGAGCTCAAGGTGATCGCTGAACAAGTGGAAGATATGTTAACCAAGGGCGTCATTCGAGATTCTTCTAGCCCTTGGGCTGCGCCGGTCATCCTCGTGAAAAAGAAAGACGGGTCCTGGAGATTTTGCGTAGACTACCGGCGCCTCAATTTTGTGACGAAAAAGGATGTGTATCTGTTGCCCCGTATAGACGACGTTATCGACTGTCTTCATTCAGCATCCTACTTCTCATCTGTGGACCTCCGATCGGGCTATTGGCAGATACCCATGCATTCCGACGACAAAGAGAAAACCGCTTTTGTCACACCAGACGGCTTGTTTGAATTCAATGTCATGCCGTTTGGTTTGTGCAACGCTCCTGCGACATTTTAAACGTTTATGGACACGGTACTGCGCGGCCTGAAATGAGAGATTTGTTTACGTTACCTCGACGACATCGTAATTTTTGGTCGCACTTTCGCCGAACACAATAATCGACTTGACGTTGTTTTGACATGCCTCGAACAAGCTGCCCTTACCCTGAACTCGAAGAAATGTCACTTCGGCCAACGAGAAGCGCTTGTACTTGGACATCTTGTGGACAAGCATGGTGTGCGTCCAGATCCTCAGAAGGTTTCTGCAGCTAGCAGTTTTAAACAACCGCAGTCACAACGCGAGCTAAGAAGTTTCTTGGGTCTCTGCTCATACTTTCGACGGTTTGTGCCCAAGTTTGCTGATACTGCCTACCCATTGACTTCATTGTTGTGCAAGGACAAGGCTTTCGTCTGGACAGCGGAATGTGATTTCTCGTTTCGTCAACTCAAGTTCCTTCTCTCGTCTCGACCCATACTGCGCCATTTTGACCCTTGTGCCACAACAGAAGTGCACACCGACGCGAGTGGCATCGGTCTCGGCGCCGTCCTCATCCAGCGCTTCGATAACGCTGAGCATGCCATCGCCTACGCCAGTCGTTCGTTGAGCAAGGCCGAGAAGAATTACGCCGTCACTGAACAAGAGTGCCTCGCTGTGGTCTTTGCTGTCCATAAGTACCGTCCATATCTCGACGGGCGGCACTTCACGATCGTTACTGACCAACATTCACTATGTTGGTTGGTTGGTCTCCGTGACCCCTCAGGCCGCCATGCGCGATGGGCACTACGTTTGCAGGAATTTGACTTTGCGATACGTTATAAGAGTGGCCGCCATCATGCAGACGCCGACTGTCTCTCGAGGCTCCCTCTACCAACAACTACATGTGACGCCGACAGTTTTGACGATTTTCTGGCTGCCATCGATGATACTGCTTTTCCTGATCTCGCCACCTTCCGGAAGGAACAACGCAACGACCGCACCTTGGATGCTCTCTTCGATTCAGCTGCACAGTCTACAGGTAGCAATGGCTTTATCGTGCAAAATGGCGTGCTTTACAAAAAGGATTACGTGGCTGATGGCGCCCGCCTTCTTTTAGTGGTCCCTAAGAGTTTGAGAACGCACGTACTCCATGATATGCACGATGACGCGTGTGCTGGGCACCTGGGTTTCGCCAAAACGTACCACCGCCTACTGGTTCGATTCTACTGGCCTAGTATGCGACGCAATACAGAAAAGTATGTGGCCAGTTGTGATAAATGCCAGCAATTCAAACGACCAAGTACTGCTCCAGTCGGTCTCCTTCACCCTGTGACGCCACCCTCGTCACCTTTCGAAATGGTTGGAGTGGATCTCCTCGGCCTTTTCCCACGCTCATCAAACAACAACCGTTGGATTGTAGTCTGCGTCGACCATATGACACGTTATGCGGAAACCAAAGCGCTGCCAACGGCCACGGCAATCGATGTATCCAGGTTCCTCCTCTCTTCTGTTATACTGCGCCATGGAGCACCTCGTATTACTGTGAGTGATCGTGGTCGCCAATTCATGGCCGATGTAGTAAAAGAGCTCTTGCGTCTCTGTGCTTGTCAGTTTCGCCACGCCACCCCGTATCACCCGCAGACAAACGGTCTCGTCGAGCGCACCAACACAACATTTACCAACGTGCTTTCCATGTACGTCGACTCAAAGCACAAACATTGGGATGACATCTTGCCCTTTATCACCTATGCCTACAACACGGCAAAGCATGAAACCTCTGGCTACAGTCCTTTCTATCTTCTTTATGTCAGACCACCCCGCTGCTTCCTTGACACCATTCTGCCTTTTCATGCTCATGCGGACTCTTCTATTGGCCAGACTCTCTGCCGCGCAGAGGAAGCACGTCGCCTAGCTCAGCTCCGTACCTTGGCGTCCCAGGACCGCTCCAAGTTCGCCTACGATTCACGACACAAGGATATGTCGTACGAAAAAGGGGACAAGGTATGGCTGTGGACACCTCTTCGCAAGCGCGGCCTGTACCAGAAGTTTCTGGCTCGTTACACCGGCCCATTCGTCATCGTCGATAGCCTAAGTGATCTCACGTATACCATCGCTCGTCTCGTATCTCACAGCTACCGTTCTAGGCAGACGCAGCTTGTTCACGTCGCCGGCCTAAAGCGCTGTCATCCTCGTCACTCTTAACGCGCCTGTACTCGCCCAGGGGGCTTCGTCTGAGAAAGGAGGAGTGTTACGCTGAAGCGGCGAAGCGGTGAGACGAAGGAAGAGAAGAACGAAGTGGGTCTGTCTTGGAAGGAACTCGGTGTCGGCACGGCTACCCTCCGCTATTCATTCTTCAATAAACACACCCCATCGTAACAATATATATATATATATATATATATATATATATATATATATATATATATATATATATATATATATATATATATATATATATACAGATTCATAAACTTTTTTGTGCAGGGAAATATGGGGGGATTTTTGGCGATGTATGCGGGGAAAAATGCCGGAAATGGGCAATTTTCGGGCCTCGGAAAGGGAATTCTTCTGTCCAGGACGGAACACCACTGACTCATCCGCGACTGTCTACGTAACAAATTTAGCAAAACTACATTGCTCTCACTGTGCCAACTATCTGTCGGAGTTGTGCAAGTTTCGTTCCCGATTCCACACCATGCACTCACATCGAGACCATTAGAACCTGGCAAGCGGCCACATTGCTAACGGCAAGATAGGACCCTTGTCATAAAGCTACGCTATTAAACTCGGACGCCGCAACACAGTGAAAGCGACGTACGTGCAGCCGCTGAACGTACGTCGCTTTCATTGTGTTGCTTTCAAGAACCTTTACCCATGGGTTGAAAGCTCTCGATATCTATGAGTGACTTGTTTTGTTTGGACCTGACTGTATACATCGCTTGTACCGGCTTGGGCACTCGCAATAAACGATGCAAACCTTACTTGATTGTCGTTTTTGCCAGTCGAGGCCTGTTTGGTCACATGGCGATAACTAGAAACGCGAACCGCAATTTAGCTACGAGAAAAAACAAAATACCACAGGGAGCGAGGAGCGCAGTAGCGCGACCCGCGCGAACCAGCAGCAAAAAATGCGTTTGTGGTAGTGATCACCACATCATTCAACTCGAAATTGAATATGACCGTCGACCGACCAAAACAGGCACAGCAAGACTGACAGATTGGAACGCCTTCAGAAACGGGCTCGACGACGACGACACAATAGCGGACATCGACGCGTGGCTCACAAAAGTTCTGGATACTGCCCAACGGTGCACCAAAGTAATGCAACTTAACGAAGACAACCCCGCAATAGACTCCCACTTACTCCACCTCTGGGAGGCCAGAAGAGCCTTACTAAAGAGATGGAAGAGGCAAAAACTCAACAAGAAACTCAGGAAGAGAATTTCCTTATTGACAGAACAGTCACAACAGTATGCTGAACAGCTAGCAAGACACAACTGGCTTGACTTCTGCAATAAGCTGCAGGGTACTCTCAGCACCAAGAAGACGTGGCGCCTGCTGAGGGCTCTTCTCGACGAGCACCCCACCAAGACGCAGCAGCGGCAACAAATCCGTCGACTAACACACAACTACGACGGCTCGGAGGAAGACCTACTCGGTGAACTATGCAACAAGCTCCGCGGTACAGTCCAATCAGCGACACCATCCCCACCGCACGAAGAATACGAAGGCATACCCAACGCTGACCTTGACAGGCCCTTCACACCAGCAGAGCTTCAAGCAGCCCTTTCTAAGCTAACGAGAAACACGAGTCCGGGCAAAGACAGGATAGTGAAAAAGCACCTTCGACAGCTACCCAATCCGGCTTTGACTGCTCTCCTACGGTACTTCAACGACTGCTGGGACAAAGGAGAACTTCCAGTCGCGTGGAAGCATTCGGAGGTGATCATGATACCTAAGCCCAACAAGCCCATAGCTGTTGAGAACTTAAGGCCCATTTCCCTGACCTCGTGCGTTGGCAAGCTGTTTGAGCATATGGTACATGACCGGCTCACGTCGCACCTTGAGGACAACCGGTACTTCCCAGACACCATGTTCGGATTCCGCCAGCTGCTTTCTACGCAGGACGTCCTCCTACTCCTGAAGGAAGATCTAATTGATCACCTCAGCAAGAACAGCAAGTCGTCCGTTCTTGCAATCGATGTCAAGGGCGCCTTCGACAATGTTAGCCATAAAGCCATACTGCAAAATCTCGAAGACACCGGCTGCGGCTCCAAGATTTATGGCTATGTTCGAAACTTTCTCACCAGTCGTACGGCTACGGTGGGGATATACAGCCTACGAAGTGCAAAATTCGAGCTGCCGAACAGAGGCACACCTCAAGGTTCCGTCATATCACCGCTGCTATTCAACGTGGCGCTCCTTAGGCTGCCCCGGCTTCTTGACAACATACAGGGCCTACGTCACGCCATCTACGCGGACGATATTACGCTGTGGACGCGAGGCAGGAGCACTGGAGAGCAAGAAAGCTGCCTTCAGGAAGCGGTCGACGTCATCGAGAATTATCTCGAAAGCTGCGGCCTCGATTGCGCACCTGAAAAATCGGAATTGCTAGTACTTCAAGCCCGCACGCGAGGAAGACCTCCAACATACGAAGCGGCAGACCCGTGCGTCATCCTCCGCGGGGTCCCAGTACCGAAGGTCGCCTCGCTCCGAGTACTCGGCTTGCACCTGCACCGCGATGGATCAGGGGCCGCCACGCTCCCTCGACTTCAATACACGGTCTTCCAACTGACGCACCTCGTGAGGAGAGTCGCCAACCGACGCAGTGGCCTGAAGGAACAAGATACCCTAAGAATCGTGCAAGCTCTTCTAACTAGCCGAATCACCTACGGAACCCCGTACCTCGCTCTCAAGACATCTGAAGTCCACAAGCTGAATGTGCTCGTCCGCAAAGCTACCAAGCTCGCCATGGGGCTACCTCCGATGGCGTCGACCACCAGACTCCTCAGAATGGGTGTACACAACACCTGGCAAGAGTTGGTAGAAGCACAACGGACCAGCCAACTCGAGAGATTGAAGCTCACGTCGACGGGCAGATCGGTCCTTCAGCGCCTTGTCTATGGTGAGCGCTACATATGCGAGGCGGACCGCAAAGTGAAAATACCGCCATACCTCCGCGAATCTCTGAGCATCGCCCAAGTGCCGCGTAACATGCATCCCGATTATCATCGGAAACGACGAATCGCTCGAGTGGACACCATCCGCAGAAGACACCAGCATGATCCAGAAGCTCGCTACGTCGACGCGGCTAAATACGCGGGAAAAAACGCCTACGCTATAAGCGTGGTCAACGCAGGAGGAATGGAGCTGGCATCTGCCACCGTCCGGGTGCGGAGCTCCGAGACGGCGGAGGAAGCAGCGATCGCCCTTGCCACTACGACTGCTAAGGACGCGGTCGTAGTCTTCACAGACTCCCAATCCGCTGTCCGCAATTACACGCGAGGCCGAATCTCCGACGAAGCTCTCAAAATTCTGAGGAAGAGCAACACTCCGCTTCCTTACACCTGCGTGGTGTGGGTGCCGGGGCACGAGGGGCTCGAGGGAAACGAAGCGGCTCACGCCGCGGCCCGCGGTCACGTCAACCGGGCCTCCCTCGCCGCCTCGCTCGACCCGCGGATAGCCAGCGCTACAGCAGAAGTGGAGACCGTACCACCGACATATAACGCCATACTCCAGCACCATCGCCTAGCCCGCAGGGTGTACCCGCCACCTCACCCCAAGCTGACCAAGGAAGAAGCCACCGCATTCCGAAGACTGCAGACTAATACGTACACGCACGGCATTCTGCTACATCGCATCAACCCTACGCTTCACGCATACAACTGCCCGATATGCAACGTGCCAGACACACTGGCACACCTAATAATAGAGTGTCCATGGCGCCACGAAGGTGGCAGTACCGAGCCTGCAACGACCGCACGTATCAACATCCTAGCCGAGACGTGGGAGGCCAGGATCGCCGCACGGGACCTAGACGACCAACGAGGACTCGTCGCCAGGGCCCGGGAAGCCATTACGGCCAGAGGATTCCTGGAATGATGGACCCTCCCACCTAGGGTGACCCCGAGCTTACGAGCTCGGGAACACTCTTTCGGGACATAATAAACGTTTATTTCATCATCATCATCATCTAATGAGGATGATATACAGTTCCTGTATATGCTACCTTTAGGTAGCATATACAACCATGCATTGCGGAGAAGCTGATGCACAGGCGACGCCTGGAAAACATGGCCGCGCCGCCGAAAGCGGTTGCCGTTCACCTAGAATCTATCAAGTCACCGTCGTTGACTCTGTAGCTCGTTAGCTACGAACTGGTGCTTTCATTTACTTTAGATTCATGTCCTTAAGCTTCGACAGCAAAGTATTTACGTCGATTCAGCACTGTTTTCGAAAAACATACAGAAATAATCGATGCTGTAGGCGTAGCAAGTGGCAATATGGGCGCTCCCGGAATCTCGAAGGACATGTATTACGTGTTTGTCAGTTGTTTTTCATCCTCCATAGCTGGCGCCACTTGACTTGGCGGCGGCGGCGGCGGCGCATGTTATTGCGCACTACGCTAGCCTTTGCGTTATCGGATAGACTAAAAAACGCTTTTGTACTCTCGTGGCACAGTCCCGAGAGCAGGGGTTTCGTCTTTCATCGCCGGTCGTTGGCACGCCAGGCATGTCGACTGGCGATCGCCGAGACGCTTCGTCGATCGGCGGCAGGCTTAAGCAAGTCGCCTGCAAAAACAAAGTGCGGCTTCGCCACATAGCTATGGTTGCTAGCCAGGCAAGATGGCGGACCTATGCGCAACTCTGCTCCCGTAGGGAGCATATACAGGAACTCTAGGATGATAGTACTTGCACCGCCATCTCGCCTCGCGGTATTGCAGTTCAGTACGCCGCCGCTACCCTTATTTCCATACTGCAGCCAAAGGTAGTTTCCGTTCTCTAAAGTGGTAGGTGTTCTCTGGAAATATACTTTCGTAAAGAGTGGCCACTCGAGCCTTTTCGCGGCCGAGCAAGCAAGGGTCTGAACACCCGCCACATGGCGCACCTAAACGCGCTTCCACTCGTTAGACAGCACATCTAATAGCCGTCTCAGGACGACCCCCGAAACGCAAACTTAGCATTAAAGTTTTGCAAAGGACAAATTTTACTGATGTGCACAACCCTGAATGTCGGCTCTGCATTCTGACCTGCAGAGCACCTTTATTGCGCTACCGCAACAATCAGTAAAGTCTGTATAGAAAGTGTTGTCTTTGTAAATTTCTTTTACACAGTGGTTACAATGCATTCATATGTTTTAGATGCACACGTATTCGCGTTAATAAAGCATGGGTGTGTAGCCTAGTGGTAAAGACACTCGCCTTCGAAGCATGAGGTCACGGGTTCAAAACCCGTCATCGGAAAGAAAATTTTTCTTGTTATTTTTATTCATGCCGAAGACATTATCGGTCTGACCAGCCGCTCGTGGCTCTGAAAGCAGCGCAATAGCTCGGCCGCAGGGCCCTACGGGAGTGTACGCTCTTTACGAAAGTATGCTTCTCTATGCCCGAGGCATGATGGCAGTTTGGCGTCCGGGGCATGAGGCGTCGCTACCATCGAAACGATTGCAGCGAACCTGGTAGCCGCGGCACTTGAAGGCCTCATTAAGCCTAATAAAAATAAAATAACGTGGCCCCAGTGGTACGTAATAGTAAACAAATACGTGTTTCTAAACTAATAATAATAATATCTGGGGTTTTACGTCCCAAAACCACGATATGATTATGAGAGACGCCGTAGTGGAGGGCTCCGGAAATTTTGACCATCTGGTGTTCTTTAACGTGCACTAACACCGCACAGTACACGGGCCTATACCATTTCGCCTCCATCGAAATGTGACCGTCGCGGCCGAACCCGCGACCTTCGGGTCAGCAGCCGAGCACCGTAGCCACTGTTCCACCGAGGCGGACTGTTTCTGAACTAAACTATAAAGAGCTACAATTATTCCAAGGTGCAGTCGTGACGCGAGGTTTTGTGAGCGTGCTGTGCACGTGACGCGGCTAAGTTGGGTACCGCCGCCGTCACGCACGCATGCGCAGCGTACCAGCAACGTGCAAGCGCGCGGTATTAGAAACGCGAACTTCATCGCAGCAGCCAGGAGCAGCGATTGCGCACGTTTATTGCTGCGCGAAGTGGTGCGACTCGTCAAGAAAAAAGGTGGTGAACACTTCTTCAGCATCCCTGCCGACCACAGGTATTTATGCATTCACTATTATATATTTGCCTGAAAAGGCGACCTTCTCTTTTGATTGTCGGTGACCGTTATTATTTGAAACTGCTGACTGAACAATCACTGTCTTTCGTAGCGTTCGCTGCAGCGGCTAGCTTTTGTTGCTTACGTTACTATACGTGCGTGCCTCGCTACCTGTCGTTATTTTAATCTCGATGAAAGCTAACCACCCGACGTTTGTGTGCCTTCAGGGCCTGTTTGTTACGTGTTGCTTTGACTTATGAGCGCTAGCAACATTAACGGAGTGGGACACTTTGCTCACTGCAGCTGGTTTTGTTTGGGCTTTAAGCGCTTTAATGCTTACGTCCGTGTAGTTCATGGGTGGCTTTCGAAGCCGACGAATATATCGCTCGCAAAGTTATCGCGGAGGCGCAAATAGCTTAGCCTGGGGCTCTGCCCCCCGAGTCGAATGCGCACCGTGTTGCACAAGCAAGAACCGCCGCTTTCCTCATGTGTGTCTGTTTACATACCGGTCGGCTGCTGGGAGATTTGTCGCCGTAAATTGCCCTCCTCGCTCCTTCCCTTCGGCGCTCCTTGTCGCCCTGCTCGACGGAACGCCCTGTACCAAACGTGATACCCATCTGCCCTTCTCTTGCTCGCTCTCGGGAAGCTCCCGCAAACAGTTTCGCCTATCTCTCTGATACTCCCGTGTGCTTCCAATGGTTGAAGGCGTGGCCAAGGTCGCTTTTGGTTGTTCGTGAGAACACGAACAAAACTTAAAGACTATTGGGCGCGCTTACCAGCGCCAGGACAAGGGTGCGCCTGAGAACCACGTTTTCAGGAGATTCAGATTCTGCGCAAAAGCCAGGATCATACTGCCCGAGAGCTGATGGAAGCATATCACATACGAAAGAGTGTGATGCATAGTGATGATTTCATTAAAATGTTACAGTAGGTATATTTTTTTGGCCAAGTGGCTGTCCCGCAAGGCTGATGAGTAGATCTGTTAACTTCTGCGCATGTCACCATTGCCTATATATTGCGACGTGTTGCTGTGATTAGACGAGTTAAAAGTCAAATTTTACTGCCCACGCATCGTTCTTTTCACGTCCTCATTGTTTTATTCGTGGTGTTGAAAACATCGAGCTGTATTTCTCAGGCAGTTGCTCCACAAATCTATTGCTCAGTACTCACACGTGCAATGCCAAGCGAGTTTAGCTAATTACCTTCTTGCAAGCCTCTTATAGCATATTTATTCATTTTTCAATAGCCCCTTGGCCCAGCACACCCACATAAGTGCCCACACCAGCCTCACGGGTTTGACCAAGCAATGGTAAGCGCAAAAGAAACAAAAAAAAGAGAGAATTATTGCAAAGTACACATGCTGAATCTGCATAAAGTACGAACCTGTACTAGTGTTTTCCTAATATAGACATCTGCACAGTAGTAAGCCTGTGTAATATTGTCAGAACATATAATGTGGACGAAACCATGCATATAGTATGAGACCTATCACCATGATTTCGTTCACACAATGATAGCTCGGCGAATTCGCTCATGAGTCGACTCACTCAGACTCAGATTGAGCCGCGAGTCTGAGTGAGTCCGAGTGAGTAATATTTTGCTGAGTTTGAGTCCGATTGAAGAAAAATTTCGTTAGAGTGAATTCGGCTGAGGAAAATTTTGGTGGGTCTGAGTCCGAGTGAGTCGAAAGCGCAAGATATGTTTCTTCAGTGAGTCTGGGTGAGTTCCACTCTTTTTGCCGACCTAAGGTCATGTCTACTCACCTTCAACATTACTATCAACCTCGCCTGGATTCACGTTTATACGAACGTCTACTCACACGTATTCCTAAGCAGTGTCTTTCATACACCATTTCAAAATCTATTGATCACAGGCGTGAATTACGTAGGAGATTGCCTTGACCCCCCCCCCCCTCATCCTTGCGAACTCTTCGAAGTTCTTGATAAATATACCCTATGTTGGCATCTCTTTCAAGAAAGATGACCTCATTGGTTTACGAGCACTCATAACTTGTATTCGAAGGTACTATATCAAAAGACGCCAAGAAACTCACCGATTACGTGAGATATTGGCGTTATAGAACATTGACACCATGGTCGAAAAAGATAATTCTAGGCTAACGGACTCATGAGTCGACTCACTCAGACTCAGATCGAGCCGTGAGTCCCGGTGAGTAATGTTTTGGGGAGTTTGAGTCCGAGTGAGTCTGGTTGAAAACAAGTTTCGTGAGTGATAGTCCGAGTGAGGCCGGTTCAGGAAATTTTTGGTGAGTCTGGGTCCGAGTGAGCCCTAAGCGCAAAATACATTTCATGAGTGATTCTGAGTGAGCTCCACAAGTTTTGCCGACCTAAGCACACACTAAATTATTTTTCAAAAATATGATGGGTGCATTTGGCCGTACAAAGCCTGCACTGGACGTGGTGCTCTCTGAATTGGTGTGGCGCGTGTACCTCAGCTGGATAGACAAGCAGAGTTTGTGCATTCATGTGTTTGCGGTTTATGTAGCCTGGATGACCTTTTGTAAGATGTGAACTACAGAAAATTCAGTATTTTATAAATGTTATTGCCTTTGTTCAGCAAATCAAGGAATCTTGCATGTTCATTTTTGTAATACTTTCTAACGGTCATATTTCTTTGGTCATGGACACTTCTTAGACGTAACAATGCTTGGAATTTTAGAATTGAATTACGATTCCAGTCCCAGTCAGGGGATGTACACTCCAGCGCGATTTGAAGGTTATCGCGCGAATGTGAACCAAGAACACCAACAGCTCCACGGCCCAGAATCCTCTTTTGAGAAGAGGGGGGGGGGGTGTCAAGCAAGCTTCCCCCACTCTTTTTGATGTTCCTTGAGCTGCGGCCACTCCCATCGGAGGAACACGCATTCTTTTTTTAGATGCTCGGGGTTATGTCCGTCCCTTCAGCGTCCCGCGTCCGGCCACTTTCATGATGTAGGGAAGCACCCACTATGCGAACCAGAACACTGTAGTACAATATAAGGCCGTCAACCACCACTATAGTCACCAGAGTCATGGCCGAGAGCACAGAGGCTGCTTAGCAATGGCTAGGCTGGTGGTGTGTGTCGCCCAGGTTGACTCCACAGCGCATGCCCATCTCCTCCCCCCTCTCTCTCCTCTCCTACGCTCACCCCCTTTCTCTCCTCCAGGAATACTCTACTCTACGGAGCGGCGCCCGCGTCCTACACCCCCCACAGCGCATGCGCGTCCCCTCCCCCCTCTCTCTCCTCTCCTAAGCTCACCCCCCTTTCTCTCCTCTAGGAATCCTCTACTCTACGGAGCGGCGCCCGCGTCGGACATCCCCAGTCCTACGGTTCCCCCCCCGTTCTCTCCTCAAGGAATTCTCTATGGAGCGCGCCTCATTCTCTCTCCTGTGTAGCGCTTCCATGAGCGCCCGGGGCGCTGCCGCGAAACAAGTGCGGCGACGTTTCTCCCGCTCAAGATAACCATCTCCCCGCTGCTTCGCATCCACACATAGTTCCCTTTAGCGGGAGATGGGGAAGTTTTTTTTATTTCGCTTCCGGGAACACACAGTAAGGGTATCGTGCACAGAGTACTTTTGGCATCGCCAGGCACAGGAGGCTCCAAGACTGCACTTTAGTTATCCTCCCTGAAGCTGAAGATAAGAGCCAACCAAATGAATGCTTGATCGCAACGAATGGAAAGCTTAGAACATAGAGAAAGGGTGACGAGTTCGACGTGAGGATGGCTATTGCATGGAATAGAACACGAGTGAGAGAACAACGTGAAGTCATGGTTTTCAGTGTTCCGAAACAGGCCGTCAGGGTTCTGTGATGCTGGGCCGGTCGACGCTCTCGCGGTAACCTTCATATCATGCTCTACTGTATTTGGCTATTAATGGAAATGGAAAATAGCATCGTACTGCATGATGGTGAATTAGTATCCCTGTGATTGCGCCCTATTCGCTTACTTGTGTGATATTTGTTCATTCTATTAAACTCGTGAAAGCCTATTCCTTTGAATTCTTCATTTTTTTCAGCTGAGCATGATCCAAGGGTCCTCCACTATTTCAAGGAGGGCAGCAGCGCTGACCAGGCAAAAATAACGCCGGAAAATGGGCAGAGGAAACGCAGCTCTGTGCACACCCCTCGTACAAAAAGGAACCTGAAAGCATTTCACGCATGGAGTGAAAAGTACCGTAAGGCATCGGGCCGGATAAAGAAACTGCATGTGGTGAGGCGAATAATGAAGCGGGAGGCCTTAAACAAGCCGAAGCCGTATTTTGCAAAAATGTCTTTTTGAACTGCTTAGAGCACTAATCAAGCTTGGTACATTTACAAAATAAAAAAAAGTATTGGTTAGAACAAATGAAACAATTCTTTCTAAATTTGTTTTTTGATTCTCCGAAGTCCTATCGCTTTCTAAAAAATGCTTCACGTGTCACATGTGTGAACACTCAAGCACTAGATGGCAGATACCCCAATGACACCTGGTATTATTCCAGGTGCCATGGATGCAGTAGAATCAATCACAAAAGGTTGACTACTGCAAGGCGAAGCATGCTGTGTTTTATTCAATGAAATAGCCTTGAAGAGGAATTTGACGTGTGATCAATCAAAATATATTGCATAAAATGTAACATTGATCAGGCCTTTAACACACAACCAAACATCTAAAAAAATAAGATTGGCAAAGAAGCTCAAAGGGCAACATATCTACATGATGCATTTGCTGACATGAGAGCGAAGTATGCCACACAAGTATTCCGTGAATCTGTCTCTGTGGCACTGCTCACGATCATGGCCATTGACGAGCTTCCTGTTGAGACTGACTTTACATCTCAAGTCACAGAAAGAATGAGTAAACTTTTTCACAGCCGGTATAGTTAGACTCTGAAAAAGCAGGACGACAAGTTGCGTTACACATTGACTGATGGCTTGGAACAGCGTGCCTTCCTTGAGTCGTGCATCACTTGGGTTGCCCAATATATTCTGCCGTGCACAGCTACACTGGCACCTTACATTTGTGAACAGAAGCACACAACAAACAAAGTAAAGGCACAGCGCTCCTGCTAGAAAAACCGTAAATTAGCATGTTGAATTTATCCTGTGCCTTTCAAGAACCTGAGTATGTAGAATTGGATTTTTAGTGCAGCCTTCTGCACACATTTCCTATATTGACACGTGTTGCACTGTTTGCTTTTTATGTATACATGCACTATTTTTATACATGTCTATATTTTTGTATATGTATATATTATGCATATGTATTGATATTTCAGCTACGGTTATATGCATAATTCACCGATACTTTTGCATTGTGTAAGTTTTCCTGATGAACTGTGTACTTTCTGGACGCCTTGAGTGCCCTATCAGTGTGAGTATTGTTATGACCAGAGGTTCTGGATTGCTTTATTATTGGAAAATGCTGACACTTTCGAAAAGGCGTAGGAAATTCCCAGTCGTTCTGCCTTCTTCTATGTCTACTTGACATGGATAGAAAAGCAATCACGCATCCACCCTCCCAAGAAATGTCCGAATTCAATTATTATTGACTGTCTTTACACTGAAGCAGCCTATGAGCAGTAACAGTGTTATTAATTCAAAATAAATGTTGCAAAAAAAGAATGGGTAAATAATAGTAATAATAGTGGGGTTTTTACATCCCAAAACCACAATTTAATTATGAGAGACACTATAGTAGAAGGGTACGGAAATTTTGAGCTCCTGAAATTCTTTAACACGCACCTAAATCTAATCGCATGGGCCTAAATCATTCTGCCTCCATCTAAATGCGGCTGCCGCGACTTGGATTCAAAACCTCAACATTCAGGTCAGCACTCGAGCACCATAGCCACTAGACCACCGCAGCAAGCAATGAAGGTTGACGCATGTATGTATTCAAGGGCCCACAAAATCCAAAAAGCTTTCAGCAGGACTCAAAAGCTTAACGTTATTTTTAATTTGCAAGCCTCTGGTCATGATAAATGTGTCATGTGCTCATCGGAAAACCCAATGGTGTCTGCAATTCCCAGGCTTAAAAAATACACTAGATCGAGCGCTCAGCTCTGCAACGATTCCAAAGGGATGTGTGCGGCAGCTGCGAATCGGTTGACATGTGCGAAATAGAAGCAGGCTTCCATACTTTCTGAAACTATGCAATCTACTGTTTGTTTAGCGTGACTGCGTTATTAGCTTTTCAAATGAATATTGCAAACAGTGGCGTTTCACTTGCCGAACCAATGAATGACATGAGACGCAGTTCTAGCGGGTGGCACATTATAAATAAACTATGCAGCGTTCCTCAACTGCGATTTAAGTACTGCTCACAAAATCTCCCAGTATTGTGTGTCGGTACAACATGATACCTGGTAGAAAAATAATAGTGAAGTTGCACTTCAATTTTGTGCTTTATCCTGCTTATTTTTATCATAAGCTGTTCATACCCAAGCATATATTGGGTTACCGTCAGTGTTCTGCACAATTTAAAACTTAAATAATAACTCCCATTGTGCACCAGTTACAGCCACAATGTTTCCTCAAATTATCAAAGGTCACCGCTGCAACTGAATCTTGACCACCCTTTGTTGCATTTTTCTCCCTTTATTACTTAAAAATTAACGCATCACACACATCCTGTTCAAATCACATGAGCCTGCCTGTTACACATTCACCTGGAGGGAAACATGACCAGGGATAGCCAAGCCAAACAACTGATTTGTCTGAGTGCCTTTACAATATAATGTGCCGTAGCATTGCAGCATATTATGCCATTAATCCACATATGCACCATGGGCTCGTCTACAAGAGCTAAAGGCTGGGACTCTCGGCTGGCACCCTCTGTGTACACAGTTATGTATTTTATTGTTGCGCAAAAGGTAATGATGCAACAGGTTCCGGAAAAAAATGTCCCCGGAAGATACGTCCTCTGAATAAACGTCCCCGGAATAAATGTCCCTGGACAAAATGTCCCCATTTGCGTTGTCGGAAAAAACGTCGCCACACGGACACCGTCGAACGTTGCGTCTTCCATTCGCCAATTATTTATTGCTCAAAGACAACAAAAGGACGTGCTCGAAGATTCCAGTTTACTGAAATATTACTGACGAAGCACCATAATGACACCATAATACCTCAGGGACCTTGTTATTCCGGCACCTTGGAATATGACTGGGGGGCGACCCCGCAGAGCGCTTCCTGTGCTACGATACTGAACTGAGAACAGACTGCTTGTATTTGCCAGCGCAACGTGCTAGAAGTTATTAGCCGAGAGCAGCACCTGGTTTATGGACGGAAACTTCGATCTCGCTCCCAAGAGATTTCTGCAGTTATACTTTGTTCTTGTACGGCTAGGGCGCGGGCGTTGGATCAGTTGTTTATGCCTTCATGACAAGGAAGCGTGCGAGGATCTGTTGAAGTCACTACGGGACCAGTGCGAACTCTTTGGATTCACTTTGTATCTGGATGTCATTATATGCGACTTTGAGAAGGTGGCCTTGAATGCCGTAAAAGCAGTTTTTGGAGAAGACGCGGAACGTCTACTCGGCCACTCTTGATGAAGGGCACAGGACAAACAATCATGCGGAGGCCTGGAACAGAAGGCTGGGAAGCATTGTGCGCCACCGCCGCCCAACAGTGTGGAGGGCCATTGACGCCTTGCACTCGGAAGAAGCCACTGTGACGATGAAGATGGCCCAGTCTCGAGTTGGTGCACCCCCCAAAGAAGACGAGCAAATCAGCGGTCACTGCCGAGAGGGTGAAAGTTGAAGATTTCCTGGGGGCAGTTAGACACGCAATTCGGCTTTATCTTTATTCGTTTTGGAGCCCACTTTGGCCGAAAATTCACGAAGTGTCGAATAAATATTGCAGTTTTTTGTGAGTTAGTTCGCACTTTATTCGTTTCGCGGTTACTTTTCACTTGGGGAATTTTTTTTCCTAGACAGCATTGCCAGAGAGCACGTTTCTTGCGGGGACGTTTATACAGGGGACGTATCTTCCGGGGTCGTAAATTCAGGGGACGTTTTTTCCTACACCGGAAAAAATCGTCCCCATTGGCTCTATGGGTATGTCACTCCACTGCCAGTGATGCCAACCTAAGCCAACTTTTTATCCCTAGATTGACCCCCGAAAATACCCTAGATTACACGAGAAATGCCTAGATTGGCTTTTTCATGTCGTCATTCACAATACTTCGCCTTTAAAGGCAGCTCATTCCGTGGCCCAATTCATTTGAATGTTATTTAAAGCAAAAAGCAGCATATTAAGAGCTATCAAAGGTCTGTTTTCTACATTTACTGTAGAGTAAGTGCACATAAATAGCCTACGGATGGCACCAGTTGCTCCAAAGACGGACAAATTTATTTATTTAGAAATACTGCCAATATCGCATGAGATCAAGGCGGGAAAGGGGGTTACAGCAGCAAGAACAATCAGAAAAGCAACTCAATTATCATTGTTCACAGAGTAACATAGAATGGCAACTTAGCAAGGATACATAGAAATGGCAAAAGATTACAGCAGGCTGTACAACAATGCGCAATAGATACATAAATGTTAGGAAAACATACCTTATACAATATACAAGCTTTGGTTAAATAAATGGGGCAATAACATAACTTAACCGAATTGTGTTAGTAAATTTCCTCAACTAAAGTAGAAAACTTCTCTAGCGAGTTGGTGTTAGCAGTTGATGGGTCGAGTTCATTCCAGTCTCTTATTGCTGTCGAAAGGTAGGAGTATTTAAAGCAGTCAGACTGGTGTATATACTCAGTGAGCGTCAAGGAGTGTTTATTACGTGTAGGTCTTGCTGTGGTTGTCGAGATATATGTAACAGTGTCAATTTTCAGCTGGTTGTTTAAGAGCTGGTGGAAAAACTTCAATCGTGCTCCTTTCGCTCTATTTTCAAGGCTAAGAAGGCCAGCCTTCTTAAGTAATTCGGTTGGTGAGTCTGACATTTTATATCTGTTAAATATGAAACCTAAAAACATTTCGTTGGATCCGTTCTAGTTTATCAGTGTTATGTTTAGTGTGAGGAAACCATGCAATATTAGCATATTCGAGAACTGTTCGGATAAAAGATTTATATGCTAACAGCTTGATGTCGGTTGGCGCAAGACGAAGGTGTCTTCTGAGGAAGAAGAGTTTTTTTTAGGGTAGTTGATGTAATGTTGTTAATGTGAGAGTCCCATCTAAGATCATGTGTATATGTCAAACCAAGGTATTTCTGTTATTGAACTCGAGCTAGCTATATGTTATTTGTGGCATACGGGAACTCAGACATGTGTTTTAGATGCGAAGCATCTTATGTACGGGGCTGTGTCTGTCCGGCGTCCCGCGTCCGGCGTCTCGCGTCCGGTCACTTTCACGAAGTAGGGAAGCACCCAGTATGCGAACCAGAACACGTAGTACAATAAGGCCGTCAACCACCACCACAGTTACCAGAGTCGTAGCCAAGAGCACAGAGTGGCTGCTTAGCAATGGCTAGGTATGTGGTGGGTGCAAGCAAAGAATAACACGCGCTACCGGTTGTGTCTGTCACCCACGTTAATTACATTCCTTGATCTTGCATGTGCTTGCGTAGGCTTTGTCCGTCCCTCCTTCCCGCGTCGCACACCCCCTCTCTCACCTCTGCTACACTCCTCCCCTTTCTCTGCTCTAGGAATCCTATACTCTACGGGGTGGCGCCCCCCGTCCCGTTGACTCCATTCCTTGATGGTGCTTGCACGTTCTTGCGGGGGCTTTGTCCGTCCCTCCTTGCCGCGTCCCGTGTCCCACACCCCCAGAACGCATGCACGTCCCCTCCCTCTCTCTCACCTCTCTTGCACTCCCCCCTTTCTCTCCTCTAGGAATCCTCTACTGTAAGGAGCAGCGCCCGCGTCCCACAACCCCACAGCGCATGCGCGTCCGCTCCCCCCTCTCTCTCCTAATGTCGCATCCGTTCTCTTCTCTATGTATCCTCTACTCTATGGAACGGTGCGCACGACACGTGCTCTCTCCTCTCCTACGCTCCCCCCCTTTCTCTCCTCTAGAAATTCTCTACTCTACGGAGCGGCGCGCACGACAGATGGTGCGACAGCTGCATACTCCGCTGGGGGGCGTCACGGTAGTTCCGCGGTATGAAAATGACGGGGCGCGTGCGCCTCATTTTCTCTCCTGTGCAGCGCCGCAATGAGCGCCCGGGCCACTGCCGCGAAACGGGAACGGCGACGTTTCTGCCGCTTGCCGCTGCTTCGCATCCACACATGGATGCGAAACAGTGGGCGATGGGGGGAATTTTTTCTGTCTTTCATCGTGTCCAAACGGTCAAGATTTCATCGTTTGGGCTAATTGCAAGTTTGTAGCCCTTTTCTTGTACTTGCAGCTTGTGATGAGGTGGTCAATTTCTAATTTTCCACATTTTCGATAAGCGCTGTATCATGTGCAGTAGATAAAGAGGGGTCCTTTCATTGCTGGCTGATAGCCGTCCTGTGTACATTCAATCTGGTTCCCATATGAACAAATATTTGTGCCACTGTTTTCCTCATGAAAATGGTACGACAGACTGAAAACACACGAACAGTTTTTCGTCTCTTTCCTCTCGCTGTTTTCACAAGTATGAATTCGTACCAACAGTCCCAATTCTCAGTCTTAATTTCGCTATTTTTCTCCCTAACTATCCTGGTTCAGAAGTTATTAGCCTTGGAGACTATTGAAGAATTCTTCTATTGTGCAAGAGCGCGAGTGGACAGAGAAGAAAACGAAGATCAGCGGCAGTATGTACGTCCCTTACAGCCACATCAAAATCAATTGCCTTAAAGACGTTATGTATGCTAGTCCCTCCACAACTGAATATCGTAAAGTTATTATGCGTACCTGGCCATCGTGGATTAGAATTGAATGAAATGGCAGACTCACTAGCACGAGCGGCATTGAATGGCCCAATACTCTCGGTCCTTCCTGTAGTGGCTAATATAACTGCAACAAGATACAGAAACTTTTCGCTTCGTGCAGACGCCATGGAATCAATAACGTCATGTACAGAAATCAGTCATTTAAAATTTCCGTGGAAAAGCCAGTGGTGTAATAACAGACAATTGGAAGTCCTAATAACTAGATTAAAATTTCGTGTTCCTCCGTTAAATTTATATTCATACAGGGCTGGTCTGGCGGTATCACCCCTCTGCAACTTTTGCTTAGAAGTGGAATCAATCGAGCACTATTTTTTGTCATGTCCCCGATACAGATTAATAAGAAAAAGACTACTTCTTATCCCTTTTGCTAAACTGGGACTGAACTGCACAAGTGATAATATACTCTCTTTCGGTGCTTCGGATCTGGGCTTCAGCCACGAGGACGCTTTTGATGCCGTTTGCAATTACCTTCATGAAACGAAACGAATGCGAATTTAAAATCCTTACTTCTGTACCTATTATAACTGCAGTGATGAATTAACAAAAAAAAAAGTTTATTATATTTTATTCCATTTGTTATTTCAGTTACTTATTTATTTTTAACTTTCAATTCAAGTTATATACAAAAGAAATATAGTGTCTGATCTGAATCGGTGAAAAACAATTATTGCACACTTTCTGATTATATATGGGGTTCTTATGGTTGTGAGCACAACATCAAAATTCACAAAATCGAAAAGTCTTAACTTCTTCATATAGTGATCTCTTGGCCGATCCCCCGGAGTGGGTATGAGCCGTACCAAAGGGAACAACAACAACAACAACAACAACAGCGTTCGCCGTGAACACGATGGCAGTGTTATAGTCTACCTTTGATGTAAATATATTCATTTCCTCTCTCAACTGGTGTGGTTATTCTACAACAAGTGGTGCCGACGACCCATCGGGAGTTCTACGCGCCAGGACCCTCCCTACCGGAAGACAGCCTCTCGGAAAGCCAGCGGAGGACATTGCCAACCCCGGCCGGTGACAGAGATGGGAACGGTGCAACGGAAAGCCAGACTGGGACGGTTATTTCACACAGACCCATCAACGAAAGTGAAAGCAAGCTCCGTTCTGCGAATGTGAAGGTGAGCGACAGCAATCGCAACCGTGAGAGAGACAATGAACCGTCTTGAAGAAAAGCGCACGTCGCGTCGGCAAATGAACACGCGCCTCATCAATGAAGCTAAGAGCGTTTTAGAAAGTGACAATATCGCCACTATAGCGTCACTGACTGAAAGACTGGAAGCGAACAAGGCGGAATTAGAGAAGTTGGAACGATGAACGACTGTCTGTCTGGTTATTTCGCTGATGGCGAGTTTTCTTACAGAGACTGCACGGTGAAGACACGTGGCGAGCATCAACTTGGCACGTTTTCATGCGCTCTACAAGACGAAATTTCTCTTTGTTACACAAATCACTCAGGCCTCTCATGCGTGCGTGCATGCTAAATACTTTCGACAAAGATTCATTTCCTCCCAGTATTGAGCGTACAATAATCTCGCGTTGCAGAACTGCGATCGCCTTCATTCGGCCCAAAACAATACCAAAAATGCTCTCGTAAATGAAAAACAGCAAATAGCGAAAGTTCTTGTATTTTACAGCCTTTGTAGTTGAAAAAGCGTGATTACTCAGTAGTGCATTTCATTAGGCCGCTTTATGTAAGATCTCCAGAGCCTAACAAATATCTCTACATTCAATAAAAAGACGCCAGATCCCTGACAGAGATATAAAATTCCTAGATCTAGGGGTAAACCCCTAGGGTTGGCATCACTGAGACTGACTCAGGAGCGAGGGGGGACGGTTAGTTCTCTTGACAACGGTTTGCACACGTGACGTATCTCTGCACACGGCCTGCACCTCCCGCGCGGTTCATCCCTTTGGAGACTAACCCCCGTATTCACGAACGCTCCTCGACTCGAATTTCGTCCTTCACTTGACCGAGTTGAGCAAAGCGCCGCTGCTCGACTCAAGATGACGCAGCGCTTCTCATGAATCGGTGCAGATTATCGCTGGTATGCAGTGACTTTTTCTGCCTAGAGACGGCGCTCCTATCGACTTTCTCAAGTCAAGGTGGAGTGTTGAGTGAAGGGACTTTCTAGAATACGGGGGGTAACTGGTTTGCACACGGCATGCATCCCACTGTGGTTACTCCTCAACGGTCTATCCGTTCATCGCGCGCGCCTATTGGGCTCCGTTACTGCTCTTTCAGGTAATTTTGCCTTAGAATGTACTAAGCAGCTGAGCACATGTTTGAAACAGCACGCGTCGCGAGGCCTGCCCTGAGTTCGCGCGAGCACGTCCGTGCACTCCTGAACACATCGCGGTCGTACGTCCCCCGAGACCAAGCGGGAAATAGACGAACACAAGGACACCTTTTCCGCCCTATTAGGGGTCGGCTCGAACGCATACTTGAGACCCAACTATAGCACATTCCTGCGAATGTGTGGTAGGCGAGCATCCCTGAGTGTGAGGACAGTCCCGACCGCCACAACCGTCTTCTTGTTCGGCAGGTGCGGCCGAACCGAATTCGACGGAACCTCAGAAAGCTGGTGCGAAGTAATGCTCCAGTAGCAGAAATCAAGGAAACTTCTTGGGTTGCCGCGATCCACTGCGCAAGCACAACACAGGCATTCATAGAAGTTGTCTATATGGCGCCACCATTCCTATGAAAGTAGGTGGCAGATACGTCGCGAGTGTCCCGTCGAAGGTAAAAGGGGCCGACGAGCAATTGAAGTTCAGGGGGTAAAAACCATACCACACATGCCACGACGCTTTTTTGGCAATGTATACCCAAACGGTGATTAAAGAAGTTAAGCCGGAAGGATTCGAAAGGTCGAAGCTACAGAAGGAGCCCGATGTAGAAGAAATATACTGAACAAGCAGGGACTGTTTGGCGAGTTGGTACAAATTCTTGTTTTAAAAATGCGAGAAAAAAAATCACGACGCACATGCACGAGGGAAACAGGAGACGAAGCGCTACTAGCAACTGAAGTTTTAATCAAAAGCTTGCAAAAGGAGCAAATGCAGAATGAGTATGCATATGAAAAAAAAAAAACGCCAAGCACGTATACGTCACCAGATTAAGGGATATCAGGTACTGATATCTCTTAGTCGCGGCTCGATAGCGCTACAGAAGAACAGGTTATGCACGAAACACCCGATTTTGTGATATTGTTGATTGTCGTTGATCGTCGCTGAATGTCGTTGACTGGCGTTGTATCGCCATATTGTTTCGGGATTGTTGAAGCCGCCTCTATCGCGAAAGCTGGCACTTCGTGCATAAGCTGTCGTTCAGTAGCGCTATCAAGCCGCGAAGTAGAATACCTTGATGTCCCTTAATCTGGCTGCCTAAATAGGCTTTTTTTCTATATGCATACTCATTCTGCGGTTGCTCGATTCTTAATCTTTTTTTTGTAACTTGTGCGTGTGTATATCTTTTTAAGCTTTTGATGAAAACTTCACTTGCTAGCAACGCATCGTCCGGTGACTTATGTGCATGTGTGTTGTGGTTTGTTCGCGATTTTTCAACTTTCTTAAACTGCGCGAGAAGACGAAGACACAGGTAAGAAAACATACAGAGCACAAGTGCGCTCGTGGTTTACCAGCAGTGAACCAACTAGCCTGCCAGAACGTAGCGCTTTTTCAAACATGAAACTGCACCTACGCGCCTAGTTTAACATCCAAATGGTTCCATTTTTAAGGCTGTTTGACATACATGGAAAACAAGATAGCACGATTAGCACAAAGAATGGCCGCTTGGCAGCATACGGTAATTTCTTATTTTTTAATAAGATGCCAACTTAAAAGGGCATAGACACCAAAATCGAAATGAAACCTCATATTAAACTGACTATAGCATATATTATTGCGTGCAAGCAAGGAATGGTGTGACGAATTTCCTTAGCGAACCAAGTCTAGAAGGCTAAATAGCTGGAACTTTGGGCGCCAAGTTTAGACTGCATGTCTGGCTCCTTTTCCACTCTTCTAGGCTTCAAGATGGCATCCTCCCTCCTAACGTTTCCTTGCTCTTTTTGTGCCGCGACGCAGGTTTTATACCTTTCAACGACAATTTTGGAATCTTCATCCAAACATTTTGGCGTATATCCATTTGTAAATATACCAGGTGGAGGACTAACATAAAATCGCAATTGTATGAAAAAGCACACATTCCAGAAAAAAAATGTTTTGCTGTCCCGTAATCGAGACATGATGTGAACATGAAATTGATACCGATTAAGCAAACTGGCTGGCATTTTGGCAGACTAGCCTAAATCATATGAATGTGCACCAGAGCACACCACGCCGAACAATACAACATGACGCTGTTAGAATGTAATTGAACAGGCGAGTGCTCAGAACTGCTGCAGCACAAATGTACAAGCAGTGAAGCCTAAACAGAGTCAAGTCGTGTGTGGCGCTGCGATCGTTAGTCTGCAATGGGTCGTCGCTGAGGAGTTGCGCGCGGCTCCACCAAAGTGGTGCGGAGGTAGAATGCCCGATTCCCACTACAAAGGCCTGGGCTCGAATCGCAGCTGCAGATGGTGGGTTCTTATTTTTATTAAAATCTTTTATAGCTGTATTGTTTTCCTTTCTTTCGTAATACTGGCTTCAGTTGCTACGTATTGCTGCAAAATCTGACGTGAAATGGTAAGTCTCAATTCAAGGCCCGTATTCGTAAAAATCTCCAAGGCCATACACTACGTTTTTGCTGAATGTCGCGTGGTGTCGCTGCAAAGAATTACGCAAACTACCATTTTTTTTAATTTATTGTAATAGCAATAATATGGACACTCTCGGCTGCTTTTCAACATCGGCGTCGCAGTCATGCGCCGTACATATATATATATATATATATATATATATATATATATATATATATATATATATATATATATATATATATATATATATATATATATATATGAACAAGAAAGACAATACGACTTTCGTTGGTTTGGCACTGTATATTCTTACTAACGTTTCGTCTGGTGGACCAGACTTTGTCAAAGTAACAAGTACATCGTGGTAGGTTTCCTTATAAACACGCTTAAATGAGATATTTTCGTGCAAGTCATCGATAGCAAGAATGACAAAATAAAATAGCAGTCACACACAGTCGACATAGATTCATGCGCGCACATTTGGTACTCGTGGCAGTGAAGTCAGGTTACACACAGTAAGATAGATTGCACGCGCAGGTGATATGGCATTACACACTAGTGATGAGGCAGTATTATTAGATTGCACAGCACGTGGAGTCAAAAAAGGGGGGGGATGACGTCAGATCTACGCTTTACCTAATTTTTTTCGTAGTAACGTAATCACATGCCAGCATTATACTGCAAACAGTTTGAGAAAGCAAACAGAAAGTCGGCACGCAGCACTAAGATAAATTTTCTTGCTCTTTAGCTTCCCTCAAGTACCCTTCAAACACGTTAAGGTTAATGCGAGAACACACACACACACAAAAAAAAACTATCGGAACTGCACAGCATAGTCACTGAAAACGATACACACAACCCAGTACGTCAACACGTGGTCTGGTACGAAATTGTGGATTATAATGGGTGATTACCAACGTAACCGTAGAGGAAACACGAACGATATGAGACACAAAGCTACCTATCCCAAGGAATACCAGGTTATGATTAATGGTGCTTAGTGGGAACGCTCGTTAGTGTGCCTGGGCTTTCATTAATACCAGATGAGACGGTGTTAAACTTATAGATTAGGTAAGACTCGCGGGGTTCACGATCGTGATGAGAACGAAAGCCTGACTCAAGTATAGTGGCCCGAATATTTCCAAAAGAATGTCCAGGGAAGCGAATGTGTTTTGATAATGGTAGGCTAGGAAGCTTATTGGCATGTGATCTATGGTTATTAAAGCGGAATCGAAATGAAGTTTCTTTTTGACCAATGTACTGCTTTTTGCAGACGGTACATTCAAGCATGTAAATAACGTTAGAACTATCGCAATTAAACGAACCTCGAATGTTAAGGGTAAAGTCTGAAAACGTGCTAATGGCTTTCTGTGTTGTTTGCATATGTACGCACACCTTGCAACGTGCTTTGTTACAAGGTGCACACCCAGTTATTCTGTGCTCATTTACTTTTGATGACGTTAATAAATCTCGGAGATTCTTAGACCGTTGGTATACCACGCGAGGTGGTTCAGGAAAAACACTCTTTAGATGTTCACTTTGAGCAAGGATATTATAGTGGCGTTTTATTATGGAATGTACCTTTGGTGCTGAGGCTGAGTGCGTTAGTACAAGATTGGTGCTATTCTGGTTTTCGGGCGAACGTTTCCCGCTCAGAATTTCCGCTCTATTTAATTTATCTGCTCGACCTATTGCGTCATCGATTAAAGCCAATGGATATTGCCGTTTCGTAAGGGACGTTTTAAGTTGTTCGCAATTAGCCATGAAATCTTCGCGGTTGGAGCACAATCGTTTAAAGCGGTGGGCCTGACTATAAGGAATGGCGGTCTTGCAATGTCGTACATGACTGCTCTGGAAATGTAGAAGCGCGCTTTTATCGGTAGGTTTGCGGTATAGTTTAGTCAGCAGTTTTCCTTGGCATAGCGACACAGTGCCGTCTAGAAAGTTTACCGAAAGCGACGAGTAATTATGCGACAGTTTGATTGAAGGATGGAACTTATTAAACGAGTCCATAAACTTCAAAAGGTTTTCCTCCCCGTCGGTCCAAATAAAGAAGATATCATCAATGAATCGCTTATAAAAGAAAGGCTGTAGGTTCAGTGCTGGATAAGAAATCATTTTCCAAAATACCCATAAAGATATTAGCATAATTCGGGCCTATTCGAGTTCCCATTGAAGTACCACTGACCTGAACGTAATGGCTATTATTGAATTCGAAGTTATTAAGTTCAAGAATAAGCTTCAGCAGCGATCCCAAGGTTTCTTTATCTACAGGTATTGCGAAACGACAATCTTCATACGCTTTAAGGACTGCTGAAATCCCATCGGCATGCGGTATGTTAGTGTAAAGCGAGGCGACGTCGAGAGTTACAAGGATTGAATTATGTGGAATGGTAAGGTTTAATATATCTTGAAGAAAACTATTGGTATCGTTTACGAATGACGGAAATGTTGAAGGAATTTGGTTGATCAGGGAGTCTACATAGCGTGAAAGGTTTTCCGTTGTAGTATTCACGCCGGAAATGATCGGGCGGCCTGGGTTACCTTGTTTGTGAATCTTTGGTAGCAAGTAAAACGATAGTTTACTTGCTACCAAAGATTCACAAAGAAGGTAACCGATAGGTTCCGATAGTTTTTTTTTGTGTGTGTGTGTTCTCGCATTAACCTTAACGTGTTTGAAGGGTACTTGAGGGAATCTAAAGAGCAAGAAAATTTATCTTAGTGCTGCGTGCCGACTTTCTGTTTGCTTTCTCAAACTGTTTGCAGTATAATGCTGGCATGTGATTACGTTACTACGAAAAAATTAGGTAAAGCGTAGATCTGACGTCATCCCCCCCCTTTTTTGACTCCACGTGCTGTGCAATCTAATAATACTGCCTCATCACTAGTGTGTAATGCCATATCACCTGCGCGTGCAATCTATCTTACTGTGTGTAACCTGACTTCACTGCCACGAGTACCAAATGTGCGCGCATGAATCTATGTCGACTGTGTGTGACTGCTATTTTATTTTGTCATTCTTGCTATCGATGACTTGCACGAAAATATCTCATTTAAGCGTGTTTATAAGGAAACCTACCACGATGTACTTGTTACTTTGACAAAGTCTGGTCCACCAGACGAAACGTTAGTAAGAATATACAGTGCCAAACCAACGAAAGTGTATTTTCTTTCTTGTTCATAATTCTATCGGGGTCCGCGTGATTCTTTTCGCACTACTATATATATATATATATATATATATATATATATATATATATATATATATATATATATATATATATATATATATATATATATAAAAGCCACGAGAAAAATAATTCAGAAAAAAACAACTTCCCCATCTCCCGCTAAAGGGAACCATGTGTGGATGCGAAGCAGCGGTGAGATAATCAGATTGAGCGGGAGGAACGTTGCCGCTCTCATTTCACAGCAGCGGTCCCGGCGCTCATCGCGGCGCTGCACAGTAGAAAGAATGAGCGCGCTCCTTTATTTTCATACCGCGGAACTACCATGGCGCCCCCCAGCGGAGTATGCAGCTGTCACACCACCTGTCGTGCGCGCCGCTCCGTAGAGGATTCCTAGAGGACAGGACGGGGGGGGACCGTAGGAGAGGAGAGAGAGGGGACGTGCATGCGCTCTGGGGGGTGTGGGACGCGGGAGCCGCTCCGTAGAGTAGAGCATTTCTAGAGTAGAGAATGGAGTGAGCGTAGGAGAGGATAGGGGAGGGGACGCGCATGCGCTGTAGGGGGTGTGTCACGCGGGGGGCCGCTCCGTAGAGTACAGGATTCCTTGAGTAGAGAAAGGGGTGAGCGCAGGAGAAGAGGGGGGAGCGGACGCGCATGCGCTGTGGTGGTGTGGGACGCGGAAGGAGGGACGGACTAAGCCCCCTCCAAACACATGCAAGCAATATCAAGGAAAGGGGTCAACCTGGGCGACAGACAGCAAATGCCTAGCCATTGCTAAGCAGACTCTCTGTGGTCTCAGCCATGACTCTGATGACTGTGATAGTGGTTGACGGCCTTCATATTACTACAGTGTTCTGGTTCGCATAATGGGTGCTTCCCTACTTCATGAAAGTGGCCGCACGCGGGCCGGCGGACGCGGGACGCGGGAGGGACGGACAGAGCCCCGAGCATAAGATGCTTCGCATCTAAAATATTTTCCGACGCGCGGAATCGAACGCGCGGCGCTAACCGCTAGGCCACAGAAGCGCACGTCCCTCCGCCTATTAACGGCGAGCTATTTATATACACCATTCACTGCTGGCGGTACGCTGATCTAGGGAGAATATCAGCATGTTCTCCGCCTTAACAGCAAACCAGCGAGATGGCGCAAAGTGCGCGCTCGGCGCCTTATTCGTTGCGATGCGTTGGCTTCCCTTGCACTTTGGCCTGCATGGCGTAGTCCGGGCGTGCGCGCGCTGATTTTTTTTTGGGGGGGGGGGGGGGTGGGTATGGGGGCAGTTTTACGTCGTGTGCTTTTGCCGGAAAGACTGCGTTTAGGTTACAGAGCGCACAAAGATCACTTCGCTCGCTGCAGAGGCCCCGTTTCCGAAAGAAGCGTGCTGTTCAAACACAGTGAAGTAACAACTGTGACACTTGTTAGTTCGCCCTCGTCATTTGTATACGTGTGCGTATGTTTCGTGCGTCCTTTGCGCTTGAGCTGTGCGCTCCAAGTTTCGATCTGTTTGTCTGCTTGCCGTTCTTCGCGTGAAATTCCAATTTTTTGCTATCGCATTCATTGCTTCGCCGTTGTGGCGTAACTGTGATTTTTAGATGCGAAGCATCTTATGCTGGGGGGCTATGTCCGTCTACTCTACAGAGCGGCTCCAGCGTCCCACAGCGCGTGCGCGTTCTCTCCCCCCCATTTCCTCTAGGAATCCTCTACTCTACGGAGCGGGTCCCGCTTCCCACACCCCCACAGCGCATACACGTCCCCTCCCCCTCTCTCTCCTCGCCTACGGTCCCCCCCCCGTCCTCTTTAGGAATCCTCTACGGAGCGGCGCGCACGACAGGTAGTGCGACAGCTGTATACTCCGCTGGGGGGCGCCACGGTAGTTCCGCGGTATGAAAATGACGGAGCGCGCGCGCTTCATTCTCTCTCCTGTGCAGCGCCGCGATGAGCGCCCGGACCGCTGCCGTGAAACGAGAGCGGCGACGTTCCTCCCGCTCAAGCTAATTATCTCCCCGCTGCTTCGCATCCACACATAGTTCCCTTTACCGGGAGATGGGGAATTTTTTGGTTGACACTTCTCGTTATGATTTGTTGTAATACCTAGCAACAGAAGCTACTTTTAAGAAACAACCCTATCGAAAAATCACAGCATATCCACGGAGTGAATGATGATGAGTGGGCGAAGCTCTGGAGGTTCATCGGTAAACAGTGAATCTTCCGTGAATTTTCGTCCAGTACATCATCAAAGACGTGACAAACTGTGTGTATATATACAAGAAATTTTAATTATTCGTAAATGGTTGCTAGACGTGGCTTCCGGTCCCCCCTTCATTATAACGGCTTGATGGTCGGTGAAGTGGAGGGATAGTGGTTCTTATATGGCTCCGTAGGGGATTCCTAGAGGGGAGAGAGGGGGGTGAGCGTAGAGGAGAGGGAGGAGTTGAGGACGCTCACCCGCTGTGGGGATGTGGAACGCGGATGCCGCTCCGTACAGTGGAGGATTGCTAGAGGAGAGAAAGGGGGTGAGCGTTGAAGAGGAGAGAGAGGTGGAGGGGACGCGCATGCTCTGGAGGGGTGTAGGACGCGGGAAGGAGGGATGGACTTAGCCCCCGCAAGCACATCCAATCAAGATCAAGGAATGGAGCGAACCTGGGCGACAGACACCACCTGCCTAGCCATTGCTAAGCTGCCCCTCTATGCTCTCGGCCATGACTCTAGTGACTGTAGTGGTGGTGGACGGCCTTATTGTACTACAGTGTTCTGCTTGACATAGATGGCCACACCGCCTGCGGGACGCTCTGCTCCCTCGGTGCACATGATGGGAACAAGAGGTGGTCTGGAACGCGCTTATTCTTCATGTTCATCAGCGTCATCGTCATCATTATCACGAGATACTGCCGGTTACGCCTGACGCGGGACAAGGTTAGACTAAGAGGAGCTTCGCCCCTAAAACATCACAGCATATCCACGGAGTGCATGATGATGAGTGGGCGAAGCTCTGGAGGTTCATCGGTAAACCGTGCATCTTCCGTGAATTTTCGTCCAGTACATCATGAAAGACGTGACAAACACTGTGTGTATATATACAAGAAATTTTAATTATTCGTAAATGGTAGCTAGACGTGGCTTCCGGTCCCCCCTTCATTATAACGGGTTTATGGTCGGTGAAGTGGAGGATAGGGGTTCTTATATGGCTCCGTAGAGGATTCCTAGCGGGGAGAGAGAGGGTGAGCGTAGAGGAGAGAGGAGGAGAGGACGCACATCCGGTGTGGGCATGGAGGAAGGAAAACTCAGGAGAGGCGCTATCGTATCCTAATGCATTGCGAAAAGTGTGGCGGAAGTGACGTCAAAGTTGTGGGGCAAACAAACCGGTATGGGGCAAACAAAACAGCAGACGCCCCGCGGCGTGCTCTCCGCACTGGTTCGCTTCTGCGCATAGATTTGTAGTCCCGACGTGAACTTAGCGCGTAATGTGTGGTTTGCATGCAGTAAAATGTTGCAATCACACGTTTACCAGGCTGTTCGTGCGTGGCAGGCCCGCGCGCTGCGTGCTGAAATTCTTCGAGGAGCGTTTTTGTGCGACAGTGCAGAAATTTGTACCGGTACGTGCGGTAATCGAAAACATTCAGCCCTTGCATCGTCGTATTCGAACTCACCTTACGCGTTCTGCTGGGCGTTAGGGCTTTCTTTCTATTCGGCGCAACGCCAACGTAGTATTTGACGAAACTTTACGTCGAAAAGAGGACACCGTTGTATTGTATAGGCGATCGTGGACATCAAATTTGTTATTCCAGTGCGCACACAACTAAGCACGCTGCACAATATACACCGCGCAGTCCGATAACAACAAAAGTTTATTGACCTGCCGTATGAACGACACAGCCTCTAAAAACGCAATACGATGCCTTCGGCGCACGTTATGTACGGCGTGTTAGACACCAAAAACAAATGTTCACGTGTGTTATGAGTTGACACAATGAGTAAGAACCAACAGAGCGCACATCCGAGAGCTTCGCATGCAAGTGCGACGCATTAGTGATCAGCAATGAAGCGAACGTACCTACACATGAAAAGTGACGACCGGTACTCTCCGAAGTGCTCGCGATTTGCACCAACAGCTGGGCATTGGGTAACTTTCCTAAACAAACACACAGAAGGAGCAGCAGGCGTGAATCGACTATGTCGCTTGCACAGCGAAAAAGAAAGGCTGCAAAAGTTCCGCGACTTGCCAACTCGCTCGATGCGGGCATGCTGGGCATGCGCTTGGAAACGGAGCCGACGGCGCGACGGAAATCGCGAAATGTTTAGCTGCTCATTCGCTAGGAGGCGATGCGGTTGTTGGCGATGTGGAGGCTTCACGAATGTGACGTCAGGGCCTCTCCTTAGTATTCCTTCCTCCATGGTTGTGGGGATGTGGAACGCGGAGGCCGCTCCGTAGAGTAGAGGATTTCTAGAGGAGAGAAAGGGGGTGAGCGTAGGAGAGGAGAGAGAGGGGACGCACGCGCCGCTCCGTACGTTAGAGGATTGCTAGAGGAGAGGAAGGGGGTGAGCGTTGGAGAGGAGAGAGAGGTGGAGGGGACGCGCATGCTCTGGAGGGGTGTAGGACGCGGGAAGGAGGGATGGACTAAGCCCCCGCAAGCACATCCAAGCAAGATCAAGGAATGGAGCCAACCTGGGCGACAGACACCACCTGCCTAGCCATTACTAAGCTGCCCCTCTATGCTCTCGGCCATGACTATAGTGACTGTAGTGGTGGTGGACGGCCTTATTGTACTACAGTGTTCTGCTTGACATAGATGGCCACACCGCCTGCGGGACGCTCTGCTTCCTCGGTGCACACGATGGGAACTAGAGGTGGTCTGGAACGCGCTTATTCTTCATGGTCATCAGCGTCATCGTCATCATTATCACGAGATGCTGCCGGTTACGCCTGACGCGGGACAAGGTTAGACTAAGAGGAGCTTCGCCCTAAAAATCAGCGTTTCCAGAGTATGCCAGTGCGTTTCGGCGCTCCGGGTGACACTTGAAATGCTCTACAGTTTGTCCCTGTGTACTAGAGCGCGCTGGGAGCCACTGGGACACAGTACAGCGTGGCCAGTGTCGCCCAGTGCGCTGAAATGCACTGGGACACACTGCACAGCGTGGCCCAGTGTCTTGCAGCGCGCTGGGAGGCACTAGTCACGCTGTACAGTGTCTGTCCGCAGTCTGGGAACACTGGCGGCACATTGGAAGAAATTGGGCGAGCTGGGTGAGCTATCTATAAGACTTCGATTTTCATCTCGAGACTTCGAGCGTAAAATTTACCGAATGTATTCAAAATTTTATTCTGTTCAGTGTACTACAAATATATAGGTTGAGTGTTAGGCGACGGATGTGCGTGTACGCTATAGCAACCATCTGTCGAGCGCGTGCACGTGCGCTTTCCCTGAAGTGTGATCGAGTGTCGTCAATGTTGCTTATAAACCGTATCGAAATAACTCATCGTTCGCAACACAGTTTGACAGTATTATTAGTCTGAGAATCAAGATCAACCTACTCCAGCAGTGAGTCGTTCCGGCTCGTACAAATATGACCTTGCTTGAGTCAGTTATGATCGAAACTACATTTTAACGGTTATTAGACTTCGTAATTGACTATCTATGATCTTCACAGCGACCGTGGCTCGCGAAGTACGGCCCTAAGTCTAATGGTCGTTTCAGATAGAGTGAACTACACTGTAAACGAAAATATACCCACGGGAGGTTTCGGGGGATGATGCTCCCACTCAACTCCGGTGGCCTCACTAAAACCGCAATGCTCCGGAGCATATACATTCATTTTCCATTGCTTTACTCCGGTGGGCGATGGATGGAGGAAAACGGGACGAATTTCCTGATTTTGCATCGGTGGATGCTCCGCAAATACTCCGGCGCATCGCTTATGCTCCGGTGGATGCTTCCCAAGTGCCCCGGCGCATCGCTCAGCGGCTCTCCCATTGGCTGCTGGAGGAGTGACGTAGACAGCCTCGCCGGGCGGCCGCTTCCCACAAACCAACATGGCTCAGGCCAAGCCACCCGAATCTAAGTGCAGCGAGGATTGTGCGAACCCTTCGGCCGCGATCGGGAAAAGGAAATATTTCTGTGTACCTTGTGGGCATCACAAGCGACTACAAGCGTCAATGAAGGTTGTCATCGACAGAAGGGGGGTTGTGGGAACCTTACTCGTGTGATGGTTCCGTGCAGCGAACGACACATTTTGATCTGGCGAGTGGCGAATGATCCGGCGGTCGCTGGTGCGGCGCAAAACTGGTGAGTGAGCTCTTCTTGAATTATTTGCCGACAAATGTAGATTTTCTGAGTCATCGGTAACCTACTTGGGTCACCGTATCGATGCCGAGGGATTGCATCCGCTGGAAAAAAATGTTGACGCTATAAGGCTAGCGCCGGCACCACGAAACGTCACCGAATTGCGGTCAATTCTGGGCATGAAACATTTTACAAGTTCTTGCCGAATCTTCCTACGTTGCTCGCACCGTTATATCGGCTCTTGGAGAAGGGAGCGAAATGGGTTTGGGGCAAGAAAGTAGAGCGGGCTTTCGAAAAGGCCAGGAACGTTCTCTGCGCCGCACCGGTTTTAACACATTTTGACCCAGAACGGGAGCTACTCTTGGAATGCGACGCTTCACCGCATGGCGTCGGGGTGGTGCTTTTCTATCGCATAAATGGCGAGAACAGTCCAATCGGGTTCAGATCTCGGACATTGACAGTAGCAGAAAGGAAATACTCCCAGATCGAACGCGAAGCCCTAGCGCTGGTGTACGGAGTTACTAGGTTCCGGGATTACCTTCTTGGACGTGAATTCACACTCTTCACTGATCACCGCCCCTTGCTAGGCTTCCTGGGGGCAGATCGCCAGACCCCTGCTATGGCCGCTGCCAGAATTCAAAGATGGGCTCTGTTGCTGGGAGCTTACAAGTATAAATTGCTGCTCAAACCTGGTAAACTAATGCTCAACTCCGATGCGCTAAGCCGTTTACCACAATGCTTGCAGGCACCGGAACCAGCAGTGGAAGAGTGGGGAGACATGGTTCTCCTAGAATCAGTTGAGCGCATACGAGGACACGGACAAAAGAAGGAGACATACACACACTGGCGCCAATGTGTGTATGTCTCCTTCTTTTGTCCGTGTCCTCGTATGCGCTCAACTGATTCTAGTATGACCAACCAACAAGCCCGCATCGCCACCTTCGTCGACATGGTTCTCGCCTTGGATGAATGGGACCATCCCGCAGTGTCATAGCAGGAGTTGAAAGCACTGACAGCAGCTGACGAGACGCTATCAACGGTTTGCCGGTATGTTATCGAGGGTTGGCCATCACCGCGGCCGGTAGGCAACGAGGCACTGGTCGAATACTACAAACAGCGACATGAATTGTCTGTAGAAGGAGAGCTGCTGCTCTGGGGCCATCGGGTGGCAATCCCCAAAGATGCTCGGGGAACGTTGTTAAAACTCTTACATGAGGCCCACCAGGCAGTTGCCACCATGAAGACAGTGGCTCGGTCTAGTTTTTGGTGGCCGGGGCTTGACCAAGCCATCCAGCGTGTAGGGGATGGATGTCGCAGCTGTGTACAAGCTTTACCCATGCCGCCGAGACAGGAACCTGTAAGCTGGCCCAAGACCAACGAGAAATGGTCTCGATTGCACATTGACTTCGCGGGCCCCGTTGATAACACCATGCTCCTAGTTGTTGACTCGCACAGCAAATGGATAGAAGCTATGCCGATGCGACAGGCCACCGCTAAGAACACTGTGGATGCCCTTAGGACGTTGTTTAGCAGATTCGGGCTGCCCCATACCGTGCTCTCAGATAACGGCACGCCATTTACCGCGTCAGAGTTTGGCCGCTTTATGGTGCGAAACGGTATCGCACACATTCGAACGCTGCCTTATCATCCACAAAGCAATGGATTGGGAGAGCGCGCCGTCAGAACAATAAAAGAAGGCCTAAAGAAAATGACTGGAGCGGAACTCGGGATCGCCCTGGCTAGAATTTTGTGCAAGTACCGTAACGCGCCGCAGTCTTCGGGGTTGTCTGCATCGGAAGTGCTTTAGGGATACAAGCTGCTGACGAGACTTGACATGTGTTTTCCACCCAGGAACCGTACAGAACATCGGCGGAAACCCATAGACGACACGACTTGGAGCTTCGCCCCGGGCGATACCGTCTACGTCCGCAACTACGGAGTCGGGGACAAGTGGACACCAGGAAAAGTCAAGACTACCACGGGGGCCCGGCTGGTGACTGTTCAGACGGATGAAGGTGTGGTCCGCAGACACACAGAACAAGTGCGCAAGCGTTCTGCCGACACACCCGGGACTCCACCTGCGGAACCACAGGAAGACCCGATGCCCACAGAGGAGAGGGCGCCGTATCCCAGTACCGCGTCGGACGGCGCAGAAGCCCCGCCCCAACTGCGGCGTTCCGCTCGTACGAAGAAGCCGGTAGAGCGCTATGGTTATTAAGGGAAAGGATTGCTATCACTGTGACGTCAGCCAAATCTGCATGCGGAAGCTGCCCCTGCGCCCTGTTCAATCTTTGATGTTTTCCTCCTGCCCCTTTCCTACATATTTCCGAGACGGGAATAAACCTACGGATTATGCTTGGAGACGCTGTCTGATTCACTTCAGGGTGCCCGGGGTTTCACCCGGTTCGGTTACAGTTATTCTTGCCAAAAAGTGCTAAAATTGGGTAATTTTGTGTTAATAACCAAGCAGGTGGTCAAGACTAGGTTAGCTTCGCAAGATGGCAGCAAAAATCAGCGGAAATTCCGAAAAGGCGTTGTTTGGGCCACGTGTTTTTATTTCCTAATATGGATAACTTCGGCAATTTTTAACACACAGCTGTAATATCTGCATCGTTGATTGACCCTCTGTAGATATGCATTAATAGAAAACATCAAAGTTGTGGGTTCATTGGATAAAAAGTTATTAATTTTTATACGTAAACCTAAGTGGTGAAAATATATTTTATGTCTGGTCAGTATACATAAACGGTAATATTTGTGCGCTTTCCACATTAATAAACGCCAGCTCGAGGCCTCTCATTGCTTATAAATTTTTTTTAATTGATCATGTAAACTGAATTAATAAAACAGGAATAGCTGATATCAGCGTTCATTCTTTATAAATTTAGCGAATCCAGCTAGGAAAATGTGTTTAGCACAGACTTTTAGAATGCATCAACGTACTCATTTTGGTGAAAAAGTTATTTCGATTGTGTAAGTGGTTCTGAGATATTAATCTAGAAGTATAATGCCCGTTCGGGGGGACGTGGTGCTTTCATGACAAGAAAAAGAGGGGGGAAAGAGGCTGACGAGACAAGTGACGAGGAATGCGAAAGGAAGGTAGGGGTTGCTTGGCAGAACGGGTTGTGGGGCGCTCGACATCTCTGTGGATGGGGGGGTTGGTGAACGCTTATTTCTGCAACCCATTTGAGAGCATCGCTCAGCGTCGTTGGACGGAGGGGACATGGTAGTGAAACAAAAAAAAAGGAAAGAGGGCACCTTCCTGAGAAACTGGCAGTCTTTTCTGTGTTGTTGATGGGAGAGAGAACTATCGCGCTGCTGCATTTCTTTTTCTGTGTTCAGTCCTGTTGCCGTGGCCGTGTATGCAGTCTTTTCTTTTTTTTTCAGCAGGGGGGCGGGGAAGGGGAGAGTTGAAATTCCCCGACCAGACAGGCCAAACTGTCAGAATGTTCGCCTTCATGTTCTGTTTCTATCTGAGAATAAAACGCTTCTTTCTATCTCTATGACGAACAGTGTGCGAAGACAAGACATAGTTAAGACCTGGAGGATGCAATGACGCTGGCCTGTGAACAGAAGAAGGAAAAGAAAATTGCTCGAATCCTGGTGCACACGTCGTGACACCTCGGCGTGCATCACAATCCGTGGCGTCCTGCCGGACGGCTGGACGGACCTGTGCGTTGAGTAAACTGGTCGACCTCCCCTCATTTCTGTTAGTGTACTGTACTCATTATACCATTGGCATAGGTGGCGTAATGCTTGTACTTTTGATTGCTAATTTATTTCATCAAGGCTGTTCATTTGGAAACGACACATGCTCCTGGAGTAACTATTTTGAAAAATGTTCATTGCCATAATATTCACGACAGAGCGAGCGCTGCAAATAAAAACAAAATACAACGCTAACTTCTCTCGAAGACTTTTGCAAAGCAGAATGAAGGTGCGCTTTTCTTAAGAACCGGTCGCAAGCATACAAACTGCTAGTGCCTAATATGCTGGAAGTAACGTTGCTTGTTGGGCGAGTTGGAATAGGTCAATCATAATCTTAAAGGAGGAGCGCAGAGTGAGATCGAGGGTGCAAGATAAGAAGAAGACAGCTGTGGTGCCCTATTTGCATGATGTCTCGCACAGGCTTAAAAAAAATTGGAGAAGGCGCTGGGGTTCGTGTGGTTTTTTCGGCCCCTGAGAAGCTTTCTGGCCTGTGCAGTTCGACCTTTCGGATGAGAGAAAAAAGAGGCTGCACCACAGACCATAAGCGAAAGTTCATACCATGCGTTCAAGGCGTCTTGTACGTCATCCCTCTGACGTGTGGTAGAAAGTATGTGGGTCAGACGAGACGCTGTCTGAACGACAGACTCCGTGAGCACCATTACAGCGTCCATACTACAGTATCGGGGCACCTGGGCATCCATGTGCGGGACTGAGAGTGTAGCCCTATCTTTGAAAACACCGTGGTCCTTGCACGCAATCGGGACCAAAGGGTGAGGGAAATAATCGAGGCTGAGGAAATCAAACGGTCTGGGGACGCATGCGTAAGCATGCCTTCCTTGCACCTTTCTGACAAAGAGCTTTTGTTTTTGGCGAGTCATGGAAAGGGGGGGCGGTGTTAGTGCACGTGTGTGACGTATCGGCACTTCTCTTGATTTCTCCTTTTGATTTTTACTTCTTGGTTTTTCTTTTCTTGCTTTGCCTGTGTATATATACGTGCGTCCCAATCTAATAAACTTTATTTGGAAGAATGCGCTGTGTCCTTGTCCCCTCGCTCGTCTGTTGTCTGCTTTTTGCGCTGCCCTACATTAGGAAGTCGGACGTTGAGCACATACTAAAATGTGACTGTAATAATCGGCTATAATATTTTATAAAGTTAACAAGTTAATCAGGAGAGGTATGCCTGATACTGTCATTGAGAGTACCAAAAGTCACTCATTTTAGTGAAAAAAACACAGCATATCCACGGAGTGAATGACGATGAGTGGGCGAAGCTGCGGAGGTTCATCGGTAAACCGTGAATCTTCCGTGAATTATGCCCGGTACATCATCACCGACGTGAGATCGGGCGGGTTTATACTAAATGGTCGATGAGAGTTATGGTGACTGAAGCAATCATGGTTACACCGTGAAATCTTCAGTGGTTTCGCCCAGCAGTAATCAAAGCGATAGTGTGTGTGAAATTTTATTCAAACTTGAACGACCGGTCGTCGTCCATGGTCCGCCAAGCAGCACGATCCGGCAAGCGCACTCGTACGGCGGTCCGCGCAATCGGAGAGCAGCTGCACGGCCAACGCCATCTAGCGTACCTTCACCCAACCGCGATATTGTACGCATGTCTATAGGACAGCGCCCTCTCGGAAACGAGACGAGAACTGGAGATGACGGCACCATATCCACGGAGTGAATGATGATTAGTGGGCGAAGCTTCGGAGGTGCGTCGGTAAACCGGTAATCTTCCGCAAATTCTGCGCAGTACATCATCAACGACGTGAGATTGGGCGCATTTCTATGAAAGGGTCGATGAGAGTCATGGCGACTCGCAGCTCACTTCAATTTTACATGTACGTTGTGAATTTTTTTATTGTTTAATCACGCACAGGAGACATCTCACACAGGCACTACCTTGGAGGTCGAAATCCAGTGCCTACTGGCTATTCAGATTGCATGGACAACCGAGGACCGCCGAGGTGATGCCGCAAGGAGCTTCGCCCCTATATATATTCGGATGGATGGATGGATGGATGGATGGATGCTATGAGCGTCCCCTTTATAACGGGGCGGTGACATGTCTGCCACCAGGCTCGAAAAAAAAACTTTCTTTTTATGTTGGTCTAATGCCTTATCTACATTGATTAAATCTATGTTATTATAGCAAAGAAAAATATAAATTCATGGTCCATCTCTCTGCCTCTTAAGGCAGAATGACCTTATTTTTCCCCGTTCTTCATTTTTGTCCTTTATCTCTACTTTTCTGCCACCAATACTCTAACCGTCTCTTACTTATTTCAATCGCGGACGTGTTCAGCTTTCCATTGTTGTCCCTAAAACCCAAGGCTTCATGCAGACTCGTGCCCACACGTATATCTGGGTGGATATCGCAACATTCAATCAGTACATGTTCCATCGTTTCTTTAGTTCCCCCCACAGCATGTACATTGTTCTTCTTCGTTACAGAATCTCGCTTTATAGCTACGCGTTCTAAGGCAACCCGACCTTGCCTCAAACAGTAAAGCGCTTCCCCTTGAATTATCACAAAACCTCTCCCTCCTTATTTCGTTTTTTCCCTTTCGGTAGTCACCAAGAGCCGGCTTCTTTTCCATCGCTGTCATCCAATAAGCCCTCTCCGCCTCTCTGACTTTTCGCTTGATGCTCCTTCTTGCCATGTCGCCCACACTGCTAGCCATATATTTACTGGTGAGCCTCCTAGTTCTTTTTCTCCACTGTGTGTCGACGCTTTTATTGCGATAGCAATTATATGGACACTCGCGGCTGGGTTTCGCCGTCGGCGTCGCCGGTGTCCGCCGTCCTCGTCCGCCGCCGTCATTTGCCGTATATGTATATGTATATATATAACCGGCCCCGCCCGTCGTTCGTGAGCGTGAAAAGACGCGAGGGCGGGGGTCCCTCGAGCGACCTTCGATTTTACGAGCGGGGGGCGCGCGCGTTATCTCCCCTTCTCGGCGGCCGACAGCGGGGAGGGGGGGGGGGCGAGCTTCGATTTTACGAGCGCGGGCGCGGGCGCGCGCGTTATCTCCCCTTCTCGGCGGCCGACAGCGGGGGGGCCGGTGTACCCTTCTACGTGCTGCGCTCTCAACGCGAAGAGAATTCTCTTAAACAAGCGTTTTCTAGAGTTGCGTGAGATCGGATCTAAAAAGAGTTAGCTGCCAGCCTCACTTCGTATAACATTACAATTTTTTGCTATCGCATTCATTGCTTCACCCTTGCGGTGAAACTGTGACTTTTTTATACAAATCATGAAAACCTTCCCTGCCCATCTACTCTCCTTCATTTTCCTCAGCCTCTCTTCAAATCTAATTTTGCTCTCAGCTTCCCTCACTTCAAAACCTGTCCATCCCATATCACCCTTTACAGCCTCATTTGTCGTCTTCCCGTGAGCGCCCAACGCGAGGCGTCCCACAGTCCTTTGATTTACATCCATTCCTGATTGCACCTCTGACTTCATGCACACCACTGAGTTCCCAAATGTAAGCCCCGGAACCATCACACCCTTCCACAGCCCTCGAAGCACCTCGTACCTATTGTATCCCCATAACGCTCTGTGCTTCATGATTGCAGCATTCCTCTTTCCCTTTGTTACCGATGCTTTCTCTTGTACCTCCATATATCTATCCCCCCTCATTTATCCACACTCCGAGGTACTTGTACTCGCTTACCCTCGGTATTTCTTGGCCCTGTATTAAGACTGCATGGTCTTCGTGATCATTGAATACCATCAATCCACATTTTGTTGCACTAAAACCTAGTCCTAGAGCCTTGCCCTCCCTTCCGCATATATCTGCCAGCCGCTGTATATCATTTTGACTGTCCGCAAATAAGAGAATATCGTCAGCATAAAATAGACCTGGAAGCTTCCGCTCAACCATCGCGCCTGCCTGTTTGTGTAAGCGGAATTTCCAAGGACTAAACGAGAGGTGGCGTGGAGGTGGCTACCTACTACATACATCGAGGACGCACGACCCACGGCTTAAGGAGCTTCGCCCCTAAAATGCTATTCAATGTGTCAGCAGAAGTAGAGGTATCTATTTAGAAATATATGGAAAGCTTTCGCCAGTTTTGATCTTTGTCCGCGGGACGGAGGTGTGTTTTTATCATGGAGCGGCTGGCTGACACCGGAGTACATGGGATCTGCTTCTTGATTTTGAGCGCTCGTACTGTTTGTTTTTTTTTTTTTGTGGTCCGTTTTAGAACCTGGGTGTTCTCATGGACTGGAAGGCTGTATGTGATTTAATGAGTACCCATGGCTTGAGTGTCCTCAGTTTTCGTGCCTCAGGCATGATTAGCAGTTCTCGTGTATCATGTTTTTGCTAAATTACGCAGGAAACAATCAGCTGAACCCTTGCGTCGTCAATGAATCTGATGGATGGTCCTTCGGAGATGGTGAACAGTTGTTCCCGGCGGCTACGCTTCCTTCGTTCGTTGTGCATCGTTTTGCAGCATTCTGGCCTTCATTTGAACGCGCTGCGCATAAAACTTGAGTGCTGCTGATTTCTCGTGATCTGTCCTCTTGTGTTCTTTGATGGTGGCTTTTTTGCCTATTGCTTTCTTCTTGTTGTGGGGTCATCAGCCACAAACTGAAGCATATTTTGAATAAATAAAGCAATGGAAACTTAAGTGTTCTCTTGCATTTTATCTGCGAAAGCTCTGACACGATCAGCATAGAATAAATAAACTAACAGCGGAGCAAAGAATTAAAAAAATACTCGTGATCCATTGCACTGAAATTGCGTCCGGACGAAGTAAGCACATTCGTAAAATACTCTAGAGGTGCCACCTGAAAACTCCGGATAGCTGGAATGAAAAAACAGCGAAAAATACTCCGGATAAGAGCTTATAAAAAGGCATTTATAACGATGAACCATTGGCCACAGTAGTCACGATGATTGCACATGAAGGAACAAAAAATGATAGCGATTGTTATATAATGAAAACGTTAGGCACGTTTCGTTAAAAATATAGCAAAAATGCTTACATCAGGGCATCACAGAAGGACACAACACTTTTCCCACGCTCTCATTGACGCCGGCCGACGCACTGTTGAATTTATGGATTAAAAAAGATTCTCTAATTTCGCGATCATGGTACGATTTGAAGCCTGATTGTAACAGCGTCACCATGATCTTGTCAAACAAATGACCTCGCAGATGAACATGTTTAGACAATGGGAGATGTGGCAAACTGTTAACGTGTGCTCTGTGACTGTTGAAACGGATACGAAATGATGTTTCGGTTTGACCAATGTATTGCATGTGACACACTGAGCATTCAAGTAAGTGGATGACGTTGGTGCTGTCGCAGCTGAAGTCAACGTTGATCTTAAGGGAAAAATTAGATGCCGTGCTTTTAGCAGTTGTCGCACTGGTCAAGTGCGCACAAAATTTACATCGTGGTTTGTTACAGGGATGACAACCAACAGGAGCAACAAGTTTAGTCTTAAAAGAAGTCTCAATATCGCGCAAGTTCCTTGATCCCCAAAAAACTACTCGTGGTGATGCCGTGAAAATGTGCTTAAGCCGATCGCTCTGTGTCAATAAGTTGTAATGATTTCTGAGAATGCGTGACACGTTAGGAATAGATGCAGAGTGCGTTAAAATCAGGTTAGTTCGTGAGGTCGGCGCCAGTCGCTTGTCATTACTGATGATATCTTTACGATCGAGATAATTGGCCCGCCGGAGAGCGTCGTCAATTATACGTGAAGGATATTGTTGATCGGTTAGTGCTTTGCGGAGCTGGTCACAGTTGCGAGCGAATTCCCTGTCGTCCGAACAAATTTTTTTTAAAACGGATAGCTTGGCTATAGGGGATACTTGTTTTACAATGTTTGACATGGCTGCTTTTAAAATGGAGATATCGCTGTCGGTCAGTGGGCTTCCTGCAAAGGTTCGTCATTAGTTTACCATTGCACAAAGATACAGTGACGTCAAGGAAGTTTATGCTGACCTATGAATAAGAGTGGCAAAAGGAAATTGATTGTTCTGCGTCATTAAAATCAGCAATGAAAAAAGTAATGCAGCTTCACCGTGGTGCCAAATTATGAAAATGTCCTCGATGAAGCGTTTGTAATAGAGTCGGTTAAGATTACCTTGGCGAGGACATTATTTTCTAACATGCCCATGAAGATGTTCGCATTAATTGGACCTATTTTCGTGCTCATCGAGGTGCCGCTGGTTTGAATGTAATGTTCACCGTTAAATTCAAAGTTGTTAAGTTCGAGTATCAGCGCTAAAATAATGCCTAAGGTGGAACCGTCAATAGGTTTGTCATCTACCGAGTCGTTATATTCATGGATTACAGACCGAATCTCGTCCGCACGGGGAATGTTCGTGTACAACGACGCCATGTCTAGTGTGACCAAAAGAGCATCAGTTGGAACAGGTATGTCAACTATATCCCACAGAAAGTGGTTAGTGTCCTTGATATATGAAGAAACGTTAGGAGGAATATAACTGATTAGGCTGTCTACATAGCGAGACAGGCTCTCAGTAATGGTTCCTATTCCTGAAACTATTGGTCGCCCTGGATTGTTCTGTTTATGAATTTTAGGCAGCAGATTAAATCTTCCAGCTACCGTACTCAGGGGGGACTAATGATTTAAGCGCAGATGCTGGAATTTTCTTTTCTTTTACTAGGTCTTATAAAGTTTCTTTTACTTTGGCCTTGAATTCCTCGGTCGGGTCGTAACTCAGATGCCTGTAAAATGCGTGGTCATTCAATTGCCTGTAGGCCTCACGAATGTAATCACTTTTATCCATCACAACAACTGCGCCACCATTATCAGCCGGTTTAATGACGATGTCACGGCTAGCCAAGGCTTTGATTGCTTTCCTTTCTTGGGTGCTTAGGTTTCGGTGGGATGGCTATTGGCTTTTCTAGGCTTCGAGTACATCTGGCTGCACTGCTCGGATATAGATAACGAGACATTTATCCCTTTGTGAGGGAGGAGTCCAGTGCTTAGTAGAAAAAAAAACGTTGTTTAGTTAGATGCAGGCCGATCGTGGAAGTATTCACGCAAACGCATGCTTCTTTGAAAATTGTGTAAGTCACTGATTAGCTGGAATTCGTTATATCCGCCAGTGGCAGGGCGAGTGCGCTTTTCAATGACTTTCCCAACTTCAGAAAATGGGCAGAGGCGTAACCAAAGGGTGTCTTACCCCGGCTAGATGGTAGTCAGTCGGTCCCTTTGGTAGGATCGGACCGCTTGTGTCTGAACTGGTATATTGGTTGAGAAGAGATGGCACAGCGAGCCGGAGAAGCTGCTGGTGACCTGGCTGTTGCCTTGCTATTCACTGGATTGTTCGTCACATCATTACAAGTCACTGCTATGTCTGTCGTCGTCGTCCTCCTTGCCGATGTCTTGTTTCTCGTTGCTGGGTTGGCCGATGCGTTGGGTGAAGGTACATCACTTGGCGATGTCTGTTTTGTCGGTATCAACTTAGCCATTGCCTCACTCGTCGATGCCTTGTTCTCAGACGCTTTGCTTGTCGATGGCTGGCTTGTCATTGCTTTGCTTGTAGCTACCCTTCTCGCTGATGTGTTGCTTGCCGTTGCTTTCACCTGTACTACATTTTCCTAGACGACCATGAACCTTCAGACGTTGCTGCTGTCGTTTAAGTCAACAAAATGACAAGAGGTCGAAGATTGTTTGCTCTGCGTGCAATGCTCATGTTCATGCCGTGCCATGCTTTCAAAATTTCCCCTACTGGTGCGGTTCTGTCAAAGGCCCATAGGGAAGTATATTCCCACCCTAATAATTTTAATTTAGTGTTGTATAAAAAACTTTGGACGTTGCCTTGTGTTCTTTAGATAATAAAAAAATGCGTCATATCCCGCTAAAGAGAATGATGTGTGGATGCGAAGCAGCGGGGAGATGGTTAGCTTTAGCCGGAGATTGTGTCATTTTATTGTGTTTTGAAAACGATGGCCTTGTGGTCGGTGAAGTGTAGCGTGAAGGGTTGCTTTTCCAGAGTTTTCATTGTGAAGTTTGCGAAGATACCCTAATGGTGGTCGGTTTTTTATGGTCGTAGGAAATGCATAGCAACCAGTACACGTCTAGCATGTGGTGGACCAGCCAATCTGAATTCAATAGTCTATTCCGCGCCAAATTTACGACCACACAAGAGAATAAAACACATAGACAGGTTCTGAATGTCTATGTGTTTTCTTCTCTTGTGTGGTCGTAAATTTGGCGCGGAATTGACTATTGAATTCAGATATGCACCAACTAGCCCAACAGCGAGTTCTACTACACCAGCCAATCGTTCGTCGTTATATCCCCGTTGAAATGACCCGCAAGTACGAAGGGCGTGTCTGTATGTCTGTGTGTACCGTGCCATTCGACGGTCCCTCTGGAGATGTTGGGTGCGAGATACATTGCCATGATTATGATGTTGTTGTCGTTGTCAAAGTAGAGTCTAACGGCCGAGTGCTCTCCGTTGTGTCCTTGGCCGCCAGGTTGTAGATCGAAGGCTTTTGCGTATAGATGGCGTTTGACGTACATGGCGACACCACCGGCAGGAAGTTATGCCTCTTCAGTACACACGATCGCTTCGTAGCCGTTGATCGTCGGTCTTGCGGCATTCCACGTTTCTTTGAGACAGAGCACGTCCGCTTTGGTTAGGACGCGATGACGTTCGATATCTCTGGCGTGTGCGTTGAGGGAGCGGCTCTTTAGCCCTGCTATAGTGAACTCCGTTTCGGGGTCGACGTCTTCTCGGAAAGCGCGGAGGTAACGCTGAGTGACGATGTGGAGACGATGGTCGTCGAGGCGTTTGAATTCGGCGATCAGGTTCTTGTCCACGTTGTCATTCTTGTGGTAGAAGCGATGGTCACCGGCAGCCTTAGTCAGGTAGAGGTTCTGAATGTTGGTGCACGTGCTTAAGGCAACGTAGACGAGTTTCTGTAGGTGCGTCTTCGAGTATTCGTATACGATGGAAGAGTAGGTTCCTCCCTGGGACTTGTGTACGGTTATGGCGCTCGTCCGGACCAGGAGAATGAATGAATAGTACCTTTATTCAAGCAAAGGACGACTATTGGTCGCTGTTGGGGATGAGGTGGGAAATGAGAAAGGGGAATAAGGGTGATGAACAGCTTCATGTCACGCCTTCTCACGGGTCAGGCGACCTCTCCTACACCACTCTAAACAGGCCACTTTGACTACCGTATATTGCCAGAGCTTTCTGTGCTTCATGGTCGGACTTTATTAAAATTCCGTAGAGCGGTCATGTTGCCATGCAGCAGATTTTGAATGCGCCGTCTGCCTTTTGAGAAAGCTGCGCATGTTCAAATGAGGAGAGAATAGGGGGGGGACCGTAGGAGAGGAGAGAGAGGGGACGCGCATGGGCTGTGGGGGGGGGGGACGTGGGAAGAAGGGACGGACAAAGCCCCTGCAAGCACATGCAATCAACATCAAGGAATGGAGTCAACGGGACGCGGACGCCACTCCGTAGAATAGAGGATTCTTAGAGAAGAGAAATAGGGGAGCGTAGGAGAGCAGAGAGAGGGCGTGTGGGAGGCGGGAAGGAGGGACGGACAAAGCACCCGCAAGCCAGCTCATGGAATGGAGTCAACGAGACGCGGGCGCCGCTCCGTAGGGAAGAGGATTCTTAGGGGGAGAGAAAGGGGGGCGCGTAGATAAGGAGAGAGAGGGGGTGTGGGACGCGGGAAGGAGGGACAGACACAGGGCCCGGAAGCGCATGCAAGCAAGATCAAGGAATCGGAGTCAACGTGGGCGATAGACACCACTGGTAGTGCGTGTTATTCTTTCCTTGCACCCACCACTTGCCTAGCAATTGCTAAAGGGCCACTCTCTGCTCACGGCTGCGACTGTCGTGACTGTGGTGGTGGTTGACGGCCTTATATACTATAGTGTTCTGGTTCGCATAGTGGGTGCTTCCCTACTTCATGAGAAAGTGACCGGACGCGGGATGCCGGACGCGGGAAGGACGGACGCAGCCCCGAGCATAAGATGCTTCGCATCTAATAGCGTTTTCAAAGAATCTTGAATCAGTATTCACAATAAATACCTTATGGCCATTTAAGGGTTATGAGCACCCGCTCAGAGGTAGCCTTCTCTGCGATGTTCTAGCGCAAGGCGTGAAAGCGTCGCACTCACGGCCTGCACCACAGAGAACCTACAATGCGTGGTCGTGAGACACGGGAGACAATCTCCACTGCGGATGCAGAGGAAAATTTTCATTACATAATTTAGTAATTGCTGTTTATAAGTAAAACTTCGCCTGTGTTTATATTTTCCCAGTGCGCAGCCGACAGTGACTCATGTCGAAAGTGGGGGGGGGGGGGGAGGGGCATTGTCAGTTGGGGGGGGGGGGGGGTGCTAGCGCTAGGCAAATCTCAGCGTTGTCTAGAAGAACCTGAGTTGAAAAAAAAGCTAACTTCAGCAGGCATTCAATAAGAGCGCGATATTACCAGAAATGCCTCTAAGGTAACATTGTAACTACCACCAGTCATAATGTATTATGTGTCGTCGTCTTGCGTAATCAGCAATAGGGAGTTTTAGAATAGCGTACGTTAAGTTAGCCTTCTTCGTGGTCGCCCGCTATTTCCGTCACTTAACGGGGGGCCCAGAAGAGGTTAGCGTACCACGCATGCACAGTGGCGCGAAATGCCATCGCAAAGCTTTGCGTACGCTATTCTAAAACTGCCTAGTTATTCGCCTAGAACTCTAGCAAATTTTACGAGATCACTTACCATTATCGCTTAAGACTGAAGAAATCGTCCTCGGGATATCCATGAACGAACTTATATCAGTTTTCAACAATGTGTTCCTTTTCAATTAATTATGCTGAGTGCCTCTGCAGAGAGTTAAGCATGAGGCACCAGACGACTCTTTGAGTAAATAGTTCGCAAAAGGCTGCTTATGACTATTGTTTTCGCTGCAATACGTCACATCGAGTACAGCTTCACATTTGCACATCTGCTAAAGAGAAGCCAAGAAGGAGAAACAGAGTCTTTATGACGCACCTTGGCGACTGCAATCTCTGGCAGAACGGTGTATTGGCTGAAGGAGCTGACGCCCATGAAATGGTGTATGGTCTTATTTCGGCACGTAAACCGGGTCGTGCCATCGGGCATTACGCCATGACTCTGCGTGAAGCTGTAACGAAGATCAAAAGTTATGCACCTGCGAGTTCGCTTTGTCGCTTATCGACTTAAAGTATTGCAGATGTGCAGCCACTTCAGAAAGACAGCGCTACATAAATGCTCCGTCCCCAAAAAAATGGGGTGTATTAGGGAAGTGTCAGAAGCCTTCAATCGTTATTGGTGGGATTACTTTGGAGACATCTAGGCGCGAAGCAGAGGATCACATGAAACACTGCAGACAGGATCTTGCCTTCGTCTTTGTCCTTCACCTAGATATTTCCATAAGTACACTCTAAACTTGGTAAACCCTTTTATAGGGGCACATTTTGAAACCGTAGTAGGCGTATATTTTACAATGTACACTATGCGCTTGTAAACCGTATTGTCACGGGGCGAGAATATCCAAAAGGAAGAGTGAGTGAGTGAAACAACTTTATGCGGTCCACAATAGACGCGAGTAAACTCATCGTCACCTGGGTAGGCCCATTCGGGGACCACCAGGTTAAACCAAACGGCCCTCGTGCGGGCCCGCTGGATGGCCAGGATTTTAAGGGTCAGGTCCTGGGCGTTAATGAGCTTTTATTTCCTCTTGGGAGAAAATGAGAGCGGCAGAGGCGCCGCCTCACAGGGCATGCTCGGAGTCCACATGACCACCACACAGGGGGGCAGTCCAGGCTTGGGAACCATCCGGGTTATATTGTGTGCAGTGCCACAGGGCCCGGGTAGGAGCTTGTTTGTAGCAGTCTGAAAGTGACAGCTTGGGCCCTGCACAGCAAGGAGTGTGGCAGGGGCTGCACTGTTCTTGAGAGATAACGGTGCGAGAAAGGCTCGGGTGAACCAGGAGATGGCACGTTACCCGGCACACGATCAGTCAGACCTCGTGAAGTACAGTGCGCCTCTTCGTTCGGAGTGAGCGAGGCACATTCAATGGTTCCAAGTTGCACAGGAAACCAGGCCAATGAGTGCTTTTTGAGATATTTGTTTTTTTAATGATGTGTATGACCTCAGGAGCTACCATGTCAATCTGAAATGCCTTGACAAGAGCCTTGGAGTCTGAATAAAATGTGCCATGTACACTGTCCGTCAATGGAAGAGCAATGACAACCTGCTCTGCAGCGCTGGAACTAGATGTGCGGAAGGTATTGCAGCTGATGACTTTGGAATCACAGTCGACGACCACTGAAGAGAAGGCTACTTCTTGAGCGTATGAAGCTGCATCTACGAAAAAGGCTCGATCCTTGTCCAAGCGGGCACTGGCGAGCAGAGCTTTACCCTAGACTCGTCTTCACGCTTCGTTGAAGGTTGAATGCATCCAGTGTATCGAAATCTTGGACCGTACGTCGTTGGGAAGTTTCACAGCGTCAGTACCGACGATTGTGGGGTTGCGTCACAGCATGCCGAGTATGGCTGTACCCTCTGGGGTGCTGGACAGTCTGGCAAACTGAAAACTCTTGGGCTTCGACAATTTCTTCGAACATGTTGTGGCTTCCCAACATGAAAAGTTCTTCCATGGGCGTTCGAACGGGAATCGCAAGAGCCAGCTTGAAGAATTTTTTTTATTAGGGCATTGATCTTGCTGCGCTCTGACATGAACCAGTTGTGCATAACCGCTGAAGAAGCGAGGTGGCATAGCGCAAGTGCGTGAACAACCCGGATGAGATTGTTCTCCCTGATTCCACAGTGCCTGTTTGCGATTCTTCGAACCAGCCCGAGGGCGCTTTCGGTCTTTGAAGAAATGCCGAAGTGTTGAGGCTCGGGCTAGTTGGTCATCCATGAACTTAGCTTGTATTAGCGCGGCACAAATAGAAGAAACACGGCACAGACATAAAGAGAAAGGTAGGCGCTAAACTTCCAACTGTTTATTCATGCCCTTCACACCCATCTTATACATGCGCAAAAAACACAACTCATCGTACACGTGATCCTACTCCGAGGAACGTCATCTCTTTATCCGTCAAAGCAATTGATGGCGAGCTCACACACAAGTTACCCATTTCTGCTATAGCTTCGGCTTCCTTGATTTCACGTGTGAGCTGATTTCTAGAACGGCCGATAACGACACAGCCATACAAATCAGGGGAGCACCCACAACCTTTGCAGTGCGCTGCTAGGAACCCTCCCGCCGAAAGACTATTCCTTGCGTTGTAGCTGTGTTCGCGTAGTCTATCGTTCAGACACCGTTTAGTCTGCCCTATTCGCAATGCCCACGAACTATAGGTGGCGCGCTGTACGATTCAAGATGGCGCCCGATGGAGGGTCAATCCGTTTGTTAGCATAGGAACAGATAGGACGTGCGTACGTACGGCCCCGGTAAACATTCACCGGATGAAGTCATGAGCTGCACTGAAATGGATATGAGACCGAAATGCTTTCTCAAACCATAGAAGCTCGCCACCTAATTATTTGCCGCGGTGTGAAAGGTTATATTTCAGCTCCGTTACCGTGCATAAGCGATGCTGTGCGAAATCCTGTGCGTGCTGCAGAAAAATTCATTAACTAGAATTGACGTATGACCTGAACGGCACTCCGAGATACTTGTGTACCGAGCCTGCCTGACGGATTTGCCGCAGTGATAGGCCGCTAGCGAGTAGCGTCAGCGCTGCTGCACGGAACCGAATGTTTAACGTGGCGATGGTTCGCAAACATGCGCCGTCGTCATTACTTGCGCTGTCAGGAACGCGGAGTTGCTTCTTCAACGGAACACAAGCATTTAACATCCTATTTAGTAGCGCTTGTATCACAGCCATGCTCAGACTCAAGCCGTGCGCAATTCGCTGCACTCGGATGCCGCAGGTTCGATCAGCACGATCGAAACATATGAATATCGAAAAGAACACGCACGTATGCTTTTCGCAACGACGAATTCTTCGACGTTGCGAAAATGTGTCGAACAACTATGCCGATCGGAATGTACCGGTGAAGTACAGGAGAAGTGAGCCGATAGGCGTGGCCGTGACTGCACGTTTAATCGCTCTAACTATTTCGCTTCCCTGTTCCGAACTCGAGTGTTTTGGCGGAATGCGGCGCTCGATAATATCCACAATAATTGCGCTACGTGCATATGTACAAGAAAAACTATGTTTTTATTTTGATCTCGCTGAAGGATACTATGCATTAAATACAATCAAAGTGACTTACGAGCGTGAAAAAACATTAGCGCGCGAGGGGACGTGAAGTGCAACTCGCTCCTCGTGAGTTAGCAGCTGATCGTTCATCGTCGCTGTCACACTCCTTCTCTCTCTCACACACACACACACACACACACACTTTCACAGCCTTCTCCGTCCAGTGAAAAATCCTCGTCGTCAAGGTGGTTCCTCTTAACATCACTGCTGAAAGGAATCTGAGGAATTTCCTCCGCCGAACGACTTCGATTAGTCCTCGTTACAACGTTATCTGGGCGCGCAGAACCGGCAGAACTTCTTGCTCTCACACCGGTCCACAAACAAATCGCTTGCAGAGTGCTGCCATCTATCAACAAGAGTACAAAAACAAGCGGCGCAGCGCTGGCCAATTTGAGATTACTCAGTTATACATCGCTAGCTCGCGCGACTTCCCGCCTACAATGTTATAAATTCATGCACTACAAGAGCACTGACGAATGCTATATGCAAGTAAAACAAGGTGAGTTTCAACTGAGAAGGTCAGACGACAGCGTTTAACTAACCTACTTGGCTACACAAAACCTCGCAAAGCTGATATTTGTACGATTATTTGTTCGATGTGGGTCATCGTTGGACGCTCTAGTTGGCACGTATTTCACGAAAACTTCGCGTCTCGCGAGAACGAGTCAGATTTATCGTGTCACGGAGGGCCCGGTTTGTTCACTGAAGCAGGAAACATGCAAATTCGTAGTGTTTCTTTCTTGCTAACACAGCCGAACAAGTGCGCGACTGCGTAGGGCTGCCATGGTGTCGTCTACTGATCATCCATGAGAGGACGCTCCTAAATTCCGCTAGGGGCGCGACAGTCTATGGGCATTGCGAATATCTGCTACTTCACACAACTTGAAGAAAGTGGCCCAGCGGGCAAAAATACGAGTTGTGTTTTCGGCGCCCAAAAAGCTAGGGGAGCTTTGCAAGTTGACTTGCCCAAACAACGTCGCTCACTCAGTTTGTGATAAGAGACACCAGGTTAGATTTGATAATTGCGAGTGTTGTGTAGTGTATAAGTTCTCTTTATCATGCGGGAAGTACTATATAGGGCAGACTAAACGGTGTCTGAACGATAGACTACGCGAACACAGCTACAACGCAAGGAATAGACTTTCGGCGGGAGGGTTCCTAGCAGCGCACTGCAAAGGTTGTGGGTGCTCCCCTGATTTGTATGGCGGTGTCGTTATCGGCCGTTCTAGAAATCAGCTCACACGTGAAATCAAGGAAGCCGAATCTATTAGCAGAAATGGGTAACTTGTGTGTGAGCTCGCCATCAATTGCTTTGACGGATAAGGAGATGACGTTCCTCGGAGTAGGATCACGTGTACGATGAGTTGTGTTTTTGCGCATGTATAAGATGGGTGTGAAGGGCATGAATAAACAGTTGGAAGTTTAGCGCCTACCTTTCTCTTTATGTCTGTGCCGTGTTTCTTCTATTTGTGCCGCGCTAATACAAGCTAAGTTCATGAAGAAATGCGTTTGACGGTGAATTCATTGGCTCCGTTTGACTCTGTAAACTTTCCTATGACCCTGATTTGTTCACTCGGGCAACTGGGAAGCCATCACCGGCGAATAACGTAATGCGGCTCTCCGCTGCTGGCTTCCAGGACCGGTGAGAACCACCCCTGGGCCAGCGTAAAATCTCGGACACAACGGGCGAGCACCGTAAGCAGGTGAAGATGAGATAGCGCTCCATCACATCGATGGCCTCTTGCAAAGCCCCCTCGACCTGACCCTCACATCCGCTGAGGCACCAGATGGTGATGTCGTCCACGTAGATCATGTGGTCAATGTTCGGTATCTTGTTCAAGGCCCTCAACAGATTGATCATGCAGACACTGAACAGCGTCGGGCAGATCGTCGCTCCCAGAGATGTCCCCTTTGGCCGACGGGTAACTTTGTGTGTCAAAAACTCGTAAAGCTTTAGTCTTGTGGACTTCGATGAAAGGAAGGAGCGCACGAAATTGTAGGTCCGTTTGCCGACGTGAAACTCAGTCAAGCTCATCAGAATAGCCGCGTGCGATATGTTGTCAAAAACCTTTTCCAAATCCAAACACGCTTGACTTCAGCCGCGGTGAAGTCCTCATCCATAGATGGCGTGCGGTGCCCCTCATAGTCTGGAAACTGGGGTATCGCCTGTGGCCGCCAGCTACTCGTCTATCTCCGGCATCGCTTCTTCTGGAGTCGAGTCAGTGACTGAATCGACAGCTTTCGCCAAAGCTTTCTTCTGATTGAATGTAATTCTGTCATCATGCAGTAGGTGCTTGAGGAGCCTCCAGCTTTTACCGGTTTTTACCTGGCCCTCCACAAAGTCACACATCTTTTTCTGTTTGTAACCACCGTTTACCGATTTCCTTACCAAATGGCTTCGTTATAAACAGCATAGCGATGAATGAAATTCTGCTTATTGTGGGTAAACTAGTAATTAGCAAAGCGCCTGTTCAAGACGAGATTCCAGCGCGCTTTATAGAAGAGACGATTGATTTTATTGACGACGTGCTATGCAACCAATTTAACCACTCATTAGAAGCCGGTAAATAGTAATAATAATAATAATAATAATAATAATAATAATAATAATAATTGGTTTATTTCAGACACAGAGTGAGTCTTGGATGGCAAGGCTAAAGGCAGAACGTTGTCTGCCTGACTAAGGCCTTGTCACCCATGCCCATCAATACTCAAGATAGCCAAAGTCATCCCCACAAAGATACGGGTAAACAGGTCTGATCTTTCTTGCTACCGCCCCATATCTGTACACAGTGTCCTTAACAATAACATCGAAAAAATAAGTGCAAAATATAGGCTTTCCTTTCTTAGCAAATATTATACGTTATGTCCGCACCAACATGCCTTCCGGACAATGCGCTGTACAAGCACATCAGTGCTCATACTAAGCCAGATTTTAAATACTGCCTCTAAAGACTAAAAATTCGCCATAGCGGTTTTTCTGAACCTCAGAATAGCGTTGAAAACGGTACACCATGATATCTTACTTTAGAAATCACGGAAATATACTTTTCGGGACACCGTGTGTAATTTTTACCACAGTTATTTTTACGGACGACAACACATGACAATTATCAGTAACATTACTTCTTCTCTCCAGTCCATACGAACAGTTGTGCCGCAAGGTTTTGTGTTAGGTGTGTTAGTTTACTTGCTATACACAAAGGACTTGCCCCTAGAAATAACAGTTGCCGAGATGCTTATGTATGTTCACGACGCCGCTATAATTATTACCGGCCAAAATTTGCCAGACATAGATGAACAAATGAGTGGGAATGAAAGCATTGCCGCCGTCAACATGTTTCAAACACCAGCAAAGTTAGGTATTGGGCTAGTTGGCTTTTCATGATTAAAATACTGCGCTACAATTACTGGGACATAAAAAGTAAGAAAGGACACACGTTACGAAGTGTACACAAGCGCAAACTATCACGTGGATTTATTGAAAGAAAAGATGATTTATTGAAAGAACCCCCCACCCCCCCCCCCCCCCGCATTGTGAACAGATCTTTCCCTTTCCTGGAGTTCATTTCCTTCATGTTTTCCATCGCACCGCTTTCCGTCGTGTAGCTGATGGTCTTCAGTACTCCTTCTTTAGTGGCCAATTTTACCACTTTAAACGGACCCACAAGTTTTGTGTTCGGACCGCCATAACGTTTCCGCACCAGAACCATGTCACCTAGTGCTCTTGCGGGAATATTTGTGTTAAGACGTTTGTCAAAAGCTCTCTTCATCGCTTCCCTGTGCTTCTTTTGTTGTTCTGAGCATTTTTTCGTTTCCTTCAAGTGAAGCTTCTCTGATATGCCAAGTATGTCGTCCGCAGGTAAATAAGCAGGCTCCCCCCAAGGCGGCGTATTAAGGGCTGCATCCAAGAGTGTTTGTATGCGACCAGTTGTGGTGGAACACAGCTGCTTGAAGGCAACACTTCCACCCTCCTGGGAATCCTGAGTACATACTTATATATTGTTTTACATCTCGGATGACACGCTCTGCTAGTCCATTAGCTGATGGATGGTAAGGGGCTGTAAACTTCAGGGTAATGTTTCTTTCTTTTGCCCACCTTGCGAATGCCTGGCTCTTGAATGCGGGTCCATTATCGGATACAACACATTTCACTGATTTAAACATGTCTCTACTCAAGAGCGATATGACAGCAGCAGCATTTTCTTTTCATGGCTTGGCTGCTAGCATCCTTGAGCATTCATCAATGCTCACCAAAAAGGATTGCGTTTTCTTCACTCCGCTTTTTTTCTTCAGTTCGGTGAAGTCAACATGTACGGTTTCGAATGGGATATTGGAATGAGGTGGGAAAATCATGCTGTCTGTCTTCTGCTTGTATTTTGCTTTGTTCATTTAACATTGATGACAAGAGCTAACGTACTCGCTAATATATTTCTTCATGCCAGGCCACGTAAATCTTCTCATTTTGTTGTATGTTCGCCAGAAGCCGTCATGCCCTCCTGACTCTGGACTGTCGTGATAAAGGCCTAGAAGTCTTGTTCGGAGAGCGTCCGGTAGATGAAACCTTCCGTCTACATACATCAGCTCTTCTGTGCCTTCCCACATTTTAAGTGAGTTCACTCTCTCGTCGTTCTTAACGTTACTGGCAATGGGAAGTCGAGAAAAGGCATCAGCGTCTGACAAATCTTGTCCGCTTCTGTGTGCCACCTCAAAAGCAAACTGTTGAATTTCACTTATCTATCGAGCAACTCGGCCTTTAGGTTGAGAACCATTTAGCAAATGAGTAAGTGCCTGATGGTCCGTGAACAGCTTGAATTTCGTGCCTTCTAGGTACGATCGAAAATACCTAATTGCTAGCACACCAGCCAATTGCCTCCTTTTCAGTCATGCTGTAGTTTTGTTCCGACTGCGTGAAAGTATAGGAGTAATATCCAACCACGTGTCTTTCTCTTTCGCTTCCTCTTGTGGCTCTTTGTTGGTACAGTAGCGCACCTGCGCCGTAGTTCAAAGCATCCGTTGTAAGTTCAAATGGAAGAGGGTGAAGTCTGGTAGTGCGAGTACCGGGTCTGATGACATGGCTAATACCAAATCTTTATACGCCTTCTCGCATTCTTCAGTCCAGATGAACTCTGTGTCTTTACGGAGTAACTTGTTCAACGGCTTCGCTCGTGCTGCAAAATCTTTTATGTAACTCCTAAAATACCCTGCGAGGCCAAGAAAAACTCAGACTGCGTGCACATTTACACGTTCTACGGACCCTTCTTTCCTGCTCTATGTGAATCCGTCCAAAATGCGTCCGTGAAATGTAATCTTGTGTTTATAAAATTCACTTTTCTTAAAGTTCACTTTCAGTTTGGCGTCACGTAATGTCATCAAAACAGAAGGCAAGTGCTCAGCGTGTGATGTTTCATCCTTGGAGTAGACTATGATGTCGTCTACATACAAATTGCAGAATAATCCGAGGAATGGCTTGAGAACACTATTCATCATCTTTTGGAACCATGCCGTGCTGTTTTTCCATCCGAAAGGCAAACGATTGTATTCGTAAACGTCGAATGGTGTGACAAAGGCCGTGTACATCTTATATTTTTCCTCCAGCGGAATCTGCCAAAAGCATTTGCAGAGGTCTATACGAGAAAATATCTTGCAACCTCCGGTCTCTTCAATTATTTCGTCAATCTTTGGCATTGGAAAAGGAAATATGTCTGTTTGGTTATTTAAAATCCGGCACAATCGTAAAGATCCGTCTTCTTTCGGCGCCAATGTAATAGACGACGCGAACGTAGACACCGATGGCCGTATTATTCCAGCATCTAACATATTTTGGATTTCAGTTTTCAACCAGAGTTTTTTTGTTCACTGGACATGCTGTAAGGCTTTTTCCTGACCGGGGTAACATCTCTCAGCTTAAAGGGAACAGTAAATTTTGTTGTAGCCGGTGGATAGTTGCCTAGGCAGAGAAGTTCAGGAAATTTTTCACGAACGTGTTTTTCACACTTAACAAGGTGGTCCGCAACGTTCAAGGACGCGCACGTCTCTTGCGCCACAGTTACTTCATCGTTCCAATAAAGATTTAACTTCAGTGTCTTCATATCGGGTCTCGAAAGCAGGAATTTATAATCGCATCCCTTCACGACAAGGGCGTGGATATTAGCCTTCCGGCGTTGATAAGAAACATTTGCTTTCACCCATTCATCATATGTTTGTCTTGTGTCATCAAAACTATGTACCTAGACCGGTCTCCCTGTGATTATTTCGCCACTTTAACAAGGGCCTGATTTATTACAGATACTGATTGCACCACTGTCAACCAATGCATCAACATCATCACCATTGATATTGAGCTTAATATAAACGAGGTTCAGGGCGGTTAGAAAAACAGTCTCAATTTTTGTCAGCAGGTGGCACTGGACACCCTCTTTTATTAGTTTTTTGGTTCCGCTTCCTCTGAATGCGAAGCGGCTTGTTCTGCATCATTGCTGGTAGCAGACATCAGGTTGACGACTCGATTCCTGCTATGATGATTTTCGAGCTCGCGAGACCTCCATGGTGCCCTTTCGAAAGTCTGACCTGTCCGACGCACATTTTGTGGCGTAAAATCGGTGCATATGAAAGGGAAAATAGACAACCACCTGTTTGTAGCACAAAGCCACAAGGAAATGCACCTTGCGGGATTCCGCAGAACTCATTTGCAATACTTGTATCCATGTGCTTCGAGTTGTCGATGAATTCGCCCTCGCGCTACCAATTGCTAGCTTCCTGGTTAGCTCAATTGGTAGAGCGACCGCCCCGGAAAGGTGTCGGTGACGGGTTCGAACCCCGGACCAGGACGAATTTTTCGGCAACTAAGAAGCTTTTCTTTCTGAGAAATCCGGCTGGATTTCCTTGTGGCTTCGTGCTACAAACGGGTGGTTGTCTATTTTCCCTTTCATAACCCTTCCGCCACCTTGCGGGATTCCGCTGAACTCATTTGCAATCGGTGCATATGTTTCTGAAACATCCCAATAGCTCCTCGATGGTTTTAGGCTACTTTACTTGCACCTGCCTCTGCAGTTCCTTTGGTAAGCCGTGAACAAACAGTGGCACTACTGCGGACTCGGGTAATTCTACATTCGCCATGTGAAGAAGCCGCCTTTTCTTGTAAAAAATATTCTAGAGGCTTCCCTGAGGGATATTTATAAAAAATAGCTTGGTCCCACCTTTCAACCGGGTTTTCGTCAAAGGCTGCCTAAAAGCTCGCTCTCCACTGGTTCCACGTATCTGTCGTATGTGCGGCGTAGTGGATGTCGTACCACTTCTTTGCAAGTCCGCTGAGAAACTGACGCATGTTCCTGATGCGCTCGTAGGGGTTCATGCCAGGAGTTCTCCTCACACGCTAGTTCGTAGAATTGTATCGAAATCTCTGGGCTTGAACATTCTCCGTCGAGGATGTCTGGCTTTACTACCTGCTTGTGTTGTCGCTGTTGGGCTTGAATAACTGTTAGAATATTTTCCATGAGTTGCTGCTGTCGCTCGGCGTGTTGCTGCTGCAAGCGAATCATTTCTAGTAGGCCCGAGTCCATGTATGAGTCGGCTTTGCTCGGTGAAGTCCTTGTCTTCAGCTGCACCAGCGGCATCATGATATATTCATGAAGTTCGGAACACTTCCATTATATCTTCACTGATGCTTGACCATCAATCTCCTGCAGCGTCTTTCCAGCCTTCTGGGCGATGAACTCGCGAAGCTTGGGAGTCGTGATGCTTTCAGGCAAATAATACTGGATATCTTCATCCACTTCACAAGTTCAAAAACATGACTGACCGTTTCCGTCTCTCGGTACGCTCAGCGTTATCCACATAATGGAGGCTTCTATCCTGTCGACTGCGCCAATGTAACATTCTACGACAACCGTCCACAGACCCAAAGCACGATCTCTTTAATCTTCTTCTTTGTCTTCACCCCGTTCCCACCAAATCTGTCCATCGTCACATAGGCGCACTACAACACTGAACTATCGTCTGTTGCTATAAACTGCCGTTCTGGCGGTTCTTTTTCCTGACAGAAGTTAGGCATCAGCCACGCAGCCAGTAATCTGAGGGCTTATCGTTTTTATTGTCAAATGTGCGCAGTTTAATCAATAAACGCGACGCTCTAGCCCCTATTCTTGATTCATGTGCCACTGGCGTAATTGCATTGACGGAGACCTGGTTGACAGATGAAATCTTGAGCGAAAAATTGTTTTAGTGTGAGAAGAATTATGTTGTGTACCGTCACGACCGTGATCTAAAACCAGGTGGTGGCGTACTGATTGGCGTTGCCGACAATATAGTGTCTTGTAGGATTGCATTTACGAGGTCCTTAGAATTAGTATGCGTACGAGCTGTCTTTAACCAACAAAACCTATTGCTCTGTGCTTGTTATCGGCTGCCAAATGCGATGAACTTCATGACGTTCTTAATTTTCTTGTCTCGGAATTTCCCCACTCTTATTTGCTTCTTCTGGGTGATTTTCATTTTGCTAAAATAAATTGGGCTTCGCAATATCTCTCTGTTGTTGGGTCGTCCACTGAAAGCGAGTCTTTTATCAACTTGTGCTTAAATTTTAATCTTACATAACTTGTTTCCCGACCTACTAGAACTGGCGCTACTTCGTCAAATTCTCTTTACCTCGTGCTCGTCAACAACCCTAACTTAGTAAATTCATCAACTTGTTTACCTGGAATAAGCGATCACTGTCTTTTACATCTTTTGTAAAGGGCCACGTCACACGCCAAATATGCAATTCAAAATTCATCAGAGATTATGCGAGAGGTGATTACACAGCAAGTAATAAAGAGCTTGCACTGTTCATCGACGAGTAGATCCCAGAATTTTTCAGCCGCACCGTAGAAGATAATTGGAATTTGTTTAAAAGTGAGCGACGTCACTTGTTGCTAAAATATATTCCACTGCGCAGGCTTTCCGAAAAGAAACGTTCCCCTTGGTTTTCGACGCCACTAAAAAAAAAATCCACGCATATCCACGAAGTGAATGATGATGAGTGGGCGAAGCACGGCGATTGTTCGGTGACCGTGAATCTCCCGTGACATTGCCCACTCGCTCATGGAAATGAGTGACAGCGCGTGTATACATTATATACAATTTTATTTTGGTCATAATTGGTATGTCGTATTGAGTTCTGGATTCCGCTTTCCTTTCATTATGACCGCTTTGTGGTCCGTGAAATGTAGAGCCAATGGTTATTCGATCGGATCTAACCTGAAGTTTTTTTCAAGACGATAGTTTTTCTTGGGATACTTAACCGCAAAAATTTTGGTCTGTATGTACGTCTGTCTGTCTGTCTGTCTGTCTTTCGGTAACCCGATTGAGCTTCTCGGCCAAAGTTTAACTTCTTTCTGAACGCCCAGCCATCTTGAACTGGTGGTCGCGTTCATATTTGTGAACATATTCGATCCAAAAGCAAATACTACGCATTCCTGAGGCACAGCATTAATATGTAAGTGTCAGGACGTGTGTTCTTTATTAGAAAATACATAGGTACGCAATTCTAAAGACCCTAGTATTTTAGGCTGTCTCAGCCAAGGCAAAACATAGTAGTACGGCCGGCACAAGCTGTTTTACAAAGAGCTGTGCTGTGAGCACGGACAACGCCGCACGGCGACAAGGCTCGGTCTTAAGGTGCTTCGCCCCTAAAAGATTATCAAACAAGAAAAAACGCCTCTTTCGCCTTGCGAAACGCGTTCAAGACATCTATCCGTTGGAATGATTATTTTCACGCAGTGCGTGCATATCGCATCGCGTTAAAAGAGGCAAAAGCCGTCTTTTTAAATACATATCTACCATCACTTCTTTCCACTAATCCATCAAAATTTTGGACCACTAATTAAATAAAAAAGAAAAATAGCATATCTCTTACAGGTCCTGATGGCTGCGCCCATGAGCAATGAACAATGTTGCATGGTACTAAATGACACCTTTGCGAAATCATTTTCTCATAGCCATACTGACACGGAGCCGCACTTGTACAAAAACGATTTTTCCCCATGGATCCACTTGTAGTTGACTTTGCGGGTATTTTCAAATTACCTCATGGTTTAAAAGTCGTCTTCTTGTGGCGCTGATGAAATTAATTCCAAGTTTTTGAAAAATTGTGCTGTGCACTCCTCTGTATTTCTTATGTACCTTTTCACCCAGCCTAATGAGTGCTCGACTTTGCCTGCAGATTGGAAGGTGGGGAACGTGGTGCCTCTGTTTAAATCAGGTGACCCGCATTCCCCTCTCAATTACAGTCCCATCTCACTCACTAGCATTGCTTACAAAATCATCGAACATGTCATATTTACTAATCGCGTTTCATTTCTTGAATCCAACGCATTTTGCACTTCATTTCAGCCCTGGTTTCGGAAAAACTATTCCTGCGAGACACAGCATATATCGTTTATGCATAACATTTCATCCACCTTAGGTAAAAGGCAGGTTATTGACTGCATTTTTTAGATTTCGCTGAGGCTTTTGACAAGGTGTCTCACCGCTTACTACTTCTTAAACTCAGTACTCTTAACCCCTTAAGGGCTTATGACGACCTAAGCTCGTCATGAGCAGTCGCCACTTTTTAAATGCGAATGCATTTCTTAGTCGGGCTATGTCAGGCATCCGGCGTTGTCCATTGTCCGGCGTTGTCCGCGGCGGCCTCCGCACGCCGGCAGGTGTTATCTCTCCGCTCTCACTCCCTCTCCCATAGCAACAGCTGCGGGCGCGCGCGCTTATCCTCGCCCCTAGCAACCGGAGCATGTGGTGCGAGAGAGTGTAGGAGAGGGTAGCTGCAGTGCTTCGCCGCTTCTTCTCTCGCCGTTCGCTCTCTCTCCTCCCTGCGCCCCACTCTCCCGTCCGCTCGCGTCTCACTCTCGACCGTGCGCTGGCTGGGCGCCTCTAAAGGCCATGGCAGAAGTCGGTGCAATCGCATTTCCTCACGATTCCCTTCGGGGAGGTGGGGGGAATTTTTTTAGCTTATGACGACCTGTGGTCATCATGGGTCTTCCGCAATGTTCGAAGAGGCTTTTGACGAGCCCAGCTCGTCAAATGGTGCGTTTCTATTTACAACACAGATGGCAGCACGGGTTCCGATTGGTGCTTTTGTTGAGTGAGCGTTTGCGCACTTATTGGCGGGATGCGCGCCTTGTGTTTCCCTCACGTCATAGAGGTTTTTGACGAGCACAGCTCGAGAAATGGTGCTTTTCTATTCACTCCATAGATGGCAGCATGTATTCCGTCATTGGCGCTTTTGTTGAATGAGCGTTTGCGCAACAGTTGGCGGAATGCGCGCGTTGTGTTTTCCGCGCGTTTTATAAACAAACATGGCCACATCCGCGTGGCGTACTCGCGCGGGAAGTCTGTCTCCCTCAGATGATGAAAGCGCGAGTGATGAGAATGTGGTTGTCGTGTTTGATTCTTCAAGTGAAGATAGTGATGACGTTTTTACGAGCAGCGACTCTGAAGAGGAAGAAAGCAGCGATGATACGATGGCCAGCGCCCGCGAATGGTACCGGATAGACCAGGATCTGGTGCAGGTGGTGCGAGAAGGCTCTCTGCTCAGTGCCGTGCTTCGAACGCTATCACACTAAGTGAACTATCAAGGAATACTGCATTTTGAGCGCGGCCATTCAATTCCAGCCTTTACTTTCTAGAGTTGCAGAAATTTTTTGCAGAATACACCTCAAATGCCCCATGTATTATAGAGTAATACATGATGGAGCGAAGAATGGCCAATAAAACATTATTATCTGCCGAAAAATGTTTTCGCAAATATTTGTTTGTTTTCAAAACATTACTGAAGCATTTCGCATCATAAAAAATTTGGCGATTTTGGAACATATTTTTTTCGTTAAATGAGCCCTTAAGGGGTTACTATTGACCTAACATCTTGACGTGGATAGAATGTTTTCTAACTAACCGTACTCAATTTGTAACCGCTAATGATGCCGCATCCCCCCCGCTGTGACGTAAAGTCAGGCGTTCCTCCAGGGTTTGTTTTGGGCCCCTTGTTATTTGTAACATATATTAATGACTTACCTACTGTTATTAATAGTTCCATTTCCCCCCCTTTTTCTGTGTGTCATACTCTCGCCCTCTTGAATGTATATATATTCCCGCCAATCTGTGCAATAAAGTGGTTGTAAGTGTGCGCTCTTTCCTATCTGACTCCTTTCTGAAACGTTCTGCGCACTAAGAAACTATATTTCTTTTAAAAATGCAATACCAACTAGCCGAAGTAGCTACTCTTTTGCAGATCCATTAAACTTTTTGCCGACGATTGTGTCGTATACCGTGAAATAACTAATCTCCATGATAACTTCATTCTGCAGTCCAGCCTAGATAACATATCAAAGTGGTGCTCACAATGGATAATGTAATTAAATCCCACGAAATAGAAAACTCTGTCTATTTCATGTCGCTCTGATGCATCCATTCCTTTCAGCTATGATATCAATAACATCAACCTGGAGTACGTAACCTCGTATAAGTATCTCGAAATTCACGTAACGAATAACCTTTCTTGGCATACACACATTCAATACATCACTAACAATGCCAATAATTCACTCGGGTACATATGCAGAATTTTTTCTAAAGCCTCACGCCATTTGAAGTACACTACTTTACAAAACACTCATTTTTTTTTATTCAAAATACCCCTAAAGGCGCTCGACGAGGGTATCACATAGGGGGGACATATAACAATAAATTGGGAAAATAATAGAGTGAGAGAAAGGGTAAAAAGTACAATCTTGACAATTGGTTGATATACATTCGGTCAGAAAAACAATAACAACAACAAAGAAATAAATGCAAACTACAACATACTTTGAAATTAGAAACTGAAGTAACTAGACACAAGTGGTAATAAAAGGCTAAAAGTGCAAGCACAGAAGGCAGTTACAGAATGCCTACGCAAACTGGGTACATGAAATACACAATATGTACAAGGAAGTACACAGAAACTTACAAAAGGAATACGCTACAATAAGCGAAAAAAAAACCCCACGAAGTGCACAAAAAAAAGACACCACGTAGGACACCACGTTTAGGCAATACGCTTAGCGCGTAGTAGATCTTGAAATTTCGTTATGTTTTTTTCGGTAGCTATGTGCGATGATAAATTGTTCCATTCAATGATAGCGCGTGGTATGAATGAATTAGCGAAACCATGAGTGTGACATATGGCTCGTTTGACTTTGTACTGGTGATCGCGGCGAGGAAAAATGGCTGCAGGGGGCTGAAAGAAATCGACAGAAAGAATTGAATTATGGTATAGTTTATGAAAAAGCTAAAGGCGGGCTGCTTGGCGACGATGGGATAAGGGTTCAAGTTCGGCGCGATCTCTTAGTGCAGTGATGCTTGAATGACGTGAGTAATCTGAAAAAATAAAACGCGCAGCACGGTTTTGCAAGGATTCAATATTCTGGATTAGATAGACTTGAACTGGGTCCCAAATAGCTGAAGCGTATTCGATTTTAGGTCTAACGAGTGTTAAGTAGGCGAGCTTACGTATATAGGGAGGGGCATTTTTTAGCGAATGTTTGATAAGACCGAGTGAACGATTAGCTGAAGCAAGGATGACGTCAATGTGATAATGCCACGTGATATCTGATTGAAAGTGAACACCAAGGTATTTGTACTACTACTAAGGGTTAATTCGGCATTATTTAAAACGTAAGATGTTGGTATGCGGGCTTTATGCAAGGTAAATGACATTAACTTTGTTTTGGATTCATTGAGGGTCATTAACCATGAGGTGCACCAAGTATTAATACTGACAAGGTCGGATTGGAGGAGTTCGCGATCGGCATTACTAGATATATTACGGTATAGTACACAATCATCGGCGAATAGTCTAATATAGGAGGACACACAATTAGGCAAGTCATTAATATAGATTAGAAAAAGCAACGGACCTAAAACACTACCCTGAGGGACACCTGATGTTACGTTCACATAATTAGAATGAGAGTTATTAATGACTGTGTACTGTGTTCTGTGCGAAAGGAATTCTTTAATCCATGAAATAACATTGGGGTGAATTTTAAGTTGGGTTAGTTTTAATATAAGCCTGTGGTGGGGAACGCGATCAAAAGCTTTTGAATAATCCAGAAAGGTAGCATCAACTTGAAAACCAGAATCTAGTGATGAGTGCAGGTCATGTACAAAACCGGCGAGCTGAGTGTCACAAGAATATGCTTTGCGGAAACCGTGCTGTTGTTTAAAGATGATAGAGTGTTCCTCAAGATAGTTGATGATTTGAGTGTAAATGATATGTTCCAATAGTTTGCAGATTGTATTGGTTAAAGAAATTGGGCGGTAGTTGAGCGGTACGGAGCGATCACCGGACTTAAAAATGGGAATGACTCTGGCCACCCGCCAGTCGTGAGGAATGATACGAGATGATAAGGATTGAGAGAAAAGGGCACACAGAATGGGCGAGAGGCTTGATGAGATATTTTTCAGTATCTTGTTGTTCAACCTGTTATGGTCAGATGCGGAAGAGAGCTTAAGATTATTTAATAATGTGTAAATTCCTTGTTCGCTGATACTTATTTCAGGCATCGTTATGTCAGTACGATTACTGATGGGAGGGCTGGACGTTAAGTCCTCACGTGTAAAAACAGAGGAGAAAGCATTATTTAGTAATTGAGCGCTTTCATAGTCGGATACAATGTCGCCATTTGGATTAGTAAGTGCAATTTCCGGATGGCTGCGTGGGTTGAGAACACGCCAAAAGCGCCGCGGGTTATTTGCGAGAAGAGAGGAAAGGTCATTTCCAAAAAAAAGAGCGTCTTGTTGTTTTTAACAGAGATTGGTATGCTTTTTCGCATAATTGGTAGCGTTTCCATGAATCCGATAGACGCTTTTTGTCAGCGCTCCTATACAGGCGTTTTTTCTTATTAATGAGACGACGGAGCCGATCGTTAAACCACGGAGTCAAGTCGTAACACCTGGTTTTGGCCAGAGGTATGTGTACGTCAATCAAATTGATAAGTGTGCTCTTTAACCACTTGCAGTTTTCTTCTACTGATTTCGTTAAATAAGCGGCTAAGAATACATTAGAAAAAGCTGATAACTCAGAATTGATTTTATCGAAGTTAGCTTTCTTGTAACATCGTATAATCTTGTTCGTAATATGACGTTTCATAGGTAATACTGAAAGCTTGCCGATTATGATGTCGTGATCTGACAAACCATCCACGTGGGACAAAGCAACACAAATTTCAGGATTATTAGTTAGAATAAGGTCACGAATATTTGCAGACGAAACAGCCTTACGTGTGGGACTAGTAATGAGCTGCGTTAAAGAAAAGTCGAGACAGGTTTGAAGAAAGCGGTGCTCCTCTGTTAGAGTTGGAGAAGCAGATAAAATTGGCCAGTTAATTCCAGGAAAGTTAAAGTCACCAAAAATGAGGAGAACATGGTTAGGAAAGCGATCAACAAGAACATAGAGGATTCTTTGGAATTCTTCAGAGAAAGTGGCACTCATGTTAGGTGGTCGATAAAACACACCAATCAACAAATGGCTAAAGTCACATTTCACAGTCACCCATAAGCATTCTAAAAAAGTGTCTATTGGAACATTAGATGATATGAACTCTTTTTTAACTGCCAAAAGAACGCCACCGCCTTTTTTCTGCTTACGATCACAGCGAAAAATTGAAAACGAGGACCAACTGTTCAAAATATGCGCGTCCGACACGGTGTCGTCCAACCATGTCTCACTAAGTAAGACTAAAGACGCTGAGCTTGAATCAATGATGGATGATAAGGCAATAGATTTGGAGAGCACACTTCTGATATTTGTATATAAGGTGATATTGCCATCGCATATATGTTTAATCTTAGCTGATGCAGATTGAGTGGAACGGCAGAGTGACGTTGGACTGCGTGTGCGTCAATCGCTAACGGACCGTGTTACACGTGTTGCACGATCAGCTTCGGAGTTCCACTCGGAAACGTCACTGTTGATAAAAAGCTTGTTGAATACAAGACGAACCCTATCGCCATCTTTTCTTATCTCCTTGGAAAAGTGCAAGAGCTTACGACGTTTCACTCTCACGGCCTCAGAAAAGTCACGTGAAATACTGAAGGCAGTGTTTTTCAGTTTGTAACCATGACCTAGCACTGACTCGATTTCCTTGTTGTTAAAGAATTTAGCGATTATAGGTCGGGTTTTGCCCGAGGAATAGCGCCCTAACCGATGAGCCCTGGCAACCGAAGAAGCAGTTAAGCCTAGTTTGCTACTGCAGAAATCCAACACAAGTTTTTCGGAAGTTTCCTTTTTTTCATTTATATCGGTATCAGAAATTCCGAAAAACAATAGGTTGCATCTACGTGAGCGATTCTCTAAGTCGTCCACTTTGTCTTGAATTCTGGAGATGTGATCCGAATGGTTAGCGGCCGCGTCAACCGTAACGTCCTTCGATACTTTGGCCTCAACGCTAGACATGCGGGTCATAATCTTATTAAGGACCTTAAGGACCTACTTCGAATTGCATGTTCAACTAATCTGGAAGGCTACCCTGAATCACGCAGGTATACACAGTGGTGCAACACAGCCGAGTCCACCAGCGAATTCCTTTGGCACTCTCTTCGTCCGACACTCCCGGTGAAGAAGAAAGGAAACCTGGTACAGGGTCATGTGCTTAACCTGAGCACTACACCCATTCCGGAGGAACACGAGCGCGTGCTTGGTCTAGGCCCGAAGTACTGCTTTGAACCTCACCTGAATCGCTTTGAAAAGGTGGCCACAGCGATGGCGGTCTGAAGATGTGCCAAAGAGGAGGAACGTTCAAGGTGTGTCTCAGAATGTGTTAATACCATTGCTAAGACAGTAGAGGGCGGGGGGGGGGGGGGGGGGGGCAAGGAGTCGCTAAGGCCCCTAGTTCATTTTCTTTGTGAAAAGAAATTGCATGTAGTAGTAGCCGACAAAGAGGGTTACTTCGCAGTTATGAATTCCGGTCTGTATTCGCAGCAGTCCGAGGAAGCACTTGAGAAAAAATTCAAGCCAGTCAGGGTTAAGGCTGCTGCGGTCAGGGTTAAGGCTGCTGCGGTCAAGCAGAAAGCGCTTCCTATGTTGGAAGAAATGAATTTGCAACGCTTAGCGGCCGGTGTAAAAAAGGCAAGAAACCTTGACTTACAGGTTTTCTTTACGCTGAAATCGCACAAAGAGGACATGCCTTTCCGAGCCATAGTCTCAGAAAAAGGTAGTTGGCAGATGATTGTTTCGCGATATTTGCAGAAGAACCTTGTGCGCGTAAATATTATTGACCCTTTCCGCATACCGAATTCAGAATATGTGTGTGAGTACGTAGATGGCAACTCGCTTAGCGTTCGTGGCGCTTTCAGCGTAGATGTGGAGAACTTGTATTATTCCCTTCCACATGCGCAGGTTATGAAATGCATAAGAGACTGCATAGTGTATGACAATGATGAAGAATCATTCATGGTTGGTTGTGGTGTTTCTTTAGAAGCTTTCTTGAACTTCTTTCTTTTTACTTGGAAAGCACTTTTGTTTCATGGCGAGGGGATCTTTATGTCCAAAGATCAGGGGTGTGCATAGGGTGGTACGTGGCTCCTATCATCAGTGACATTGTTTTAGGTTATATAGACAGGCAACTAGAAGGTCATCTTGCTAATCTGTGCAGTGTCATTTTCCGCTATGTTGATGATTTTGTAATATTTTTTGCAATACTGGCATTCACCGCGAGGGTCTTGATAAAATTCTCACGTTATTCAGGCAGCATGGTATCGGCTTCGCCTTTACTTACGAAGTTCCTAAAGCTAACGAACTACAGTTTCTAGACCTAAGACTAACCTGGAAAAATCATGTGTGCTGGAAATATGACCCCAGGTCTGTTAAACCCATCCTAAAACTTCAAATCCGGTAATTTTAAGGTCGTCAAGAGAGCCATTGCGAAGACCATCCTAAATACGTCTCTGAAGAAATCGTGTGCACACATGGCCGAATCCGCTTTTCGTGATCAGGTAAATGGCCTAATGGACGCGGGTTACCCCTGATTCTGTCATTTCATATGTATGTGAACGTATCGTTCGTAACGTCAAACACGTAAAAAGTCAAGGTGATAATACTAAATCTGATGAAAAAAGAAAAAGGTGCAGTGTTTCCGTACGTACATAGACTAGCGCACGGGCTCAAGAACGTAGGTTCTAGGTACGGCGTCGATGTTCATTTTTCCGCGAAGCATAAGATAGGTCGCATCTGCCCGATGATTGACAATGCCCTGAAGGACAAGCAGGGTAAACTCAAGTGCACTGTTAACCATAGGAACAAGTACATCGCCTGTGTTAAAGAAGTGTATGTCATTCCATTATCATGTGGTGGGGATTACGTAGGGCAAACGAAACGGTGTGTCATTGTTAGGCTGAGAGAGCATGAGCTCGCACTTCAAGGGGTTGCGCGACTTCATCTGCCGGATCATTGCAGGTCATGTGGGTGTCGTCCTATCTTTAACAAAACCACCGTCATTTTTAAACACGCGAACCAATTGACAAGAGAAATTGCTGAGGCCTCTAACATATCGATTAGAGACAAGAGCTGTATCAGTGAAGCGTCCATTTTTCTGCATGAGAAGGAATTTAATTATTTGTGCCTATCTTGAATATCTGTATTTATGACGACGCTGCCGGAATGTTTCCTTGTGTCTTGCGCATGTCACGGGCTTTTGCACTTGCTATATATATGTTTCACAATTCAATTTTCAATAAAAATCAGTTGAGAGTCAGCGCCGTGTTGTTCATTTGCTCCTTCCTTGTGTCCGTGTGTCTAGTGTTGTGCTGTTAACCAAGTTCACGATGAATCCCAACCAACTGCCCCAACTTGCCGTCTTACACTCATTAGACCCGAACTCGAGTATGCGTCTTCTGTTTGGGACCCCGGTCTAAAAACTTTAAAAACCAATATTGAGTCAGTTAAAAATCGGTCAGCACGTTTCATTATGTCAAACTATTCCCGCACAGCTGGCGTTTCATTAATGAAATCAGATTTCGGACTACTTGATTTGCAACTTAGAAGAAAATTTCTCGTCTATGGCTATTCCAAAAAATTCTTCACCTCAACAATTCAATTAAACAGGAACTCATATCACAACCATCATACATAACGTCACGTCTTTATCATGAGCATAAAGTTTTCTTCCCTCTCTGCCGCACTAATATTTTTTAGACTCCTTTCTGCCAAAAACCAGTGCCGAGTGGAACCGCCTTCCCTCCTCCATCGCCTGCATTGAAGACGCATCATCATTCAAAGCAGCACTGACTATGTTTTGTGCCTTTAATAACTTCTTGTTCTTAAAACATGTATTCTCACTGACTTGTATTTTTATGTTCTATTTTTCATTGCATTTTTGTTGTATTACCCACGCCCTCTCTAAAGCCTTTATATTCCCTGAGGGTAATCTAAATCAATAAATAAATATGGAACTAGCCAATGTGGCCGATAGACCTGCTGCTGACAGGCTTACCATTAATGCGAAAAAAATATATACAGGGTGTTTCAAGAAATGTGTCCACTATTTTTAAAAACTCAGGAAAATGCTGTATTTGCTTGCTATCTTCACAATTGCTTTTGCTGTAGCGGCAGCAATCTTAACATGTTTGATTACGTGATATGGGATAATAGTTAAGATAGTTAAATTAATTAACTTTTTATTTAGCGGAGTCAGGCGGTTAAGTCAAATGTGAAGATTTGAAGTCCTTCATGCGAGAAACCCATTTCAGCTTTGAGATTTCGAAAAAGCGGCTCTTGGATTAATTGCGAAGTAATGAAATTCTTCCAAATTCAGCGGCGCAACCGAAACGCAGAAGAGAGCAACTGCCATGTTCGTCTGAGACATCCAGAATGAGTGAACGTCGTTATATATCAACCAACGACCGACTTCGTTCTGTAGGGCTGTGGGCTGCGCTTGCAGTAGTAGCACGCATGACACCCATACGTTAACGAACCCGGAATAACTGCAGCTCTGTAACCGTTGTCTTGAACAGTGACGTCATTCTAGTCGTCTGCTTGTTGCGCTCATCGGTGCTTGCGTTTTGGTTTCGCCTCTGAATTTGCCTGAATTTCATTACGCCACAATAATTAAGAGAGGCCGCCTTTTCTAAATATCAAAGCTGCGAAGGGTTTTTCGCATGAATAATGTCAATTCTCCTATTTGCGAATTCTACGCAGTACATCATCAACGACGTGAGATCGGGCGCATTTATACTAAAGGTTCGATGAGAGTCATGGTGACTCGCAGCTCACTTTAATTTTACATGTACGTTGTGAATTTTTTTATTGTTTAATCACGCACAGGAGACATCTCACACCGGCACTACCTTGGAGGTCGAAATCCAGTACCTACTGGCTACTCAGAGTGCATGGACAAGCGAGGACCGCCGAGGTAATGCCATAAGGAGCTTCGCCCCTAAATATATTCATCATATACAAGTACTAAACGAGAGATGGCTACATACAACGGGGACGCACGACCCACGGCTTAAGGAGCTTCGCCCCTAAAAGCAGTCTAAAAGGTCCTTCTGTTTGCCCAATGTACTGTTTCTTGCATAGCATGCATTGCATCATTTATATTACGTTTTTAGTATCGAAGTGGAAATTGCCTTTGATTTTTAAAGAAAAGTTCGAACCTGTGCGACTTCGCGCAATGTGCGCACTTACGGGCGTACTTTGCATCGCGGTTTGTGGCAAGGGTGGCATCCGATCGTATCAGGACAGTTTTTCGATTATGACGATGAGAGTATCAACATGTTTGCACAGCGCAAGTAAGACGAGGACGTAGGGAGGACACAACACGGCCGCTGACTTCAACTAAATTTTATTAGCGAAAACGCTGGAAATATATACACATGATAGCAAGCAGCACACCTCATCTCAAATGCACAACCTATTGCGTTACAGCTAGATACTCGATATAGGTTCGGCGTTTGAGATGAGGTGTGCTGCTTGCTATCATGTGTATATATTTCCAGCGTTTTCGCTAATAAAATTTAGTTGAAGTCAGCGCCCGTGTTGTGTCCTCCCTAGAGCACTGCACGGGCCGTGATTCCCGGCCCGGGCCCGGCCCGAGCCCGGTACTCGTTGAAGTTTACCCGCCCGAGCCCGGCCCGGGGACTCAAAAGCGAAACCCGGGCCCAGCCCGAACCCGAGAAAAAATTTCACCTACCCGGCCCGGCCCGGCCCGACCGCAGATCAGGCCCGACAGAGGCCCGAGACACTAATATAGGTGATGTTGACCGAACATGGTACCGACATCAAGGCGCTTCAAGTAGCAAATACCAACGTTTTGTTCGAGCATGCTGCTCTCGCAAGTATGCCTTAATTTAGGGTAATAACTTGTACAAAAGGGCCTCACTTTCGTAAGAGCTGACCGAACATACTGGATACAATGAACGGTTATTCGGCAGCGTGTTACTGTGCATATTTTTTCTACAAATAGAATGGGAATCATCATGAGCGTTTGGTAGCAGATATTGTTGCGAGAAAAGATATTTGTAGCATGCGTTCAGTTTCAGCAGGAAGCGCTATAAGAACGCTCGAGACAGGGAACAGAAACCGGCTCCCTTCAGTTTGTGCTTATTGCGCTTTGTAATTAATTTAAAGCATGCTCTACCATCAAACCCAATCGCACCCTTCTGGATATGTAGCACCTGTCTTTATCGTAGTAGCACCTTGCCACGGCAGGACAAATAGAGGGAAAAAAGCCAAATTTATTACCTTGGCTGTAAATACACTAACCTAGATAAAATATATAATGAACCACGCGCCCGGCGTGTACTTTTCGAAATACGTATAAACAGCCGAAGGGCCGAAAAAAAAACTGCAGTAAGAGCTCGTTAATTCTGTATTCAACGTACAGACAAAAACGTCCAAATTAACCGAATCCCGAATTATCGAAAACATCAAGACACCAATAAACAACAGTCTCTTTCATCTCTGTATATTCATATCCTTGATGAATACGTAAATTTAGTACTTATTTTGCATAAGAGCTGCATAAAGGCCGCAATTTTCATCACTGGGGCCTTCGTTCAGATATGACCGCGGCTCAACTCCACCGTGTACTAAGTCAAAATGTGCTGTAAAGCTATCCTTTACGATGTACTGCCTCCACCAACGCCACCACGTGCATGTAATTTTTTTCGCCGGAAAAATGGCCGGCACCTTATTGTTCGTCCATCACAATGCAGCCAGCGACTTTTATGCGAGTATACGGACTGCATGTGACAGCATGCCAGCATGTGACATTGTGCGCGGATTGTACGGAATCAAAACGAAGCTGTGTGCCGAGTCCGTTGTCGACGACAGGATGGCGAGCACGCCTTGCTGAAGGCCCGCGGTCGTTTCCGAGGATCGTCCATATTAACCCGGTCAGTCAGTCAGTCAAGAACTTTATTTAAAGGTCCTGAGGAGCTTAAGCTGCCGGGCGATCCATGAGGGACACCCTTGCAGCCGCTACCGTAGGCGACGCCCTAGTCGGGGCGGGAACGTGGAGGCGTTCCGCCAGTTCTTGGGCCCTCTGGACTGCCTTTAGTTGGTGGTGGAGTTCGGAGCTCCTGAGTGCCTCTTCCCAGTCGGACTCACTGGTGAGAGGTCCCTGAGGTAACGCGGGACATTGCCAGAGCATGTGCGATAGTGTACTATTAACTTCTGCCCGGTGGCGGCAAAATATGACGGAATTATAATGGTGTATGCCTTGCTAACGACATTGTACCTGTTGAAGGGGCGGCGATTGAACTGCGCAGGTAGTACTGGACGGAGGTGGACGAAGAGATTTCGATCTCTTTTTGGGGTTCGTTCCACTTTGGTAATAAAGCGCGAATAAGCTTCTCGACGCTTACTCATTGTATGCATGTGGTTCGAGGTAAGGGGAGATCACCCGGCAGGGAATTCGTAACTGCCCTTTTTCAAGCGACATATATCGTCAAGCGAATGTATACCTTTCTTAATAGACCTATGTTATTCCTGCACATTCCGACGGTGTTGCGGCAGTGTCATGTAGTTCTAGCACCCAGGGTTGACAGGTTTGGCTAGTTTGCGCCAATCTGGCTACTTTTTTAGGCCGGTGGCGGCAGAAAAATCGTCTTGGCTACTTGACTTCTCTTTGGCCACTTTCTTTTCCCGACAATTTGAGTAGAATTATCAATATCTGGTGACGCCGCAGCCACTGATGTTCGAGTATGTGGGGCCAAAACGTGGCAGTCAAAGCGTGCTTCGAACTTCGAAAGAAGAATTTAGCAAAGGATGGCGCAGCAGCCTAAATAACCGCAAGGGTCACTGGTAACATGAATATAAAGAAATACACATTTATTAAAACCTGCCAGTCAAGCAGGCCTCGCGCACACATCAAAACTCTTTTGTATACGTGCAGGCTGTCTCAGCGAAAACTGTTTCATGGGGCCTCATTATGCAGATCGGCCATTGCTGAACGCGTCTTTGAATCACAATTGGTAGTGACCAGGAGTCTAAAGTGCTCCGCATCCAGAGCGCTCTGCACTCATCGTCAGTGCAAATCAGGCATTCGACGAAGTGAGCACTGAAACACCAGGACACAAAAGGCACAGGCGGCAACACAAGCGCCCACTAATACAGTTCTTAATGAACGCTTGTGTTGCCACTTTGCCTCATGTGTCCTGATTTCTTAGTGCTCTCTTCAGAATGTCGTACCAATTCGCCCACCAATCAATCCTTATAAGATAACCGACGAACGGCGTGTATCATTTCTTAGGTTTAAGTTTAGACTCCGACTCTGCATTGGTCATTGCGGAAGATTATTATTGTGAAAGTGGCTACAAATCACGCTTCAATGCCAGCAACTTATCACGCCAGAGATTCAGTTTTCTTTCCGCAACTTCTAGTCATTTCAAGATATGAAAGACGCGAGAAGTGAGGGTCATATTTTCAACATCGCAAGCACTACGTCAGCATGCATGACATGATGCTAAAGTCAACAATTTGTGCTGGAATCTCAGGAATTATGATTTTGAATTGTTCGTGCGGCACATATTCACATTCTCGCCGAAAGACTTTTGCATTTAGCGGTTTAAATAAAAAAAGTCACAGTTTCGCCACAAGGCGAAGCAATGAATGCGATAGCAACAAATTGGAATGTCAAGCGATGAATGGCAAGCAGTTGGAAACGTATAGCGCGCTGCTCACGCACACATGACGCACGAAAACAACACGCACAGGACGAGTGAGAACTAACAACGTTCACAGCTCGACACTTAACGCTCTGCTGAAACTAAACCACGCATGAAACGAATTCACAGGTACAGGCGAGGGCGAACTAACAAGTGGCACAGTTGTTACTTCGCTGTGTTTAAAAAGCGTGTTCTTTTCGCAAACGGGGGGGGGGGGGGGGGGGGACTCCCGCGAGCGAAGTGACCTTCGTGCGCTCGGCAACTACGATGGAATCGTTCCGACGAAAGCCCAAATCTCCCCCCACCGTGAGATAAGCGCGCGTGCGAACGGGCGTCTACCCCCCCCCCCCCCCCCCCCAACGGACCAAAGGGCGCGAGCGGATGAGCGCGGGCTTCGCGACGAGTGGGGCCGGTGGGGCGCGGAGCTACGGCCTCGCCGAGCGCGCCCTTTGCGCCATCTCACCGGTAATGCTGAAAACACGCTGAAAACCCGCTGTATATAAATAGCTCGCCGTTTGAACGTTGAAAGACGTTCGCCTTCGTGGCTGAATGGGTAGCGCCGCGCGCTACAGACCGAGAGGTCCCTAGTTCGATGCCGCGCGTCGGAAACATTTTTCTGAATTATTTTTCTTTGAGGTTTTTATAAATATATAGATACATATACATATACGGGACATGACGGCGACGCCGACGGCGAAAACCAGCCGAGAGTGTCCATATAATTGCTATCGCAATAAAATGTGGAAGCGGTTTTCACATATGTGCGGCTAGTTTTTGGCTACTATTACTGCCATTGGCTCATGTTGGCTACTTTCTTGCAAGTTTTTCCACCTTTCTGGCTACCTTTTGTCTTTTTGTCCTTTCAACCCTGCTCGCACCATATAGCGGAACACGTAGAAAGCTCAGACGTTAACAATTGGGCACACATAGGAGGCTGTGCATGTCCAAGTCGCGTCACATGACCACTGGAAGCCGTGACAGAGCCATGGAAAAAGAACGTGTCCTAATAGTGATTCTTCGTAACGAGACTCCTCGCAAACCTTTCGTTTAGTGTACTGCGGGAACTTTCAAGAACGTTTACATGCCTTGGAGCTCTGTGATCATGCTTTCGATGATAAGTTATAGATATAAATTTATTGTATCAGTTTATTATGTTACATTTATTACTGCGATTACAAAAGAACGTTCCGTATATAATATAATAGCTAATGCAATTAATAAAGCAAAGCATAGTGAGATGTTAACTATATAAGCGCCCAGTCTATCAAGTAGCCCCATGTACTACAAGCAAAATAAGTTCAGTACTTAGCTCCCATAAAACTTCTCCGAATAGCTTGCCCCACATAAAACAGGTGTTTTTCTAGATGCAATATGTGGAACATATTGTAGGTATGCACAAACTATTTGGAACAATCTCAAGAATTGTGCAATGTCCAAGCCCGACCCGAGCCCGCCACCTCAAACCCGGGCCCGGCCCTAAGCCCGGAGCTTCAGGCCCGAGCCCGGCCCGGGCCCGCCGTGAAAACCACTTTACCCGGCCCGGCCCGGCCCACGGGCCGGGCCGGGCCCGGGTTTTCGGGTAGGCCCGAGCCCGTGCAGTGCTCTAGTCCTCCCTACGTCCTCGTCTTTCTTGCGCTGTGCAAACATGTTGATTCCAAATCGCCAACTAGCCCAAGCTTCCGTTTTATCAAGATGAGAGTATGTCTCGAATATTGTTAGCCTTGCGGTACACTGCTTTAGGTGGTTCTGCAAAAATAGTTCTGAGGCGTTCACTTTGCGCTAGAATATTATTGTGCTTCCTGAGCACATCAGAAAGACGCGGAACTGACGTAGAATGGGTGAGGACAAGGTCTGTTTGAGGTGACTGGGCCGATTCCTGAACAGTGCACAGCAGCGTTCTACGATCATGCACGTCAGCACGTTTTATTGCGTCGTCAACGCGCAAACACACACACACACACACACACACACACACACACACACACACACACACACACACACACACACACACACACACACACACACACACACACACACACACACACACACACACACACACACACACACGCACACACACACACACACACGTGTGTGCGTGTTAAACGACAATGTCACAGAGCATACGTCCTTCAGCATTCTATCAGCGGACAATTTCTGTACACCGTTTATCAATGGCGGTAAGCAGAGGTCGGAAGCGCTTCAGGGTTTTCTCGTGCTCGCTAGCGAGATGCCGCGACGCGCGCTCTTAAAGGTCGTCGCCCCGCTCAGCCCGCTCGTTCTTCGCCGGAATAGGGATGCCTGAGCGCCTCCTACTTGTACAACGTAGACATTGCCCTATAGATCATGATCACCCGTTCGCGCACGCTTATCTCGTGGGGGGCTTCTATGGTCGCAGAAATCTATAAATAGCGGGCGCGAGTGGCAGTTTTTTCTGTGTATCTTCGCCGTATGACATATTGATGTTGCTAAAAGGTTGAGGGCAAGTGCTCGCCCCAAAGCACATGCCCGCAGAACATTTTTTTAACACGAAGGTGTTTTATGCCGGGGCCCATCAAGACTTCACTGACGTATTTAAGTCACGAATATGGCGATGTTAAAATGCACAATAACAAAATACACGAAAGAAAGGCAGAAGAAAAAGTGCCGTTAAATCGAGACACCCGGGAGTCGAACCCAAGATCTCTCGTTCCGCGATGCTAGATGCCGTTCGCTTAAACAACCACGCCACCAATGCATGTGCGGAAAGCTCCGCCGACGCACCTTATATGTCGCTCACTCCTTCTCGCTGTACATGCGCTCTCGGTTTGATCGAGCGGTGCCGCTGCCTACGGGTGGGGAAAGCTAAGTACTGCATTGTGGTGTGAAGCAGACTGCAATGGACACGTGAAAGAAGAAGAGTATTGAAGTAGGGGGAAGACGAAGTTTGCAATAGGGATAAATGACAGACGACACCCGTCTTTCCTAAGCTATGCCATTTCCTAAGATTTCCTAAGATTGTGCCAATGCTTTAACCTAGAACCACTACACTATTTCGGCGCAGCCGAAGGCGAACATGTGTATATCAAGTTCTTCATTGACCGGGCCTCTTCGCAGCATGTCGTCTTCACGTGTTTACAAGTTCAAAACGAGCCAGCAACTGACCTTCCTCGTCATTTTAGTTCAGCAGCATTGACCGACAAAGTGATGAAGGAAGCTGCCTTGGGCCACGAAGAGCTTCTTCAGATGGAATCCGTGAAGGTCGATCTGAGTCTGCAGGCGCTGGAACTTGTACTGCAACCGATGCGATATCCACGACTCTCGCAAGAGGCTTCTATAGAGAAGTTGAGCCTGTTTATGAAAATTGTCGAAGAGCAGCAACAACAAATGACGCAGCACAGCCAGCTAATGAAAATGCTCTGTGATGCAGGGAGCAGTGCTCCTGTAATGCAAAAGCTTGTGGAGCCAGATATTTTTGACGAGAGCAGTCAAAGCCCTCAACAATGGATGGTTTTATATGAATATGCATCCCCAAAAAATAAGCGACTGTCTGATGAAAAAAAAATTCCACACCTGACTCGTTATCTTGATGCCACCACCAAAAAGTTGTACGACTTGCAGCTTTTAGACAAGACACCACTGTGTTGGGAGCAATGCAAAGCGAGTTTCCTTGCGGCGTTTCAAGCCAGTGGTACACAGAGATGGGATGATGCGCTATCTTATCAATATAAGTCTGGATCGCCCCTTGCGTATTACCTGGAGAAACGTCGTCTGCTATAAGTAGCGGAGCCTAACCTCTCCTCGCAGACAGACCTTGTCATGCAGGGGCTCTCTGGGGAGATCCGAAGAGAAGTTGCGTTGACAGCCCCAAGGACTCTAGAACCGCTTCTCCAATGTCTGAAAAATGTGTTGCCAAGGGTAGGAAAGGAACAAAAAGGACCGGAGTAAAGTTGGGTTCTTTACCCGTGGTCCAAGGACCCGCAATTCAGCCAGAGGCTGACAACCCGGCTGGTGAATTCCGCACTCGAAGTGCGCCGTCGGAGACGGTCTTTGCGACGACTTGGCAGCAGAGGCTTCGAGATTTGCGAAAGCTTTTTAATGTACAGCAGCGGTTACAGAACAGAAGAAAACTTTTTTACAGGTATTTACAGAATCTGGTCGGCTACAACGACATCGTCGCCTCGGGAGGCCCGAGCACTGCCTAGCAGTGTCACCGCTCAAACCAGACAGAGCCTTCTCCCTCCCCGATCCGTCGATGGGGGGTCCGGCTCCCAAACTTGCCTTGCCCAAACAAAGGGCGCATGCCACTTCCGACGGTGCCGCGCACACTCGCCCAGGTCACTTCCTCAACCGGGGCGTGGCCACCACACCTAACCGGCGACACCAAGGTGTCCCTTCCCTGACGTGAGAAGGTGACGGGTCCCACGCTCGTACGACCGGGTGCATCAAAAGGTTCCGCCGCCTAACTTGTCGCTAAATTAGCAGGATGGGTTGTCGTCCCTGGTTTTGCCTTGGTCTGCGTATTCTTAGCGTCCGTGCCATTACACCCGCGGGTTGCAAGTCTCAGCCGAGAAGGGGGTGACTCACAACTTGCCGTCGTGTCGTGGTGGCATTGTTCGTTCGCACGGACGCCAACAGCCTCCCCCCGACTAGCTGGTTTCCCCAAACCTTACACGCCCATCTTAAGATTCACATAAGAGACCAAGCGTCTTAAGGGAATAACTACAACAAAACAAAGCGTTGGGAAACCTTAGGCACTCGGTGCTCGTCTACGGGCCATTTTCTCTTCGCCGAGCTAATACCTGCTAATACCTGCACCATCGGTTGTCCACAACAAGACAAACCACGCCGCAGCAATATCTTGTGTTGCGTTACGCGACAGTGACACACACTGGCCAGGAGTTCCAGTTACAAGCGAGACTCGGCCAATGAAGAAAAAAAACTAAAACGAACAACGTTCATGCACGTATGTCTAGTAGCCATTCACACTGCGTACAATTTCACCTTGCAATTTGTAGGTGACAGGGTCTGGCTACTCATGCGTGCACCAAATGTTAACCGCGGCACGGAGTTCACTGAGCGAGTTTCCGTCGCTGACACTCGGCTGGTGCACTAAGGGGGTACTCCCCCTCCCCCGCCGACTGCCCGGCGCTGTTATTCGGACACCAACATGCACTTGACACGCGCGATAGCGCGTCCGCATTAGCGGGAACACTGTCCTTAGCGCTGGAGCACGAGCGCCCATAGTGTTAACTTTGCCCCGGCGGCGTCGCTTACGGTGTTTGCCGCCGAACCTACGTGGTCCCTTCGACTTGGGAAACAGTGTCCCAGAGCACGGATCGTGGACCTCAGGCACCGCCCCGCCCACATGAAGGCCATTTGGCTCTGTCCGCCTATTAAACGGCGTAGCGAACGCGATCTGTCCCTTCAAGCCTACCGCCTCATTAAGCAACTTCCACGCTTCTTCGGACAACAAACAGTCAGTGCGTGCCTTTAGCTTGTCTGTCAGCGCGCACAATATCGGCACTGTTTCCTTAATGTCCGCGAAGGGTCCCGTGACACACGCGAGCGACAACGGCAACATGGTTAGCTTTGCCTGTACTTCTTCCCCGAACGCGGACACAAGCTTAACTGACCCGTGTGGCCGCACGAGCTCCGGCGGGACTACACTCTCGCGGACGACAGCGACGTCAGTACCCGTGTCAATAATGGCGCGAATCTCTACGTCTCGGAAACCTAGTCTGATCGGCCTGCGTTTGCGCCCTCCGCCAATAACCGTTGTAGTGGACACGCGTGCGGACAGAGCAATACTTTCCTGGGAGCTAGACTTCGCGGCATTGCGGTTTTCCGCTCGCGGGCAGTCCGCCTTTAAGTGCCCATGCACCCCACATAGGAAGCAACCCTGCGTCTTTGTGGACTCTCGCGTTGAGAGCTTAGCTTGATTTTGAACGCTCGCGGTCGTCGCCTCTACGCTTTTGCATTCTGTCTTTTTGCTGCCGCTGTTTTGGCCTTCCGCTTCCTCGTATGGTACGAGCAACGCAGCAGTTTTGTGAACCTTGTGCCAGGTCTCTCCCTCCTGGAGCGTTACATACTTAAGCGCGCCATCCGACAAGCAGTCTTTCAACTGGTCAGCGGCAAAGAGTTCGAGCAGCTCCTCAAAAGTACGTACGCCTCTCGCCTCAACGTAAAAACGCAGGTAGATCTCTAGCCTCATAGCGAACGCCGGCCACCCTTCTGCCGCCCGTTTCTTCGCCCCTCGGAATTGGTGGAGGTATTCGCTGGCAGACAGCTTCATTTCCTCGAGCACTGCCCTCTTAAGTTCCTCATAGTCCCTATGCTGAGGTGGCGCCAAGCGCGTTGACAGGAAGGGGATTTTTTCAGCGACCAGAGGAAAAATAATTTGGCCCCAAAAAGCTTTTGGTACTTCGTACCCCTCCAGCGCGCTCTCGGCGGCCTCATACCACACGGGGACCTCCGCTTCAGTCGGAAACTTTGGCAGCACACTGGTTATTAGCTTTGAGAAATGTCGCAGTTCACTGTGGCTCCCCGGCTCCCTGTCAACGCGAGAACTCGGCCCGGAGCCACGCTGTTCCCTCGCAATTTCCAGCTCTAGTTCCTTCAGTCTGATTTTCATTTTTAGAACTTCGAGTTCCGAATGGCTCCCTGACCCCTCCGGAACGGCGGACTTGTTTCCGACCCCCTCGACGTCATTAGAATCGCCCATCCCGCTTGCCGTGTGCCTACCGAGATTTAGGTAGGCAAACCGCGTTTCCATCTGATCTTCGCCCTAATCTCCACCGAACACAGTGCACAGGCCCCGGCAGAAGAAGAAGACCACTCACCCTTCCAGACGACCACTGCGTAACTCCCGTCCTCCTTCCGCGCTAGGTTTCGCTGTTGCAGGCTGCCTCGAGCCGCAGGCGCCCGGTGGATGACTTGAAGCGCTGGTCAGCCGACTCCTGCGGCTGTCTCCTGGCGTCCTCAGGAACCCGGTCCTCTCGCCGTACTGTTTCTTTCTCTCCGCCCGTGCCGAGTACTTGACGCGCAGTCCTGACTCACTGCCCAAGCGTCGCCGTCTTCTTCACCACCTGTCAGATCCCTTCTTCTTCACGAGATGGTTGAAGGGATCCCACCGCTGCCACCAGTAAAGTTGGGTTCTTTACCCGCGGTCCAAGGACCCGCGATTCAGCCAGAGGCTGACAACAAGGCTGGTGAATTCCGCACTCGAAGTGCGCCGTCGGAGACGGTCTTTGCGACGACTTGGGAGCAGAGGCTTCGAGATTTGCGAAAGCTTTTTAATGTACAGCAGTGGTTACAAAACAGAAGAAAACTTTTTTACAGGTATTTACAGAATCTGGTCGGCTACATTCGACATCGTCGCCTCGGGAGGCCCGAGCACTGCCTAGCAGTGTCACCGCTCAAACCAGACAGAGCCTTCTCCCTCCCCGATCCGTCGATGGGGGTCCGGCTCCCAAACTTGCCTTGCCCAAACAAAGGGCGCATGCAACTTCCGACGGTGCCGCGCACACTCGCCCAGGTCACTTCCTCAACCGGGGCGTGGCCACCACACCTAACCGGCGACATCAAGGTGTCCCTTCCCTGACGTGAGAAGGTGACGGGTTCCACGCTCGTACGACCGGGTGCATCAAAAGGTTCCGCCGCGTAACTTGTCGCTAAATTAGGAGGATGGGTTGTCGTCCCTGGTTTTGCCTTGGTCTGCGTATTCTTAGCGTCCGTGCCATTACACCCGCGGGTTGCAAGTCTCAGCCGAGAAGGGGTTGACTCACAACTTGCCGTCCTGTCGTGGTGGCATTGTTAGTTAGCACGGACGCCAACCGCCTCCCCCGACTAGCTGGTTTCCCCAAACCTTACAACCGGCATGGAATAGAAAACCTCTTTTCAATAGGCATGACGTGTGCAAGATGAACGAGACTAACCCCTACTATCTACAAGTCAGGATGCACGTAGCTGTATGGACAGTAAACGCTTCGGTAGCTCAGTGGTCCCAGCACTACGGCGCATCGATGCAAGCATTCGAAGGGACGCTTGCATCAAGGCGCCCTACCAACGCCACCTTGGTGGTGTTTGCCGTACTCAGCGTATCGGCACGTGGCCTCCACGATTACCTTCAGCAACGTTGCCGAAGCTACTCACCGAAGGTCAAGAGTGCGCTGATTTGGCTCGCTTGTTACGCAGTTACGTGTTTTGTATTTCGCGTTGTTAAGTGCATCATTTTAATGCTTCGTCTTGCGCGTTGTGCTAGCGTGTGCAGCGTAGTGCAGCTTCCATATGCACCAACGGTGTTCTCCGTCGTCTACTAATATGAATGCGATGACACTGACTACGAGAGCTTCTGGAACAAGCGCCGTAGAAAGGCAACGATGTCGACGGGCTAATGTCGTACCTTGGTGGAACGAGACAGAAGCCAACGGGAAGCGGAAGGCCTTCGCGCGATCACGGCTCAAGCTACGACCCTCTGCCTCCCGTCCTGCGGAAGCGCCGAGTGGTAGTGTATGCATGAACGCAGGTGTAGGTTACCGTTACACTCGGAAGAGTACACCACGCTGTTTCGCTCCTCCATTGGGGCGCTTTGAAAAAGTGCACATTGAGTACCAGTGTACATTATCTGCTTGTTGATGCCATTTTTGCGCTAATTTTACGATATGTTGTGTCGAGGTACATCTTAGCAACTTCAGCTACCACGACGGTTAAAGCATGATCATGAGCGTTAGTCATCGCAATGGAGATGGGGCACTGAGCCTAAACGTGGGTTTATCCTCGCCAAACGTTGCTATAGCTGTCAAGGACCTATAAACTTTGTACAAGCTCTCGTATATGCAATCAACAATCAACTACTTCTGTGAAGACACGTTTCACATTCATGTTTTACCGATTCCTATGACGGAGGGATCAGTCATGTGTTTTTTTTTTTTCAACTTTCTTTCATGATGCAGCTCTGACACACGAAAAAGTCACCGCTGCGCAGGCTAACAATAAATTTTGCCGGCTGTACATAAGTGTTGTGCTTTCAGCGCAAGGTTTGCGCTGAAGTTGCATACCGCACGAAGGTCACTTCACTCGTTGCAGCGGCCGCGTTTGCAAAAGGAACGAGTTACTATCTAGGTGAGAAAAGTAGGGGCTAGCTGGTAGTTGCATAGTCGACACAGCGTGCTGTTCAAACACAAAGAATATCAACTGTGATAGTTGTTAGTTGGCGCTCGTCCTGCGTATACCTGTGCGTTCTTTTTGTGTGTCCTTAGTGCTTGAGAAGCACGCTGCAAGTTTCGAGCTGCTTGCCGTTCTGCATGAGGTATTCCAGTTTGTTGTTGTCGCATTTATCGCTTCGCCTTTAGGGCAATACTGAGTTTTTCTTGCGTACTACATTTTAGAAGTTTAATTATGTATGCTGATAACAGAAGGGTGTTTTTTGCGGACAACTCATTGCAAGCGTTGCAGATTTCAATCAACAATTACCTTAAGTGCCCGACATCGTAGTTACACAACGTCAAACTGCAACGAAGCGTCAATAAAACTAACTATAGAATGTTTACATCTACTAAGAAACAGTTGAATTTTCAGTTAACGGTATTGTTTCGAGATGTGAACATCTACGAAGAAGAAGGTCATAAGTTTTGGGGTATCTCATTTCCAGCTGATATGTCCAGTAAGGCACAGGTAGAAAAATTTCTCGTGAACTTAGTAGAAGTACATGATGTTTTATGAGATTCAGGGTATGATTCCACCCCAGCTTAAGGTATTATATTACTGAATATTTTATCCTAGAATTCCATATTGTTTGCTTGTTTGGGGCGGAACATAGTAAGAAAATTAACACTTGATAACATAACGGAAAAGAGAACTTAGATACCTCAAATACTACAGGTGGAGACTTGAAGATTTCAGAACGCAAAATTTATTCATTGAACACACTATGCCGTAAGCTAACGAGATGTACTATTTTAGACTATTTCAACGCAACAAAATTAACAAACTATATACCAAAATCATGTTATCAAATTGTCACTGTTTTATACATAAAGAAAGTAATGTAATTCTCCAGTCCGGAACAGTTTATGGTAGACAATTCAAGTACAGTGAAACCTCGGTGATGCGAATCTCACGGGACCACCAAAAATGTTCGTATCAACCGAAATTCGTATCACCGGAAAGCATGGAATAATCGCACGCGACAAAAGAAAGCTGGCGTACATTTTCATTTGCTGTTTTTAAGGACCGCAGCAACGCCGGGAAGAACTCTGAATGATCGTCAGTTAAGTTTTTAGATGTCAGCAGTCATACCAGCACTCGTAAATATACGGCCGGGTGCGTTGTGACCCGCGACAGCAGTAGCCCCTTTCAAATTTTAGTGTCCTTTTTCGCATGACACCAAATTAACGGCGAAATTAACAGAAGAATTAAGCGCTTTGACGCGATAGATCAAGGCCTCAACATTTCAGAACCACTGTTCTATGTTATGATTTTGTTCTCGCGGAGGTGTTGGGGATGTTTTTTGGGCGATTTACAGCCATGTCCGCACAAGTGCGACCTCAACAATCACGCATGTTAACACCGCGATTCTGACGATTCGGCGGCACGGCGCGCACGCCCGCGCTTGAGTTCCCGCGTTCGCACGTGCTTGGCGCGTCTTCCGCGACAGCACGGACAGGACCTCTTTGTACTTGGGCGGTAGCGTACGTTCGTATCAAACGTCACGGGGTGAAAATCGGTTCGCAACAACCGTCCTCCATTACATTGCAGGCCAATGGGCCTTGTCCGGGACCAAAGATAAATTCGTATCACCCCGAAATTCGTATGAGCTGTGATCGTATCACCGAGATTTCACTGTACTAGTTTCCTTAAACATTAAATCAGCCATGTATACCTGATTTAAGAGCTTTGTCGAAGAAATATGGGAAAACGTATGTTATAGAGCATGAAATAAAATGTGCGTGATGTGTAGATATAACACTATATGCCCTGACGAAAAACACAGCATATCCACGGAGTGAATGATGATGAGTGGGCGAAGCTGCGGAGGTTCATCGGTAAACCGTGAATCTTCCGTGAATTCTGCCCGGTACATCATCACCGACGTGAGATCGGGTGCGTTTATACTAAAGGGTCGATGAGAGTTATGGTGACTGAAGCAATCATGGTTACACCGTGAAATATTCAGTGGTTTCGCCCAGCAGTAATCAAAGCGATAGTGTGTGTGAAATTTTATTCAAACTTCAACGACCGGTCGTCGTCCATGGTCCGCCAAGCAGCACGATCCGGCAAGCGCACTCGTACGGCGGTCCGCGCAATCGGAGAGCAGCTGCACCGCCAACGCCATCTAGCGTACCTTCATCCAACCGCCATATTGTACGCATGTCTATAGGACAGCGCCCTCTCGGAAACGAGACGAGAACTGGAGATGACGACACCATATCCACGGAGTGAATGATGATGAGTGGGCGAAGCTTCGGAGGTGCGTCGGTAAATCGGTAATCTTCCGCGAATTCTGCGCAGTACATCATCAACGACGTGAGATCGGGCGCATTTATACTAAAGGGTCGATGAGAGTCATGGCGACTCGCAGCTCAATTTAATTTTACATGTACGTTGAGAATTTTTTTATTGTTTAATCACGCACAGGAGACATCTCACACCGGCACTACCTTGGAGGTCGAAATCCAGTGCCTACTGGCTACTAAGAAGGCATGGACATCCGAGGACCGCCGAGGTGGTGCAATAAGGCGCTTCGCCTCCTAATATATACATCATATACAAGTACCGCCATATAGCGGACATTACAAGAACTAAACGAGAGGTGGCTACCTACAACATACATCGAGGACGCACGACCCACGGCTTAAGGAGCGTCGCCCCTAAAAGGTCAAACATTTTTGGCACTTTATGGCTTGCTTAGAATTGACTAGTACAGTTTACTTATGTCTACATTTGTTATAACATATCCCAGACCCAGGCCATTGCACCTACAGATTCTTAGAAAATATGCTTAATTGTTCTGTAATGCCCGTATCTCTTTTGCAACTCACTGTTACAGATTAGGCTTGATTTAGGTTATATGTGTTTCCTTTCGTTTTTTGTAACTATGTGTTTATTTCTATGCTGCTGATGCGGCATTGATTTGATATATGTTGTATTAACTTGTGCTGCTATTGCTTAGTTCCAGCTCGAGCGGGAGCCCGTTTTCGGGCCTCCTTAGCCTCTTTTTATAATGGAAGCTAGCCTTACAAAAATGGACTTGACCTTTCAGTCCCCCCACGAGTGAGCTACCAGTCATCACAGCCACTTTCCTCTGGGCTCGGCTTTTCTGTAGACCTGGTCTGAAGACTTTCGGCAGACACTGAGCCGACGGCAAGGAGCCTTGTCTGATAATGTGTATGCCGTGTGTGTGTCTGCGTGTTTGTGAATGTATAGAGTATATACGTATATGTCTATATATTCTAGACCATGACACGTTTGATAACAATGATTAAATGGGTTTAACCTTTCAGACACCCATCATTCAGCCACTCCTGTATAGATCGAGTTTGCAGATTTTCTGCAGACACCGAGCGGATGGCAAACTGACTTTTCTTTTAATTTGGGCCGCCTGTGTGTGGTTGTTAATGTATATATTATATACGTATATATCTATATATCTTGGGTCATGACACATTTGATAGCAATGATCAAACAGGTTTCACATTTCGGTCATCCATCAATCACGACTTAGTCGCCCCCCATATAGACCTAGCCTGTACGATTTTCGCAGACACGGAGCAGATGGCAAACAGACTTGTTTATTAATGTGGGGCCCTTGTGTCTGGTTGTGAATATATATACTCTATGCGTGTATATCTAAATATTTTACGTCATGACGTATCCGATAATAATCATCAAATGAGTTTCGCCAGTCGCCCACCAGTCACTTCCATATAGACGTAGTGCAGATTTTTTGCAAACTCCGAGCAGACGGCAAGCAAACTCGTCTAATAAGGTGTGCTCCAAGTTTGTGCGTGTGGATGCATACATTATATACGTACATATATTCTGGACCACGACACACTAATTTAGAATTTATTCGCGCATGTGTATTTATCTGGCACAAAAAGTTTGTCTTCCAGTGTGTGCTTCAAACCGCCACAGTCTTCAACAACATTTTGTCAATAATTACATGATGTCCTAAATAAGTAGGCTATACGGTTTCCTAAATGTCCTTTATTTCTATTTGGTGATTTGAACTTACCTTCTATAATCTGGTCTACTGACCCGCCAAGTCTTGCGGCAAATTCAATGGAATGTTTGTCATTTTTGGATGTCTGTTTAGATTTTAAACTTAAGCAACTGGTACTTGAGCCTACTCGTTGCTCCCCTCAATTTTCCAAAGTACTAGATTTGTAGCTTACGACCACTCCAGAACTCATCTCACCCCTAGTATTTATGCTTGGTCTGAGTGACCACAGTTTTACTCACTGCAATATTCATGCCCATTTGCCTTGGACGAAGCAAGTTAAATTAATTAGACTATAAACATGCCAACTTTTCATCAATCATTAATGAACTTGCGGATTTCATCACAGACTACTCTGGGTTTTATAATCGCACCATTCAAGAAATTTGGTTTATGTTTAAGGAAAAGGTTGCTTTTTTGATCGAACACTTCATTCCTTAAAAAAATACACTCTTTCTTCTTCCAAAGCCCTTTGGTTTGACGCCCATTTGAAGCACTTACTAAACACGAAAAGAAGTATTTTACGCCCAGCAAAAGTGGTGATGACGCCTGAGCGTTAGCATGTGTACTTCGTCGCTGGACACGGCTGCAAAAACACCATTGCGCAGGTTAAAAGCTTATTCCACAATCTTACCCTACCGGCCCTACTGAAAGATAATCCTCGGCAGTTTTCGAATGTAGTTCGTGGCAGCAGATCTACAATATTTCATTTACTCGATAGCATTGGTGAGGCTGTTTCTAGTCGTGACTGCAGCAATGTGATGAATGATGTTTTTGTTTCTTGTTTTTCTGGCGGATCACCCTTTTCCATGTCTTTTCTCGAAAACCCTTCCTTTTTTTCCCATAGATTTCATCCATGTTGATTGATCTGGATTGTGCCGTCTAATACAAAAAATAAATTGTCTAGCTCTGCAGATAATGACGACATTAATTCAAAGTTGCTCCAAAACACTAAACTTTATTCTTCCGTTATACTTCCTGAACTTTTTTCGCAGTCTTTGTAGTCTTCCACTTTGCCAGATGATTGGAAGGTGGCTAAGGTGGTTCCACCTCACAAGTCGGGTACCACCCAATATCTCCTAAATCACAAGCCAATATCTTTAACCAGCGTGCCCTGCAAACTTCTCGAGCACATCATTTATTAGAACTTAGTATCTTTTCTTGAATCAAATTCATTTCCCCCCCATGGCAACACGGTTTCAGGAAGCACTTTTCTCGTGAAACGCAGTTACTCTCTGTTACTAACGATCTTTCTCGTGCTTTCGACTATAATTTAGTACCGACTGCATATTTTTAGATCGCGCTAAAGCCTTTCACACTGTTTCGCATGCTCTTCTTGCGAAAATGAGCAAGCTCAGTATAGATCCGAACATCCTAGACTGGATTCAGTTTTCCAACAAACTGTCTGCAGTACGTTCACGCTAATTATAACTCTCCTACCATTGCAGTTACATCAGGCGTACCACAAGGTTCGGCTTTTGGTCCGTTACTTTTCTTATTTATATAAATGATTTACCTGTCGGAATTAATTCTACCATTAGGCTTTTCGCTGATGATTGCGTGCTGTAGCGTGTCATTCATAGCCCACATGACGTTTCTACTTTGCAGTCCGACATTGACGCTGTTTCTATCTGGTGCGACAAGTGGGTCGTGAAGCTAAGCATTAGTAAGTCTAAAGTTATGAGAGTAATGTATCGCAATAAATTTAATGAGAACTTTTTCTGTACCCTTAAAAACCCCACTTTAAACCCCTATTCTAGTTACCGTTATCTTGGCGTGCATATAAACCGAAACCTCTCTTGGAATATGCACGTTGAACATATAATTATTAACGCTAATCGCATGCTTGGATTTCTGCGCCGTAATTTTTCATCCGTTCCGCCAGATTCAAAAACTTAAATTGTACACAACACTTGTTAGATCCAAATTGGAATATACGCTAGTTCTATTTGGGATCCGTATTATCTACAGCCCTTGTGTCCGTTCAAAACCGCGCAGCTCGCTTCGTCCTTTATAATTACTCCCGCTACGCCAGTGTTTCTTCAGTGAAAGCTACTTTAGGTCTGCCAACACTTAAATCACACCGTAAGTACTTCTGCTTAAACCTATTTCCAAAAATTTTTTCGACGAATCCAACACTTAAAAATGGTCTTTCCTTCCCCCAGATTATGTATCACCACGGTTCGACCATCATCTTAAAGTTAAAGTTCACTCATGCCGCACTAACACTTGTCATGCTTATTTTTTGCCGCAAACACAGTGACTGGAACCACAATTCCTGCCTCTGTTGCATCAATCGAAGAATGCGGCGCTTTCAAAATTGCAGTTAATGATGTACGTTAGATCACTCTTCTCTGTAATGCCCTCGGGTCCTGAGAGTATGAAAATAAATAACTAAATAAATAAATAAATTTTATTATTACGGTTAGTTTTGCCATTTTCCGAAATTTGACAATGATTGCTACACAGTCTCAAACAAAATGGGAGTAGCTACGCACTTAATACTAACCCTCATTAGGCGGTGTCTATATAACCTGCATCAAGTGCAACAGTTGTACCTGGTCTCGATTTACAGCGGCGATGCAAGTACGTGCATTTGGTAATACGCTCAATTCCATCCCTAATGCTGTAGCTGCAAGTGATACTTGCGTCTACCACATCTTATTCTGAGGTAAAGTATTGTTTAACGCGATAGATTGTACTATTTGTTATTGCTAGCATATCTGGATGCATCAGGAAAGTCCAATTTAAGGCACATAGTTCATGACACATCTCAAACCGAAAGGTATGACCTGCAAAAGTCATGCAGCTTCATATTCCTACATGGATACAGCAAGGCTGATCAGAACGTTATACAGGCATCGACATTTTTGCACAGCGCAAGAAAACGAGGACGTAGGGAGGACACAACACGGGCGCCAGCGCCCGTGTTGTGTCCTCCCTACGTCCTCGTTTTCTTGCGCTGTGCAAAAATGTCGATTCCAGATCACCAACTAGCCCAAGCATCCGTTTTATCAAGTTATACAGGCCACCTAGGCCTGCAATATGCATGCTGTGACGCTAGATGATGGAGACGTGGCGTGGCTCATACGCCGTACTGTTTATTCTATTCCATGCGCACTTCTTCTTCGTCGGCTTCTCCTACCATCGCCTTGTTCATACGTTACACTCTTCCCCCCTCCCCCCCGAAAGAATGCGGAGCTACAAACTTCAAAACATGAAGAAGGGCAGTCTCCAAGCAAGAAATGACAAAACATGCAGCAGTTGCATGTCACACGGGAGTTCCGTAAACTTGCACAAAATCTTCACAGCAAAGGGTCGTCCGGTGATCTCAAGCAGAACTCGGGTGGGCGAGGCTGACTGTTGCGTTCTGGAGAACATAACCATGCCCTGCACGAGTGCACCGATGATGGCACATGAAGTGGACATGTCACACGTGAATTGCATTGGAGCACTTTGTAGCGATGACAGCCTTGATGTCGTAGGCGCCGCTTTGTCGTCACCAATAGAAACGTTGTGCTTTCACTTTGTGTGTTCCTTGAATGACGCTGATGGGGTGATGGCTGCGTCGTTCCAGAAGAGAAAGTAATTGTTTTGAGCCTTTTTTGTCGTTTTCTGTGGTTTTGTCGCAATTGTCTTGGTGTGTGGCGCAGAAAACTTCCTTGACGACGTTCCTTCCTGCCAAGGTGTCTCAGATGTCGAACTTGTCGTCGGTTTGGTGGGCGTCTTTTATGGCGACTGTCCTTATGCCACGAACGTGCTTGTGGTGTATGTCCAGTTCGTCGTCGTTGTTCTAGTATCTGTTGTAGTGGCTGTGTTTCTTCAAGTTGCTTTTGTCGGAATTGCTGATGTTGCAAAAATTGATGGTGTGGGCTTCTTTCGGTAACGTGCGTCTGGTTTTCTTCTCTTGTTCATGTGACGAGTATATCGCTGGTGCACGATGGGCTGTTAAGCTCCTCGGAAATTGGAATTGACGATAGCGTGCCAAAATTGTTAGCAGGCTCTTCATAGACTGATGAGATGTCGCCCAAGCTTGTACTGAATGCTGAATTCATATACGTTCGACACTGAGCTGGTTCAGTGCATGACACTGTCGTAGCAGACATGGCTTCACGAAATTCTAATTGCGAATGCTTCTCTTCTTGTGAAATTGTTGAGCTGAAAGCCTCCGACGGAAAACCCTGCTCGGAAAATTCACGGAGTGGTCTGGTTTTGTGCGGGTTTGCCAGTTCGTCCTCCGTGAATGCAGCAATGTCACGAGGTGCGTCGTCAGGTTTACCAGTAATACTGATGCCAGGTGATGTCAAGTCATGTTGCAAACTATGTATGCGGCATGAGGTATTAGATGCATCTGGGGCATCAGTAATGGCTTCGATTCTATCGTGCAGTGAAGAGTCAGCCAATGACAACTTTCCCGCAGAAGAAAATCCTGGTGCAAGGCAGGGTCGTTTTGGAAAACATAATGGGTGTCTTTCACTCCGAAGATGCTTCACGTTGTCTTGTGGCAGTGGTCGATTGATGCTCGGCGTTCGAATGCTTGTGATTGTGACGGCTGAGTGCAATTGCCTTTGGATGACTTGTTGTAAGCGAGTCTTCATCATAGTCTTTAAACCATGTGATCATTTCTGCTTTGATTTTTTTTCCCATGACTCTCAATGTTTTGGAAGATATGCGTCAGGTAGAGTCGGAATGCCTCACCGGTGACGTATTCGTTGAACTTGTTGACCATGTCCTGTTCCGACCATGATCGTGGAGCTCGAATAGGTCGAACCAGTCCTGTACGGGTCCATCGCCCGCTGATCCGGTGTACTTGGGGATGTCAAGGTCCGTCGATGGTGCTATCATGATATGGTCGGCTGTGTGCAGCAGGATATGCTTCGGTGGTCTGCATGCGGGGTGAGGACGTCTTGTTGACAACCTCGTTGATAATGTGGGCTATATATATATATATATATATATATATATATATATATATATATATATATATATATATAGATTATGAAGAGTCTGGCTTCGGTTGCCGTAGAACAAAATAGGAAAATGTCTTGATGAAGATCGGTCTCCGATCGAAACGTCACCAATAAACAGTTTTTTAGAGGCGTATATATATATATATATATATATATATATATATATATATATATATATATATATATATATATATATATATATATATATATAACTGTCTATAATCGCAGTGAAGTAGGTTTGAGGCGTGAAGTTCCTCACGAAGACCCCACCAGTTACCCTAATCGGCAGACATGCTGCAAGCTGCCTCCAGCAGCTACCCAGGCTGTGCTGACTTTCTGCAGAAAGGGTGTACCAGTTGTCGTACCCGCTCTACGCCGAGCGCTACGATACGATAGAAAGACAGACGCCACTCCGATGTCGCTACCTAAAAGAAGCCCCGTGTTTATTCAACAGCCGCTTTTTATCCCTTTACACCAGTGACGTCATAGGGCAGCACACTAGCGCTTGGCCCGAACAGATAACGATAACACCACATCCTTCCTTTTTTTTTAAAGGAAGCATTGCAACACACATCAAACAAAGAAGCATAGCAGTATGAATTGCAACAGCAAAGAACGGCGGTAGGCAGGTTTCAAGTGTAGCCGTATCGCTGTGGTGGTCTTATTTCTCGACCATAGCGTGTCACATAACGACCAGGTCTCCCGCTATCCAAAGGAGCCGCCGGCGTTGAAATGAGCGCAGAATGCTCTGCCGGGGACCTGTGCTCCTCGGATTGCCCTGCAGCGTTCAGAGTCGCGGGAAAGTCATAAGATGGGTCATGCGCGCAGGTTCGCTCACTGTATCTAACCAATGCCCTTCTCTCTACCTCGGTCCCGTCGTCTGTCCGCACCCGATACGACCGAGGCCGCTGGGCTGGACTGAGCACCGTTGCTGGAATTTTGCTGTCTTTTATCCATACTCGATTTCCTGGGACAAGTTGTGGTAACCGAGTTACCGCATGACGACGGCCGTAGTCGAGCCTTCGCTTATTCCGAAATGTCTTGTCCTTGTATCGGAGGCTTCTAGACTGATCGCCTTTGATGGTACAAGTTTTTTTTGGGTGTGCGGGGAGCGCAGAACGTAACCGCCTGCCCATCAGCAGCTGGGCTGGACTTGTACCCAAGGGACCTGGGGAATCCCTGTACGCTAGGAGGGCCAGGTAAGGGTCAGCCGATTTTTCGAACATCCGTTTTACCGTCTGCACTGTACGTTCGGCTGCTCCATTTGACTGCGGGTACCTGGGACTGGATGTGACGTGACGGAAGCCATAATTTGTTGCAAAGAGCGCGAATTCTGCAGATGCGAATTGAGGACCGTTGTCTGTTACGACCAGTTCTGGAATCCCGTGCCTAGCAAATATACTCTTGATTTGTACAATAACCGCCGCAGAGCTCGTGGAAGATAACAGGACGAGCTCCGGATATCTCGAAAAATAGTCTACGACCAAAAGGTACGTTGTGCCGTACAAATGGGAAAGATCAGCCCCAACCTTCAACCAAGGCAAGCTAGGAGACTCGGACGGCATCATGGGCTCGACTTTTTGAACGCGCAGCCTCGCACACTCTCGACAATTGTTTATGAAAGCTCCCAGCTCGGTGCTGAGTCCGGGCCACCACACAGATTCTCGGGCCCTTGCACGACATTTCACAATGCCCTGGTGACCCTCATGGAAATAACAAAGTACTCCGCTCCTTACATCCTGAGGCACGACGAGGCGAGACCCATGTAGGAGCACACCGTCACATATTGTAAGGTTTGCTCTCTCTGACCAATTAGGGCTCCGCCAACTGCTCACTTTATCACGACGCGGCCAGCCCTCCCTACAGTACAGTTGAAGTTGTCGGCAGGTGTCGTCTTGTTCTTGCGCCTACCTTATCTTGTTCCAGTGTGCCGAAAACTTCAGTTCACTGACACAGCCTTCTGCATGGCTCGATACTTCGCTGCAATCTAGCTCGCCCTTCTCTACATCTGTTTCCACACAAGGTACCCGAGAAAGGGCGTCGGCGGTGCCCATCTGCTTTCCTGTGACATAGGAGACTGAAAATCGAAATCGCATGAGCCTCAATCGGAATCTTTGTATTCTAGGGGGAAGCACATCATTTCATTTCATTTCATTTCATTTATTTTACCCTCAATCGCAACAGCTTTACAGAGGGGCGTGGGGTACATAAAATAAACTATAAACAGTAAACATAGTAACATCAAAATAATAAAGATTACAATACGTATGAATATTCGATGTTAGGCAATACACTGAATGCAAGTGTAAGATAAGGCAAAAAGTACAAAAAAGAACATAAGGCAAAAAAGTACAAAAAATATATATATATATACAATATACACTTCACGCGTCATCGCGTAAGTAATTCTGTATGGTAGAAGAAAACCAGTCATGATTTGTAATGAAAACTATGTCCGAGGGAAGTTGGTTGCAGTCGTTGGATGTGCGTGGGACGGAAGAATGATGGAAACTGTTAGTGCGGCAGCTAATGACGTGTTGCTTATGTTGATGATCTAAATGAGGTGAGCGCTAGGATGGAGTTGTAGTGAATTGAGCTTACAAAAGTGGATGATTGAATATCTTGCGAAAAAGTATGAGACGAGATGCTTTGCCACGTGATTCAAGTGACTGCAGCGAAAGGCTGTGTTTTATTGACGTGATACTGCTAGTGTGATGGTACTAAAATAGAATGAAGCGTGCAGCGTTATTCTGTACCATTTCAAGCGAGTGAGTTCAGTTCAGTTGAAAAGGGTCCCAAATGGAGCATGCGTATTCGAGTTTTGGACGGACTAGTGTTTTATACATTGTTAGTTTCACGGCTTGAAGGGCGCGGCTAAAGTTGCGTCGTAGGTACCCTAGCGCACGGTTGCTATTGTTAATAGCGTAATTAATGTGATGCTTCCAGCTCAAGTCAGATGTTATGTGAATCCCCAAGTATTTATACCAAGTTACAGAATCTAGAGCAGCGTCATTTAAGGTGTAGTCAGGAGGAGGTCCGGTAGTCCGTGAGATGCGTAAAACTTTACATTTGTTAGTGTTTAGGTCCATGCGCCAACTTCTGCACCAGCTAGCAATATTATTAATGTCAGTTTGCAAAGAACTAGCGTCGGAGTTAGATGAAATTTTCCGGTAAACAACGCAGTCGTCTGCGAAAAGGTGAATCGAAGAAGTTACAACATCGGGTAAATCGTTAATGTAAATAAGGAATAGTAAAGGGCCCAACACAGAGCCCTGGGGCACACCAGAAGTAACAGGAGAAGAGGGTGAGCTGTAGCTATAAGCAACAACGAATTGTGAGCGATTGATTAAGAAAAACTCAGTCCAAGAAAGAATGCCGCCATCAATATTAAGGGTCCTAAGCTTGTATAGTAGTAGGTGATGATTAATCTTGTCAAAAGCCTTCGAAAAATCTAAAAAAATGCAGTCGACCAATAAACTCCGATCTAGAATGGCATGTAACGAATGGGTGAAACAAAGTAACTGCGTTTCACATGAGAATGACTTCCTAAATCCAAGCTGTGACGTGCTAAAGAACGAGTTTGATTCTAGAAAGGTGACCAACGTAGAGAAGATTATGTGCTCCAAAAGTTTACATGGTATAGAAGTAAGTGAAATCGGTCGGTAATTACTGACAGAATGCTTGTTTTCCGACTTGTGTAGAGGAACCACCTTCGCCTCTTTCCAAACGCGTGGCACCACACCTTCATTCAAAGACTGTTGAAATATTTTACACAAGAAAAGAGATGAGACATGTTTAGCTTTTTAAAGAAATCTTGCGTTTATATTGCCAACACCGCAAGCAGAGGACACTCGGAGTGATTCAAATATTTTTACGATTCCATGGGCTTCAGTCACTATACCAGACATTGATGGATTGTTGCGCGATGGTAAAGAGACGGTAGAAGAAGTGGGTGACACTGAAAAGTTCCGGCCAAATTTTCGTTCAGACGTGCTACAAACTTCTCGGAACACACGGGAAGGCCATCCGAGCCAACAAGTACAATTTCACTGTCGTTGGTATTTGTAACAGTTTTCCAAAACTTTCTCGGGTTGCTAACAAGCATTGATGGCAGAATAATAGATAGAAAGTTCGCATTAGCATCCGAAACTGCTGACGAATAAACTCGCGCACCGCTTTCGTAGGCATGCCAGCGTTCCTCCTTACCCTGGAGTTTCGCAGCACGAAACAAACGTTTCTTTTTGTTGGAAAGTCGCTTTAAATATGTATTGTACCAGGCTGAGCAAGAGCTTACAGGTACAAACTTTAAGGGAACAAACGTGCGAGTAAGTTCCTAGATTGTGTTAACAAACAGGTCCCAGTTTTTTTGCACGGTTCTATTATCAAAGTCGTGCAGGTAAACGTCATAAAATAGAGAGAGTTTGTTGTTGATTGCCTCAAAGTTAGCAGCATTGTAGTTGTAGATTACCTTGCGTTTCTTAGTAGCAGTTGGCATGCTGTTGTGTATGTAAAAATGTAACAAACAGTGATCGCTCAGACCAGGAAGTGAGTTTAATGAATGAATGTTCTCGGGCATTGTTGTAAGAATCAAGTCACGAATGTGCGATGAAGAACTGGTGACGCAAGTTGGGTTATTCACCATCTGCGTAAAATTAAACAGGTTGCAAGTATCAAGAAAGTATTGGTCATTTGAAGAAAATGGTACGACTTGTGGTAACGATGACGTCCACATTATGGTAGGATAGTTGAGGTCGCCGAGAATAGTTATCGAAGCACATGGGTACCGCATTAGAATTTCATTGATGTTATCGTGAAACTGCTGAAAAAAGCCGATGTCTGTATCTGGGGAGCGGTAACAGACGCCAAAAACAAGCGTTTTATTATTCACAACCACCACGCACCATATCACTTCCAATGTAGACATGACGTTTATAAGAAAAGACTTAAAACGCTTTGAAATGGCAAGCAAAGTACCACCACTTTGTCTTCCATCGCTATCGCGGCGATAAATGTTCAACGACTTGGAAATAGTAAAAAATTTCGTTATCGCAAACATGAGCATTCAACCAAGTCTCGGTTAGAGCAATCACGTCGGCTTCACATGAATTGATAATAGCATCAATGGGTGACTGTCCAAGTAGCGATACGAGCGGTTTGTGGTTGGTCTCAAATTGAAATTCTAGCCCTATTAAGAAACGTTCCAGCCGTTCCGCCGCCCACGTCAGCGCAAGCGCTTCTTTTTCTTTTAGGTAGTGACATAGAGGCTTCTTTTAGGTAGTGACATCGGAGTGGCGTCTGTCTTTCTATCGCATCGTACCGCTCGGCGTAGAGCGGATACGACATGGTGTCAGAAGTGGGATGAGCCTCCCATTCCTAGTTGCTATTGCGGCACTCACCCTGCGTTCGACCGGCACGATGGCCGCCCCACCAGCGGCAGGCATCTCGCCACCGACGCCGTTCAACTTCGACCGGACATCCGAATGGTCGGAATGGTTCATGTCATTCGATGATTACCGCTATGCATCGGGACTCAACGAAAGAACGGAGGAAGCCCAGGTGCGAATGCTTTTGTACACCATGGGCAGGCAGGCCAGAAAAAATTTTCAGATTTTTGGCCTTACCGAAGAGGATTCTCAAGGCTACGAGATAGTGAATAAAAAGTTTGACACCCATTTTGTGGCAACGAAGAATATAATCTACGCAAGCGCAAATTTCCACCGCCGAAAGCAAGAACCCGGAGAAAGTGTGGAAAACTTTGTGACCGCCCAGCACGAGCTCGCCGACCGCTGTGATTTTGATGGATTCCGAGAGCGAATGATCCGCGACAGCTTCGTTGTTGGTCTCGAAGACGCAGAACTGTCAGAAGCACTCCAGATGGATTCTACCCTTACGCTAGCGACTGCTCTTGCGAAGGCCAGACTCAAGGAAACAGTTCACCGGCAGCAACTGGAACTCCGGGCCGTCAGCAACAAGGCGACGACAGGTGAACTTGGCACGGTCCAACGAACATCGAGCAAATATTCCAGCACCTGGGAGGACGGGACAACAGGACAGCAACGGCAGTTGCTCCAGCGTGGGTCGCAGGGGCAGCAACGACGGCAAGGGTGCCAGTTCTGCGGACGTTCGAGCCACGCGAGAGCCCAGTGCCCAGCACGTTCAGCACGGTGTGACCAGTGCGGAATCACGGGACACTTCGCCCGCGTATGCCACAAGAGAACCGAAAATCAGGTGGGTGTGTCTGCCCTAGAAGGCGACGTAGAGAACTTTTTTTGTTGGGACACTTAACGGATCAAATGCCCGGTACGCGCAAGTGACTATCAACGGGGTACGCGTAAGTGCTAAAATTGATTCAGGAGCGGAAGTTACTGTTCCGCCCGATTTCCCTGGCATACCATCTTGTATAGACAAGTCGCAGGCTGTGCTGCGAAGTGCTGCAAACCGGCGCATCGAAGTTAATGGTTCTTTTTCAGCAGATATTGTGTGGAAAGGCAAAACAACGCGACAAACATTGTACGTTGTAGAGTCACTGCAGTGTGTTCTGTTAGGGTTTCCAGCTATCGAAGCTCTTGGTGTGGTGAAATTTCTTGATGTGGTTGAAGATAAACAGCACGAGTACATGTATCCGCAGCTCTTTTCTGGTTTGGGCACGATGTCTGGGGAATACACCATTCGCATGAAACAAGGAGCGATTCCCTTTGCAATTTTCGCACCACGGCGGGTACCAATCCCTTTAAAGAACTCTATCAAAGTAGAGTTGGCCAAAATGGTCGAAAGCCACGTCATTCGCAAGGTAGACGGTCCGACTAAATGGTGTGCAGGATTGGTGCTCGTGGTCACACCATCAGGGGAAGTTCGAATTTGCGTGGATTTAACCCAGCTGAACAAGAGCGTCCTGCGCGAACGGTTTGTCTTGCCTACAGTAGATGACGCCCTTGGGCAATTGGCGGGGGCCACATACTTTTCGAAATTGGATGCCAATTCAGGGTTTCACCGGGTAAAATTGGCGAAATAAAGTCAAGAGCTCACAACTTTTATCACACGATTTAGTAGGTACTGCTTCCAGCGAATGCCGTTCGCTATCACCTCGGCCCCGGAGTACTTTCAAAAGAAAATGGCAGAAATCTAAGATGACCTCCAAGGGGTGCTGAACTTGATGGACGATGTTTTAGTTTATGGAGCTACGAAGCATGAACATGATGAACGATTGTACGAAGTACTGAAAAGTTTGCTTGCAGCCGGGGTGACACTCAATCGGGTAAAATGTTCTTTTGGTGTCACTACAGTGGCGTTTTCAGGCTACGTGGTTGATGCCTCCGGAATTAGGCCGGATCCTAAGAAAGTTCGAGCCATCAACGAAATGCCTACGCCATCGAGTGTGGATGATGTCTGCAGGTTTTTGGGCACGATTAACTATCTGGCAAGGTTCGTGAGCAATCTTGCTGACGTGTCGGCACCACTCCGTAGCCTTCTCGTGAAAGACCGTGAGTGGCACCGGGGCCCGCCTAAAAAATCGTTTGAGTATCTGATGTAATTGGTCACTTCTGCGCAATGCATCGCGAAATTCGACCCTAAGCTGCGCACTATTGTGTCCGCCGAAGCGTTGTCATTGGGTCTCGGCTGTGCGCTCATGCAAGTGCAGTCAGATGGCGAAAGGCGGCCGGTTGCATATCACTCTCGTTCATTAACACCAACAGAACAACGGTACGCACAAATAGAAAAAGAAGCCCCGTGTTTATTCAACAGCCGATTTTTAGCCCTTTACACCGGTGACGTCATAGGGCAGCACACTAGTGCTCGGCCCGAACAAAGATAACGATAACACTACACCAGTTGCCTACTCAGAGGTGGTAGCGGGCGACAGAAAGTCTGTCACTTGTCTTCATGTACTCCAAAACTTAGTGACTCATGGTCTGTAGAATTTCTGCAGAAAGGCTGCAGGTTTTCTGGAGCGCCATGCGACAGCCTGCCAGCTGATAATTGGAAGTCACTACTTAAAGCATAGCACTTTGGCAGGTGTATATTAACAGTTCTGTGTGTTTTATGGCTTCGTTATGGCCCCTATAAATTAACATGTATTCTGTGAGCGTGTAAACGTAAAATTTTGAAGCATAAGGATTTTGCCACCGGCACTGAATGTCAGATGAAGCTCACATGCCTATTTATAAATACCGGTTGGTAGTTGGTAGGTTGTGAAGCGCGAGTGGTCTATGTGTGTGGCAGTTACTTTGCTGCTGTCGCGTGTATGTTGTGGGCACGTGTTGGTGGGTGTATGGGTGGTAATGTGTCCTTCGGTGCTGCATTTTCCTTCACGAATGAGACCTATAATGTTTTATTCATCCGCGACAAAACCGTGCACATATTCTGTACAAATGCTGCAGAAATTCTGTAGACGTTGTGCAGATTTCCCGCACACATTCTGCAGGCATGCTGTATGATGAACGGCTACCAATGCTCTGCAGGAAGAGTACCAATTGCCTGTGGGAGGTGACAGGGGTGACAGAAACTAGTCCTCATGGATTCTGCATCCTGGGTGACTCATGGTATGTAGCATTTCGGCAGATAGGCTGCTAGGGCAATTAATTTCACTCATCAAACTCTGAATCTGTGGCGTTACCTGATCTTTGTGCACAGGTTAGCTCGTGGGTGGCGGCAGCATTCGCACTCCTTGCATTGCGGCACATAGAGCGGAATCACGTGGTCCCCTGCAATGAAGCATTACATCAATTAACTTCTCCACTTTCCTGGAGCTTAGTTTGTAAGAAAAACGTATGACCATGACGGCGAGCCGAATTTCAAGGTAGATGGATTGAAAAACTTTCCTGTCGATGCACAGGTTGGAAGCGACTGCGGGAGTTTCTAGCTGTGACTTGCATGTGCGCCTGTATTTTTGAGATATTTCGTAATGTGAGGCGGTATACACAGGACAGGGAAGTCGAGACTGACGGGATAAGCGTTTATTGACAACGGTGAACGTTTATCGGTTAGCGTTTTCACTATCTGTCTCGATATTTTCATTATTTCCATTGCGCTTCCCTCTACCAAATATGCATCACCACAATGGTTTTCTCAAGTGATCGTATGACTACATCTTGTTGTAAACTGGGTATGCAATAGCCCCATAATGTTGTACAGTGCTGACTTGACTACCAAAATCACTCAGTGAGTTGAATTTCTTCTTTATTGCTTCTTTTGTGGAAGGACAATGTTTCTGCAATATATGACAGTTACAAGGACTGTCACTGTTGATATATCCTCCCGATAATGCGTCATTTATTGCCCTTTATGAAATGAAATGATTTCAGTGGCAAAAGCCCTGGTACTCTTCGCACCATCACGGTAATGCATGGGTCTGAGCAGTTGTGTGCAGCATCATTGAGTTGTTGTGACAACCTTTTCATTAATAAAATAATGCCATGTTCCGGTGTTATAGGTCGTCTTGTGCTTTCCAGAGCCGCATTTTCTCTATTGGCGACTTATCCAGCCATCTTGCTAGACACAGATATATGGCATTATAAGTTTAACACAGGTACACAGAAAGTTATAAATTATTTCATAGACTTCCAAATGTGGCAAAGTTCACACCACGAAGTCTGTAGCATTCATGGACGAAGAGATGCTGAAAGACGGGGAAGTGTGTTGGCTACGAAGGAAAAGCATGAATAGAAACAGTATGCGCCTAAAAATCGATGGAAACCAAGTTTTTCAAGTGAGCCTGCTAATAACTTCAGAATTCCTAGGCTCCTTTGCAACTTTGCTTTTTTATGAGGATTCGGCAATGTGTACTAGAGCAGTGCACGGGCCGTATTTCCAAGCCCGAGCCCGACCCGGGCCCGCCGACTGCACTGAAGGCCAGCCCGAGCCCGACGCTATAGGGCTGCGACCCCGCCCGGCCCGGCCCGACGTACCATAACAAAAGCCCGGGCCCGGCCCGGTGCGTTCCGCCATTATGTATGTTTGCTGCGGAGACAAGATCTCGCTTTCCGATAATGTGGCATTTTATTCAACATATCAAAGTGAAACATGAGCAAGCGACATGTTACAGACAATATAAACACAGATTCCAAGATGACGTGTCAAAATAACAGGCTGTCCGATGATTCGGGCTGAAATGCGGCGTTTCTGCATCGTATCTTCGCTGCTCGCACTGATAGCCGGAATTGCCGATATCTTTTTCTCAGGCATAGCGAGCTCGGGATATTCGGACTGCTTGTTCTTCCAGAAGTTTAGTACCTCAGATGCAGGACAGGCGGATGATGGACAGATAATCAAAAAGCTCATTTTGCGTGTTCATCGCTACGTGCAGGAAAAGTATTCCGGCACAGCTTCTGTATTTTGGCCTTGATACAGGCCTTGCACCTGGCCCGACTGGCCCGATAAAAAAATTAAGTGGCCGGCCTACCCGAGCCCTGCCCGCGTGCCGGGCTGGGCTCGGGCTTTCGGGCTTACGGGAGCCCGTGCACCCCTCTAACGTGTACTGCTAGACGCTTCGGCTCGGTAGGAGTAAGCGGCCATATTTTGTATCATCTGCTAGAGCCACGCCAGGTGACAATAGACAGCCATCCAGTATAAGCAACAGGCCAACTTCTGGGCTTCACTTACAGTTAATATATGTATTGCTGGAATTGCGTTATAAGCTGCTTCGTATACTCAGGTGATCGAAGCGCAGGTTGAGCAACGATTAATGATTTCAAGTGCAAGAAAGCGGCCGTTTCCATGTTAACCCACTGCAGATCATTTGGCGATCTTTGCTCACTACTTGCTGAAATTCAAAAACAAAAAGACACGCAACCGCCAATGAAGGGTTCGAGAAAAAAGAAATAGTCTTCCCCAGTCCTTCCTTGATGATGACGACACTTTTTGTAGTTCTGTATGTGTGTACTAATTAGTCCAGCAACAAGCTTAGTTCCTCCCTGCATTACTTAGACAAGATCGTACTTGCAAATAATTTAGAATATAACGCTGGTAATACCTGTCAAGTACCAGGAATGACTGAAATTAGGTCTTTGTACGTAGTTATGAAAAGCCTCTGATCATATCTATTCTAAGGTCCCGGCTTGCACGGTACCCTAGGTAGCAGCGAGGCAGCTTACATTGTCAAAGTCGTCTCCCTCAACCTAGGAGACACTTCCCTGAAGTGCGACAGTTAATCTTGCCTGTCATAAAAAAATCGCGACGTGGTTACTGCACGCGAGTGCGAAATCCTGCTGCTGGACCTTTATTACCACCTCCATCGACTTAGAGAAGTTGAAGGGGGGGGGGGGGGGGGCTCGCATGCCAACACTATATATATATATATATATATATATATATATATATATATGTGTGTGTGTGTGTGTTTATTTGGCGGCACTCAGCGATAATACGTAATGGCGACAGTCAAGGCCATGCAAGACTCTCAGCGCGAGCGGCGTCCTTTTAAATGCGCAGCATTTCTTAGCGAACTTCGGCGACTTTGAACGTATCTATCTATCTATCTATCTATCTATCTATCTATCTATCTATCTATCTATCTATCTATCTATCTATCTATCTATCTATCCATCTATCTATCTATCTAGCCGCCTACGACTTTCTGCTCTCCTGGCCGTATCGTTAATGGGATTTGTACCAAATTTGGTATGGCATGACATGACTGTATGACGAACATAAATGGCTGGTCATATCACGAAAATCATGACTGACTTGTCATGCAAAGTAAGATTTACATGCCACGCTCATGGCGCGCTCGCGGCCGTTTCATTAGCTTTATATACACCAAATTTGGGATTGAGTGACATGACTGTATGACGAGCATAAATGAAAGTGGTAATATGAAAATCATGACTTCATGAGCGACATGACTTGCATTCTATGCTCATAGTGCGCTCGCGGCCGTTTCGTTAGCTTGATATACACCAAATTTGGTATCGAGTGACATGACTGTATGACGAACATAAATGACTAGTGGTAATATGGAAATCGTGACATGTCATGAGTGACATGACTTGCATTCCACGCTCATAGCGCGCTCGCGGCCGTTTCGTTAGCTTGATGTACACCAAATTTGGTATTGAGTGACATGACTGTATGACGAACATAAATGACAAGTGGTAATATGGAAATCATGACTTGTCATGAGCGACATGACTTGCATGCCACGCTCATGGCGTGGTCGCGGCCGTTTCGTTAGCTTGAGATACACCAAATTTGGTATTGAGTGAGATGACTGTATGACGAACATAAATGACTAGTCGTAATATGGAAATCATGATATGTCATGAGCGACATGACTTGATTTCCATGCTCATGGCGCGCTCGCGGCCGTTTCGTTAGCTTGATATGCACCAAAATTGGTATTGAGGGATGTGAATGTATAGCGGACATAAGTGGCAGGTGGTAACATGAAAATCTTGGCATGCATTTCATCTACAATGCCATTTACATGCCACGCTCATGGTGCGCTTCCGTCCAGTTCGCTAGCTTGACATACACCAAAATTGGTATATCGTGATGTGACTGTATGACGAACACAAATGACCGGTCCTAACATGTAAAACATGACATGCAAATTATGTAAAGCATGATTTGCTCCTTCCTGGCTGCTTTGCATTACATCGATTCCCACAGTGCGTGGGATCTGCCGGCTTTTTGGAGATGAACCGCTAGAAGGCGCTCGAGAGTGCCACCCATTTCTGAGTTCCAAGGCTTCGCTACAATTACCCCGGGTACGAAAAGGGAGCCGCCGGGCGACCTGACAGCTTGTCACTATCAGCGGGTCATAGTAGGCCTGCAGGCGCTTCACGTTGACAATGTCGCGCCCTCGACGGCGCATGTCCGAAGATTGTTCGATGGGTTCGATCAGGTAGTTGACCGGAGATGTGCGCTCGATGACACCGTAAGGGCTTTTGTATTTCGGGAGTAGTTTTGACGAGCGGCCAGCTACAGAGGTAGGGACCGAGAGCCATACGAGTGCTCCCGGGAGGAACGTGGGCTCAGAAGTGACGGAGCCATCCCGAATACTCTTCTGGCGCTCTTGTTCATTCGTCGTAAAGGTCTTGGCAAGCTCGCCACACTCTTCAGCAAGCCTGGCTGTGTCAGAAATAGGGGCACACTCAGATGGATCAGGCGTGTACTCGTGTCGATGGTGTGCGACGGGTGCCGTCCGTATAGTAAGAACAAGGCTGAAAAGCCAGTAGTGCTCTGAGGGGTGGTGTTGTAAGCGTAGGTGACGAAGGGCAGTATATCATCCCAATTCGTGTGGTCGGCGGCGATGTACACCTAAAGCATGTCGCCGAGGGTGCGGTTAAAGCGTTCAGTGAGGCCATTCGTCTGCGGGTGGTAAGCAGTAGTTTTGCGGTGGACAGAATGGCACTCCGTGAGAATGGCTTCGACGACTTCCGACAGGAAGACACGGCCTCAATCACTGAGAAGCTCCTGGGGTGAACCGTGACGCAGTATGAATCGGTGCAGCAGGAAGGAGGCAACCTCGCGCGCAGTAGCCGCAGGGAGGGTGGCGGTTTCGGCGTATCGTGTTAGATGGTCTACGGCGACGATGGCCCAGCGGTTACCAGCCGATGTCAGAGGAAGTGGTCCTATGCAAATAGATACCCACGCGCCCAAACGGACGGTCAGGGCAAGGTAACGGTTGTAGACCGGCTGGGGACATGTGTGTTGACTAGTGGCGTATCAATTCTTTCGCGAGGGGGGGGGGGGGGGCAAACCTACCTCACTTGTATATATACACACACACACACACACACATATATATATATATATATATATATATATATATATATATATATATATATATATATATATATGTGTGTGTGTGAAGGGAGAGAGGGAGCACTTGATCGGCAATCACACGTTGATGTGATTTTTCATACGCAGAGCATGTGTTAAATAGTGTTTAATAATGTTATAAAAAAAAGGACCGTCAGTTTTAAGCAGCATGCACTGGGGCAACAACACATATATGCGTGTTATCCATGTTATAGTATTACACACGATGCTTTTTATGCTTTACCTCAAAACTTTCCGCATGAACACAATTATGTCGATGGCGGCCTCCTCAGTAGAATATATTTGTATCATACAATGAAATTTTCTGAATGACTAAAAGCAGCTCACTAAGAATTGTGTTTGTAAATATGAAACAATCCTTAGGGAACCAAAGGTACTTTGACCGTTTCTATCTACTTAACTACCTATCTGACCCCCTACCTCTGGGTGCTCTCGTAGTTGCCTCATCGTAGTTGCCACATGCAGCGGGATGGCGACCTCAGCCCAATTTCTGCGTCCAATATGCGACGCTCATCTTGCTATCACGCCTCTTTCTCTGATTATGCTCTGGCCGGTAACATCTACAGATACCACAATGGTTTGTTTAATAAATTGATCATGGACGTTATTCATGGGGATGGAGATGTACCACCAAGCGTCAACGACGGTGCATCCACCTTGAACAGTGCTATAGCTGCCAAACACGAAGACATACATTGGGCAAACCCTCCTATATCAATGTACAGTAAACATTCAATTACCTCTGTAAAGGCTTGTTTTACTTTCGTGCTATACCGATTCCTATGACGGGATCAACGGCGTTTTTTCAATGAATGATTGCTGTTATACTTTTCATAATAAGTATTACACTTTCTTGCATATATTCAGGCTTGTGTGTATTATAATTTGCCTACTTTGCAAATAGTCCAAACAGTGTTTCTGGTGCGTGCTTATTAACACTTACTATTCTTATATTACTCTTATTATCAACTTGTCAACCCGTTTCTTTAAAAAAAACGTATAATTTGTGGTGTTAGGAGCATAGTACATTGTAAAGACCTTCGTTGAACAACTGACATTGTAGTACAACTGAAATTTTTCTTGGAACGAAAAAAAGGCGGGCGATTATAACGTTAAACTATACCTCTTTGCTTCCTACTGAAATGGTCGTTAGCTGTGTATGATTGGTCAAAACATTCTGGGCCATGCACACAGCACAGGCTCGTTACGCGCGGCAACAAATGACGCGAAAATGATCCATCGCGTAATGACCACTTATGCACGACCACACAAAAAATAAGAGAATGAAGTATTTTCAATACGGCATATTGTTGGCCATTGGTTCTGCGGCATTTCAAATTTTCTGTGTGCCGTAAAATCGCCTGCTTGTTAGATCACCTGAGGAATCTGTGATATGTTGTGGTGTTTAATAAATCTTATGCACATGAAACAGTGCATTCACCTGCTCAACAATACCTAAAATGTTTTGGGATAGCCGGAGAGCGTCTCCTTCTAAACGTAATTCAAGTAGGCTAGCCGCCGATCACATTAGCCGCGGCTACTTATAGCAGGTGGCGAGATGGATTCCTATGAGTATAATGAACATTTACGCTTAAATCATAACGACGTTTAGCTGTTTGTGCACGTATACAAATTTTTGAGCTCATCGTAGTTGAGAGAGAAAGGGAGAGAGAGAAAAAAAATCTTCCCCATCTCCCGCTAAAGGGAACCATGTGTGGATGCGAAGCAGCGGGGAGATGGCTAGCTTGAGCGGGAGAAACGTCACCGCTCCTGATTCGCGGCAGCGGCCCGGGCGCTAATCGCGGCGCTGCACAGGAGAGAGAATGAGGCGCGCGCGCTCCGTCATTTTCATACCGCGGAACTACCGTGGTGCCCACAGCGGAGTATGCAGCTGTCACACCACCTGTCGTGCGCGCCGCCCCGTAGAGGATTCCTTGAGGAAAGGACGGGGGGGGGGGGGGAGCGTAGGGGAGGAGAGAGAGGGGCAGGGTACGTGCATGCGCTGTGGGGGGTGTGGGACGCGGGAGCCGCTCCGTAGAGTAGAGGATTTCTAGAGGAGAGAGGGGGGAGAGGACGCGCATGCGCTGTGGGGATGTGGGACGCGGGAGCCGCTCCGTAGAGTAGAGAATTCCTAGAGGAGAGGGGGGGAGAGGACGCGCATGCGTTGTGGGTATGTGGGACGCCGGAGCCGCTCTGTAGAGTATTCCAAGATGATTCCAAGAGTAGAGGAAGGGGGGTGAGCGTACGAGAGCATAGGGGAGGGGACGCGAATGCGCTGTGGGACGCGGGGGGCCGCTCCGTAGAGTAGATGATTCCTAGAGGAGAGAAAGGGGGGTGAGCGTAGGAGAGAGAGGGGGGAGGGGACGCGCATGCGTTGTGGTGGTGTGGGAAGGAGGGACGGACTAAGCCCCCTCCAAACACATGCAAGCAAGATCAAGGAATGGGGTCATTAAAGCATTGAGCTGGGCTAGTTGGTGTTGATTGACTGCTTCCATAATTGCTAGCGAACACGCACAAAGGACGACATAGAAAGGATGACTAGCGCTTGTCCTGTTACTTTCTATGTCGTCCTTTGTGCGTGTTCGCTAGCAATTATGGAAGAATGGGGTCAACCTGGGCGACAGACACCACCTGCCTAGCCATTGCTGAGCAGCCTCTCTGTGCTCTCGGCGATGACTCTGATGATTGTAGTTGGTTGACGGCCTTCATATCACTACAGTGTTCTGGTTTGCATAATGGGTGCTTCCCTACTTCATGAAGGTGGCCGGACGCGGGACGGGGGACGCGGGACGGACAGAACCCCGAGCATAAGATGCTTCGCATCTAATAAGCAGCGCTGCGCGAATGTGCTTCTTTGCCGTCCGAGTGGAATTTTGAGCTGTAAAAGTCAATTCATGTTCAATGACAACCAACTAGCCCGTCTCTTAATTAAGCCTTTTTAGTGCAAATAACCACGGACCTTCACAATCTCCCTGTTCCGGTTGATCAAGTTGCGGGGCAAGCTTAAAAGCTGAGCTTCCGACTGTGCTCGAGTCCAGTGCTTTATGGTCTAATGGAATAATGGTCTGAAACTAAACCAATCTGGATTTTTTTTATGAAATGTTTAATAAATGAAAATGCTTAATGAGCAAGCGGTCAGTCTATCGGAGTTTTATGACAGAAATAACGTCGGGTTGCACACCCAGAATAATAAATGATAAAAAATAGGCTAACACGGTAATCTTTTTGTTTCTTTTATGTATTCTATCACAGCAGAGCAGACATCCCTGTGGCTGTAACCTAATGAAGTAGCGCCAAATGATAAAATTGCTGGAACATTTACAGCTAATCCTAACTTTTGAAGTGGCGCTTGCAGATACCTTTTTCTCTGATGAGAATAGCGGCGACAAAATAAAAGGAAATGTTCTGTTGATTCGATTTCATTGCAAAATATGCACAACGGGGACGCATTGATGCCAGCTTTGTTCAGGTAATAATTCAGTTGCGGAATTCTACAGCGTAATCTCGTGAAAGAAACTTCTAACTGCCGAGAGTCACACCACTGTTTATTCCAGCAATATCTTAAATGTGCGAAATCTGTAACTTTATCCAAAGATAATTTGCCTACTTTACTTTGCAAACAGGCATTTCTGAACCTTAATGCTGTCGCGTAAGCCGTGTCTGGTAAAACTGGGATAATGGGAGCACTCAGGGCTATTGAGGCTAATGAGTCCGCCATTTCGTTTAAATATAGTCCGCGGTGTCCTGGTACCCACAGTAGTTGGATCTTTTTTAAGTGTGCCGGTATTAGATGGCAGAAGTAGAGCAAAGCTTGCGTTGCCGAATCGTCTTCTTTTCTTTCTACATCAGCAGCGTTCTCTGCTTCTGCAAGCAGTGCCGGTTTTAGAGAGTTTTAGAACAGCGTACGCGAAGCTTTGCGTTTGCGTTGCGCATGCGTCGTACGCTAGCCTCTTGCGAGCTCCCGTTAAGCGACGAACGCTAACGCTATGCCCGCAATGCCGGCAAGCTTTGCGTGCGGTGTTCTAAAACTCTCTATTTACTTCCGTTCCGAAACAAAGCCATCCTGGCGAATTACGGGCAGAATACCACGGCACAGAGATAGTAAGGCTTTAGCAGGTGGGTGATTCCACGAAAGATCGGACATGCATGTCCGGTCGATATTTTTCTTTTGTCTGGGATTTTTATATGATGTGCAGGCACATTCAAAGTGCAGGGAACCGAAAATTTTATTTCCGAAAAACACTCGGAGCACGCTAAAAAAATATTTGAAGGTGGTGGCGCGGGCGTCTTGCATGGTTTTGCTCACCGCAATATTTTTGGATTTCGCAGACGAATTAAATGCGAACTATAAACGTTGCGTCGAAAATGTTTGATGTGGATTTTAATAGGGAACACTGTGAATTACATCCATGCTTTCTGATGCTGTCCTCCAAAGGGAAAAAATGTGAAAAAATGGCAAACACGGCCCAAATCGAAAATGTTTGCTAAGTTTGATGCGTCTTCGCCCGTTTGCTATTTTACACAGAAACTTCAAAACTGTATCACATACAGAAAAAAAAAGCATTTGAAATATTTCTGCGAGAGATCGCTTGCCTACAAGCATCGTAAAAAAAGAAAGAAATAATTTAAAAAGCAAGGTTTTTCAAAAAAAGCCCATTTTCAAATAACAAAATAAAAAAATCTCGGTGTCAATTTACCGAACAGTGCTTATTTCATTCAATGCACGGTTTCAATATCAAATATCCTCATTTTCTTTGTTAACGAGACATAAAGGGCCAAAGTGACCTTTGCTGTGTGTTTTCACTTCAATGCCTGTGATGGTTGTTATTAGCTTGTTTTGTGCGTAAATCACAGTACTAATTATTTTGCTGCAGTGAAATTTCACTCTGGTAGCCTGTCTTCAGCGAAAATGTATTCTCAGATTTTATTTGTCTCTAGCATGTGCGGTGTTGGGCTGATTCCGCTCTCTAAAGGGCTACGCGTGCACAGCTTGCAGCCTGCAACATCGCCTACAAACACCAGAAAAAAGGTGGACGTACCTGTTCATGATACGAAACAGACGAGCGCTAAGAAACGGGGACATACACAAGAGGCACACAGGACAGGCGCTCAAACACCTGTTCAACATATTAATCGCCTCATCTTCATCAAGAAATGCTTGGTCTACCTCATCGCGGCTCTCAGATATCGACCGGACATTCATGTTCGATCTTTCGTGCAATCACCTAGGTCTGTGGCGCAATCTCATGCCTCGACATTGTTGATTACTAGAATAGAAGAAAGCTCAAGTGGCTTGACGCCGTAGATCAAGTACGAGGCTTGCTAGACCATACGGTACGGGCCGCGGTACTTCGAAAGAGGTTTGGTTGACCAACCCGGGCTAGTTCAAGGAGTCCAGAGCCACACCAGTCGGTCACGGGTATACGACGCTAAAAGGCTCCGAGACATTTCGTTGGTGTATTTGACGCTGCTTGCCGACAGTGGCGTGAGATCGGGCTCTCTGGCGACCCTCTTCAGCGAATTAGCAGCGTGGGAACTGCGTCGACTCACTCACATAAGCGTGGCAAGGAGTTATTGCGCATAACGTGCAGGAGGGCTCGAGTCCTTATAGGTAGAAGACAGGAGAGAGTCCAGCCGTGGTCTGCGTAGCAGTGTTTTGGACGTACGTCACGAAGAGAATGACATGGTTCCAGTCTTAGTAACCGGAAGTGACGTACATTGTCAGCACATCACCTGATGTTCGATTAAATATTTCTTTAAACCATTCGTTTTATGATTTTAAAATGTGGTGGTGTGGTGAAAGACCTTGCATTCCTCTAGAATTTCTTGACGACGACCGAAATACACGTCCTTCGGACGATGCGCGGCTCACGTAGTGCGCCGTGCTGTAGAATGACGTGGTGTGAAATGAGAGGAAATATTGCCAGCCGATGCAGGTGACAATAGTGAAGTCTCTGCTTAGCGTGTAATCGATGGCAACAATTATCTGTCGGTTGGCAGCAGGAGTGATGGAAAGAAGTCCATACAAATCAACAACGGCGTAGTCCAAGGGACGGAGAGGGCAAGTCAGTGGTTGTTACGGAGCAGGGAAATGGAAAGGGGGGATTCGTGCGGCGTTGCGCGATGCAACAAATGTAGCGATGTAAGAAGCGGCACATTCTGCGTTGATAGTAACAGAGCTGGAGGAAAATGCAAGCCTTCAACCCTTCGGCATGTGCACACTGAGTCAGCGTTGAAGGTGGCGCATATGTCTTAACGTAGATGACGCGGAATAAGAGCGATTTGCGTCCATCATAGAGGTAGTAGTGATGGTCGATCAACTGTCACGAAGAATGAAATGGTGTGTTTGATGACTTATTTCTCTAGGGATGGTAGGTGACGTTGCTTCACGCAACAAGTCCACAGGGGAAGCAACGCAGGGGCTTTTGCGCCACTGCACAGGCATGTCGGTGACGGCTACAGCGGGGACGCGTCGTAGATGGACAAGAAGACCGCCGCTAGAGTGTGTATTGATCGGCGGATGCAGGGGGGGGGGGGGGGAGTTGCGGGGTTCAACTGTACTTTATGTATGCTCGTGCGTGCTTTGGTAGGTGCATGGCTGGCATAAGCAACCAGGGTTGCCGTTGGGTAGACATGAAAAGGCGCCAGAACTCACGCCAAAAGTAGCCAAAGTAGCCATGTCATTTGATCTTATCGCCGAATTTCTCGCCAAATAGAACAGAAGCGGTATTATCAACAGAGTCTTTACTATTGATGAATAAATAAAACTATTTTGTATAAGAAAAACCACAGGATTCTGGAAATTTTCGTCGCCAACGGGGTCCAAAAGTAGCCAATTTGGCGCAAAATGCCACCAACGGCAACCCTGTAAGCAACAACTAACTCGTCAAATCCGCGTTTACGCTGGGCAAGCACAGCGCCGAACACAACACCGCTAGTGTCCTTGTGAATTTCATTTTGAGTGCTATCAGCTTTTCTGTCATAATAAACTTCTCTCTCTCTCTAATACGGGGCGAGCAAATCAAAATGTCGCAAGATTGGAGGGGAAGTAAGAATTCATCGGAGTTTTCTGGATGCATCGCCACATGTGACTTCGCTCAAAGGTCGCAGCCGCAGCGGAGGCCAGTGAAATGCGCTATAATTGTGAGGAAGTTGCGAATGAAACGTGTAAAATAAAATCAAAGGCATAGAGAGCTGTGAAGGTATTTCATTGTGAGTTTAGGAAACGTAGCAGCAGCAAGAAGTGTCGTGGGATCCGGAAGGACGCCATCTCGGAAGAAGACGGCCCAGAATAAGCACCTTTCGTACGCCAAAGCAACACTTCTTTAGGTTTACCTCAATACCATTAGAGCTGATACTAGTGACGACAGCTTCGACCTTTTGTAGATGTGTCGCAAAGCCGTCTGAAAAGATCAGAATACCATCCAGGTAGTAGAGATTCCTCTGCCACTTGAAGCCGCGAAGGATGCCGATCATGCGTTTAAATGTTGCAAGCGCGTTGCACAGCCCGAATCGCGTCACAATAAATTCATAGAAGCCATCGGATATAACGAAGGCTGGTTTGCGGTGGTCAAGTTCAGCCGTCGGGGCTTCAAGCAGCTGGAGCGCAGGTCCGACGAATAAAGAGAGAGAGAGAGAGAAAAAAACTGTGCTCCATGCCGGCAGTCGCGGCGTCGTCTATTAGTGGCTAGGGATAGGTGTCCTTACGAGTGATCTTGTTGAGCAAGCCATAGTCTACGCAAAAACTGGGCAATTGAGCCGTCCTTTTCTCTTTTTTGTTCTTTTTTACAATATCGACCGGTGAGACCCCTCGGCTGTTTGAGGTCTGTATGACGCTGTGTTGAGCCGTGTCACTTGTGCGATCACCTTCCCTAAACAGACGTATTCCTTTACCACTTCCAGTGTTTTCATAGGCATCGCAAACCACTCTTCTCTTCGGAGACTGCTGAACATTGCTTTATTTTTCTGCATACTAATTTTCTGACCCACCGCTCTGCTTTCCCTGTCTAATTCAGTAATTATGATTAGCAATAGTTTTCCCGAGTTACTAAACATGGCAATATCACAAGGGAATCGCATGTTACTAAGCTACTCTCCTTTAACTGCTATCGCATGCTGTCCGCAATCCAACGCTCTGAAAACCTCCTGTTAACACGCGGTGAATAGCGTTGGAGAGATGGTAGCTCCCTGCCTTAGACTCTTTATTATAATTTTATTCCATGCTTTTTTTTTTTTCATGGGGGACAATGGTGGCTGTGGACACACTGTAGATATGCCGCCGCGACGGCATAGCGTCTATGGAGGTCGGCTGGTGACCTGAAAGGCGCAGGTTTGATCCCGGCCGCGGTGGTCGCATTTCGATGGAGGCGAAATGGTAGAGGACCGCATGTACTCTGCGATGTCAAAGCACCTTAAAGAACGCCAGATGATCAAAATTTCCGGAGTTCTCCTGTACCGCAGGCCTCATTATCATATCGTGGTCTTGTCACGTAAAACCCCAGATATTATTATTATTATTATTATTATTATTATTATTATTATTAATTTTCGTTCATTAAAAAAAATCATACCAGAGGGCGTTCGAATGATGATATTTAGGTAGTGTTTTTGGAGCCGGTGACAGGCAAATCTGTAGCGCTAGCACACGTGCGTCATCATGTGTGCTATGCGCCGATTTGTGTGTACCGCGAGCCAAGACCTTCTAGAACGATTATTTTGTACTTTAATAGTCATAATAATTGTTGGGGTCTAACGTCCCAAAACGACCACATCATGAGAGATGCCGCAGTGGAGGGCTCTCAAAATTTCGACCACCGGGGGTTCTTTAATGTGCACCTAAATCTAAGCACACGGGCCTCAAGCATTTTCGCCTCCATCGAAAATGCGCCGCCACGGCCGTACTTTGTAGTTTGAACCGCACGTTTGGTAGCACCATGTTAGTTCGCGGAGGCTGCATTTCGATGGACGCAATATGCAAGAAGCCCATGGGCTCAGATTTAGGTGCACGTGAAAGAACCCCACGTGGTCTAACTATCACGGGCCCTCCACTATGGCATCTCTCACATTCATATCGCGTTCTTTGGACGCAAAACCCCAACAATTATTATAAGAAGTATAACCGCTTTCTGTGCATCCAGAGAAGCCTAATCAGTAGAAAAAAGCTCGGAAAACACGGGGACTAAAAGTAAGCAGACGCTATAAGCTAAGTAACCTAGAACTAGTTAACAATGCGAAATGCTATCTTTCGACTGTCAAGTCATTAAATGTGCGCCAACTGCTTCAAGATCTGTCATCGGCGGAGCCTTTCAACATTGAAAAAATTTGCGCAGCTCGCGCTGAGTCGCGTAAGGCTGGGGCAGAGCAGAGCTGGTCGGCACTCGCCTGGCCCTGGCTTGACTAGGCACACGTTCATTCACACGTCCATGCACGAAGTGTTCACGTGATCACTTTGCGATTCACGAGTATCGGATAGGTATCGATCGGGTTTCATTGGAAATCGCTTGGCAATCACAGCACCAAGTACCTTACTTACCTTAATTAGATAAATTGGCCTAACTTGCAAATTCGAGGCTTGGTCTCGATTAGCTTCCATCCCATGTGAAGGTAAGCTTAATTAGCTAATTAGTCGAGCTACCACTAGTTATATTCAGTCTCAATTAGTATTAGGCTAAGCTCGGCGCATCTTACATAGTTCGGCATTACTAGGCACACGAGAATCTCAGCTCGGTTAAATGAGGGCTTTTTGAGGTGTGATTTCATTAGCTTAGGTATGCGTAGTTAATTAGGTTTTACAATGCTCAACATGGCTTAATAAGGCTTGTCTATGGTTACACTGGTTTAACTAGGCACAGCTGTTCTTAATTTTGCTTGACGTGGCCGCGCCGGCAGGATCATGGTTTCCTCTCTACATCGCGAACCGGACAAACGGCGGGCATAACATACTTGCTGTAAAAAAATGCGGAGGGAATGAATAAATACGTTTGGCTGCCCTTCCGAATTCCCGGTGCAGTCGGGTACCGTTTTCTTTTTCTGATGCGTAAAACGAGTCGTTGCCATAGGATCGGGGAATGACTAGCCACTTTAACGTTGCAGCTCGCCGGTCTTATCTTTGTCGCCGTTAGCAACGAACGCGGCAGGCCACGCCAAGTCGTGAAGCTGTGTGTTCTGAACTTTGTTTCTTTTGTTTCTTTTTTTTTCTTTCTTGCCTTGACGCAACTCTTGACTTCGCGCGAGATTCAAAAGATAAAAGTCATGTGGCACGTAATGGAAGACACGCGAACTAAACGCCGATGTCCGTGAAAGCTGGATCTAAGTCCATCGGCTGCAAGCAAGGTACTCGTCAAAGACGACACCAAAGTGCCTGCAAACTCGTTAACGGCGGTGTCGGTCTACTGCGCCAGTCTTTCCGACACCGTTGCACTCCTCTCGACCTCTGACCGTGTTTTCATGAGGAAAGGCTTGCTGGTTCCATTCGCGACCGTTCAAGTCACTCACGGCAGCACCTCTATTTTTGTTACGAACTCATCCCCGTACAGTGTTACGTTGGTGCAAGGGGAATGTCTCGGCAGCGTGGAACCCACAAGTTATGAATGAACCATATGACACGCAATGGCCAAGTTCCAGTACGCTCAGCGCTGTTTCTACATCTACCTTCATCATCCGCTGATGTATTTGGTTCCTCCATTCGTGACAACCTTACGCCGGACCAGCGTTCCCAGCTTCTGGGCCTGTTGGAAGAATTTCGCTCATCTTTCGATGTCGCTCAACCTTCTCTCGGCCGCACGTCCGCCGTTACGCATCGCATCGACCCAGGCGCCCAACCACCACTGCGGCAACGTCCATATTGCGTATCTCCCACAGAACGCCGTGTAATCAACGAGCAAGTCGACGACATGCTTCGACGCGATGTTATTCGACCATCTAACAGCCCCTGGGCGTCTCCTGTCGTTCTCGTTGCGAAGAAGGACGGTTCTGTGCGGTTCTGGGTCGACTACCGACGCCTCAACAAGACCACTCGTAAGGACATGTATGCACTACCGCGAATAGACGACGCGATTGACAGCCTGCAAGGAGCAGAATTCTTTTCATCTGTCGATTTGCGCTCAGGGTACTGGCAAGTATCTATGGCTGAAGACGCCCAACCGAAGACCGCCCTTGTCCCTCCCGACGGCTTGTACGAATTCAACATCATGCCGTTTGGGCTGTGCAATGCACCCGCCACCTTTGAGCGCATGATGGGTACCGTTCTGCGCAACCTGAAATGGCACACGTGCCTGTGCTACCTCGACGACGTCGTTGTTTTCGCTCCGGACTTCTCCACGCATCTTCAACGCCTGCGGCATGTTTTGACGCGCTTGAGTGACGCCGGTCTGCAACTGAACCTAAAGAAGTCCCGATTTGCAGCACGGCAGCTGACAATACTCGGCTACGTCGTGTCCAAGGACGGAATTCTCCCCGATCCAGCGAAGCTTCGGGCCGTGACCGAGTTCCCCAAGCCGACGTTCGTCAAGGAACTGCGCAGTTTCGCAGGACTGTGTTCCTACTTTCGGCGCTTCATTCGAAACTTCGCGACTATCTTATCGCCGCCAAGGAAACTCCTCGGAAGTAACGGGCCTCTCCATTCGTGGTGGTCAAAGTGCGACGACGCTTTCGCAACGCTCCGTCGTTTGTTGACGTCGCCTCCCATACTACGCCACTACGACCCTACGGCCCCTACAGAGGTACATACGGACGCCAATGGTGTTGGCCTCGGCGCTGGCCTTGCGCAGCGCAAACCAGGGTTCCCGGAATATGTCGTGGCTTATGCATGCCGTACGCTTACAAAAGCCTAGAGTAATTACGCCGTCACGGATCAAAAATGCTCGGCAATCATCTGGGTCCTTACGAAGTTCCGATCTTATTTGTAAAGACCGGATTTTAGGAAAATGCCTATTTTGTTCCTTGCGTTCCTATCGTGCCACTTTGATATGTGAGCATGGATTAGAGGTCAAGGAGGGCTTTTAAAGTGTTTTTATAGTGCCTATAAATGCCTATTTTTGGGGTTTTTGCCTAAATTACTACAAAGGCCTATAAACGCCTATTTTCAAAATCTGTGCCTATATGAACACTATTTAACCTCAAATTTTGCTTTCGAGTACAGTTGGAGACCGTTATTCATTTTACCGGGCAACATTGACCTTTCGAAACTCTATGGGCTGCAACCTAGTTCCCTAGTTTAACAAAATAGGGAACTAGGTTGCAGCAAGGAACAGAAGGTGACTGACTCTGTGGAGCTACAGGAAGATGGAGAACGAATGCGAAACCGTGGAGTTGGTAAAAAACAATCAGATGTCCACGTGGTTTTTGTTTCGTTTGTAAGTTACTTCTTGAAAGGGCGCTTCACCAGGTAACATCAGAAATCTTAGTTGGGCACTAAAAGTCTTGCGTGCCCAATCAAGAGCTTTGTAGAACAAGATTTTTTTAATTGGTTCGTTATGAGCCGCGAAAGCACAATGCGAGGAGGTGAGCTTAAAACATTTGCCACTCGTCCCGTGTAGCTTTCGCAAACCAAATTACTTCCCTGCCGTCTTCGGTATGGGAGCAACTCGGAGCCGGAAGATCACATGACGCAGACGCATCAACACGTCATGCGCACGCAAGGTTACATTCGCATGACATGCCCAAGCCAGGTCGTGCCCGCAAGCGGTATTGTGTCGTTTCGGCGTTCTCTGTAGTGTACTGCCTGTGTCGGTGGGATGGATCCCTCAATGCGCGCACGTTTGGAGAGGCTGGCATGGATCATGTATCCTTACCACGACACAAAGTGTCGCACCGCTCGAACTGCTCTAAGGGGCGATGCACCGAAAACACGCCAAGCGTTGTCAGGGCTGGCGCCGGCAGGACGCAAGGACGGCGACAACACGAACGCAGACGAAATGGAGGAAGCTTAGTCTCGCATCTCGCTTGAATCGAAGTAAAAAATAAATAAATAAGAAAGCGTAGATTCCGTTTGTACGTTTTAATATTTCCATCAACTTTCATTCTTCTATTCAAGCAACAAATTGCACAAACTACACATGTCGCTCCGAAAGTTCTCGCAGTGGTACGTACTACTGTGACGTACGCAGGACGATTCCTTGTTGTACGTCACCTCCACCATGTTGGGGCGTGCGTCCGTGAGATTAAAGGCAAGCGGCGTTCAGTCTGACATTTCACCTCTTTCCGGGGCGCGTAGCGTTGAAAATCTTGGCAGACGAGATCGTAAGCGCCCAGTGTATGCATTTCTCTTGCCTGTTTGAAATGCTCAAACCCGGTGAGGGGCCCTTTAATTAAGGTGTTCACATATAGAGGAGGAATCGACCCTGTGCGATTAGAACCGGTTAATACGAGGCTAAAAGACCCTTCTGGCCATTTAGTGGCCTGGCTATTTGCTTCTGTGCTGCCCTTCTCAGCCAAGCCGAAAACAATGAGACCCAGGAGCGTGTTTATTCGTCGGTGGTCACTTAAGTCACCATGCTGGACAATAAAAGGAGGGACCGTGTTCTGCAAACCGTTCGGGACAAGGACAATTGAAAGGCTATGCTAAACCATTGGCGCCATGGTGCCATCATAAACTCTAACATTTTTTTGCTTTCCTGTCGTAGACACAGCTCACGCACGTCTGTTTTCGAAAATTTGAATTTTTGTAAAAATTTATTGTGCCTATATTTACAATTTTGGGAGCCTAAAACTGTGTTTTGCCTGCCTATTTTTGGCGCCTAAAACCTAATTTTTTAGTGCCTATAAATCCGGCCTCTACTTATTTGTATGGTCGCCCATTTGATGTCGTCACCGACCATCACTCACTGTGCTGGTTGACGCCATTGAAGGATCCCTCAGACCGTCTCGCCCGTTGGGCACTTCGCCTGCAAGACTACGACATCCGCGCGCTGTACCGCAACTAACGCCAGCATGCCGACGCCGACGCCCTGTCGCGCTCTCCCTTGCTTCACGACAAATGCCCACAGCTCAGTGTCTCACCTTGCCGTTTCTTCAATCGACCTTCATACCATCGCTACCGAACAGCGCAAGGATCACTGGATTGCCTCACTGATAGACATGCTGACTGATCCATCGGCAACACCATCCACTCGCGCGTTGCGTCGTCCAGCCCACCATTTCGCCGTTCGCGACGACCTCCTCCACCGACACAATTACAACGGTGACGGCCGCCAGTGGCTACTAGTCATACCCCGCAGTGTGTGCTCTGACATATGCGAGACGTTCCACTCTGATCCACAATGTGCGCACTCCGGGGTATCGAAGACTTACCACCGCATTCGCCAACGGTACTTTTGGCGAGGGATGTACCGCTACGTGCAGGAATTCGTTCACTCCTGCATAGATTGTCAGTGCCGCAAAACTTCAACGCTCCTGTCGCCGGCAGGTTTGCAACCTCTACCTTGCCCTGACTGGCCGTTTGGGCGCGTTGGTATCGATTTGCATGGGCCACTTCCGCCAACGTCGGCTGGTAACCGCCGGGCCATCGTCGCTGTAAACCGCCTCACGGTATACGCCGAAACCGCCGCTCTCCCGACGATTACAGAGCGCGATGTGGCCTCCTTCCTTCTCCAACGATTCATGCTGCGTCAAGGTCCACCACAGGAACTACTCAGTGATCGAGGCCGTGTCTTCCTGTCCGAAGTCGTCGAAGCCATTCTCAAAGAGTGCAACGTTGTTCACCGCAGAACTGCTGCCTACCACCCGCAGACGAATGGTCTCACCGAACGGTTCAACCGTACGCTCGGCGACATGCTCTCCATGTACGTCGCCGTCGATCACACAAATTGGGATGCCATTCTGCCGTTCGTCACCTACGCTTATAATACCGCCCCTCAGAGCACTACTGGTTTTTCAACTTTCTTCTTATTATATGGATGGCACCCGTCGCACACCATCGACACGTTACTTCCATACAAGCAGGATCCATCTGAGTGTGCGCCTATGTCTGACACAGCCAGGCATAGGCGGAGAGTTTTCATTTTGCCGGAGGGGGTGGGCCCGGTTTGCTCTTCTTCTACATTGTTCTTGTCGTTTCATATACATATATATATATATATATATATATATATATATATATATATATATATATATATATATATATATATATATATATATATATATATATATATATATATATTATATCGAGGGAGAGAGAGAGCATGTACGCCTCCTAAATTAAAGAATAATTCAAGAATATAATTAAACATTTGAATACCACCTGATTCTCTTTGGCGCCGACACCGCGATATCAGTATATCTCCTGTGATGACTCCCGATTTATCAACGCGATAGCGTTTAAGAGCTCGTTTCGCAGAAATTCCGGCGTCGGCATCGTTGGTTGTGATTGAAAAATCATCATCTTGTCCGTGACCGTAAAATCAAGAAAGATGCAAATAAAATAAATAAAAAAAAATTTCGGGTCCGAGTGAGGATCGAACCCGGGCCGTCTGCGTGGCAAGCAGGTGCTCTACCACACAGCCACGCCTCTGCTTGGAAATACAGTGAAAATAACTTCCTCTGCTTGGAAATGCAGTGAAAATAACTTTCATGCTTCGCTAACGGAACAGTCCTTTATTCGCGTCGCAATATAACATGTAATATACCAGGAATATTGCGTGGTACAAGCGTACATTGCCATCGGCCGTCAGAATATTTAATTATCAATATGATTTCATAGTCTAAAGGCGGCCACCCATTACAAACGGCACACACCTTACTGCGCGTATTCCCTTAACACCACGTAGTGGGTGCATAGCAAGTATGCACTAAGTGGTTGAAGTAAGCAGTCGGGACAGGATGTCGCTATCGCGTTCAACTCATAAAGGCAAAGGTTAAGGGTGCCCCAATTTTTTTGCAACTTACACAAAGACATCGATCCTCCTCGCAACGCTTGGCTCAAAGCGAAAAATGCCGTATAGGCTGCTAGTCGGTGACTGCATCACATAAAATCGATTCCCACAATGAGTGGGACCTACCTATTTTCTTTATTGACATGCATTACTTTGTTAACTCTTTCCGGCACGGTGGTCACCCCAGGTAACCACCTTTTCTTGATTTTTTCCTCTTGAAACACGTGAGCCCCGAGTGTCGGATTTTAAATGGCGCAGTTTTTAAAGCATTTGACAATCTTACAGATATGACGATACTTTGTTTGGGCTTCGATTTGACATGTTACGTTTGTTTTCTTCCGGCCGCCGCCGTCCTCAAGGCGCGCTAGACGGTGGACCTGAGATATTTTTATAGATATGTAAGGAGGAAGAAGAACAGTGGGGCCCTGCTAACCTTCCTAATTGGACCCGAGCATGTGATGAGGCCTTCGATACATTGCGCTGCCTGCTTACGTCACCACCCATTCTGCGCCATTACGACCCCACTGCTTCGACCGAAGTGCACACTGACGCTAGTGGCGTCGGTCTTGGCGCAGTACTCGCGCAACGTAAGCCCGGCATTCCAGAATACGTCATCGCATATGCAAGCCGCGCACTCACAAAAGCGGAAACAAACTACTCGGTCACCGAGAAAGGGTGCCTCGCAATTGTCTGGGCGTTAAGCAAGTTTCGTCCTTACTTGTACGGACAGACTTTCGACGTCGTGACCGACCATCACGCACTCTGTTGGTTAGCGTCTCTGAAGGATCCTTCCGGTCGCCTTGCACGTTGGGCTCTTCGTCTACAAGAGTTTGACATTCGCGTCGTCTACCGATCTGGGCGAAAACATTCTGACGCGGACGCGCTCTCTCGATCACCAGTGCTATCCAGTGAAGATCCGCACTCAGAAACTGACGTTCCCATCGCTGCCATTTCCATCACGAGCATGTCATCTGAGCAGCGTAAAGACCCATGGATTGCCTCTCTCCTTAACGTCCTTTCCGACACTTCCACCTCTGCGTATCCACGTGCTCTTCGTCGTCAAGCCGCCCACTTTACGATACGAGACGCGCTATTATACCGAAGAAACCACCAAGCGGACGGTCGTAAATGGCTCTTGGTTATACCAAGCCACATGCGATCTGACGTATGTTCGTATTTTCATGCAGAACCACAACATGCTCACGCTGGTGCGTTGAAAACGTACGAACGCCTCCGCCGGTGTTACTACTGGCGTGGCATGTACACCTTCGTCCAAAAATATATCAGATCTTGTCCATTGTGCCAACAACGGAAGTCATTTGCCCATTCACCTGGAATACTACAGCCTCTACCATGTCCGGCACGCCCTTTCGACCGTGTTGGCATCGATCTATATGGACCTCTTCCTTACACTGCAGCTGGCAATCGATGGGTAATTGTCGCAGTGGACCACCTCACGAGATACGCTGAAACAGCTCCGCTACCTTCAGCTGGTGCTCGGGACGTAGCCAACTTCATCTTACGACGATTCGTCCTGCGTCACGGTCCACCACGCGAACTACTCAGCGATAGACGGCGCGTGTTTTTATCCGAGGTTCTTCAAGAACTCCTTCGCGCATGCCGCACGGTTCACCGCACCTCTACAGCCTACCACCCGCAGACCAATAGTCTAACAGAGCGCTTCAACCGAACGCTGGGAGACATGCTGGCAATGTATGTCAATTCAGACCAATCAAACTGGGATGTGGTGCTCCCATTTGTAACTTATGCATATAATACCGCGACGCAGTCAACAACAGGCTTTTCGCCTTTCTTTCTTCTATATGGCCGTGAACCATGCGCCACTCTTGACACCATTTTGCCTTATCGTCCGGACGCTTCCGAATTCAGCCCTGTTTCTGAAATTGTGCAGCACGCCGAAGAGTGCCGTCAGTTGGCCCGCTCATTCACCTCGAACAAACAAGCCCTCGAAAAAGAACGCCATGACCGCGACCAGCAAGTCCAGACTTTCGCCGTGGGCACGCTCGTCTTGCTCCGCCTACCCTTCCACTCTCCTGGCCTGTCGTCCAAGTTTGCCCCGAAGTATCACGGTCCTTACCGCGTCGTGGAACGTCGCTCTCATATAACATATGTGATTGAGCCAGTCAAGCCATCCACAGACAGGCGCCGTCTTGGTCGCCAGACAGTCCACGTCAGTCGCCTCAAGCCGTATCACGACCCCTTCCTTCTGTCGTCACCTTGATTCGCCAGGATGGCTCCCCTTTGTCGCCGGGGTGTTGTAAGGAGGAAGAAGAACAGTACTCCGTAGTGGGCCAGCTCCTTGGCCAGAAGGTGCGGGCGCGAGCTGTGGGCTCCCGTGCTGCGATTCTTGTGTCGGTTGTCGCCGCCCGCTTTCAGCGACCACAGGCCTCCTGCTGAAGAGCTATTTGCGCCAATAAACCCCGGTTCAGATATAAAGTATGTCTTGTCTTTATTGTGTTGATAGTGCAGGAGTGCATGTTTTATGAGTAGCTAACACTAAGGAATACATAAACGAACAGTTGTGCTCACTCAATACAGAGCGCCATGTCGCTGAAGTTGGTGGTCACCTGGGGTGACCACCATACATGAAGGGTCTTAGAAGGCCGGTAATACATATTATGGCACCGGCGGCTGCGGGCGCGCTGACCGTGGAAGAAGAAAACAATGAACGATGGCGCGCTCGCAGCTCGCGCTCAGCGGCCGCTGACAGGCAGTCATGGCCGATGCTTGGACGAGTAAAGACGTGCCCCATGGTCCTCGGTCTCGTCTCTAAGGGGTTCCGGGCCAGCCGCCGCCCAGAACCTTACAATATATATTCTCGAAGTCGGAACTTTCCTGAATTGTGCGATTCCTGATATCGACCTTACGCGTTGTCCAGCAGATCGCCTTTAGTCCGCCAAAATCAAATATTGCAATGAAGCGTCCATAGCAAGTGTAGTACTTATGTATTCTTCTTATTATGTTGATAACGTTGGACATCATGTCGTCCGAGTTGCCAATACCAATGCATCTAGAAATGAAAAGCTGTGCTCAATCAGTATACTGAGCAACGTGTCGCTGAAGTTGGTGATCACCTGGGGTTACCACTATGCATGAAGGGCCTTAGAAGGGTGGTAATATGCTATTTTATATTTTCTAACGGAAGTGTCTTGCAAGATATATACAAGCGCCCTCAAGAATGAGATGGATGTGCGCTACATACAATTTCCCTTTGCTCCTGCGGGGAAAGAAAGACTGATTTGCGACATTTCACTGAAAGTGACCAGTAGACCATTTCTGCATGGTGGTCACCTCAGGTGACCACCTCTTATCTTTTGAACTAAAATAGCCAATTTTTTTTTTCTTGCGAGAAAATCATTTTCTGAAAAAGAGTTCACCATTTTTTCAATAAAACTATGTTTCCCGCCAAAAATGGAGTTCTGTGCATGAAAGAGTTAAAACATGCACCAGACATAAGACAGTGGCCTGATGCTGGTACAGGAAGTTTTAATCTTTAATCTGTGATGGCCAAAAATAGTTCTCAGGGGGTAGAAAATACAATTTTCTACCACTATAGAACACTAAGAGGTCGCCTCAGTTGCTTGTTAATACAGCATATTCTACACATACAAATCTCTTTGCGGGGAATCATTGAGTGTTTCACTTGTCACTGGTCCATGATCGGAAGTTTAAAAGCCTGAAATGAAAAAAGTGGCTACAAACAGCCCGCTCTGAAATAGATAGCTGCCAGACAGGAGGCCAAACGCTCGTTGTCAATGAACGGGGACCTAAGCCAAGCTCTTAAAAAATATCCCGGGCAGGCGCCGGGTGGAGGGCGGGGGGGGGGGCCTCTGGCCCCCGTGAAGCCGTCCGTGGGGGGGGCCGAGCCCCCGAGCCCCCCCCGTACTCTCCGCCTATGCAGCCAGGCTTGCTGAAGAGTGTCGAGAGCTTGCAAAGACCTTTACTACACATGATCAAGAGTGGCAGAAGAGCATTCGCGCTGACACCAGCACCTCTGCGCCCACGTTCCTCCCTGGAGCGCTCGTATGGCTCTCGATCCCTACCACTGCAACTGGCTTGTCTTCAAAACTACTAATTAATTAATTTATAGAATCTTTCAACAAAGTTCATCCGGACATAACATTCACTTATGCATACTTAACAACTGAAATAAATTTCCTAGACGTCCCCGTAAAGGTAAAAGACGGATCATTAACAACTAACGTTTACAGAAAGTCTACAGACAGGCAGCAATACCTTCATTTCGATAGCTGTCACCATCGTCACTGCAAGACGTCCATCCCGTACTCGCAGGCCCACCGATTCAAAAGAATTTGCTCCTGCCCCGGAGACTTTGAGGCCAACGCAGAGAACTTGCGCAACGTACTTGCAAAGCAACATTATCCTGCTTCTATAGTCAACGACGCCATACATAAAGCGGCAAACCTAGATCGCCAGCAGCTACTTTACCAGCAGAAAAAATTGAAACAAGAGGGACGGAAAAACTTGGTTCTAACATTTGGGAGCAACCCCCCTAACATAAACAAAATTCTAAACAAACACTTTAACATCTTACAACAGAGTGAACGGCTATAAAAAATTTCTCTTCCCCTCCGCGAGTTGTATATAGACGCCTATCTTCTTCGTTCAAAAACCGATAAGACACCTACAACTGGATGTCAGCCATGCGGCAAGGCCCGCTGCAAGGTGTGCAAACGCATACAGGTAACCCACGTTGCTCAAAGCACACATTCCAATTTCAAATACTCCATTCACTCAAACCTTAACTGCGACAGCTCTAATGTAGTATACCTTGTCGAGTGCGGAATATGCAGTAATCAATACATAGGTCAGACTGACACGGCCTTCCGCACCCTCTTCAATAACCATCGTTCACATGTTCATTCGCTTCCGGATCTGCCTCTGTCTCGGCATATAAACTCCGTAAACCACCCGTTTGATTCCATCAAGGTCACGCTCTTACAAAGTGGTTTCTCCAGTACAAGAGAGCGTGAACAACGCGAATCATATATGATTTATAAATTTGATACATTAAAGGCTGGTATGAATATCACTCCGGGCATACTGTCTTCAATCCGCGCTCTGGAAGATTCACGATAATAATGATCCCAACGACACTTCTTTCTCCTTTTAGGGGCGAAGCTCCTTAGCCTGTCGGTCGTGCGTCCCTTGTATGTAGTAGCCACCTGCTGATGACGATGATGATCTCGATGCCATACAACACATGGGGATGACGCTGCCATAAGGGCAGCGTCATCATAGTGGGGACATGGAATGTACCCACTATGTAGTAGCAACCTGCTGATGACGATGACGATCGCGATGCCATACAACACATGGGGATGACGCTGCCATAAGGGCAGCGTCATCATAGTGGGGACATGGAATGTACCCACTATGTAGTAGCCACCTTCTGATGACGATGACGATCGCGATGCCATACAACACATGGGGATGACGCTGCCATAAGGGCAGCGTCATCATAGTGGGTACATGGAATGTACCCACTATGCGTCATAACGTTGACGCTGATGACGATCGTGATGCCATACAACACGTGGCATCGCGTAGAGGAACCCGTAGAGGAACCGCTCACCCTTCATTTCACGGACCACAAGGCCGTCGTAATGAAGGGATCCCGCAAGCCGTCCTTCAACGAAAATAAAAGTTAATTTCATCTTCATATGATTGACCGAGCCATTCATTTTCTTCAGGACAGCTTCGCCCAATCATCATCATTCACTTCGTGAATATGCCACCATTTTTTAGATGCGAAGCATCTTATGCTCGGGGCTCTGTCCGTCCCTCCCGCGTCCCCCCCCGTCCCCCCGTCCTGCGCCCCGCGTCCCGCGTCCGGCCACTTTCATGAAGTAGGGAAGCACCCATTATGCGAACCAGAACACTGGAGTAATATGAAGGCCGTCAACCCTACTAGAATCATCAGAGTCATGGCCAAGAGCACAGAGAGGCTGCTTAGTAATGGCTAGGCAGGTGGTGTCTGTCGCCCAGGTTGACCCCGTTCCTTGAGTCATGGCCGAGAGCACAGAGAGGCTGCTTAGCAATGGCTAGGCAGGTGGTGTCTGTCGCCCAGGTTGATCCCATTCCTTAATCTTGCTTGCATGTGTTTGGAGGGGGCTTAGTCCGTCCGTCCTTCCCGCGTCCCACAGGGCATGCGCGTCCCCTCCCCCTCTCTCTCCTACGCTCACCCCCCTTTCTTTCCTCTAGGAATCCTCTACTCTACGGAGCGGCCCCCCGCGTCCCACACCCCCCCCACAGCGCATGCGCGTCCCCTCCCCTATCCTCTGCTTTGCTCACTCCCTTTCTCTCCTCAAGAGTCCTCTACTCTACGGAGCGGCTCCGGCGTCCCACATCCCCACAGCGCATGCGCGTCCTGTCCCCCCCTCTCCTCTAGGAATCCTCTACTCTACGGAGCGGCTCCCGCGTCCCACACCCCCCCACAGCGCATGCACGTCCCCTCCCCCTCTCTCTCCTCTCCTATGGTCCCCCCCCGTCCTTTCCTCTAGGAATCCTGTACGGAGCGGCGCGCACGACAGATGGTGTGACAGCTGCATACTCCGCTGGGGTGCCACGGTAGTTCCGCGGTATGAAAATGACGGAGCGCGCGCGCCTCATTCTCTCTCCTGTGCAGCGCCGCGATGAGCGCCCGGACCGCTGCCGTGAAATGAGAGCGGCGACGTTCCTCCCGCTCTAGCTATCTCCCCGCTGCTTCGCATCCACACATGGTTCCCTTTAGCGGGAGATGGGGAATTTTTTTTATTAGTATTTTTTTCGGATATCACTCGGAGCACGCTGTCGGGCATGCAACATCTGCACGCGCATTCCGAGAAGGGTGGGCAACTTTCGAATAATCCCCCCCCCCCTACAATGAAATCACTCCTCAGACAACTGAGTGAATGACATATTCGAACCCCACGGCAAAAATTTGAAAAACACTCTCCATTTTCTTCTCAAACATTCTTGAGCCACAGACCGGAGATCGTAGGAACGTAGACCCTCTCACTAGGCTTCAGGAGCAACTAAGTAGGGGCGGGGAGAATAGGTGGGACGTGACAATGGACGAAAGGAATGTATTGTGTTGTTATGTTCAAGCTCCGGGAAGAGATGAGCCTGAGAAGCGAACCTTCACAATGTACCACTGCAATGTGCTTAACGTGCCCACCTGGACCATCGATGTATATCTACACACTTTTGGTTTGTTCACTTTTTTCTTGAAACACGTGTTCTTCGTATATCTTAGTATGTGCCGGGGGCACCACAGGAATGTACTTAACATGTCCACTTGGTGTTTTCGTTTTTTTTCCTCTTTTTATATTTTTTTCTTTTCTTTTTTTTCCAGAAAACACGTCTTTATGTCTAAGTATGTAGAAGTACGCGCACGTGGTCGTGTGACCACTTATCAGTATGTACGCTTCTCTCCTTTTTTTATTTTTTTTTCTCTTTTTTTCATTTATTCTTTTCCTCTCTTTCTCTCGGATCGGCGATGATATAAAAGCGCATCGGCGCCTGGTAAATTTCGTCTTGATGAAGATCGGTCTCCGATCGAAACGTCACAAATAAACAGTTTTTTAGAAGCGTATATATGTTTCTCCTATTTGTTCTACGACAACCGAAGCCAGACTCTTCATAATCTACGTGTTTATATATATATATATATATATATATATATATATATATATATATATATATATATATATATATATATATATATATATATATATATATATATATATATATATGTAGATATATGAGAGAGAGAGATGCGTATTATTTGCTTCAACAGCATTTTAAATGTTGCCTTAGTTGCATGATGGTGCTGTTACAGCACAAAGTCTGTTAAAAACTGGTATCTAATGAAATGCATAGTTTTTGTTTTCCTTTACACTTCTCATCGTTCACAGCACCTGTCCGGTGAAACGTGCCCGCTTGCCATTGCGGTGGAAACAATTAAAAGTCTTTACCTAGGGCTGCCCAATTGAACTAACGAAAGTATATGCGACTCTGGAAACGCAGTACATTCTTTGGGACCCATTCGCAAAAGTGAACGTTGTTTAAGTGGCATTCTAGTACCACCGAAACTTTACATTTCGTGCTTAATTCTACTGACATGACGTTGCTGCATCACACGTTTCCTGAGAAGAAGGCCCTCATAACTTTCCTCTCCAGCTGTTCACCTTGAACAATAGTTCCACCAGGATCTATCAGGGAGGGAAGTGGTTTTATTTAAAAAAAAAGAAAAGAAATGAAAAGTAATGGAGAGAAAGGTGCACCCCGCAACTGTCTCCATCAGAGTGGGACACCTCAGCAGTAGTGCACAGGGGGGGGGGGGGGGGGGAGAGTAGGGGGAGGTAAAAGAAGAGAGGAGATAGGGAAGTGAGAGGAAAGAAAAAAACGGTGATTCACTCGATCGTCTCTCGAAAATAAAATAATGAAAACTCCTTAGATGCGCTCGCGCAATCCACTGCCGTCAACAAAGTCCAGCAGGGCGGAGAGAGCACGCTTGATGTGCTCGCGGCGGCACGCCGGGAAGAGGAGGTGCTGCGATGTTGCCCGAGGGAGTCCAAGTTCGCCGTACACGGTGAGCATCACTTGCCTGCTCGCGTCACCAGCAGGGCACTCGAGTAGCAGGTGGTCGAGTGTCTCCGAGTCGCCACAGCCGATGCAGTATGGAATGCCACACCCGGAGTGCCGATGCTTGCGCTCGGCGGTGTAGTTGTCGCCGCGGCGGCGTGCCGGCAGGCACGCGAGGGTCTGGATGACGCTCGCGCACGTAGCGGGCTATCAGGAGACGACCGACGTCCGAGTAGCGCACGCAGCCGGTGATCGCAGAGCTGGGGTCATGCGCATCCTTTGCAGCTCGGTCGGCTGCCTCGTTCCCTGATATTCCCACGTGTGAGGGGACCCAGTGCAGCGAGAGGTCGCATGCGCACTGCTGCACGGCGTGGAGTTGCCTGGCTACCCTTTGCGCTAAAGAGTGCCGTCCTCCTCGCGAGAGATGGCAGCCAAAGCTGCACGGGAGTCGGAGATGATGGCTGCCGCGCTGATCGATGGTTGCTCCTGCAGGAAATCGGCTGCCAGGTTGATGGCGGTGAGCTCAGCCGCCGTGGAGGAGGCGAGGCAAGGCAGGCGGCACTTGCGAACCGCGCCGACTGACGGCGCAGCGCAGGCAGCGGTGGCAGAATCGTCCGGGAGCACCGAGCCATCGACGTAACAAGCAGCCACCCGGCCAGCTGATCGTGCAAGAGGGCAATGCTGCGAGGGGGGGTGCGTGCCTTTGCCTTGATGCCCGCGAGGGTCTTTTGAATGACCAGGGGCGTGTGGCGGTACGAAGGGATGGCCGGCCAGCTGCGGTAGGGCGTGTCCGGTACGATGGACATGTACTCCCTCACCCGCTGCCCCAGAGATGAGTGAGGGAGAGAGTACAGCCGGTCGACCAGGCGATGACCTTGCGCCGTGTTGTTCAGGTGCCACACGTGGTTGAGCGCTGTTTTGGTGATCCGCAGAGAGATGGACGTTTCCCCCCGCGTCGGCGAGGGTAGGGACCACTTGGAAGGTGTGACGTAGAGCACTGCACGGGCCGTGATTTTCGGCCCGGCCCGAGCCCGGCACTCGTTGAAGTTTACCCCCCCCCCCCCCCTGAACCCGGCCCGGTGACTCAAAACGAGACCTGTGCCCGGCGCGAGCCCGAGAAACATTCCATCTACCCGGCCCGGCCCGGCCCGACCACAAATCGGGCCCGACAGAGGCCCGAGCCAATAATCTAGGTGGTTTTGCCCGATCATGCAATCGACAGCAAGGCGCTTTAAGTAGCAAATATCTACGTTTTGTTGGCGTATGCTACGCTAACAAGTACGCTTTAAACTACGGTAATTCCTTCTACTAGATAACGTTCTAGCGTTAAACGTCGCCAAATTCGGATTCCAGTGGCGGCCTGTCCGGGCCCAGAGATTCTTAACACCCTCTGCTGCGTCGCAGGTCTAACCGCCGTCTTGGTCAGTTGCTTCGCAGCCGCTGGGGACTCAGGGCTGGAGGTTAATTGGTGTATTCGTGTGGGAGGTAGTGGCCAAGTGCTGCACCAGGGTGGCCAATCCTGCTCTGGTGAAAGAGTGCATTGCCGGCTGTGTTCCCCAGTGAGGCCGCACCCCAGGCCTTTTTACGCAATTCCATCATCACGCGGATTTTTTTTCAATCCGGTTGGGAATTATCCGGCGCGGGGATTCGAACCACGGACCTCTTGCATGTGAGGCTGATGCTCTACCTCTACGGCATCGCTGCAACCAACCTCTATACATAGCATTCACAGATTACGAGAAGGCATTTGATTCGGTGGAGACATCAGCAGTCAAGCAGGCACTGCGGAATCAGGGCATCGACGAAGCCCCAATAAACATACCGGAAGAAATCTACAGCGGATCCACAGCCACCATAGTCCTCCGTAAAGAAAGCGACAGAATCCCCATAAAGAAGGGTGTAAGGCAGGGAGACGTAATCTCTCCAATGCTATTCACCGGGTGTTTACAGGAGGTTTTCAGGGCCCTAGATTGGGAAGAGTTAGGGAGAAGAGTTTCTTAGTAATCTGCGATTCGCTGATGACATTGCATTGATGAGTAACTCAGGAGGCGAATTACAGCTCATGATTACTCAACTGGACACGGAAAGCAGAGGAGTAGGTCTGAAAATTAATATGTATAAAACTAAATGGGGAAAAACCTTGGCAGAGAACAGCGCTTTGCGATAGATGGCGAGACACTGGAAGTTGTAAAGGAATACGTCTACTTAGGACGGGTAGTAACCGCGGAGCCGTACCATGAGAGTGAAATAACTCAAAGAATAAGGATGGGATGGAGCACATTTGGCAAGCATTCTCATATCATGAATGGTAGTCTACCACTTACTCTCAAGAGGAAGGTATATAACAGCTGCATCTTACCGGTACTTACCTACGGGGCAGAAACCTGGAAAGAGGGTTCAACTGAAATTGAGGACAACGCAGCGAGCGGTGGAAAGGAAAATGATAGGTGTAACCTTAAGAGACAGGAAGAGAGCAGAGTGGGTCAGGGAACAAACGGGGGTTAAGGATATCATAGTTGAAATCAAGAGAAGAAATGGACATGGGCCGGGCATGTAGCACGTCGGCAGGATAACCGCTGGTCATTATGGGTAACTGACTGGATTCCAAGAGAAGGCAAACGCGTGAGGGGGAGACAGAACATTAGGTGGGCAGATGAGATTAAGAAGTTTGCTGGTATAACGTGGCATCAGAAAGCACAGGACCGGGATGATCGGCGGAACATGGGAGAGGCCCTTGCCCTGCAGTGGGCGTAGTCAGGCTGATTATGATGATGATGAATTCCTTATACAATAGGGCCTCACTGTGGTAACAGTTGACCGGCCATACTGGGTTCGATGAACGGCTTTTCGGCAGTGGTATACCGAACATATTTTTTCTACAAATACAATGGGAATCATCAATAGCGTTTAGTAGCAGATCCTGTAGCACGAAAAGTCATTTGCACCGTGAGTTAAGTTTCAAAAAGGAGCGCAATAAGAACAATGGAGACAGAGAACACAACGCTCTCTTCACTTTGTTTTTGTTGAGCTCTCTATTGCAATTTATAGCATGCTCTACCACCAAACCCAATCGTGCACCCTTCTGGATACCACCAACGGACTTACCGAACGACTTAACAAGACGCTCGCAGACATGATCGCAATGTACATCGACGTACAGCACAAGAAATGGGACCGGATCTTGCCTTACGTGACCTTCGCGTATAACACCGCCGTGCAAGAGACCACGCGATTTACGCCATTTCGGCTTCTCTACGGCCGCGAAGTGCAGACCATGCTGGACTCAATGCTACCGTGTCAAGACGCCGACGAGTTGACAGCCGACGCCGAGGAATTCGCAGAGCGTGCCAAGGAAGCTCGACAGCTCGCGCGACTGCACATCGGCCAGCAGCAGCAGGTAGACGCACGACGCTATAACCTTCGCCACAGGCAAGTGTGCTACAATCCAGGAGACCAAGTTTGGGTGTGGACGCCCATTCGCCGCCGTGGCCTCAGTGAAAAGCTACTGAGCCGGTATTTTGGCCCGTATAAAGTTCTACGCCGCGTCGGTGACGTGAACTACGAAGTGATCCCGGACTCAACTTCGCAGGCACGGACCAGGGTACAACCGAGCCCTGATGTGGTTCATGTGAGCATGAAACCGTACATTGCGCGTTCGTAACTGTTCTTTTTTTTTTGTCGTTCACCGGTCTATGTTTATGCTTTTTATTTATTTTTGTGAACTTGTTTGTTCGTTCATTAACTTTGTTTATTGTTACGTTTTTTATTTTCTACTTTCCCTTTATCCGGGGTTTTGTATTTCCTTTTTCTTTCCACGCGCCTATGTTGCAGCATCGACGCGGTGCTATTTCTTCCTGTTTCTCTGTTGTTTCTTCTTTTTTTCGGAAGGGGGGGGATAATGCCACCTGCCTGTAATGGGTTGAGGGCAAGAGCGGCTCACACTCTAGGAAAGAAAAGAAGATCGCGTGCGATCTTCTTCTCCGCTCGAGAGCCAGCCGCGACGGACGCGTTTTTGAAGAGCCGGCTACTCGGTGGTTGATTAAAAGACCCCAGCACATCTAAAGTCTTGTGACAATATTGCCCCTGTCTTCAGCATAGTAGCACCTTCCACGGAAAGCGAAGTAGAGGAAAAAAGCCAAATTATTACCCTGGTAATAAATACGCTATCCCAAAATAAATTTATAATGAACTCCGTGCACCCCGTGTACTTTTCGAAATACGTATAAACAGCTGAAAGGACGAGAAAAAAAAGCTAATTGTAAGACCATTATGTCCATATATCACATCACAGCTATACAGCCTATCCGCGGTGCGCAGCGCTTATAGGGGCGCCACTGAAAGCCGCGTAGCGGCGGCCGTCGGAACCGCAAGCGGGCCGCGTAGCAGACGCCTCCTTTCACTGCAAGCAAGCATGACGGAAGTGCGCGCGTACGATTTGCCGCTTTTGCGCGTCCCAAATTATTACTTTTGCGGCGATAGTGTGCGCAAAGGAGCCGAACTTTATAATACTGAAACAACGCGTGAACCAACGTTTTTTCTCGACACAGTAGCTTCGTTTACGTGCCATGTGTTTATATAGTAGATTTTGAGGGAGCGCTGTCGCACCGGCGCATGGATTTCAGGGGTGTGGCCACGCGAATTGTCAGCGTTGGTAAAACTTTGAAACCAGCACGATAAACTTGTGAAAAAATATCTCGGCAGCTTGCGCTAGTGGCGCAAGGGTTTCCTATCAGCATTGTTATAACCGGCAAGGCGGCCTGCAAGGGACGCTCATCGGCATGTTTTCCAAACGCAGTCCGCGTCCAGCAGGAACGCAAGAGGTGTTCTTGTGCGCTGCAGGGAACGCGCATCGGCGTTGCTGGTACACGCAGTCCGCGTCCTGTGAAAAGACTTGACGGGACGCGCGTGCACGGACGGATATAAAAGGAGCGCATCGAGAGTGCGCTGGGGGGCCTCTTGTCCCTTGCGAACTCTTCTCATGTAAAGGCGCGTCTCTACGCCTAGTTTGTTTACTCTTGTAAATATGTGAATAAAAGTGCCTTTTTTGTAAGCAAGAAGCCTCGCAAGAGTTCTTTGCCGGAGCCTGGGTGGCAGCCTGTACCCCCCTCCTCGGTCACATCAGCATGAAGTCATGTTACGAGGCATTCAAAAGGAGGTTGAATCGGTTGAATGTCCTGTCAAAAGCCTTCAATGCGCACAGGTGCCATGTTTTACAGCCAATATGGGTAGAGTTGAGGCGAGCGCACATCGAACATTCTGCACCTGTGATCGCATTCCAGTGCCATCAATAGGTAGAATGCAGCCGATTTCGTGCAGCACACGTGTGATTCCACGGCGCTTTTGTAAAGGAGCCGTCACCTGCCCCACATTCTGTGGCATTGCGCTTCGCGCCATTCGTTTTTCAAGAGAGCCTAGGCATCGCGTCTTATCAGTAATAACAACCTCATGTGCATTGTAGCGTCTACAATGCAGGCGAGGCGACCAAGTGTAAACGTAGCAGCGTTCGCTGAAGACGTAGCGACATAAATGGAGAAATAAAAAAAACCGCCAGGCCTGCGCAGAAGGCGCAGCACAGCCACAGCGAAAGCTGGAGAGCGGCCTTAAGCTTTTTTTAAACACTCTTGGGGCAACTAGTACAAGCCCACTTGCATGGTACCCACTACGCCATAAATCATCCTAATTTTTGTGTAGTGGGGAAGCGCCTACTATGCCATTATTCGTCAATCTACGGAAAAGCGCGTTACCCGCTACACTCTTGTGACGCAATATGTGCACTTTGTTGATGCTGTGGCTGACGACGATGAAGAATTATGCCCCAGGCTTTTGTAATCAGTTGGAGCATGAACAACCCACTCGTTACGAAATTCGCATTGCGTGACGCCTGGTTCTTACTTTACTGCTCTAAAACGCTTTACAACACACATTAACGCGATTCCTTACCCGACATGAAGCTTGCATAGGGTCAGTTTGCACCGCAGTTTCAAGCAGCGGGGTAGCTCAGTGGTAGAGTGCTGGGCTGCCACGCAGAGGACCCGGGTTCGATTCCCGTTCTGTCATAGGTGTTTTTTTATTTAGTTTTTTCTTATTTCGTGCGATATTGGTTACGGACACCGGCGGTGGCGGCGGCGGCGGACAACTACGGCGCAGAAACGACCCTTGTTGTGATCTCATAACAGCTTTCGCTGTAAAACACGGTAATCGTTCTAACACTGTCGTAAAGAAAGCGCATTTTCTTACCTTCTGCGTCGGACAGCCGCAATCCACCGCCTTCGCATCTCGCTCATGAAATAGCACCGGAAACCTGTAGAAGCGCGTTTCTGGCAATTTTTTGTATGTGTTTGAGCAGCCGACAACGCGGCACTTATTTTTCGACATCGCTGAAGCCCGACAGAGGCGTTAAATCACGATGAAACACGTCCATCCGTGCACTCGCGTACACGCTCGCGGGAAAACTGCTCGCCCGAGCCCGCCTGCGCTTCCGAGCCATGGCGGCAGATGGCGTCGTCGGCGCTTTGCGCATCGCCTATAGGGCAGAAGAACTTGCATCTTTATTTATTGTTTTCTGCTTTTCTTGTTTGTTTCACTTCTATTTCTTTACTCGCTCCGCTCAGTAGTACCTTTGATCTAGAGAGTATGAAGAGTAAATGAAATAAGTTTTTGTGCATAGTTTAAAGTTCATTTCTTCACATTTTATTGTGCGAAAAGTCAGATTATCAAGAGATTCCGGCTCTAAGCAGACCATGCTCTGTCCCCTTCCCCACGCAGAGTAGCCAGTCAGCGATTTGCACACGCCTGCTAAATTTTCTGCTTTTCACTAAAGAGTTCTCTCCCTCTCTCTCCTGCCGGGCTACACTTTCTTTAACTGCTTGCGCTAGAAGCATGGGTGCACGAAATGTGCCTTGCTAATTGCGAAGGCGTGTCGTAGTCCTGAGTCCTCACCCACTGGAGCAAATTTCGGCCGTATTTGCGGACTTCTGCAGAATGAACATCTTTGCAGCTCATCGCTTCATTTCTCTTGTTACCGAACGTCGTGCCACTCTTCAAAATAATATACAAAACTCCTCTTTGCGCGTTTCTCCTTGCATGTTTCAGCAGTGTACGTTATTCACGGTTTCTACTATGCTCTGTTTTTTTTATATTTTAATGATGTACGCCCTGCTAACGATGTTGTACCAGATGAAGGACTACATGGGTAGAACTGGCAGGAGGTGAACGAAGAGATTTCGATATATTTTCGCGGTTCGTTCCAGTTTGGTAATAGACGCGAATAAACTTCTCGACACTTACTCATGGTATGCATAAGGTTCGGGGTAAGGGGAGATCACCCGATGTGAATTCGTAACTGTCTTTTTTTTAATGCGAAGTATTTCTTTGCGTACTGTAAGCACTTTTTCGTTTCTATCTATCTATCTATCTATCTATCTATCTATCTATCTATCTATCTATCTATCTATCTATCTATCTATCTATCTATCTATCTATCTATCTATCTATCTATCTATCTATCTATCTATCTATCTATCCGCCTACGTCTGGGTGCTCTCGTGATCACCTCCTTAACCTGGGGTAAACCAAAATTTGTATGGGAGGGCAAGAGGTATTGACTAATATGCCTGGCTAATCATGACATAAATAGCGTGAAAATGCTGTCACGTACATCGTCAAACCCTTTCCTGCAGACACATGGAGCACATTCCCGTATACCACGGGCCGCGGTATGCGGGTATGTGCCATACGTGTTTGACAATTTATATCTACCTAGGAATGACGAGGATAGACATTAGTAATTTAAATGCGAGAGCATGAAGAAAAAGTGCCGTCGGCAGCGTTGACCCAACGAATGCAAAAAATAAATACCATGGCTCCAGCAGGAATTCAACCCAAGCATCTGCGTGGCAATCAAGTATTCTACCCAGAGCCATGCCAGGCCTCGGAACTGCTTTGGAAAAAGATCCTACCCTACGTAGGCGTAATGTTGGTGAAACATCAGTGGTGGTTGACGTGCTGGCTATCTAATATTATAAACACTACATATGTAATCCTGTTGTAGTTAAGCGCAATCCACTGTAGTTTGTCCACGAAGCACTATCCACGGCTACCATCATCGCAAGCACAAGCGCTACATATCAGCTTACCACTTCTGGTGTTGGTAATATCCATGTTTCTGTGGGCATCGTTACGCAACTGTGAACAACTGGTTATATGAAACTACTGGTGAGCTACTGGTCAACATATATCTGTGCGGATAACATTTGTGCATATATTTACCATCATTTCATAACGTCTCGTTCAAAATTGAAGGACACTTTGTACATTCCAAAGTGTGCTCGGCGAAAGCGTGTGGCCATTCCACTCACGGAAAGACGGACGGAAAGACCGACGGACGGACAGACGGACGGACGGACGGACGGACATCCGGATGGCCGGACGGACAGACGGACATCCGGACGGACGGACGGACATCCAAACGGACGGACGGACGGACGGTCATCCGGACGGACGGACATCCAAACGGACGGACGGACGGACGGACGGACGGACAGACGGACATCCGGACGGACAGACGGACGGACGGACGGACGGACGGACGGACACCGGACGGACGGACGGACTGACATCCGGACGGACGGACATCCGGACGGACGGACGGACAGACGGACATCCGGACGGACATCCAGACGGACAGACAGACGGACGGACAGACGGACGGACAGACGGACATCCGGATGGATGGACGGACGGACGGACGGACATCCGGACGGACAGACGGACGGACAGATGGACATCCGGACGGACGGACGGACGGACGGACGTGAGCATGAGACATTAAGGGCTTTCGCCTTAATAAAAAAATTACAACCCAGTCTACTTTCCTCCGCATGCTTCACATAACGTCGATTCTCATGGTACTTGGGATCTGCCAAATTTGTTTTCAAGGCTGATATATTATCATGTCAATATACTTTGCCCACAGCTTGTTTAATGGACCTGTGCTTTTCCTGCAAATTCCGACGCTGTTGCGGCTGTATCATGTAGCTCCCGCACCATATAGCGGAATACGACGAATGATCAGATGTTAACAATCTGGGAGCACAAAGCAGGCTGTGCATGTCCAAGTCATCTCACATGACCACTGGGAGCCATGATGGAGCCACGGAAAAAGAACGCGTCTTTATAGTGATTGTATCTAACGAGACTCCGTGCAGACCTTTCGTTTTAGTGAACTGCGAGAACTTTGAAGAACGTCACCCTGCTTTGGAGCTGTGTGATCGCTCTTCCGATGATAAGTTACAGATATATATTTAATAAAATAACATTTCAGATATAAAATAATAGTGAATGAAACTAATGAAGTAAAGAATAGTCAGATGTTAACCCATTAAGGACCACGAAAGAACTACTGGTCCGATTTTATTGACATTTTGTTTATTTAATTAACCGCGACACATAACCACACGTGCAAATTTTCATAGAGTTACGTGTGTTTCTTCAGGAGTTATGATACTGTACTATAAAAAGTACGCTGGGCCTTCAAGTTAGAAACGGGCAAGGTGACTTGATGCAAGAATGGCGAGTACGCTGGGCCCTTACGAAACGCATAGCAAAGTTATCTTGGCCCATGCATCTTAATCAAGGACCAGTGCTTTAGGGAAAACGTAACGTCACGCCTTTCGTCACACCATTTCGATGTATTTTGGCAGAATTCAAATGTTATGCCGGCATCTTGTAAAATGTCCGTATGGATAGAGGGTAACAGTAAGCACAGTGGAATCTGGAGAGCTTTGATACTTCTCTTGGGTACAACAAGGCGCAGTCAGTGTTTTGTTGTTTTGCGACTAAAGGACAATAGTCAAGGCGTAGAGGGTCTGCTAAAACCTGCAATGTGGTAGCAGACCCTTTATGCGTTGTCTGCGGCTATTTCGATCATCTGGGTAAATAGGGGCTGGTACCACTTTTTCTCAGGGATGAAAATTATCTAGTCAGTCGCCACAATCTGCGCCCTGCGTCGCGCAGCCCGAAGGTTTAGGAGACAGATGTCCGGTGTGGGGGGTGCCCGCAGGCACGGTGCAGCGGGTAGTGGCTGCGTTGTGGCACTCGGCCAGCGCGGTGAAGAAGTATGTGGAGACTGGCACTGCAGCACACAGTTCTCTGAAGCGCGGCCAATTCACCACACTGTAGGTCCGAGTGCACCTGATGTTAGATGAGGGAGAGGGGGGTGCTGACCACGATGGGGTAGTGGTCGGAGCCCTGAGAGTCTGGTGCACGTTGCCACTCATATTTACACGTACCACCCAGGAAAGTCAGATCGATGGCACTGTCGGACACACCACGGCGCGCGAGAGTGCAGCTGCCCGTGTTTAGGACGAGCAGGCCGGCCCTTTGCACGGCAGCGAGGAGGTCGCGCCCGCGGTGGTTCGTCGCGCCACAGCCCCACGAGGTGTGGTGGGAGTTAAAATCTCCACCGATGACCGCGTCGCGGTTGAGGCGGTCTGCGAGGTGGCACACGAAATTGGTGTCGCAGCGTGCCAGTAATTCGATGTGCACACGTACACGCTCGCGACACTGGTGTCCGTGCCCCCCGATGCGCACAGTCAGGGCGACGGCTTGGAGGGTGTCACACAGAATGTTTTCAATATCCACCGCCGCGTGAGGGATGTCGGCGCGCGCACACACCGAAGCCCGCGATTAGCCGGGGGGGGCGTAAGGGAGTGCTGCATCGTAGTGCGCGACACCCATCGAGTTCGCACTGCGTGGTGCTGTGATATCCGACGAATCCGGGCAGATTGAGTGTTCCGACGCGAGCATAGGTTTCCTGCAGCAGTAAGACATCGTACTCGCGTCGGAGAAGTTGGATAGACAGCTCGGCGTGACGGCAGCGGAGAGAGCGAACGTTCCATTGAAGAATTCGCGGCCGAAACACCTTGGCGCTAGCCATGTTGGTGGAGGGCAGCGTGGGCGGCCAGGGCCGCCTTGCATGACACAAACACGGGGCCGGCCTGCGGTAGTGTCCCGATGAGGGTCTGCACGGCAGCGACCAGGGCACCAATCACAATGTCCTTTTGAACCTCGTTGTCGGGTGCCGAGGGTACGGTGGCAGGGGGCGAAACAACCGCAGGCGCGGCTTTTCCTTCGTCCTTGAGGATCCTCTTGGCCTCGCGATGAGAGAGGGGCGGGTCTGCAGAGGCCATGGTTTCCAGCACCTTCCTCTCGTGTTGCCAACGAGGGCATTGGGGTTTGGTGGCGGGGTGGGGGGCCGCCTTACATAACTCAAACACGGGGCCGGCCTGCGGTAGTGTCCCGATGAGGGTCTGCACGGCAGCGACCAGGGCACCAATCACCATGTCCTTTTGAACCTCGTTGTCGGGTGCCGAGGGTACGGTGGCAGGGGGGCGAAACAACCGCAGGCGCGGCTTTTCCTTCGTCCTTGAGGATCCTCTTGGCCTCGCGATGAGAGAGGGGCGGGTCTGCAGAGGCTATGGTTTCCAGCACCTTCCTCTCGTGTTGCCAACGAGGGCATTGGGGTTTGGTGGCGGGGTGGGGGGCCGCCTTACATAACTCAAACACGGGGCCGGCCTGCGGTAGTGTCCCGATGAGGGTCTGCACGGCAGCGACCAGGGCACCAATCACAATGTCCTTTTGAACCTCGTTGTCGGGTGCCGAGGGTACGGTGGCAGGGGGCGAAACAACCGCAGGCGCGGCTTTTCCTTCGTCCTTGAGGATCCTCTTGGCCTCGCGATGAGAGAGGGGCGGGTCTGCAGAGGCTATGGTTTCCAGCACCTTCCTCTCGTGTTGCCAACGAGGGCATTGGGGTTTGGTGGCGGGGTGGGGGGCCGCCTTACATAACTCAAACACGGGGCCGGCCTGCGGTAGTGTCCCGATGAGGGTCTGCACGGCAGCGACCAGGGCACCAATCACAATGTCCTTTTGAACCTCGTTGTCGGGTGCCGAGGGTACGGTGGCAGGGGGGCGAAACAACCGCAGGCGCGGCTTTTCCTTCGTCCTTGAGGATCCTCTTGGCCTCGCGATGAGAGAGGGGCGGGTCTGCAGAGGCTATGGTTTCCAGCACCTTCCTCTCGTGTTGCCAACGAGGGCATTGGGGTTTGGTGGCGGGGTGGGGGGCCGCCTTACATAACTCAAACACGGGGCCGGCCTGCGGTAGTGTCCCGATGAGGGTCTGCACGGCAGCGACCAGGGCACCAATCACCATGTCCTTTTGAACCTCGTTGTCGGGTGCCGAGGGTACGGCGGCAGGGGGCGAAACAACCGCAGGCGCGGCTTTTCCTTCGTCCTTGAGGATCCTCTCGGCCTCGCGATGAGAGAGGGGCGGGTCTGCAGAGGCCATGGTTTCCAGCACCTTCCTCTCGTGTTGCCAACGAGGGCATTGGGGTTTGGTGGCGGGGTGGGGGGCCGCCGCAGTGCAGGCACCTGGGGCCGGGTGCAGCGCAGCCGTCGCGGGCGTGGTCACCACAGTGCGAACAGCGTGGGGAGCTGGTGCACGTCGCCTGAGAGTGTCCGTAAGCACCACAGCTGACGCACTGGAGAGGACGACGACGACGAGCACGGACAGGGCGAGTCTGCTTAAACAAGGCCACCTCAGCAGGCGGTGCGTTGCCCGCGAAGAGGAGGAGAACGCTGTGCCCGGCGCGGGCGCAAGAGAGGAGGGGAGCGGAGCTCTCGACGTTGTTTTTGAGGACCTCCTTATCAAAAGCAGCGTCAACCCCGTGAAGGACGCCGGTACAAGTCCCCCTGTTGGCGGTCTTGGCGTTGATAGCCACTTCCCCGATGCTTCCCACGGCCAGGAGAGTTGTGGTGTCGGCTCCGGGTGTGGTATCGACCGCAACAACGTTGCCGCGGAAGTTTACGCGCACCCGCTTCGTGCCGGGCACCTTCGATAGCTGGGGTGCAATTGCGTCTCGGCTGAGGGCGAGGAAGTTGTTTTTCCTGCCCTTGGGGCGGTAGAGGATGGTGGCAGAGGGGCCACGGGGCTCATTCGCGACCAGGTGTCCGATGATATCGAGTTGGTGCTGGTGGCGACCTGGTTTCTGGCGCGGCGCTTTTTCCTTGCTTGCGGGAGCTGAGCTGGCGGGTGGTTTGCTTGAAAGGGCAGTTGTAGCTGTTGATGCCGGGGGTGGCGATGCGGGCTTGTTGGTCTGTCATACTTCTTGGATGTGGGCGCTAGAAGACGAGGACAAAGGGAAGGGAAGCGCCAGTGTGTGTGTCCTTCTTCCCTTCGTCCTCGTCTTCTAGCGCCCACATCCAAGAAGTGTTGATGCCGGGCGCGGAAATCCGTTTTTGTGGCGCTGCTTTCGCCGGGGACTCCTCGTAATCTGCTTCGGTAAAGGCATCCACCGACAGTGGACGCATGGGGTCGAAATCAGAACGAGGAGGGGGGCGTGGTGATGGCGGCAGAGTTTAGACGGGCTCCGGCCGTAGCAGCCGACGCGCCTGCGCACTCCTCCGAACGGGAGAGTGGAGGGGACTGCCGTGGTTGTGGCGAGGAGGTAGGAGGTAAACAAACCGCTTCATCTGGCAGCGGAGAGGCCGCTGTCTCGGGCACGCGGGTTGCTTCACCAGAGGAACGTGGAGAGGGCTCGTGGGGAGTGTGGTTCACCCGCGGTGGCCTGTAGGGGGGGCTCCCGTTTGCGCAGCAGAGTCCAAAGTTACCTTTCCAGCAGACGTCGCGCGCTCCTCCTCACTTGCCAAAGTGGGAGGGACAGGCGTATGTGCGTGCCCGTCTCCGATGATGTCTTCGTGACGTGCGGTGCCGCAGGCATGCGCAGGGAGGAGGCGAGGGAAAGAACTGGTTTCTGGCGGCGCGGAGTCGCTTGGGGGGGGGGGGGGGTCTGCAGCAGAAGACGCCTCTTGTGTAGCTCGTTGGCGGCCCGGTCGGTCAGCGCAGGTTCTGGTTTCGAAACGGCCCCGAAATCATGGAGAGGGAGACAGGGATGGGGAGGAGGAGGGAGGCGTGTTGTATTCCCATGAGGAAGACGATATGGGTGAGGAGGAGTAGGTGCTGCTCTGTTCCTCGCTCCCTGCCGGTGTTGATGCAGCCGGTTCATTGTTGTCCTGCCCCTGAGTTATGGTGGCTATCTCATTCCTAGAGTTACTGTATAGAGTTACTTCCTAGAGTTACTGTATATGCTACCTTTAGGTAGCAGAGTTGCGCATAGGTCCGCCATCTTGCCCGCCGAGGCGTCCACGCCATTCAGGAAAGCCACCCCTTTCGAATGTAGGACGCGGCCCAGCGGCTCCGTGCGCTTTCTCGCTCGTTCATAACCCGTCGCTGGCGGAATGCCTTCGGTTTCGAAGAAAAAAAAACTAGAACAAATAATGACTTCCGATGAAACTGGTGCTATCGCTTGTTCGATGGCAGTCACCATGGGAAGTAATATTTTTGTTTTAAATAGCGAACAGAAAAACTTCGACTTAATTTGTCGAGATTCTCGACAAATTGAGTTCAGCAAATCGCTCGTTTCTCGTAGTTTTTGACCAAGCGCTTAAGTGGCTCGAAAAAACAATTGCTAGAACTATCAGTCCGTGTTTTACAAATAACGCAAGCAAACGAGAATTTTCCGCATACCTACGTAGCTGTGGCATAAAGTAAACACTCGGTGAGGTTTCGAATGCAATGCCGCACAGTGCCCGAACTGAATTACACTGTTTTGACAGACCTGTAAGGTGCATATTCACGCATTCACTCGCGCACAATTTTATCGTTCCGTCCCGTTCGATTTATGTTGACCAGTGGGCAGCATTGAGTCATGGCGCTACACCGCACAGGCGCCACTAACACTGACGTTCACTAAAAACGGACAACGCAAAACACAACACCAACAAAAAATTGGGGGGACCCTCAAGCTTCGCCTTTAACCCTTTCAGACGCCACCTATGAGGAACTGTCTGTAAATGGGTCAAAACAATACAACGATATTTCAAGGCACTCAATATACTACTGCAACAAAAATAATATCATAATATGTTCATTTATGTGTGTTATAGTAACTTGTTCTAATTAAGTTGTAATTAAATATCTGTTTATCCTGAAGTCATTCATGCTCTATTTTGGCATAAATAGAATGAAATCTCAGGCTACCAATATAGTACAAATTCGTTTTTCGTTATGTCCATTTAGAGCAAAGAAAAAGTATACTTTTAACATGGCTCGCAGGACGCGGCTCATCGAACGACTCGCCGAACGGGGTAGTGCCTTCAGCAATGTGATCATACGTAACAGTACGCGGCGAAATGAAGTTAAATGAAGACAAATTATCGTGCAGGAGGTTCAATCGATCCGAAGCTCAATGTATCTCGCTCTCTCTTAGCCCCTAGTTGATACAAGTAGCAAAAATGCCCCCCACCTCCCCGAAGGGAATCGTGAGGAAATGCGAATGCATTTCTTGCGCCGAGAGATTTCGCCTTCACCGACTTCTGCCATCGCCTTGAGAGGCGCCCAGCCAGCGAACGGTCGAGAGTGAGGCGCGAGCGGACGGGAGAGTGGGGCGCAGGGAGGAGAGAGAGCGAACGGCGAGAGAAGGAGCGGCGAAGCACTGCACCTACCCTCTCCTACACTCTCTCGCACCACATTCTCCGGTTGCTAGGGGCGAGGATAAGCGCGCGCGCCCGCAGCTGTTGCTATGGGAGAGGGAGTGAGAACGGAGAGATAACACCTGCCGGCGTGCGGACGCCGCCGGATGCGCCTGACATAGCCCGACTACGAAATGCATTCGTATTTAAAGCAAGTCATGTACACAATAACCGATCCAGCAGAATTCACTAAAACGTCACAATTATCTTAGTTTCGAGAAGCTAATTGATCAAAATCTGTTGAAAACGGTGATCGAATAAATTTTTTATGCTGTGTGAGCACGTTTTTTTTACCCCTATGCTTCACACTGTTAGAATAAGCTCGCCCGCGCAATCTGCCAACTTACTATTGAAGAAAACAATAGAGAGGAGCAGCGTTAAGTCTAGCAGACTTACACACATTGCAACAACCTTGTTCTCGTACGAACTCTTCTTATTAGGCATGACAAAGAGTCAGTCAAACAAGCTGGTTCAGGAAGAGACCCGGCAAGCACGAACCACACGAACGTGAACGTCTTCTTTCACGCTGGCACCGCTATGCTCCGGTACAACATATATGAGCTTTGTCATAGACACAGTGATCAAGTTTACCTTCTGGTAGTGCACATTGTAACGCAATACTACGTAAGTTTCTCTACCCTACAGACAGTTTTATCTACCTTTCCACCTGACGTCCCACTAAAAATACACTGCTACGCTTTTTTTATTACAAACTGCAACTAATAGCATTTATTTGCATGAAAACTAAGCAAGTGGGCACACTGATTGCGAACCTTAATAACGCGTGATGCAGGTATTGCTGAGATGAACTGCCGGTGATCCAAATTATGACCTGTTTCTCTGACCGCAAACGAGTGACTAGAACCATAAGTGAAATGTAAAATTTCCTTTGGAATATAGGACGCTACCTGATGCTACTTAGACGACGCGATGTTTTGCGAATGAGCCCCTATCATACTGCTTCGTTTCCAGAGTTGTAGAGACATACATTCACGTGCTTTATGAGAAAATAACGTTTCACGCAAGACTTTTCAATACCAATTATCCCAAAACATTACGCTACTGAGTCACGAGACAACGTAGCTCACATAGAGAGCTGTGGTTCAATGGAATACACATTAAATATAGATTTTTGTTAACCTCGTCATACTCTCATTTATAAAACAAAAAAATACAAAGCAAACAAAATTTTCAAAGCGCAAACCACCGCGGTGGTACGGTAGGTATACGGTGCTCGACTACGGACGCGAATGATGTGGGTTCCATCCCGGCTGCGGCGGTGGCATTTTTATGGAGAACAAAAGTTTGAGGCCACTGTAAGTGCGCGAGCCTCCTCGATTTAAATACTTGTTAAGGAACACAAGCGGTAGAAATTTTCGTAGTCCTCCACTACGAAGTGCCTGATCACCCTTCCGTGGTTCTGGGTGCGTCAAACTCCAGAAATTATTATTATTAGTAGTATTGCAAAACGCCGGGCTAACTGAGCTCGAAATAACAGCGCGGTAGAAATGGAACTATTCTAGCCAGATCTTACATATTTGGCGCTTTTCTTCTAAAAAAGCCAAGTCCGCTTTATACGGACAATATGGTCACGCCAACTTCAACATTTTATTGCCAAAGCGCTCATGTCACCAATACACCTCAAATGGATATATTGCGGCTAAAATCGATGTAGCCTACTATCGTCAGTATTCCAGAGTAAAATTTGTATTTGGTTTTTAGAGATTGTAACATTTCATTTGGGCTTGACATAGCTCGTAAAAGAAGTCTAAATCGCAGCAAATGAACGATACAGCAATATGTTGCGACAACATTAACACCATGCTTGTGTTTCCGCCGGCGCCGCCTTCTGTTGCATTTGCGTAACGACGATAACTAGACTTGTGGATCAAGTGGTCCTACTAGGGAAAATGCGTACCATTCTGGACTGCCGGCACCGTTTTGTCGTTCTTGGCCTTCAGAAAAATGCTTGGTTGTTCGTTCGCCTATTTATTTGTTTGTTTGTAGCCTGAAAACTGTTTCAGCTCTTCTTCGTCTTCTTCTTAGCTCATTTGATGTCACGCCGTTTCGGATCGCTTCTTCTTCAAGGAATAAAGCGGTGCTCAATATCTTCATTTCAGTTGTCTTCTATTTCAAATATACCGTCTCGGAGTGAAAAAGGCCATGATATGCAGCGCAAAGGTTGTCGAATGAAAGCAATATAGGAAAGCCACTAGGACCCAAATGAAGCAGATTGTACCTGGTCACGTTGGTTGTTTTGGTCGTGTTTGTTGAAGCAGCAGTGATTTAATGGATCTGACTCAGTTTGATCCAAGCAAATGAATGATTTCGCTGATCTTTATAATTCAAAACTGCCTTTTTGAGTCCACGTTACGATGAGGAATTGTCCCATTTTGATTACATTTCGTTTAAAAGAGAAATATACTTTGGCACGTTTTACGCTCCGGTGAAACTTAGCCCTTTTCTGATCTGCTTCTTTAAGAAAGAACTACACATGTATAGCACAAGATAGTCATCATGCTTTGGCCGAAAGAGGGCTGTTGGAAGCACTATCACTGTTTGAAGGAAGTAATTTTGGAAAAGCAGGATTGCTAGTACATTATAGTCTCCTTAGCAGCGTCGTCGATGTGGATTCGCTTCTCAGACGGGGAAAAAAATTGGGTGTATTCCAAAGATTGACCTAAAAAATGTCAGCTCACTGGCAACACTGAATACATCAGAGCAACTTTGAGGTCAGAGTGCTCAGTTAAGGAGTGAATCAAGGGTGCTCTCCCCGCGCCCTTACTTATCCGCGGAGGGCACGTACCCCCGCTGATCGGCGTACTCTAGCAGCCCCAATTAGTAGATGCCTTTTGTTCTACGAATATAGTGCATTGCCGGGACAAAACACGCGGCCCGCGGACCCCTTGCTTGCGGCCCGCGCCTTCAGACAGATTAGCCTTGCGAGTTTGCTACATATAATGCGCATTATTTTCTCGCCTACTACGTATAATAGCTCTTTGTTCAGGCAAGCTAGAGAGACGGGACTGGTCTCAAGTGTTTCGTGCGTGTGCGCGAGGCACCCCATGAGCTCATGATAAGTTGCAACATCACTGTGAAACGAAAACTCCACAGTTCAAAATCGGCGTCCAGATTTTAGTCATTCTGAAAATCAGTATCCATATGTTTTCCCAGACCTGACGTCAAATACCCTTCTGAAGTTACCCATGTAGGAAAGCATTTCTTTTGTAAAGACGTTTATTGGCGGGCACTCGGCGACGATGCACGACAGCGACAGCCAGAGCGGGGACCGACTCTCAGCAGGAGCTGCTCTTTCTCTTCGAAGAGGGCGACCCACTAGAAGGCGCTGGAGAGGACGACCCACTGTTTTGTTCCAAAGCTTCGCTACAATTACCCCGGGTACGAAGAGGGAGCCGCCTGGCTACCCAACAGCTGGTTACTATGAGCGGGTCATGGTAGACCTTGAGGCGCTCCGCGTTGACAATGTCGCGCTCTCGACGGCGCATGTCCGAAGATGGTTCGATGGGTTCGATCAGGTAGTTTACAGGGGAAGTGCGTTCGATGACACGGTAGGGGCCTTCGTATTTGGGCACTAGTTTTGAAGAGAGGCCAGTTGCAGTGGTAGGGATCGAGAGCCATACGAGCGCTCCAGGGAGGAACGTGGGCGCAGAAGTGCTGGTGTCAGCGCGAATGCTCTTCTGCCGCTCTTGATCATGTGTAGTAATGGTCTTTGCAAGCTCTCGACACTCTTCAGCAAGCCTGGCTGTGTCAGAAATAGGCGCACACTGAGATGGATCCGGCTTGTATGGAAGTATCGTGTCGATGGTGTGCGAAGGGTGCCTTCCATATAATAAGAAGAAAGGTGAAATCAGTAGTGCTCTGAGGGGCGGTATTATTGGCGTAGGTGACGAACGGCAGAATGGCATCCCAATTTGTGTGATCGGCGGCGACGTACATAGAGAGCATGTCGCCGAGCGTACGGTTCAAGCGTTCGGTGAGCCCATTCGTCTGCGAGTGATTAGCAGCAGTTTTGCGGTGAACAACGTTGCACTCTTTGAGAATAGCTTCGACGACTTCGGACAGGAAGACACGGCCTCGATCACTGAGCAGTTTCTGGGGTGGACCGTGACGCAGCATGAATCGTTTGAGCAGGAAGGAGGCCACGTCGCGCGCTGTAGCCGCGGGTAGGGCGGCGGTTTCGGCGTATCGCGTGAGGTGGTCTACAGCGACGATGGCCCAGCGGTTACCAGCCGACGTTAGCGGAAGTGGCCCATACAAATCGATACCAACGTCCAAACGGCCGGTTAGGGCAAGGTAGAGGTTGCAGACCTGCCGGCGACAGGTGCGTTGAAGTTCTGCGGCGCCGACAATCTATGCAGGAGCGAACGAATTTCTGTACGTAGCGGTGAAACGACTCGCATATTTCAGAGCGCGGACTGCGGGGTATGACTAGTAGATACTGGCGGCCGTCACCGTTGTAATTGCGTCGGTGGGAAGGTAGTCGCCAACGCCGAAATGGTGGGCTTGACGACGCAACGCGCGAGTGGATGGTGTTGCCGACGGATCAGTCAGCAAGTCTATCAGTGAGGCAATCCATTGATCCTTGTGCTGTTCGGCAGCGATGGTATGAAGGTCAATGGAAGAAACGGCAAGGTGAGACGCTGAGCTGTGGGCATTGTCGTCAGGCAAGGGAGAGCGCGACAGGGCGTCGGCGTCGGCATGCTGGCGTCCGTTGCGGTACAGCACGCGGATGTCGTAGTCTTGCAGGCGAAGTGCAAAACGGGCGAGATGGTCTGAGGGATCCTTCAATGGCGACAGCCAGCACAGTGCGTGATGGTCGGTGACGGCATCAAATGGGCGACCATACAATTAAGGTCGGAACTTGGTAAGGGCCCAGATTATTGCCAGGCATTCTTTCTCCGTGACGGTGTAATTGGTCTCGGCTTTTGTAAGCGTACGGCTTGCATACGCCACGACATATTCCGGGAACCCTGGTTTGCGCTGCGCAAGGACAGCGCCGAGGCCAACACCACTGGCGTCCGTATGTACCTTGTAGGGGCCGTAGGGTCGTAGGGGCGTAGTATGGGAGGGGACGTCAACAAACGACGGAGCGTTGCGAAAGCGTCGTCGCACTTTGACGACCACGAATAGAGAGGCCCATTACTTCCGAGGAGCTTCGTCAGCGGCGATGTGATAATCGCAAAGTTTCGAATGAAGCGCCGAAAGTAGGAACACAGTCTTGCGAAACTGCACAGTTCCTTGAAGGACGTCGGCTTGGGGAACTCGGTCACGGCCCGAAGCTTGGCTGGATCGGGGAGAATTCCGTCCTTGGACACGACGTAGCCGAATATTATGAGCTGCCGTGCTGCAAATCGGCACTTCTTTAGGTTCAGTTGCAGACCGGCGTCACTCAAGCGCGTCAAAACATGCCGCAGGCGTTGAAAATGCGTGGAGAAGTCTGGAGCGAAAACGACGACATCGTCAAGGTAGCACAGGCACGTGTGCTATTTGAGGTTGCGCAGAACGGTATCCATCATGCGCTCAAAGGTGGCGGGCGCATTGCACAGCCCAAAACGGCATGACGTTGAATACCTACAGGCCGTCGGGCGTGACAAAGGCGGTCTTCGCTTATGGTGTACTAGAATGGGGTAGTGTGCCGTCTTCACAGCAAAGCAATGGGAGAGCGTTGGCCACTTTTTCGATGACGCGACCAGAGGGGCGCCCCGATCGAACGGTGTGCCCAGCGCGCGTAATTTAAATTTGCATTGCGAAACTTTCTGCTGTGCCCGAGTAAAATAGTCACATCACACGATTGAAACTAAAAGTATTTCCAAGATTTAAACACATACAGCACCTTTGGATTCATTAATGAAATAAATAAAGCTGCTTCTGCGTATTGTGAGCTTGCACAATTCCTATCGTAGAACAGCGACCCAGATCGTCTGCATGCTTCCTGTTTTGATTGCAGCTGTCATAAAAAAGCACATCGCTATTCATTCTACGCACATGTACACCTGCCTAGCTATCACACTTATTTGAAAGTCATGCGACGATACAAACGAGGAGGTCCTGAAGGATAAGGTTATCATCAGGTGAGTTTCACGAACACCACTTACCTGCATGAGCCACGAGAGTAGTCCCAATGCTTTCGATAGAAAAAAAGTGACGCTCAATGACTAATACTGCTCTATTTCTTAGACATATTGCTCATCAAAGGGACGCCGAAGTGCAGGAACGTAACTATAAATTCTCCGCAATGTACTCGGGGTGATGGATGTAGTTTATGTGCAGTAAACCAGGAATACCTGACGGTCAGCCAGAACTTCTGTGCATCAGGCTACCGCAAATACCGAGACTTTCATGCACACGCTAAAATTCGCTAACGCGTTATGAGAAACAGACGGCAGCAATCGACGAGTTTCCCCCGCACACACACGACAAGCGCGGCAACTACAACTACCGATCTCGGAGGCTTTGCATCTAAGCAAACCATAAATTACTTGGGGGGGGGGGGGGGGGGCACAGGTGGCGACACAGTAGTACGGTGTGCCCCGGCACTGCTGGCCGTCATCGCGAAAAGAGCCATGCTTTCGGGAGCCAGACGGCACACTACCCCATTCCAGTGCACCATACTTCGGTCGAGCGCTTTCAGCCATAGGTACTTGGCAGTACCCTGAGCGCAAATCGAGAGATGAAAAGAATTCTGCTCCTTGCAGGCTGTCAATCGCGTCGTCTATTCGCTGCAGTGGATACACGTCCTTACGAGTGATCTTGTTAAGGCGTCGGAAGTCCACACAGAACCGCACAGAACCGTCCTTCTTCGCAACGAGAACGACAGGAGACGCCCAGAGGCTGTTAGAGGGTCGAATAACATCGCGTCGAAGCATGTCGTCGACTTGCTCGTTGATTACACGGCGTTCTGTGGGAGATACGGAATATGGACGTTGCCGCAGTGGTGGTTGGGCGCCTGTCTCGATGGGATGCGTAACGGCGGACGTGCGGCCGAGAAAAGGTTGAGCGACATCGAAAGAAGAGCGAAATTCTTCCAACAGGCCCAGAAGTTGGGAACGCTGGATCGGCGTAAGGTTGTCAGGAATGGAGGAACCAAATACATCAGCGGATGATGAAGCAGATGCAGAAACAGCGCTGAGCGTACTGGAACTTGGGCAGTGCGTGTCATAGGGTTCATTCATAACTTGTGCGTCTTCGATGGGTTCCAAGCTGCCGAGACATTTTCCTCGCACCAACGTAACACTGTACGGGGATGAGTTCATAACAAAAATAGAGGTGCTGCCCTGAGTGACTTGCACGGTCGCGAAAGTAACCAGCAAGCCTTTCCTCATGAAAACACGGTCAGATGGCGAGAGGAGTGCAACGGTGTCGGAAAGACTCGCGCAGTAGACCGACACCGCCGTTGACGAGTTTGCAGGCACTTTCGTGTCGTCTTTGACGAGTACCTTGCTTGCACCCGATGGACTGTTGGCCGGCGTCAAATCAGCGAATAGTGAGAGCTCTATTTCAGTTGGTGGGCAATGAATGACGGCCTCGTGGCGGGAGAGAAAATCACATCCTAGGATGACGTCGTGAGAGCATGCAGGAATTATGATCAGTTTGACGGCGTAGATCATGAGGCGGGCTGTGCACACCGCTGTAGGGTGAATGCTTTGGGTGCTGGCTGTACGGGAGAGCCCGGAAAGTGGCGTCGTCACTTTGCACAGTAATCGGCTAAGTTTTCCGTCCATGACGGATACGGCGGCTCCAGTATTTACAAGGGCAGATGCGCGAACACCGTCCACAAACACGTCTATCACGTTCGATGGGCTTCTCTGAGGGCTTTCGCAGTTCGACAGCGTCGCAGCCCTTGCCTCGTGGACAGCGACGACTAGTTTTCCTGGTCGCGTGCGAGCGGACGTGGCCGCTTCGGCGACAGTGAGCGACGTCGTGGAGACGGTGAACAGCGTGTAGATGGTGCGGGGCGGGACGTCGGTGACATAGGCGGCGGTTGGTCACAAAAAAAATCATGCCATATCCACAAAGTGAATGATGTTGGAGGAGCTTGCTCGGAGATGATCGGGTAACCCGCGAATCCTCCGTACACATCTCCTACCATCATATAGATGTGACAACGTTGTTATATACACATTACATGCGGCGCTCGGGCGGCGAGCGCCAGCTGCTGCTCGTTGCGAGGCTGCCGCGCTGCTGTGCGCTGTTCATGCGGCCGAGCGGTAACGAAGTTTTCGCTGCCCGAGCTCCCGGCGAAGAGAAAGAAGTGCACGTGCTGAGAGTGGTGTGCGTCGGCTTGGGCGGCGCCGACGCTCGTTGCGAGCCAGCCGCGCTGCATTGCCCGTTCTACCGTTTGACTTCCATAGCGACTACTCTGTCTCCAAGACCCTTTGTCTTGCCTAGGAAACCCGGCGTATTGCTCGTCTTCGTACTGTGGCATCGCAGCACCGATCGAAGGAACGTTGTGACAGCCGCTAACAGTCTGTCGCATACTGCAAAGGAGACTTTGTGTGGTTGTGGACTCCGCAACGTGAACGGGGCATATGCGAGAAGTTTCTACCGCAGTACACGGGCCCATTCGTCATTGTTGATCGCTTGAGTGATTTGACGTACGTGGTAGCATGCCTGACACCAGCTGGTCGTCGGTCAAGCCGGACCCAGCTGGTACATGTTGCGCGTCTTAAGCGGTTTCGCCCTAACCATTCTTAGTGATTCAGACTCGCCCAGCGGGCTTCTTCTGGGAGCCGGGGAATAAACGGGTATGAGCCGAGAAAGGAGAAGAGGAAGAGAACGTGAACTGGTGCAGCATACCGACGCCATTATTACCCGACTGTCAACCTCGCCCTGTAAATAAACATAATAAACGCGTACCCGTAACAATATTATGTATAGCATGATGTGCTCCTTGCTGGCTGCTTCGCAATACATCGATTCCTACAGTGCGTGAGATCTGCCATTTTTTTTTTTTACCGTTCATTCTTAGAGATCCAATTTTCCGAACGGTTGTTCTAAAGAGGGCTACCTACCCGTTTTGAGGCGCTTCACTCCCAGCCCGACGCTCTCGACTGTGCCGGCGCCTTCGTGTCCGGGAATGCAAGGAAATACACAGGCGTCAGGGTGTCCCGGGCCGTCTACCAGCTGTGCGTCCGTGGGGCACAGGCTCGCATGCGACATCTGTAAGTGAAGAAGTCACGCCAGCGAGCGACTGTGTAAACAAGTGTAGCAGAGTACTGATATAGCAGAGTTTTTGACCGGGCTAGTTGGTGAAGATCCATAATGGCTTACAGCGCACACTGACACAAGGACGAAGTAGACACGAAGACAAGCGCTGACTGACAACTAAATTTTATTTCAATGGAACACACAAATATATATGGAAACAGAATTGCACATGCGCGAGTACATGCTGTCAGGTACATCCTCGATGACAACCCGTAATGATTTGGCGTTAAGAAATGCGTGCGTTATAGTTTGCTCCCTGCAAGAATGACAACTCATTGGCGGATAACGCTATCGAAGGCTTACTTGTCGCCTTTTTTCTTTCGATTGCCGCCGCTTCAATAATGAGCCTCTTTCCTTCACACGATGTTTTAGCAATAACAGCAGTGTCACCAAAGCTAGGAGTGCACCCGCACTCAGAACAATGCTGCGCCAAAAAGCCATCTCTACCTTTTTCCGTTTTTTGACGGTGCTCTAGCAGACGCACGTTGAGACACCTTCCTGTTTGTCCGACGTACGCCGCACCGCATGAAAGGGGTATGTCATACACCACGTGCTTAGTGCACTCTGCGATCGGGTTCCTATGCTTGATATTGCAGGCTTCTTTCTTATTCACAGGACAGGTTTGGCCACATAGCTTCGACAGTTTATTGGGAGCAGAAAAAAGAACGGTCACCTCTGATTTCTCGCCGATTTTCTTCAAGCGGTGCGAGATCTGAAGTACATGTGGGATTACCACGACTTTCCGTTTTCGTGGCTCTTGCGCATCTACAGTGATTCCATGCTCAGCCTGACGAACCTTTAGCTTCTTCAGCAAGCTTTCCGCTACAGAAACCAGCAGTTGCTTTGGAAAACCGGCTTCTTGAAGTCTTGAAACTTGCGCCGAAAAGCTACTCTGAATAGTGTGATGACACGACTTATTGACGGCATTCCAAGAACATGTGTGCGCGATGGCTCTTTTAATCACTTTACTATGAGATGAACGGAAAGGCAGAAGTGGCTTCTTGGCGCGTGGTGCATAACACCAGCAAACATGAGTCACCGTTAAAGTTAATTGTAAGTCTAAAAACTGGATCACACCTTCCAGTGGAAGCTCATGAGTTAGGGTCACTGGCTATTTTCATTGAAAATAGCCAGTGTCTCACGAACACAAGTGTCAAAAGGGGCTTCATCACAATCAAACAAAATAAGGGAGTCATCAACGAATCTGAATATTTTTAGAATTTGTGATCCGGTGAGCTTAGAAGCAACAATCTTGTCAAGATGCGACAGTAGCATATCGCTCAACAGCGGCGCGATACAGGATCCGATACAAATTCCCTTTTTCTGTAAAAAGACCTTATCATTCCACTGACAAAACGTAGACGTCAGATATAGCCGCAGCAATTCGAGGAACCCCTGAACACTTATACCAGACTTGTTTTGAAAATCTACACTGCCGAATTCGAAAATGCATTCCTCTACACAAGACAGCAATTCGTCGTGCGGAAGAGAGTAATAAAGGTCTTTGATGTCTATGGACATTGCTTTAACCTGCTTATTCGGTAGTTCGTCTAGGTAACGAATCACTTCAGAAGATGTGTTAATCAGAAAAGGGTCTTTTACAGGCAGTAGTCTCAGAGTACTCTGGATGAACAATGCTACAGATTTCTGCCATGTACCATTCTCAGATACTATCACACGGAAAGGCATGTCCGGCTTGTGTGTCTTCGAGGAGAAGAAGACGTCCAAAGCTAGCTTATCCTTCTTGCTAACTGATAGTGCCAATTTTGACAAATTTAGCTTCGTGCACAGGTCCTTGGCTCTCGCTTTTATGTCCTTTAGGTTCACCATTGACCGTTCATCGAATACACCTGAAATTGCAGACATGGCCTTGCAAACGAAAGTGCTGTTGTGCAACACTGTGAAACCTCCTTCCTTATCAGAAGGAATAACACAAAGACTGTTGTCTTGAAGGTAATTCTGAACTTTCCTTACTGGCACAGCGCTTGAACTAGGCACGTGGCGCGACACAACCTCAATACCTTCAGAGACGCATCTATCTCGCTCACTATCTGGTACACGATTGGCGACACTCCTTACCATGTGCACCAAATCCACGGGAGTGTTCCTTTTCTCAACCGCAAACTTCGGTCCTAGGGCGAGGGTACTTTCGACGAAGTCCGGCAGGATGAAGTTACCGTCCTTGTGGACAACTCCGTTGTGGGCCCCGACGGCTGTTGGGCCCCGACGGCTGTTGGCACCCTGCGCCGGAGATGAGGCAAGGTTTGCAGCCACAGGTGTTCCACCGCATCGTCAATCAGTGCCTTGCAGTTCCACCATCGCTTCTTTTTGGCTCTAAGACTCGTCCTTTCACCTTGTATTTGAAGGTACAAGCACTCACGAAACAGGCGTTCTTGTCGCAGGCATTCAGAGCGCAGGATTTTGCAGACCCTCACTCCGTGGCTAGTTGATGGGAACTGCAAGGCACTGATTGACGATGCGGTGGAACACCTGTGGCTGCAAACCTTGCCTCATCTCCGGCGCAGGGTGCCAACAGCCGTCGGGGCCCAACAGCCGTCGGGGCCCACAACGGAGTTGTCCACAAGGACGGTAACTTCATCCTGCCGGACTTCGTCGAAAGTACCCTCGCCCTAGGACCGAAGTTTGCGGTTGAGAAAAGGAACACTCCCGTGGATTTGGTGCACATGGTAAGGAGTGTCGCCAATCGTGTACCAGATAGTGAGCGAGATAGATGCGTCTCTGAAGGTATTGAGGTTGTGTCGCGCCACGTGCCTAGTTCAAGCGCTGTGCCAGTAAGGAAAGTTCAGAATTACCTTCAAGACAACAGTCTTTGTGTTATTCCTTCTGATAAGGAAGGAGGTTTCACAGTGTTGCACAACAGCACTTTCGTTTGCAAGGCCATGTCTGCAGTTTCAGGTGTATTCGATGAACGGTCAATGGTGAACCTAAAGGACATAAAAGCGAGAGCCAAGGACCTGTGCACGAAGCTAAATTTGTCAAAATTGGCACTATCAGTTAGCAAGAAGGATAAGCTAGCTTTGGACGTCTTCTTCTCCTCGAAGACACACAAGCCGGACATGCCTTTCCGTGTGATAGTATCTGAGAATGGTACATGGCAGAAATCTGTAGCATTGTTCATCCAGAGTACTCTGAGACTACTGCCTGTAAAAGACCCTTTTCTGATTAACACATCTTCTGAAGTGATTCGTTACCTAGACGAACTACCGAATAAGCAGGTTAAAGCAATGTCCATAGACATCAAAGACCTTTATTACTCTCTTCCGCACGACGAATTGCTGTCTTGTGTAGAGGAATGCATTTTCGAATTCGGCAGTGTAGATTTTCAAAACAAGTCTGGTATAAGTGTTCAGGGGTTCCTCGAATTGCTGCGGCTATATCTGACGTCTACGTTTTGTCAGTGGAATGATAAGGTCTTTTTACAGAAAAAGGGAATTTGTATCGGATCCTGTATCGCGCCGCTGTTGAGCGATATGCTACTGTCGCATCTTGACAAGATTGTTGCTTCTAAGCTCACCGGATCACAAATTCTAAAAATATTCAGATTCGTTGATGACTCCCTTATTTTGTTTGATTGTGATGAAGCCCCTTTTGACACTTGTGTTCGTGAGACACTGGGTATTTTCAATGAAAATAGCCAGTGACCCTAACTCATGAGCTTCCACTGGAAGGTGTGATCCAGTTTTTAGACTTACAATTAACTTTAACGGTGACTCATGTTTGCTGGTGTTATGCACCATGCGCCAAGAAGCCACTTCTGCCTTTCCGTTCATCTCATAGTAAAGTGATTAAAAGAGCCATCGCGCACACATGTTCTTGGAATGCCGTCAATAAGTCGTGTCATCACACTATTCAGAGTAGCTTTTCGGCGCAAGTTTCAAGACTTCAAGAAGCCGGTTTTCCAAAGCAACTGCTGGTTTCTGTAGCGGAAAGCTTGCTGAAGAAGCTAAAGGTTCGTCAGGCTGAGCATGGAATCACTGTAGATGCGCAAGAGCCACGAAAACGGAAAGTCGTGGTAATCCCACATGTACTTCAGATCTCGCACCGCTTGAAGAAAATCGGCGAGAAATCAGAGGTGACCGTTCTTTTTTCTGCTCCCAATAAACTGTCGAAGCTATGTAGCCAAACCTGTCCTGTGAATAAGAAAGAAGCCTGCAATATCAAGCATAGGAACCCGATCGCAGAGTGCACTAAGCACGTGGTGTATGACATACCCCTTTCATGCGGTGCGGCGTACGTCGGACAAACAGGAAGGTGTCTCAACGTGCGTCTGCTAGAGCACCGTCAAAAAACGGAAAAAGGTAGAGATGGCTTTTTGGCGCAGCATTGTTCTGAGTGCGGGTGCACTCCTAGCTTTGGTGACACTGCTGTTATTGCTAAAACATCGTGTGAAGGAAATAGGCTCATTATTGAAGCGGCGGCAATCGAAAGAAAAAAGGCGACAAGTAAGCCTTCGATAGCGTTATCCGCCAATGAGTTGTCATTCTTGCAGGGAGCAAACTATAACGCACGCATTTCTTAACGCCAAATCATTACGGGTTGTCATCGAGGATGTACCTGACAGCATGTACTCGCGCATGTGCAATTCTGTTTCCATATATATTTGTGTGTTCCATTGAAATAAAATTTAGTTTTCAGTCAGCGCTTGTCTTCGTGTCTACTTCGTCCTTGTGTCAGTGTGCGCTGTAAGCCATTATGATATAGCAGAGCCAATCTAGTTATTACATTTGTGAAGAAAAGGAACGTCGATTTATGAGCGCACTTTTTACTGTAACCATGAACGTTAGTGTAAGAAACGGCGTCAGCACCTTTCATAGATAAAAAATAAATGTAACGCGGATAGTAAGAAACCATCATCGATGACGCAACTGTGCAACAGAATTTTTTTTTGTCCCGTTTCTTTTTTCGTTACATGACGTACAAAATCTCAAGAGATATGCCTTTACAAGTGTTGAAGATTGCACGAGTTGGTTTGGTGTACATGAACTGGTCCTGCATATAACGGACAGGAAGAAATGGCCGAGCCGGCTTTTCTTCTGTGTTTTTGGGTTGACCGTCTCGGCTGTTGCTCCTTGCCCCTTATGCGCTTGACTAGTTTACGTATGACTATTTTCGACCGACCGGTCATGATCCCGTCAAAGCAAGGCTGTGGTTTCTGACCAAGGGCGGGGGTAGCATTTTGTTTTCTGGGGGGGGGGGGGGGGGGGGCAGCAAATGTTCATCTTGCACTCTATATGTCAGGGCGAAAAAAAATTCCGGCGGAGGGGGGGAGGGGGGGTGCGCATGGGTTCAGTGTGCCACCCTCAGGCTACGCTACTGCTTCTGAGGGTGTCGCTCAGCCTCTACTGGGGCCGCTCATTCAGCCATTTTGGCATAAGGCGCACTTCCACCAATTGCATACCTAATTTTTCGTAGGTGACCAGCTCAGGATAATTGGTATCAGGCTTAACAGAGCGCCACATTTACAGTGGCTGATGCGGACCATGTGTATGCGACGAAATGCACTAGAGCGTGTGCAAGTTTCACAGCAGTTACCCCAGAAAGAACATTCGTACACTGCTTTGTTTCGAAATATGGTATTGGCGCTTGCACTCAGCTTATACCTTACGTATTAGAGAACAGCAGATGTTCAAAATTTCTGAAGCCCGCCACTACCGTGGGCCCCATGATAATATTGTGATTTTGGCATGTAAGACCCGAGATACTATTACTATAACCTCACGCAGTTGCGACGGTGATTAAAGGAAAAGGAAGCAACACTGCAAGTGCAGCAAAGAATGGAAGCGACGTCGTCGGTAATCTGATCGTCGGCAGAATGGGTCGCCTTTATTACATCACTGATCGAAAGTTCTTGCGCTGTCACGTTAGCTGCAGAATAATAATAAGAATAATTGGTGGAGTTTTACGTCTCAAAACCAAAATGTGATGATGAGGGAGGCCATAGTGTAGGGTTGCGGAAAACATCTGTTGCTATGTAACGTGCATCTAAATCTAAGTAAACGGGTCTGAAATGAAATCCAGTGTTCGACGGATAGCCGTCTAGTCGGGAAAGTTCATGGCGGAAAAATCAAGCGCCGACCAATAATGAAATTGACACACACAAAGAAAAAGTCGTTTCAGTCCCGCGACGGGGACCTTCTTCACAACGAATGTTGTTCACGATTCTTTAACACTTGGAAGAACTGACAACTGGGCAAGTTGGTACGAATTCATACCACTGAAACGGCGCCACAAGGGAAGACGCATGCACACGAAAAAGAGGACACGAAACACGCGCTTGTGTTTTCTGTCCTCTTTTTCGTGTGCATTCGTCTTCCCTTGTGGCGCCGTTTCAGTAGTATGAATCTTTAACACTTTGCCTCCATCGCAATGCGACCGTCTGAGCCGGTATTCTATCCCCCGACCTTCAGGTCGGTAGTCAAGAGACATAACAGGCACCACTGCGCGGTGTTAGCTCCAATGTGAACTCGACTAATCATGGCACGCGCCATCTTGTCGGAACCATCGTTTTTAAACAGTCTCAAAGTTCCGCAAACATAGCATCACGGCCTGCGCCGAGCGCTGCTAACTCATCGTGTGCATGGAGCGCGGAAGCACAAAGATGATGAAATCAGCACGGATAAACACCTTACCGAATATGTCAGTGGTCACTCAGACGGAGCTAAGATCCCGGCGGCGGATAACAGCCACCTCTCAGCCACCAAAAAGATCTGATGTTAAAAGAATGGGCGTGTAAACCCGGACACAAAACATAAGTCAAGACAACACGCATGCCGACTAATAACTGCAAGAAAGTGCAGCGCAAAAGCTAACTAGATATACAAACTTATCTGCTTATCTGTGCATACGCAGACAAGAGGCGATACCTTTCAATACAGCGCACGGCGGGTCTTCCTTAGGGATGTTAGTTCAGGCATTAGATTTCGTCTTTATGCAAGTTAATCGGTAGCATGTTCGCTACAGGCTACCACTATTATCCACGTGCAAGACCTCAACCATTCGACTCGTTTGTTCATTCCGGCGCCTGCACAAAACTGCAAATTTATGGAATTTCACACTCGCATTCCGACTCTCGACACTGTAAAGACCGATTGGATGGTAAGCCCCCGTTTACGGAACTCTTATGTTCTAATAACATCTGGTTAAGACAGTGGCCCATCTGCACTATGTAGATGATACACCACAGCCGTGCAGCTACCAGCAAATTTATTGCTGTGTTTTACGAGTAGTGAATGCAGTGGACATATGGCTTTACTAAGAGTAAGGAGGAACACTAAGACGTGAGACCACTATCCGTCCCTTGTAGTAAGCAAACTCATGCTCAGTTGTGAGGACTTTTATTACTAAAACACCCTCGTTTGAACTGGTTCAGGCGCTGAGTACATCATGTTTCCTGGATAGCCCTGAAGACCATCCAGAATTTTCTGGTAAAATAAACTTTGATCCTGGAGCTTATGGAACTGCGCTGCCGGACACTACCACGAACTTTCGTGATGACTGACTTGGGACCGTCTCATGGTGCTCGAGATCCCACCCTGTCTACTGCCCAGGCGCACTCTGGCAGCGTGATCCTCCCATATTCAGTGGTAAAGACGACCACGACGTGGAAAACGGGCTTGCGAGTATGAGCTGGTGAGAGTTTACAATGAGTGCAACACCAGCTCACTAACCTGAACTTCTATTTAACCGACGTAACGAAACTGCGATACCAAAATCATCGAACCGATTTAGCCACCTCGTCCGATTGCACGACAACGTTCACGGGTCTTTGGACGTCCTGCCGTACGCCATATTCAAGCTCAACAACGCTTGCGTGGGAGAGTACACAGAAAGAACGAAACGGTTACAAGCTATATGCACTCCCTATCTGCAATCTCGTTAGCTCATCTCGGGACGAGGCAGGCAAGATCAAGCACATATTGAAAGGCATTGACGACGATGCATTCCAGGCGCTTGCCGCGAAGAGTCCTCATACGGTCGTCAATGTATTCAGCTGCGCCGGAGTTACGATGAGCTGCGCAGGCAGCGCGCTTCCATACTTTGCGCTCCTCAGCTGCCGTGGATCTTTCATCTTAAGAGTTCCTTTTACAAAGACAGGCCACCGCAAACGCCTACTAACCACTGAAGATGCGCACAACGGCGGAAATGAAAGCAGGCACGAAAACTGATCTGCGCATGCCCATGCAATATGCGAAGCCATCAATCTGGCACGCGTCGGTTTCTACCGGAAAGATAGCTGTTAAGGCATTTGATCTTTATGCAAGTTAATCGACGGTTGGCTCACGCATGCGCTACCAGTATTATCGATATGCCATGCCAGCAGATGCGTTTCCTCATTCCTATGCCAGTACAACACTGCGCACTCATCGAATATTCGAGTGCATCTACATTCTCGACAACGTAAAGAAAGATTAGAAGGTGTGGGAATCGCCGCTGATAAACCCCCTCGCCTATACTGGCCACGACGCGAGGCATCATCCGACGGCACTGCGCATGTTCCACGCGTCAAGACGAACATATAAGAAGGGACCGTGGGCAGTCATGGGGGGAGTGGCCGACAGACTGTCGCAGGGAGTGTTTGTGCGCGCGGCGTGCGCCCCGCCGGGGCCAAGGCTAGGGGCCGGAAGTATTGCTGTCGTTTTGCCTAACCGTGGAAGTTTGTTAAACTAATAAACGTTATTCTAGTTGTTCAGCAGTCTCCGATGGTGTTCTATGGAGCAGACGGCCACGAAACCCACATCTGGCGCCCAACGGGTATTGCCGTCCGCTACCAGCAAGCATGGAGGCCGCACGGAAAGAACTGCTGGAAACCATGGAGCGCCTCGACGTCACCACGGCAAGATTCTGCGCGGCAAGGGGACACGCCGAGTCCGCCAACTACTTGGCAGCGAGGGGCATCGCGACTATCGCAGGTGAATGAGGGCCACCGTTTGTACAGCTGGGCACACCGACGCAGGCATACGGAGAGCCTGAGGTCGACACTTTCGACGGAGCGGACCAGGAAGACTCGGAGTGCGGCGAGAGGAAGGTGAGCAGTGATGAAGCCGAACCAGAAGGGGAGTGTGAAAAGACCGGCGACTGCGGTGAAGCTGAGCGGAAGGCTTTAGTTAGGGAGCCAATTGATGAGGCCCCGACTATGGCTGCAGAAGAGGACAAGAGCAAGAGACTGTCAAGGGCTGCAAAAGGCACCACGACGCAAGCCACGAAAATGGCTACAGCAGCAGCAACGAATGCGCAAGCCAAGGAGCAAGGCGCCTCGGGAGGAAAAGGCGAGAAGGCCGTGAAGTCTGCGAGATATGCTTCCTGCAAAGCTGACAAGATCAGGAAGGTGACGGCAATGACGACAGCGCACGAGCAGTCCGTGTGCAGCCTGCGGACGAGTGGGCTGGACAACGCCGCTCGGGCGCCCCACCTCTCGGTCGAGCACGCAGAACACGAGCCTGGTGGCGGCCTGCCAAATTCCGAGGCGACGATTGGAGCTGCCGCGTTGGTAGCCACGAAGACCGCGGGCGCCGTCAAGCAAGGCGGTGAGTTGTCGTCTTCTTCGGAGGGGGGGGAATATGTGGGAATCGCCGCTGATAAACCCCCCTCGCCTATACTGGCCACGACACGAGGCATCATCCGACGGCACTGCGCATGTTCCACGCGTCAAGACGAACATATAAGAAGGGACCGTGGGCAGCCATGGGGGGAGTGGCCGACAGACTGTCGCAGAGAGTGTTTGTGCGTGCGGCGTGCGCCCCGCCGGGGCCAAGGTTAGGGGCCGGAACTATTGCTGTCGTTTTGCCTAACCGAGGAAGTTTTTTAAACTAATAAACGTTATCCTAGTTGTTCAGCAGTCTCCGATGGTGTTCTTTGGAGAAGACAACCACGAACCCCACAAAGGTCAGCCTCCACTTAGCGATATCTTATGCTTCAATAATCTGTGGTTAATGCAGCGTCCCAACTGTCCAACGTCGAAGCGGGCGCAGCTGAAAGGGACCTTAATAAACTACACTTGTACGGCAATCAGTGAATTTGTTGGTCTGTTTTACAAAACAAATATCAGTCCGCTTCTTCTCTTTTACTCGCTCATTCTTTCTGTGCACAGCGGCAGAAATTTTACATTGCTTATTGGCAGTCGTAAAAACTACTGTAAAGCCGTATCTACTTATACTTTTTTTAGCATGTGAGATACGCAATGAATGTACGGTATACCTACTAATACGCCTACCATTTAAACGCAACGAACTTAGCAGGTGATCACAGATACCGCTACCTTGGTGTACTCATCTCTAACACTGTCTCGTGTTCGGATCAACAAAGAAACTTGGTTGCATCACAAGAACATTATTCCTATCCCCCCCTACAGTACGTAACCTTCATTCGTACGAAGCTTGAATATGTGTCGTCGATTTGGAGCCCTCACTAAACTTACCTAACTAATCTTCTGGAATCCGTTCAAAAACGAGCTGCCCGGTTTATTACGTCCAGCTACGATCACTCATCAAGCATCACTTTTATCAAAAAGGCTTTAGACTTGCCGAGGTATCTGTTAGACGTAAACTTTCTCGACTCTGTTTGTTGCACAAAATGTATTATTGTTTTCCTCACTTACATGGTTCTCTACTACTTCCTCCCACCCACTATTCTTGTCGCTTATTTATTTCCAGAAGCCTCCAATGACTTTTTGGTAGGACCACTGCATTCAACAAATCACTTCTTCCTGTCGTCATCGAGGAATGGAATAACTTACCGGAAGCCATCGTCTCAAAGCGTGACCTATGCCTATTCAAACAGCTACTAACAGATAGATCATTTACACCTGGAAACACATTAACACTACCGTTTTTGTTGCTGTATTTTGTACTTTGTATAACCCTCTATTGCATGAATTGTGAGAAAATCAATTGAAAAATAATTTGATCATTTTTTATCATTAACTACATGAAGAATAACGTACAAAATTTTTCAGATTTATTGTGACGGTATTAATGAAGATAAAGGTTTGTGCCAAATATGGCACACTATGCACGTGGGCGAGCAAAATTGCTGCCATGGCTGAAAAACAAAATCTCCCTGATTGCAGTCTCTTCAGATTGATTTGTGGAGTAAAGCAAAGCAATTGCTTCCTGTGTTCAGGCATAATTGCACATTTTGGTTAGTGCATCTGATTGCCGACATCTACGTGCAAGATGGCCGCTTACACGTTTGTCTCTTCGCATGGTGCCGCCTTGCTGTACTTTCCTGCCCGAATTTCCAACCGCTGACTTGTGGCTGTGAGCGTCAATTGCCGACAAATCGTAAAAGCTGAATATCGCCGTGCACTGGTTAGACTTCACATAATTTTTTGTGCACCCACGCCAATAATGTAACAAAAAACTGCGAGGTACTGCTGCTGACACTCGATATTTTCGTGAAGCATCTCAAAACCTACCACCACAACTGAAATCTGGCAAAAACGAGGTGTGCTGCATGATCTCAGAGAACTTCTTTTTGTTTGTATTTGCACTGTGCAACAAAAGATAGATGGCATCATATTGAACATTTCATCACTCACGTGCATACTAATAATATCTGGGGTTTAACGTCCCAAAACTACGATATGATTATTGAGAAGAGCCTTAATGAGCATGAATTTTCAAAGCCATGAGATATGCCAAAATAATTTTTTCTTGCTTCTGCAACGAAAAAATGGTTGCAAGAAAAATATAGCAGTCACTGTTGTTCATGATCCGAGCTTGCACGTGCACCGTGAAATCTATTTCGTGTCTAGATATCACACTGATCTAGGGATGGCAGTGCTTTTTTTATATTTAGTGCACGTAACTACAAGGATTACTCTAACTGTGTCACATTGTCCATTGGTCCTCATGCGCCCGCTATAAAAATGTTAATCGGTATGTGCCAAATATGGGACGCCATGCAATAGATAAGTACATTTTGTGTGCACATGTTTGCGGATGCCGCGAGACTATTGCTTGTGTAGTTGTACCTTATGTAATGCCCCATTGGGGTCCTTAAGGATCAAATAAATGATACAGATAAGAGGTTTCCTCCTATCGCTTTCTGCAACCATGCTCGGGCTTAACATACTTCTTTAAACTTTCAGCGACAGTGGCCACTGCACCAACGGGACAACGTACATCTAAAAGACGCCTAACCTGTGCTCTAAAGCTGTCACTCTTTTAACGCGAAAGTGTTTTATGCCTGGGTCCACCACGGCTCCACTGACGTATTTCCGTCACGGATATGACGTTGTAAAATATAAAGTAACAGGTTGCAAAGAAAGAAAAGTAGAAGACAAAGTTCCGTCACCGGGCGTCGAACCTACGACTTCTCGCTCCGCAAAGCGCGCGAGATACCAGTAGGCCACGGAGCACAGGTTCTTCAGCTTACTACCGGCGATCTATTTATATACATCATATACCGTTGGCGGTCCTCAGAGCACGGCGACTTCAGCACGTTTTCGTAATCACTAGCGAGATGGCGCGAAGGCGGCGCGGAGGGCGCGCTCTAAAGGTCGTTGCCCTTTTCGTTGCGATGCGCGCGCGCCACCACAGGGCGTGGTCGCTCGTGCGCGCGCGCTTATCTCGTGATTGGGGCAGTGGGGCGCTTTACGTCTTCTGCTTCCACCCCAAGTTTGCTTGGAAGTTACAGTGGTTAAAAGAGCGAAGGCCACTTCGCTCGCCGCAGCGGCTGCGCTTGCGAAAGGAGCGCGCTGCTCACACACGAAGTAACAACTGTGACAGTTGTTCGCGCTCGTCCTGTGTATCCGTGTGCGTTCGTTTCGAGCGTCTTTCAGCGCGCTTTAAGTGCCGAGTTGTGACAGCTGTTACTCCGCGCTCGCCCGGTGTATGCTCATTTTGTCCGACCTTTCTGCTTGACGAGTGAGCTGCAAGTTTCTAGCTGCTTACCGTTCTTTGCGTGACATTACAATTTGTTGCTGTAGCATTCATTCCTTCGTCCTTGTGGCAAAACAATGCGCAATAAACGTTGAATTACCTGTGTGAAGACACGTTTCACTTTCGAGATATACCGATTCCTATGACCAGTGGCGTAAATCCATAAAGACCACAAGGGGGGGGACACACATCTTGCAATGGCGGCCATTTTGTCTTTATATATATGCTTTATTTTTATACACACGATATTGAAGTTATGCATTATCATATAATAATAATAATAATAATAATAATAATAATAATAATAATATTATTATTATTATTATTATTATTATTATTATTATTATTATTATTATTATTATTATTATTATTATTATTATAAAAGAAGCATGAACATTGGCGCCTAGTCAGAAAAAATAGCACAGAGTGCCCAATAGTAAGCGACATCGCATGGCGAAGTTAGTTCCTAACAGCAACTTGTATGCAGGCGCTAGCATTTTTGCAGCAGCTGCGTCATCCGGGTTAAATTGTGCGATTAAATTGTACCACTTTTTGCGCTAACGCATAAATGTATTTACCGTCGTGTGTACCGGCTAGAAGTACTTAGTTTCTGTTCAATGAAAGTGCTTCAGATTTCAGAGTAGGTTTTACGGAGAGGGAGTTGTCCTTGACTGTCAAGAAATTCAAATTTGGAAGGCAAATCTCGAGGGGGGGGCCCTTGCATGGGGTGTGTCCCCCCAGCCTGAGCACAGGGGGGGGGGGGGGGTCAGGACCCCTCTGACCCCCCCCCCCCCCCCCCCCATGATTTACGCCACTGCCTATGACAGAGGGATCAGCCATGTTTTTTTGTGCTCACACGACTTCGTGAGGGCCGACTAAAGGCTAGACATGGCTATAACGTTTTTTACAACCTTCGAGTGCTTCGACGAGAAATTCAACAGCGGTTTTGAAAGTGTTGGAGAATACAGCCAGCAAACGTTGTTTTCTCAAACGTCTAAAAATTGTATTCTACTATTATGAGGCAATTCTGTAAAGTTTAGCCTTCCTTCCTTTATGTCAAGTTTTTTGCTCACTGAGGTTACCACGGTTTCAAAGTCCTCACCATAACAAAAGTCCAGTAATCATCCATATAACGAAATACCTTAAAGGAACACTAAAGCGCAATACGATTTCTCGCGTATAAGTAAAGTACAATTTCATAATCCCGAAAACACCACTCTTACCGCGGCATGACGCTTGGTAAGCTAGAAAACACGTGAAAAGAAAATGCGGGTGGAGACGCCACCTTGAGATTCCCGCACCAAGCACCAAGACGTCATAGATTTTGAAGGCGTCTACTGGGTCCTAAGTAGCTTCTAATCAACAAAAATGAAGTACATTGTGATACGTAGGTGCCATAGACGTAGCATACGAAGTTTCAGAAATTTCAATCCAGCCTATGTGGCGCAAATACGAGAATACATTTTGAAATTTTTGACGCCACGCGTGGAGATTATGGCTCGAAATTGAAAAATATAACTTCAACCTTGACTTTCTTCGCTAATAATGCACTTATGATAGTGAACCAATGGCATTAGAGTTCTCATAGTGCAGCTTGTCATTCTAAACAAATTCATTGTTTCTTTTTAGTGTCCCTTTAATAATAGAATTACTTAAGGTGAGAAGCGTGGAAACTTGGGCAAGTTGGTAGGACATAATAGGACATAGGACATACTTAAGGTAGCTTCCAAACACTTGTCAATCTCGCTAAGGTATAAATCGCTTAGAACCGGAGTTACCTTAGAACCCATACATATCCTGATTTCTGCGCATAAACTTCGTTCCAGCCTACCAGCATTGAATTTAAATACATGTAAAGAATTTCTAAAAAAGCCCCCCATCGAAAGGCCACATTTATCGGTGAAAGCCGTCTCGTGCCCTTGTTCGCTAATACAGTTATTAACACACCTTTACAAGTCCTCATGCAAGTACTGCAGATTGGACAAGTTGGTGCATTATCATATCGTACTGGTATAGCGCAGCTCAGTTTGAGCATGAGGAAAAGAGTGAACAGCGTAGAAGGAAACACAGACAACTCTTTTCCTCATGCTCAAACTGAGCTGCGCTATACCAGTACGATATGATAGTCCTCATGCGGCAAAGAGTAATAAAGGTCTGCAACGTCCGTACTAAAAGCTTTACAGCCACCGGGGTTCTGTTCTGAAAGGAACTGAACTAGCGCCTGAGAATTACGCATGCGAAAAGGCTCTGAAAAACTCAAGGTTAAGCAGTTCTGCAAATCTGTAGACACAGTGCCTTGCCAGGTGTATTTTTCTGAAACGATTGCTCGAAAAGAAATATCGTTTATATGTGTTTTCGCAGAAAAAACAATTGTAATGTAAGTGATTCTGCCTTGTAATGAATGTGAGAAATATCTGTCACACGCTTTTCATGGCTAATTAATGGGCAGTTAGTGCGCAATCAACACGAAGAGGACTGACATTTGTTTCGCAAAACCTTCCCACAAATTTACTGCCCCGAAGGTGGCGGTATCGAGTCATGGCCGCGGCGGCCGCATTTCGATAGCGGCGAAATAGATGGCCATGTATTTAGATTTAGGTGCACGGTAAAGAATCCCAGGTGGTCGAAATTTCGCCAGCCCTCCACTACGGCGTACAGGTGCGCTGTGTAAGGTTTCTTTCAGCTGCGGCCGCATCTGCGGGAAAAGAGGAGTACAGCGGGCATCTTTCAAAAATGATTTAATCTTTGCACCTTTCTCAACAGAACTCAACTGAATTTCAACAAGAGTGCTTTCTTTCAAGATAAGTTTGTATTTCACGAAAGAGTTAGAGAGGCGTGTTGGGCTAGTTGGTGCGTATTAACTTCAGACATAACTAATTTGCGCAAGACACAACGGACAAGGTGAAAACAACAGACTGGACAAAGCGCATTGTTTTTCTGAAAGCAACGTCCGTTTGAACAAATGCATCACCATTAAAGTCAAAAAGTGCAGATAAGAGGCAAAATCTGAGCATTTCCAAAAAATCGCCAATAGAAATCCCCGAAACTTTCTGAAAGGCAACAGTACCGAAATCCTCTATGAGATCCCTAACGACATTTAATAGTTCATCCTGGGGAATAGATCAGAACAGATCTTCTACGTCTACCGTAAAAGGAAAGAAACACTCCCCCGTTTTTTCATGCTCTGACATGTACTGGATGAACGAATTCGCTTTAGGTGCAAGAAAGCGGTCACCAGTAGCTAAAACGTTGATTTGCTTTAGAAGGAACTTCGAGAGCTCACTCTGCCAACAGTCCTTTTCCGTTACAATCGACCTTAGTGGCATCTCTTATTTGTGAGTCTTGGCAGAGAAGAAGATGCCTAATTTGTCGTTTTTCGTCTCTGATAGGCACTTCCTAAGTCTTTCAAGGTAAATGTACTTGCAAAAGGTTAAGGATTTCTTCTTAAGCTGTGCTGAAGGGCATTTGGAAGGGACGAAGTTCTTTTCCGCTGCTGCTGTTGCGTTTTCACGATATACTGAATCGGGTAGCACTACGAACCCACCTTCCTTGTCCAAAACCAGCAAGGCAAGGTCATTTCATTTTAGGTATTCAACCGAATTGCTCAACGCATTTTCAGGTGCCCGATCATAGCGACATTTTGGGGGCAAGCAATCCACACCCTCAGATAAATATCTAATCTGTCCATCATCGACAGCACGACAAGCAATGTTCCTTACAAGGCCGATCGAAGATACTGGCGTGACATTAGGCTTATTGATAAATTTTGGCCCACATTTTACATTAGGCTTATTGCTAAATTTTGACCCACATTTTACCAGATTATGAACTTCGGTAGGAAGGGAGCACTCAGAAGTGGTTACAGGCGCAGCAGCTGCAGCAGCTTTCCTGTTGCATTTTTTCCAAGTATTCAGTGGCGGAACACACTTTTCCCAGAGAAATTTCGAAATGTTCGCAGCCTCACGGGTTCTCCTCCGGAACACGGCTTCCCAGTTGCGGTGTCCAGGCACTTGAGACTCGGTGAACACACTCCATCCTGTCTGTTGTCAGCTCCTTGTCCGTTGTTTTTTGAGCTAATTAGCTATGTCTGCAGTTCACCGAAGGGTGTTCAACGGACGTACTAAAAGCACGAAACATGAATTAGCAGAAATAATTTACAATCTTGAAAAACCTTGTGATCTGTAATCTCTGCGTGTTTTTATTCGCATGACCGGTCACTTAAGAGCGTTTACTGAAGACCACGCTCTAAAAAGAACGTACCGTACATGTTTAACGCAAAAAAATTGGGGGGACACTCAAGCTTTGCCTTTAAGAGTTGAACACGATAGCGATATCCCGTCCCTACTGCGTACTTCAATCACTTAGTGCATACTATGTAAGGGGTAGTATGGTTTAAACCAGGAGAAATTGTGCGCGGCAAATGTGGGAAATGTTTTCGAACTTGCTATGCACCCACTACGTGGTGTTAAGGGAATACGCGCAGTAAGGTGTGTGCCGTTTGTAATGGGTGGCTGGCTTTAAACTACGGAATCGTTATGATAATCACATATTCTGACACCCGATGGCAATTTACGCTTGTACCACGCAATATTCCTGGGATATTACATGTTATATTGCGACGCCTATATAAAGGACACTTGCGTTTGCGAAGCATGGAAGTTATTTTCACTGCATTTCCAAGCAGAGGAAGGTATTTTCACAGTATATCCAAGCAGAGGCATGGCTGTGTGGCAGAACGCCTGCTTGCCACGCAGACGACCCGGGTTCGATCCTCACTCGGACCCGAAAATTTTTATTATGTATTTTATTTGCATCTTTCTCGATTTTTCTGTCACGGACAAGATGATGATTTTTCGGTCACGGACAAGATGATGATTTTTTGCTCACAACCAACGACGCCGACACCGACGCCAACACCGGAATTTCTGCGAAACGAGCTCTTTAACGCTGTCGCGTTAAAAGATGAACTTTTCGAATGGAGCCAGGAGTTCGAAGTTGTATATTGTGCCTAAGTAAGGCTAATATCATGGGGATCCCATCCTGCGGCTACCGTACTTTTCTCTGCCCTTTGCGCTAAACACAGACGCATCCCACAACGCAACCAGTGCAGTTCTATATAATACACAATGAAAACAGGCTGATCAGGCAACGCATTACGTTGCGAGGTACTGCAGCTATACAATGAAACGATCTAAAATCAATATTGCTGCTACAGAAAGAAAACGCTTGCAGTCTTAAAGCACTGCAGTATTTCTGAACTTAGCTTGAAAGGGCAACGTTCATGTTTTTCACGGGTCATCTAGCATTGACTCAACTGTTGAATATGGCACAACCAGAACGACGCATTGCTAGATGAGTAAAATACTTGCAACAATTCGATTACACAGTTTCGAGCCGCCGTGGCTGACTTCTCACAGATGCCGACACACTGTCTGTGTTGCTTGCTCATGGGTCTAGTGAAAATCAAGAAAGGATCAATCATGTTAAGCTGTCGGAAGGTACGTGAGAAATCCCCGTTACTAAAGGAAAGCACCATATACGGATTCTTCATTAGTACACTGTCACTGCTGGATCAAACCAACATGGCGGTTTCTGGAGCATAGATAAGGTTCACATGGCGAGCTTTTAAGAAGGACATCGGCAACTATATACGCACCAGCCATGTGTGACAGGTCAACAAAGTGAACCACCAGCAATCGACTGATGTCATGAGGAACCCCGAATATTCAAAAGTGCCGCTCGAAGTTGTTCATCTAAAGTTTGCAGAGCTCAAGGAGGAAGGAGTCAGACGAACGCAAGGTTTCCCGCTTTCCTTTGAAGAATGCGCAAGGAGATTTGCGGCCACAGAGGAAAAATAAGTTACAAACATCAACAGTCTACTGATAGATGAACGAAAGAAGGGGAATTTTAAATGCTTCTTTTTCTTTGTTGCTCTCCGTCCACGGCACCTGGACGAGGAGCAACATGCCTAAACCACCACTACTGCTTTTCCAGGTGTTGCCGTGGATTTTGACGGAACTACTGGCCTTCTTTCGGGTGCCTCGCGGCAATGATACCGTGGACAGTCCTATCTTCGATCATCGCTTCGCCAGTGTGACGTCATTCCTCAACACCGTACCAACAGAGGCTCGTTGCGGCCTTCGCTTCAGAGGGCACAGCACCTCGAGCAAGAGCAACATGCACAAACCACCGTTACTGCTTTTGCAGGCAAGTGCTATATATGCTATATACATAACTATATGTATCGAAGCTACAATCGCTTCTTGATAGTCTTGCCATGACCTCGCCAGTGTTGTGATATGTTGCATGACTGTTGGTCGATGCTTTTCTCGTTGCCTATGGCGGGAGATATTGAGGAGAATCCCGGACCAAAGATGAACCAGTTGTTAGAAGAAATTATTCAGAATCAGGCTGCATCTCTTTCTTTCTTTCTTTCTTTATTGAATACTGCGGACCTTACACAGGTCCAAGCAGGGTGAAGGCAAAAACAAGGAAAAAATCAAAGCAAACATAAACATAGGTAATACAGTTTGAAACAATCACAATGGGAGGGGAGGCAATAAAGAATCATTCCAGTCTATTACAGTCTATGACAGATAACCACCGTTACTGCTTGATCGTAAGATGGACGACGTTAAAAGTGGAATTGTCACAATAAGCGCCAATACGCAGAGGATACAGGGTCTCTTGGATGCATTCGACGCGATGAATAGCAGGACTTAGAAGTCATAACGTATAGCTCAATAACAAGCCGAAAAGCTGGCTTACTACGAGAACAGAAGCCGGCGTAATCACTTGTTAGCGTTAGGCGTAACGGAGACCGAACCTGGCGTGGAAAGGGAACGAAACGTTACAGGGCTGGGCAGTATTGCGATGCAAGAGTATCGCGATAATCTTTTAGAGATGCTTTCGAGTTTCTGTATTTCTGCATTGAGATACATTTGCAAAATGTATGTTTATCTCAGTAGTGAAATACCTTTAAGTTGTATCGATGATATCGCTATACTGCAGACGGCACGGATATTTGCTTATTTTTTTTCGTCGGAAAGGAGCTGGCCACCTTCTAGGAGGAAAAGAAGACTCTTGTGCTTTGCCAAGCAAGCGCACGTGACACCTCACAACACTCCGTTTCCGGTATTAGGTGAAATGCTTATCTTCCCTCCACTTTATCGCCCAGTACACAGCAAACGGGTTTGAACCTTTTTGGGAGTTTTGGGCCCGGCTCTTAACTTGCATCCTAAACGTACTACGCAAAACCCCCTACCAAAGGAGGTTTTAGGGGGGGTACGCAGGGCAAGATGGCGGTGCCTGTTGAAGCGACAGCCGTCCACTTCGAATCTTTCTAGCCGTCGGCCTGCATTATTAAACTCATTCATTCCCAAATAATGCTGGTATTTGATTTAGATTTGAGTAATGAGGCTTCGCTAAGCGTATACTGCCGATAAAACAGCTCCGTTTTCGAGATACACAGTCGATTTGCGGTGCAGAAGGCTTAACAAGGTTTGTTTACAAAGTAAACGGAGTCAAAAGAGGGAATTAAGGAGGTAACTTTGGTGTTTTTATTTAACTCATTTCGGGGGCTTGAACGGAGTTCATTGGAAGTTTTTCTGCTTCTTTTGAGAGCTTTTAAAACGCCCCTTTACACGCGGCACGAGAGAGGGCGAGAAAAAAAAAGGTATTTCAGGCACTATACCAGCGTTTTAGAGACATTTCTTGCAACTATTCATAGCTAGGACATATTAGAAAATGGCCATTAATGTATTCACGCACATACATGACATATACATACAAGCACGCACGACACAGGAATCGAACTCGCGACCACACGCACTGAAAGCAAACATCATATCCATTCCACCACAGCGCCACCACTAGCTTGAGCAGTTTTTCACGGGGGGTATATATCTACGAAGCGGCTACTAACCCGTTGGCGACACCTCGGACTTTTGTTCTCGTAGCATCGGCATGTGTTGGCGCTTTCGCAAGGCCAGTACATAAACTCAGGCGCGTCACGAAGGCCAAGGTAAACACCTTCAGCTTCGAACTATTCGGTTCGTCGTGTCGTGCCGCTAGAAAAATTGTAAACGTGTGCCCTCTTGAGTACTTCGACACTGTTTCACTCGCCCGAAATTCGTGGATACCAGCGTGACAAAAGATATCCTCAGATGGCCGAAGATATGTGCATTCCATGGGCGTATGATGTGGAGCTATTTTCGTTGTTTCTGCCGCGAGCTGCACGCGTCCCATGGCAGCGGCGTGTTCCGAGCTGTATGACCGCCTGTGTTTTCATTGATGGGGTGTGTGCCTCCCGCCGCACGGAAGCCCTCAGAGACGAGGACGAAACACTGAGCAACACATCTTTATCATTTCAAAACACTGTCAGCAGCCCCTAAGCGCGAGCCGCGAGCGTGCCTGTGTCCATCGTTCTCGTCATCCACCGGCGCGCTCACCGCTACGACTCCCATAGCATATAAAAGTTACTCACGCAGATGCCCACAAGCGTGCGCAGGGTGCCTCTTCAGGTGGAAGGGGGGGGGGGAGGGGTCGAAGGCTCGTCGCTGCGCCCACCCTCCCTATTAAGTCAGTGCACGGGGCAGACTCTCCCCCCCCCACCCTCCCCGTGTGCACGCCTATGCAGATGCCTGAGTTACAAGGACATTGTAACGCGCCTACACTAAGTGCATTTATTGCGCGCGTACTCTCACGAGCCAAACGGAGGTGCAGCAGCGCCTTCAGATTAGCTGAACGATAATCTACATCCACAATTAGCACTTATTCGCAACTCGCACTTTCGCGGGGCACACAGTGATTCTCTAACTCAAATTCAGTATTTAGTCGCTTTCACACTCGGAGACAACCTACAATCTTACTACTGTAATGAAGAAGAGAGAACAAAGAGACAATGCCCTCGCCTACAATCTTACTACGACTACCTACAATCTTACTAATTAACTTTCATTGTTAAACATCACACAAATGAATTAAAGCAAATGCGTAAGCATGCCCCAATGTCAAGTACAACCACCACAAATTAGCGGTGACAGGTCTCCCGTTAAATAAAAAAGTTAAAGCACATGCACTTCGCTCTTGTGAAAGTCCATGTGTATGTGGCACTCCTCTTGCACAAATGATGTAGCAAGAATAAAAAAAATGTAGTATTGCCGTCTTCTTCAACGAAACATCTGTGATAAGATTGATAAGAAAAACAGTGTTCGCAATATTTTATTGGAATCAAAACAGTAGCAGTTCTCATGTCAGTGTAAGCATATGTATATTTCCATCTTCTTGCACAGAACCTACACCCAATACAAAACAATAAGAACGTATACAGTACACCCCAAGCACTATATACATAGGTTGGCACTTTAAGGGAGTACTCACTCAAACTCACTCACCACAATTTTGTCAGCCTTCGCACTCACTCACGTTCACACTCACGTCCACTCACGCTCATGAGTACTCACTCACATTCACACTCACCTCCACTCACACTCATGAGTACTCACTCACGTTCACACTCACGACTACTCCCGCTCGTAGGCACTCACTTACATTCATACTCGCGCCTACTCACACTCTTAGGCGCTCACTCACGTTCACACTCACGTCCGCTCACACTCATGAGTACTCACTTATACTCAACTCACCACGTTCAAATGAGTGTGAGTGAGTGTGAGTTGAGTGCACTCATGAGTGAGTGTGCCGAGCTATGGTCGCCGTGTTTCTCTGTGCGGCATACCTACTCACGCTCATGAGTTCACACACGTTCATACTCACGACTATTCACGTTTATACTATTCACACTCATGAGTACTCACGTTCATACTCACGCGTACTCACCCTGAGTTCTCACTCATGTCACACCCACGTCCACTCACTCTCATGAGTACTCACGCATGCACTCACGTCCACTCACACTCATGAGTGCACGCTCACTCACGTTCACACTCACGCCCACTTACACATCAGTGCTCACTCGCGTTCATACTCACGCCTACTCATACTCATGAGTGTTCACTCACATTCACACTCACGACCACTCACACTCATGAGTTCTCACTCACGTTCACACTCACGTCCACTCACACTCATGAGTACTCACTCATACTCAACTCACCACGTTCAAATGAGAGTGAGTGAGTGTGAGTTGAGTGCACTCATGAGTGAGTGTGCCGAGCTATGACTATATATAATTCACAACAGTAAAGCAACATGAAAGTAGTGTGGCAAATCTCATCATAATGCACACTGACATGTGCACTTCACAGTGCTAGTATGTAAACACAATCCAGAGAAATGGGATCTACAAGGAACTTGGTGTCAGCCTGCACATGAAGGCAACTAAGTTAGTACAATAAGGCTAGCATTACTTTTAAGAAATATGCAACCATGCAGGGAGGCATGTTGTAGATTTTAATTGAATTAGTTTGTCCTATGGCATCAAAACATGTCATACATCATCATGCAGTTCGGTTTTCTGCAGAAAAGTCCAAAATAGACCTGTGGTGTTGATTGTAGATCCACTTCCCACAATTTGTAAAGGCGTTCAGCCATGCCAGCAAAATGACAACATTGCATTCATATATGGCTGCACATACTTACTCACAAATATCTGAAAATGAACGCAGTGTTCTAGAAATATACTTGGGAATTTGTCGCCATTATCACACAACTGCAATATACCAATACTTCTATTATACATAATTACTACAGCTATGTTTACAATATTCCCATGCCAGCCACTGTCATCTGCAACCTAAAAAGTTCATCTTTAATTCCTCACTTCATGGCATGTGCATAATTACCACATTGAAAGTTAATACCACTACCATGGCTGCAAAGTCAACTTGAAATTAGGCAATCACATGCCTAAAATTAAAAATTTCCTACAAGTAGTGGCTGGTGGCTTGGCATATTGGATGTGGTTGAATAGAATTTGACCACGAATCTATAGAGCCTGTAAAGCAGTCAGGAATTGAGTTCATAGTTAAAGCGTGAAAACAAAACAGCAACACACATAGAAATAGAAATGAAGGGAACAGGACAACACAGTATTAGCAACTGAAATTTAACACGTGTATGGCGTTTTAAGTCACGTTCATACTCATTCTGTGAGTGCATGGTTCTTTATTTTTGTAATTTTTTTCGCACTAAGTGTGTATATCTTTCTGTGGTTTGCATTACACTTCAGGTCCTCGTTAGTGTAGAGTGCGGCACAGGGGACTGTCCCCAAAATACAGTGTCTTGTACACAAACAAGTGGGTGAGCAAGTCTTGCAGCTTTGCCAGAAATGTCTTCCTGAAAAAAATAGAAGTCCATTAAGCTTTCCATATCCAGTAATATGAATGTCTTGGCAAAGACTCACACTTGACTATACTATTGCAGACCTTTAAAAAGAACACAAAACAAATGCAATAGTGAGATGCTGCTAAGTAGTTTCTTGTGAACTTTTCACTTAAAGTACAGAGGGCAAAGAGTACACAACTGCAATTAAATGCGAAACATCACCAGAAGTGTACTTTTGTCCTGTGTACCATCATTCAAGTAGTTTTAGCTGTCAGTGAAGTTAGCATTGTAGTGTAAAGGGGTGCAAATTTTAGTATGATTAACCTTGGAGTTAAACGGATTTCAATGGAGGCGTAACTGCTTGAGGCCCACGTACTTAGCTTTAGGTGCGTGTTAAAAAGCCCCAGGCGGTCTAACTTTCCGAAGTCCTCCACTAAGGCGTCTCTCATAATCATATGGTGGTTTTGGGACGTTACACAGCAACAGTTATCACTTACAACACATGCAACACTAGCTTCTTCATCAACCACAGCTGTTCTGTTTAGGACTGAAGATTGGGCGACTTGGTATTGATTCATGGCAAAATTAAAGAGTGCACTTTTAATGACGACAGTAGAAGACGTGGACAAAGTACCAGCCTGTTTACCTTGTCAGAAATTGTGTCAACAGTCAGAATACTGTGTGCTGATCATAAACACTATGGCAACAAAAAGTAAAACAAAATAACCAGAGGGAAGGAACAAGGTGATTCAACAACGAGGTTCAACAGATTCAATTTACTTATATTAATGTGATTAAATTAGCCTTGCACAAGTGACACATCTCCTAAATTCCATAAATATGCACATGTAACCTTGGCAAGTTCTAGTGCTGATATGTGACTAATGAAGTGACCATACCATAAAATGCATGTGCTTCAGCAAACACACTGTAACTAAGCACATGTCTTACAGATCATATGGCCATCATAATGTGTCATTAACACGACTTATTCTTTCTAGCTAAATGTATACAAGCTCATGATGTCAATGCGCCTTGATATGCAATTTAATTTTTTGTGTAGGAGACGGACAAAGTGCCCAAGGCAAAAGTGTCGTCAAAAAGTATTCTTACTTGCTCATAATCTGCGCATGACAACAGAATAAATAGAAAACAAATCTGGCCTTAATGCACGTTTTACCACATCACAGCGTGATAACAGCCGTCTTTTTTTTTTTTGTTGCTTCAGTGTATACTCCCCGGAAGCACTGCTTCATTCATGCTTTGTCGCAAGCAAGGAAATTATGTCGTACAAACATTCAGTTTTAAGGCGCACCGCTTGAATTGCCTGGCCACGCCAAGCGGTCAGCCAATTCGAAACACGTATCACACATCGTTGTTATGCGAGCTTAATGGCCTTTCTTTTTTCGCTTTTCATTGCACTCTTGACGCGACGCAATATGCAGAACAGCACCTACTGCTGCCCAAGCGACAAGGTCGCGCAAACAGAGGAAACATAAGTATTACGTACCATTTGTGTTCCTGATTGTGCCGCGAACGCGGAGCGCCCATCAGCTGCTGCTCGCTTGAGTCACCGGGCCATTGCCACACCATTGCACACGCAGTGCATGTTGCACTGTCGTCAAACCACACATTCCACGTCCCGCGACGAGAACACAGTAAGGCTGCCGGCATGAAATGTGCACACATGATCGACGCATAGCAGGGTAGTTGAAAGGCGTCCTTCACAAAACCGACGTTATCCCATGACGGCTTCGCTTCGCTATCACTCACGCACGCCGCTGGGGCCAGCCTGCGGTAGTTTTCGCTGTCATTTCGGAACTTCTCGCGTTTCTCGCGGCTCTCTTCCCGCGTTTATTCCTTTTTGCTTTCTTTTTTCCCCTCCGCGCGAGCATGCGTGCGATGGTTCCTCTCTTATCGCCGCCGTTCGAAGGTCAAGGGCATTTTTTTTAAAGACGATAGTCTTTCTTGGGATACCTAAACGGAGAAATTTTGGTCTGTCTGTCTGTCTGTCTGTCCGTCTGTCTGTCTGTCTGTTTGTTTGTTTGTCGGCACGTCACACGATTGAGCTAGTTGGCCAAACTTTAACCCCCTGCCTTACGACCTCCAATCATGACCAAGAAGCATGTGTTCATACGGGTGAGCGTGGGCAATTAAAAATCAAATATTACGCATACCTGAGGCACAACATCAATACCTTAGTACTATTCACAGTGTTCCTTTAAAACAAAATCTATAGATACGTAATTATAAAGATCCTAGTGTTCATTACGCGGCGCTGCTGTGTACACAAAACAAGTCTCCGCCCAGTGATTTAACTTCAACGCTGTGGCTGGCTGTGGTGCTGCCACCTGGCAGCAGCATTGTTCAACACAAGCCGATGTTCCCCGGTAGCGCTGTAGATGGCGTCCTCTTCTGTTTTATGAATGCCAGCCAGATGCGGCTGATTCATCGTAGAAGAGCGCTGTCTCAGGCAAGGCAAAACATATATGGCCGCTTGATGAAATACGACCCACTCTACAAGACATGATCAGAGAACGCAGAGAAAAGACCGACGACCAAATTTCAGCGGAGAAACGCCGGCGTCCGTCTAAGCGCGCCCGGAAAACGTCCGAAAAACGAGCCCAGCGGCTAGCCCGGCTATTAAATTGTGGTACTCATGCCGCTCATGCAGTGCAGTCGGCACAAGACTATCGTCTTTCGACGACATTTGCAGCGAAGCACGCAGATACGCGGCCAATTTTTTCGCTTCGTCCCTTTCAGAGCAGCCGCTTGAGGAGAGTCGCGTTTTTTCTTTCGTTTCTCTTGTTTTTCTTTCTTTTTTTTTTCTTTCTTTTTTTTTTGCGCCGGGATTTTTGAACACCGGATCTTATTCCGCGCGTTGAGGCACACCGCCTGTGCCCAATTCGTCGTCCAAAAGGGTATACTGAGTGTGCATGCTGTGCCGATAGGCCACATCGAGGGTGTACACGCTCCTACTTTTAGTTTAACTTCGATTTGATGGTAAAACAACATAAGCGAAGTTATTCTGTGGTCGAAATGCCTCGTGAACCCGAGCCCAGTGGTAGTGTGCATTCCGTACAACAATGTGCATCAGTCGACGAGACGAAGAAATCGTTGATTAGCACGTTCATGAATTTATTTAGCACTATGAGAAACACTTCTTTCGCCCGCGCCGTTGCATACATGCCCGCCAGCACTGAAGGCACTACAGCTTCGGATAAAATAAAGGCAAGATATCCCCGAGAAAGTGAAATAGGAGTTTTCTGTTCTTGAACTCCATTAGACAAAATGGCGTCAGATCGTGAATTTACCTCCTTTCTTCCACCTTTTATCCCCATAATTTCTCAAGGAAGTAAAATTGAGGACGCAGAACTTTATTACACCAATCTTAATACTCCCTAAGGGAGTACGGTCCCAAATGAAGGTAGTATTAAGCCCTTAAAACGCCCAATTCGGCTAGTTTGCGTTTACAGTGTACCTCATCCCTAACTTAGACCTTGTTAATTTCCTGCGCAGTGCCAATCTTGTAAATGGTCGCGCCTCAAGTAGAGACGTGGAGGATCTTTTCTAGTCCCTCACACATGACCACCTGTTAGTGGCGGTTAAGGAATGTATCACCATCTACAATGATGAACTTGCCTTCATAACTGACAGTGGCATCGCAACTGAGTCGTTTTGTAGCTCCTGTCTTTTTATTTAGCGTCTATGTTTCTATCCTACAATGAAGTGGTGTATGTTGAAAAGGCTGGAATATGCATAGGGTCTAGGGTTGCTCCTATGCTCAGCGATATCTTTCTTAGCAGAGTTGACAGGGCGCTAGATACAATACTTGAAAGCTCACTACCAAAGTTTTTCGCTATGTCGATAATTACATAGTCTTCTTAGACAATGACGCTCATGACGTCCAGGCCGCTGAAATCTGGTATAATTTTGAGCAAAAAGGCTTTGGCCTAAAATTTACCTCAGAATTCCTGAAGTATGACTCACTACAGTTCCTTGAATTAAAGCTAGGGTTTACACCGAATTATGTTTGCTGGCAGTACGCACGCAGATCGGTCAAACCTTTTTTGAAGTACAGCTCATTTCACACAAAGTTCGTAAAAAAATACTATTGCTTTTTCCTGTTTTCACTCTGCGATGACCAAGTCTTGTCACCGTTTGGTGAGATTCAATTAAACTGGTCAGGTGCAGCAATTGATGGAAGCCGGGTTTCCGCAAGAGATGCTCTCTACTACTTGCAAGAAACTACTTAAGAAATTAAGAAAAGGCCGCACTAATAAACCTGAGCCAATTCAAGAAACACGCAGAAAAATCGCCGTTATTCTATACAATGATCGTTTCACTCCCCGAATTAAGAAATTGGCTGCCCACTGTGATATATCACTTTCTATCTCGGCGCGAAACAAGTTCAGCAGACTGTGCGCCAAGGTGGACCATCGCATAAAAAAAAAGACCTTTCGCGACTGGCTTATCGCACGCTGTCGCTTAGCAGCGGCGCCCACCGACGGAGACAGTGCGCGCAGCCGCCGCGCCGAGTCTGCCCGTCACGCTAGCCGAGCGCGTTCGACGAAACTAGGGAGGGGCGAAGCATGTTGGGAAGGGCATTTGAGCTCCACTAACGTGATACCTGGGGAGGGGCGAATGTTTTAGTCCGATTTTAGTTAACGCGCGTGCTGCGAATCTTTTTTGTTCAACTACGCACAAGGGAAATCTCCCACTGGCACTACATTACAGGTCAAGATCCAGTGCCCATACATAAGGGGTGGCTGGTGAACGGTTGTGGAGCGCGTTGTCCCTCGCGAGCGAGGGAGCATTTCCCCTTGTCAACGGGCGCCGTTCGCTCTCTCGCGCCACGCGGCGAGTGCTGAGGCGGTGGCGAGAGAGAGAGAGAACTGTTTCTTGGCGAGAGAAGGTGATTTCTCTCTTGCGCTCAAGCAGATCGACCGTCACATCAGCAGACGACGGACGATGCACGTCGACATGCTCATACCCTAAGGTGCTTCGCCCCTAATAAGGGGGGTCGCTTCAAATTTTGGTTGCAATGTAAAACATATCCATAAATACGTATCTTGCTGCTTCAACGTTGTTTATTCGATACCTTTGTAATGTAACCGCCTATATGTGGGGCTGAAGAGGCGGTGCCTTAATGCGCGATTAAGGGAGCACTACGATTCCTTGAAAGGTGGGGCAAGTTCACACTTTTCAATGCATTGCCGCCAGTGTGGGTGCACGCCCGTTTCTAGTTTCACTTGCACTTTCTACAAACACGGAAGCGAAAAAGCACGGAAACTTGTTGAGGCAGCACACATATCCAAACTGCCGCAAGCATGTGTCAGTCAGTATACTGCAACGTCGTATACTGCAACAAGGTAGCTGCTTGGGCTGGTTGGTACTGCATTTTTTAAAGGAAAGCCCTTATTTTGTGCGCAACACGTTTCAGGAAAAGATGGACAGGATAGGACAGAGCGCACTCCTTGTGCGCTCTGTCCTATCCTGTCCAATTTTTCCTGAAACGTCTTGCGCACAAAATAAGGGTTTTCCTTTAAAAAATGTGTCATTCAGGCATCCGTGACGCTAAATGACAAGGAAATGTTGTATCCTACTATAATATGTATGTGCCATGGATGTGCCTTCGTTGTTGAGCGAGAAAGGCTGTGAATATTTATTTGCGCATGCTGCCTGCGACCGGATGCTGTATGTATATATATTTCATTTCTGATTAAAAAATCTTATGTGAAAGTCAGCGCTTGTTCTTGTCTTTTCTTCCTCTGTGTCCGTCTTTCTTTCGCGCTGCTTCCTATTATGGAAAGGCAAGCCTCTGGTCTCCAACACAGTGAGAGGCGCCGAAGGGTTTCCACACGCAGAGAATGACCCATGTTGTAAAGCGCCCGACGATGCGACAGCAGAATTAGGAAGGCAGTCATGCTCTGCCGATGAAAGTCACAGTCTCTGAAGGCAGGTGCCGCACCTCTACGTTTTTGGCGAGCCTTGCGTCTTTCGCGAGTCTTGTGTTGAGGCTGAAGCAGCATTGTCTAAATGACAACGTATTTTTTAGAAGCTCCTGCTGCTTAAGCGCCGTTCACGCAACAACCATCTCAGCAATAGAGATCTTGTGTCTAGAATAAATGTATACTTCTTTTTTTATTCTCTGGTGTTCGTAAGTGATTCGAGTGGTCTGCTTGACTTGCAAGATTGAATGCGGTGAAAGAATCACAATATTATCCTGCGTCTTATGAATAATTGCGGAGCATCAGTATTCCCGAAATAAAACAGGTATTCTAGTATTTGTATTCTTGTATCTGTATTCCGGAATACTTTTTTTCTTATTTTGGAAAAGTATTTCGGAAATATCCCGTTACACCAAAGACAAATGTATCTCAGTATCTGTATTATAGGCTGCCAGCGCTTGTATTTCGATATCTGTATTCCGGAATACTTTTTTTCTTATTTTGGAAAAGTATTTCGGAAATATCCCGTTACACCAAAGACAAATGTATCTCAGTATCTGTATTATAGGCTGCCAGCGCTTGTATTTCGATATCTGTATTCCCGAATACTTTTTTTCTTATTTTGGAAAAGTATTTCGGAAATATCCCGTTACACCAAAGACAAATGTATCTCAGTATCTGTATTATAGGCTGCCAGCGCTTGTATTTCGATATCTGTATTCCGGAATACTTTTTTTCTTATTTTGGAAAAGTATTTCGGAAATATCCCGTTACACCAAAGACAAATGTATCTCAGTATCTGTATTATAGGCTGCCAGCGCTTGTATTTCCGATATCTGTATTCCGGAATACTTTTTTTTCTTATTTTGGAAAAGTATTTCGGAAATATCCCGTTACACCAAAGACAAATGTATCTCAGTATCTGTATTATAGGCTGCCAGCGCTTGTATTTCGATATCTGTATTCCGGAATACTTTTTTTCCTTATTTTGGAAAAGTATTTCGGAAATATCCCGTTACACCAAAGACAAATGTATCTCAGTATCTGTATTATAGGCTGCCAGCGCTTGTATTTCGATATGTGTATTCCGGAATACTTTTTTTCCTTATTTTGGAAAAGTATTTCGGAAATATCCCGTTACACCAAAGACAAATGTATCTCAGTATCTGTATTATAGGCTGCCAGCGCTTGTATTTCGATATCTGTATTCCGGAATACTTTTTTTCCTTATTTTGGAAAAGTATTTCGGAAATATCCCGTTACACCAAAGACAAATGTATCTCAGTATCTGTATTATAGGCTGCCAGCGCTTGTATTTCGATATCTGTATTCCGGAATACTTTTTTTCCTTATTTTGGAAAAGTATTTCGGAAATATCCCGTTACACCAAAGACAAATGTATCTCAGTATCTGTATTATAGGCTGTCAGCGCTTGTATTTCGATATCTGTATTCCGGAATACTTTTTTTCTTATTTTGGAAAAGTATTTCGGAAATATCCCGTTACACCAAAGACAAATGTATCTCAGTATCTGTATTATAGGCTGCCAGCGCTTGTATTTCGATATGTGTATTCCGGAATACTTTTTTTCTTATTTTGGAAAAGTATTTCGGAAATATCCCGTTACACCAAAGACAAATGTATCTCAGTATCTGTAATTATAGGCTGCCAGCGCTTGTATTTCGATATGTGTATTCCGGAATACTTTTTTTCTTATTTTGGAAAAGTATTTCGGAAATATCCCGTTACACCAAAGACAAATGTATCTCAGTATCTGTATTATAGGCTGCCAGCGCTTGTATTTCGATATGTGTATTCCGGAATACTTTTTTCCTTATTTTGGAAAAGTATTTCGGAAATATCCCGTTACACCAAAGACAAATGTATCTCAGTATCTGTATTATAGGCTGCCAGCGCTTGTATTTCGATATCTGTATTCCGGAATACTTTTTTTTCTTATTTTGGAAAAGTATTTCGGAAATATCCCGTTACACCAAAGACAAATGTATCTCAGTATCTGTATTATAGGCTGCCAGCGCTTGTATTTCGATATCTGTATTCCGGAATACTTTTTTTCTTATTTTGGAAAAGTATTTCGGAAATATCCCGTTACACCAAAGACAAATGTATCTCAGTATCTGTATTATAGGCTGCCAGCACTTGTATTTCCATATCTGTATTCCGGAATACTTTTTTTCTTATTTTGGAAAAGTATTTCGGAAATATCCCGTTACACCAAAGACAAATGTATCTCAGTATCTGTATTATAGGCTGCCAGCGCTTGTATTTCGATATGTGTATTCCGGAATACTTTTTTCCTTATTTTGGAAAAGTATTTCGGAAATATCCCGTTACACCAAAGACAAATGTATCTCAGTATCTGTATTATAGGCTGCCAGCGCTTGTATTTCGATATCTGTATTCCGGAATACTTTTTTTCTTATTTTGGAAAAGTATTTCGGAAATATCCCGTTACACCAAAGACAAATGTATCTCAGTATCTGTATTATAGGCTGCCAGCGCTTGTATTTCGATATCTGTATTCCGGAATACTTTTTTTCTTATTTTGGAAAAGTATTTCGGAAATATCCCGTTACACCAAAGACAAATGTATCTCAGTATCTGTATTATAGGCTGCCAGCGCTTGTATTTCGATATCTGTATTCCGGAATACTTTTTTTCTTATTTTGGAAAAGTATTTCGGAAATATCCCGTTACACCAAAGACAAATGTATCTCAGTATCTGTATTATAGGCTGCCAGCGCTTGTATTTCGATATCTGTATTCCGGAATACTTTTTTTCTTATTTTGGAAAAGTATTTCGGAAATATCCCGTTACACCAAAGACAAATGTATCTCAGTATCTGTATTATAGGCTGCCAGCGCTTGTATTTCGATATCTGTATTCCGGAATACTTTTTTTCTTATTTTGGAAAAGTATTTCGGAAATATCCCGTTACACCAAAGACAAATGTATCTCAGTATCTGTATTATAGGCTGCCAGCGCTTGTATTTCGATATCTGTATTCCGGAATACTTTTTTTCTTATTTTGGAAAAGTATTTCGGAAATATCCCGTTACACCAAAGACAAATGTATCTCAGTATCTGTATTATAGGCTGCCAGCGCTTGTATTTCGATATCTGTATTCCGGAATACTTTTTTTCTTATTTTGGAAAAGTATTTCGGAAATATCCCGTTACACTAAAGACAAATGTATCCCAGTATCTGTATTATAGGCTGCCAGCGCTTGTATTTCGATATCTGTATTCCGGAATACTTTTTTTCTTATTTTGGAAAAGTATTTCGGAAATATCCCGTTACACCAAAGACAAATGTATCTCAGTATCTGTATTATAGGCTGCCAGCGCTTGTATTTCGATATCTGTATTCCGGAATACTTTTTTTCTTATTTTGGGAAAGTATTTCGGAAATATCCCGTTACACCAAAGACAAATGTATCTCAGTATCTGTATTATAGGCTGCCAGCGCTTGTATTTCGATATCTGTATTCCGGAATACTTTTCTGAGTATCTCTGCCCAGCCCTGAAACGTTAGTCCATATGTTACTTTGTTGCATAATTATGTTGCATATTTCATTCATATTTCAGTGCACCAGATTTCAGTTTCAGTGTATTTAGGGTTTGTTGCATTAGTTTGTTGTATTTTGGTTGTCGTTTTATTAGTTTCTTGTTGTATAACGATACGCCCACCTGTTATGGTCTCGACATGAGTATAGCAGTATTGAAAATAAATAAATGTAAAGAAACTTGTTCTGGAGAACATATGTGAAGAACTCTAGGTGTACAAGTTCAAACAGTTGAGCGAATTCATCGCCTTGGCACACCGCAACTAAGAAAATGTAGACTAGTTATTCTTACGCTTTGCGATGCCAGAGAAGAGGAAAGCGTGCTGAAAAAAAAGTGCAAAGCTAAAGGCTGCTCCTTGGCGTGTTAGCCTTGACTCTGCGAAATAAACCGTAGACGTACGCAGTAAATTATGGGACAGCGCAGCCGCAGACAGGTCCATGAAAGCTAAGGTCGTGCTCGTTCACGATAACTTCTGGATCACATCATAGCTAAGCATATCATTCGTTCTTTAGAAAATAACTCTTTACTTCACCCATACGAGCATGGATTCAGAACGGGCCTCTCCACTACCACACAACTTCTACAGACAATTCACGATTTCGCTAAGGCGATTGATACCAGGGAGCAGATTGGTGTAAAAGCCACAGATTTTGCCAAAGCCTTCGATAAGGTGCCACACAACAAGCTGATTTACAAGCTGGAAACAGCCGGGCTTAATGCCACTTGACGAAGGGAATTGAAGCGTACCTAACTATTCGCAACCAGAAAGTGAGAATGAGAACCAGACAGTGAGAAAGTGCCAGTTGTAGTGGGTTCGTGGGCCCTCAGACACAGACAGAGTCAGGGAAAGAAAACATTTATAGACAACACCCATCAAAACACAAACACAAACACACACACTAGCTGAACACTCGTATACACACTACCCTTCCTTTATGCTTCAGTCCTTACAGTCCTGTACGCCTGCGCGAGTATCCGCGCGTCCTGCCTAATACGGAGTGTATAGTTCCGTAGACGTCACTCACGGTACCGGCGACCGCGTAGCTGACGCATGCTCGTAGCAGGAGAGGCGCGATGAGCCGTCTCAGAGGCAGGACCGGATCCCGATGCCCCTGGAGCAGAACCGAGTCCACTCAGCGATCGGTTGTGCCTTACCGGAACACACGTGGCACCAAGACCACACCCTCAGCAGTCGGTAGTGCCGGACCCCAGCAGCCTCAGCACCATGGCTCGACTCGGTAGCTGGTTGGTCTCGTACACACCATCTGGCTCACGATCAGCAGCTTGGCCTGGCCCGCTCGCACGTCCACCGAAGGAACACGCCGCGAGGCCTGGTCAGGAACACCCGTTTGCCGCAGAAAACGCCAGGCTCGTCCCGGCTGGTCTGATGGCCCCAGCTCGGTCCGCCTGCTCCTCGGATCGAATGCGCTGCTTCTTGCTCGCTGACCACGCACGCTCTGCCCGTCGACGTTCTGAAGCTCACGCGCTCCACGTTGGCCTCTCTCACGCGCACTCCGTCGTCTTCTTCAGTTTTGTTTTTGGCTGCGGATAGCGCTCTTACTACAATGGTCATGCCTGCGACTCACTGGGAGTACTCTCAGGAGTCCCGAAGGTATCTGTCCTGGGACCAATATCACTCTTTTAGGAGCGAAGCTCCTTTGGCTGGCACCCCGCTGTCGCCGTCGCCATTGAAGCTCCCTGCACGGTACCAGCTGTGACGTCTCTCTTTCCACCCGACGATAAATGAGCTTTATGAGTGCTGGAACAGGCTGGAACGCGGATGGCGTCTGCAGGATGCCCAAAGCGCGAGAATACGAACGTGTGCGAAACGGAGGCAGATTAGTGTCCCTCTCCGTCTTTTTTCGACTCTGCCCTCTCCTCTCAAACCGACGAACGCGCGAAACCACCGCTTGACCCTGTCGTTCGCCCATTGCTTGGTCCGTTGCCTGGACAATGAAATGCGAGCGGTGGCTGCTGCTTCGCCTACGAACCGGCAGCGCCTGGCTTGCTGCAATCATGCACACCACGGGTCGCTCTACAACCCCTGCGTGCCGTAGATGTGGTGCCGAAGAAACACTAGAGCACATCATTTGCTCCTGCCCTGCTCTGGCCGGAGAACGTTGCGAGATGGTGCGCCGCTACCACCTGCTCGGTCTCCCTGCGACTACTGCGGACGAATTCCTCTTTCCCGCAAAGTCCAGAATACCAGCCCTGCGAGTCTTTTCGAGTTTGCGGCTCCTGCGGACCTCGACGCTCCACAGATGAACTCATTGGCTTCGTCCTCCCTGCCTAGACTGACAGGATACTCTCTTGTCATCTACTCACCTCTTCTCACTATCTTCTCTCTTTCTCTCTACCAACTTTACTTCCCCTTCCCCATCCCTTATGACGCTGAGCAGTGCTCCCACGACGGGACGCAGAAAATAGCTTCTTTTGTTTTCTTCTTTCTTCTCGAAGCTCTTTCTCTCACACCCTGTCTCTCTCTCACACGCCCAGTGGTTGGTCTGCTGCCTGCACAATGAAACGCCTCGCGCGCCGAACGCCGCGTGCGTCCCATTTCTAAGGAGCTTCACTCATCGGTTGTCTTCGTACTCGGAACAACGGCTAGTTTTAGTGTGCATTAATGACATTTCTGCTGGCAAGGAGGCCGATGTTCAACTTGAACTGTTCGCAGATGACTGTTTATTCTATTCTACTGTACAAAGCAAGGAGGACCAATTTAAAACTAATATCTCTTTGCTGGCGTTCAGCGAATGGTAGAAGAAATGAAATATAGAAACCAATTATGCTAAATCAACATACATATTTTGAAAGAGCGCAAGCTAGGGCATGTTGCAATTCATGTCTCACTTTCAGTGCACAAAATGACAGGGCCGAAAAACGACGCGGACACAGCGATAACTTCCAACGAATGTATTATTTTCCACAGTGATATATATATATATATATATATATATATATATATATATATATATATATATATAGACGTGGCGGGGAAAGAAGCGCCCTGGCTCCGTAGTAAAACAGAAGCGAGAAATTTCGACGTACGTCGTAACACCTTTAATATTAACAAACGTTTCGGCTGGTGGGCCAGCCTTTGTTACACACACACACACACACACACACACATCTATATATATATATATATATATATATATATATATATATATATATATATATATATATATATATATATATATATATATATATATTACGTATGAACAAGGCGATGGTAGGAGAAGCCGACGAAGAAGAGGTGCGCGTGCGTTAGAATAAATGGATGGCATCTGAACCACGACGTATCTCTGTTCTCTAACGTCACACAAGTCGACAGGATCGACCTCATCAACCTGCCATGGCTAGGCCAAAGCCTCCGCTCAACATACCGAAGTACAAGTTTGTCACCACCAATAATAACAATTCACAAGAGTCTCCTGTCACTTCTGGTGTGCCACAGGGGTCAGTTTTGGGCCCTCTTCTCTTTCTTGTTTACATCAATGACCTGCCTAATAATATTCTATCATCAATTAAATTATTTGCTGATGACTGTGTTATTTATAGAAATGCTTGCACTAATACTGACGCTAATTTCCTGCAACAAGATCTTAATGAAGTTTCTTCCTGGTGCACTAGATGGAACATGCGACTAAACGCTAATAAATGCAAGGTAATGCGAGTTTCTCGCACCTCTAGTTCTATTGATGTTCCCGAATACCTAATTAACGATAGTGTTTTAGAAAGTGTTTCATGCTACAAGTATCTTGGAGTAAAATTTACCTCTAATCTCTCATGGCACACTCATGTCACCTACGTAACTAACAATGCCAATCGCACTCTTGGCTACCTACGAAGACACTTTTCAAGGGTACCTTCAGCTCTTAAGCTCATTTTATATAAAACCCTTGTTCGTCCTAAGCTCGAGTATGCAAGCGCTGTATGGGCTCCCGGCACTAACACACTAGTTGAAACCTTAGAATCCGTCCAAAATCGGAGTGCACGTTTCATCCTCTCAGACTATGTACGCACATCTAGTGTATCATCTATGAAAACAGTTTTGGGCCTTCCACTTCTTTGTTCTCGCAGGAAAGTGTCTCGTCTTGTTCTTTTTCATAAAATTTACCACAATCCACAACTAAAACAAGACCTTCTTTCCAAACCACACTACATGTCATATAGATGTGACCATCCCCACAAAGTACACATTCCTTTTTCACATACCAAGTTCTTTCACGATTCCTTTATTCCCCCCTACCTCGAACGAATGGAACCACCTACCCTCCTCTGTTGCCCAATTGACCGATGTCACTGCTTTTAAGGCTGCTGTTGAATGCAATGTTTACTCTTAGCAGCATTTTTCTTTGTTCACTCTTATTTTTCTTATTACTATGTATACTCTTACCCACTCCCTTCTGTAACGCCTTCGGGCCCTGAAGGTACTGAAATAAATAAAATAAATAAATAAACACCAGAAGACGTCCCCGTCGACAAGCGGCTACTCCTTTTCGACACGAAGGCTACCGAGGCATCATGGACACACCGCGATCGGGTCAGTCACTTCAGCGAATACATAGAGGGGGGAAGCGTTCAAATGGTACCTGGCAGAGATTTTCGGCAACGACGAGACATGGGACGGTATAAAGCGCGACATGCGAAATCGCTTTGCTACGACTGACGGAGATGCCTTTCGTCTCTTCATCCACTACCGGCTAAAAGGAGGGCAGACCATCAAGGATTACTACGACAAGAAAAAACGACTGGGCTCCTTGGCCGACCTTAAAGAGTGCCACATCATTTCTGGACTGACTGACGGTGTTCCTCCTGATGTGGAACTGCCGCTCGCCGGACTGTCTTTCAACTCGTCATCAGAGTGGCGCGCCGCAGCCCAACGGGTCGAGACATCTATAAGACGGATGAGAGGAATTCCCGTTACTCGTACTCCTAGTACTACATCAGGAGCTCCACGTCTCTTCAGCAGACCGGAGCAGCCAACATTGACTTCTCGACCGCGTGTCCCACAAAATGAATGTAGATATTGCTCAGCTGCTGCTTTCCCACGACAGTTTCATTGGCACAACGAATCTCCGCGCCATGGCAAGGTGTCCGCTATTGAGACAAGACCGGGAAACGAGGAGAGCGACCCAGAGTTTCATTAATACAGTTCGATGCTCTCATCAACGGAAGGCCAGTAACTGCAATTCTTGATACAGGAGCAACAATTACTTGTATCAGTGAAGATGTGTACAAACAGCTTAAGCTACAGTTGATGAGAGACTCCAGCATCATGGTGCAGCAAGTTACTTCAAGCATTCGAACTTTGGGTCGCGTAAACATTCAAGTACAAATTGGGAATGTCACAAATTAAGTTTATGTACACGTTCTGCGAGGCATGAGAACACAATTAATTCTTGGCCTAGGCAGCGCTTCGTACTTCAATCTTTCTGTAAATTTGGAAAGCCAGTCAGCAACACAAGGACGTCAAAATTTGAACCTATCGAATCACAATCAAAAGAAAACCACTAAAGCGCCGCTGATGAGAACCCTGAATTCTGAAAACTTGCCAGAACATGAATCAGCAGTGCTCGACTCTAAAAGTATGACGAGATCTCGAAATCCCAGACAGATATTGGAAGCATCACTACTGAGCGACATAGGATTGCACTTACCAATGCTGTCCCTATTCATCGAGCACCATACAGATGTTCACAGGCCGACAAAACGGAAATTAACAAAGAAGTTGACGCCCCCCATTAAGCAAAGCGTTGTGAGACCTTCGTTGTCACCCTATGCCGCACCGGTCATCTTAGCGGAAAAGAAAGGCGAAGAACGTACTCGTCTATGTATTGGCTATCGCAAGCTCAACGCCATAACGGTACCCAACTATCAACCAATTCCACGTATAGATGACATTCTGGACCGCTTGGGAAAGGCGAACTTTTTCACTACGCCAGGTGTAACGTCGGGATACTGGCATGTCTGAATGCATCCCGACGACGTGAAAAAAACTGCGTTTGTCACGACTAATGGTCATTATGAGTGGTCGGTAATGCCGTTCGGGTTAAGGAACGCTCCGGCTACATTTGAAAAAGCCATGAAATCAATAATAGCCAAACATCAGCTCACTAATGTTAGCAACAACTTTGACGATGTGGGCGTATACTCAGAGACATTTGACGATCACATACGACACCTCGAGGCACTGCTGAAAGCTCTTAAAGACGAAAACGTAAAACTGAAACGGAAAAAGGGCCAATTTGCAAGATCCAGCATTGAATACTTGGGCCACAAAATTTCTCAAGGAATAGTGACACCTAAGCAAAGTAACGTGGCTGCAAAACTCAAATTTCCGACACCTAAACGAGAGAAAGACCTCCAGCGTTTCCTGGGCACTGTAAACACTTACCATCAGTACATTCCTCATTTCAGCGGCATCGCTCTCCCACTCACGAAACTACTCCACAAAGGAAGCAAGTGGACGTGGACAGATCAATGCGAGCAAGCTTTTCGGGAACTGAAGGAGCGCATAACTGAAGAACCGGTGCTTCGCATGTACCAGGGCTGGGCAAAGATACTTTGAAATTGTATCGCGATACGATACAAGATACTCAGGCAAGAAGTATTGGAGATACAGATACAAGATACTACCCCAAAAATTGTATCCGATGCGATACATACCAATTGTATCTTAAGATACTTCGATACATTCGCAAATTTGTTGTTAGAGACCCCGATAATGTAGTGGCGAACGCCTATACACAAAAAGGTCTGTCTAATTTTGTTTAAGTTTTACCAATTTCATTTCTTTCTAATGAAATGTGTGTTATTATCTCAAGCGTTTTGTCCTTTTTGGTCAAAGTACATTAGTTTACTTCCGAAGATCTCATTAGGGTTTCTTTTAGCTTATGGTCGAAGCTTGGGCGTGTTGGTTAAATAATGGAGGGAACACAGCGCAAAAGAAGATGGGGATAAGGAAGGACGATGAACACGCTGCGCTGACTTACAACACTTTGTCGCGCCTGTCAGAGGCTTATGTATGATGTTCATCCGTCCCTTCCATTGAATAAAATGTTGCAAGTCAGCGTTGTGTGTGCGTCGCCCTTCCTTGTCCTCGCCTTCTTTTGCGCTGTTTTCCCTCCAATTCTTTTAGCTGCTTAACAGGACAGCTCTTCAGATACTTCGCTGGCAGCGGTTGTTGTTTGTCATTTCTGTAATTGGTGGGAGTCGCTGCTCAGCTTGCCGACCAGCCAGCGGGTTGCCATCTAACCACACGAGCTTTAATAAGAAGCCTTCGCACGATGGCGCAAATACCGGCGTTAAGTTTTACCTTGCTCATGAGAGACCGTTTATGCAATAACGAATCACCGGTTTACAGCAGTGACAACACTGGTAGCGAAATTTTTTGTGACGCATTCTGTATACGTAGAGCACATAAAACTGCAATTACTTTTCATATTCTTCTTATCTACTGGCGTAAAGTGTTCTGTTTCTGTATACTTACTAACGTGCAATCAATTTTTCTTCAACGAGATGACATGTGTACTCCAGAGACGCCTCAGGCCTATTGTATTGTCACGTGATGGTGACTATGAAGGAAGCGGCAGTCACTCTGGTATAGACGAAACTCTTTATTGGGCTAACTTGTGCTCAGAAAACCAAGCACCTAAACGTACAAGCAAAGCGCACTGTACTCTGATATCGGCAATAAATGTCGTCGGCCTTCGGTAATTTGATCATCGGCAGAACGCGTCTTGTTTTATACATCAGTGATCGCACCTTCCAGTGCTATCGCTGGTGCTCGCGTAAGCTCACAAATGAACTAGAGTACGCGCGCACTACGCGTAATCTTAATAATAACTTTTGGGGTTTAACGTCCCAAAACCATGATAACGTGGGACGCAGTAGCGGAGGGCTCCAGAAAGTTTGACCATCTGCAGTTCTTTAACGTGCAATTAAATCTAAGTACGTGCGTCTCTAGCATTTCGCCTTCATCGAAATGCGGCTGCCACGGCAGGATTTGCGCGGAATCTTCACAGAACAATCTGAGACAATCTCAAAGATTCTGAGACATTGCGGTGCGGCTTGCGCCGAGCATAGATGGCAGTTTTATTGCAATAGCAAATATATGGACACTCGCGGCTGGTTTTCGCCGTCGGCGTCGGCGTCATTTGCCGTATATGTATATGTATATATATAACCGGGCCCGCCGGTCGTTCGTGAGCGTGAAAAGACGCGAGGGGGGGGGGGTCCCTCGAGCGACCTTCGATTTTACGAGCGGGGCGCGCGCGTTATCTCCCCTTCTCGGCGGCCGACAGCGGACGGGGGGCGGGGGGGGGGGGGGGGGGGGCGACGTTCGATTTTACGAGTGCGGGCGCGGGCGCGCGCTTTATCTCCCCTTCTCATCTCCCCTTCTCGGCGGCCGGGCCGGCGTACCCTTCTGCGTGCTGCGCTCTCAACGCGAAGAGAATTCTCTTAAACAAGCGTTTTCTAGAGTTGCGTGAGATCGGATCCAAAAAGAGTTAGCTGCCAGCCTCACTTCGTATAACATTACAATTTTTTTCTATCGCATTCATTGCTTCACCCTTGCGGTGAAACTGTGACTTTTTTAGTGGTTTAAACCCGATCACACCAAAATAAAAAAAAAATAGGAGTGCGTGGCAGTAAAGCTGCACAAATCATCGCCGGAAAGCGCCGCTATCCATGCTATTGCCGCCTAAAGCTCCGATTAGCTGACAATTAATAATATTAAAAAAAATAAGGAGGCCTAAAAAAGGAAAACAATTATAATTAAAATAGAAAAGCCTTTCCGTATCGAACATTCATAGTGAATGCGTATAGACACACGACACAGCCGGCACTCGTAATAGCTATGAAAATTAAGCATTAAGTATCGTCAAGTTACCTGTTCAGATCAGACAATAAAAAGTCAACGCGTGCGGAAAATTGCCTAAAATAGCTCGTTGGGACGCTCACGAGACAACCGTACCATTTGGTATAAAAATGTTACTCGAATACCAGTCCTAAGATGTAAAAGATAGCTTCTAATTATTTCCAGTGCTCTTTTCTTTCTATCTCTCTATCTTTTAATCCCTCATTCCCCTTCCCCCAGTGTAGGATAGCAAACTGGAAGCGCGTCTGGTTGACCTTCCTGCCTTTCCTTCCTTTTCCTCTTCCTTCCTTCCATTATAATGTAAACACAATTTCGCCATTTTACTTAATGCATGCCCGCATATTGACATACTTATTTGTTTCCCAAATCACCTTGGCAGACGAGTAATCTCAAGTGAATATAAATGTGTAAACATTAGCAGAAATAAAGCCGACACTTAAAAGTAAGGATACAATCGAGAGCTTATTTTGGCTGCTTAGAAAAGACATACTGCCGTCACCAGACCGAAAAAAAAAACAGTTCGGAGCCCTTGGTAATGTATGGGATGCAAAAGAGGGACAACTAAGAAAGCACTTGTGCTGACATTCATATTATGATTTCAAGAGCTATTGGAAGAAAGGGATATGGTACGCCGAGATATCGTCTGGTAGGTAATCGCTTGTTATATTAGATCGAGCATCGGTACCTGCAGCGCTACAGTTAGAATCTTATTTGCCGATAAGTCAATCGCGTGTAATTTAAACTTACATCCACAAGATCCTTCAAATCGTTGATGTGTGAAAGCCGCGAGATGTAAAGCAACCTCGTATATCAGATTTCGTAACGAAGTACCACGCACGAGGGCGGCATCAGCTAAGAGTGTCATGGCACTGACACAAATAAAAATGGAAAAAATTGACAAAAGAAAACGCACGTGGCCAAACTCGGAAACGTCTACGATCGCTCGCTTGTTTCTGTCAAGACTGAGCAAGCGCTCTCATATATTGCTCTGCCTCACCAAAAGGGACGCACACACCTCATCGCCTGCCCTCACTGGTAGACTATGGCGGAAAGATAAAAATATGTCACTGCCCTTAGTTTTATTCAGGTGGCTTAGTGGCACCAGCACCAGCTTCAGCGCGGAGTTCGGTCAGCGATTATTGTTTCGCACGGTAGTGTTGCAATAGCAGTATCTTGTATCTTAAGATACACGATACATAATTGAATGTATCGGAAATACAGATACAGATACTCGTCTTGTGAGACGTATCGCGATACAGATACAAGATACCCAAAGAGTATCTAAGATAGTATCGAAGATACATGTATCTTCGATACTGCCCAGCCCTGGCATGTACGACACTTCGAGACCATGTACCGAGTACTGTGAGGCATCTGGCGAAGGCATTGGTGCAGTGCTGAAGCACCCTGACGACAAAGGCAAGGAACATCCCGTTGCCTATTAACGCGATAGCGTTAAAAAGCTCGTTTCGCAGAAATTCCGGCGTCGGCGTCGGCGTCGTTGGTTGTGAGCGAAAAATCATCATCTTGTCCGTGACCGAAAAATCATCGTCTTGTCCATGACCGAAAAATCGAGAAAGATGCAAATAAAATAAATAATAAAAATTTCCGGGTCCGAGTGAGGATCGAACCCGGGTCGACTGCGTGGCAAGCAGGTGTTCTACCACACAGCCATGCCTCTGCTTGGAAATACTGTGAAAATAACTTCCTCTGCTTGGAAATGCAGTGAAAATAACTTCCATTCTTAGCAAACGCAAGGGTCCTTTATATAGGCGTCGCAATATAACATGTAATATCCCAGGAATATTGCGTGGTACAAGCGTACATTGCCATCGGGCGTCAGAATATTTGACTATCATAACGATTCCATAGTTTAAGGCCAGCCACCCATTACAAACGGCACACACCTTACTGCGCGTATTCCCTTAACACCACGTAGTGGGTGCATATCAAGTTCGAAAACATTTCCCACATTTGGCGCGCATAATTTCTCCTGGTTTAAAGCATACTACCCATTACATAGTATGCACTAAGTGATTGAAGCACGCAGTAGGGAGGGGATATCGCTATCGCGTTCAACTCTTAAAGGCGAAGCTTAAGGGTCCCCCCAATTTTTACTCCCGCAAACTACTTAAGCACGAGCTCAATTATGCTATTGCAGAAAGGGAATGCCTTGCCATTATAGATGCCATTGAGAAATGGCATTGCTACCTTCATGGAAAGTCATTCACTGTTGTAACGGATCAATCTGCACTACAGTGGCTGAAGAATATTAAGGATCCTCAAGGTCGTCTCTTCCGGTGGCCGTTGAAACTATCGATGAATGAAGTAAACATCAAACATGAAAAGGGCATAAGCAACGTCGAAGCAGATGCACTCTCCAGAGCCCCAATAGTTCAACTTCTGTCCCACGATGAACTTCAACGTTGCAGCAATGAGCGCCCAAAAGGAACGTATTCATCGGAAAACAACGTAGTCATCGTCAAAAGAAAAGGACTAAGGAAGATATATGTGCCCCATGAACTACGCCCAACCATTCTTAAGAACGCACATCAACATTTCGGGCATGTCGGAGTAAAGAAGACACTATCACTCTTGTCGCCGCAATATTATTGGCCGGATATGGTAACCGATGTTGCCACCTACATTCGTCATTGTAATACATGCCAGAGATGCAAGAAGACGAAAACAAAGAAGTATGGGACACTTGAATCCCTGCTCCTGCTGAAGAGCCTTTTGACCTTTTTGCGATGGACACCATTGGGGGGATTTTGTGGATATGGCTCATCAAAAAGGTTTATCCACTTGGTTATTGACCATGCTACTCGCTACGTATGGGCGTTCGCCCATAAAAGTGAGAACAGAGACGCCTACATCTCATGCTTAAAATCCATTTTTGCTGCCGGAAAACCACGGAAGTTCCTTTCAGATCGTGGAACAGGAATCACTGCAGGAAAATTTAAACAGTTTCTAAAACATGACCGAATAGACCAACTCTTCACCTCATCTCATCATCCGCAATGCAATGGTATGAACGAGCAGACAAACCAGACCATCGTAACCAGACTTAAGTGCAAGATCAATGACGAGCCACAAAAGTGTTGGACTAAGCCGCTGTCGGAGGTAATAGACGAATACAACAGAACGCCTCACGAAGTTACCGGCGACGCACCGTCCTCCCTGATGTATGGAATTTCATCTTATCCAACTGTACTGAAACACCGAGAACAAACGGTGGAAGAAGCGCGGAAATCTGCTGTTAATAATTCTATCGCCTACCACAATAAGAACAAAGTAATCTATGATAAGAAATTTCTTCCGATTGAGTTGCAAGTCGGTGACTTCGTCCTTTACGAGACACCATGGCATCCCAACAACGGCAAACTGAGTTCCGTCATGGAAGGTTCCTATAAGATTCTACGCTGTCTCACCAGTGAACTATGAGATCAACCGCTCCGTGTTGCCCTTAGGTAGAAACTCGGACATTGTTTATGTTAGCAAACTACGACGTTATTTTGTACCTTCTGGACTGAGACTTTCTCGAGGGGAGGGGGAAGAGTGCAACGTATGAACAAGGCGATGGTAGGAGAAGCCGACGAAGCAGAGGCGCGCGTGCTTTAGATTAAATGGATGGCATCTAAACCACGACGTATCTCTGTTCTCTAACATCACACACACACACACACACATATATATATATATATATATATATATATATATATATATATATATATATATATATATATATATATATATATATATATATATATATATATATATATATATATATATATATATATATATATATATATATATATATATATATATAAAGGAAGGAAGGACCTTCGAATCGGACGCGTTATTCGAAGGTCGCAGGTTCGGATCCTGCCGGTGGCAAGTTATCTTTTTGTCCACTTTCTTTCTTCACATTTACATTACAATAACTTCTAATAGCTTCCCCTATACTTTCCTTGGCATCTTTGTCTGTTAGTTCTCATTATATATATATATATATATATATATATATATATATATATATATATATATATATATATATATATATATATATATATATATATATATATATATAGACGTGGCGGAGAAAGAAGCGCACTGGCTCCGTAGTAAAACGGAAGCGAGAAAGTACGACCTGCGTCGAAACACCTTGAATATTCCCAAACGTTTCGGCTGGTGGGCCAGCCTTCGTCAGTGTGACATGTAACACAATTTTCGTAGCCTTCATATACATTTCTAAGATATTTTAGGACATGCGAAATGGCAATCGGGAGTGAGCGATATGATTATACAACAAGATTAAAAACACCGAGAATGAAAATTTCAATGCATCAAAGTAAACATGTACAACAGCGTCAGCTCTTATCGTATGACGACACCAGTATGAGTGAAAGGCATTTAAGATATAAATGGCGCATGGTGTGAAACATGCATTGTGACAACCACGCGTACAGATAAAAAGAAACAAACAAGTGAATACATAATAAGTTTACCAGATGAACCGGGGTTTTGCAGCACGGAACAAGAATGGTTTTGAAAAAAAAAGAAAAAGTTCGAATGAGATAATATGAAACACGTTAAGTGGTGGAAGGTAGACTAGTGAGTACGCCTGCGTGTTCATTTATTCCAGACTTTAGGGAACTGAACTTGTAGATCAGAAACGATTGGCGAATTTCCCACTCATTGTGTGAGCGGAAAACGAATTCCAATACCGTTGCTTTAATTTTGTCGAAAGAGTGACCAGGCATTGTTACATGTTTCGACAGAGGCAAATTTGGAAGCGTTTTGACATGACACTTATGGTTATTGAATCTCGTTCTAAAAGGTGTTTCACTTTGGCCAATATATTGCATATTACAGGTATCGCATTCAAGCATGTATATTACATTGGAACTGTCACAATTTAGATTACCTCTGATTATTGCCTGAAAGCCTGTGGATGAACTGATTACAGTTTGCGTGGTTACCATGTGTTCACACACTTAGCACTGTGGCTTCGCACAATGAGCGCAACCATTTTGCTTACGGGCAGCTAGCTTAGAAGATGAAAGGATATCGCGGTGGTTTCCTGATCGTCTGTAAACGACCCTTGGCGGTTCTAGGAATACATTTTTTAGGCGTTCGCTTTGTGTTAGTATGTTATAGTGTCGCTTCAAAATGGCAGTGACGTTAGGGGCTGACGCTGAATGAGTGAGCACGAGATTAGCTTGGTGGTGGTGGTGCTCAAAACATTTATTAACCATTAAATAGTTACAGAGAGGTGAGGTGATTGGGGTACTAGGTGGAGCCCCTATTCCAGAGCGCCATTGGCAAGCAACGCCGCCCGCGTCCGTTGAACCAGGGCCTTTTGGGCCATGAGGTCCTGACAGCTGAGCAGAGCCGCCTCCCAGTCCTCTCTCGTTGGGTTGGGGTTAGGGGTTTAATAGGCACGCCCAGACTATGCTTGGGACGTACTTGAAGCCTTAGGGTTGGCGTTGAGCACATCAACCCGGTTTAGTTTATCTGCGCGTATTATGGCGTCATCAACTATTCCCGGTGGGTATTTGCTTTGAATGAGCGAACGCTTTAGATCCTGACAGTTCGAAAGGAAATCGTCGTGGTTGGAGCATATTCTTTTAAACCTGTGCGCCTGGCTGTACGGTATCCCGGTTTTACAATGTCGGATGTGACTGCTATGGAAATGGAGGAGTTGGTTCCTGTCGGTCGGTTTGCGAAAGAGTTTTGAGGATAGCCGTCCATCGCTGGCTGTGACGGTAACGTCAAGAAAGTTTATGGTTGTTGAGGAATAATTATGAGAGAAAGCAATGCTGGAATGGGCATTGTTGAAGTTGTTAATAAAAATTAATAGACTTGCCTCGCCATGTGACCAAATCATGAAAATGTCATCGATGAAACGCTTGTAAAAGGATGGTTTTAAAGGTGAATTCTGAATGAAATTAGCTTCCAACATGCACATAAATATATTCGCGTAGTTAGGACCTACTCTCGTGCCCATAGACGTTCCGTTGATGTAGTGTGAGTTATCGAATTCGAAGTTGCTTAGTTTTAAGATGAGCTTCATGAGAGTACCAATAGTTTCACCATCAACTGGCTTGTCAAAATTGCATTCCTCGTAGGCCTTTATGAGAGCGAAAATGCCATCGCTGTGTGGAATGTTCGTGTACATGGACTAGACGTCAAGTGTTACCAGAAAACTACCGCCGGGAACAATTACGTCTAAAATGTCTTTCATACTTGGAAGGAAGAAATATTGATGCGCATACACAAAAAACAGACACGGACTCAGGAAACACGGAATAGCGCAAAAGTATGAACCTTCCAAGTATGAACCAACTCGCCCAGCAGCAAGTATTAATGTCTTTCAGGACAGTGATTTGTGCCCTTTTTAAATGAAGAGAAAGTAGGTGGAATCCTGTTTGTGAGACTATTACCACGCGCTATTCTTATTTTCACTTTTGTTGTATTCGGTTTTCGCCCACAAAGACCCTCAGCAAAGCTCAGCTCAAACCGCGCCTTATTGTTCTGGAACCTTCGCGATTATTGTAGATCGTTTTGTTAAGATTGCGAGCAAGACGCGACCACTCGAGATTATTCCAGAGCTTGCGCGATGACCAGTGATAAGGCTAGAATGTTCGACGCGTGATGCATAAAAGCCGGCGCGCTCCAACGATGTTCAGTTTGATCGACGGCCGACGCTCTGTTCGCCGCTATCAGTGCCAGCGTGTATTGCTGTAATCTTACTTTCCGTTTACCGGCCACAAGTTCGGCCTAATAAACAGTTTCATCTTAAACACGTCGCCTGCTGCCTTCGTCGACGTCACACCCACGTGACATCTGGTGGAGGTGCTTCCCGGTCCATGTACCGAACGCCCCCCTTCCAGCCGTGAGCCAAGCCCACAACGCCAAGGGGACACCGACGTCAACACTGAGCAGCGAGCCAGCCGCAGGCAGCAAGGTCTCCCACCAGAATACGGACCCCTACCCGACAAGATCCTGGCCCCAGCGACGAAGACAACAAGCACGATGACGGCCCCAGTGCCTCCCGCGGCAATCGTGATGCAGCCACCCAGAGAGCCGCCGACGTTTCACGGATCTCAAAGTGAAGACCCCGAAACCTGGCTTGAGACATTCGAAAGGGTCTCCACATTCAACAATTGGGATGGCGACGACAAGCTGCGCCACGTGTACTTTTACTTGGACGACGCAGCTAGGACCTGGTTCGAGAATCGGGAGTCCACTCTTCGAACCTAGGGACACCTTTCGCGGCACTTTTTTGGAAACGTTCACGAGTGTCGTCCGAAAGGAAACGGCTGCAACCTTGCTGGAGACACGGGTGCAACTTCCTAACGAAGGTGTCACCATTTTCGCGGAGGAAATGACCCGACTCTTCCGCCACGCTGACCCAACCATGTCCGAAGAAAAGAAGGTTCGCTTCTTGATGCGTGGGGTTAAGCAAGACCTGTTTGCCGGCCTTGTACGCAACCCACCAAAGACAGTCACGGAATTTGTCTCGGAGGCTACGACGATCGAGAAGGCGCTGGAGATGCGTACTAGCCAGTACAACCGCCGCATTCCCTTGACGACCTACGGGGAGGTTCAAGCACTGCATCCCGACGACCTGCGCGACACCATCCGAGCAATCGTTCGGGAGGAGCTGCGCAAATTGTTGCCAACTTCGCAGCCTCAGGAGCAGCCGATCGCCGACGTCGTGCGCCAGGAAATCCGGCAAGTTCTGGGCGCACCTGAACCAGTGCAGCGCGAGCCACAAGCGATGAGCTACGCTGCTGCAGCGCGGCGTAACGCTCCCCCCGTCGCGCCCACGTGAAGACTTCGCACCGCCGCAGTTCCGCCGCCAGACACCGCCCCCCACCACCACCGGCGCCATACCGGCCACCTGCTAGCCAGCGCTACCCTCCGAGGAAGACCGACGTTTGGCGCGCCCCTGACCACCGCCCCCTATGCTACCACTGCGGTGAAGCCGGGCACACGTACCGCCGCTGCCAGTACCGGGAGATGGGACTGCGTGGTTTCGCCGTAAACGCGCCGCGTCCGCAGCCGGGCGAACGACCTCGTGACATCGCCGACTACCTCACAGGAGCGCAGTGGACACCCCGACGACCTTCCCGTTCGCCGTCGCCAGGCCGCTACACCTCACCGCATCGCAGGCAGGTACACCAGTCCGGCTCGGGGCCGATCTCCGAGCCCTTACCCGGAAAACTAAGGGCAGCAACCGATGGAGGTGCGGTTGCTGTACGTCGAACTACCGAAGATCCTCCGCCGACGCCGACGATGACGCCGCGACGAAACCTGCTGACCACGACACGAAGCAGACAGAGCCCTGCCGACGAAACCTCGCGGACCGAGCTAGATCTGACGACGCAGCATGATGGAAGCAGCGCAACAAATCGACGCAGCCGTGACCCGACGCCGCGAGCTAACCGCAACGCAAGACGACGGACTAGCGACCTTGGCGTTCTCATCGACGGTCACAACGTCACCGCTCTCGTCGACACTGGTGCCGACTATTCCGTCGTCAGTGGGCCATTCGCCGCCAAGCTGAAGAAAGTAAAGACCGCTTGGAGTGGACCCGAAATCCGGACAGCTGGAGGCCACCTGATAACGCCAATTGGAGCCTGCACGGCGAGAGTCACCATCAATAACCGGACTTATCCTGCGAGCTTTGTTATCCCACAACACTGCTCAAGGGATGTGATACTTGGAATGGACTTCCTAAGTGACCACGGTGCCGTCATCGACCTAAGGTCTGAGTCGATAACACTAACTTCAGAAAAAGCGCTGCCTACCCAGACGACGCCGGGGAACCATGCATTGAACGTGATAGACGAGCACGTCACCGTTCCGCCTCTCTCCAGCGTCATAATTTCCGTCGGCACCGAAAAACCCACAGACTTCGAAGGCGTCATCGAGGGCGATCAGCACCTGCTTGTAAACCGTCAGATTTGCGTCGCAAGAGGCATTGCCGAGTTGCGTGAAGGGAAAGCAACAGTGATGCTCACGAACTTCAGCAACGAATACAAGCATGTGAGCAAAGGCACGACGGTCGCCTACATCGAAGAAAATGAGGAAGCCAGCGACGCCCTCGCCCTCGCCGAGTTTACCGAACATGCTACGACGAACCAAGCTCACCAACTAACTTTCGACGTCAATCCGAGCCTTCCGACGCATAAACAAGAACAGCTCAAAACCCTGCTCCTGCAATACAAGGACTGCTTTTCGTCATCGTCAAGAGTTCGACAGACCCCAGTCGCACAACACCGCATCATAACAGACGAAAGCGCCAGGCCACTACGTCAGAGCCCGTACAGAGTTTCAACGCGGGAACGCGAGGCCATAAAGAACCAAGTCGACGAAATGCTACGCGATGACATCATCCAGCCTTCAAAGAGTCCGTGGGCGTCACCCGTGGTGTTAGTGAAGAAAAAGGACGGAACCCTACGCTTCTGCGTCGATTATCGCCGCCTGAACAAAATAACGAAGAAGGACGTGTACCCTCTACCCCGGATCGACGATACCCTGGATCGACTCCACAACGCCAGGTACTTTTCGTCGATGGACCTCAAGACCGGCTATTGGCAAATTGAAGTCGACGAGAGAGACCGAGAGAAGACCGCGTTTATAACACCAGACGGTCTCTTCGAGTTCAAAGTCATGCCCTTCGGTCTTTGCTCGGCGCCTGCGACTTTCCAACGGGTTATGGAATACAGTGCTGGCAGGATTGAAGTGGCAGACTTGCCTGGTGTACCTGGACGACGTCATTGTGTTTGCTTCAAACTTCGACGAACACCTCCGCCGACTTGACGCAGTACTTCAAGCAATAAAGGCCTCCGGACTCACCCTGAAGCCAGAAAAGTGCCGCTTCGCATACGAGGAACTCCTGTTCTTGGGTCACGTCATCAGCAAGTCTGGAGTTCGCCCCGACCCACGGAAAACAGCTGCCATCGCTGCCTTCCCGCCGCCTACCGACAAGAAGGCCGTACGCCGATTTCTCGGCTTGTGCGCCTATTATAGACGCTTCGTCAAGGAATTTTCACGCATCGCCGAGCCACTAACTCAGCTCACGAAAAACGACGTGGAATTCAAGTGGGAAGCGGCGCAAGTCGAAGCATTTCAAGAATTGAAACGACGCCTGCAGACGCCTCCAATACTTGCGCATTTCGACGAACACGCCGACACGGAAATCCACACCGACGCAAGCAGCGTAGGACTCGGCGCCGTACTTGTCCAGAGAACTGCCGGCGTGGAAAGGGTTATCAGTTATGCTAGCCGGTCGCTATCCAAGGCAGAAGCCAACTATTCCACAACAGAAAAGGAGTGCCTTGCCATCATCTGGGCAACGTCAAAGTTTCGCCCCTACCTCTACGGCAGGCCCTTCAAAGTTGTGAGCGACCACCACGCCTTGTGTTGGCTAGCTAACCTGAAGGACCCTTCAGGTCGTCTCGCAAGACGGAGTCTGATACTTCAAGAATTCGACGTCACCGTCGTTTACAAGTCCGGACGAAAACACTCTGACGCCGACTGCTTGTCTCGCGCTCCCGTCGACCCGCCGCCGCAGGATGACCAGGAGGATGACTTCTTCTTGGGAACCATAACTACCGACGACTTCGCCGAACGACAGCGAGCCGATCCGGAACTCAGGGGCCTTGTGGAGTATCTCGAAGGCAAGACCGCCATTGTTCCAACGGCATTCAAGCGAGGACTCGCGTCGTTTTTCTTGCGAAACGGCGTTCTCATAAAGAAGAATTTCTCGCCACTTCGAGCCGACTACCTTCTCGTGGTGCCTGCAGCAATGCGACCAGAAGTCCTCCAGGCACTACACGACGACCCGACGGCTGGACACCTCGGACTTTCCCGCACGCTCGCAAGAGTACAGGAAAAGTACTTCTGGCCGCGCCTTGCCACCGACGTCGCCCGCTACGTAAGGACGTGCCGAGACTGTCAGCGACGGAAGACACCGCCCACAATACCAGCAGGCTTCCTTCAGCCGATCAAGCCTCCTCGGCGACCGTTCCAGCAGATCGGGATGGACCTCCTGGGGCCGTTCCCAACGTCGACTTGCGGAAATAAATGGATCGTCGTGGCCACCGACTACCTCACCCGCTACGCCGAAACAAAAGCCCTGCCCAAAGGCAGTGCCGCCGAGGTAGCCAAGTTCTTCGTTGAGAACATCGTCCTTCGACACGGCGCCCCAGAGGTTCTCATCACCGACAGAGGTACGGCGTTTACGGCTGACCTAACCCAGGCGATCTTGGGATACAGCCAGACAAGCCACCGCCGGACCACCGCGTACCACCCACAGACCAACGGCCTGACCGAGCGTCTAAATAAGACCATCGCCGATATGCTGGCCATGTACGTCGACGTCGAACACAAGACGTGGGACGCCATCCTTCCGTACGTGACCTTCGCATACAACACGGCCGTGCAGGAGACGACACAGATGGCGCCATACAAGTTGGTCTACGGTAGGAACCCGGCAACGACGCTCGACGCCATGCTGCCCAACGTCGCCGACGAAGAAAACCTCGACGTCACCGTCTACCTTCAGCGCGCTGAAGAAGCCCGACAACTCGCCCGCCTGCGCATCAAGAATCAGCAGACGACCGACAGCCGCCGTTACAATCTTCGACGACGCTTCGTGGAATACCAGGCCGGCGACCGCGTTTGGGTGTGGACACCGATACGCCGACGTGGACTTAGTGAAAAACTCCTTCGGCGATACTTCGGGCCGTACAAGGTGCTTCGACGTCTCGGTGCTCTGGACTACGAGGTCGTCCCGGACGGCATAACGAACTCTCAACGGCGCCGTGCGCGACCTGAAGTCGTCCATGTCGTGCGCCTCAAGCCGTATTACGCGCGTTAGCAAACCTGAGGACTGCACTTATTGCCTAATTATTGTACTTTCTTTCTTTATTGTTGTGATTTATTATTGCATGCATTTTCCCCCGTGTTCTGTTTTAAGCATCGGGACGATGCCTTTTCAGAGGGGGGGCATTCCCACGCGCTATTCTTATTTTCACTTTTGTTGTATTCGGTTTTCGCCCACAAAGACCCTCAGCAAAGCTCAGCTCAAACCGCGCCTTATTGTTCTGGAACCTTCGCGATTATTGTAGATCGTTTTGTTAAGATTGCGCGCAAGACGCGACCACTCGAGATTATTCCAGAGCTTGCGCGATGACCAGTGATAAGGCTAGAATGTTCGACGCGTGATGCATAAAAGCCGGCGCGCTCCAACGATGTTCAGTTTGATCGACGGCCGACGCTCTGTTCGCCGCTATCAGTGCCAGCGTGTATTGCTGTAATCTTACTTTCCGTTTACCGGCCTCAAGTTCGGCCTAATAAACAGTTTCATCTTAAACACGTCGCCTGCTGCCTTCGTCGACGTCACACCCACGTGACACTATCGACATACCTGGATAGGTTTTAAGTTACATTTCCTATCCCTGATATGATAGGGCGTCAGGGGTTATTCAGTTTATGTATCTCGGGCAGGAGATAAAATCTGCCTGCGACTGGACTGAGTGGAACGAGTGACCGGGCTGTTGCTTTATCTATCTTTTCGTTTTTAGCAGCAGCGTGAGTGTATCCTGCAGTTCGACTTTGTAGTGGTTTGTGGGATCGGAAGGGAGGGTCCGTAGATGTACGAGAGCTGCCTCTCAGCTTCAGCTATATAGTCACATAAATGAAGAATGACAATAGCGCCACCTTTGTCTGCCGGCTTAATTATGATTTCAGGATTATTTGCTAGCTCTGCGAGTGCCCTCTTTTCTTGATAGGTTATGTCGATAGGGAGCGCGGGCTTTGTAAGAATCTAAGACATCTCGCTGTACAGCCTTAATATATTGGTCTAAGCATTTATCACGTTGTGGCGGTGGGGTCCAGTGCTTCTGCTGAGGGAGTACAGGCCCGCTTTGACGGTCACCGGAGTGATCGTAGAAATATTCTTTAAGGCGTATGTTTCGGGTGAAGATGTGAAGGTCCTTAATCAGTTGAAATTAACTGAACCCTCCGTTTGCAAGACAGAAACTAAGGCCCTTCGATAAACAAGCTCTCTGTGCCTCTGAAAGGATTACAGAAGAAAGATTTATAACATTGTCTTTCAGCTCTGGTTGTTCGTTATCGGCTGGTTTAGCTCGGTTATCACGGCTTGATGAAGGGACCAAGTTGTCACGCATGCACTTCTTGTGCTTAATTGCATTTAGTTTTGAAACCTTATTTTGCTGGTAAGCTACCAAGTGCTCAGACTCAAGCGGTGTTATCTGCGAAAGAAGAAGCGTTTCTTTTTGAGACAGTTGTTTAGCGCGTGATTTGTTATGGTCTATAACAATACGCGTCAGATCTAGCGAAGCACTTTGTAAAACTTGTTGCCATCTCGCCTTGTGGGGAGAGGGCATTTCGAAAGTAGCTGCGTTTAGTCGCAGTTGTAAACCTTTGGGCACTTGGGACGAATTTACATATGTGGTCCCTCAACCCCGAGTACCAAGAGCATGGAGCCTGCGCAGGGCAAATGTTTGACGTAATAAAACGCAGATTAAACCATAAAAGGTAAACGCGCGAGATTAAGGCAAAAATGAGTGTCGAAGCGAATATCATGGGAACATGCACGCACACAGTAAGATACTAGAGAAACAGTAAAGAAAAATCAACTACTCACTCAGGTCCCTATAGAGACAAGGGAACAGACCTTTAGTGGGTATAACGTTGCGCAGAAATGACACGGACACAACAAGAGACGTTGTAACACACTAGGCGCAATTGCTCGCGGCAGGTTTGCGCCCTTTGTGTTACAACGTCTCTTCTTGTGTCCGTGTCTTTTATGTGCAACGTTATACCCACTAATGGCAAACCAACAGGCCCAAATAGCAACCTTGGTGAAGGCAACAGACATTTCAATGCGATATGTGAAAGCAAAACACTGCAAGCACACGTATTCAAAAAAAGAAAAAGAGTATCATTGTGATCAACATTGTTGAACAAAAAGGAAGGTGACGCGTCCGACGCTTTTGTTAATGCCGCAACGAACACTACTGAACTTGTTAATAAGGTAAGATTCGCAAACTTCTCGGTCATGATGAGTTTTAAACCCAGATTGCAGTAACGTGGTCTTGATTTTTTCAAGCGAGTGACCTAGCAGGTGGACATGCTTTGACAGTGGAATATGAGGGAGGTTAGAAGCATGGGCTCTGTGGTTGTTAAAACGTAACCGGAATGATATTTCGGTTTGACCGATGTATTGCTTGCGGCTGGTGGAACCCTCAAGCATGTAGATAACATTAGCGCTGTCGCAAGTGAAGTCTCCGTTGATTCTTAAGGAAAAATATGAGGCGCTGCTAGATGCATTATGAGAACTATTCATGTGTGGGCAAACCGTGCAACGGGGTTTATTGCAAGGGTGATAGCCTCTGTAGTTGGTCCGATTGTTTATTTTCGATAATGTTAAGGTATCATGCAGATTGCATGATCTGTGATAAACTACCCTCGATGGCTCCGTAAAGATGTCTTTTAGGCGATCATTTTGAACCAAGATATTGTGGTGTTTTTTAACACGAAAGTGTTTTATGCCGGGGTCCACCAAGATTTGAGTGACGTATTTCCGTCACGGAAATGACGTCGAAAAAATACGCATGATCAGAAGACAAAGAAAAAAAGTCCCGTCAACGGGAGTCGAACCTACGACCTCTTGGTCCGCGACGAGAGATGCCGGGCACGCTATCCACTGCGCCACGGTCACATACTCTGTGGGCTTTGAAAAAAAGCCTTTTATATCTACCACTATCCTGTCACAGTGCTTTTGGTAAAGTAAAGTAATGCATTATGACAGTGAAATGCACGATTAATTCTTTCAAAGCGTCGTTTCTACGCGTTCGTCCCATTCGGCGCGTTTCGAATAGGAAAAGTACAATTTTGTCGACGCATTAACACACTGCCAGGTGGCGACCTTACCCCCCAGCGTCTTCCTCGCTCATAGCATCCGTCCATACCAAAAATAGCTCTACGACGCGCGAGTGCTTGGCGTGGCTGTACCTCCGCGTTCCTATCTGGCCCCGCGAGAAATTGCAGCCGGCCAACGGGGAAGACACGACGCGCGTTGCGTTTCCCTCTGGTCTGGCAGCGTTGTTCAATATAACTCTAACATGCCGCGAGTAGGCGACCTTAGCCGTTGCCTTAGCCCAAGTTTGGCGTCCAATCAGTGGCGCTGTTGTGGCTGTCACACCGCTTTATCTAATTCCGCTCTAACCGTACAGCTACCCCAAGCATCTATGACCACAAGGGCCTGTTTAGTCATTGATCATGGACATTAGTCGTCCGGATACAGATGTACCACCAAGCGTCAACGTGGATGCATCCACGTTAAACGGTGCCCTAACTGTCAAACATTAATAGACGTTGTGCAAGCTATCTTATATCAATGTACAGTAAACAGTCAACTACTTCTGTAAGGAAACGTTTCACTTTCGTGTTATACCGATTCCTATGACGGAGGGATCAACCATGTCTTTTTAGAATACTGGCCACATTAGGAATCGAAGCTGAGTGCGTAAGGATGATGTTAACACTGTTACGTAAAGAGTTTGCTGATGGTTTGGTGCTTGTGAGCAAGTCTGCGATCGATGCTGTCGGCCTTCTTGAGGGTGACGTCAGTTATTCCCGTGGAATATCCTTGCCTGGTCAGCGCACCTCGTAGGTCTGCGCTGTTGCGAGCGAATTCATTGTTGTCGCAGCAGATGCGTTTGAATCGAATGGCCTGACTATGTGGAATACTGGTTTTGCAGTGTTTTGTAGGACTACTATGGAAATGAAGATACTGATGTCTATCGGTTGGTTTCTTATATAGCTTGGTCGTCAATTTCTGTTTGCACAGTGTCACTGTGACGTCAAGAAAGCTAACACTAGGGGCCGAATATGAGTGCGAGAACGATATGTTGGGTTGGGCGTTATTAATGTCGCCGATAAAAGAAAGAACCTGGGATTCGCCATGGTGCCATATTAGAAAAATATCATCGATGCAACATCTCGGCTTGCAAGAAGGTCTCTTTCTAGGAGGCCCATAAAAATATTTTCGTAATTGGAGCCTATTCTTGCGCCCATAGAAGTGCCGCTAACTTGAACGAAGTGTTGGCCGTTAAACTCGAAGTTTATTTAAAGAATTAACTTTAGAAGCGTAGCTAGTGTAGATGAGTCAATTGTTTCATCGAGATCAGACTCGTTGTACGCTTGTACAACAGTACGGATACCATCAGAATGGGGAATATTAGTGTACAAAGCGCAGACATCGAGTATCACCAGAAATTACCCATCAGTAACGTCTAAATCAATGATATCATTTAAAAAATGGTTTGCGTCTTTAATGCACCAGCCATGTGCGACATGAATGGAACAAATGAGGCTATCGACGTAGCGTGAGAGGTTCTCAGTTACTGTGCCTATACCAGACACAATCGGTCTACCGGGATTGTTTTCTTTGTCAATTTTGGATAGGCCGTAGAACCAATCTACATGCCACGGTGCTTAGTGGAATGAGCTTACGCTACGCAGATTGAGCGATTTCGTTTTCCTTTACAAGATCTGCAACAACATCGCTGACAATACCTTCGAATTATGCTGCCGGGTTGTCATTTAGACGCGTGTAGTATGTGGTGTCATCAAGTTGCCACTGCACTTCATCCATATAGCTGTCGGCATCCATCACCCCTACTGCACCACCTCTATCTGCTGGCTTGATTGCTACGTCTTTGCGGCTGGCCAATGTTTTAATAGCCTCAGCCTCTTTAAAGCTGAGGTTATGGCGGAATGGCGAATGGGTTTTCTACACCTGAAGCATATCATCCTGTACAGCTCGTATGTATAAGTCGAGAGGTTCGTCCCGTTGAGTAGGCGGTGTCCAGTGCTTACCAGAAGGTAACGTGGAACTGATTTGTTCAGTTGATTGGTAGTTGAAGAAGTCCTCCCACAATCGCATGTGTCTTTCAAAGTTATGAAGATCGGCAATGAGCGTGAATTCATTGTAACCGCCAGTTGTGGGACAAAAGTTAATCCTAGCGACAAAACCCTGGATTCATCAAAGGTTAATTGACAGCTTGATAAGTTCACTAGATTCGTAGGTTGTGTGGAATGCGTTTCCTTTTCAGGATCAGCAATACTCCCATATAATTGGGAATTCAAAGCGACAGGTATGTTCTCCCGAGCCATTTACCTCCGCTTGACGCAGTTAATTTCGTTCAGCTTTTTCTGCCTGTACAAATGAAGCTCGTGGTTTTCTTCGCTGCTAAGGACATGAGTGGCACGCAGCTGTTTTTCCTTGTTAGCAAGCACCTTCGCGGACGATTCGTAATGCTTTGAAAGAATATTAGTCATTTCTACAAAAGCTCGGGCTAGCGTGTCGTTCCACTTAGCCAAATCTACACTCAACATTTGATATACCGAATGTTTCAAGACCAGACGTAAGCCTCTAGGCGCAGTGGAATTGGCGACATACATTTTCATAGTGGACGCGTGCAATTCACCGCGAGTAGGCTTTTCAATAGCTTTACGGATATTCATGAAATGATGAGATACATAAGGATAAGCACTCTTACCGAACCTAGAGGTTCCTAGTCGCGAAGTTCGCGAATCTTACCTGATTAAGTTCAACAGTATTCACTCCGGCATCAAAGAAAACACCGGACACTTGTGAGAGGTGCGTGTGCGCCCAGGCCCTCAACCGACAAGGGATGGGGCGTAGACGAAGACAGGACGTTTATACAACATGAACATAAAGCTCATTTACGTAGCTACAACTACGTAAATGAGCTCATAACCACTGCCGGTCTAATCGTCTCTACAGTTCTAGAACATGCAGTGCACGGTTCTCGCGGCTCTGACACAGCGCATCTAGTTCGCGCACCACTCGATGGGAACCAATCCCACGATGCTGTTGTCGAGATAGTCCGACGTGTCGCTGTGTCTCATGGAGTTGCGACGCTACGGGGTTGCTGTACCACCACGGCAGTCGCTGGGACGGCCGCGTCGTTGTGCGGTGGATCGCCCAACCCGCACTCGGCCACGCCCGTGAACACCGGTTGGCCGGCCCAGTACGCCTCAGCTTTCCTGCCTCGGCGGCCCACGTAGTCGCCGACTCGCCCGCAGGTCTCCACCGTGACCGCAAGCGCCGTCGTTGCCTGGCGTAGCTCGTCGTCCGAGTTCGTCCGCAGTCCACCCATGACACGTTGGGCGCCGCGACGGGCCGGTAGCCGCCACGAACCCTCGTTCTGCCACTGCTGCCCGACTTGCTGCTCGAGCGTTCCAATCTTTTTACAGCGAAAGCTGTATATGGCTAGGAGAAACGAAAAACCGCTCGGCATCTGTGTCACGAGCAGTCTCCATTGGCTGTGCTATCAGTTACGTCATTCTGAGCGTCAATGGCATGCGAGCTTGGGCACGACGCTTGCAGGGTCAAAAGCTTGCAGCAACGGCGCGCCGAAGAAGCGGCGTTGCAGGTAGAACAGCGTCGACGTGATGAATGTGGGAGCGCGTTCGCCGGGGCGAACGCCCGCTTTGCGCGTGAGTTTCTCCAGCGGCACTTTGGCTTCGGCTGCGACGTCTGTGACCGCCTGTGGTTCGACCACAACCTGGCAACGATAATTGTGGAAGGCTTCATTGCAGCGTCGGGTTGAACCCACTGCTAAACACCGGGGCCGCACATTTCAGCTTCGCTGGTTAACCATTTGTACGGAGTGCTTAAGCGGTGGTTTTTTTTCCTTCGTGCCCGCCACGAGCTGCGCCGCCGCGCTCCACGCACGCACTTTCGTCTTCTTCTGTCTTCCACATTCAGTTTTCACTAAAAAATGTCCCCTACTCATCCAAACACGTCACCTTTCTTTCTGTGTAACAATATTGATCACAATAATGTTTTTCTTTTTTTGAATATGCGTGCTTGCAGCGTTTTTATTTCACATATCGCATTGAAACGTCTGTTCCCTTGTCTGTACAGGGACCTCAGTGAGTAGTTGATTTTTCTTTACTTTTCCTCTAGTACATTACTGCGTGCCTACATGTGCCCATGATATTCGCTTCGACACTCATTTTTAATCTCGCGCGTTTACCTTTGATGGTTTCAACTGTGTTTTATTACTTTAAACATTTGCCCAGCGCAGGCTACATGCTAACACTTTCAGTTCTCAACAGTGATCTTGTCACTCGATGCTCATATCCAAGTTTATGTTGTCATCATTGTTTTGGGACTGCTGACGGATTTTCACCGTTCTGACTGATATTGCGATTTCTCCGGCCCTTAAAAGCGGCATATGCGTTGTATACCCTTCATTCTCTGATGAAGGCCGTGCCACGGCCGAAACGGTAGACATAAAAGCATTGCTCTCTCGTACGTGTACCCGTTTTCAGATGTCAAGCAACTTAGAGCGGAGTTCAATACGGTGGTGTGCGGCCTGACCACCCTTACTGCGCATGCGCCAACTCTCCCCCCTCTCCTCGCGTGAGTGCGAAGAGGTGGGAGGAGGTGGCGTGAGCACTGCGCGCTAAATTTGACACCCACATATTACTACAAAAGAGTGGTGTCTTTTGTTTCCATATACCATTGATGGCAGGTGCCTAATAAATAATACTCAATTTAAATATCTAGGATTAACGATAAAACAAAATTTATCCTGGAGCGTACACATAAACAATGATTGTTCAACGGGGCATACGGGAGGCTATGATTCCTGAGAAAAAAACTAGAGGGTGCAACAACCGATGTGAGACTTACCGCCTAGAAAACTTTTGTAAGGCCAGTTCTTGAGTACGCGTCGGTGGTATGCAGCCCTGATCAAAATTATCTGAAGAAAACATGAGAAAAAATTCAGAGATACGCGGTTCGATTTATATGCTCCCGGTATCGAAGGACTGATCCAGTTACATAAATGGTCCGTTCCTCTGTGCCTGCAACCGCTAGAAACGCGCAGGTAGAAGAATTATATGAAACAATTATTTAAGATCCTACAAGCTCAACTAAATATTAGCAAAGAAGCATATATACTGCCGCCAAGTAAATGGAGCTACAGAACTAACCACAATGGGGCAATCCAAGCGTACAGTGCTCACACCGATACGTTCAGGTACTCCTGCTTTCCTCGCGTACTTGAAGTATGGAATGAATTGCCGACATGTGCAGCGGAGCGGAATGATGTGTCTAAATTGGAACAGGCCATGGATGACTATTTGCACGAGTGTACCGCTTGATCTTGATGTATTCGTTCATTTGTGAGTGTTGTTCTTCTTTTCTTTTCTTTTTTTACGTTACCATCTCTGCAAGGACGTTCGCAAGAGAGTTGACAGTATTGTGAAATAATAATAATAATAAAAAGTCAGTTTCGCCGCGAGGGCGAAGCAATGAATGCGATAGCAACAAATTAGCATTTCACGCGAAGACGGCAAGCAGATCGAGAATTGGAGAGCACTGCTCAAACACAAGGGGCGCACGAAACATACGCTCAGGTATACACAGGACGAGCGCGGACTAACAAGTGTCACAGTTGTTAATTCACTGTGTTTGAAGAGCGCGGTTCTTTCGCGAACGGGGGCCTCTCCAGCGAGCGAAGTGCCCTTTTGCACTCTGTAACCTAAACGCAGTCTTTCCGGCGAAAACACACGACGTCCATCCCCCCCAGCCCAAGATGAGCGTGCGCCCGGGCAAAGGCACCTACGTCCTGCAGCCCAAAGTGCAAGTTGGGGCGTTGGGGAGCCAACGCGTCGCAACGAGTGGGGCGCCGAGCGCGCACTTTGCGTCATATCGCTGGTTTGGTGGTACGGCAGAGAACACGCTTATGTTCCCCCCGAGATCGGCGTACCGCCAGCGGCGAATGGTGTATATAAATAGCTCGCCGTTAGTATGCTGAAGGACGTGCGCGTCTGTGGCCCAGCGGTTAGCGCCGCGCGCTGCGGAGCAAGATGTCGGCCGTTCGATTCCGCGCGTCACGAAATATTTTTCTGAATCATTTTTCTTCGAGGCTTTTATATATATATACACACACACACATGTATATATATATATATATATATATATATATATATATATATATATATGGGGCATGACGGCGACGGCAAAAAACAGCCGAGAGTGCCCATATAATTGCTATCGCAATAATAACAATACTTAGACCTAATAGACAACAAAACCAAGTAAACTATGGGGTGATGTTTGTAGTAATTATGACGTAAATGCGCAGAAAGTAAACTGGACAAAAAGAAATGACACCCTCTCCCGCTAAAGGGACCATGTGTAGATGCGCAGCGGCGGGCGGTAACGCTTACACTGGCGCCGGCATTGACGCTGGCGCTCATCGTGGCGTTGCGCAGGAGAGAAACCTGGGGAGGCGCAAAGCACGCAATGATGGACCGGTGTTTGCTACTGGAACATGCCAATCGCTGCTAATGGGCAACGAGAGACAGACGACTTCGATTGGACACGTAGACCCGCAGTCCGCTTTTAGTTAACGCGCACGCTGCGAATTTTCATTGTTCAACAACGGACAGGAGAAGTCTCCCACCGGCACTACCTTGCAGGTCAAGATCCAGTGCCCCTATATACGGGGTGGCCAGGCCAGTGAACAGTTGTGCAGAGCGAGCAGTCGGTTTTTTTTTCTGTCAAGAAGCTCGCTAGCAGACGCTGCCTGCGTCAGCGTTGCGAGGCGGGAGAGGGGTGAGCGTAGAAAAAGAGAGAGACGGGGAGGGGACGCGCATGCACAGTGGCGGTGTGGACGCCGCGGGCAGGGATGCCTAGAGGAGAGAGAGGGGGGCAGCGTAGGAGAGGAGGTGTGTGGAGAGGGTCTGCGCATGCGCAGTAAGGGTGGTTACGCCGCAAACCGGATTGAACCCCGCCATAGGCTGCTTCGCATCCAATAACTTGCCGCTCGCAGAGACCAAATGTGCGACCTCGAATAACGCTTCCGATGCTCTACCAACTGAGCTACAGCGGCGGTCATCCGCCCGTCCACTTCATGGGGTATATATGTGCATTCAAACGTTACAGTGTTAGTCAGCGCCACTAGCTATCGAAGGCTTACTATTGAAGGCTTACTGAACTATTGAAGGCTTACTTATCGCCTTTGCTGACACTACCGTTATTGCTAAAACCTCGAGTAAAGAAAAAAGGTTGATTATGGAACCTGCGGGAATCGAAAGAAAAAAGGCGATAAGTAAGCCTTCAATAGTGTTATCCGCCAAAGAGTTCTCATTTTTGCAGGAAGCGAGCCATCATACACGCATTTCTTAACGCTGAGTGACATAAATCATTACGGGCTATTATCATCACAGGATGTTTCCGACAGCATGTACTCGCCCATGTGGAATCCTGTATCTATATATACATGTGTGTTCTATCGAAAAAAATTTCAGTTGTTAGTCAGCGTGTTCAGAATTCCGAAGGCCTTGGCGCGCCTTCCCGCCAAAACAGGCGCCGTCAAAGAAGTCTCTCCAGTTGCACCATCGCCTCCTGATTACACGGGTCGTGAGGAGGACAGACCAGCACAATGACGAAAAGAACGAAGTGGTTGCGCCCGCACCCTTTTCTACGGCAGCCTTCGGAAAGAACCGTCTCCGATCTTTCCTCCTTCCTTTCTCCCTCTCACTTTACTTTCCTATTTTCTAGTCGTTTTAACCTTTTAAATAAACCAGTCTCAAAACGAACATTAACGTGTCAAGTCGCTTCCTTCTCGAGGTTCCTGCGCGCGCGGCCCAAGCCGCCCTGCTTAGTTTACGCGCAGCGAGGATTACAGTCGTTTGCCAGCTGGCGATAGCAATTAGAGTCAGTAAAGAAATTTATGGCTTAAATAATCATCTAAATTTTCTGGCGCCGAAACCCGGGATTACTTAGCCAGCTGACATCGAAAGCGCGATGGAACGACTGCAGAAAAAGCAAGCCACCCTTCGACAAGTCATCGACGCCATCATCGCAGAGAGCAGCGTCTTGCTGCAAGCGCCAGCCACAGCAATCGGTGAGCTCGAAGAACATTTTGAAAATCTTAAAGAGCAAGCAAATGAGCTAAAGACAGTCAACGGCGCCATCGGGAAGAAGATTGAGCTGCAGGAACGCGATGCCGCGCTCGCCGAATGCATTGACTACAACACGAAAATCACCACAATGAAGACCAAAATCAAGCGAGCTCTAAAAAACGAATCCTTGAGTGAAACAAGGTCAAGCACCTCATCAGGAAACAACAATTCGAAACAAGTACTACATTCTGGTTCTGTTCAGAGCACAGTAGCGCCTGCGACTCTCTAGTTGCCTTCAGTGACAACCAGACTTCCGAAGGTGTAGATCGTGAAGTTCAATGGAGATCTACTCTCATGGACCAGATTCTGGAACCAGTTCGAGTCTACGATTCACAAGAATCCAGCGCTCCATACCATCGACAAGTTCCAGTATCTGACCAGCTATCTAACCGGAAAGGCCGTGGCTGCTATCGACGGACTGCCACTCACTGATCGAAACCACGAAATCGCCGTTGATCTAACGAACATTGATCTAACGATTTGGCAAGGACGAGGTCATAATTGAGGAGCACATGTCGCGATTGCTTGCGGTCCGCCCGGTGCACAATCATCATGACATCGAGGGACTACGGACTCTTTACGATGAACTCCAGTCGGGTGTCCGCAGTCTCGAGGCATTGGGTGTGGCTTCGAGCACATATGGCGTGCTTTTATTGACTGTTCTTCGGAAAAGCATCCCGAATGAGCTTTGCCTCTAGTACTACAGAACAAAAACAACACATGAAGCCGTTCTTGAAGACGACCTTCAGGGGTTCCTAAATTTCCTGAAGGTGGAGCTAGAGAGCCGGGAGAGAGCCCAGCGCTGTGTACGGCTGGTGTCTGATACCGCTATGAAACAGAAAGCTCCAATCACTAGAGATCGTCATCAAACACCGTCGGCGTCTGCTCTAACAGTGACTGGAGGCGAGGAGCATCGCACCTTTGTGATAAAGGGCACACCGCGGCAAGTTGTCTCACCCCCGTTCGCATAAACAAGAAAAGGGCGGTGATGTCAAAGGAGCGGCGCTGTTACAAGTGCGCGAAAAGAAATCACCGTGCTGCCGAGTGCCGAACATCGAGGTGGCTCAAATGTGCGAAGTGCTCAGGACGGCACGCATCGGGCGTCTGCGAACTCAACCAAAGAGCATCACCGCCTCCCTCAAGTGAAGGTGCTGCAACAGCCGGTGTCACATTCCAGTCATCACTACAGGTGGAACAAACCCGAGGAAAGGCAAGGATACTTCTCCAGACGGCACGAGCGTTTGCGGAAAGACAAAATAAGAGTGCTTTGGTGCGAATGCTGCTCGACGATGGTAGCCAAAGAACATTCATACGAGAGGGGGTTTCCCGGTGTCTAAAGCTCCACGTCATAGGAGAGGAGAGGCTAACCATCTATGTCTTCGGAAGCCGGAGGCCGTTAGAGGAAAGAAGCTGTCGTCGGGTGGAATGTTGGCTGAGAAACTGGCGCCACACCAGAGTCCGCATCGAAGCACTGGAGATGCCAGAGCTCACCGGAGACCTGCTGCCACCACCGGATGACTGCATTGCTAACATCGCGCAGGAACAGGGCCTCGAACTGGCTGACGTAGTACCTGATGGCTACTATCCTGGATTTGGAGTTGAGCTGCTCGTTGGGGCTGATCACTACTGGGACATCACTACAGGAAGTGTCAAGCGCGTCAATGAGAGGCTGTTGGCTGTGTTTGGATGGGCACTGCAGGGCACAGACACAACAGCGGCTGCCGCAACTTACGTAACGAGCGTCGGCGTGATGCGATTCAGCGTTAACACAGAGCCAGACGACGTTTCTCGTCAACCTAAGTCATTCTGGGAGCTGGAGCACCTTGGGATCGTCGATGATGCACGACTGACCACCGAAAACGACGACGCTCTTAGGACATTCGAGGACACCATCGTCCACAAGCACGGTCGATACGAAGTGAGACTTCCATGAAAAGAAGAACGATCCACTACAGCCTCAGAGTCAGACCTCGGTACGAGCCAGCTGTGCATGGAAGAAGAGCCAGCGACCCAAGTTTTGAGCACTGTCGCAGTGACACGCCCGGAGCCGCTGATGGATTTGGAAAACTACAGCTCTTTGACGAGAGTGCTCCGCGTAACAGCGTGGGTCAGGCGTTTCATTCACAACAGTCGATGCCAGTCGAGGTTGAGAGCTGACGGCTGAGGAAGTAGCCGACGCGGAAAAGCTTCGACAGGAAACCTGCCAATCAGAAACATTTGGAAACGAAGTTTGCGCACTCCGCGACTCCAGGCCTCTCAATCGGACAGCACCTGCAATGGCATTAAATCCGTTCTTGGACAGGGATGGTGTAATGAGAGTTGGTGGGCGGCTGCAGTACAGTACAGAAGAAGAAAAAGCGAAGCACCCTCTGATATTGGCACCGTATCACCCTTTCATGCGCCTGCTTATTTACTGGGAGCATAGACGCCTACTGCATGCTGGAGTGCCGGACACGTTATCCACTCTTCGAGAACGCTATTGCATTGTTCGAGGAAGACAAACAATCAAATCGGTCATTAGACGTTGTCTTCCATGTCAGAAGCAAAGCTCCCCGCAGGGGCGTCTGCCCGAGCAGGCGTTTGGTGTGTGGCGACACCACGGACCCGAGCTAACGGGGGGGGTTTCGACCTCCTCCCACGCCTCGCCGTGCGTGGCTGAGCCGTGTCCGGGGAAAAGGGGATCCTGGGTGTTGACCCGACGCCGGGTGATTGGACCTTTAAGGCTCCCCGGCGGAGGCAACACACCCCTTTGGCCCCGGCTTCACGTAGACGGCACCCCTGGGCTGACCCACCCAGGGGAAATCGGCAGTCGCCTTTTCCTGTCTCTCTCTACCCTTATCTTCGTCTTTCTCTCTATTTTAATCTTTCCTGTCCTCTCCTCTCTTCTATTCACTTCCAGTTTTCCAGGCGGCGAGGGTTAACCATGTGTAGTTATCCAACCTCGGATAGTTACATTAGGTTATAGCGACGATGCATGGCTGGCGTCTCCAAGTGCTTGTTATTCAACCTTGTAGCGTCCCCTGGTTGGGCTCGGTGGTGGGTGGCCACCATCGCCGCCGAACTTTATATGCTCCATATGGCAAACTCTTTCCCCCCCGCTTCCTGATCGCTCCGTCAAGAGGTGGCGCACCGATAACCCATTTACACTAACTCTACCTAAGCAGACGTTCCCCAAGTATCATGTTATCCACAGGCAGAACGACAGCAAGACAGTCCGAGCAATTTCACCCTTCCTTGTTTCGAAAACTCTCACAGAAGCAATTGGTCCAGGATATAAAGTCACAAAGATGGGAAGTGGCGACCTCCTTCTGGAAGTTCGCGACAAAGCTCAATACGACAAGCTATCCACACTTGTAGCATTTGGAGACATCCCTGTTTCAGTGGGCCCACACAGGTCTATGAACACAGTGCGCGGTGTAATTTCTGATGATGACCTTATCGACTTGAGCGAAAGCGAACTCCTAGAAGGATGGCAAGACCACAACGTTGTCAAAGTACAGAGCATAATGATCCGGCGCGACGAAAAACAGATCCCAACAAGACACATAATCATTACGTTCGGAACCAGCAACCTGCCTGCATAGGTCAGCACTTTAAGGGAGTACTCACTCAAACTCACTCACCACAATTTTGTCAGCCTTCGCACTCACTCACGTTCACACTCACGTCCACTCACGCTCATGAGTACTCACTCTCGTTCACACTCACCTCCACTCACACTCATCAGTACTCACTCACGTTCACATTCACGACTACTCCCACTCGTAGGCACTCACTTACGTTCATACTCACGCCTACACACACTCTTAGGCGCTCACTCACGTTCACACTCACGTCCGCTCACACTCATGAGTACTCACTCATATTCAACTCACCACGTTCAAATGACTGTGAGTGAGTGTGAGTTGAGTGCACTCATGAGTGAGTGTGCCGAGCTATTTTCGCCGTGTTTCTCTGTGCGGCATACCTACTCACGCTCATGAGTTCACACACGTTCATACTCACGACTATTCACGTTTATACTATTCACACTCATGAGTACTCACGTTCATACTCACGCGTACTCACCCTGAGTTCTCACTCACGTCACATTCACGTCCACTCACTCTCATGAGTACTCACGTACGCACTCACGTCCACTCGCACTCATGAGTGCACGCTCACTCAAGTTCACACTCACGCCCATTCACACTCATCAGTGCTCACTCGCGTTCATACTCATGCCTACTCATACTGATGAGTGCTCACTCACGTTCACACTCACGACCACTCACACTCATGAGTTCTCACTCACGTTCACACTCACGTCCGCTCACACTCATGAGTACTCACTCATACTCAACTCACCACGTTCAAATGAGTGTGAGTGAGTGTGAGTTGAGTGCACTCATGAGTGAGTGTGCCGAGCTATGCCTGCCTGAATCTATTGAAACTGGTTATTGTATGCTACGTGTGAGGCCCTATATTCCCAATAGCCCGTCGATGCTTCAAGTGCCAGCGCTTTGGTCATGGATCGCAGAGTTGCAGAGGGCGCACTACTTGCGCAAAGTGTGCATCCAGTGAACACTCGTCCGACACTTGCGCTTCAGCAGCCCGCTGAGCCAACTGTGAGGGAGATCATCCCGCCTACTCGCGATCGTGCCCCTCTTGGAAAAAAGAGAAACAAATAATAGAACTCAAAGTCAAATTCAACCTGTCTTTCCAAGAGGCACGTAAACGCTTCTCCGTACATAACCAGTCCGATCCCTCCTTCGCAGACGTGGCGCGCCGGGGCGCCGCGCCACGTTTTTTGGTGCCCGCGAGATTCACACGGAGTGTGACCGCGGTTGCGCCAGCAGCCCCCCCCGGCTGGAGTAGCCTGTGCTGCTCCGCCCCCTGCAAAACAGGGCCAGCAGACTCCCGAGTCTGCCGGACTCCGGGCCACTGCAACCGCAGTTCGGTCCGAAACCGCCATGAAAGTGCCTGCCGAGCAGGCACCATCCACCCCCTCGGAAGAGGTGATGGATACCAGCCATTCTCCTCCGGCGCCTCAGACGTCGAAGGATAGGCGCAGCTCTTTGGAGCGTGCCAAAAAAGAAAAACCCCGCATTACAGGGCCCCCAAAAGGCCCTGTAACCTAAGACACTTCTGTACACACAGCAGCAATCTACATCAAAATGGATACACAAATTCTACAATGGAACGTCAGAGGACTGCTCAGAAACCTCGACGATGTCCAAGAACTTTTACACAAACACTCACCAAAAGTGCTGTGTGTACAAGAAACACACTTAAAATCCAAGAACACCAATTTCCTACGTCAGTATGTTATTTTTCGAAAGGACCGAGATGAGGCTGTCGCGTCATCCGGTGGTGTTGCTATTATAGTTAATCAAGGAACAGCCTGTACACATTTACCACTTCAGACATGCCTTGAGGCAGTAGCTGTCCGAGCCGTTATCTTCAACAAACTGGTTACAATTTGCTCAATTTACATACCTCCACACCATCGTCTTGAAAAACATGAATTCCAGTCCTTGATAGATGAACTGCCCGAACCTTATCTGGTCCTTGGGGACTTAAATGCACATAGCGGCCTATGGGGGTGATACTCGCTGCGACGCACGAGGTCGCCTAATTGAACAGTTCCTCTTTACTTCCGGTGCATGTCTGCTGAATAGGAAAGAGCCAACATATTATAGCCTCGCCAACAAAACCTACTCTTCCATAGACCTCAGCATTGTATCGCCGTCGCTTCTAGCCCCTACTCCAATGGAAAGTCATTAATAATCCTTACTCAAGTGACCACTTTCCTGTAGCCTTGAGCACACCAATATCACATGAATGTCCTCCAGAGGTTCCTAAATGGCTCACAGACAAAACTGATTGGGAACAGTTTCATAAGATTACCCGTTTAAGTTGGACTGACATGTGTGGCTTAAGCATAGATGCAGCTGTACAGTATTTTACAGCCTTTCTGATTGATGCTGCAATTAAATGTATCCCGCAAACATCTGGACTGCCCGGCAAGCGACGTGTCCCATGGTGGAACTCGGAGTGTTGAAATGCGCGCAAAAAACAAAACAAGGCATGGAGGTTGCTTCGGGACTCGCCGACAGCCGAGAATCTTGCCAATTTTAAAGACATAAGGGCTCAAGGCAGGAGAACGCGCCGACAGGCTAGAAGGGAGAGTTGGCACAAGTTTTTATCTGGCATCAATTCTTACACACAGGAGGGCAAAGTCTGGAACATGGTTGGTAGGGTAGCAGGACGGCAGGCACATTCACTTCCTCTAGTAACCACACAAGGAGACAGCTTGGTTTCTCGGTGCGCACTTCGAACAGGTGTCCAGCTCGTCGCACTATTCTGAAGCCTTCCAACGACACAAAAGCAGAATAGAAAAACAGAAACCAGAGCGAAAATCCACAAAACACGAGACATTCAATGAACCTTTCTGTTTGGCTGAGCTAGAGGCTTCCCTAAACAGCTCCAATAAATCCGCCCCAGGCTCCGACAGTGTGGAATATGAAATGTTGAAATACCTGCCTTCTGAAACCAAAAAAGCCCTCCTTTCCCTGTATAATGCTGTATGGTTTTCCGGCGAGATCCCCTCAGCCTGGAAAGAAGCCATCGTTATTCCGATCATATAACAGGGCAAGGACCCGTCCTCAGTTTCAAGCTACAGGCCCATCGCCCTAACGAGCTGTCTTTGCAAGGTTTTTGAAAAGATGATAAATAGGCGACGGATACACTTCCTTCAAACAAACAACCTACTGGACCCGCACCAGTGCGGGTTTAGAGAGGCTACATCCACCACTGACCACCTTGTCCGTATCGAGGCACAAATTCGTGACGCTTTCGTCCATAAGCAATTTTTTCTTTCTGTGTTTCTCGATATGGAGAAGGCCTATGACACTACATGGCGCTTTGGTATACTAAGAGACCTTTCACACCTAGGGGTACAGGGTAGAATGTTGACCATAATCGAAAGCTACCTGTCCAATCGGACATTCCGTGTTCGAGTAGGTACTGTTTTGTCCCGCACATTTGTCCAAGAAACAGGAGTGCCGCAAGGTGGTGTACTGAGTTGTACACTATTTATTATCAAAATGAATTCATTGCGCCTGTCCATCCCACGCAGTACGTTTTACCGCACATATGTCGACGATGTACAGGTCGGTTTTAAATCCTGCAACCTTTCTATGTGTGAACGGCAGGTTCAGTTAGGTTTGAACAAGGTCTCTCAATGGGCAGAAGAAAATGGATTTAAATTGAACGCACAAAAGAGCACATGCGTCCTGTTCTCTCGAAAGAGGGGTCTTCATCCGGATCCGGATGTTAACCTGCATGGTGAACGTCTATCTGTGAAGACCGAGCATAAGTTTCTGGGCCTACTGTTAGACACAAAGCTAACCTTCATACCACATATCAAGTATAGTGCCACGCGCTATTCTTATTTTCACTTTTGTTGTATTCGGTTTGCGCCCACAAAGACCGTCAGCAAAGCTCAGCTCAAACCGCGCCTTATTGTTCTAGAACCTTCGCGATTATTTTAGATCGTTTTGTTAAGATTGCGCGCAAGACGCGACCACTCGAGATTATTCCTGAGCTTGCGCGATAACCAGTGATAAGGCTAGAATGTTCGACGCGTGATGCATAAAAGCCGGCTCGCTCAACGATGTGCAGTTGATCGCCGGCCGACGCTCTGTTCGCCGCTATCAGTGCCCGCGTGTATTGCTGTAATCTTACTTTCTCTTTACCGGCCACAAGTTCCGCCTAATAAACAGTTTCATCTTGGACACGTCGCCTGCTGTCTTCGTCGACGTCACACCCACGTGAAAATATCAAGATTAAGTGTATGAAAACCATGAATATTTTGAAAGTTGTGTCGCGAACTACGTGGGGTAGTGACAAGAAGTGCCTTCTCAATCTCTATAAAAGCCTCATACGCACTCGGCTAGATTACGGAGCTATAACATATCAGTCCGCGACACGAACAGCCTTAAAGATGCTTGATCCTATTCATCATCTAGGCATTCGCCTTTCTACGGGTCCTTTTCGCACCAGCCCCGTAGAAAGCCTGTACGTCGAATCGAACGAGTGGTCGCTAAACATGCAGAGATCGTACATGTCTTTTGTATATTATATCAAAGTGAACGCAGAAAAAGAACACCCCACACACTCCACAATCAATGATCTGTCCAGCACTGCCCTATCTGACAACCGTCCGTCGCTGAGACAGCCCTATTCACTTCGAGTGAGGGGCCTCGCTGAGGAAATGGGTGTGCCACTTTTTGAACACCGTTTGGTACCTCCCGCTGCAAGTCTCCCGCCGTGGCAGTGGCAGATAATAGATTGCGATGTGTCTTTCACAGATGTTACAAAACACGCGCCTATTGCACACATACGTTCATACTTCTACGAACTGCAGCACAAATACACTTGTCCAGAATTCTACACCGATGCCTCCAAGTCTCACACTTCTGTGTCGTACGCAGCGGTCGGTCCGTCTTTTTCGGATGCCGGTGTTCTGGATTCTAATACCAGCATCTCCACTCCAGAAGCTTCTGCGATACTTGCGGCAGTTAAACACATCAAACAATTACAACGACAAAAGGCAGTAATTTACACTGATTCTTTGAGCGTGGTAAAAGCTTTCAAAAGTCTAAAAAAGCACAAAAATCCTGTCCTTGTTTCCCTCTACTCGCTTTTATGCTCGCTCTACGCACACAAACAGCATGTTGTAGTCTGCTGGGTGCCAGGGCACAGGGAGATCCAAGGAAATGTGTTGGCGGACTAGTTAGCTGTCTCCGCCCACGAAAACGCTACCGCCAATACATCCGTATCTGTCCCCGCACTTGACCTCAAACCATTCCTTAAACGAAAACTTAGGGGTCATTGGCAGCATTTATGGGATCGGCAAACACACAATAAACTTCATCTAATCAAGCCACAGCTCGCGAATTGGCCGCCGGTATCGAAGTCACGACACACAGAAGTAACACTTACCAGATTAAGAACAGGACATACACACAGCACACACTCATACCTCTTGTCCGGTGGTGACCCACCTCTGTGTGCTAAATGTGGTGAACAGCTCACTGTCCTGCACATACTCATCCAATGCAGAGAATTAGATCCGATTCGAAAAAAGCACTTCCCATTAGTCTACCGAGAACGCATACCACTTCATCCATCGATGCTAATAGGCAGCGAACCGGTTTTTAAACATGCGTCATTGCCTGCGTTTTTAAAAGAAATCCATAGCTTTCATGTCATATACACAGGCAATCCGTAGCACGACCTCTGAAAGGAGGTTGTTGCTGCGGTAAATACTTCAAAGAAAGCACCAGCCTCCGTGCCTTTGGCATCAAAGGCCTTAAGGAGGCATCCGTGCTATTTTCCCATCCTCACTTGCAGATATCATGGTCACTTGTAACGTATTACACACCCACAGATCATATCACGTGTCACTGCCATAATTTTAAAATCTATACACACCTTTTACGCTCCTATGTAGCGCGTGATTTTAGGCCTCTTTACAGCCATAATACACCTTATCATTGCTATCACTGGTCATCGCTAACACCACATAAAAGACATGGCGCTCTTTGGCCACCCATGGCCCTTGCGCCACTAAACCCCATTAATCATCATCATCAGAAGCAAAGCTGTCGTGCCGCAGAAAAGCCTACCGCCCCGCTTCCTGCCTGCAGAGTAACCCAGGCTGGCCCTTTCGAAACAACTGGTATCGATTTTGCGGGGCCAATATTCTACAAAGAGAGCGGGTGCGAACACAAAGCTTATATTGTCACCAAGCTAGCAACTAGGTGATAGAAGACACAGGGGCAAAGATACCACACGGGGCGTTTACTTTAGGAGAATGGCTTACACACCAAAGCACGCGCACAGCGATTAACTTCGTTGTCCTCCTACAAGAGGCTGGCCACCACAGTTGCCAGCCTACCTCGCGTCAATTCCACCATCTCAAAAGCGACCGTCCCGGTCGATGGGTTGCGGTGCAAGAGGACAGCACAATCTGGAAAGATGGTTGCGTGAAGGAAAAAAAACAAATGTAACGTAGTGCATGATGGTAAGGGGTTACGAGGTGTTGCTTATCACTCGTGGGCGTGGTACGGCCTCATCCGTACATGTACAACCTCGGCACGTGGACGTCGTCAGCTCACACTGGGGTCAGAACTTTGGGGCACCAACTCCTAATTCACATCACTGAGTCAGCACAACTTCATTAGGACCAAAATAGCGTCGTAACAACTTCTCCGAGAGCCCACGATGTCGGATAGGGGTCCACACCCACACATAATCACCCGGCTGGTAGTGGACGTTCCGTCGGCCAACGTTGTAACGGCGAGCGTCGGTATCCTGCTGCGTGCGAATCCGGTTCCGGGCAAGCTGGCGGGCTTCCTCGGCTTTCTGAATCAAGTCGTCAACGCTGTCATTTCTGTTGGTGTCTTGGTCGACTGGGAGCATCGCGTCTAACGGTGTTGTGACGCCACGTCCGTACGCAAGCTCGAATGGTGTAAGCTCGGTGGCCTCTTGCACGGTTGTATTATATGCAAACGTCACGTATGGCAAAATTTCATCCCATGTCTTGTGTTCCACATCAACATACATAGATAGCGTGTCGGCCAGTGTTATGTTTAGTCGCTCCGTCAAACCATTGGTTTGGGGATGATAGGCTGTAGTCTTCCAGAGGTTGGTGTGCGTCATCTTGGCGACGTGCTGCAATAACTCCGCAGTGAACGCTGCACCACGATCAGTGATGACTGATCAGTGATGAGAACAGCAGGTGCACCATGACGCAGGACAATGTCGTGGACGAATAATCTGGCGACTTCGACAGCAGTTCCGCTGGGCACAGCTTTCGTCTCCGCATAGCGAGTGAGATAGTCGGTTGCGACGATTATCCATTTGTTTTCCGAGGATGACGTCGGGAACGGACCGAGAAGGTCGATTCCCACTTGCTGGAACGGCGCTGGGGGTGGGTCTAAAGGCTGGAGGAAGCCGACAGGCTTGACGGGTGGAACTTTACGCCTCTGACAGTCACGGCAGGTTCTGACATAGCGCTGAACTGACGAATATAGCCGTGGCCAGAAGTATTTCTGGCGTATAGGTGTTGATGTTCTCGCACAGCCTAAGTCACCGGCAGAGGGGTCGTCGCGGCACGCCTGCAAAACTTCCTCACGCAGGGCCGTTGGGACGACGAGGAGAAAAGTTTCCTGGCTGTTCTCAAAATTTTTCTTCTATAAAACATTGTTTCGCAGGCAATACGATGTCAGTCCTCGTGAGAGTGGGCATAGGACGACAACGTGAGCTCCTTGAAGGTACCGAATGACAGGGAGCAACTCATTGTCCTCACGTTGATGGTCAGACATGCGCACCACTTCGACCATGCCGAGAACCGGCAAATCTTGTTCCATGTCGGATGATGTCGAGGGTATAGGAGCACGGGATAGGCAGTCAGCGTCGGTGTGCTTATGTCCGGATCGTTACACGACAGTTATGTCGTATTCTTGAAGACGAAGGCTCCAGCGAGCGAGGCGGCCTGATGGATCTTGGAGATTGGCAAGCCAACAAAGCGAATGGTGGTCACTGACCGCTCGAAATGGCCGACCGTATAGGTAGGGTCGTAACAACTTCTCCGAGAGCCCACGATGTCGGATGGCCCAAACGACTGCTAAGCACTCTTTTTCGGTGGTAGAGTAATTAGCCTCTGCTTTTGTGAGACTGCAGCTCGCGTAAGCAATCACACGTTCTGCGCCGCCCTGCCATTGAACTAGAATGGCTCCGAGGCCTACGTTGCTGTTGTCGGTCTGAACCTCAGTTTCTGCAGTGTCGTCAAAATGTTCCAGCACTGGAGCTGTTTGAAGTCGCTTGCGTAACTCTATGAAGGCCAACTGTTGCTCTTCCGTCCACACGAAAGGGACATCTTGTCGCGTTAGTCTCGTAAGAGGTTCTGCTATTTTGGAGAATCATTCGACGAAACGACGGTAGTAGGCGCAGAGTCCAAGGAACCACTGAGCAACTTTCTTGTCTCGAGGACATGGAAACTCGGCAACGGCAGCCAGCTTGTCTTGGTCTGGTCCAACACCGTCAGGGCTCACCATATGGCCTAGAAACTTCAGTTCCTGGTAGGCGAAGTAGCACTTTTCGGGCTTGATAGTGAGGTTTGCCTTGCGTATTGCTGTGAGTACGCTTTTTAGCCGTGCGAGATGTTCGGCGAACGTGCTTGAAAACACAACGACGTCGTCGTCCAGGTATACAAGACACGTCTGCACTTTCAGTCCAGCGAGTACAGTGTCCATCATTCGTTGAAATGTGGCGGGAGCGCAACAGAGACCAAAAGGCAGTACTTTAAATTCATAAAGCCCATCGGGAGTCACGAACGTGATTTTTTCACGGTCGCCCTCGTCGACTTCAATTCGCCAGTACCCTGACTTGAGGTCTAATGATGTAAAGAACTGAGCATGGCGTAGACGGTCCAAGGAGTCATCAATCCGCGGCAAGGGATAAACATCGCGTTTGGTGACTCCGTTAAGTCGTCCGCAGTCAACGCAGAAGCGAAGGGTCTTGTCTTTTTTCTTTACTAGTACCACAGGCGACGCCCATGGGCTTGTAAATGGTTGGATGACGTCATCATTCAGCATTTCCTGAACTTGACGCTTAATCGCCCCTCTTTCCATTGGTGACACGCGGTATGGATGCTGGCGAAGAGGCCGCGCTGACTCATCCGTAACAATGCGGTGTTTCGTAACGGATGTACGTTGGACCTTCGATGCTGTGGAAAAACAACCCGAGAATTACATCACAAGGCTTAGCAGCCGCTCCCTCTGCGGGTCTGACAAGTCAGCATTAACGTGAATGCGGCTGTGTAGGTTAGCAGGAGTCGTTGCATCCGGTGAAGTCACTTCCAACGTGTCCATGTCGGAGGAGTCGGCGATATCGTTGAGAAAGGCGACAGCGGTGCCTTGAGGAACGTGCTGAAAATTCATTGCTAATGTTGGTCAGCAGAACTTGCGAGCGTCTATTCTGTAGCGTAACAAAGCCTCGTGCTATGCAGATGGTGCGTTTGAGCAACAGAGCTGTATTTGCCTCGGCAATGCCTTCATAGTCGTCGAATACGTCGCAGGCTACCACGGTCAATACGCTGCTCTTCCGCGGTAACGTGACGTTGTCGTCGACGACCCTCAAAGCATTGACATAGCTGTCGTCAGTGTTGCCGTATAAGGCGTGCGCCGTGGAAAACGTTACCTGTGACTCTTGTAAGTTAATCACAGCTCCGTTAGCCTGCAGAAAGTCCATTCCGAGAATCTGGTCCCTCGAGCAACTCGGCAGTATAACGAAATCTCCGATATAGGTAAACCCACGAATGCTTACTCGCGCTGTGCATCTTTCCGCCGGAGTTATAAGATGGCCTCCTGCCGTGCGAATCTGTGACCCACTCCACTGCGTAGAAACCTTCTTCAGCTTGCAGGCAAGGTCCATGCTCATAACTGAAGTGTCTTCTCCGGTGTCGATTAGCGCGGTTACTTCTTCGTCGTCCACGGTTACAGTAATGTTTGACGTTACCACTTTTGGTACCGCATCTGACTGTGTTTCTGTGTTTCTTTTCTGTCGTCAATGTCGTCGTAATGGAGGATCTTCTGTGCAGTCAGCGTAAGCGACCTCACCTCCGGAGGTCGCTGAACTCAGTTTTCCCGACTTGCAGGACTGGGCGAGCGGCGTCTCGTAGCGCCGTGTGAAAAGGCTGGGCTTGGAGACTTACAACAAGCAGGCGACGACGAACGGGGTTCATGCCATCGTTGTTCGACGTTGCGGCGATTGGCGATGAAGCTCTCAATTTCTAATGGTCGATCACCAGATCGCGGACGAGGGGCATTCGGCGAGAATCCACGGAGACCCACGCGACGGTAAGGGCATGTTCGATAGATGTGTCCGGCTTCCCCGCAATGAAAACAAAGGGGCCTGCGATCCGGTGTGCGTCAGACATCGCTCTTCTTTGGTCTTGCTTCGGCGATGAACGCTGGACTGCGAGGACTGAAGCCTACCTCCATTTGCTGAGTGGGGTGCACCACGCTGGAAGTACTGCACGCTGGAGGACACCGCACTGCTTCTGCGTAGCTCATTTCGACGCACTGCCTCTGTTGTGGCACCTCGTAGTGTTGGGGAACGTGGACGGCCTGACGTACCTCGGCGCGCACCATCTCCGCAACAGAGAGGTGTCCTACAGGGGGAGCGGTCATCTGCATCTTCTGTAGCTCCTCCTTAATAACAGCCCTGATGAGCTCACGCAAGGCGCTGATGTCATTGCCGAGAGTGACCGAAGTGACCTCGCTTGAGTTCACGACATCACGGTTACACTGCCTGGCACACTGTTGAAGGGCCCTCTCCATGGCAGTGGCTTCATCGTGAAACTCCGCAAGTGTCGCAGGCGGGTTTCGAATGAGGCCTGCAAAACTCTCTTCTTTGACACGTCGCATTAGGTGGCGAACTTTCTTGGTCTCACTCATAGGGGGGATCTGCACGCCTGAAAAGCCGATCCATGTCCTCAATGTATGTTGTCACCCTTTCGTTCGGGCCCTGAACTCTGGCCTCCATCACACACTCGGCTCTCTCCTTCCTGTCCACTCTGGCAAAGGCGTGGAGGAACTGCCGACGAAATTCATCCCACGACGTTAGCGTTGACTCATGGTTCTCAAGCCACGTTTTCGCGGAATCTTCGAGAGCGCTGTACACGTAGCGTAGCTTACGCTCTTGAATACAGTCATTGATGATGGTGACCCTGTAGAAGTGCTCAAGCCAGTCGTCAGCATCTTCGAAAGCGGCTCCGTGAAATGTCTTCGGCGTCTGGGGTTGGTTGACAACAAGCTGCGCCGGCGCTTGCGCGGTAGCTTTAAGAGGCGTTGGATTCATGGTTCTTGTGCGCTCAGGCAGCAAACCGTGCTGCGGCTGCAGGCCCTGGAGACGACGACTGGTGCGTACGTGCACAGGGGTGATCTCGGTCGAACCACTCGGCGGGCTTGCTTCCGGCGTTCGCTCTGGAGACCGTATCATCTACCGTACCCAGCACTTCCACCAGAAAATGTCACGAAGCTAGCAACTAGGCGATAGAAGACACAGGAGCGAAGATACCACACGGGGCGTTTACTTTAGGAGAATGGCTAACACACCAAAGCGCGCGCATAGCGATTAACTTCGTTGTCCTCCTACAAGAGACTGGTCACCACAGTTGCCAGCCTACCTCGCGTCAATATTGCTTTGTTCACTCGAGGTGCGCGACAACAAGGGCCGTGCACCTCGAGCTTGTTAGAGACCTTTCATCTAAATCATTTCTAATGGCGTTCAAGAGATTTGTATCGAGGAGAGGAATCTGCAAGGCCGTGCTATCCGACAACGCTCTGACATTTAAGCGAGCTTCAAGGAACTTGAACTAAATGTTCCAAGCCATGAAAGCAAGCGAGGTCCGTTCTTTCTACAGTGAAGATAACATCAGTTGAAAATTCATTGTCGAGAGAGCGGCATGGTGGGGTGGCTTTTGGGAAAGAATGGTGAAAACCGTCAAAGGCACCCTTCGCCGAGTGCTCGGAAAAAGCTGCCTCGACTACGACAGCCTCTCCACAGTTCTAACGAAAGCAAAGGCTGTTGTTAATTCTCGACCTCTGACCTTTGTCTCGCCGGACGCGGGGGAGCTTATGCCCTTGACACTGCACATTCCTGGTCGGCCGTAAACTGACAAGCTTGCCTCCTCTCCGAGAGACCACGGAAGTCAAATCGACAGCAGATACCCACATCCGAAGAGGGAAGCAGCGCAGCACCCTTGTTGACTCTTTCTGGCGACGTTGGAGACTCGACTATCTCCTGCAACTGCGTTCTGCGCATGTAGTAAAGCCGGGAAAAGGAAGAAGTATCACTGAACGAGATATAGTTCTCTTTGGAGAGGACAGAGCTCCTCGCCAGATGTGGGAACTGTGCCGCGTTCTGAAAAAACCGCCAGGCCTGCTCGGAACGCGCAGCACAGTCACAGCGAAAGCTGGAAGAGCGGCCTTTCTAGAGCCTTTTTTGAACACTCTTGGGGCAACTACTACAAGCGCACTTACATGGTACCCACTGCGCCATAAATCATCATAATTTTTGTGTAGTGGGGAAGCATCCACTATGCCAATATTCTTCATTCTTCGGAAAAGCGCGGTACCCGCTATACACTTGTAACGCATTACGTGCACTTTGTTGATTCTGTGGCTGACGACGATGAAGAATTATGCCATTTTGTAATGGGATGGAGCATTGAACGACCCACTCGTTACGCGATTCGTATTGTGTGACGCCTGGTTGGTACTTTACTGTTCTAAAACGCTTTACAACACACGTTAACGCGATTTCTTACCCGACATGAAGCCTGCATAAGATCAGTTTGCACCGCACTTTCAAGCAGTGGCGTAGCTGAGTGGTAGAGTGCTGGGCTGCCACGCAGAGGACCCGGGTTCGATTCCCAATCTTTCATAGGTGTTTTTCATTTATTTAGATTTTTTCTTATTTCGTGCGATAGTGGTTACGGACACCGGCGGCGGCAGCGGCGGTGGCGGCGGCGGCGGCGGCGGCGGACAACTACGGCGCAAAAACGAACCTTGTTGTGATCTCATAACAGCTTTCGCTGTAAAATTTCCCAGGAAGAGACGGCCGAACACGCGCCTGCCAAATACTTCTGCCAAACAAAAGAGAGCTTCGACGACCAGTACAAGCTTTGTACCCTCTGGAGCTCAACGACTAACCAGCCAACAGCGGACAAAGACAACCAGGAATGAGCGTGTGCTTATGGCGGGGGAGGATGTTGAGAATTCCGAAGGCCTCGGCGTGCCTTCCCGCCAAAACAGGCGCCGTCAGAGAAGTCTCTCAAGTTGCACCATTGCCGCCTGATTACACGGGTCGTGAGGAAGACAGACCAGCACAATGGCGACAAGAATGAAGTAGTTGCGCCCGCACCCTTTTCTACGGCAGCCTTCGTGGGACCATCTCCGATCTTTCCTCCTTGCTTTCCTCCTCTCACTTTACTTTTCTTTCTTACTTTCTAGCCGTTTTAACCTTTTAAATAAACCAGTCTCAAAAGGAACACCAACGTGTCAAGTCGCTTCCTTCTCGAGGCTCCTGCGCGCGCGGCCCAAGCCGCCCTGCTTAGTTTACGCGCAGCGATGACTACAGCCGTTTACCAGCTGGCGATAGCAATTAGAGTCAGTAAAGAAGTTTAGGGCGCAAGTAATCATCTACACAACGCTTGTCTTCGTGTATCTCTTCTTCGTCCTTGTGTCAGTGTGCGCTCTAATCCATTACGGTTCTTCCTCTTGTTCTTTGAGCACCTTGATGATGTTACTAACGAGTCTTGTTCATTTTGTTCTTCTAGCACCTTGATGACGATATTAACGAGTCTTCTTCCTCTTGTTCCTCGAGCACCTTGATGATGATATTGACGACTGTTCTTCCTCTTGTTCTTCGAGCATCATGATGATGATATTAACGAGTCTTCTTCCTCTTGTTCTTCGATCACCTTGATGATGATATTGACGAGTCTTCTTCCTCTTGTTCTTCCAGCACCTTGATGACGATATTAACGAGCCTTCCTCTTGTTCTTCGAGCACCATGATGATGATATTGACGAGTCTTCCTCTCGTTCTTCCAGCACCTTGATGACGATATTACCGAGTCTTGTTCCTTTTGTTCTTCTAGCACCTTGATGATGATATTGACGAGCCTTCCTCTTGTTTTTCGAGCACCTTGATGATGATATTGACGAGTCTTCTTCCTCTCGTTCTTTCAGCACCTTGATGATAATATTAACGAGCCTTCTTCCTCTTTTTCTTCCAGCACCTTCATGACGATATTAACGAGACTTGTTCATTTTGCTCTTCCAGCACCTTGATGACGATATTAACGAGTCTTCCTCTTGTTCTTCGATCACCTTCATGATGATATTGACGAGCCTTCTTCCTTTTGTTCTTCCAGCACCTTGATGACGATATTAACGAGTCTTCTTCCTCTTGTTTTTCGAGCACGTTGATGATGTTATTAACGAGTCTTGTTCCTTTTGTTCTTCGTGTACCTTGATGACGATATGAACGAGTCTTCCTCTTGTTCTTCGAGCACCTTGATGATGATATTAAACGACAGCCTTCCTCTTGTTCTTCGAACACCTTGATGATGTTATTAACGAGCCTTGTTCCTTTTGTTATTCTAGCCCCTTGATGATGAGATTAAGGAGTCTTCTTCCTCTTGTTCTTCGAGCACCTTGATGACAATATTAACGAGTCTTCCTCTTGTTCTTCGATCACCTTGATGATGATATTGACGAGTCTTCTTCCTCTTGTTCTTCCAGCATCTTGATGACGATATTAACGAGTATTCTTCCTCTTGTTTTTCGAGCACCTTGATGATGATATTGACGAGTCTTCTTCCTCTCGTTCTTTCAGCACCTTGATGATAATATTAACGAGCCTTCTTCCTCTTGTTCTTCCAGCACCTTCATGACGATATTAACGAGACTTGTTCATTTTGCTCTTCCAGCACCTTGATGACGATATTAACGAGTCTTCCTCTTGTTCTTCGATCACCTTCATGATGATATTGACGAGCCTTCTTCCTTTTGTTCTTCCAGCACCTTGATGACGATATTAACGAGTCTTCTTCCTCTTGTTTTTCGAGCACGTTGATGATGTTATTAACGAGTCTTGTTCCTTTTGTTCTTCGTGTACCTTGATGACGATATGAACGAGTCTTCCTCTTGTTCTTCGAGCACCTTGATGATGATATTAAAGAGTCCTCTTCCTCTTGTTCTTCCAGCACCTTGATGACGATATTAACGACTCTTCCTCTTGTTCTTCGAGGTCTTTTATGGTGTTATTAAGGAGTCTTGTTCCTTTCGTTCTTCTACCACCTTGATGACGATATTAACGAGTCTTCTTCCTCTTGTTCTTCGAGCCCCTTGATGATGATATTGACGACTGTTCTTCCTCTTGTTCTTCGAGCATCATGATGATGATATTAACGAGTCTTCTTCCTCTTGTTCTTCGAGCACCTTGATGACGATATTAACGAGTTTTCTTCCTCTTGTTCTTCGAGCCCCTTGATGATGATATTGACGACTGTTCTTCCTCTTGTTCTTCGAGCATCATGATGATGATATTAACGAGTCTTCTTCCTCTTGTTCTTCGAGCCCCTTGATGATGATATTAACGAGTCTTCTTCCTCTTGTTCTTCGAGCACCTTGATGACGATATTAACGACTTTTCCTCTTGTTCTTCGAGCACCTTGATGATGTTATTAACGAGTTTTCTTCCTCTTGTTCTTCCAGCACCTTGATGACGATATTAACGAGTATTCTTCCTGTTGTTCTTCGAGCACCTTGATGATGATATTGACGAGTCTTCTTCCTCTTGTTCTTCCAGCATCTTGATGACGATATTAACGAGTCTTCTTCCTCTTGTTTTTCAAGCACCTTGATGATAATATTGACGAGTCTTCTTCCTGTTGTTCTTCCAGCACCTTGATGATGATATTGACGAGTCTTCTTGCTCTTGTTCTTCCAGCACCTTGATGATGATATTAACGAGTCTTCTTCCTTTTGTTCTTCGAGCACTTTGATAATGATATTGACGAGTCTTATTCCTCTTGTTCTTCGAGCCCCTTGATGATGATATTAACGAGTCTTCTTCCTCTTGTTCTTCGAGCACCTTGATGACGATATTAACGACTCTTCCTCTTGTTCTTCGAGCACCTTGATGTTATTAACGAGTTTTCTTCCTCTTGTTCTTCCAGCACCTTGATGACGATATTAACGAGTATTCTTCCTGTTGTTCTTCGAGCACCTTGATGATGATATTGACGAGTCTTCTTCCTCTTGTTCTTCCAGCATCTTGATGACGATATTAACGAGTCTTCTTCCTCTTGTTTTTCAAGCACCTTGATGATAATATTGACGAGTCTTCTTCCTGTTGTTCTTCCAGCACCTTGATGATGATATTGACGAGTCTTCTTGCTCTTGTTCTTCCAGCACCTTGATGATGATATTAACGAGTCTTCTTCCTTTTGTTCTTCGAGCACTTTGATAATGATATTGACGAGTCTTCTTCCTTTTGTTCTTCGAGCCTTGTGGTCCACATTTGTAATGACCAAACAGTCCACTTCGTTGAAGCTGTGCCTAACGGCAAAAGGCGTAGGTGTGCCAGAGACAACTGCGACAGCATGATGACCACACAGTGCAATAAATTTGACGTCGTCATGTGCATTGCGTTCTTCACGTCATTTTACGTTCTCAAGAAATATCTAATTTTTTTTTCACGATCTGTCAAGGCATGAAATAAAATTCGTCACATTGTAATTTTTGCTGTAGCCTTAGGGCCTAGCGTGACCATATGGTCACGGGCCATATTTTGTAAAATAAGAGCTCGTTCACGATGAAATTTTCAGTGTGATCTATACAGATGTACATGCGATAAAAACCACATCTGCTTTCACAAGACTCATAAAAAAGCAAACCGATCCCTAATGGGTTAACACTCCCACGTCTAAATGCACATATATACCACATAAAATGGACGGGGGGTGACCGCGCCTGTACTTCAGTTCGTCGAGCATCGGGCGCGTTACTTTAAGGTCGCAGATTCCGTCGCTGCCAGCGGGAAGTTATTTTAGGGGCGAAGCTCCTTAGGGCATAGGCTAGTCCCGCGTCGTCGTCGTCGTCGTCGTAGCCATCTCTAGGTCTAGATGTCACATGCATATCGTTCGACCACGTGCAACCCTCAACCATCCGAGGAACCTGCATCGATCTCGTCTTTGCAAACTTCCCACTACGACCTATCCAAGAACCCCTATCCCTCCACTTCACCGACCATAAAGCCGTTTTAATGAAGGCGGAACGGAAGCCACGGCTTATGTAAACGGTAACCACCACGGCTCACGACCAACGAAGAAAACGCGGCTCCAGTACGAAAACGGAAAATCACGGCTCACGAATAAATAAAATTTCTTAATATATACACACAGTGTTTATCACGTCTTTGATAATGTACTGGGCAAGATTCCCGAAAGAGTCACGGTTTTTACCGATGAACCTCCGGAGCTTCGCCCACTCATCATCATTCACTCCGTGGATATGCGTGGATTTTTTTCGACCACTTTACTTTCTACACATTTACATCATAATTACTACAAACAATACACACTCTACTTTTCTTGGCTGTCTTCTGTGTTAGTTCTAATTATTGTTGCACTGAAAGATGAGTATTTTAAGCACACTGAGACACTAGTCTGCGCCCATGGCCCTGCTTTCAGGAGTACCAAGCTAGCAATGTTGGCTAATAAACAAGGAATACTTGTGAAATAATATTCTGCAAAATAATATAAACCATCCCGCAGCCAAGGGCTTAGCGGAACGGGACATCAAACCGTTTCTGAAGGTGTATCTACACTTTACCGGTGGCTGGATGTGCTGCCTTGAGGATGCGGTGAAACGAAACCGATCTTACACCCCCGATTTAAGCTGCAGTAGTCATGTCGCCACCACACACTTTCTGCCCGTACTTTCTGCAGATCGCGAGCTAAGCCTGATAAAAATTCTCCGACTTAATGAAGCCGAAAAAAGGGCCGAAGAAACGATGTATACAAACGCCCGACGAAGGGAAGCTTGGATAAAAGACACAACAACGAGATACCAAGCATCTGGCCAGGAGTTGAAGGTCATTGTTAGAGGAGATGCACCTTCAAAAAATAACAGGCGATTCCAGGCTCATATAATTCTGAGTACGTAATGTTGAAGGACGTGTGATAAACTTGAGTCTCAGGTCATTGTATGCTTCCATTGGCAACGTATTTAAGTATTACACCAAGAGGTCTAATCAACGAAGCCGGCAATATCTCTCAACCGGCATAGTTCCTCGCGACCGGAAAGAGGGTAAGATCGTTCCGGTTCCAAAGCCAGGTACATATAATTACCGGCCCATATATCTAAGCAACATCTGTTAAAAATTATGGAACATGGAATTTATTCACAAATTGCTAATTTCCTTACATCAATTAAATTTTTTCTCCCTAATCAACAGTCACTTAAGTGCTTGTGTAGACCTTCACATACCAGTTGATGCCCTTTTTATTTACTTTGAGAAAGCTTTTGACAAAGTTCTTCAAAATTGCCTACTACTAAAGCTCTTTCAATAAAATCTTAAAAGAGCCCTGACAGCGAAACTTTTGTTTGGGACCTTTTTACCGTAATTTGTAGGTTTGTGTCTGGTAATCACAAAATAGAATCGTAGATGCTTTAACGCAATGTATAATAAATGCTAGCGTTGGTAACTGAGAACAACCTTGCGTCAGTTCGAAACGCCCGCCTAAATACCATAAGAAACTAGCGCCCCAAAGTGGTGGAGCCCCTGACTATAATCCGTTTCACACATCAGGTGCAACGCTATAGAAGCTAGGGAGACTACTTGCAGTAGATGTGCTCGCTCCAAGAAATAGTTCAATGATTTTAATGTGTTTTTTCTTTTTGTTTTCAGATTGAGTAATAAATGTAGATCATTTGTGTCTGACAACAGAATGCGTTGGCGGGCTAGTTGGTGAGAATCCATATTGCTTTTTTAGCGCAAAAAACGACACCACAAGAAAGACGACGGGACACAGCGCTGTGTCCCGTCGTCTTTCTTGTGGTGTCGTTTTTTGCGCTAAAAAAAGCAATATGGATGTGTCTGACAAATAAACAAACCCCATTAGTTATATGGTTTTCAATAGGTTGTTCAGCATCGCTTAGCGTCTGTTTTTTTTCGTATCATGGCCTCTGCGATCAGTTCCGCCAGCGCGGAGCTGGATCCCATCGCGGAGGCCACTTTTACAACGACGCAATCCAAGGGCGGGACGCGCAGAGTTATAGATTTTGGCGACCGAATTTCTTGCATAGGTCGTTGCACCTGATGTGTGAAAGGGAGTATACGTGTGCTCAAGCTTCGGTGATACTGAACGCGCCGTTTTCAAATCGGGGGATCCGCGCGCGGTGAAGAATGAAATGATTTGGGTGCTTTGAAGGTGTCCCTCTCAGAATGAATGAATAAAACATTTATTGCAAAAAATGTAGTTTAAGAGAGGACTGGGCGGGTCCCTATTCCCGACTCCGTTAGATTGCGCTGCAATTCGCGCCCGCTCCACGAGTCTCCGCTAGTCCTCGAGAGCTGGGCTCGACAAAGCCTCCTCCCACCCCTCCCACGTTGGCTGCGTGGTTTGCACGATGCTTCTGTTAGACTGGCAGGCCCAAACCATGTGAAACCGGTCAGTGCGGCTGCCACAGAATTTACACATTGCACTAAATTGTTCTGGGTCTATTTTGGCCATTATGATCGGGCTGCTGTACGACATGGTTTGGAGCCTGCGCAGAGAGGTCTGCGGCTTTAGTAAGTCCCTTAGCGGGATGAGGCAAAGTTTGTCTTCGTAGGCGATATAGCTGCAGTATATCTGTGTATGTTGTAGCCGGTATTGGTGGTTGAATGTAGGGGTCTGAGGGGTCGGTAGACAGAGCCCGGGGAAGGAATGCTCGGGCCGTGTTGTGTGCTAGCTCGTTTCCGGCTACCCCTGGTGAACTGGCACCCAGATGAGCTGCTTTTTCGTAGCTCGTGTTCTTTGCTGCCATGTGATGGCGTGAGCTGGAGGGGAAATACGTCCTCTCATGTAGTTCCGATAGGCTATCTCCGAATCTGCAAGTATGTATTCCGCAGTGGAGTACGTTGCTGCTGGGGCTACTGCAGTTTCCTCTACAATAGATGCATCAGAGCATTTTAGTGATAGGCCGTCAACTACCTTACTTTGGTGAATTACTGCTATTGTAGAAATTCCTCCCACGGGGCCCGCAGCGTCTACGAAGTAAGCGGCCAAAAGCACCTTGAGAGCATCCCGACAACAGCGCAACAGGGGTGACGAAGAATAGTTCTCGGCAGGTAGCCGCCGGTATTATTGTGCGTGCCCCGCAAATATTCTCTGACGTCGACAACACTCGCCTTACTCGTAGAACGTCACATGGGACCTCGGTCTACGTCACACCCGTGGTGATGTTAGGGTGGCTAGAACGGGGAGGTGGGAACAGCCAGCCGTGTTTCCCTTGCCCGGAGGCACCGCCTTGCACGATCTCTCCGCTAGGCAGAAATACAGCGCGATAGTTGGAGGCGCTGCCACCTATACTCCGTTTCACAAGCTGCAGCCAAAGGTAGAGCTTAGAAGAGCGGACTGTTGGGCGAGTTGGTGATACATTACGAGGAAACTGCGCGAAAAAAACGTGGACAAAGGAAGGAACAACAGCACAGGCGCTTACTAACAACGGAAAAACACAAAAATATAAGGAGCACTAAAACCACGTGTGCAGGTTGGAACAACGATAAAGAACTACACACGCGCATCTAGATACGCAATATCTGTACTATTTAACGCCACAGAGGGCTTAGAAACACAGCTATCACCGGCCTTTATCGTTGTTCCAACCTGCACACGTGGTTTTAGCGCTCCTTATATTTTTGTGTTTTTCCGAATAAAGATTCAGTTGTTAGTAAGCGCCTGTGCTGTTGTTCCTTCTTGTCCACGTTTTTTTCGCGCAGTTTCCTCGTAATGCAAAGGTAGAGCTCTCTCGTCCAATTAGGGCTGTGTGAGCACAGCAAATAGTCCCTCAACTATTTTAGCAATCCAGAACTATTTTGCACTCTACAAACGCATAAAGTGACAGTATGGTACGGATTGATGTTTTAAAGCGTCCAAAGTGTAAAAATTCGTGAAATTACTAGAAAAAGCCCGCATGGACGCGTCTGAGCGGAGGCTTGTAGTGAGGTGGTGACGCGCCGCTTTTCGGCAACATGGCGTCGCCCGAGTTGGTCGTGTGTCTGCAACGCGTCCCACAAACTGTCGCCGGTGAGCCATTTATCGAGTGTGCGCGATCTTCCCAAGCTGGCGAAGCAGATAGCTTTAAGCGCTAGCGCTTCGTGTCGAGTGCGGGGAAGTGCACGCGTGGATTCACTCACCAAGAGGAGTGAAAAACCTATCCAGGTGAGCGAGCGAACGCTCTATCGGTGGAAAGCGCTGGCGGGGAACGCGGGCTGAGTCCTACCACCGAACAACCGTTCTTATTGGAAAGGCCGTGATCGGGTGAAGAAGCTGGACGATTATGACCTGAGCGTCTTTCGATGGGTGGTGTACATCTTTTTTGAGAGAGGTCAAACTCCAACTATCGCCAAGGTGGTGCAGCGTTTCGAAGAGGACGAGACGCTACCGACCGTGTCCACAAACGACGATGCAGAGGATGCTGAAGCAGCTTGGCTTCAATTACAAGGAACGCTCTCGGAACGCATTTCTCATAGAAGCGAGGCACATTGTACAACGTCGCCGCCGGTTTCTGCGGAGCGGTGACGCCAAATACAAGTTGTGGAGGACGATGAGATGTGAATCCTTCTAACGGCCTCATGGCAATCATATACGTGGTGCGTACAGGACGGGATCATTCAGTACTGTTGCAGTGAGAATAGCAAACATAAAAAAAAAAACACGTTTTATTATGTCGGAAAATAAAGCATCGGATTGATTGATTCAATGATTCGCTCGTTATTTCACTCAATGATTGACTTAAATTGATTGATTGAATGATTAAAGTAAATATTTTTTCTATACCCGTGACGTCAACAATTCAAAAAAGCTGTGATGCGACGAAAATTCATAGGAACAAGAGACACTAAATATTGATAGACAAAGTCGGCCCGTCCAAAAATAAAGAGAACAGATCAAGATGGTGCCAAGCGCCACCTGCTACAATATGAAAAAGTTAATTAGTATAGTACACGTCCTTCCGCACAGGCGGGGCCACTTGTCAGATTCACGGAAGCGACATTCGCGTAGGAACACAATTATGTAGTGCGTTCTGTCGTGATTGGCTGAGGGCGCACGTACCTTCCACAGTACTGCTAGAGTGTACTAGAACAGGGGAGTGCTCGGAACGGCCGTATCACCAATGTACAGAAAGTGAAGCCATAAGAAGGTCAATCCGCTTGCGGCGCTGGGATCGGTAGTCTGCAATGTGTCGTCGTTTTAAGAGTTGCGCGCGGCTCCACCAAAGTGGTGCAGAGGTAGAATACCCGCTTCCCACTCGAAAGGCCCGGGTTCGAATCGCAGCTGTAGATGTTGAGATTTTTTTCTTTAGTGTAACTTGTTATAGCTGTATTGTTTTCCATTGTTTCTTAAATCTCGCTTCATTTGGTACGCATTGACACTTGAAATGTGAAGTAAAATACAATAAATTTGACAGTGAACGTAATTATTTGCAGCGCCGCCGCACGGCATTCAACAAAGACGTAAAGTATGTCTCTGAGATCTTTGCGAATACGAGAAGTCCCGGAGGTCATACTTTACGTATTTGTTGAATGCCGTGCGGCGGCGCTGCACATAAATACGCTCACCATCAAATATCTTGTATTTTACTTGACATTTCAGTTACTTTCTGTGGCAATACGTAACAATTGCAGCTAGTTTTAAGAAACAGGAGAAAACAATACAGCTATAAGAAGTTACATAAAAAAAATGAAAACTCAACATTTACAGCTGCGATTCGAACCCGGGTCTTTTGAGTGGGAAGCGGACATTCTACCTCGGCACCACTTTGGTGGAGCCGCGCGCAAGTCTTAAATCGACGGCACATTGCAGACTACCGATCGCAGCGCCACAGCGGATTGACCCTGTTACGGCTTCACTTTTTGAAGCTCGTTCCGGGCACTCCCCTGTTCTAGTACACTCTAGTACTGCCAACAGCTTGTGAAACGGAGTATAGTGCAGCTAGCAGGGGGGGGGGGGATGCCAGTGTAGGCCAACTGCGACGAAAGCTTGTCAGCTTCGTCGGCGTTCCGCGTGGTGTTACAAGTTTTGGGTTAGCGTGCCTGGAGAGGAATGGCGTCTACGAAATTAAGAAAACTCAGCGACCGTCTTTCGTGCAGGTGCTGTGATTCGGGGTACGGAACATGCGCCGGAAAGGTGTCACTTTACCCGCGTGCTGGCATGCTGACAGATTTGCAGTTTGGAAGCTTGCCAAAGGCCGATGGAGCTATACAGAAAAATTCGACTATCTGTGAAAAAACTTTTGACTCAAGGTAAATGTACTGAACCCGTACAAGTGCTGCAAAGGTTTTTACTCGGGTGTATGACAAACACGAGCAGCTGAATTACTAAACGCCTTGTAGCGCTCTTAAAATAATGAACGATTGCTTTGGTAAGTGCATTCATCTGAGCGTTCCATCTTGTTTTTAGGTTTTATTTTATTATAGTATCATCGAATATACAGAGCAACGCAGCGATACTCAACTTGCGTATTATATTGCGGGTTGCATAGTTACAGAACACATCCTGCCATCGGGCTCCACAAATCGCAAAAATACATGCATCGTGCCCATAAAAAGCACTGCAGGACAGCTGCAAAGCCAGATAACTATAAAATTAGATATTTAAGGGCTGGTGTATCCGCTCGAGTGACTATACAACTACACACGCAGATAATGTAATGCTAGCTAACGCATGTTTTCCGCACATTGCGCCTGCATTCAAAGATAATAGGCAGCTTGTTGTAGCTGTGTAAGCAGCGTGTTATAGAAATAGGCTGCGTTGAAAATGTAAGCAATTGACAAAATCTGTCAGTCAAATTCGTTTGCATCACGATCGAGGGTTCGTTTTCCTTTGAAGGGGTCTAACCAGACAGATGGCGAGAATAAATTAAAAGAATTTAACCCAGGTATAAGCGAAAAGAACATCAACCAGTGTAGTTTGATCATAATGCGATGCGAATTAAATTTGGTTGAAGCTTGCGAAACTAATTGCTATCTCAATTTATAGACAAATTTGACAGCTTATACTGGCTCCGTGACGGCGCGACCTCAAGTGTAATGCAAGTTCAGCATTTAATAGACGGCAAGGAACAAATGGACAAGGCTACTCGCACTATCAAGGTACAATTTGACCTTGTACGAGACAATACAATTTATTAAAGATTATCGCTTTATAATCTTAGAAAACTTTCGAAAACATCTAATGTCCCCGCTTGAAGAAGCTTCCTTTTTTTACTCCGTAATTGTGTAGATAAATATTATGATGATTATCATTTTGCCTTCACTAAACATGTAAACAGTGGCTCATTCAAGGTAGCCTTTCATCGAAGAATGGTTGCATTACGGATGGTGAGTTATGTCTGATATTTCGGGAAAACAACGCTAGCACGGGACATAGAAAGAAGCGACAAGACTAGCGCTGTTTCTCCGAACTTCAGTATGTACTAAGCCCGCATTAACGCTCTATTTCACTTTGGTTGTCTGGCCTGTTAACTGCCGTAACGTTCGCACTTAAGCCGTTATTCTCCAGTGCGGCAAAAGTGCATCATTAATTCATAAGTTTCTTTATAGCGTTGATAAAGCTCTTTCAGCGGTGAGAATCTAGCAACGACCGACGCGATTGCACGGGTTTTGGCAGAGGGGGAGGTGTAAAAGGGGCACTTGCCCCCCGCTACACGAGCCAACAGGGTGTGCACGAGCACTTTACCCCTCCGCCAGCCACAATGCAGCACGGCTTTACCCCCCCACCCCTCACCCCGAAGAAAAAAAAACACAGCATATCCACGGAGTGAATGATGATGAGTGGGCGAAGCTGCGGAGGTTCATCGGTAAACCGTGAATCTTCCGTGAATTATGCCCGGTACATCATCACCGACGTGAGATCGGGCGGGTTTATACTAAATGGTCGATGAGAGTTATGGTGACTGAAGCAATCATGGTTACACCGTGAAATCTTCAGTGGTTTCGCCCAGCAGTAATCAAAGCGATAGTGTGTGTGAAATTTTATTCAAACTTCAACGACCGGTTGTCGTCCATGGTCCGCCAAGCAGCACGATCCGGCAAGCGCACTCGTACGGCGGTCCGCGCAATCGGAGAGCAGCTGCACCGCCAACGCCATCTAGCGTACCTTCACCCAACCGCCATATTGTACGCATGCCGATAGGACAGCGCCCTCTCGGAAACGAGACGAGAACTGGAGATGACGGCGCCATATCCACGGAGTGAATGATGATGAGTGGGCGAAGCTTCGGAGGTGCTTCGGTAAACCGGTAATCTTCCGCAAATTCTGCGCAGTACATCATCAACGACGTGAGATCGGGCGCATTTCTACTAAAGGGTCGACGATAGTCATGACGACTCGCAGCTCACTTTAATTTTACATGTACGTTGTGAATTTTTTTATTGTTTAATCACGCACAGGAGACATCTCACACAGGCACTACCTTGGAGGTCGAAATCCAGTGCCTACTGGCTACTCAGAATGCATGGACAACCAAGGACCGCCGATGTGATGCCGTAAGGAGCTTCGCCCCTAAATATATTCATCATATACAAGTACCGCCATCTAGCGGACATTCCAAGAACTAAACGAGAGGTGGCGTGGAGGTGGCTACCTACTACATACATCGAGGACGCACGACCCATGGCTTAAGGAGCTTCGCCCCTAAAACTGCTGCTGACGTCGATGCGCGGGCGCATAACTGGCGTACCTAGCTAGGGTTCCTCGATGCGCGCGCCCCCTTGGAGGGTGGAGCCATTCTTTGAGGGGGTGAATGCCGCCTTCCGATCGGCGGCCGCCATTCGGCTCCCCCCGCCTCGTCGTGGCTGGTTGAGTGAGACAGGTGCGCGGCGTTTTCTCGGACAAAATGCCGGGGTGTTGCGTGCCACAGTGCACAAACCACTCGCGAAATGGCTATAAGATGTTCAGATTTCCGAAAGATCCGAAAAGGCGACTCCTGTGGCTAGTAAAGATCAAGCGCGACAAGTGGCAACCCGCGGACCGTTCGTGTTTGTGCAGCCTAAGTTACGCCATTTCAGCATTTGGAGAGTTATAACTCGCCGCGCTTACGCTGGCCTTCTCGCTCGACGTAACTTGCCGCAACGTATACGTTGCCGAAAGAATACTTTCGGGGCACTCACTCTTTTCGCATTGTAGGTCCAGAAACGACGCCTTGGCGTTTGTCAGCTGGTTCCCGGAGGCGTATTACCGAACGGTGACGGCGTATGTGCGTGTGTGTGTTTCCGTGTATGTGCGTGTACGTGTGTGTTTGTGCGCATGTACGCATGATTGTATGTGCGTGTACGCGTGCGTGTCTGTGTACACGCACGCGCGTCTTTGTGTGCGTACGTGTGTGTGTGCGCGCGTGCGTGTGTGTGCGCGTGTCCGTGTGTGTGTGCGCATGCATGTCGGTGAGTGTGTGCATGCGTGCGTGTACGTGTGTGTGCGTGCGTGTGTGGGTGTACTTATGTGTGCGCGTGTTTTGTGTACGTGTGTGTGTGCGCGCATGCGTGTGTGTATGTGTACGTGTGAGTGCGAGTCTGTGTGTGTGTTCGTATGTGCGAATGCGTGTGCGTGAGTGCATATCTGCGTGCCTGTGTGGGTTTGTACGTGTGCGCGTGTGTATACGTATACGTGCGTGTACGTGTGTGTGTGTGTGCGTGTACAGGCGTGTCTGCGCGCATGCGTGTTTTTGTGTACGTGTGTGTGCGCGCATGCGTGTGTGTGTATGTGTACGTGTGAGTGCGAGTCTGTGTGTGTGTTCGTATGTGCGAATGCGTGTGCGTGAGTGCATATCTGCGTGCCTGTGTGGGTTTGTACGTGTGCGCTTGTGTATACGTATACGTGCGTGTACGTGTGTGTCTGTGTGTGCGTGTACAGGCGTGTGTGCGCGCATGCGTGTGTGTGTGCGTACGTGTGTGTTTGTGCGTGTGCGCATGTACGCATGTATGTGCGTGCATGTGTGTGTGTGTGCGTGAGCGCGTGTGCGCACGCGTGTGTGCATGATTTAATGCCATAAATTTCATGACTTAATGCCATAAAAGCCGTATGTAGAGCCCCAAATAGTATGATATTCAACAATTCTTTTTTGGCCCACCTGCTATTTACAGTAAGGTAAAAGAGATGAAAACAAAATTCAGAATACTGTGCGTTGCTGGGTGCGGTCCGTAAATGGGATAGCTGATGAATAATTCGAAAACAAGATCTGAAAATATGGTGTGCATTCACAGTTTTTCTCTTTTCTCGTGACAGCACGTGGTTTTTTTTTTAATTCTTTTTTTTCGCACGGCAGGCAAACTGTTTTTACACTTTTGTGGAAGGTACAAAACACAGACACAACGAAATGCCATGGGACTTGGGTGCGTGTGTTTCGCATCTTTAAAGGGGTGGTGCCACCAAATTTGTGGCTAGCGCGTTCTTTGCTGCAAGCGTTTCTTATAGCTCTAGGAAGCACGATACACGCACCAAGATTCATGTACTGTCGCTAAATAATTTAATATCCCCTTATTTATGTGGACAACATTCGGTTTCGGTTTCTGGGCGCCGAGCTGGGCGGTGACGTAGAAGTGTAGGAGGCTTGGTCACGTGACCACAGAAGGCTGTGACGCACGTCGGGCTGAGTACCGTTTGCTCTCGCACGCACGTGCCCCACAAGCACCAAAACAAACGCGCCGATAGGTGCAATGTCTGGGAACCGATGCTTTGCCGGTACGTACGTTGCGGAGTCGGCGGTCAATAAATTCTGAGCGCACAAACAGACGAGGACAAAAAACACGCATGACACACAGGCGCTGTGTGTGTAGCGCCTGTGTGTCATGCGTGTTTTTTGTCCTCGTCTGTTTGTGCGCTCAGAATTTATTGATCATGTCATACCAACACGCCCAAACCGCCACAATTGTGGAGTCGGCGGAAGTCACTCGTCACTACAGGTCTGGTGTGACGTCACTACAACTTTCGTTGTCCTTCCTATAGAGCTACGTCAGATTTGATGCGCTAGCGATGGGCATCGATGGGGAGAATGAGCTTCTAGGTACACTTTGAAAGTGAATTAAAATATATTCTAAACGTTTGCTGCGTCCGACCCTTCGTGTGGAATGTCCTTGCATACAGAGGAAACCCACAACAGGCTTGTTATAGCCTCGAAATTTGATGGCACCACCCCTTTAACCAATATAAATAGTTACTGACTAGCCCAAGAAGATGCTAACTGAAGGTGTTAACGCGGTTGGCGTGGACGGTAGTTTTCTGCTGCGAGCAACGCCAGCTGCTAATGTCGCTTTAAAAATAAAGATTAGAGAATAGAAATCTGAAACCTTCACACTCCCGATGCGAAAACTGTATTTTTGTCATGTTGTTTGAGTACCACTCGTTTTGACACAACGAACTCCGCATGCAGCCGCGCGACGCCCGTTGGCTGCCTATCGTGGCTATAGGTGGCCTGCGGAGAGGGCATCGTAATGGCGGACGCCGTAGCAGACGACGCTGTTGTCTCCACCCTCCACGGCGGCGGAGGGGAGCGCGCGCATCGAGGAACCCTATACCTAGCAAGCTGACAGCGCCTCCGTGCGGGATCGCGAAGGGGAGCCAGCTTGGAGCGGCCGGTTCCATGGCCGGTTCTAAGGCGAAGGCCTTTAAGGCCAAACCACGGTACGACCGCCCGTCCGATTCCGCTCCGTTTTTCGTGTTCCGTTCCGGTTTTCGGTCGGACAGGAGGAGGCAGGAACTTTTTGTTTCGGTCGGACGAAGCGGTCCCGCTCGCTTTCTCGATGGCTGATTGGCTGAGAAAAAAACGTTGGCCTCTGACGTCATCACGCCTGCTCGTCGTGGAACATGGCGCTCGGCTGAAGCGATGAAGCGGGTAGCGAAGCCTAGTCGGCAGCCGCGTAAAAGAAGCTTATGTAGACGTTATTGTGATTACCACTACAGTTAATTAATTAGCAGCCGCTGAGATATTCATCGAAAGGCAGCAAGCTGGCGCAGCCTTCCTGCGCTCATCAGTGGCTGCAATCGCCTACGGAACCCGACGGAGAGTGTTGTGTTTACGCCAGGATCGGAGGCCGGTCGATTTCGTGTGTTTCGTGCCATCGTTCGCTTTGCTTTGGGAAATAGAATGTCATCATCTGCAGGTGTAATCTGCGTATGACACATGCTCTTCGTACAAAAACGTCAAAAGTGTTCGATCGCCGCAAACAGCGTATGCGATTTGTATGTGCTTCGTGTTCGGGGTTCATTCTAGTGAAAAGCGTACATGTATACGTGTATAGTGGTGCTTTCGGTGAACGGCCAGTCCTATGTGAAGTACGGAGTGGCGATAAGTTTTATTGCCTCTTTATCACCGTCATTCGACATGTTCTGTTGAGTGTGTGCAGCTTTGCCGCTGGCGATGCGATGTGGGGACCGAGTCGCGTCCGAAGTGCTCGATCGTGTCCCCAGTTGACGAAGTTAGCTCACGATTCACAAAATACCAGTTGGGGTATGAGCCTGCGCTAGGCGCAAAAGTGTTCTTTTGGGCGTGTGTGCGCTCTGAAGTGTGCTGTGCATGTGCGCTGTCTGTGGTGTTTTCTTGTGTATATCAGCCGTCTCGATACAGAAACTCCATCAAACTTGAACTTGCTGTTTAGCTCGCATACGGCTTCTTTCAAGTTCTTTCAGCTCTTTCAAAGTTCTGTTTTTATACAGCTCTGTATTTATATATGCCCGAGAATGCTGGAGTCATGAATGACAGGCTGAGGTAACCTTCATGTGTATTGTGTGGAAATAATACCAACAGAAAATTTCAGATAAGGCAATTAGTGATGCGAACGACTTCTTCATGGTCCCCAACCACAGAGACTGCTTATCGATAGTCATGTAGAGGAAGAATGCATCAATTCTCTACAAATTTGCATTTTATAATCGAAAGCTATATGCATGTAACAGAAACTAAAGTATAACTCTAACCAAAGTAGTGTGGTCAGTATAAAATCTGTTGGCATACAACTGGCACAATAACTTGTATCAAACTTTGATGCCAGTTTGCCCTAACTGGCTAGTTACGGTCATGTTACAAAAGCTGGCTGAGTCGCCCAAATCAGAGCTTTCCAGTACCTTGCAGATCTGCCTGTTCTCATTCTATCGTTGGTGGCATAGCTTTTCCCGTAAACCTTTAATTTAATGCAAACAAAATTGACCCGTATTAACCAAATGGTTTCCCTGGAGGCTCCTTCAGGTACTCTTTATTCACCAATTTTGTCTGCACCTGGTGCTGGATAATGTGTCCTAAAACGACTCGTACCGCAAAATATTCTCATGAGCTATTTCACGCTGTCACTGATTGGCTGGGAAAGGGGCATTGACGTTATGAGATCTTCAGGTTTGCACGACATGAAACACGGCACACGGATGAAGCGACAGAGCTTGAGCTGAGGCCTAGTCGCCAGCTGCATGAAAAAGTTTATTTAGATGTTATTGTGATTAGTACGAGAGTTAATCAGCATCTGTTGAAATATTCATTGAAAGGCAGCAAGGCAGTGCTAGCTTTTGGGTATCATCGATGTGTGTGATCACCAATGGAAAGGGACGAAGTGTGCTGTGTACGTGATCGTCGCGTGCTGTCGATTGCGTTTCATGCCTTCGTTCACTTGTCAGGCAATCCCATACAGGTGTAATCTGCATATCACACACACTCCTTGTGCATTCAGCATATGCCAGTTTTGTGTGTTCTGTGTCCAGAGTACACAGTGAAATGCATACCTGTATGTTGGTACTTTCAGTAACCGGCAAGGTCTAGAGGGATGATACACTCACTAGCTATATGTTTCATTGCATCTTCATCGCCGTCATGCATGTCCTATTGCGTCCGAGCTATTTTGCCTTTTCTTGTGCTCTGTGGTGCCCGCGTAGCTTTCCAGCAATCGATGCTGTCTTTTGACGTGTACCTGTAGTGTGTTGCAGTGGATCTAGGTGCTGTTTTAGGTGTTGTACATCGTGCAATGTGTTTATGTTGCTAATTTAACCATGCAGTCAGTCAGTCACGTGTTCCTGTCAGTCAGACTAAAAAAGCTGGATTTATCTGCTTCTCACACGTACTGTCTGTTCGAACAGTTATGTACTTGTGCACTTCTTCAGGTACAGTCGCGCTCAATATGAGTTGCAACACGCTGGCTGTGAGGTTAAAGGGGCCCCCACGCCTGAACAATAACACCGACAAACGTTAAATTGATTCAGGAAGTATCGCGAACTGAGGGAGTTTTATTCACCATTTTTTTTCTAAATAGGTGCCAGTTTGCAGTGTTGGCGCCATATTCAGTAGAGACATCATGTTGCAACTCATATTGAGCGCGACTGTACGTCTTTTGGTGAGGTGCATCTACAAAGTGGCTTAATTTGCGTGTGCTGGCAGGTCTAGACGATACCAAAGGAATGTTTTTAATGTGAATCCTTGGCGGCTTTGATTTTTGTTACGTGGACGTCAATTTGAACTGGACGATATCCATGTGTATGGTTTTGCGTTCAGACCCAAATGGTTTGCACACTGAAGAATCATAACTGCTCGTTTCTTGCACATGCCTAAATGTGCAGATTTTTAGTGCAGGCATTTGTGAGAGCAGATGACAAGTGAACAGGTATTTGGTGAGGACTGTGAAATTAATTTTAATGTTTTACATATCTTCATGTTTTGGTAGAAAGCTATATGTGTGTAAGCTTCCAAAAAAAAGTCATTCAAACTGCCGGGCTACATGGTGCACACTTGCTTGTTCTGGGGACATGGTGAGGTGTGTTTAAATATTCGTAGTCATAGGGGAGTCCCATCTAGATGGTCGTTTCATGAAAATTTTATACTGTCATTAGGCTCTGATTGTGAACAATGCAGCAGCCGAACCGGTAAAGTATAAATGAAGTCTTTGTTGGACAAATGTGAGCCCAGCAAACCAACATATCATCTGAAGCTGCTATAATTTTTTATGTATGCAGCTGTGAAGAAGTCAAGTTGTTCTGAAAACAGCTTTTCGTCACAGTCCTTTCTATATTACAGAATGAAAATAAAGTTGATTGAATTTTCTTCACCTACTCACACTTACGAGTACTGACTCACACTCGTACTTGTATACACTCACGCACTCTTGATGTACTCGTACTAATTCATGCCTTATGAATGAGTGTGACTGAGTATACTCATGAGTGAGTATGCCGAGCTATGCTCCCAATAAACACGTTATAAATGAGAAAACAGCCTCAACTTCTTATATGATGCAGTTGTATGTATTTTCTTTGTTAGGAGACACATTTTGAAATCGCAGTGCAATTAAAATAGGTCAATAACTTCATGCTCTGAGGCATGTCTGATCACACTACAGTCATTAACTAAAAACAAAGGTGATGTCTTCCTTTGCTGTTCGCCACGTTTAAACCAACAAACCCAGCTGACCATGGCTTACCCGAATTTGCTGTGCTTTCATGCTATTAATCAATAGAAAAGACTACTGATTGAAGTCTTACAGGTTACATGTCACTCATATTTTGTTTCCACTGAAATATCTCGAGATAATGCCATGACAGAATATTTCTCTATTTTGTGTGCAGTCACTATCATAATCAACAATGTATCTGTATGTATGTTGTGTTTCTTATCATTTGAATGCTACGTGTTTCTTTTTCAAAGTCGGTAACGTTCAGACCATGTATTATGTTCCACAATCAATGTGTTTGGATTTGTAACACTGCGATTTCAAGCATTTTGTGCAGTACAAATGTTGTTATTGTTGCTCAAACCCTCTTTATGCAATGCCCTCGGGTGAAATGTAGGCAACGAATGAAGGAATAAATTAGTAGATAGTGCATTAGTAATTTGGCTTCATAACATGCACTATATTGCATTTCTATTAATTCAGTGAAGCCCATGCAGATAGTTGTGCTAGTGTGGCTGTCATAGCGGGACCGAATAATTATCCTTGAGGGCACTAATGCATAGTGTAGCGAGGTGGGGGGGGGTGGGGGGATGTAAGCTCCTTCTATCTCAGTGCCTCAGGTATGTGAAAATGGAACCACACTTATGCCACCTGATCTAGGAGCAACAATCCATGTGGACCTCATCCCAAGTCACATGAACCCATACTTCCACACAAAATAGCAACAAGCCTGAGCAGCCGCCCTGCGCAGATGGCAGTAGGATGCAAACACCCCCTTTACTGATACAGTCTCGTCTTCCTGTAAGCGCGACAGCAACTACTACCACCAGTCAGTGTTGCGGAATGGGCACCTCCATCCATCCCAATTCCATTCCAGGGAATTAGAACTTGCCACAATTCCATTCCTTTCAATTCCTCGGAATTAAAAAACTTAGCCCATTCCCACTCCGGGAATAGCCGGGCAGTTCAATTTCATTCCTGTAATTCCTCAACGTAGGAAACGCATCTAGAAAGTTTTATTGAGGTAAGACTGAACGCCCCATAAAGCTGATGGCATCAGATGCATTACGAACTGCAAAAGTACGCAAAACACGTTACCAAGGTTGAGGGATAGTAGCTTGGTGACATATCGTGCAGTACAACCACCCTATTAATTCCCATAGGAACAGTTCTCCCGCTACCTATAGTATTTGCATGGTCAGCATGTTTGAACGAATGGCAACGTTTTAATATTGTTTCGGCTTAAATGTGTTAATGCTAAAATGACGACACAGCGTATTTTTATGCTGACAAAACTAGTGTTCAAGAACACTAAGCAGTTTTTCCACGCGTCTTGAGCGATCGTGCATAGGGAGAAAACAAAGATTTGGTTTATGGGGAATAAAACCCTCTAGACCTGCTGGTATTAGTTGGAACAATGCAACGCTCGGGCACATTGTGACATTGCATCGAATACGGAACACTGGGCCGCACTGTTCGTCAGCACTCACGCTTGTCAAGCGCGACTCGCAAGCATGGATGGGGTAAGGAGAACTTTGTGTTCGCCTGTGCGCAGGTATGCAATGTCAGGGTTAGAGAAGCGCATTTTCGAATATGCGTCCGAGTCGCTGACGGCGACAGAAGGAAAAAAAAAATTGGCCGCGTATCTGCGTGCTTCGCTGCAAATGTCGTCGAAAGACGATAGTCTTGTGCCGACTGCACTGCATGAGCGGCATGAGTACCACAATTTAATAGCCGGGCTAGCCGCTGGGCTCGTTTTTCGGACGTTTTCCGGGCGCGCTTAGACGGACGCCGGCGTTTCGCCGCTGAAATTTGGTCGTCGGTCTTTTCTCTGCGTTCTCTGATCATGTCTTGTAGAGTGGGTCGTATTTCATCAAGCGGCCATATATGTTTTGCCTTGCCTGAGACAGCGCTCTTCTACGATGAATCAGCCGCATCTGGCTGGCATTGATAAAACAGAAGAGGACGCCATCTACAGCGCTACCGGGGAACATCGGCTTGTGTTGAACAATGCTGCTTCCAGGTGGCAGCACCACAGCCAGCCACAGCGTCGAAGTTAAATCACTGGGCGGAGACTTGTTTTGTACACAGCAGCGCCGCGTAATAAACACTAGGATCTTTATAATTACGTATCTATAGATTTTGTTTTAAAGGAACACTGTGAATAGTACTAAGGTATTGATGTTGTGCCTCAGGTATGCGTAATATTTGATTTTTAATTGCCCACGCTCACCCGTATGAACACATGCTTCTTGGTCATGATTGGAGGTCGTAAGGCAGGGGGGTTAAAGTTTTGCCAACTAGCTCAATCGTGTGACGTGCCGACAAACAGACAGACAGACAGACCAAAATTTCTCCGTTTAGGTATCCCAAGAAAGACTATCGTCTTTAAAAGTGAAGGGTGGTGAGACCGCAGGGGGCTGGGGCGCCGCCCAGGGAAAAAAAATCACAAGCCGTAAGGGGGGGTATGCCGCCGCCGTAGTTCCGCACGACGGATACCAGCGGCATAGAGCCGCGGTTACGCGAAGAATAGAGAAAAACATCGGAGCAATACAGTCTATATAAGGACAAAATTGCAGTAGGCGCGTTGCTTATAAATAGAGACCGGATTATAGGCAAATGCCTATTTTTTTTCCTCGCGTTCCTATCGCGCCACTTTGATATATGAGCATGAATTAAGGGTAAAGGAGGGCTTTTATAGTGTTTTTATAGTGCCTATAAATGCCTATTTTTGGGGTTTGTGCCTAAATGTCTATAAGTGCCCACAAATGCCTGTTTTCAAAATTGGTGTCTATATGAACGCTATTTTTTTTCTTGCTCCCTTTGTCTCTTTTTCTTGTCTCGGTTCCTTCTGCTTTCTTTTTGGTTCTGCTGGTATTCCCACCAAGACTATGTACCAACTTGCCCAACAAGCCACCCTAATGAACGCTATTTAGCCTCAAATTTTGCTTTCGAGTACAGTTTGAGACCGTAATTCATGTTACCGGGCAAAATTGCCGTTTTGGAACTTTATGGGGTGCAACAACCTAGTTCCCTAGTTCAACAAACACCCGAGAAGCAACCGGTAGCAGCAGTGAAATGGGACGCGCCGGCCACCTTACCCTATCGCACTGACATCGGGCGAGCGGTTGGAGCAGGGGAGAGGAAAAGACGCTATTTCTGCAACCCTAAATGACAGCACGTCCCAGCGTGTACAGTGGAATGGGGAGAGGAAAATAAAGGCGGGGAAGAGGAGAGGGGAAGAAGAGGAGAGTGGCGTCTATGGCCGAGGACGTGGCGGGGGGGCTTTTACTGCCGCTTTTCCAGTCCAGTGTTCCCATGGAACTGAAGCACCTCTTTGAAGATTTGGGCGTGGTGGGGGGGCAGAAAACAGGAGGTGCCTGCGCGCAGCAGCAGGAATATGGAGAGCGAATGCGAAACCATGGAGTGCCGTCAGGGGAATGTAGAAAGTAGGTAAAAGAAAAATCAGATGTGCGCATGGCTTTTGTTTCGTTTATAATTTTCTCTTAAAAGGTGCTTCACCAGGTCACATGAGAAATTTTAGTCAGATACTGGAAGTATTGCGTGCCGAATAAGGAGCTTTGTACCAAAATAACTTTTTAATTGGTTCATTACGAGCCGCGAAAGCATGATGCCGGTAGGTGAGCTTGAAAACTTTGCCACTCGCAAGCCAAATTCCTTCCCTGCCCTCTTCGGTATCAGAGAAACTCGGAGCCGGAAGATCACACGACGTTGACGCATCAACACGCCATGCGCACGCAAGATTACACTATGTGCACATGACATGCCCAATCCAGGTCGTGCGCACAAGCGGTGTTGTATCTGTAGTGGCGGCGTGTGACGCCACTGAAGAAGTGACCGAGTAACCCACACAATAACAAAATCCCTTTATTCAAACGTACGCATGCTTATATACATAGGCGACACTGGTGCCACCAGCGGCATTGATTGTGAAACCAAAACCAACTATACAACATATTCCCTTCCTTACAAGAACAGCTACATGGGTTAGTAATTTAGTAAGTTAGTGTAACCACATAGAATGCTATATACATTAACACCAACGAGTTTGTTTTATCCACTTAGCTCTATACAACAATGAAGAACAAAAAGAAAACAATTCACAAGCATTTTCAAAGATATGCAAGAAGTCTTCCGGGCACAGTGTCTCACATCACCGCAGTCTCACACAAGAGAAGAGTCTCGCAGCCGAGTGTTACCGAAGCGGAGTCTCCCCACAGCACCACATCGCCGCTCACACTTTTTAGCCATAGCGGTCTGGGGGGACGTCTATTTCTTGGTGGCTGTACCCTCCGTGGCGGCCCCGCTGCTTTAGGAGAACCGCTGGTGACTAGACTTTGTTCGGGCGCACTGCAAGTGACGGGTGGCCTGGGCGACTGCTCTGTCACAGTAGTAGAAGTACCGGCGGCCGCAGAAGCCGTAGTAGCCGAAGAGAGACTGGTAGTCGCCTCCGGAATAAGTTCCTCACTTGCAGGCTGAGCCCTGCTTTCGCCAGCTGTACCGTTTCTTTCGCCCCACGTGTGCAGTGCAGCAGAGGCTCTTGGCACCTTTGACAACTTCGAAGCATTCCACGTTTTACCGTCATCAAGGCGGAAAGAAGACGGTCCTTTCTTGCTGATCACTTTTCTGGGGCCACTGAATTCCAGGTCACCTTTAAAAGGCATTGTGGGTTTTTTCACTCTCACGAAGTCGCCAACCTCTACTGTGGTTCCTATTGCGGCCCTCCGAGCGTCCGTGTATCGTTTGCTGTACTGTTGCTTTTGCTTCACCCGCTCACGTAGGTGGTGGAGCTCCGAAACCAGGGTCAGCAGAGAATGAGGCTGACGGGTGGCCGACCACATCCAGCCTTGTTCTTGGTAACCGTCTGTGCAGGAGAAGGGCTGGGGCACTTCCAGTGGTGGCGTGCAACGGTAAACGCCCAAGTATTATGTAACCGCCTGACGTAAGGGACGCTGCTCGAGTGTAGCCACTTGAACGAAGCTTTTAAAGACCCTGTTAAACCGTTCTACTTGACCGTTTGCTTGCGGATAGTATACGGACGAATGCCTCAAGTGGATCCCACGATCTTCCAGGAAAGCTTCGAACTCACGAGATGAAAACTGAGGCCCATTATCGCACACGATTTCTTCCGGGTAGCCTTCCCGTGCGAACACAGACACCAAGAAGCTCGTTACTGTGCGGGTTGTGGTGTCGCTGCAAAAGTGCACCTCTGGCCACTTCGAATAGTAATCGACAAGCGTGATTGCATATCTGCAATCGTGTGGCGCTCTTTCGAAGGGGCCGACAATATCAATGGCCAGCTTCAGCCACGGCTGATCTGGAAAGGGGACTGGTTGTAATGATGCAGGCGTCACTTTGGTGCTTTTGTCTGCTGTCTGGCATATGCTGCACCTCTGGATCGACAGCTCCACTTCCCGGTCCATCGCTGGCCACCAATATTTTTCGCGCAGCCGCGCTTTCGTTCGCACTACTCCAGGATGAGCCTCGTGAGCAGCGGCAATTACCCGAGATGTAAGTGACGTTGGAACGACAAGCCGTTCGTCACGCAAGATCAAGTTGTCCACAACTGAAAGTTCGTCGCGTATTTTGAAGAAAGGCCGCAGTTCATCCGGCAAGGATTTGTGGGCGGGCCATGACGACTGTATACAGGCCTTGGTTTGTTGCAGCGTTCTATCGTTTGATTGGGCCTGTTCAAACTGCTCTCTGGTAATACAAGCAGGGATTTGGACCACTGATACCACTTCGTCTAACAAGGGTTCTTCTTGCGAAGATGGCGCGGGGAGACGTGACAGTGCATCTGCTACTTCATTTTTCGACCCTTTTCGGTACTTTACCGTGTAGTTGTACCGTAATAGGCGCTCTGCCCATCGTGCCACTCGCAAGGGACGCCTCCCTCGCCCTTGCGTTGTCAGCAACGTCACTGAGGCCTGGTGATCAGTCATCAGCGTGAAATGACGTCCCCACAGGTACACGTGCCACCTCTCGCACGCCCACACACACGCAAGTGCTTCCCGTTCTCCTACCGAGTACTTGCTCTCTGCTAGTGACAGAGCTCGAGACGCGAAGGCGACAGTGTGTAGTTCCTGTCCCTCCCTCTGTTGTAGCACTGCTCCAAGCCCGCAGTCAGAAGCGTCAGTGGAAACGACTACTGGAAGAGAGGCATCGAACATTCGAAGTACGGCGCTGGACGCAAGTGCATCTTTGGCCATTCTAAAACTGGCATCAACCTCGCCAGACCATACGAATAACTGGCCCTCTCTCAGAAGAACACGCATTGGTTCAACAATGTCAGCAAAGTTTGGAATGAACCTGGCGTAGTATTCGACCAGTCCCAGAAACGATCGGAGGCCGGATGCGTCAGTAGGCGCCGGCGTGTCCTGTATGGAAGCTACCTTTTCCTTCAGTAGGACAATACCGTTTGCCGTAACCCTGTGGCCCAAAAACGCAAGTTCCTGCGTATCGAAGACACATTTCCTGTTCAATTTGAGTCCTGCCTCTTATAATGCGTCTGAGTACTGTGCCCAGGTTTACTATGTGCTCTTTTCTGCTCTTCCCAAAGACAATAATATCATCAATATAGAAAAGCACGCCGCTGCATCCCTGTAGAATTTTGGACATCATACTCTGAAATGCAGAGGGCGCGGAAGCCAGCCCAAAGCACACTCGTTTAAAACGAAAAATGCCGTCGTGGGTTACAAATGCCGTTAAATCGCGGCTCTCAGGATGAAGCAAGACCTGGTGGTAAGCGGATGCGAGATCTAGCTTAGAAAAATGTGTTGCCCCCCACTAGACTATGCAGTAGCTCTTGTGTATGAGGAAGTGGAAAACTGTCAGCTACGACGGCCTTGTTTGCCTGTCGAAGGTCTACACACAGACGAATACCTCCCTCTTTCTTTTTAACTACCACAATAGGGGACACCCATTCTGATGCTTCCACGCGCTCTATCACATCCATTTCTTCCAGCCGGCGTAGTTCTTCCGAGACGACTGGTCGCAGTGAGAGCGGAAGGCGCCTGAGCTTTGATGCAACAGGTTGCACTGTGGATCGCGTTTTGACACGGTGAACGAACCCTTTCTCGAGGCCAAGCCCTGGATCAAAGATAGTTCCATACTCCTGAGCTAATTCTGTTAGAAGTTGAAAGGGTTGCTGTGCTTCTGTCTGGTCAGAGGACTGTTCCTCTCCAACATTAGTAGGCAGCGTTGTCGTTTCGAGGCACCGCAGCGTCGAGCCATCGATCTGGAGACCGAGCGCCTTGATGGCGTCTACACCCAAGAGTGAAGTGCCTTGTTTCACGACATAGAACAGAAGGCATTTCGTGCAATCCTTATGTGTGACGTCTGCGAAGTAACAACCAAGAACTGTAATTGGCCTCTTTGAATAGTCTAGTAGCCTAACTCTAGGGGCAGAAAGTGCTTGTCCTTCAAAATGCTGCCTAAAAAGGGCATGTGTTAAAATAGAGACGGATGATCCCGAATCTACGAGGAAAGTTATATCCGTACGACCAATCAGCACGGTGACGTGGATCGCTAGGCGAGCGGAGGTCGTTACAGCCAGAATACTCAAAACTTCCTCGTTGGATGGATTGTCGCTCTCTACCTCACGAACAGGCGCGACGTGTCGTTTGTTGTAGACAGAGCGGAAGTGATCCGTGATACCACAGTGATGGCAACGCTTCTTTTATTGCGATAGCAATTATATGGACAGTCTCGACGGGTTTTTGCCGTCGCCGTCGCCGTTGCCATCGCCGTCGCCGTCATGTCGCGTATGAAGTCCAAATTGATAAGAACCCCCTGCGCATCGTACGTTCTATCAGCGGGTAATAGCGGGCGAGCGGGAGCGGTGAACGCGGCTGAAGCGGCGATCAAACGAGCCGGCATCTCCGTCGCTCCGAGGCGCATGCGATAAGATCCCCCCCAACTGTTCAACCGGCCCCGCCCGTCGTTCGCGAGCGTGAAAAGACGCGAGGGGGGGTGGGGGGTCCCTCGAGCGACCTTCGGTTTTACGACCGCGGTCGTCGCGGGCGCGCGCGTTATCTCCCCATCTCGGCAGCCGACAGCGGGCGGCCGGTGTACCCTTCTACGTGCTGCGCTCTCAACGCGAAGAGAATTCTCTTAAACAAGCGTTTTCTAGAGTTGCGTGAGATCGGATCCAAAACACTTAGCTGCCAGCCGCACTTCGTATAACATTACAATTTGTTGCTATCGCATTCATTGCTTCACCCTTGCGGTGAAACTGTGACTTTTTGGCAGGGCAGCGAGATGAGGCAGCATTGTGCTGGGATGCACCACAGCGGTAGCAACGAGTCTGGTGGTTGCGTGAAGCCTTCGAGCTGTCGTTTGAATGCGGCGAATACGTTGGCGTATTCCCACGAGCAGTTATGCGCTCAAATTTGCAGGAATAAATTCTTGGAGATCGTTTGTTACCTGCTCAAACTGCGTTGCCATGACTACAGCTCGAGCAAACGAGAGAGAGGACCCTTCCAGAAGAAACCGCTCACGCAAGCTCAGAGATGATACACCCGCAACGAACTGGTCACGCAGCGAATCTTCCACAGAAGGAAAAGAGCACGTAGCAGAAAGCTCACGCAGTGCAGTAACGTACTCATTAATCGTTTCACTAGCTTGCTGAACGCGCCTACCGAAACGATGCCGTTCGGCTACAACATTGCTTGCTGTAGTGAAATGCGCGTGCAGAGCTACGACTGCGATGTCGTACGACGACGCTTCAGTTCGTGTATCCGCAATGCCCTTGCTAGCTGTTGGTATCTTATCAATAGCAGTTTGCTCACCGGGCTTAGCGTTGTCCGACGATGGAAGCGGCAGGGTGTAAAATATGCGCTGGCCTTCTAGCCAAGACTGTGAAGAAGTAAGGCCTTGCGGCGATCCGGCGTGCAGTCCGAGGCCCCCGAAGCGAGCAGGAAATTCTCGAAGATGCGAAGCCATTGCGGCCACGCAACAGCAGGACGGCCAGGCGTGGGCAGGAACGGGGGCGGCGGGGCGAGTCCCGACATACTCATGATGCCGCAAACCCGCTGGCGAAAATCACGCCCCCTGAAACCGACCCCTCGTCGCCAGTGTAGTGGCGGCGTGTGACGCCACTGAAGAAGTGACCGAGTAACCCACACAATAACAAAATCCCTTTATTCAAACGTACGCATGCTTATATACATAGGCGACACTGGTGCCACCAGCGGCAGTGATTGTGAAACCAAAACCAACTATACAACAGTATCGTTTCGGCATTCGCTCTATAGTGTACTGCCTGTATCTGTATGATGGATCCATCTATGCGTTCGGAGAGGCTGGCATGGATCCTGTATCCTTATCACGACACAGCGCGTCGCGCTGCTGGAACTGCTGTAAGGGACGATGCACCAAAAACATGCTACGCGTTGTCAGGGCTGGCGCCGGCACGACGCGGGAACGGCGAGACAACGAACACAAGAGAAATATAGGCAGCTAAGTCTCGCAATGCTCTCGATTCGAAGAAAAAACTAAAGGAAAACGCGTACACATTCAGTTTGTATGTTTTAATATTTCTATTAACTTTCAGTTTAATATTTCTATTAACTTTCATTCTTCTATTCAAGCAACAGATTGTGAAAAATACACATGTAGCCTCGAATAATTCTCGGAGTTTCATGTACTACTGTGACATACACAGGACCATTCCTTGTTGAACTTCACCTCCCCCCACATTGGTGCGCGCGCCCGTGAGATAAAGGGCACGAGGCATTCAGTCTGACATTTCACCTGCTTCCGGGGAGCGTAGCGTTGCAAATCTTGGCAGACGTGATTGTTAGCGCAGTGCGTGCATTACACTTCTAGCTCGAAACGCTCAAACCTGGTAAGGGGCCCTTTATGGTGTTCACACAAAGAGGAGAAATTGACCCTGCGCTATTAGACCCGGTCAATATGAGGCTAACAGACCCTTCTGGCCTTTTAGCGGTCTGGCTATTGAATCCTGTGCTGCCCTTCCCAGCCATGCCGAAAAGAAGCAGACCCAGGAGCGTGTTTATTCGACGGTGGACACTTAACTTACCATTCTGGACAATAAAAGGAGAAACCTTGTTCTGTAAACCGTGCCCGAAAAGGGACCATTGCATGGCTTTGTTAAATCATTAACGCCTTTGTACAGTCATAAAATATAACATTTGTTTGCTTTCCTGTCGTCGACCAGGTCGCGCACGTCCTTATTCGAAAATTTGAGTTTTTGTAAAAATTTATTGTGCTGATATTTACGATTTTGGGGGCCTAAAACTGTTTTTCCTGCCTATTTTTGGCACCTGAAACCACGATTTTTAGTGTCTAAAAATCCGGTCTCTAGTTATAAATGTACCGTGCTTGTAATCAGCCAAAGCCCTTTTAAAAATACTGCTTTTTTGTTAAATTCGAGGCTTTGACTTAAAATGTTTGAAGTTTGAAAAACAGCGTGTAGACAAAAAAGGTGCTCTATTTCCGCAAGAAAAAAACGTAATTTCATTCCCATTCCATTCCATGCAAAAGGCGCTTAATTTCATTCCCAATCCATTCCCCCAAGCGTTGTCCCCATTCCATTCCGGGGTCGCAAAAATGCGGAATGAATCCGGAGTTATTCCGATTCCGGAGTGGCAACTCCGCAACACTGCTACCAGTGCACACAGCGTCTGCCAAGAGCTGTCTTGCACCACCCAGTTTAGGAGCAATTACAGGGCATATGTACTAGCAAAAGCAAATAACTATACAAACAAAAGGGGAAATAACTTATAAGGTAAATACAGAAGCAAAATACAAATAATATTAGACTTGTACAAAAATATAGTATTACTACACATAGTAGCATATTCGTACGTATAGAAAAAAGAGAAGACATAACGGCATCGTAGTTTATGCTTGGTGAAAATGTGAGAATATAATGCAGTGCAATTTAAAAATTTTATTAATATTTGTAATTGTAAAAATCATCTATTTAGAGTGGTACTTTTTGAATGTGTGGATTTCAATTCGTTATTGCTCATATGCATCAAGAGTGGTTGGACATGATAATTTGGTTGGCTGTGATAATTATCAGAATATTTTATTCAGACACAGTTCTGCGATAAGGTGTGTAGTATGTTAAACAATACAGGAACAGACGAGGATTGTACGTGATGTGTGGTTGAAGTCATGTTGTGAAAGAACACCAAATTTACCCCTAAGCAATTATTCCTGGTGAAGCAATTTGAGGTCCTACACGTACTTCTTTGCTCACTCTCAGTGCCCATGGGGGGTATCCTCACTTCATTGTGTAGTTGAGTAGTGAGTAAATGATTATAGAAGAGGCCCAGCTTGCAGGTTCGCACAGAACATATAACACAAGTCTTAAAATGTCACTCGAGAAAGGACAGGTTGTTTTGTTATGAAAATGAAGAATTGTAACAAATATTTTCTCAATTTTTCTGTCTATCTTGGCCTAGGTACTAATCCAGCAGTGAACACACTGTTTGCTGATTGCAAGGATTTCTGATGAACCATGTTGATCATGCAAACACTGCACTCTATAAGTATAGATTAATACCCGCAAGCAAGATGCATAGATGAAACGACTATGCATTCACTGCATGTATACATTACTATGATCTGAATCTGGTGCGACAGCTGGCACAGCACAACGTTCTGTCTATTTCTTGCCTTGCATTTTATGAGCCTACTCTTATCTCACAGTACTCAGCTTTGAATCAATGATAGTAGGGAAATTTTAAGGGCTCGTTTTTGCTTTGTTAAGTTACTTTGTTGAGTTACTGTTGAGCCGAGTTACTTTATTCGAGTGCGTTTTCAGATGAAACGCAGGTACCACTCACCTATTTATGTTATCTGGGCCATGCCCTTTTCATTTTATAAAAACATAGCTCAATATTACCTACCCTAGTTGAAGATACTGCTTATATGACAACTTTGCATGTGCCAGTAGCTTAGCTAGAGCTTGCTATATATAATTCAGCGAGAGTGATCAAATGAGAATACATACAGGGTGTTGTTGACAGCTGCCAGTCATTAGTGAATCATTTTCGGATGTTATCAATGCTAACAGCAGGATCATACATATTACACCACTGCTTATTTGTTGTGCACTTTGATAATGTACTATGCGTTGTTTAATTGTTGTATGAAGTATGGTTATGTATATTGAAGAGACAGCAGAAGACCAGTGAGACTAGCAACAAGAAATGTAAATATTAAGTTCACTATAAATAATTTGTGTTGTGTTGTGGAACCACTCTATTCTTTAAAACATCTGACTAGCAGCTATGTTTAAGAATCATTACATAAGTTCTGAGGAACTTCATGCATACACTATGTTCACTTAATGTGTAAAGCTTACCACTTATGTAGAATATTTTTATGTACTGTAAGAACTTCGATCATGCTGGATACATTTTGTGTTTCTAGTATAGTGAACTTCTATTTTGTTCAGAAAACTTACAAATTGAAAGAATGAAATTTCCACAAGGTTGTTGTTTTCTGCTGCAATTTGTCCGTGTTTTTTTTATATATGAAGGAAAATAAGACAGCAATACAAGAGAAAAAGAAAACAATATGTGGGCACCTAATGGTGGCTAGTAGCCCATGAGCCTGTGGGAACTTTCAGCCAGTGGGATGGCTTAAAGCTGCTCTTTCCAGGCTGGTCTGACCAGCACAGACTCCCAGTACTCATCAATGCTTATTATGTGGCCCTTTTGGGTGAATTGAGGGCAAGCCATGGAATGCATGGTTAGTCTACGTATTTCATACATTCTTCACAATTGTCTAAATAATGGCCTGGGTGGCAGTAGTAATAAGCCACCGTGTTCGAGCATTATTTGTTTAAAGGAGGCACCAGGTCACCACTTCCTGCGTAGTAATTGTCAGATGCGTAGGGTTATATACTGGGCTCTTCCCAGTCTGTTATGATTATAGATCTCCCTGTACCTAACTGTGCAGTTCCCTCTAGACCCAGAAGTGCACCTTAGTCACCCGTTACGTAATACTGCTGAAGCCATAGCATGAGCCGGCTCATTTCTGGTAAGATGCCCAATCATTGAGACAGAATTTGCTGTTTTTTCAGTGAAATGCATCACTGGTGGAGTTGCAGAGTGTAGCTTTGGAGTCACTGATTAAATATTTGACACAACCTTAATGAAAATCATTGAAGAAACAAAACCTTGTGCACCTTGTTCAAAGAAAAACAAACATATATTAACATTTCGAGGTCGCTAAGGGTACAATGAATAGGGTGCAAAAGGGCGTGACTATTTATGTGTTGGGTGGTGCAGAGTGCGCATGTATATCTCCGGGAGATCACCCCGCGGCCGGTTGATTGTGTGCAGATTCTAAAAGTAGCCTAGTCAATAGGCGCTTTTCTGTCTCGATTATTCCTGCAGAATCCCAGTTGATGATGTGGTTAGTGTTCAATTGATGATCTGCGAAGGCATACAAGCTTGAATTGTCTTTCCTGACATCATTCTGGTGCTGCTGGATTCCTCTTTTAACCCATTAAGGCCCACGAAGAACTGGTCCAATTTTATTGATATTTTGCATATTTAATTAACCACAATAGACAACAACACATGCAAATTTTAGAGAGCTACGTGTATTTTTTCAGGAGTTATGATACTGTACTTTAAAAAGTACGCTGGGCCTTCGAGATAGCAACGGGCAAGGTGGCTTAATGCAAGAATGGCGAGTACGCTGGGCCCTTGCCAAACGAATAACAAAGTTATCTTCGCCCATGCAACTTAATCAAGAACCAGTGCCCTAGAGAAAGCGTAACGTCACGCTTTTCGCAACACTATTTCAATGTATTTAGGCAGAATTCAACTGTTTTGCCCGCTTCTTGTGAAAATATCCGTATGGATAGAGGGTAATAGCAAGCACAGTGGAAGCTGGAGATCTTTCTACTTCTGTTGGGTACAACAAGGCGCAGTCAGTGTTTTGCTATTACGCGACTAAAGGACAATATTCACCGCTTAGAGGGTCTGCTAAAACCTCCAGTGTAGTAGCAGACTCTTTTTGCGTTGTCTGCGGCTATTTTGATCATCTGGGTAAATAGGGGCCGGTACCACTTTTTCTCCGGGATAAAAATTCTCCAGCCATTCGCAGCTTGATCGTAGAGCTCAAACCCCCTCATTGCATTGTTACTGCGGATGAAGAAGGAGGACAGTGGCACTACGTTTTTTTTCTTTTCAGTGAATGGCCACCACGATACAGAGCATAGTGACTCAACTATGATCGTTAGCATAGTAACTATGCTGTTTTCTTTGCCATTTTCGACACAAAGGTGCTTTCCTGAATGAAACCAGAAGCTATCTTACCCATGTTCCTTTCGTTGCATGTTTTTTTTATCGTTAGCAGAGAGCATCCTTTCATACCGTCGCCATTCCCCTCCTCCTCCTAAGTTCCTATGTTAGGGTCAGAAGTGACAATTAAAAGATCAACATGCTCTCGCGTATTCACAGCGACATCTTTTGCAGCCTAGTGAGTCTTAGATAACCCAAAAAACGGCATTCATAACAAAAAAGCCTCTTCAATCTATGATGCAACGCACAACAGGAGTTACATGTATGCTCCCACGAAGTCCCAGTGTGCTATATAAATTACAGCAACATTTAATTACTACCCACAGCAAAACTATGCTCTCGATAGGCTTCTCGCGCTTTGCAGGGATTGAATTGCTCTTGCTGAAGCAGAAGCAGTTCCTTTTTTAACATATAAAATGTAAAACTTCAAATTAATTTTAAAAAGGTAGTACCGATCACGTGCGTTTAACAGGCTCTCATTTTCCTAAAGTTTGACGACTCATAAAACACAAAAAATATAACCGAGTCAATATTCCAAATTAAGATTATCTTGCTGCAACCTTTGGCATCAGAAATTCTAATGAGCAAAATCAGAATATTTTGTTTTGTATTTTCTATTCCCGAATAAGGAAGTGTACTTTGTAAAGTACAGTGGGCCCTAATGGGTTAAAACTTCCAGTTTCACATATATAGGATAATGAAAAGCAGTAGATAATGAAGCCAAGGAAAGTATAGGAGGCTTAAATTGTACTGTGTCAAGTGTATTATTCTGAGATAGATGTGAATAAAGCAAAGTGGACGAAAAGACAACTTGACCCCGGCCGGTACCGAACCTGCCACCTTCGGATAATTCGTCAGTTGCTGTACCAGTTGAGCTATCGTGGAGCATTAGGCACATCATTTGAAGGTTGCAGGTTTGGAGCCTGTCAGTGGAAATTATCTTTTCGTCCATTTTGCTTTATTCACAACTATATCGCAATTACTCTGATACACTTAAAACAGTACAATTAACCTCCCCCATAACTTCGTTGGCTCCATTATCTGCTGCTTTTCATTAAGGTTCTGTCGAACAAAACAAAACGAGCCCTCAAAATTTCCGTCTTTCATTGATTACATATTTGGCTTATGTGGAATTCAATGCAATAGGCAATTTTTCGTCTCCTTAGGTGTTTTAAGTTCACATTGAACCTCCCACTTTGGGATCAACATCTGTTACAATGGGCACATTGTAAAGAGCTATGTACAGGGGAGATGGTAAGAAATATGAACAGTGCAGTGCGCTGTTTTAATCATACTCTGACCTTGGTGGCAAGAAAATGATGCTAGAATGGCTCTTGATTGTATTGTCACGTGTTCGTGACGTTGACCGAAGCAGCAGTCGGTATGTTCAAGATGAAACTGTTTATTAGGCCGAACTTGTGGCCGGTAAACGGAAAGTCAGATTACAGCAATAGACGCTGGTCACGGAAAGTCAGATTGCAGCAATAGACGCTGGTACTGATAGCGGCGAACAGAGCGTCGGCCGTCGATCAACTGAACCTCGTTGGAACGCGCCGGCTTTTATAATGCACGCGTCGAACATTCTAGCCTTATCACTAGTCGTCGCGCAAGCTCTGGAATAATCTTGAGTGTAAGCGTCTTGCGTGCAATCTTAACAGAACGATCTACTACAAGCGAGAAGCTTCTGGAACAATAAGGCGCGGTCTGCGCCGAGTACTGCTGATAGTATTTGTGGGCGGAAACCGAATACAGTGAAAGAAACACGCGTGGCAATGCCCCCCTCTGAAAAGGCATCGTCCCGATGCTTAGAACAGAAAACATGGTAAAAATACATGCAACAATAAATAACGACAATCAATCAAGAAAGTTCAATAAGCAACACGCACAAGCAAGAAAGTCCAATGAAAGAAAAAAGTCACAGTTTCACCGCAAGGGTGAAGCAATGAATGCGATAGCAAAAAATTGTAATGTTATACGAAGTGAGGCTGGCAGCTAACTCTTTTTGGATCCGATCTCACGCAACTCTAGAAAACGCTTGTTTAAGAGCATTCTCTTCGCGTTGAGAGCGCAGCACGTAGAAGGGTACACCAGCCCCCCCGCTGTCGGCCGCCGAGAAGGGGAGATAACGCGCGCGCCCCCCGCTCGTAAAATCGAAGGTCGCTCGAGGGACCCCCCCCCCCCCCCTCACGTCTTTTCACGCTCACGAAGGGGCCGGTTATATATATATACATATACATATATGGCAAATGACGCCGACGCCGACGCGGACGCCGACGCCGACGCCAACGGCGAAAACCAGCTGCGAGTGTCCATATAATTGCTATCGCAATAAAAAGAAGTACAGTCCTCAGGTTCACTACCGCGCGTAAAACGGCTTGAGGCGCACGACATGGACAACTTCAGGTCGCGCACGGCGCCGTTGAGAGTTCGAAATGCCGTCGGGGACAACCTCGCAGTCGAGTGTGCCGAGACGACGAAGCACCCTGTACGGTCCGAAGTATCGTCGCAGAAGTTTTTCACTCAGTCCACGTCGTCGTATCGGCGTCCACACCCAAACGCGGTCGCCGGGCTGGTATTCCACGAACCGTCGTCGAAGGTTGTAGCGGCGGCTGTCAGTCGTCTGCTGATTCTTGATCCGCAGGCGGGCGAGCTGTTGTGCTTCTTCGGCGCGCTGTAGGTAGGCGGTTACGTCGATGTTTTCCTCGTCGGTCACGTTTGGTAACATGGCGTCGAGCGTCGTTGCCGGACTCCGTCCGTAGACCAACTTGAATGGCGTGATCTGCGTCGTTTCTGGAACGGCCGTGTTGTATGCGAAGGTCACGTACGGAAGGATGGCGTCCCACGTCTTGTGTTCGACGTCGACGTACATGGCCAGCATGTCGGTGATGGTTTTATTGAGACGCTCGGTCAGGCCGTTGGTCTGTGGGTGGTAGGCGGTGGTCCGGCGGTGACTTGTTTGGCTGTGTAAAGAAACTAGCGATCAGCGAAAGGATCAGACCGACAACCGTTCATGGTTCCAACCTCTTCTTCTTCTTCTGCAGTGCTCGCCTGCACGCGTTTATTCCTTTTCTTTTTCAACATACTCCCGCCCCCCCCAGTAGTGTCGCTCAATTCGAGCTTGTACAATTTCTGTACTGGCTTTTTTAAAAACTTTCCGTCTTGGGCTTTCACCCGGCAAGCTCGGATTATGCCATCTTGACCAGGGTAAACGTCTGTGACTCGCCCAAGGGGCCAAACACCTCGAGAAATGCCAGGCTCTTCAATGATGACCACATCATCTACTCGGAGACAGCTGCTGGGATGTGCAGGGTATAGGTGAAGTGCCCGCAGTTCTAGCAGATACTCTTTTTTCCATCGCATCCACAGGTGATCTATCAGCTTCTGTCTGTGTCTCAACTTCTTACTGATGTCACTTCGAGTAGTCTGAGCACTTATAGCATCGTAGTCATTGTTGGGCCGCTCTGGAGAAGCTAACAAGGAACGTCCAACAAGAAAATGCGCCGGACATATCGGAGAAGGCTCTTTGGCGTCCGTATACGTGTAGGTCAACGGTCTTGAGTTTAACAACTGCTTCAACCTCCAGTAGCATCGTCTCGGTTTGTTCGCTGGTGAGTTTGCTCTTTCCCATCACCTTGCGCAACGATGACTTCACTGTTCGGACAAGCCTCTCCCACCAACCACCCCACCAAGGTGCACCCGGAACGATAAACTTCCATTCGATGCGATGGGTCAGTAGGAAAGACGCGAACGGAGAGCTCTTCATGACATTCCAGATGTTCCTGAGGTCCCGTGATGCTCTCTTAAAGGCAAGAGCGTTGTCGGAGTACAGTGTCGCTGGTACCCCTCTGCGAGCCAGAAACCGGCGGAACGCTAGTAAGAAAGCGCTTGTAGAGATCGCACTCGTCAGTTCTAGGTGTACTGCTCTCGTCGTCGCACAGGTGAACAGCAGGATGTAAGCTTTCGATGCATCACCATGTATCTCCTGTTGCTTTATATATAGTGGACCTGCAAAGTCCAATCCCACTACATCAAACGGTCGTGACGAGAGAAGCCGGTCCTCAGGCATCGGCGCATATTGTACGTTTCCAGGTTTCATGTTGTATCTTCGGCAGAGAAAGCAAGCATTAATGATTCGTTTAACTTCTTGTCGAGCGCGGATAATCCAATAACGCTGCCGTATTTGCATCATAGTGCTTGCCACACCACCATGCAAAGCTCTGCAGTGAGCCTCAGTCACTACCAAAGCCGTGAAGGGATGCCTCGGTGGTAGTATGACCGGATGCTTTTCGTCATACGTAGCGTCGATTCTTTCAAGTCGTCCGCCAAGCCGAAGCTGTCCGCTTTGGTCCAAGAAAGGGTGAAGATCGAGCAGCTTCGAGTGTTTTGAGAGAGTGCCTCCAAGTTGAAGCTGTTCGACGTCCTTCGCGAATACTTCGAGTTGAACTCGTTGTACCCAAAACCTTTCAGCCTTGCATAGCTCCAGTGTCGAAATTGTTTCGCTGAGCGATGTTTGAATACCACGGCATCGATCCACAAAGCGGAAGACCCAGGCGGTGACGCGCAGGAGCTTCTGCAGATTGTTGTGCTTGCTTATATCAATCACAGGGTGTAAGTTCCTGGATGATGCTTGAAGAAATACATGTTGCGTGTCAATCTCTGCCTCCTCGTTGATCGGTGTGCACTGGTTCGGTTCGGTAGGCCAGTTTGATTTCGGCTGGGACAACCATTCAGGTCCATACCACCAACAGCGACATGCACGTAGAGTCTTCAAAGGTATGCCCCTAGTCAGTACATCTGACGGGTTGTCGTCACCCGGGCAGTAGCGCCATAGCGCTGGTTCAGTAGCTTTTGCTATTTCAGTCACTCTGTGTTTTACAAACTGACTCAACTTGCTTTGGTCACCGCGGATCCAGCTCAATGTGATCATAGAGTCAGTCCACATGACGCAGTGGAAATCCTTTGAATCCCATGAGGAACAAATGTACTTTAGCAATCTGGCTCCCACTACCGCGGCCATAAGCTCGAGCTTTGGTAGTGTTAATGTCTTAATAGGTGCCACTCTTGACTTCGCTACTATCAGTGAAGTAGCCGAGTTCCCGTCTTCGTCGAATGCTCTCAAATAGGCACATGCTCCATAAGCCTTCAGGCTGGCGTCGACGAATATGTGCAGTTCAGCTTCTTCCACTGCTCCATGAAGCCCGTCTCTCACGCAGCGCGGAATCTTTATGTGGCCAAGCTGAATCACGTCCGCACACCAGGCTGTCCACGGCGTCTTGATCTCCTCGGGTAATTTATCATCCCAGGAACGGCCTAAAACCCAAAGGCGTTGAAACAAAAGCTTCGCTGTTACGGTGAAAGGCGATAGAATGCCAAGCGGGTCATAAATTCGAGAAGCAACCTTTAGTAGAGTACGTTTCGTGTCGGGCTGGCCAGCGACTAAATATTGTGCCACAGATTTGGAAGAAAACTTGAAGTAGTCCTTTTCTATATCCCATTGCATTCCCAAAACCGCAGCTGTTTCTCTTGATGCTCCTTCTACTTGCTCCTCCTGGTTGTCGAAAATGTTCTGCAGCTGATGGTTATTGGTCTTCCACTTTCTGAGATTCATGCCTGCATCTCTCATGATTGCCTTTGACTGTTCATAGATGCGCAGACCTTCATGGAATGTCTCCGCACCCACCAATAAATCGTCGACATAAAATGCCTTCTTCAATGTAGAAGCGAGTGCTTTATCTTCGCACGCGTTATCCAAGTGGTAGTGGATAGTTGCCATGAGCAAGAAGGGGCTTGATGTTGATCCAAACGGCACCCGTGTCATGCGCCATTCGACAAGCTTGCTGTGTTGGCTTATGGGAGTAGCATCAAACCACAGAAACCGGAAGGCATCTCGGTCAGTGTCCTGTATTTCAATTTGTAAGAATGCCTTTTCGATGTCCGAATTTATGGCGACCGGGAACCACCGAAAGCGAAGGAGGACTTGCAACAATTCTGGATTGAGGTTCACTCCTTTGTCCAAGCAATCGTTAAGGGATGGTACGCCTCGAGTGTGTGACGATGCGTCAAACACTACCCGCAGTTTGGTAGTTAACGATTCCTCCCTTATGACTTCGCGATGTGGCATATAATATATAGCCCGATCCCGATCCAGAGGACGATCCTTAGGCACCACTTCAGCGTGACCCAACTCCAGATATTGCCGGATGACTGTGTCGTATCGCTGCAACAGTCCTTCCTTCGTCGATAGCCTCCGTGTTAGTCTTTGTAGACGTGACAGCGCGATTTCCCGGTTGTTTCCTAAGAGCGGTTTCTTATCTTCTTTCCAAGGCAACGCCACGGTGTATCTGTTGTTTTTCTTGCTAATAGATCCACGGAATCTTGCAACAGGCTCATGGGACGGATATTCCCCTGAATCTGTAATGCCCATGGCTTCTAGTTGCCAAAACGATTGCAAGATCTGTGACGTTGTTTCGTCATCACCAATTGCTTGTACTTTTAGAATGCAGACCATGAGGCTAGAGTCGCAGTCCAGAAAGGCTTTTTGCTGACTGGGTCCTTGTAGCGTCCATCCAAACGCTGTGTCGATCGCTACCAGTCCTGGAACTTCTGCGCTCTTTACAATTTCTCCAGACATTACTTGCCAAAGATGGTCAGCTCCTATCAACAAGCTGAGGCCATTTTCCGTCTCCGCGTCGAACTTCTTTTCGTCCGCGATGAATTTCCCTTCGAGACGCAGGTTCTGAAGGAAGTGGCTGTCAGCTTTCGGGGAAGCAATGTCGTGACAGATAACTGGGACAACAATTGCACGCACTATGCGGGTGTCGGAAGAGTGCTGGCTGCGCAGGGGAACTTCTACAACCTTCCGTCTTTCCGCAGTACTTGGTGATGCACAGCCAAACGTGTTCAGTGCAATCCGTGTTTCTCCCAGTACCTGCAGGTGTAACTTCCTGACGAGCTCTTCCGTGACGAAGGATCGCTGGCTGCCTCCGTCGAGAATCCCTCGGACATATCTTGAGCTGTCATTTTTGACGACAAAGGCGCGAAAGGTCTGCAAGTATACTTCTCTGTCGTTTATCTCACTCCCGCTCAGTGAATCCTTGTCGCACAGCATAACCGACTGTGATGACACCATTCCTACTGTGCTCCCGGAGGCGTCCACTGGTCGAGGAGTCGCTGTCATGTTCTTCCTGTAGTTAGGGTCGCACATGCTTGATGCGTGCCTCCCATGACAACTCGAGCACGTGAGTTTGACTTGGCAGGACCGTGCCTGATGACCTCGTGACGTGCATCGATAGCAGCGGTTGTCCTTAGTCAGCATCTCTTTCTTTGAAGTGACAGAGAGGTCGGCGTCGCAGGCGCGTGTGCCGTGCTTCTTCGATTTGCAGAAAAAACACTCGCTCCAGCTGTTCGCTGCGCTGTGTAGAACAGAAGCGGTGCTGGTGCCGCTGCCTCGAGTGCGCTGTGCTCGGTCATCCACCGGTCGCTCTGCAAATGGTTTACACTGCTCCCGGCTTTCTAGTTCGATGCGTGTAAAGGTAAGCAGCTCCTTTAACTCTGCATCCGATGACGCAGCTGCAGCGGCTGGCTCGAAAACGTTTGCAGAAGACCCGTTTCCCCTTAACGCTTGACTGCGCTTTCCACGTATATAGGCCAGAACGATGTCGTACGGCAATGCTTTCTGTAAAATGTCAATCAGCATCGCTGAGAAACTGAGCGTGGGAACGTTTAGCGCAGTCAGACACCGGATGTTCAGCTGCACAGCATCGTAAAGTCGCCTGAGGCCTCGAACGTCGCTTCCTGACTTCACGTGAGGGAGACTGCGAAGCGCTGACAGGTGGTGTTGCTCTATCCGTTTCCGATCTCCGAAGCGTTCTTTTAGCAACTCGATGACGTCTGCGTAACAGGCTTCGGAAGTCGGAAAACCAGATATCGCCGCTGCCGCTTCACCCGCAAGGTAATGACGTAGATAGAAAAACTTGGTCGTAGCTGATAGAGCGTTGTTCAGATGAACAGTCTGCTCGAACTGCTCCCAGAAAGCTGACCACTCGTGAATGTCGCCTCTAAATGTTGGCATGCCAAGGTTCGGCAGTCTTGGGCCAATTCTGGTAGGAGCATCAGGAGCTGATGGGGTTGCGTTCTGAGGAGCAGTCGCCGCTGTACTGTCTCCGCGTCCCAAATCTGCTATTCTGCAGCGAATCTCGGCGAGCATGCTAATGGCTTGGTCGTTGTACTCCGCCGCCGCTACATACTCCGCTTCGAGCTCCTCGTCAGCTAGGTGCTCTTCGAGTGCATCGTTAATCTTCGAGAGCTCGCTGTTGCTAGCCGACAAACGGTCATAAATACCTGTGAGCTTGGCCTTGTCTGCGGCAGGATCTGTCAGTAGCGACCGTGCTTCCTGAAGAAGCTTCGTATTCTGCGCTCGTCGAGCTGAGCGCTTGGTCTTTAGGCGATCCATCCGTTCAGATGTCGAAGTGTCGAAGTCCACGCTGATCACGAACGATCCGTTGCCAGTCCTCGCCGCCCGCAGAGCGACGCGGTCGAGTAGACGGTCCCCCTTGAGTCGTGCGATGAGAGAGACGTGTCCGCACGAGGGTTTTCGGCACCAAAATGTAAAGAAACTAGCGATCAGCGAAAGGATCAGACCGACAACCGTTCATGGTTCCAACCTCTTCTTCTTCTTCTGCAGTGCTCGCCTGCACGCGTTTATTCCTTTTCTTTTTCAACAGGCTGTACCTCAGGATCGCCTGAGTTAGGTCCGCAGTAAAGGCCGTACCTCTGTCGGCAATGAGGACCTCTGGGGCGCCATGACGCAGTACGATGTTCTCGACGAAGAACTTTGCTACCTCGGCGGCACTGCCCTTGGGCAGGGCCCTTGTCTCGGCGTAGCGGGTGAGGTAGTCAGTAGCTACGACGACCCATTTGTTTCCGGAATTCGACGTCGGGAACGGCCCCAGTAAGTCCATGCCGATTTGTTGGAACGGCCGGCGAGGTGGCTTGATGGGCTGCAGAAGTCCGGCTGGCCTAGTCGGTGGTGTCTTCCGTCGCTGACAATCTCGGCATGTCCTCACGTAGTGAGTGACGTCGGCAGTGAGGCGAGGCCAGTAGTACTTGTATCTTTGCCAGCGTACGGGAAAATCCAAGGTGTCCAGCCGTCGGGTCGTCATGCAAAGCATGCAGAACTTCTGGTCGTAATGCCGAAGGTACTACGAGGAGGGAGTCGGCCCGAAGTGGCGAGAAGTTTTTCTTTACAAGAACACCGTTGCACATGAAAAACGACTCCAGTCCTCGTCTGAATGCCTTTGGAGCCACAGTGGCTTTGCCCTCGAGGTATTCCATAAGGCTCTTAAGTTCCGGATCGGCGCGCTTTCGCTCGGCGAAGTCGTCGGAACTTCTGGTTCCCAGGAAGCCGTCATCATCCTGGTCGTCTAGCGGCGGTGGGTCGACGGGGGGCACGAGACAGGCAGTCGGCATCAGAGTGTTTTCTTCCGGACATGTAAATGACGCTACTGTCGAATTCTTAAAGTCTCAGACTCCATCTTGCGAGGCTACCGGAAGGGTCCTTCAGGTTAGCTAGCCAACTCAAGGCGTGGTGGTCGCTCACAACTTTGAAGGGCCTGCCGTAGAGGTAGGGGCGAAACTTTGACGTTGCCCAGATGATGGCAAGGCACTCCTTTTCTGTTGTGGAATAGTTGGCTTCCGCCTTGGATAGCGACCGGCTAGCATAACTGATAACCCTTTCCACGCCGGCAGTTCTCTGGACAAGAACGGCGCCGAGTCCTACGCTACTTGCGTCGGTGTGGATTTCCGTGTCGGCGTGTTCGTCGAAATGCGCAAGTATTGGAGGCGTGTGCAGGCGTCGTTTCAATTCTTGAAATGCTTCGACTTGCGATGCTCCCCACTTGAATTCCACGTCATTTTTCGTGAGCTGAGTTAGTGGCTCGGCGATGCGTGAAAATTGCTTGACGAAGCGTCTATAATAGGCGCACAAGCCGAGAAATCGGCGAACGGCCTTCTTGTCGGTGGGCGGCGGAAAGGCAGCGATTGCAGCTGTTTTTCGCGGGTCGGGGCAAACTCCAGACTTGCTGATTACGTGACCCAAGAATAGAAGTTCCTCATATACGAAGCGGCACTTTTCTGACTTCAGGGTGAGTCCAGAGGCCTTGATTGCTTGAAGTACAGCTTCAAGGCGCCGGAGATGTTCGTCGAAGTTTGAAGAAAACACAACGACGTCGTCCAAGTACACAAGGCAGGTCTTCCACTTCAAGCCGGCCAGTACAGTGTCCATAACACGTTGGAACGTCGCAGGTGCCGAGCAAAGACCGAAGGGCATGACTTTGAACTCGAACAGGCCGTCTGGTGTGATAAAGGCAGTCTTCTCTCGGTCTCTCTCGTCGACCTCGATTTGCCAATAGCCGGTCTTGAGGTCCATCGACGAAAAATACTTCGCGTTGTGGAGTAGGTCCAGGGCGTCGTCGATACGTGGGAGAGGATACACGTCCTTCTTCGTGATTTTGTTCAGGCGGCGATAATCGACGCAGAAACGGCGGGTTCCGTCCTTCTTCTTCACTAAAACCACGGGTGACGCCCACGGACTCTTTGAAGATTGGATGATGTCGTCGCGTAGCATTTCGTCGACTTGTTGCTTTATGGCCTCGCGTTCCCGCGTTGAAACTCTGTACGGGCTCTGACGTAGTGGCCTGGAACTTTCGTCTGTTATGATGCGGTGTCGTGCGACCGGGGTCTGTCGATCTCTTGACGACGACGAAAAGCAGTCGTTGTATTGCAGGAGCAGGGTTTTGAGCTGTTCTTGTTTATCCGTCGGAAGGCTCGGATTGACGTCGAAATCTGGTTCGGAACCTCGAATTGTCGAAGCAGGTTCGGCAGCATCGAAGAGGGCGAAAGCATTGCTGGCGGCCACGCATTCGCCGATGTAGGCGACCGTCGTACCAATGTTGAGGTGCCTATATTCGTGGCTGAAGTTTGTCAGCACTACCTTTGCTTTACCGTCACGCATCTCGGCTATACCTCTTGCGACGCAAATTTGACGGTTGAGGAGTAGGTGCTGATCGCCCTCGATGACGCCTTCAAGGTTCGCAGAGTTGTCGGTGCCAACGGAAATAATGACGCTGGAGAGCGGCGGAGCGGTCACCTGCTCTTCTATCACATTCAATGCATGGTTCCCTGGCGTCGCGAGGGGTGGGAGCGCCTTGTCTCAGGTTAGTGTTATCGACTCAGACCTTAGGTCGATGACGGCGCCGTGGTCGCTTAGGAAGTCCATTCCAATTATCACATTCCTGGAGCAGTTTCGTAGGATTACAAAGCTCGCAGGATACGTCCGGTTACTGACGGTGACTCTTGCCGTGCAGACTCCAATCGGCGTTATCAGGTGGCCTCCAGCTGTCCGGATTTCGGGTCCACTCCAAGCGGTCTTTACTTTCTTCAGCTTGGCGGCGAATGGCCCACTGACGACGGGCTAGTCGGCCCCAGTGTCGACGAGAGCGGTCACGCCGTGGCCGTCGATAAGAACGTCGAGGTCGCTAGTTCGTCGTCTCGCGTTGCGCTTAGGTTACGGCGTCGGGTCACGGCTACGTCGGTTTGTTCCGCCGGTTCCAGGTTGCGTATTGATGTCTTCTTCGGGCGGTGAAGTTTCCAGGCCAGGGCCTGGTTCGTCTTGCGACGGGTTCTTTAGATTTCGTTGCGGCATCGTCGTCGTCGGCGGCGGAGGATCTTCGGTAGTTCGTCGTACGGCAACCGCACCTCCATCGGTTGCTGCCCTTAGTTCTCCGAGTAAGGGCTAGGAGATCAGCCCCGGTTTGGGCCAGCGTACTGCCGGCGATGCGGTGACATGTAGCGCCCAGGCGATGGCGAGCGGGATGGTCGTCGGGGTGTCCACTGAGCTCCTGCGAGGTAGTCGGCGATGTCGCGTGGCCTTTCACCCCGCTGTGGACGCGGCGCGTCGATGGCGAAACCACGCAGTCCCATCTGGCGGTACTGGCAGCGGCGGTAGGTGTGGCCAGCTTCTCCGCAGTGATAGCACAGTGTGCGATGGTCAGGGGCGCGCCAAACGTCGGTCTTTCTCGGAGCGTTGCGCTGGCCGGCGGGTAGACGGTATGGCGTCGGTGGTGGTGGCGGCGGCGTCTGGCGGCGGAACTGCGGTGGTGCGAAGCCTTCACGTGGGCGCGGTGGTGGAACGTTACAACGCGCTGCAGCAGCGTAGCTGATAGCCTGCGGTTGCTGCTCTGCTAGCTGAGGAACGCCTAGGGATTGCTGGATCTCCTGGCGCACGACGTCAGCGAGAGAATCCACTTGAGGTTGGGAGGATGGCAACAGCTTACGCAGCTCTTCCCTAACTATTGCCCTGATGGTCTCGCGCAGGTCGTCGGATTGCAGCGCGTGACTCTCTACGTAGGTTGTTAAGGGAATCCGGCGGTTGTACTGTGTCGTACGCATTTAAAGGGCCTTTTCTATCGTCGTTGCCTCGGTGAGGAATTCAGCGACCGTCTTGGGCGGGTTACGGACAAGTCCTGCGAACAGTTCTTGTTTCACACCCCGCATGAGCAGGCGAACTTTTTTGTCTTCGGGCATAGCAGCGTCGGCTTGGCGAAAAAGTCGCGTCATCTCTTCCGTAAAGATGGTGACATTTTCGTTGGGTAGCTGCACCCGGGTCTCGAGCAATGAAGCGGCCCTTTCCTTCCGAACGACGTTCGTGAACGTCTCCAGGAATGCACTGCGGAATAGAACCTAGGAATGAAGTGAGGACTCCCGATTCTCAATCCAGGTCCTTGCCGCGTCTTCGAGGTAGAAGTGGGCGTGGCGCAGCTTGTCATCGGCATTACAGTTGTTAAAGGCTGCGACACGCTCATATGTTTCAAGCCAGGTTTCCGGGTCTTCCCGCGATGAACCACGGAACGCTGGAGGCTCCCCTGGCTGGCGGAGCACGATCGATGCAGGCGGCGCAGGAACTGTCATCGTCGCTGCTGTTGAAGTCGAAATCTTGGTTTGCCTGGTGTTTTCCGGCAGGAGTCCGTGCTCTGGTTGCAAGCCTTGCAGCCTGCGGCTAGCTCGTTGCTGCACAAGGGCTTCGGTGTATTCTCCGCGCTGTGGGCTGGGTTCACGGCTTGACGGGGGGCGTCCGGAACATGAAGGAACAGCACCTCCACCAAATGTCACGTGTTCTTGACGTTGACCCAAGCAGCAGTCGGTATGTTCAAGATGAAACTGTTTGTTAGGCCGAACTTGTGGCCGGTAAACGGAAAGTCAGATTACAGCAATACACGCTGGCACTGATAGCGGCGAACAGAGCGTCGGCCGTCGATCAACTGAACCTCGTTGGAACGCGCCGGCTTTTATAATGCACGCGTCGAACATTCTAGCCTTATCACTAGTCGTCGCGCAAGCTCTGGAATAATCTTGAGTGTAAGCGTCTTGCGTGCAATCTTAACAGAACGATCTACTACAAGCGAGAAGCTTCTGGAACAATAAGGCGCGGTCTGCGCCGAGTACTGCTGATAGTATTTGTGGGCGGAAACCGAATACAGTGAAAGAAACGCGCGTGGCAGTATCATGGATGACTCTAGGTGCTTTTTATTACTATCCAGGCAACAACCACTTGAAAGGAAATGGGAAACGGCAGAGAATGTAGATGCTGCACTGTTCACGTTTTTTTTACATCTTCACTGTCATATGATTGCTGTCATTGCTTGTGTCATTTGGGGGGGGAATCTTTCTAGGTAAAGGGAGTATCTAAAGATGTTTCCATACATTACAAGAATGTTTGCCGTTGTGCTTTATCACGCTGTGTAGTTTGTTATTTCAAGTTTATTGAGTATGTGTATGCGTATAGGTCTCTGCATGAGTCGTAATATTGCCCTCCCTATAACGATCTCCCCTGACATTTGGAGTTTCGTAGGGTGTTGCATCCAGTACATGATAAAGAAGGCGTGAACTAGGCGCACCAGTTAACTTGGCCTCCTTTATGGCGGAATGATGACTGGATATCCTTCAGACAATAAAGCCTCATTTCTTCGGCATACAGTTCAGCCTTATGTAAGGTGTATTACAGTTTCTTCTATCTGACCATTGCTGTCACCTGTTACCTACAGCATGATGTCATCAGTAGAGACCGGATTATAGGCAAATGCCTATTTTTTTCCTTGCGTTCCTATCGTGCCACTTTGATATATGAGCACGAATTAGGGGTTAGGGAGGGCTTTTATAGTGTTTTTATAGTGCCTATAAATGCCTATTTTTGGGGTTTGTGCCTAAATGTCTATAAGTGCCTATAAATGCCTATTTTCAAAAACGGCGCCCATATGAGCACTATTTAAACTCAAATTTTGCTTTCGAGTACAGTTTGAGACCGTAATTCATATTACCGGGCAAAATTGACGCTTCGGAACTCTATGGGGTGCCACAACTTAGTTCCCTAGTTCAACAAACTTCCGGTAAGCAACCGAGCAGTGAAATGGGACGCGCGGGCCACTTCACCCCACCGCACTGACGTGCCTTGAGCGGTTGGAGCAGGGTGAGTAGGAGGAGAGGAAAATGCGCTATTTCTGCAACCCTAAATGGGAGCACGTCCCAGCGTATACAGTGCAATGGCGAGAGGAAAATAAAGGTGGCAAGAGGAGAGGGGAAAAGAGCAGAGTGGCGTTCGTGGCCGAGGACGTGGAGGGCGGCTTTTACAGCCGGTTTTCCAGTCCGGTTTTCCCAAGGAATTGAAGCACCTCCTTGAAGACGTGGGTGTGGTGGGGGGCAGAAAACAGTAGGTACCTCTGTGCAGCAGCAGGAAGATGGAGAGCGAATGCGAAACCATGCATGGAGTGCCGTCAGGGGAATGTAGAGTGCAGGTAAAAAAATCAGATGTGCATTTGGCTTTTGTTTCGTTCGTAATTTACTTCTTAAAGGGCGCTTCACCAGGTCACATAAGAAACTTCAGTTCAACACTGGAAGTTGTTGCGTGCCCAATGAAGAGCTTTGTACCACAATAACTTTTTGATTGGTTCATTACGAGCCGCGAAAGCATGATGCTGCTAGGTGAGCTTGAAACCTTTGCCACTGGCAAGCCAAATTTCTTCCCTGCCCTCTTCGGTATCGGACGAACTCGGAGCCGGAAGATCACACGACGCAGTCGCATCAACACGTCATGCGCACGCAAGGTTACACTGGGTGCGCTTGACATGCCCAAGCCAGGTCGTGCACACAAGCGGTGTTGTATCATTTCGGCGTTCTAGTGTAGTGCCCGTTTGTGTGGGATGGATCCCTTTTTGCGCTTGGAGAGGCTGGCATGGATGACGTATCCTCACCGCGACACAGCGCGTCGCACCGCTGGAACTGCTGTAATATACAATGTATCAAAAACACGCCAAGCGTTGTCAGGGCTGGCGCCGGCACGACGCGGCAACGGCGAGAACACGGACGCAAATGAAATAGAGGTAGCTTAGTCTCGCATCGCACTCGATTCGAAGTAAAATAATAAATAAAAACGCGCACAGATTCCATTTCTATGTTTTAATATTTCTACAACTTTCATTGTTCTATTCAAGCAACAGATTGCACAAATTACACATGTCGCCTCGAATCATTCTCGCAGTGTCGCGTACTACTCTGACGTACGCAGGACCATTCCTTATTGTACGTCACCTCCTCCATATTGGTGCGCGCGCCCGTGAGATCAAGGGCAAGCGGCGTTTAGTCTGACATTTCACCTCTTTCCGGGGTGCGTAGCGTTGCAAATCTTGGCAGACGTGATCGTTAGCGCCCAGTGCATGCATTCCGCTTGCCAGCTCGAAATGCTCAAACCTGGTAAGGGGACCTTTAAGGTGTTCACAGACAGAGGATAAATTGACCCTGCGCGATTACCCCAGGCCAATACGAGGCTTAAAGGCCCTTCATGCCTTTTAGCGGTCTGGATATTGGCTCCTGGGCTGCCCTTCGCAGAAATGCCGAAAAAAAAGAGACCCAGGAGCGTGTTTATTCGACGGCAGACACCTAACTCACCAATGCTGGACAATAAAAGAAGAGACCGTGTTCTGGAAACCGTGCGGGAAAACGGACAATAGCATGGCTAGTTAAACCATTGACGCCTTTGTGCCATCATAAACTATAAAATTTGTTTGCTTTCCACTTGCAGACACAGGAAAGCAAACCTTTCTTTGAAAATTTGAGTTTTTGTAAATTTTTATTGTGCCTATATTTACGATTTTGGGGGGCCTAAAACTGTGTTTTGTCTGCCTGTTTTTGGCGCCTAAAACGCGATTTTTTAGTGCCTAAAAATCCGGCCTCTAGTCATCAGCTTGCCGGCCATGCTGTAGCGCTTTGATGCTATTCAGTTCTGCCAATAGGCATAACATAGCTACATTCGGCACAAGTGGAGACGGGATTAATCCCCAAGGTGTTCACCAACTTTTGAGTTGTATGTTATCTGAACTGATTTCGCTTGTTATGATTATGATTGTCACGCTTGTTATGATTTAAATCACGATAATAAAACTGATTGATTGATTGATTGATTGATTGATTGATTGATTGATTGATTGATTGATTGATTGATTGATTGATTATGTGATACACATGTGTGCTATTACATACATGTAGGTATGTTTAGCTTTTTGAGCTTCTCTAAAGTAGTCTTTTGTGTGATGTTGTGAAAGGTCATCACGAGACCCATTTTAAGGATTCCTTTGGTATCCAACATACGGAATCACACGTCTATTTTTAGCGTTCAATTTGTAGCATAATGTTGTGTGTGGAAAGTTCTACCCTGAACCTGATCATAGTATGCAGGAACAGGTTTCTGCCATCAGTGTCCTGACCAGCTAAGTATATAGCTTTTAGCTTCATATGACCATTTTAGCATGTCGAAATAACATGGATGTGTTTTCAATGTACTTGATCATGTGAACATTACATGATAAATAAGCTTGCCTCTGCACGATGTTAATGAAATGAGCGCGCGATTACGTAGCTGAACCTCTCTGCTTGTTTTTGGGATTATTACCACTGATGTAGGCAGCTGTCTTGCTCGCCAGCATTCGATCAGATACCTGGTGGAAGCCATGATAGAATACTCACAAAGGTTTTGTCACATCTTAATGATTCTGGCTGGGCTGGGCATGGATTACATGGAGAGCCTAAGTTGCACCCTAGCTATCCTCCCCTCAGTTATTGGGCTGTCTAGGTCCCAGTTTGCCTTCCCAGCTCCACGGGTTCTTGTCCCTTGGTTGTGAGACCTAAATATCACGACTGTATTTCTTTTAATGTCTTCCTCAATATGCGATAACTGTAAACAAAAAAAAATATCTCATGTATTCGTGTATTTTTTCTGGGCAGAGTAAGAAAACAACACAGACGCCCCTGCCAACCGTGGCAGGGGCGTTAGTTTATGGCGGGGATCGGCAGTCTTTTGAGGCGGAGGGCCGAATTGTTTGAAGCCGACACGGCGGGGTGGAGTTTCGGGGGCAGGTCAAAGGAAACGATTAGGCGAATTGAGAAAAATGTAAAAAAAAACTGGAATTGAAATATAGAAACGATTTTATTTGCAGCACAAACGTCACAAAGTTGCAATTTACAAAGCTTAGAATTGTCAAAGGTGCAATGTTGGCCTTCAGATAAAAGGTGACAAGGGGACGGGGTAAGTGCGGACGTCGTGCGGGGAGCCGCATTACACCGCTCCGCGGGCCGCAGGTTGCCGACCCCTGGTTTATGCCACTGTCGCTAGTGCCGGCACTGCGCACTTCGATGACATGAAGAGCACGTGGGAGCGCCCGCGACGTCGCTTTAAAAGAGTAGCGCTTCTCAGGGGCCTAATAATGTTCTGTTTCTGTCTGTCTCGATCTACACATCTGTACCGCACGATTGATGCCCTGATCGTCGTCAGCGTGCCGCGCTGTTGCCGCGCGACAGGATCCCTACCTGAATCACCAAGTTCAAGACGTGTGCGAAAGGCCGTGTTCTTGCAAGTTGAAGCGCACGCACTTTCAAGCATTGCGATGTCACGCCGGGCGCAAACTAGCGCAGATGGGCCGATTGCATGCCACTAGATGCGGCAGAGTGACTGAATATCAAGATTCGCGCAGGTTAAAGCCCCTCAGCAGCGTTTCGGGCGTCCGTGAGCGCGACCATGCAACTCGAGCCGCTGCACAACAGAACAGAACGTAACTGTGCAAATGCTTCGTTTACGCCACAATACGGGCCATTGAACCCACATGGGCAACATTATGCGTTTGTGTCGTCTGCTCGTGACAGTCGCCGACAACGAACACCTCTGCTGCCTCTGCTACGCCGAACGGTTGCCAGTACTTCGCGAACATCGCGCCGCCCAATCAGCGCGCGCATGCATTCCGCGTCGTGCGGCCCCACCGTTCATAGGCTTCGTCTCCGGATCGCCCCAAAGGCGGAACGGAACAGAAAAACTGAGCGGGGGCGGACGGGCGGTCGTACCGTGGTTGGGCCTTTAATGTCTCATGCTCACGTCCCTCCGTCCGTCCATCCGTCCGTCCTTCCATCCGTCCGAGCCCTGGCACGGTGCCAGGTGGCCGCCGGGGTGCGCAAACGGACGCCAGTCGCGTTGGACTCTACAGCGCTCACGTTTTGCTTGCTTAGCGTCGCTGCGCCCAGCGTTTCCAGTCATACAAGGAGGGAGACGCGCGCATCGAGTTTCATTCTGACCGACCCCGTCTCAATGGAAACAGGCGTTCGAGGAACACACTTTGTTATTTACAAAGTATCCGTCAATTTAAGCGCTGGAACGCGGATGGCGTTTGCACGATGCACAACGCGCGAGAAAATACGAACGCATGCGAACGGGGGGCAGATTAGTCTCGCGTCTCGCTGCGATTAGCGGTGCAAAATTAAAAAAAAATCACAGCATATCCACGAATTGAATGATGATGAGTGGGCGAAGCTGCGGGGGATCATTAGGGTAACCACGAATCCCCCCCCGTACATTGCCCACTCGATCATGCAAAGACGGGACACGTCATGACACGAGCCCTCGCCGCCTCTGGATCGGCTTGCCGGCGCTGCCGTGCCGCTTATGGGAACCACGCGCACCGGCTATCCAGAGATAGCGCCACGTGTTGCGCAGTGGCGGTGCGCGTGGCCCACCTGCGCTCTTCAAAAGCGGCAGCCTGCGCGCTGCCACGGAGAGAGGTGACTTGGCTGCCGACAAGGACGGATGCTGCCACCTGCGCTGGCCGGTTGCTGCTGCCCGCGAACCATGGTCGCCGCTTCGCTGCCGACAGTCCCTAGGCCGACCCTGCCGTATGCCGCGTTTAGGTTAATAAATTGTTGTTGTTTGTTTCGACCTGAAGCCTCCGCCGTCCTTGCTTTAACTACGGACGGGAGGCAGCAGGCCCCAAACCCACACGCTGCAGTTGTGCGAGCCCTCGCTGCCTCTGGATCAGCTTGCCGACGCTGCCGTGCCGCTACAGCTTCGCGAGCCCTCAACTCCGGGTCGGCTTGCCTGCGCTGCCGTGCCGCTGCAGCTTCACGAGCCCGCAAATTTGGATCCGCTTGTCTGCGTCGCCACCGCCTACTTCTCTCTCTAGCGCAACTTGAGAGCCCGTGCTGCAGCCGCTTTGCGAGCCCTACACTTCGCCGCCTTGTCTTCATCGTTGTTCATAGCAGTAGTAGTAGTATCGAAGCGCACTGAGTGACGACCGTCGAAAGATAGAGGAAGCGCGCCGAGAGCCGAGAGTGGAGCAAGCGCGCCGGAGATAGGAGTGAGCGCCGCAGAACCATCTAGTGGGCGCCATGCAAACCAAATGAGAGCACAGCTGCGCCTCTAGCGGGAGCGGCAAGTACTAGCGTGGCTACACCGGGGGGAGTGATGTACAAGACTCGACCTTACGGAGCTTCGCCCATAAAAGAGAATGTGCTCTGGAACTAAAGTGGTTGCTTGGGCGTGTTGGTACGACATATTGGAGGGAAACAGCGCGAAAGACGAAGTACAAGGCAGAGAAGGACACAAACAGCGCTGACTTACAACAAAAGTTTACTCGTCAAACCACGCATTACATACCTGCGCAGTTGAAAACGAAAAGAAGAAACAAAATATGACAAATCGAAGATACATGAACTATCACCATCATCACAGAAAAGCATGCTCATTGCGCGTGCAGTCATTCTGGTAGAAAGATAACCTCCTTTTTCTGACAAGGCAATTGAAGGCCTGCTCACGCATGCGTCACCCATCCTAGCTATTCCTCCAGTATTTCACGTGCAAGCTAGTCCCGATGGCGCTTTACAAGCGCACATAGATCAAACTCAGGGACGCACGCACAATCTCAACAATGAATGCCAAGGTGGCCAGAGACCGTCGAAGAAACGCTGTAAGCGTGTTCCTTGAGACGCTTATTAAGACACGGGCCAGTTTGGCCTATGTAGCGTTTTCCACAGGACAGTGGTAGGGAATACACCACGCCTTGAACGCAATGGAACAAACTTATTCCGATGCTTAGTGGCGCAGGCACGGGTTTCTCTAGCTCCAGGGTTCACGGCCCTACACAGGCTAGCCAGCTTCTTGGGGGGCAGAAAAAACAACATCGACTTCACACCTGCCGGCTACCCTCTTCAGGTTATGGGCCCCACCGTGGATATAAGGAATGACGACGCACTTCCTTTTTTCTGGTCTATTTTTCCGAGTCTGAGTAAGGATCCCTGGGCTCATTTTTTGTTCCTTGAGCAGACACTCAGCTACTGCGGTCATTACGTGAGACGGGAATCCAGCCTTGGTGAGGCGTTCAACCTGCATATTAAAACTGGCCTGGATCTTGTGGTAGCATGACTTCCGTAAAGCATGCGCGAAGCAGGCTTCACTATTGCCCTTTTCACAACTTTAGAATGGGCCGACTCAATCGGTTGCAAAGGCTTACTAGCCCGTGGTGCATACTACCAACAAACATGGTTACAATCAATAATAATGCTCAAATCTAGGAAGCGAATCGTGCCACCCTCGGAAACTTCATGGGTTAAAACAAGAGGCGACATGCACTCACGAAAAAACGTCTAAAATATTATTCATTGACACATCCACGGCTGAACTACCAGCTTCAAACAAAACGAGCAAATCATCAACATAGCGAAAAACTTTTGCAACATTTAACTCTGTTAAGCGTTCTTGGACTGCGCAGTCAAGACTAGCCAAAAATAAATCACTCAGAATGGGTGCCAAACAGGAACCAATACAAACTCCTTGTCGTTGCAGATAAACGTGATTGTCCCAAGTTGCAAAAGTCGATCTAAGGTAGATCTCAAGCAGTTCCATAAAGTCATCCACAGAAATGCCAGTCATGTTCTGATAGGCAATGACACCAAATCTTTCAATGCAATCGCGGATGCAAACAAGAAGCTTATTGTGCGGCAAAGAGTACTACCGATCCTTAATATCTACCGAGCATGCCTGGTAGCCAGCAAAGTGATTGTCTTTCAAATATGCAATAACGTCGTGTGAACTCTTGGCAAGGAAAGGATCATCGATTGCTAACACTTTTAATTTGCTCTGAAGGAACTGTGCTACCGATTTTTGCCACGTGTCGGCCTCAGAGGCTATTACGCGGAAAGGACAATCAATTTTGTGTGTTGCTGTGCTTTACAGCGCAGATTACCTTTTCAGGATTAAATTTCCATGACTGACAATGCGAGGCGACATGAGACGGCTCCATTTGATGAATTTTAATGCTCTCTTAGGCGCGCATTACTGCATCGAGCAGTCAGGCCGGTGCACATGCGAACGCAATAAGGAGGAATTCAGTTAACAACTCTCGCACAACATTTGTAAAAACATTTGGTACGCCTCTGACGACTTTTTTTGTTGCCCATTACAGACCCTGCGAAATCTTGTGCACTACGGAACAAATGCGACTAAGGTTATTCGGTGCGGAGAACACAACCCTCACGCCATATTGCTTCGCTACATTTGTCAGGCCATGTGACTTACCGTGCATATATGGAATATTCCCAGCAATATTCCCAGTTTCTATATTATTCACGGGTGGAGGACGTCCGTATTTATCTTTCTTTGCAATGCGAATAAGCTTTTCGGCAACCGATGCAATGATGCGCAAGATACCCCGCCTCCCTGGGGCGATCGATTTGCAGCTGGTAGTGACTGCTCAGCTTATGTGCGCTTTTTTTCAATGCCGTGAGTAAGGAATACACTTCCTTGTTTAATAATATTCGAATGCGCCGACGCGAAATTGAACCAAGGTTTCGCTGAAGACGGACTACGTAAGTACGCTGCCAGCAAACGTGATCCGTGGTAAACATGTACCAAGAAACTGCAAATTATCAGAGCTAGGCACTTCGCAAGTGGATTCTATAGTGCCATCCCTTGTGTTCACTTCTTTGTACAGCGCGTGTTTTGTCAATTAAAATCAAGTAATCACCTGTACACGCAGCGGAATACCGTAACCGCTCTCTGCAATTTGGAATTAACAGCTCGATTACAAGCGGCTTAGTGGTTTGTGAACAGGCAATCGTTGAATAAATATAAATTCGGTGGTCCAGCTGACATCGCTCACGACAGTACGTTTTGACATTTATCGGCACGCCATAAATCGCTTGCCGCTTCACTGCAACATCCGATATACATCCGCTCGGTAATGCTGAGTGCCTTATTCCTTTTACATTTCATGAAGAGTTTAAAGAAAATCGAAGATGGTGTTTTTTTTTAATTGATCTTCAAAATATTGCATTTTGAGAGGCATGTCCTTAGTTGAACATTTCTGCTTAACGTTTGAAGCCACTCTCAGGTATTTCGTTCCGCATACTCGTTCACCAAACATATGGAAATGCTTTTAAAAACTTTGGGAAGTTTGGCATTTATACTTACGGAGGAAAAAAATCTTAAATGTGAGCATTATTGAGCTCTGTGGCGATTTCGCGATTTTTTTCCTTAACAGAACAACATCAAAACTGCAAAGTAATAATTTTTTGTCAACACCAACTATCCATAGTGTGTGGCGACAATTTTTCAGACCTACAGCTACAATAGTTTTTTTGGTAGCGTCTCATAGAAATCCCATTTTCGTGAAATTCGAAACAGGCGGTGGCGGCTCAGTGGAGAGTTGCGAATTTTTTGAAAGAAGGTGAAAATTTTTTCTCGCGAAACCAAAAGTGGTTTTGTGGTCCTGGGGACTCTGAAAACGAAATATATTTTTTCCGGCGAAATTAAAGGAGGTCGGTGGACATGCACCGACGTTCATATCTGAACACACCCTGTATATTAAATATAAATTCTGCAGCTCCCAAATACCGTGGAAATCAATGATTTGCGAAGCATGCCAAAGGAGCATAACGTTACGAGGTGGATTGATGTAGTACTCAGTAAACATATGTAGAAATTTTATACGCATTCACGTGTCTAGAAAATATGCAAATGTGAGAACTGGTTGTTCAAAGTTGCGTAACGACGCCACTACTAACGTGAGCACTACCAGCACCAGCAGTGCTGGCTGAAAGGTTATTTATTATTATTACGGGCGAAGCCCTTTCAGACCTCACAATGTCCGTCCGTCCGCCGTAGTCTACAGTCGTAGCGCAGGTGCAACGAATCCCCGCATCTGCGCGCGTCGCGCCTACGTACGTATCGGGCTAAAGATCTCGGGCGAACCCACTATGCCAACCAGAACAAGATAAACGGCCACATCACCAAAAAAACAGCGACATTCAAGCACCAATCAGTCAAACCATATGACAGAAGAAATTGTTGGCAAGAACAAAATAGAGGGCTGTTAGCCAGAACAAAATATAGGGTGACACCGAATGATCCCATGGTTTCGCCCACTCATCATTATTCAATTGGTCGATTTAGTTATTTTATTAGTCCGTGATGTCGGTTAGAATCTTCAGGCTGAGAAAATGTCAGGCTTATCCAGCCTGCAGCAGGCACAGCCACCCCTTGGTAACCATTCTGTTGTTCTTACCGTCCACTTGTTGTCTGTCGGAAGCATTACTTGGCCCGCCCAGCTCAATGTCTTTCTCTTGATGTCAACTACGACATCCGCTAGCCCGGTCTGTGCCCCGACTCATTCTGCCGTCCGGCGACCTATTATTGTTACTGACGTCATTTTTCGGTCTACTGCATGCTGCGTGGTCTTTCTCTAGTCGCTTTCTTATCCACCGTGGTTCAGCCCCGTACGTTAGAACTGGCAGCATGCCCTGACTATGTACTTTCGGCACTAGTGACAGTGGCACACTTCCCGACATTATTTGGAGTGGCTGCCGAATGAGCTCCAGCCCTTTGCTATTCTTTGATGAATGTCCTTTTCTAGATTACGCTCTTCTCTTAGTTGTTTTCCCTAATATGTATATATATATCTTCGAATACCCTTCAAGGTATGACTTGCAATCGTAAACTCTTGCCTTTTCTCCAGGTGAGCGAGCATTATCTTTTTCTTCATCATATTTATCTTTCAGCCTAGTTTATTAATTTCTCAGTATGATTCCTTAATAATTTCTTGCACTTCGTTGTCATCGTTACTGAAGAGTACTATGCCATCTGCAAATGGTAGATTGCCGGGATATTCTCCCCTCAACTCAGCGCGTGTCGTCGTCGTTCGTGTTCCTTTCGTCCGTCGTGTATTTTTGCGCTGTAGTGTTCCGTAAATATGTACCAACAAGCCCAACTCGCCACTTTAATATTCTCCCCTAACTTTGCTTTCTGCTTCTTCCGAGTTTATCTGTTGCAATACTTCCTTTGAGCATGCAATGAGCAACATACGGAAAATTTGCATTCCCTTGTCTGACTCCTGTTATTATTTCAATTTCATCGGTTTTTCACAGAGGAGTTGTTTAAAGAACCAGTGACATCAAATTTCAAACTCGAGATGTGGCGTTCACTTGATCGCTTACTATGCATGAGTTTTTTTAGCAAAGTATGAATTGCGTCCGTGACGTAGAAGTTGTTCTATTTCGAGTGCAAAGAGCGTACAAAGGCTCAACGATGCGTTCATGCGATGCGACATCGACAGTATCTTGAAGTGTTCAGCGAGCTCCTAGGCCCCGCCTCAGGCGCTGAGTGACGATGCGCGAGCAACGATGACGTCGAGAATTTTAGTGTTGTCATAGTGGTGCCTACTTGTGGTACCGCCTGGTGGCGACGCCAGGCCGCCTGGCGACGGCGTCACTTGTTTTGTTTTGCTTGTTTTGATTTGTTCGTTCGTGCAGCGCGTTCGTGTGAATCCTGCAGTTTTGTTGTGCCGCTTCGGATGATTTGTCGTGGAGTCGTGAGCGCGAATGTGATTATTCGAAGCAACGATTTGCCTCGCATTACGTGCCAGTATGCTGTGGAACAGTTGTGCGCTGCCATCATGCTCTTCAAATAGGAGAAAAAGCGAAAAGTTTGGTGCAACAATCCGAAACGCTACCCCACAACGCACTCACGGAATAAAAACGCCAGGCCTCCACGTTTCACTTTCTGTCTTGTCGCGTTTCAGTCTGTGAGCAGTATACACTACAATTGACACACATGGCGACATTCACTAACTGACCAGTTATTACAACACATTGATTATGCTTAGGTAGACGCAAACACGACAATAACCGATCAAAGTGCACCAGTACAGATAGGGTTCACAGAAATATCATTTCAAACAAGTAGCCTAACACGCACGCAGCGTTCATATGCGTAATTGTGACATGTCTTGCCAGCCAGCATGACCCAAGCGTTCGTCTCCAGCTGCCTCCTTGTCGCTGCTCGGTGCCGCGTCGATATCAGAATCGCTACTCTGAAGAGGATCGAACCGAAAATGATTCGCCAAGTCGCAAATCGCAGCGATTCCATATTCTTCAGTGTTTTCATCGTCGCTTGAGGACGCTGATGACGGCGGCGTCGACGATAGGGGTGGCGAAGATATGCCAACACGTGCGCGCCGAGCTCAGGAAATGTCAGCTGAAACTCACGTCACCATTTCGTGTGGCCACGTGATCAGATGGTGCGTGACCGCGGGAGGTGACCGCTTGGCAGCGCTGGCAAAGCTGAAAATTGGCGGGCTTTGCACCCGTTTTCAATTGCGTTCTATAGTGGTCATACTAATCATTACTACATATATTGATTCGTACCTCTGTTGCATTATCAGTACCGAATCGTTACTAGGGCATCGATTACTGCACGTTTAAGCAAATACCGCGACATGCGTAAAGTTGATGTCACTGCTCCTTTAAAACCCCTTTACTGCCGGGTGTCGCGAATTCGCGACATACCGGAAAACTCCGACGCAACAAGTCACGAAACGCGTGCCGCCTTTAATGCCGGCTGTCAAGTACTCGCGGGGAGTGTAGCTTTCAGAATGAAAAATTCTTGCACCGTCGTGTGTAAGGTGTTCTATGATAGAACCAATTCTTTTATATGCGAAGCACTTCTTTCCGTACTGCAGGCACTTTTAGCGTTTCTATCTATCTATCTATCTATCTATGTATCTATCTATCTATCTATCTATCTATCTATCTATCTATCTATCTATCTATCTATCTATCTATCTATCTATCTATCTATCTATCTATCTATCTATCTATCTAGCCGCCTACGTCTGGGTGATGTCGTGATTACCCCTTTAACTTGGGGTAGACCAAAATTAGTATGTAAGAATAAGATGGTTTGACGAATATGACTCGCTGGTCATGACATGAATAATGACAATCCCGTCGCGTACGTCGTCAACTCTTTCGGGCAAACTCTGTGGAACATACCACGGGGCGGGTATGTGCCACAGGTATGCGGGTATGTGCCACAGGTGATTGACAGTTTAGACTACCCAGGAACGGCGAGACAAACATTGGTACTTTTAACGCCAGAGCGTTAAAAAGGTGACGTCATCAGCAGCGTTGACCGGACGAATGCAAATAATAAATGTCAGGGTCCCAACAGCAAATAATAAATGTCAGGGTCCCAACAGAAAAAGGAATGCGCTAGAGGACAAGCAGTTTACTCTCTCTTCTGGTTATTAAATGCGAAGCATTTCTTTGCGTACTGCAGGCACTTTTAGCGTTTCTATCTGCGTATCTATCTATCTATCTATCTATCTATCTATCTAGCCGCCTACGTCTGGGTGATCTCGTGATTACCCCTTTAACTTGGGGTAGACCAAAATTAGTATGTGAGAATAAGATGGTTTGAAGAATATGACTCGCTGGTCATGACATGAATAATGACAATTCCGTCGCGTACGTCGTCAAACTCTTTCGGGAAAACCCTGTGGCACATACCACGGGGCGGGTATGTGCCACAGGTATGCGGGTATGTGCCACAGGTGATTGACAGTTTAGACTACCCAGGAACGGCGAGACAAACATTGGTACTTTTAACGCCAGAGCGTTAAAAAGGTGACGTCATCAGCAGCGTTGACCGGACGAATGCAAATAATAAATGTCAGGGTCCCAACAGGAATCGAACCCAAGCATTCTGCGTGGCAATCAAGCATTCTACCACAGAGCCACGCCAGGTCTCGGAACTGCTTTTCGAATAGACCCTAATGTTCGTGAAACGTCAATTGTCGTGGCAGTGCTGGCTATCCAATTTTATAAACATTAGATATGTGCTCCGATGATACAGCCGTCACGCCGGGTTAACATCAATTATAGTAAAGCGCCATCCACTGAAGTTGATATATGTTGCAGTGTTCAGGGCTACCATCCTGGCGAGCACAAGCGCTACATATCAGTTTACCGCTTCTGGTGTTGCTACTGCCCATGTTGCTGTTGGCATCGTTACGCAACTGTAAACAACTTGTTATGCAAAACATATGCGACTGTGGAACATATGTCTGGGCGTACATTTGTACATATCTTTAGCGTAATTTCGTAACGTTTCGCTCAATAAAACATTACAACACAGTCACCTTCCCTCCGCATGCTTCGCATAACATCGATTCCCAAGGTACGTGGAATCTGCCGAATTTTTTTAGCTGATGGCGGGGAGCGCGAAGCAGGTGACCATACGTCGGCAAAACTTGTGGAGCTCACTCAGACTTACTCATGAAATATATTTTGTGCTTATGGCTCACTCGAACTCAGGCTCACCAAAATGTTCCTGAGCCGGACTCACTCGGACTCACACTCAGGAAAATTTTCTTCAACCGAACTCACTCGGACTCAAACTCACCATAAGATTACTCACCCGGACTCACTCAGACTCAGACTCACAGCTCGATCTGAGTCTGAGTGAGTCCGAGTGAGTCGACTCACGAGTCCGTTAGCCTAGAATGATCTTTTTCGATCATGGTGTCAATGCTCTATAAAACCAATATCTCACCAAATCGGTGCTCTTCTTGGCGCTTTTTGATGGAGTACCTTCGAATACGAGTTATCACTGCTCGCAAACCAGTAAGGTCAGTTTTCTCGACAGACGTGACTACATAAAATATTTTTATCAAGATCTTCCTTGGAAGAGTTGGCGGGGGGGGGGGGGGGGGGAGATCAAGGCACCCCTTACGTAATTCGTGTCTCTGATCAATAAATATTGAAATGGTGTATGAACGGCACTGCTTTGGAACACGGTGACAGTAGACATGAGTATAAACGTGAATCCAGATGAGGCTGAAATTAAGGCTGAAGATGAGTAAATTGGACCATTGGTCGCCAAAAAAAGTGGAAGTCACTCAGACTCATTCAAAAAATATGTCTTGCTCTTTGGATTCACTCGGACTCAGACTCACCAAAATTTTACTGACCCGAACTCACTCGGACTCACACTCACGAAAATTTTCTTCAACCGGACACACTCGGACTCTAACTCACCATAAGATTACTCACCCGGACTCACTCAGACTCCGACTCACGGCTCGATCAGCGTCTGAGTGAGTCCGAGTGAGTCGACTCATGAGTGAGTTCGCCGACCTATGCGTGAGACTGCTCTCACTTCTTCGTTCTTTGTCGCCTGAGTTACCTAAGTTCAATGTTCAATAATTTTGTTTATTTGGTGTGTACGCACTCAAGAAGTGGCACACAACATGTTACATAGTTCTGAAGTACGTTTTTTGTTGCAAGATACTCCTTTCTGTGGCATATCGCGAATTCGCGACATACCTAAAAGTATGCATTAAAGTTGCATTTTAGATAGTTTAACGGCAGAATCAATTAAAGGTTGCTATTTAAAGCTGGAAAATTAAAAGTTTTTATTTTCTTCGGCGGTTTCATAATTCAGGCATTAAAGGGCCCCTCACCAGGCCCCATAACAAATTTTAGTTAGGCGCTGAGAAAACCGGCATTTTGAAGCGGCGCGAAACCATGATGCGAGGAGGCGAGCTCCAGACCCTTGCCGCTCGCCCCGCGTAGCCTTCGCAAGCCAAATCTCTTCCCTACCTTCTCCGGCATCCGAGCGAGAGCAACACGTCATGGTACGCAAGGTCACGTGTGCATGACGTGACTAAGGAAGCCCAGCCCCCGAGCACGCGAACGGCGTTGTTTTGTTGACCAGCGTTATTTTGTGGTCTGCTGCCTGTTTCTGCGGGATGGTGCCTCGGAGCGCGCTCGTTTGGAAACGCTGGCACGGATCATGGATCCTTACCGTGACACACCGCGTCGCATTTACGTTTACTTCGACGCGGTAGAATAAATTAGCATAATGAGTGCTCGAACGCACCAGAACATTACTTTCGTTTCCAGAGCTGGCGTCTGCTCGATGTGCTAACCGTGGGGACACGAACGCGTGCGAAACGGAGTCACATTAGCCCCGCATATCGCTGCAATTCACTGAACAAAAATAAAAAAACGCACACATTCCCTTTGTGCGTCTCATTTATTCTCTGAAGTTTTATTCATCTATTCAAGCAACAAATTCCACAAACTACACATGTCGTGTCAAATAATTTTCGCAGTGTCACGTGCTACTGTTGTCGCCGTCAGTGCACAGTCGCCTACGTAGAGAGCCGTCGTCACAGCACTACCATTCTACCGTGTACGTCATCCCCTCATTCTCTACGCGCGAGCACGCGAAAGGAAGGGCAAGCAGCGTTCAGCTTGAAATTTGACCCATTTCCGTGGCGCGTAGCGTTGCAAATTTTGGCGGACGTGATCGTGAACACTCAGTGTATGAATTGCGCTCGTCAGCTCAGAATTGTCAAACCTGGTGAGGGGCCCTTTAAAGGGTTAAGCTCTTCCTTCCGCCGCTCCGCGTGAGCCGAAAACTAAGCTGCGCCTTGCACGCGCCACAAATTATTCGGCCAGCATACACTGTCTTCATTCTCTTTTTCATCTTGACTATAAATAAAGGCACTTTGCTCCTGGCGACGTCTATTCAAGAAATTAGAAGTTTTATTGTACACTTTTTTGCCTTGCCGAGTAATATTGCGGACAAGAAGACCGCTGCCCAGCACAAACACTGTGGCTGGCACAACGGATGTGCAATGCAGGCGTATCTGCAATGCGTGTGCGTTCTGAAAAATTATTGCAGCTCGCCATTGTCGTGCCAAGCCTGAAGGGACTGCAGAGCTGGGCAGCCTTCTTTGTTTTATTCCGATAGCAATTATATGGACACTCTTGGCTGATTTTCGCCGTCGCCGTCTGTCGATGCCGTCATGTCCCGGATATGTATATGTATGTGTATATATAAAAAAGACATAAAGAAAAATAAATCTGTAGAAAAAAATTCTAAACCACCTAACCGGGGATTCGAACCAGCGACCCCACGCTCCGCAGCCTGCTGCGCTAGCCAACACAGCCACCCGCCATGCTCGCGCCAGCGATATAACGGCGAGCTATACATATGCACCATTTGCCGATTGCGGTACGCAGATCTCAGAACAGCTTGACCGTGTTTTCTATCACGCAACGCTTTCACAGTTTCATATTGAAAACTGCCCTCGAGATGCGCACGAAAAAGTGGCTCCCTTCTGTACCATTCATGATGTAGAAGAAAAAAAAAGAACACCGGGCACACTGCCACCGCGTGGCAGGAGACGCATGGGTCATTCCACGTGCCGTAGTTTAAAAGAAAAAGAAGTATCAAACAGCGTCGAAAAGTCATATAATCATATAATCAATCCTTGGCCAGTACCCCTGAGTGGGTATGAGCCATGTCAGAGGCAGCAGCAACAACAGCGTCGGCTTCTGCATTGTGGGCACTCGCAGCGCGTTGCTCAAATACAAACACGTAACAACTGCGACAGTTCTTAGTTCACGCTTGTCCTGTGCATACATATGCGTCCTTTTCGAACGTCTTGTTTTTGCTGCGGCGGCGCGTTGCAAGTATCGAGCTGCTTGTCGTTCATCGTGTGACAAACTTATTTCTTGCTATCGCATTCATTCCTTCGCCCTAGTGGCGAAACTGTGACTTTTTTATTCAGGTTTCATTTTTAACGTGATAGTGTTAAAGAGCTCGTTCCGCAGAAATTCCGGCGTCGGCGTCGACGTCGTTGGTTGTGAGCGAAAAATCGAGAAAGATGCAAATAAAATAAATAATAAAAATTTCCGGGTCCGAGTGAGGATCAAACCCGGGCCGTCTGCGTGGCAAGCAGGTGCTCTACCACACAGCCGCGCCTCTGCTTGGAGATAGAGTGAAAATAACTTCCTCTGCTTGGAAAACAGTGAGGATAGCGTTCATGCTTCGCAAACGCAAGCGTCCTTTATATAGGCGTCGCAATATAACATGTAATATCCCAGGAATATTGCGTGGTACAAGCGTACATTGCCATCGGGCGTCAGAATATGCGGCTATCATAACGATTTCGTAGTTTAAAGCCGGCCACCCATTACAAACTGCACGCACCTTACTGCGCGTATTCCCTTAACACCACGTAGTGGGTGCATAGCAAGTATGCACTAAGTGGTTGAAGAAGGCACTCGGGACAGGATATCGCTATCGCGTTCAACTCTTGAAGGCGAAGATTAAGTGTCTCCCAATGTTTTTCCCCTCGCCTTCTTTACCGTGCTCGTTTCAGTGGTTCTTTTTCGTGCTTTTCTTTGTTTATTTCTGTTCTTATTACTATTTTTCTTCCTTTCTTTTTCTCTCTTTCTGCTTCGCATTTGCTTCTTCATTAAATTTTTATGCATGGTTTGTGTTGTCGTGTTTCTCTAGCCATAGTAGTAATTTCCGCACTTTATATAGCCATCCAGGCGCTCGCTGAACAAGACGAGGAAGAATCGCGTTAAAACCAGCATCAAGCCGGTCGAAGAACACAAGTAAAAAGTAGTGATGCAGAATTATCGGAAAATTGACTATCGATAACATCGATAGCTTCTTTTGAACTATCGATAGTGTAAATAATCTATCGGTAGTACTACTATCGATAGCATTATCGATAGTGCAATCGATAGTACTGTCAGTAGTAGTAATGTCAGCAGTATTACTAACGACATTACTATCAACAGTATCAATAGGGCTTTGAATATCTCTGCTGTTGGCGGCCGGGGCGAAATTTTTTGGCGAAATAAGTATTCCAGCAGTGAAAATGCGGCAATACGTTCATCAATAAATTCAAATTGTCATGCGCGTTTCTTATTTCACTTTTACTGTATTCAATTTACGCCCACAAAGACTGTGAGCAAACCGCGCCTTCAGTGTTCGAGAAACTTCACGATTGTAGTACATCGTTGTGTTGAGATTACGGGCATAACGCGAATATTACAGTGTCTTCTGGAACTTACGTGGCCACCAGCGATAACACTGGAATATTCGATAACACACGTATAAATGCGGACGCGTGTCAGCGCTTGTTAGTTTTTCGAGGGCCGACGCTCTGTTCGCCGCTGTCAGTGCACAGCGTGCATTACTTGCTTCAGTTTGAGTTTGTTTCGCTGCCACAAGTTCGGCCAAATAAAGAGTTTGCAACTTGGACACGCCGACTGCTGCCTTCGTCGATGTCACGACCACGTGACATCTGGTGGAGGTGCTGCTTCGTCCATGCTCCGCACGCCCCCGCGAGGCGCTGACCCAAGCCTAATCCGCGAAGAAGACGACGTAAGGATAACCCTGTTCGTCGCACCAGCCGCAGGCAGCAGGGACTGCAGCCAAAGCACGGGCTCCTGCCGGAAAATACCAGGCCAACCAAGACATTGAATTCAACCGCAGGCACGATGACAACAGCTGCGCAGCCTACACCTTTCCTGCTTCAGCAGCCTAGGGAGCCACCGAAATTCGGGGGGTCATCGTGCGAGGACCCGGAAAGCTGGCTGGAAGAATATGACTGGGTTGCCGTCTTCAACCATTGGAGCAATGCAGACAAGCTGAGGCACGTGTACTTCGCCTTAGAAGACGCCGCTAGAACGTGGTTCGAGAATCAAGAGTCGACCCTAACATCATGGGACGTTTTTTGAACCAGGTTCCTGGCTATCTTCGCTTGCGTCGTCCGCAAAGAGAGGGCCGAAACTCTGCTTGAAACCCGCGTACAGCTCCCCAGAAGGTGGCTTTCGCCTTCCGGTCATATTAAAGGAATGCATAAGGAACCCTTTGACTTGCTTAAGTCCAACTTATCTAAACAATGACTCAAGTATCTGCAGCCCACATTGTAGATGCTGAGCGCGGGGCCGACGATCAAGAGGTCGCACGGGAACGCTCTGAGATGGTGTCGCACGAGATAAAAGGCAGCGCATTTTCCATCCTACGGGAGATAAGCACTGTCAGCCTACGTGAAGCGCGCGCGAGCAATCGTCTCAGTGCGCCCTTTCTGCTACTTAACATCACAGCCACGACGCAGTAGCGAAGGTTATCGTCGCGGAAGTGCTTGTTGTACACACGACTCGTAGCTGATGGCTGCTTGCCGGTTCTTAGCTCTACAACCCACTCTTCAAGCAGTTTCTTATCCCACGGGCACCGGTGCAACGTGCAGGCTTACAGCCGACTCTGTTGCGTACGTCCGGCACTGCGGCACCGAGCAGCATGTTCATCGCTTTCGGATGCAGCCACTCCTATCACAGTGGGTTCAGTTGTGTTCAAAATACCAGAAAACCTCCGCATTCAAACAGACGGCAGCGCAGGTGGGGCTTGAAACTCGTTTACAAATCACGCGGCAGCGCTCCACAAGCAGCCTACGCGGCCGCCGAGACCGCGTGATCCTGCCAAGCACGTCATGCCGGTGGTGGCGCCGGCGTTTCCAGTGGTGGCCCTCGAGGCCAATACCCTTCTACTTGCTGCGCTCTCAACGCGAAGAGAATGTGGTGTGAAGAGTGTCCCTGGAGCGGCCGTATTCTCTTAAACCAGCGTTTTCTAGAGTTGCGTGAGATCGGATCCAAAAGAGTTAGCTTCCAGCCTCACTTCGTATAACATTACAATTTGTTGCTATCGCATTCATTGCTTCACCCTTGCGGTGAAACTGTGACTTTTTTTGCCAATATGTTCCCCTCCCCTAAATACCTCAAATCTATATTGTGGGTAAAATCCACATGGCCCAATATCGTCGGTATTCAGGAATAAAGTTTGCATTTGGCTCATACAGATTGGAACATTTCATTTGTGTCGGAATTAGCGCGTAAAATAAGCCTAAAATGATTCGAATGTACATTATAGCAATTTATTTGGATTAAATTAACGTCATTCTTGGGCTTCCATCGGTGCCGTGCTTCGTCGCATGGGCGTAATGGCAATTACTGGACTTGAAGAGCATGTGGTCCTTCCTGGCAAAAGGCGCACTATTCTGGACTGTCAGCCTTATTTTTTTTTGTTCTTGGCATCTACTGAACGCCTTGAAAAGTGCTGAGCTCTTCTTTTTCGTCTTCTGAGATCATTTTATGCCATGCCGTTTCGGATCACTGCTTCTTCTTCTTTAACGAATAGACCGGTGTCCAATATCTTTATTTCATAGGTTTTTTATTTCAAATATACCGTATTGGAGCGAAAGAAGCTCACGATACTGTAGCGCTAAACTCTAAAAGAAACACTAAGAGCGAGAAGGAAATCGGATAGTCTGCATCTTATTCTGTATATTCGAGTTTTGTCCTAGAACATTATGTCCTTCAGTAAGTGCGAACTCGCCCCAGAAAAAAACTAAATGTGAAACTTAAGCACGATAGCAAAGCAACTAGGACACAAATGAAACAGATTAGATGAGACCATGTTGGTTGTTTTGGTCACGATTGTTGACGCAGTGCTGGTTTAATGAATGTGGCTCAGCTTGATTGAAACAGTTGCAGCATTTGGCTCATTATTGATTAAAAACTGCCTTTTTGAGTGGGCGTTACAATCAGGAATGGCCACATTTTGGTTAAAATTGTTTTAGAAATTAAAGATAGTTAGGCGCGCTTTACGCTCCCGTGAAATTAACGCAGTTCCGGTTTCTGAATTTGGTTTTTTTTTCAAAAAAAAAAAACGCCACATTTGCGATTTCCGATTCTACAGAGCAAGCACAAATGCTATGACTTCTGAAATATGCTCCAATACTAATCCGAGTCTCCATAATCATGAACAAAAACTCTGCACTACAATTACTGCTTTTGGTCATTTGCAAGGATAAGACAAGCAACACTTGTTGAAGATTCAATAATCTAAGCGTGCGCTAGACCGATTCTGCAGAGCCCTTACCAAGTTTCAACGAAAGAGCGAGGAGCCATAAACAGCAAGTTGACGAAATGTTGAAAACCAAGTTATGCAGCCGTACAAGCGGCTGGGGCGTGACGGGAGCTGTTAATGAAGAACAAGAATGGAACACTATCTGAGTGAATTCGCCCCAATAAACATAATCGTGAAGTAGGGCGTGTACCTCTTCTGATTAACTGACGACGCTTTGAAATGTCTTTGTAATGAATGTTTTTCTTTGATGAATTTCAAGGCTGAATCCTGGCCAAACAACATCGACGAAAGGGATGGATGAGAGAAAGAGTTCATCACGCCCGACACGATCTTCCATTTCAAACTCATTCCATCGGAGCTTTTCTCGGCGCTGGGAATATTTCAATGCGTTATAGCAAAATAGTATGGTCTCCAGCTAAAGATTTGAGTGGAGTAAAGCGGCACAGCGTAGTGCAGGTCACGCAGAAACAACGTGGTTTCGATATCTTACACTTGTGTATGATGGCAGTAATCAATTTAACGGAACACCGTAATTTAATGACAGACACATCTAGGCAACGAACAAACAATGTAACAGTTCCACCGCAATGGCGAAGTGATGAATGCGATACAAAGAAATCGTACTGTTATACGAAGTGAGGCTGGCCACAAACTCTTTTAGCTCGGATCTCAGATAACTCTACAAAACGCTGGTGTAAGAGAATATGGCCGCTCCAGGGAGAAATGCTCTTCCGCACAGTATTTTTGAGTTCAGAGCGCGGCACGTAGAAGTGTATGCGAGCCGCCCGCTGACGGCTCTCCAGATAGCACGCGCGCCAGCGATCAAAACCACGCCTTTAAAAGCTATGTGCAAAGTTGCTGCTCGAGTGACCCCCTCCTCCTTCGCTTATTTTGATACTCGTTCTAGACGGGTGGAGGGCTTCCTCACTTCGAGACGCTTTCCCGAGTGGCGTGATGTTATCGCATGCGCCCTTCGAGCGACAGAGATGGGCCGGCTCGTTCGATCTCTGCTGCAGCCACGTTCGTCGCCCACGCCCGCGGTAGAACACACAATACGCGGGGATGTTATCAATTTGAACTTTAGACGCGACATGACGGCGCCCTACACAGCCCGTCGAGAGTATCCATATAAATGCTATTGCAGTAAAAGCACCCTTGAACGCCTTCCTGACATACGAAACGCACGTCACTACCGGGGCGTTCGTCGTAACATGTAGGTTGCGAAGCGAAGCCAGCTTTCGCGTCAATGAGGTTTTAAGTGCGCAAAAATTTGATACCATCTTTTGTCGATTTGTGAGAGCGCAGTACGGCCCCCCTAACATTTCACCACCGATAAAAAAAAGCCGCCTTTGATCGATCGGAGTGCTCCCGCAACGACGGACGCTGAGCCGCTCCGTGGCCTCTCCTTATGGATGTGCTAGCTCACGATTCCATGACTGCACCCGGCACAATATGGCGGACACACGCACTGCTGGCAGAACACGAAGTATTACGAACATCCCGTATAAAAAAGCGAAAGCAACCATGGCAAAACAAAAACGGCAGGAATAAACACGAGAAAAATGAGCCAGCCGCACAATGATTACGTATACAAAGTCAACCCCGTTGGAGTGTCTGCATAATCTTTTTCACATTTTCTCTCTGCTGTTCGCTGAAAGGAGCGCATTTATGGAGAAAGTTTGAATGATACGGTCACCTTGATCCGCACTTCTCCATGCTTGGGGGCTGCCACCTCAACGTTCTCCAGTTTCAGCGGTTGACCAGCATTCCATGCGATGGCTGCCTTACAGGTCACTGGCTGCAGAGAAAGCACGTATTTGTAGTTGTGTTTGTCAATGTGTTCTGAAGTGCTTTTGTTAAGCACGAGCGACAGCTTTGGACAAATACGAAGAATAATATGCGTTGGAATAGCTTCCTGTTGCCTACTTTCGATAGTTATTCTACTTGGGTGTGTCCCGTTTCGTTCCGTCTGAAGTTATTCCAAAAAAAGACAGTCCTCCTCATCTGCTGGTACAGTGGCGTCACTGCCCAGTTAACCCGCCGTCAGGAAAAAGGAAAAAAGCTGTTGTTCTGCTAAAACGGCGTTGGAGCAAGTGCATTTCGGTTCAACGGCCGTGCTTCAGAAGCCTCACTTCTGAGATTTTCTCCGTGGGTCGTAACATAAAAGAGAAGATGGTCTTATACTAAACGAGGTTTTTCCGTGAGCAATGTCCCTGGATTTCAGTGGCACTAATAGTATTATTATATGAGGTTCTACGTCCCAAAACCACGATATAATTATGAGGAACGCGGTGGTGCACGGCTTTAGAAATTTCTACCAGCTGGTGTTCTTTAACTTGCAGTGGCATCGCACGTCCACGGACCTCTACCCTCTCGCTTCCACCGAAATGCGACCGCCACGGTCGTGATCGAACCCGCGACTTTCAGGTCAGCAGCCAAGCACCGTAACCACAGGTCCAAGGAGCGGACGATTCCGGTGAGACATCAACTCGATTACAGGAGTTGAAAATGTGCTAAACACATCGTTTAAACCAATGATATGACCCCAGCCCATGCAACAGTATAGTAGAATGCTATAACGTAGTATAGCCATACGGCCCTGATAGAGCTTACATTTTTCTACAAGGCATTATGCTTAAAGGGACTGTCTACCACTCGGAAAAATATTTATGGATGTAGCGAAAGTGAGAAAATTGTGCATCACATTGGCGGAAACGAGCATGCTTTTGTCCCATAAGAAAGGAATTATTATTTTAATTTGACGTTGAAAGTTGACAAAGAATGACCGCTAGCGTCACCGAACAGCGATGTGGTTCAATATACTGGCTGGACAACCCCGGTAACCACAGATATCCCTCAGGAATCCGATATATATATTCATTTCGGCTGTAATGTATATGCACTGAAGATCCCTAAATTTTCCTTTGGAGTTCTATGGGATATACGACAGATGTTTAAAAAAACATTTTTGCAGATTCAGTGGAGATCCAGAACGGGATCCTGTCGTGGACATATTTTGGACCTTATTCGTATGTTGTGCCTAAATGTACAGCCACGTCCACGTCTTTGTAGAGCATGCGAGCAGCTGTTTTTTCGTCTGCGGGGCGACACCTTGTGGCAGCTGCGGGTTCTGACGTTGCCAGCATGACTATTAGGCCGTGTGTGCTCCTGACACACCACGTCAGAGCCCGAAACTGCCACAAGGCGTCGTCCTGCAGAGCAAAAACTGGCTGCTCGCGCACTCAACACAGACGTGGACCTGGCTGTACAATACCTCACTGTGGTGGAACGCATGATAGTGTGGGCCCAGGACCACACACGATGGATCGAATGCAGCTGACACCTGGGAGCTCTCACTCAAGTAAATTATATGTATTTTCACGCTAATAAAAAATACTAAACTCTGTACATAAGGTCACAGTCAAGAAAGTAGTTGGTTACATGTCAAAGTTACATGAAATGTGTCTACAAATGCAACTATTGTTTCTCGCTGTTTTTGTCGTCTGTAGAGGTCGTTCTCGTGCCCAATCGATTGCGTCGAGACGTTGCTTGGCTCATGCAGGATTTCACCATGAATTCAGTTATTGCGTAGCATGGCTGGGAGCCAAAGCAGCGGCAAAAAGCACAGCCATAGCTTCAAAAGTCGTAGAGTAGCTCCAGCTACTATGCTCGCCATTGGCAGAAAGCTCGAAACAGCAGCAGCCACTTGGAACAGCAGGAAACAGCAGCCACCTCACCCAATCCCTGGTCCCCATGTATGACAGACTGCCTTGCCTGCTGCTTGGAGCGGTTGCCCAGCAAGAGCACATGCCTCCAGTGCTCATCAACGCCGTGTCGACGTTATCTGGCTCTCTGAACTGAACGACCTGCGAGAACTGATTGGCGTCAAACACTGAGTAACAGCAAACACTGGCACCCGCCTCTCACAACCAAAGCCTGTGTTATTCCTCTTTGTCATCTCATGGGATGGTCTGTTAAAATGTACAGTCATTTGGTAGTACGGAGAAGATCAGTCGTCTACAGGCTGTTCAAAAGGTTTCTGCCCTCCTTAAAGCAATTTCGTATGGCTATTCCTGGAGCACATAGGACACGTCCAAAGGCATTTCCAGTTGTGTTAGTTTCCTTGAAGTTGACCCACTCGTCTTTATGAGGAACCTGGAAGAGAAAAATATCGTAAGCGCGTGCCCTGCTGTTGAAAAAGTTAAATGTATGCATAAAGTCATGTTTGCACAGCGCAAATTGAAGGAGCATAGAGGAGGAAACAACAAACCAGCGCTGTGTTGTGTCTTCTCCTCTGTACTTGCTCAATTTGCACCATGCAAACTTGTCAATACTGCAATCACCAACTAGGCCAATTTAGCATTCTATCATGCATGTCCATTTTTTTAAATCGTGATGTAACAAATTTTCTCACATAGTTTAATTATGTACTAAAGTTATTTTTGTCTAAACAACAACGGATAGCAGTGTACAAAACGCAAATTATTTTAGCAAAGTGGTTTGTTAGACCAGTACATGCATAAATGCAATGATAGCTGCACAATGGCTAAGGAATAGAAGAAAGCGAGAGGACAGAAAGAATGCCTAACTCGCATTTCATGAAAATATATACAATGCTTGGATGGAAGCAGAGCAGCAAATGAATAAAATAAGACTCTGTGACCTACTTGGGATTTAAAAACAGCGAAAAATAGACACGAGGTACTAAAGAAGAGACGACACCGCGCTGAACTCACAACTAAAATTTATTGGAAGGCACACAGACATATATCAAGCTATCATGCATGTTAAAACAGGGAAGGTGAAACAGGAAGCCATTGCTATGCTGCAAGATAGGAATCTGTCCAGTCTCGTCAGTAGAGTAAAAAAGGCAAAAGAATTAAACCTGCAAGTTTTTCCTCCGTGAACACCCATAAACAAAATTCCCCCTTTAGAGCCATCATATCAGAAAAAGGAACTTGGCTCCCTGAGATATCGACTTGCTTGCAGATGCACCTGGAAGCCCTCAATGTAGTCGACCCTTTTACAGTTAAGAACTCGGAAGGTGTAGTAGATTTTTTCACAACTAGTAACACGGGTTCATGTTCGGCATTCAGCATCGACATCGAGGACATGTTTTACTCCTTACCGCATGGTGAACTTCTGCAGAGTGTTAAATCTTGTGTTGTTGAAGACAATGATGAAGTTAAGTTCGTTAACAGTTGTGGCGTTTCCTTGGAAAGCTTTTTAGAATTGCTGACGTTTTACTTGCGGTCTATGTTTGTGGAATGGAAAGGGGGCATCTATATCAAAAATCCGGGGCTTGCATCGGATCTAGAGTGGCACCGATTTTAAGTAATATTTTCCTGGGTCAAGTCGACAGGTCTGTTGGCGAGAAGTTGCACAACCTGTCCTGCCACATTTTTCGGTATGTCGATGATTTTTCGATTGTGATTAAAACCGACAGTCAGCATAGCACGAGAACTGATGTATTAAACATTTTTAAGAAGTCTGGCCATGGGCTGAAGTTCACTCACGAGCTGCCTGAAAAAGGGGAGCTTCAGTTTCTAGATATTAGATTGCGCTTTCACGAGGAACATGTCTGTTGGTTGTACAAGCCCCGATCCGTAAAGGGTATCTTGTCGTTCTCCTCAGGCCATTCCAAGATCGTTAAGTCCGGCATTATTTATGCTGGGCTGCGAGCTGCGCTCCAGAAAACGCGCACGCATGTGTTAAAAGAATCTTTCCTGAGCCAAGTCGAAAGGCTGAAGTCGGCGGGCTACCCTGATACGGAAATCTTGAGGAGCTGTCAAAAGCTAATCAAGTCGGTCAAGGGCGTTAATGATAGGCGTAGGAGAACAGAGCGCATGCGCAATGAAAAGAGACCGGTTGTGGTACCCTACGTGCATAAGTTTTCCCATGGCTTAAAAAATGCGGCCAGTAGGTATGGGGTACGTGTTGTGATGTCCGCTCCCAATAAGATGTCTTCTATTTGCTCCCGCTTACATAGAAGAAGTTCGGGTTCACGCAAGGCCTGCTCGTTCTCTCTGGAGAAAAGAAAGAATAGATATGTTCAGTGTAAATCATGTGTTGTATATAAGGTGCCATTATCATGCGGGGGGGGGGTTTATATAGGACAAACCGGGCGGTGCATTAATGTGAGACTAAAAGAACACTTAACCTCATTAACGGCTTCTGGCGGTTTACACTTGCCAGCACATTGTAGGGAATGCGGCTGCCAACCTATGGCAGATGAAGCCACTTGTTTGTTTGGCCATCGGGCAAATGCACCAGGGAAGTGATGGAGGCTTTTTACATTGAAAGGGAGGGGAAAGGTGCGTAAGTAAACCGTCTGTGGCCCTCGGAGAAAAGGAGGTTCGATACCTGGGTTCAGCGCTGCCATGTTGAAGCGATTATTATTTTCTTTATGGACTGTTACGCATGTTCTATGGCCAGTATGAAGGGTTGTTGGTTTTTTGTTTTGTTTTTTCGGTTGTTTACACACGTGCTGCTTGTCACAATGATTAGGTCTTTTTGTACCCTGTTTGCTCTGCTGCGCAGATGCCTTTGGTGTGCCACGTGACTAGGTCGGCTGCTTGATATATGTGTTTGTGCCTTCCAATAAATTTTAGTTGTGAGTTCAGCGCCGTGTCGTCTCTTCTTTAGTCCCTTGTCTCTACTTTGCGCTGTTTTTAAATCCCAAGCATGAACCACCAACTAGCCCAACTTTCGCTTCCACTGCTGTGTGACCTATCTTGCTATTGCATAATCATGCCAAGCAATGTAGCTCTGTCTAGATTTCCTTGCAGTATCTCTGTCCACTTCATCTCCTCTTTCTTTTGCACCACTGTGAAGCAAGCAGAATTATGATAAAGTCCTGCATACTTCCAACTATATTTTTAAGTGCAGTTCGGCAAGGGAGTGATCAAATATAAACAAAACTGACAGATACAGACTGCATTCAAGAAAAGAACTCCATTTCGGACTGCCGGATTGTGCATGTAATCCTTCATATAACCCTCCATCTGCAACTAATTTTGACTGTTGTGATCTTCCATGAAAGATCAGATGACCACGTAACAAGAACGACTGTACAGAAAGATTTATCAGCGCTGGGATAAACCTTTCAGAATTTCAACCAATTACGTGATGTGCTGAAGCCGTTTGCTATAAAAGCTCGGAGCTGTGTTGCAGACTAGTGTTTCCTGCAGAATAAAGAGAAAGTACAGGCAAGGTCAATGTAACAATTCGCGTAAATATATTGGGCTCTTTACTGTATACAGATACAGTCGTGAGATTACACATTTTATAATGCGTAACAGCTTACGGAGTGCCGAAAAAATACTTTTTTGTTGGGTTTTTGCGCAGCCTTGTAAGGTACAGCCTTGTAGAATGACCCCCCAGGCCAGTATTTGTAGGATTACTGTAAAGGGCAAAATACATGAACAAGCCCAGTTAAAAAAGAAATGAAACACACATAAATGTTGCACACTGCACTTTTAGTTGATTCTGCAATAAATGAACAGACATACGAAAGTGAATTGCTGGGCCAATTGGTTTATGTTTCAGGTGAAAGGAAGCTGCGAAAATCAAGACACACGGCAAAAAAAATGAAAGCGTACACAAACCAGTGACTGCTTGTGGGCCGTTTTTCTTACTGTGAAAATGAAGACACAGGATAAAAGAGAACGCGTGCACAAACAGTGACTCTTTCTGTACAGTTATTTTCTGCGTCTTGATTTTCGCTTCAAGAATGTACCTTGTAATATGCATGGTCTTTGGTATACACCATTTGGCACCTCTTCAGTCGTTTTTGTTGTGTATCCGTTCGTGAACATCTGAACATGTATGCAAGCAATAGAAGCATACAAAGAGTTTTGGTTACACTTTGATAGCTTGCTCTTGTTTAATCATGTACATGATCAGTGCAAGTTAACTGGAAGTACTGCGCCGTGTGTGCCATGCACACGTTTCTTTTCCTTCCTCCACGATGCCTCTTTCTGGGCTATCTGTAGCAATGGTCTGATAGGCCCTTGTGAGCTTTGTATAAGCATTACCGTGAGTACGAGACACAAGGGTAACGAGACAAAGGATAGACGCTACTTTTCAAGTGAGGCAAGATTAGGTCTTACTCAAAACCAGAACAGCGAAGCGGGCACTTCAGCCTCCAACACAAAATAAACTGAAGCGACTCAATGAGGTCAAGCGTGCTGATAGTTCATTTTAGATGCGAAGCATCTTATGCTCGGGGCTACGTCCGTCCGGCGTCCCCCGTCCCGCGTACCGCGTCCGGCCACTTTCGTGAAGTAGGGAAGCACCCATTATGCGAACCAGAACATTGTAGTAATATCAAGGCCGTCAACCCTATCACAGTCATCAGAGTCATGGCCGAGAGCACAGAGAGGCTGCTTAGCAAAAGCTAGGCAGGTGGTGTCTGTCGCCCAGGTTGACCCCATTCCTTAATATTGCTTGCATATGTTTGGAGGGGGGCTTAGTCCGTCCCTCCTTCCCGCGTCCCACACCACCACAGCGCATGCGCGTCCCCTCCCCCCTTTCTCTCCTCTAGGAATCCTCTACTCTACGGAGCGGCCCCCCGCGTCCCACACCCCCCCCACAGCGCATTCACGTTCCCTCTCGTACGCTCACCCCCTTTCTCTCCTCTAGGAATCATCTACTCGACGGAGCGGCTCCGGCGTCCCACAGCGCATGCGCGTCCTCTCCCCCTCTCTCCTCTAGGAATCTTCTACTCTACGTAGCGGCTCCCGCGTCCCACACCCCCCACAGCGCATGCACGTCCCCTGCCCCTCTATCTCCTGTCCTACGGTCCCCCCCCCGTCCTTTCCTCTAGGAATCCTCTACGAAGCGGCGCGCACGACAGGTGGTGTGACAGCTGCATACTCCGCTGCGGGCGCCACGGTAGTTCCGCGGTATGAAAATGACGGAGCGCGCGCGCCTCATTCTCTCTCCTGTGCAGCGCCGCGATGAGCGCCCGGACCACTGCCGTGAAATGAGAGCGGCGACGTTCCTCCCGCTCAAGCTAATTATCCGCCCTCTGCTTCGCTTCCACACATGGTTCCCTTTAGCGGGAGATGGGGAATTTTTTTTTATATTTAGCAAGGTTGGAGTAGTGTAAGTGCAATGGACTGTGCACAATATTTGTTCAGCTGACTTGAGACTTCAAAGCATCTCGTATATATGTAAAGAACTGGAGAAGGAACGTTTTGTATTCCTCTAGACTGTTTTTAATGTTTTAACTTGCAGAAAAATAAGTGCTATCTCTACGCCATTAGGTCGCCTATGCAGCACCCTGTGGGTAGTGCAAAATGCCTACAAACAGCAAAGAAAGTTCAGCCACAGAGACGCATGCAGTAAGCCACAGGATATCCCCAAGATCAAGCACATTGACAAAGTAGTTGCCATGTGCTGCGTACCACAAATATGCTACAATTTAGTAATGCCATTGACAAGATAAAAACATCATTCAATTTTACCATTTTGATAATGACATACAGAAAAGCAAAATCATTTGAAGGCATCACCGCACAGTTTCCACTTATGTGAGGCTGTATGGCTTAATGCAACCCGCTCGCTGCAGGAGTGAGTAGGCGACCTCCGTTCTGCAGAGCCCTGAAAAAACGAAAGAAAATGTCCCCTAGATGACTACCACTAGGTCAAGAAATGCAATAACAGCTAATGTGGCTAATAGTGATGTATTTTTTCAACATGGGTAGCTGCTTCACCCCAGTCATCACTCATTTGTCTATTGTAGAATACCTTTCTAAATGCTCTCAGTGCGCTTGTTTTGGTGCCAGAAAGATCAAAGATAACATTTCGAAATATTAACAGTGCATATGACGTTTAGGAAGAGACAAGCCAACAGATGCAAAGAGCGCTGTGCCAGATGATATGGCAATTATGTGAGCACCTGCACATTCTAGCTCTTCTTTTCTTATCTCGCATCCTCTCCCTTACCTTGTATATATGCACTTTTTATTGAAATGAAACTAGTTGGAAGTCATCGCTCTTTCCCTCTGTTGTGTCGTCCTTTCCTAAATGTCCTTTGCGCTGTTAACATTTCGAAATGAATTCACACAAACTTGCCCAAGCGTCAACACTTTCAAGAAGATAACATTTTAAGCACGAAACAGAAACTCAACAAGCTATTGAGAGAAAACCCTATGGTAAAACGCAACTTGAATTTAGATAGCTAGTGTTTTTCCATAGAATGCCCATGACATCGCACGTGATCATTTTACAGCATATTTGCATCAAAACTAGAACTTCAGCAGCATCCTGGCCACGGCAATCGCATTTTCAAGACGGCAATATGCTGGAGGCCCGTGTAAGATTTAAGTACATGTTACAGAACACCACATGGCAATGTGTTTTGGTGTGCTACAAGCCCAGCATGCGTGTCAGTCAAAATACATGCTTTGTTTAAAGTCTGCAACTCCAGCAGGAAAGTTGAAGCAGCCGCTGAAATTTTCGTTTTGACAGCCCAGGCACTCAGTGCAGCTGCGAAATCACTATACTCAGTAATGGGCTGCGTATCGAGGCAATGTGAAAGGCTCAAATATTGAATCAGTGTTTTGAACAAGCGATCAAGGCGGGCTAGACTGCTTGTGCAAAGCCAAAGGACTCGATTAGCATCACTTCTCGGGCCCAATTTGCAATGTTGTAATTGTATCTACAATTTCACAGGCCGCAGCCACAACTATTCTTCTGTCACAGCTAGTGGGTTTTACATTCACCACACAGACCACAGACGGCAGAATTAGATTAACTGGCCTATCCCTGCGAGGTGTAGGACTTGAGCAATGTTATATGCGCAACGGAGTGTGCCAACATCAATTGAAAAAGTTGCATAAGTATCGTAACATTACCAGTTTCAGTGGTTAGTTCATGTCACTGGGGAAAGGTGTGGGCAGTAACCAACGCATCAACAGAACCAAAAGAGGAACGAAACGGCAGTGACGACACGGTCTTTCTCTTTTTAGCGGTCCCAGTGCAACAGCTAGCCCTCGATAGATCCCACAAAACGGCTGAAAAGCATTTTTGAACTACTTACCTATAAAATGTCTCCAGTCGCTGGTCCATTTTGGTAAAAAACGTGGAAAAGACGATGTTTCTGGCGCTATTCTGCCACTTTCCACACTTCTTTCGCACCTACATTGCGCGAGAAAGAATCTCAACCAAGCCGCCATAAATGCTTTTTGTGTTTGGCCATGTATTGATTTGCCTTAGTAAGAAGACGAGAAAAGGTGTTCGTGTAGTGGTGGCACGGTGCGCGGTGTTCAACGGCGTGGCCGGTGTGGCGTTTGGTGCCGTGGTTTGGTGTAAGCAACTTTTTTCAGCAAGAGCGATCAAGCGAAAAGAAAAAAAAAAGGAAAAATCGTGTTCCAGTTTAGCAAGATATACTCAATACTATTTTATTGTGGGACCTCAACTATGTCGTTAGTTCTTTAGACTCCCGAATAATTTTTGTAGATATAACAAGGCGTTGCGTTCAGGCACAGAGCCTATGTGTTGAGGTGTTTAATAGCATGGCTGAAAAAAGCTTATAAATATCCTTTGAAAATCCATCAGTGGATGTTGATTGTACATTCGTGAAAGCTCTAGAAACGAATGTCCGCAATGGGATACCTAGCGTACGTCTGTCAGCGATCCCATCTTGGTACTGAATATTAGGTGTTTGCGCGGATCTCCGGCAAATATCCGTGGTTTCTTGGGAAGAAATCCTCGCAGGTAGACTCATTTTACTTAAAAAGAAATATGTATAACTTGCAACTGTATTTTACGCAGTTGGGGCAGCTTTAGGTTGCGCAAGAGTCTGTCTCTTTTTTTGAAGACGATAGTCTTTCTTGGGATACTTCTACGCAAAAATTTCGGTCTGGCTGTCTGTCTGTCCGTGACCCGATTCAGTTACTCGGCCAAAGTTTAACTATTTTCTGAACGCCCATCCGTATTGAACTGGTGTTTGCGTTCATACTTGTGAATATATTCGAACAAAAAGCAAATACTACGCATACCTGAGGCGCAACATTAATATGTAAGTGTCAGGACGTGTGTTCTTTTATTAGAAAATACATAGACACGTAATTCTAAAGACCCTAGTGTTTCTTAGGCTGCGCTGAAAATGCGACGCGGTGCACGAACTGCGACGCTTTGCACGAAAAAGACCTGTGCCGACGATAAGGTGCTGCCGCTGGCAGTGGCCCTTGGTTCAGCACAAGCTCATGTTTTTTGATGGCATCCATATCTCGCGCAGCGCCTCCTCTATTTTATCAATGCCAACCAGATGCGGCCAATTCAACGTAGAGTAGGCACTGTCTGAGGCAAGGCAAAACATAGTAGTACGACCGGCAGAAGACTATCTTCTTCCGACGACATTTGCAGCGAAGCACACAGATGCGCGGCCAAGTTTTTTTTACGGGTTCAAGGAGGCGCCCGGTGGCGCTGCCATCAGCACTCTCGCCTGCCTGCATGCCTTTCTGCCTACGGCGGAGCAACGGAGCAGTCCATCCGGCGCCGCTCATAACACAAACACACACACACACACATACGCGCGCACGCACACACATACACACACACACAAACACGTCTTGGGCGATTAGCAGCGCGACTGACTTCAGGGAATTTTCGTACCATGCCCGTGAGTCCACCGTAATCTAGTGACGTTGCGGGAGTCCTCACGCGTAAAGTGCACCCACGTTCTACACCTAGGGCCATTTAGGCTGTTCCTACAGGGAGCCAGTCATGGGTCTTGTAGGGGCGAGAATGCAGGTAGTGAAGTTTAGAACAACATAGAATGGGGCGAGATATAAAGTGTTCACGGAATGGAATTAGATAATTCAGCATGAGGCACCTCAAGTTCATTCGCATACAACAACTGCGGTTACATCATTCTAAAATTGGCTCGGGCACACACACCCCAGACAACATCAGCTGAAATGTCCAGATACGGAGAAACATATAATTAACTCTAGTAATCACGCTTCAAGTTTCCATGTCGCGTTTCATTCCGTGAGCGATGTAGCTTTATGAAGAAGAGCTCACCTTGCCTTCCATGCGTGTACTTCGAGACGGGTTCTGCAACTGAACATGCACGCTCACAATAGGCTTGGTTGGATGCTCGTCAGCCCGCTGTCATGGCCATAGTTGAAAGAATCGGAGAAACATTAAACATCTCAGGGAGAAACTAAGTACTCACGAGTAGTCTCAAGCTATAATATTTCAATGAAATGGATGATCCTTACACCAGAGTACTCAGAGCCGCTCTCGTCGGAGCGGTAATGATGATTATGATGCCTAGTATGGCTCGTACCCACACTGAAGGATTATTGAAAATTTTCGCTTTTGATATGCAAAATGATATTTCAAAATATTGGAAAACGATAAAAAGGAATGAAAATAAAAGCAAACATATGATGGTGAGACAGCCACACTCGCGTACTGATACAGTCTGACGAGATAGCTTAATGATTCACCTCAATGGAACAATTTGAATAGCGGTCATAAGATATAACCCACTCACTTTTTTTACGCGCAAGTGCCCATGCCCCATTTGTGAAATAGGCGTCATTGTAACCAGGTGGTTACCTGTGCGTCACCAAGCTTGAAAAAAAAATTGGAGGACGCTTGAGCTTCGCCTTCAAGAGTATCTCGATCTGCTCTTTCTGTGAACGATTCTTTTCGCACCAAGAGCTCTTGCGATGTCGCTGATTTCATTCGAAATAACCAGCAGATTTCCTGTGCTTTCTCGGTAGATGTAGTAGACTTGTTTTATTGTGTCCCTCATGATAAGCTTTTACCTTCGGTACGAAAGTGCATAGAAGGTAGGCTAAGGGTGACGTTTCTTTTATGAACTACGCGGGCGTGTCTGTTGAAAACGTTTTCGAGCTTGTACAATTTTATCTTAATGTCACTTTTATTACCTTTGACGGTAAGCCCTATCGACAGCGACAAGGAACATGTATAGGTTCCTGTGTCGCCCCAGTGCTGTGTGATATTTTTTTAGCTGATGTAGGTAGGACTTTGGATAATATTTTGAGCGGGGGGTAAGGTTTTAAACATTTTCAGATATGTTGATGATTTTTTAGTTCTTTTAGATAAACGGGCGCCCTCTATAGTCCCAATTAATATTTTACATTTTCAACAGGATGGTTTTACTTCGAAAAGTGTATGTGTAAATGTTACCAATGGAACTAATTGTGAGGTTTGGCGTTCCTACTGTGATGCTGTTCTTAGTGTTTTTAAAGAATATGGACGCGGACTAAGATTCACAGCCGAGGTACCCACAAAGACCACTCTCCATTTCTTGGACCTCAAGCTACTTTGGGACAATGACCACTTTTGATGGTTTTACCATCCTCGTGTGAAAAAAGGGACTGTTACCGCTGGATTCTGCGCACTCGAAGATAGTTAAGACAGGGATTTCTTCACTTTGCCTAGAATCTGCGTTGACAAAGTCGTGCCCACACCACATGCGCACTAGTTTACATGATCAGATCAGCCGATTGCTGGCGGTCATAAACACGGTCATGAACACTTCGTCGGTCATAAACACAGTCGCCGCGTCTCTTATGCAGAAGCTGAAACGTGGAACACAAAGGGGTGGAGCTGCTTGGGATACATCGGATTCTAAGCCTCATGCATCGGATTCTAAGCCTACGTGCACAAGCTCTCCCATAACCATAAAAAGGTCGCTGCAAAACATGGTGTGCCGCTGGACTTTTCGGCGCCGGAAAAAACTCGCCAATCTGTGCCCGCGCATTTGCAATGGCAAGAAACGCGGTTGCCAGAATAACCATGAGAAGGCCTTCGTTGAACGCTCCACGGGAGTAGTATACTCTATTCCTTTATCATACGAAAAATTTGTACGTTGGGAGAACCGAAAGATGCCTAAATGACCGGCTAAGGGAGCATGCTAAAAAAAATTAAGAAAAAAGAGGATAAGTGCGCACATCTTGTGGCACATGCGGTCGCATTTGGGTGTGAACCATGCTTTACAGACACGCAGGTTCTCGGAAGAAGCGTGAAATCATCTGCACGTGTTTCATTGGAAGCATACATTATAGAAAAAAATAAGGATAGTTGTGTTAGAGAGCCGTTCGTGGTATTGTATCAAAAGAAAATATATTTTCTCGAGTCATGATGTTAGTGCTCCTAGGTCGTTTATCTGTTTTCCTTTTTTCATCTTTTCTCTTTTCATTCATGAATGGTGCCTGATTCTTGCATCGCTTGATGAATATTTGCACATGCGCATCTTTGTTGGTCCTTCCATTTGTGTATCATCCTGTACGCATATAAGATGGTCAGTCACGCACATAGGCGTGCGCAGGGTTCCCCTTCAGGGGGGGGGGGGAGGAAGGCTCGTCGCAGCGACCCCTTCCCTATTATGTCAATGTATGGGCAGGCTTTCCGCCCCGCTTCTGAGGTGACTAGGGGGAGGGGGGGGGGGCGGCCGCCCGCTCTGCCCCCCCTCGTGCGCACGCCTTTGGTCACGCACAAGAAACAGTTGGTAGTAAGCGCTGTGTGTGGTGTGTGTTTCTTGAATGTAAGCTTGTGTGAGTGTTTCGAGGGATTACCACTCGCGCTAAATTATTACAATATGACGAATTATCACCTAGCCCAACAACAAGTTTTATTATGGCCCCTCTTCCCTTGCCCGATCTACTCAACTAAAATCTAAGTCTTGGACCACGCGTTCTACGCTGACGACATCACGGTGTGGACGGCCCGAGCCGGGTCCGATGCCTGGGCGGAGGAAACCTCGCAGCGGGCGGCAACGACCGTGCACGAATACGCCAAGTCGTATTCCTGCACTGCCCAGAAATCGGAGCTGCTCATGATCCAAACCGGGAAAACCCAAGAAGAAGCCGCCGCCGAACGTGACTATCACAACCAACACAGCAGATTACGATTCTCGGCCTACTGCTTCAGAGCGACGGGAAGGCACAAGCCGCCGTCACATAGATCAAGACTACAACCGAAGAGATACTTAGTATCATTCGGAGGGTATGTAACAGAAACCGAGGCCTGAAAGAGGACGATGCCATGCGCTTGGTACGCGCGTACTTCGTGTCGCGGGTGACCTACTCCACCCCGTATCTCCAGCTCACGAAGGCGAATAGGGACACCCTAAACACGATGCTTCGCAAGGCAATGAAGCAAGCACTGGGCGTTCACAACACGGTGGAGGTGTTAATCGAAGTCCATCTCTCTAATCAGAGAATCCGGCTCAGTGACACGGAGCACGGATGAGCTCTCTTACGCAAGGTAGGATGGCAGATCGAGCCAGTACCTATCAAAGCGGCCCTTCCGGAGGACTGGAAGACGACCATTCAAACCCTTTCTCCGGAACATGACGCCGGGTAAGGCGCACCGCGCGGGCCAGCACCATGGCCCGGAAGCTGGAAGAGAACCCCAGAGTCCGCTACGCGGACGCCTCGTTCCGAAAACACAGTGACCGTGCAGCGGTGGTGGTTACGTCCAAACAGAGGCTCATCGTCAGCACGTCCCTGAAGGCAACAGACCCCGCAGTCGCCGAAGAAGCGGCCGTGGCCCTCGCGGTCTCACAGCCGAGCGTGAACACCGTGTTCACCGACTCAGACCGCCTACGGAAGCTTCCGCAGGGGGTAATTTTATCCGCGGCCCCAGCCATTCTATCCTAGTGCAAACGGGAAACGACATAGAGCTCGTGTGAGTCCCGGCTCACTCGCAGGTCGCAGGCACCACCATCGCCGGCTACCATGCCAGAGAAATGTCAATCCGGGCCGTGCATGAGCCGGACGACCTACTGCCCCCCGGTTACCAGCTTTCGAGACATTACCCGGATGTACCGAGAGGCATAGACGTGCGCACGGGGGGTGGGGGGGGGGGGGGGGGGCAAGGGGGGAGAGAAGGGGGGCGCAAAGTCAGCCCTATACATTGTAGGGGGGACGATAGGGGGGGGGGGGGGCGCGAAATCAGCCCATACATTGACATAATAGGGAGGGGGGGGCGCTACGACGAACCTCCCCCCCCCCCTGAAGGGGAACCCTGCGCACGCTTAGGCCGAGAGGAAAGGTGGAGACTACGAGAACACCACCCAGAACTGACCAGGAAATAAGAGATAATGCTGCTTCGAGCGCAGGTGGGATCGCTTGCGCATCCCGTACTGGTGAACCGCCTGCGCCCAGCGGAAGACGACACGCTCTGTCCGTTTCGTAAAAGCGAAAAGTGCATCCTGCCGAACATCTTGGCAGAGTGAACAGAACTCAAGACACCCCCCCCCCTCCTTCCCTTCCCCCCAACACCCCCAAATCCCAAACCCTTGAGCGATCACATGTCGGCAGATCACTTGTCATGTTTTTCGTATTACTACTTGTCATTTATGTTCGTCATACAGCCACGTCACGCAATACCATATTTGGCGTATATCAAGCTAGCGAAACGGCCGTCAGCCCACCATGAGCGTGGCATGTAAATCATGTTGCACATGACATGCACGTCATGATTTTCCTATTACCACCTGGCATTTATGTTGGTCACGCAGAAATACCAATTTTTCGATATATCAAGTTAAGAAAACGGCCGCACGAGTACCACGGCCATGGCGTGAAAATCATGCTGTTTTTGACAAATTAGTCATGATTTTCATGATATGACCAGTCAATCATCTTCGTCATACTGTCATGTTATGACATACCAATTTTAGTATAAATCCCATTAACGATACGGTCTGGAGAGCACAAAGGCGTAGGCGGCTAGATAGATAGATGCGCTCGAAGGAAATGCCTCGCATTTAATTGACAGTGCATTGCCTTGTGCAGTCATTGAAGACGACCCGAAGCGATCCTGCCCCGCCAGCCGTCGAAAGCTTTCCGCATCTAAGGAGGTTTTGCACTGCCTCCGTGATCAAACTACCTTTGACAAGCTACGATATCGTGTAATGGCCTCATCATGTGACATTAAGCCACGTGGTGGCACTATGACATCGTACACTTTGCTAATTCAACACGTCATCGTGCCGTAATATGGTGACGTCAGCACCTGATGATGAATTCTGCGTTACTGGTCTTGGCGCCGACACCGCGGGACACCGACACGAGACGCCGGTCAATTTACTGGTTGTATAAGAGAATTTCTAACCAAACCGGACGCCAAGATATTTGTTGTACAGCACATATTGTAAAGCACTTTTATTAAAGGGGTGCGGACACAAAATTTCGCGCCCGAGATAGCCTGCGGTATAGATTGCCCTAAACATGCATATATCATTGCAAAATAAGAAGAAACGCGGACCACAATAAAAACAATTTAAAACAAAACAAGACGTTTCGGCTCCCACACGGGAGCCGTGTTCAAAGTGAAGTTCAAATGTATGATGGCAAGCTCGTTTTTAATTGTTTTTATTGTGGTCGGCGTTTCTTCTTCTTCTGCAATGCCTCCACCCGACCAGACGGCATTCCGTCAGACCATGGATTTCATGCGCATATCATCTGCAATATATCTACAGCGAATATAGTATGGAAGGTATTAAATGCGAAGCATTTCTTAGCGAACTTCGGCGACTTTGAGCGTATCTATCTATCTATCTATCTATCTATCTATCTATCTATCTATCTATCTATCTATCTATCTATCTATCTATCTATCTATCTATCTATCTATCTATCTATCTATCTATCTATCTATCTATCTAGCCGCCTACGACTTTGTGCTCTCCTGGCCGTACCGTTAATGAGATTTACACCAAATTTGGTATGGCATAACATGAGCGTATGACGAACATAAATGGCTGGTCATATCATAAAAATTATGACTAACTTGTCATGAAAAGTATGATTTACATGCCACGCTCATGGCGCGCTCACGGCCGTTTCGATAGCTTGATATACACCAAATTTGGGATTGAGTGACGTGACTGTATGACGAACATAAATGACAGGTGCTACTATGCAAATAATGACGTGCATGTCATGAATAACATGACTTACATACCACGCTCATGGCGCGCACGCGGGCGTTGATATACAGAAAATTTGGTATTGTGTGACATGACTGTATGACGAGCATAAATGACACGTGGTAATATGGAAATCATGACATGTCATATTGAGTGTCATAACTGTATGAAGAACATAAATGACTAGTGGTAATATGGAAATCACGATATGTCATGAGCGACATGACTTGCGTGCCACACTCATGGCGCGCTCGCGGCCGTTTCGTTTGCTTGATATACACCAAATTTGGTATTGAGTGACGTGGCTGTATGACGAACATAAATGACAAGTGGTATTATGGAAATCATGACTTGTTTTGTTCGACATGACTTGCATGCCACGCTCATGGCGTGCTCGCGGCCGTTTAGTTAGCAACGTTGCTTGTTGGGCGAGTTGGAATAGGTCAATCATAATATAGGGCAGCGCAAAAAGCAGACAACAGACGAGCGTGTTTACGCACACGCTCGTCTGTTGTCTGCTTTTTGCGCTGCCCTACATTATGATTGACCGTTTAGTTAGCTTGAGATGCGCCAAATTTGGTATTGAGTGTCATAACTGTATGAAGAACATAAATGATTAGTGGTAATATGGAAATCATGATATGTCATGAGCGACATGACTTGCGTGCCACACTCATGGTGCGCTCGCGGCCATTTCGTTGGCTTGAGATACACCAAATTTGGTATTGAGTGACATGGCTGTATAACGAACATAAGGGGCAGGCGTTAACATGAATATCTTGGCATGCATGTCATCTACAACGCCATTTACATGCCACGCTCATGGTGCACTTGCGTCCAGTTCGCTAGCTTGATATACACCAAAATTGGTATTGCACGACGTGACTGTATGACGAACATAAATGGCAAGTCCTAACATGTAAAACATGACATGCAAATTATGTAAACCATGATTTGCTTCCTGGCTGTTTCGCATTACATCGATTCCCACAGTGCGTGGGATCTGCCGGCTTTTTTACATGAATATTGAACTTTGCGTGGGCGCGGCATTGACACCTTCAAAAGTGACCCCATGGTGATCCCCGTACTTCCCTCATGTCATCACGCTGCAATCAATACAAGTTATGATGACGTCAGAGCCGTCATTTTTTCTTTTGCCGCGTTTGCTCAGGCGGCTACTCGCGAGTTCGTGTGCCGCAGCGCACGCGTTGAAAGTTTTGTGTAGCGACACAGCGACACTGCCTTCCCGTTTCCTGTTCGAAATAACTTCTTGATGAGGACCTTGCGAAAGTGCGCCCCAGTTCTGTCGGGCTGGAGCGTTGCACTCGCTAGGTGGTTGCACAAAGCGGCTTGTCGGTTTCGCAGCTCTCGCAAACCGAAAGTGAGACTGCTCGGTTATGAGGAGCCTGTAATTAATTATCTCTCGCGCGCTGCAGCAAACGATGTCTCGTGATATCACTAAGAGGCCCCCCAGCAACAAGTTGCAGCAATAAAATGGGAGGCTAAAATTTTCGTGCCAGCACCCAGTTAACGCGAGAGCGTTAAAAAGCAGGTTTCGCTAAAATACTGGTGTGGGTATCGGCGGTGTCCATGACCAAAAAAAAGTCACAGTTTCGCCCCTAGGGCGAAGCAATGAATGCGATAGCAAGAAATTAGTTTGTCACACGAAGAACGACAAGCAGCTCGATACTTGCAACTTGCCGCCGCAGCACAAAGAAGGACGCTCGAAAAGGACGCATAGGTGTACACAGGACAAGCGTGACCTAACAACTGTCGCTGATGTTACGTGTTTGTATTTGAGCAACGCGCTGCGAGTGTCCACATTGCAGAAGCCGACGCTTTTGTTGTTGTTGCCTCTGACATGGCTCATACCCACTCAGGGGGGATTGGCCAAGGATTATATGATATGATTATATGACTTTTCGACGCTGTTTGATACTTCTTTTTCTTTTAAACTGCGGAACGTGCAATGACCCCTCTGCGTCTCCTGCCACGCGGTGGCGTCTGACGCCAAGTGTGCCCGGTGTTCTTTTTGTTACTTCTACATCATGAGAGGTACAGAAGGGAGCCACTTTTTCGTGCGCATCTCATGGGCAGTTTTCAATTTGAAAGAAACTATAAAAGCGTTGCGTGATAGAAAACATGCTCAAGCTGTTCCGAGATCTGAGTACCGCGAGCGGCAAATGATGCATATGAATAGCTCACCGTTATATCACTCGCACGAGCATGGCGTGTAGCTGTGTTGGGAAGCGCAGCAGGCTGGGGAGCGAGGGGTTGCTGGTTCGAATCCCCGGTGAGGTGGCTTGGAATATTTTTTTGTATTGATTTATTTTTCTTTATGCCTTTTTATATATACACGTGCATATACACATCCGGGACATGACGGCGTCGACAGACGGCGACGGCGAAAATCAGCCGAGAGTGTCCATATAATTGCTCTCGCAATAAAAAAAGAAACAGCGAGGCCTGCGGGGAACGCGCAGCACAGTCACATCTAAAGGTGGAAGAGCGGCCTTTCTAGAGCCTTTTACAGCGAAAGCTGTTATGAGATCACAACAAGGTGAGACAAGGTGCTGCGCAATGGACACAGGGACAAGGAAGTGAACATGGACGGGCGCAGACTCAGTTGGCACGTGAGCTTGCCGAGGCTTTCTTCATCATGAAAAAAAGAGACAGTTGCGTCAGTGATACCTTCATAAGATTGTACGATAGTGAAAGCAGGTTCCTCGCATGCGCATAGATGAATTTGCAGTTTGTTTCGTATAAATATGCGTTTGCATTTCAATAAAATGCAGTCGCGAGTCTGCGCCCGTCCTTGTTCACTTCCTTGTCCCTGTGTCCATTGCGCAGCACCTTGTCTCATCATGTACGACCGACTCGCCCAGCAACATGCATTATCGCAACAAGGGTCGTTTCTGCGCCGCACTTGTCCGCCGCCACCGCCGCCGCCAACGCCGGTGTCCGTAACCAATATCGCACGAAATAAGAAAAAAGCTAATAAGTAAAAAAACACCTATGACAGAACGGGAATCGAACCCGGCTCCTCTGCTCGGCAGCCCATCACTCTACCACTGAGCTAGCCCGCTGCTTGAAACTGCGGTGCAAACTGACCCTATGCAAGCTTCATGTCGGGTAAGGAATCGCGTTGATGTGTGTTGTAAAGCGTTTTAGAGCAGTAAAGTAAGAACCAGGCGTCACGCGATGCGAATTGCGTAACGAGTGGGTTTTTCAATGCTCCAAACCTTTACAAAAGCCTGGGACATAATTCTTCATCGTCGTCAGCCACAGCATCAACAAAGTGCACATATGGCGTCACAAGAGTGTAGCGGGTACCGCGCTTTTCCGCAGAATGACGAATAATGGCATAGTAGACGCTTCCCCACTACACAAAAATTATGATGATTTATGGCGTAGTGGGTACCATGCAAGTATGCTTGTAGTAGTCGCCCCAAGAGTGTTTAAAAAAGGTTCAGAAAGGCCGCTCTCCCAGCTTTTGCTGTGACTGTGCTGCGCGTTCCGCGCAGGCCTGGCGGTTTTTTTATTCTCTCTTGGGACAAATACTACAAGCACACTTGCATGGTACCCAGTACGCCATAAATCATCATAATTTTTTGTAGTGCGGAAGCGTCCATTGTGCCAGTATTCGTCATTTTTCAAAAAGCACGGTACCCGCTGCACACTTGTAACGCATTATGTGCGCTTTGTTGATATGTGGTTGACGACGATGAAGAATTATGCCCGAGGCTTTTTTAATGGGTTGGAGCATTGAACAACCCACTCGTTATGCAATTCGCATTGTGTGACACCTGATTGTTACTTTACTGTTCTAAAACGTGTTATTACACATGTGAAAGCGATTCCTTACCCGACATAAAGCATGCATAGGGTCAGCTTGCAACGCAGTTTCGAGCACCGGCGTAGCTCAGTGGTAGAGTGCTGCACTGACACGCAGAGGGCCCGGGTTCGATTGCTATTCTGTCCTAGGTATTTTTAAATGCGAAGCATTTCTTAGCGAACTTCGGCAACTTTGAGCGTATATATCTATCTATCTATCTAGCGGCCTACGACTTTGTGCTCTCCTGGCCGCATAGTTAATGGGATTTATACCAAATTTGGTATGGCATAGCAGGACTGTATGACGAACATGATAAACTGGTCATATCATGAAAATCATGAATAACTTGTCATGAAAGTATGATTTACACGTCATGGCCTTAGTGCTCCTGAGGCCGTTTTCTTAATTTGATGTATCAAAAAATTGGTACGATCGGACATTTCTGCATGCCCAACATCAATTACCGGTGGAAATATGAAAATCATGACCTGCATGTCATGTACAACATGATTTAAAGGTCACGCTCATGGCTCGCTCGCGGCAGTTTTACAAGCTTGATATACACCAAATTTGGTATTGAGTGACGTGACTGTATGAAGAGCATAAAGGACAAGTGGTAATACGGAAATCATGACATGTCAAGTGCAACATGACTTTCATGCCATGCTCATTACACTCTCGTGGCCGTTTCGCTTGCTTGATATACACCGACTTTGGTATTGAGTGATGTGGTTGTATGAGGAGCATAAATGACAAGTGCTAATATGGAAATCATGACGTGTCTTGTGCAGCAGGACTTGCATGCCACGCTCATGGCACTCTCGTGACCGTTTCGCTGGTTTGATATACACCAAATGTGGTATTGCTTGACGTGACTCTATGGCGAACATAATGATAAGTGGTATTAGGGAAATCATGACATGTCATGTGCAACATGACTTTCATGCCACGCTCATGGCACGCTGTGGCCGTTCGCTAGCTTGATATACAACAAAATTGGTATTGCGTGATGTGACTGTATGACGAACATAAATGACAGGTCCCAACATGTAAATCCTGACATGCATATTATGTGCAACATGATTTGCTCCTTGCTGGCTGCTTCGCATTACATCGATTCCCACAGTGCGTGAGATTTGCCGGTTATTTATTTATTTAGTTTTTTTCTTATTCCGAGCGATACTGGTTACGGACACGGGTAGCGGTGGCGGCGGCGAAGAACTACGGCGCAAAAACGGCCCTTGTTGTGATCTAATAACAGTTTTCGCTGTATAAAAAATTTTAAAATTTGGTTTCAGTGAGAATTGAACCTTGGCCTTTCATGTGGCAAGCAGGTGATCTACCACAGAGCCACGCTTTTCCTTGGAACAGCTTCGAAAAAATAAACACGATATGAATGTCTCGTAATGAGAGGAGCCTCCTTAACGCATGTAATATTGCGCGAGAACAGCGTAGAATTGCGTCCGACCGCAAAACATGTGATTTGAGCAACGAAGGGGTGTTTTAAACGCACCCCGCCCCATTAAAATGTACCCAAAGAAATCTTGTACCTCAGTGGATAACTCGGTTTTGCTTTTGTTTGTTCTTTTGCGTTGTGTGTAGCCCCATGTGTATATATGTGCTCTGTGCTGTTGAATAAAGTTCAGTTGTTTGTTTGTGCTTGTGTTCGTGTGATTAATAGTCTCTTCGTCTGCTTTGTGGCGCCGTTCTAAATCCATGCAGATTTAATATTTGTAGATATTTTTTCTTGATTCCGCAATGGCTCGCCGCATGATTCAGTGGTTTTGTTTCGTACAATTGTGTCGCTTTGTTGTAACAACGCACTCTGCCTTGTACACAACTGCGTAATCTCTGCGCAATGCGCATTATCTATTTCCCTACCGAAGACGAGCCCGTCTTCGCCGACAGAAACTTTGGGGCGCGCCGCCGTCAAGACTTTCTGGTTCATTTTGCTTAGTTCTCTATGACGAGATTTACTTAGCGTCAGAAGACACGCAGCACACAAGAGATACATCATGGATTGAACAGATAGCCGACAAGACAAAAAAAAGTCACAGTTTCGCAGCAATGGCGAAGCAATGAATGCGATAGCGATAAATTGGAATGGCACCTGGAGAACGACAAGTAGGCCGATATGTGCAGCGCGTCGCTGAAGCACGAAGCATTAAGGACGCTCGAAAAGAACGCGCGGGTATACACAGGACAAGCATGAGCAACTGTCACTGTTGTTACGTTTTTGTGTTTGAGCAACGCGCTACAAGTTTCGACAATGCAGAACCCGACGCTCTTAGATATTTCTTTTTCTTTTAAACTACGCCGCGTGGAGTGAGCCCTATGCGTCCTCTGCCACGCGGTGACCTCTGGCGCTCGGTGTTCGCGGTGTTCTTTTTTCGGGATGAAGCTCCTGTAGCCGGCGCTATGTCCCTGGCGCCGTGTACACTAGATGGCGATCACGATGACGCTCATGACGGTGAAGAATAAGCGCGTTCTAGACCACACATTCTCTAGGGACGAAGCCTAAAGGCACAGCTGTGCTATAATAGAAAGGGCGTCCGCTAGATGGCGCGCCGCGAGCTCAGTCAGCGAAGATCTCCAAGCAGCTACTCATCGTGAGCACCCTGTTGTGCCTCGCACAATTACCACGTTGCCATCGTACTTCGAAATGCTGCGGATCCCGAGAATCGTGGGATCTTCGCCTTGCCCGACACGAGTCGTCGTTCGCCCGCCCGTCTCCGCAAGCAGGAGCAACATTCCAGAGCAGGGTGCGGGGGACTAACAATAGCGCTCTGCGCACCAGCCGTGTCGACTGGCTGGCGCCGTGCAGGTGCCAGCTGTATGGCCCATCCTATCCAGGGGCGTCCTGAACGAGCTGTCAATACCCCGAAGGAGTTATGCAGGTGTCTGCTCGCTGACACAGTGCCGATGTCAACTTTCTAGCCTCACCTGTCTTCGTGCGTCGTCGACGAGATGCCATTTCCCCGAAATATCCTCCTGGGGGAATCTTCAACCAACCGACGTCAACTGACCTTTGGAGGCACGGGCGTGGTTGTCATTATGCTCCTTCCAGTCCTGCAGGATTGGAGGATTCCTGGCCACCGCGTGGAGAGGAGAATCAGGGGGTGGACCCCAACCTTCGGATTTAATGAGGCGCACCGAAGAGCGCTGGAGCTGTACACAAGCTGTTCAGGAGCTGTTCATGAGCTGTTCATGTCTGGTCATTTCGATCACACGATGTAAATGTTGTACATAAAGTTTTTTCTATCCTGTACTCGTCACGATGAATGCTTCGGGCACGTCACCCACTCTAGGTCCCACCGGCTACGCTACCCGAATCACGCCTGTGGTTCGCAGCGCTGAGAGCCGCGACTCCAATTTCACAACAGTGGATGGCAGCATATGGGATTCGCGTGCGTTGGCTGCATCGAAGTGGGGAGTGCCACGTGTTTGCTCTTCTTTTCGCCCGACTCATTAGCGCAGATGGTCGGTAGTGTAGTAGGGGGGATTTTGGTAATCTTGGTTCGCAGACCAAGAAATGGGTGACTCGTGGAGAAGATTACCTTTGAAAAGAAACACTGTGCATTTCTGAGATGGACAAGTTTACAGTCCAAGAACTCCTCGAAATTTGTCAGGAGTTGGGCATTTCAGTCGGCTCGCGAGGACAAAAAAAGCGAATTTTGGAGCTTTCAGAGGAGGAGGAAGTGAGCTTATAGGAGGCCACTGAGGCCACAGAAGACGTTTTCGAACGAAAGGAAAAAGAAGAGAATAAGTGGCGCAGGGAGCGAAGAGGGAAAGACGACAAGCGCTTGCAGGAACTAGAGTTAAAGTGGCAAAGAGGGCATGAGAAGCGCTTGCAGGTACATATGGAAAATATGGCGAAATGCAAGCGTGTAGCTCGGGAACGCGAGCGCTTAGCTCTGGAAGGGAAAGAGAAACGCGAGCGCTTAGCTCGTGAAGAAAGAGAGGATCAAGTAAACACCGAGACGTCTTGCAACTTCCAAGTTCCAAGTTCCAAGAACTTCCAAGTTCGAAGGCATGCGAGCGGACGGAAAACCTGAGCAGCGCACCACGTGAGAGGCAGACGACCGAGGGCAAAGGGCAAAACCCCGAGCTGCCACGTGGAGTGACTCAGGCGTACAGACAAAGAAGGCACCCTCGGTAGCTGACCAAAACGAGCTACGCACTCAATAATGCTTCTAGGCAGAGTGACGTAGAAAGTCCTTCTAGGGACAGTGACGTCGTAAAGAAAGATCCTTCTAGGGATAGCGATGTAGCGAGAGATCCTCGTAGGGACAGCGACGTAGACAGAGATCCTTCTCGGGACAGTTACGTCGTAAAGAGAGATACTTCTAAGGATAACGAAGTAACAAACGATCCTTCAGAGGAGAAGCGAACCAATCTGGAGTTCTGGCAAAGACTAGTGAAGGCAGTGCACTTGTGAATAAGTGTGTCGAAGCTGCCAGCATTCCGAGCTGTTCCGGGAGAAAACGGCATGGGCGAAGGCGTAACGCGAACGCGAAAGAGACGAGCGGAGTCAAGCGCGCTAAAGTGGCTAAGCGCGATGACGTCATCTCTCGAGACGCAAGGAGAAAGATCAGGCAGCAGATCCCGAAAAGGCGTGCTGCCATAAGTCCGAATTTGAGAGTCCCGCTGAGATCTAGATCAAGCGGGAAGCGCGTCGCGAAGAAACGAATTTCAGAGAAATTCGGACGCCGAAGTCTTCGCCTGGTCTCCTCTTTTTCACTGCAGCGTAGAGGCAAGCCCGTGGGGAAACATCGCGTCCGCCGAAGTAGTGACAAAGGCTGTCCCCCACCTTGGCGAAAGGGTCACTGCTTGGGCAGGAGGGCTACAGTATGCAAACGATGCGGTGCATATGCCTGTTTGTCAGAGTTTGGGGGGCCGCGGGACAAAGGTCGCCGCTACGAAGTGCGTCGGACAGGTTAGTTCTTTGTGCCTGTGTCGAGACCGCACCCCTCCCAGAGCTCGTCTGAAAGAGTGCAGCATTGAGATAAACGCTGTGTAATGATGAATACCAAGAATTCATCATGTATTCAGTTTTGGTAATGACTTTCTTTCTTATTTTGGACGTCTGCCGATTGAGCAAGGGATACTTCACATTTTTTGTAGTAAGGTGTACTTTCCCCGTCATCGAAGAAACAGACATTGAGATACTTCTTTGTTTACTTGTTTGTGTTTTATTATTTGGAAGATAACCGTTAGCGCTCGAGTAGAGAGCTGTGCGTTGATTTGAACAGAGAAGTTAGGCTGAGTAAAAGCCTCTGTGTAGGACACCTTCTGATATTTTTGCAGTGTACGTGTTAGTATGAGCGCCAGTGTAGGTTTTACTTTTCTGTTTGTTTCATTATACGCGTAAGTTTGATTTCAGTGTTATTTCTTACTTTGTTAAAGCGTATTGTCTTTTCGCGTGATGCTCATTTGCTGCGTGCATTCAGCGAAAGCGTATAGCTTAAAGGCTAATTTTAGCGGAGGTTCCGAACACTTGCGAGTAGCGCCAAGGCGCACGCCTGAGAAGCGTTAAGAGCTATAGTTGTAGCTTTGGGGGCAAAATTGAGTCATCTTCAGCATTTGAAGGGTATTTGCTTTGGCCGGAGTGGTTTGGCTTTGTGTTCGACTCTGTCGTTCCAGTGAACCACTGCTGAGCCGTGAGGGTCGCTACAGGCGCGTCACTACAGTGGAAAGACCATGTTAACACCTTCAGACGGTTCTAAAAACGAAAATAAAAATTCAGGTCTTACTGTAAGGAAAGACAAATGTCATTCAGGTTGTGCTGAAGTAGGATATTTAGGACACGTTCTGGGAAACGGGTGTCGTAGACTGTCCGAAATCAAGGTAGCTGTGGTGATCGGTTACCGTAAACCTAGCATTAAGACCGAGATAAGAACATTCCTCGGCCTGACAGGTTACTCGAGCATTACCTTCCGAATAACTCAGAGATTACCAGTCTTTCACAGACAGTTTGCAAAAGAGCACACCCATGAACCTTCAGTAGAAAGTTAAGAAGGATGCCACTTTCAAGAAGTTGAGGCATGTGTTGAGTGAGAAACCCGTCCTGACGGAACCGGATTTTTGCAAAACCTTTCGCTATTCGGTGTAAAGCGAGTGAACGCTGTTTAGGAGCAGTGCTATGTCAGACGGACCAGAGTGGAGAAGAGCGACCCGTTTGTACTTGAGTCGCAAATTTAGCGTCAGGGAAGAGGCTTAGAGCCCACCGAAGAATGTGTTTGCATTGTTTGGGCCGTGCAAAAACTAGGGTACTATGTTTATGGATCTAAGTTTATCATAGAAACCGATCACTCTCCACTAACCTGGCTACACCAAATGTCACCTAAGAATGGTGGTTTGCTCAGATGGAGCATAGCATTGCATCAGCACAATGCTGACGTGCGCTGTAGGAGAAGTGGCCTTCCCACAAGCGCAGACGCCTTAACTCGGGCGTTCTGAATCCATAGAAAGCGCAGAATGAAGTCACAATTATTTTGTTTGGTTTGATTTCTTTTCTAGCTTTATGTAGTGTTAGTGTAGCGTATTAGTATGCAGTTATGTTACAGTGAAGGGCGTACAGAACTTCCTCACTGACTCGCTTGTTGTCGGAAGCTCTACAGCTTGTTTGTTTAGCTTGTGGGGTCTCGAAATGAGCGCGCCGCTCTCGGAGCAAGGGAGACAGCAGACATGGTCGTACCAATCCAAACATCGTGTACATTTATTCAGAACTACTTTACAAGGCGAGCTCGCTAGCCGAATCATAAATCAACGCTAAAAACAACCTTAAACAATCATTATGCCAATACACTCAATCAACACAACAACAAACACAAGGTAACGCGAAGGCGGCGTCGCCGACGGTCGACTCACCACGAGGGGCCCGCGGGAGACGACCCGCGCTGTGCCCTCCCCATGGACCCACCGCAGGAGCCGCCCGTCCACGCCAGCCGCCAAAGAGACTCTTTCTTCCCGTGCGCCCATCAGCTTCGCCGCCCAGCGGCGCTGCTGGCGCTACCGTGCTAACTTTAACGATGATGATGATAATAATTACACGCGCGAGCACAACGCCACCTTCCGCTCGGCGGCCATCAACCCAAACTGCGGCTTATCCGCGAGACGCGCGCGCCGTGGGGCGCAAACGACCTTACAGGGGGTGATGGCACCCCCACATCCTCCCAACTCTAATTCAAAACATACCCCGGTAAAAACAAAGAAACAGCTACACAAGCTCTACGAAAGAAAATAACACATGTCCGAATGTCCGTGCACTGCAACACAGCCGCTGGTCGACACCGCTGCACTGGCTCAACGACTTGACCTCAGTCCCAGACCCGCAACGACAACGTGGCCGTCGGCGCGAGAAAGCGTCACTCGCGCTGGCACGTCTTCCGGTTGCGAGCAGCACTCACGAGGCCGCCGGTCTGCAGGCCGCTGAGCAGGTCCCAGGCATGTCCATCTCCCGAGATGTTTCGACCGCACTCCTGGCCAGCGGCGAAGACGATGTGCAGAGGACAGCCAGCCGCGGGTTATATCAATCCCGCTGCGTACACTCAAAAACATTCTCGACAGAACGGTGCGGTAGTACAAAGGAAGGGAGCTACGGGCTCATCGCCCACGTGGTACGATGGTCAGTACGGCTAGCAAAAACATCGGCGGTGACCGAGACGCCCAGTTCATCTAAAACAAAGGTTGCCTTTCTTAGTTCGTGCATCGCAAGATAAGAGGGAAGCAGAGTGCAACACCTCAACGCCACGATCCACCGGGTTGTGTCCCGACAGGCAGCTCCGCAGAGCCTTAGGCCTAACGAGTCGCTCGACAACAACCGGCATCCACCCAGCACCCAGCATAGGCGCAGAAGAGGCGGCCGCGAGGAGACATCAGCTCTGTAAGGTGGCCCTACCCGCTCGCCGCACACAGCAGCTTACCGAGTGATCGGCGCCCACCGTCCCGGACGGTGTCACGGCGCCCCGGCGTCGAGCCGCAAGACAAGACAGCAACGACGCCCGACTCCCTGAGCCAAAGAGATAGAAGAAGCTATTTACAGAAAACTCGCACCACTCACGAGGCTTCCGTACTCACTCGCTTCGGGCCTGGCCTACAATGCACGTGCTCTAAGCCTTGCTCTCCCCAGGATGCGGACCACGTGGCTCTCGTACCAACTCAACGACGTTTTTAAAAGAACAACAACCACTTGCGAGCAGAAAAAGAACTCAACGTGCCGACAAATTCAAACACGCCACAGCCACCGATCTCCTCGCTCTCAAAAAGCACGCCGCCGACGCTAGCGATGAACATCCCTCCCTAGGCCTACTCTACACCGGCTTAAATAAAAAAGGTTGTTCTGAACCGCGAAAACTGTCGTCCGATCCTCCAAGAGCTCCACGTTGGGCAGCCAGTGTGGGGTCTCGAAATGAGCGCGCCGCTCTCGGAGCAAGGGGGGACAGCAGACACGGTCGTACCAATCCAAACATCGTGTACATTTATTCAGAACTACTTTACAAGGCGAGCTCGCTAGCCGAATCATAAATCAACGCTAAAAACAACCTTAAACAATCATTATGCCAATACACTCAATCAACACAACAACAAACACAAGGTAACGCGAAGGCGGCGTCGCCGACGGTCGACTCACCACGAGGGGCCCGCGGGAGACGACCCGCGCTGTGCCCTCCCCACGGACCCACCGCAGGAGCCGCCCGTCCACGCCAGCCGCCAAACGCCAAAGAGACTCTTTCTTCCCGTGCGCCCACCAGCTTCGCCGCCCAGCGGCGCTGCTGGCGCTACCGTGCTAACTTTAACGATGATGATGATAATAATTACACGCGCGAGCACAACGCCACCTTCCGCTCGGCGGCCATCAACCCAAACTGCGGCTTATCCGCGAGACGCGCGCGCCGTGGGGCGCAAACGACCTTACAGGGGGGTGATGGCACCCCCCACAAGCTTGATTATAATTTCTCTTAATTCCAAATGGAAATACATGTGAGAGTTACTGGATACTTGTCCGGATTAGTGTGCACATCGTTTCTTTGGTCTTACGCTATTTAGATATCGGCAGTGAGATGAACGATTTGTAAATCTGGGTCTGGCGATGAGAGTGGCGTGCACGTGGCGCTTGTCGCATTGTGTGTGGCTGACAAAGGTCGTTTGTTGGAGCTTGTCACCCATTTTCACCGAAGCCATGTGCAGAGGCCTGCTCTTGGAGAAGCCAGCCTGTTGGAAAAAGCCCTTTGAGGGAGCAAGAACCCTTCCCGGAACATCGCGGACATCGATCCGGCCGAGCTGCATGGAACAACTCGACCTCCCGATGTATCATCTGGCGGCGGGGGTGCGATTGTGCCTCGCACAATTACCACGTTGCCATCGTACTTCGAAAGGCTGCGGATCCCGAGAATCGTGGAATCTTCGCCTTGCCCGACACAAGTCGTCGTTCGCCCGTCTCCGCAACCAGGAGCAACATTCCGGAGCAGGGTGCGGGGGGACAAACAATAGCGCTCTGCGCACCAGCCGTGTCGACTCGCTGGCGCCGTGCAGGTGCCAGCTGTATGGCCCATCCTATCCAGGGGCGTCCTGAACGAGCTGTCAATACCCCGAAGGAGTTATGCAGGTGCCTGCTGGCTGACACAGTGCCGATGTCAACTTTCTGGCCTCACCTGTCTTCGTGCGTCGTCGACGAGATGCCATTTCCCCGAAAGGTCCTCCTGGGGAATTTTCAACCAACCGACGTCAACTGACCTTTGGAGGCACGGGGATGGTCGTCATTATGCTCCTTCCAGTCCTGCAGGATTGGAGGATTCCTGGCCACCGCGTGGAGAGGAAAATGTGGGGGTGGACCCCAATCTTCGGATTTAATAAGGCGCACCGAAGAGCGCCGGAGCTGTACACAAGCTGTTCAAGAGCTGTTCATGAGCTGTTCATTTCGATCACACGATGTAAATATTGTACATAAAGTTTTTTCTCTCTTATACTCGTCACGATGAATGCTTCGGGCACGTCACCCACTCGAGATCCCACCGGCTATGCTATCCGAATCACGCCGGTGGTTCGCAGCGCTGGGAGCGTGCGACTCCAATTTCGCAACAACCCCTGAGGCAAAAGCAGCGCCGCGGCGGGTTCGCAACGCTCGCAATCTCCGACGCGCTCGTCGGAGATTTCAACGTGGACATCATGGCCGACGGCTGGCTAGTCCCACACATGACGTCCCGTTACAATCTCTGGTGCAGCTCGTACGACTTTAAGCGTCCCACCACCATAAGAGGGACCTGTGTCGACATTGCCTTCTCCAACTTTGCATTGCATCCTATACTTCATGATCCCCTCGCCACGTACTCCGCTAACCACAAAGCTGTAATCGTCAAAGCGAAACGGGTTGCAGAGCTCATTCGGAACAACCCTTCTTTAAGGTATCAGGCCAAGTGGAAAAAAGCGACGAAGTGGAAAAAGGCGACGTTTTTTTTTTTACAAGATGTCATTTTTTGGTTTTTGGTCATTTTAAACGCGCAATTTATTCCCCTTCTTTTTGCTGCAAAAAGTTTCCATCTACGCAGACTTTGTCAAAAGATACAAGGAAAAATGTGAGACCGCCCATCACCTACGAAACCGAAACTGAAAGTACCCGTTATGTGTGAATCATAAGAATAAATTGAAATGTTGTATTTTGTTGGCTATTTAGTGATCATATCAAGTGCGAACATGTAATAATGCTCTAAAAGCGTTGTCAACACATCATTTTTGTTCATAAAAGTCATAAACTTCTAACCAGGTGAACGCATAATGGGGTACATGTGTTGACCACACTCATGGACACATACGTGAGTCTGTAAACCATCAAATTTGTTTTGTTTGACGCTGTGTGTCATTTCACTAGTGGAAGCAAAAGCACATTTTATTTTTTAAGCAAATTCGGATCGATCCAGGCCTCTAAACTGCAAAAGCTTGCCTCCCAAATGATCCGCACCGCGGCACGAAAGCGTCCCGTCATGGCACTGATGCTGCAATACAAGCTAGAAAATAAAATTGAGAGTTGCCACTCGAGCAAAGCCACACAATAGTAAGGTCCACAATGTAACTGGCTACAAATCTTGAGAATTTTATCGCTCTTGATAACTTTGTGTAAGCGCTGCACCTGTTTCCAATCTTTTTTGTTGATTTTCTCAGAACTTATATTTCCGGTATTTTTTCGTACGCGAACAGTCATAACTCTTTTGCTAACAAACATTTTTCATTAAAACTTGGCCCACTTCCTTATAACCTTAGTAGGCGTGCAATGAACTTCAATAAGCAAAATCGTGCCACAAGATTCAATATGGCTGCCTGTTATACGAAGGTGCTCCTAGTGCAAGTGCCTACTTTTTTGGTTATTTTATTACTGTGTTTTTAATATTCGTCAGATGTCATATGTTTTGGTTCATTGCACAGACAAAAGCCGTTTTCATGTCCGTGCAAAAAATAAATCGTTTTTAATGAGCGGAATTTGAGTTAGGAGTGCAGGCGTAAGGCCCACTTTTAATGACATTTTTAATTATGAAATTTAACAAAAATAGGACTTGCTTTTAAAATGCTCATATTTGCCTAAAAAGATGTGTTTAGTATCGTAGACTAATAATTTCTAGTGATTATGGCTTTTTAAACAAAATGTTGCGAGACTTGGCCTCATACCTTAAGCGTTGGAGCTTCGCCCCACTCATCAGCATTGACTTCGTGGAGATGCTGTGGATTTTTTTAATGTCGTTCCACATACCTAGCGGGCCAGAAAAGAGATTTTTTGTGCGCGTCTTAAGGGCTATTTTCAAATTAAGAGACAGTGTAGGAGCGTTGCATGATAGAAAACACGCTCAACTTCCTGCGAGATCGGCGTACCGCCATAGCTCGCCGTTATTACGGTGGCGCATGCGTGTCGTGTGGTTCAGTTGTCTAACGCAGTGCGCTGCGGAGCAAGGGGTCACTGGTGCAAATACCCGGTCGGATGCTTCGGAATTTTTTGTGATTTATTTTTTGTGCCTTTTATATATATATATATATATATATATATATATATATATATATATATATATATATATATATATATATATATATATATATATATATATATATATATATATATATATACATATCCTCGATATGACGGCGGCGGCAACGGCAAAAATCAGCCGAGTGTGTTCATATAATTGCTATCGCAATAAAACGAATTTAAGAACGCGCTAGAAGCATCCATTTTTCTCGAGAGAGCATTGATTCTGGTAACCGGAAGCAGAAAATGGCGTCCTCCTCTGCGCGCGAGTGGGGCGCGCATTCCGAGAAAGCTTTATTGAGAAACGAAATTGTGGCAGTAGTGGTGTGTGCAGACTGATAAAAGAGCAGAGCTGGTGACGTTGTCCTCCTCCTTTCTCTTTTACTGACCCTCACTTCCCTTTCTCTGCACTTGCTATACTGTACTGTATACATCGCTCTGCTATGTCGGTTCCATTGGTTTTGCGTATCAATCGGTATTGATCGATTATCTGTCTGGATTAATCCGGTGAAGTACAAAGTAGTAAAAATAATACCATAGTACCTCAATACTTTTACTGGTCACGAAACTTCTCCGTCACTATATGAGAGAGCTTTGTGTGCTGCCAACCTTGACCGCGGCACGGCACCACCGGTGCTAAGGGGGCGCTCGCCAGGGCTAGCCAGGCGATATTCTAGCATGGTCGCCGTGGTGTTCGGTGCCTTGGCTCTGTTCGTGTCGTGTTTTATCACGAGTGTGTGGTGCTGTCGGTGCCTGTTACCGTTTTCGAATGCGACGAATATTTAGCGGCAGTTTGACAAACGATTTGAACTGGTATAGCGCATTATGGTAAAGAAAAAACGGCCGAGCAGATCGACACAAGAGGACAGAGCGCTTACTTCCAACAGAGCTTTATTCGCAAATTGCATCAAATATGTAGCCTTGCGCAAGCATACAAAGAACTGTTGTCAACTGGCTTCTCGTGGGTCAATACAAGTGGTTTAAAACTGCAGCTAACCGACGATATTGTGAAGACTTTTAAAGAATGTTTTAAACCACGTGTATTGACCCACGAGAAGCCAGTTGACAACAGCTTACGCTTTTTAGATTTCAACTTGAATTTTACACCGGACCATGTGTGCTGGCTATATGAACCTAGAACTGGAAAGCCTCTTTTACCCTTTGACTCTTCCCATTCCAAGTTAGTTAAGCGAAGCATTACTAATCTTTGTTTCATCAACTCCCTTAGGAAATCATGTCATCATGTCATGCAGCGCAGCTTTGCAGCTCAAGCTGAACGGCTTTTGAATGCTGGGTACCCACCTATCTTACTATCATCGATAGCTGAAAAGCTATTAAAACAGACCAAGAAAGATTGCAACTCTGGGGCTCAGCCAGAATCTAATGAACGCATAAGACCTGTAGTCTTACCCTATGTGCATGACATTTCCCACCGATTAAAAAAGATAGGCGAGAAAGGTAGCGTGAAAGTGGTGTTTTCGGCGCCGGACAAGTTACAGCGGCTTTGCAAAGCAATTATTCCCCTTAAATCACGCGCCACTGTTTGTTTAACTAAGCACAAAACGCGGTTTGTGCCATGTGAAAGCGGGGTTGTTTACTCGATACCACTCTCATGTGGTAACAGGTACATTGGCCAGACGGGGCGCTGCCTGAATGAAAGGTTAAAAGAGCACCACTACAATGTACCCAAAGCAATCCAGGGACACATTGGTATTCACTGCCGCGATTGTGGATGCTCCCCTTTGCTTGAACGATGTGAAGTGGTAAAAAGGCACCCTTCACAGATCACTCGAGAAATAATTGAAGCGCATTGTATAGCAAGAGCTAGTATCACATGTATCAGTGCCCCTTCGTTGGCTTTATCTGAACATGAAGTGTCCTTCCTTAATCAGGCGAACCGTTTATGATTATTTTGTCTGTGACGTTGCGATGGTGGTGTCTAATCTTGGTGACACGTTCGGGTGTTCTTTGTATGCTTGCGCAAGGCTACATATTTGATGCAATTTGCGAATAAAGCTGTTGGAAGTAAGCGCTCTGTCCTCTTGTGTCGATCTGCTCGGCCGTTTTTTCTTTACCATAATGCGCTATACCAGTTCAAATACGACGAACCAACTCGCCCAATCTTCAACCCTTGTTGACAAACGATGCCGAAGACATATTGTGTGCCGCAACGTCGCTCCGGCTAAGGAGGCACTCGTCGAGGCGAGCAAGGCGATGGCATGGTGTGTTGCATCTGTTGGCGTCGCGTTTTATCGCGAATGTACGATGCTGTCTGTGCCTGTTACCTTAGGCGTGCGCACGAGGGGGGGGCAGGGGGGGCGGGTGGCCGCTTCCTGTAGTCGCCTCACAAGGGGGGGGGGGGGGGCGCAAAGTTTGCCCCATACATTCACTTCATAGGGAGGGGGGTGCGCTACGACGATCCTTCGCGCCCCCCTGAATGGGAACCCTGGGCACGCTTATGCCTGTTACTGTTTTTGAACGCGATAAATAGTTAGCGGCAGCTTGACAAACGATGCCGAAGACATGCGGTGTGTGGCATTATCGCTCCGGCTACAGAGGAACCGTCAAAGAAGTGTCGTTCGCGTTTCCCAGCGACCCCGGAAGCCGAGAGAAGTGGAAACGAGTGATAACGATTCAAGAAACAGGTACATTCTCGTTTAGCTCACCGAATATTCGCGTATGCGACAAATATTTGGATAAGGAGAGTTGAGTTTGTTCGTGTTGTGTTCTCCTTGAGGAAGATCGAAGTCTCGCCAAGGAGATAATTATCGGCGTTGATGAAGCAGGAGGCAGGTTGGAGGTTATGAAAACTTGAAGATATATTGTAGCAAAATATTTACAGTCAGATATTTACAGCTTGCCGAAGCATACAGACAACAACATAGACGTAAACAGCGTCTTACTCTTCTACCTAACTCTCATAAGTTAGAGTCTAGAGCACTGTTACTACATACAAAGAACCTCGTCTCACTGATCGACCACCGAGTGGTTACGGCCCAGACATAAGTTACATCGTACGGAGTCTTACTGATTGCAGCCAAGACTGAAGGAAAGCGAATTCCCTCCAGTCTTTATTCCGTTGCGGTAAACAAAGAAAAGGGGAGGTGACCACTGCTGGTCCGCCTCAACATTCTGTTAGCCAATCTGTTTACCGCCAACTTAAGCCACTCCTTTTTGGGCTGACCTAATCTCGATACCAGTGTTTTAACAGTTTCGACAGGCCTTGGCACTCTTTCTCATCATGGCTCTCTCCCTCTTCCTCACACGCACTCAGCGAGACGGAGCCGCGGTGCCGGTCGTTAAAATAATGGGGAACAGGCCGCCACGGTCCTCTCGGACGGTCAAGGGAAGCAAGAGGTGTTTGCCTGTCATCGCTCCCCTCACATTCGGACCGCGCGTCGCCACGCCGCGACCTTCAACCCGAGCTTGCCTCTAGGAAGCATTCAGCGAGACGGAGTCGCGGTGCCGGTCGTTAAAATAATGGGGAACAGGCCGCCACTGTCCTCTCGGACGGTCAAGGGAAGCAAGAGGTGTTTGCCTGTCATCGCTCCCCTCGCATTCGGACCGCGCGTCGCCACGCCGCGACCTTCAACCCAAGCTTGCCTCTAGGAAGCAGTAGCAAGGTCATGTAACCGGAGCCACGGAGAGCTGCCGCCTGGCCGCGCCCGAAACGAGCCGTTCGAGGGAAGCCATTTGCGCTCCAGAGATAAGCGCACAGTCAAAAGACCGTGCGGAGAGAGAGCCGAAAAAGAAGTTTTATAACGTACAGTGCCGCCTGTCTATTCTGCACGATTGACATACGAGCGGCAGAACGTAACAAGGAGGACATAATTCTTGAAGACGAGTGCGTTAAACAAGGCATTGTTAGATTTCCGCGTGAAAGAGCTAAGCTGAGGGCAGACACAATTCCTCGATTGTCTGGTGGCTTCTCGGCTTACTTGCCGAAGGTGTCGGCACCTCGGCATTTACCACACAGGCAGCCGGTCAAGCATCCTCGGGAGTTATCAGATGATTTCAGTAAGGAAAATGATGCACATGGACGGCTCAGACAGATTGGATTCAGTAATAAATGAAGATAAATATTGCAGTTTTACACGGCTTCCTCTTCTGTGCATATCCTCGAAAATCTATCTGCGTTGAACTTGAACATTACTGTATATTTTTATTACTGTCATAGTTGTTAGTGTTGTTAAATTCTTCACTGTTTCGGATATATTTGGTGAGCTTGTAATCATGCGCATTTATTTATACTTCTGCACTTATTTGTACGCCTTCTTCAGTTTCTCTTTTGAAAATAAAATGCTTACGGCTTGCATTGAGTTGTTATGAAAATATAAAATATCTCAAGCCTAACGGTTTTTATTAAGGCGCTAAAAGATGCCAATAGTCTGTATATCAATCAGCCGCACAAGACCCTTGTTTGATTTTCGTTCAAATGAAAGGTGTTGTAGAGCATGGCTAGGAAAATATATGAAACAATCGCTTGCCACTTTGCAGCGGGCTTAGTCATATGCAGCTTTCGCTGTAAAAACACACGTAACTCTTCAATGTGCCTGTAAACCTAAATTCACGAGTTTTCGCACTTCGTCTCCTTCGAAATGCGAGCGCTGTGACCAGGCATGTTTAGCTGCACACCTTAGCTACTAAGCCACCGAGGTGGGTAAAAGAGCAATATCAGGGTTTTTCGCTTGTGTGCAGGTATCGTTACAATATTGTGATATTCGCTTCATAGTTTTGTACATGCACTCGGCCCGAGACAGAGAACCCAGCGACTTGCGGACAATCTACAGTTTTTCCCCTAACACGGCATTTCCTACGCCGAGCGTCGGTGGGACACAGCAATGCGCCCAAAAGTAACTTTTAACTCAGTCATATATATTGTGAAGTGTGCTGGCTAAGTATTTCTTCAAAGCGTGGATACATCATCACGAAAAAATGCCCCCCACCTCCCCGAAGGGAATCGTGAGGAAATGCGAATGCATTTCGCGCGCGCTTCACTCCATTTATATATGGTGGCTGTGGTTCGAAGAAGGTAAAGGCGCCTAATTTCTGCAGCCCGGTCGGGAGCACGGCGTAGCGCCTATTTTTTTTCTTTTTTCTTTTTTTTTAAATATATATATATATATATATATATATATATATATATATATATATATATATATATATATATATATACGTGCGAGCGAGCGGACGGGAGAGTGGGGCGCAGGGAGGAGAGAGAGCGAACGGCGAGAGAAGGAGCGGCGAAGCACTGCACCTACCCTCTCCTACACTCTCTCCACACACGCGGGAGCTCCCGCGATGCGAGCGCCCTCACACACCAGAGCACGCTCCTCCTCTCCACTCACTCTTCGCTACTCCGCCCGCACCACCTGCTCCGGTTGCTAGGGGCGAGGATAAGCCCGCGCGCCCGCAGCTGTTGCTATGGGAGAGGGAGTGAGAGCGGAGAGATGCGGACACCGACGCCTGACATAGCCCGACTAAGAAATGCATTCGCATTTAAAAAGCATTATCGTGTAAGTTGCGCGCTTCAGTACGTTTCTCGGTGAAGACGCGTGATGCACGCCCGCCGACGGTACGTACAGCTACGTACTGGCATTGTTCATCCCCGTTCTTCTGCTTACATCGACTACAGCTTCGAAGAAAAATAAAAAAGCATCGAAAAGACATGGCCTAACAATGTTTGCTAAATTGGTGTGCTGTGTGGGGCTGCACACCGATTTCGCCACGATCGAAAGGAATGAAACACTGCCGCAACCGAACAGACATTTACGGCTGCTGCACGCAGGTACGCTGATTAAGCGATGGGAGAGAATATGAAACCCTACTGAAATATGTCGTTGAAGTTACCAGAGCGAGTCTCCGCCACAGAAACTTCGTAACTCACCAAAAACACGCCGTTCAAGCGGCTGCGATGAAAACCCCCTTGGCTGCAGGGGCGCCCGTGGCGGGAGGTTCTGTCCGTATACCAAACCTCGCCCGAAGTTTCTTGACCGGTAGAAAGTATTGAGGGACGATAGTGAACGCGTGTGGCTTTGCCGATGTCGTATTCAGGATCGGTTAGTTACAGATTAGTAGTGACTGGCTATTGGTTGGCTATTAATCGGCACTACACAAATATCCAAGCATATCCGCATCGGTGGCACAGCGGTTACAGTGCTCACCGTTAGGTGTAGAATGCTTTCGGAGGGTGGCGGGGCAGAACCAATAAAATGACTGAGAAAAAAAAAAGCGGCTTTTACCATCCAGTCGTCTTTGGTGAGCGCATCATGGACACTGTAAGTTTAGTTTTTCTTGAATGCAAGAAACGTAAGAATAAACGCTCCCATACAAAAGAAGCTCTTTACTTGCTTTCGATTGAGGTATAAAGCTGCTCTACGCGGCGCGAATTGCGTCTCAATCTGGACCAAAATGGTGAATTTCGCAAACCCATGATATTTTCCGTAAAATTTGTGAATTTCAGTGGTCTGAAAATGTTTTAGCGCACATTGTACATTCCTCAGAAAAACTCGGATGACGCTTCAGCTTCGCCTTATAAAGTAGAATGGGATAGCGTAATCGGGCCCCGTGCATATCTGCTTCCATTGTCTCGCAGGTAAAGGAACGTTTGTGCGCGTAAGATCGGCTGTTTCAAGCTATCGTGAAATGTGTACTAGATTTACAATTGCTAAGTTCCCACTACGCCATATTTCTCCCTTACGCGTTTTGGAGAAGGAGGAGTAAACTTTATTTGGGACCAGAAATATGAGTGGCGTGGCGTAGGCCTCCCACGTGGGGACGTCGAGGTCTTGCTCTTCTGCGAAATAACCATTACTCACCCCTAAGGTGCAAGGCGCACCGGCACAGCTGCATACTTTGTTATTTGGGGTGGGGCAGCTTTGAACCATCCACCCGTCGCGCAGTTCCCTTATTTTAGCGCTTGGACCGATTCTAGGATTCTGCCATGCAACATTGCATGCGCTAAGGAGACTCCACTCACAACATGATATCCTTAGAGGTTTTTTATTACGCTAGCAACTATATGGACACTCTCGGCTGCTTTTTGCCGTCGGCCTCGGCGCCACCATCGCCGTCATGCCCCGTGTATATATTGTCACGTGGTCCTGACGTCGAAGAAGGCAACACTCAGCGGGTCAAAGAAGAAACTGTTTATTTGGCCGAACTTGTGGCCGTGAAACGTAAAGGCAGATTAGAGCAATAAACAGGCACAGACAGCGGCAAACGGAGCGTCGGCCGTCGATCAACTTAACATCGTTGGAACGCGCCGGCTTTCATAAATCACGCGTCGAACATTCTATAGCCTTATCTCTGGTCGTCGCGCTGACTCTCGAATAATTGGGTGTTCGCGTCTTGCGCGCAATCTTAACAAAATGATCTGCTACAATCGTGAACCTTCTCGAAGACTGCAGGCGCGGTTTGTTCACAGTCTTTGTGGGCGTAAACCGAATACAGTAAAAGTGAAAGAAATGCGCGTGATAATGCCCCCCTCTGAAAAAGCATCGTCCCGATGCTTTAAACACAACACGCGGGGGGGTAAATGCATGCAACAGTAAATAACAGCCGTAAAGCGAGATAGTACAATAATCACTAGGCACAAGCAAGAAAATACAACACCGAATCAAAAAGTACAGTCCTCAGGTCCACTAACGCGCGTAAAATGGCTTGAGGCGCACGACATGGACGACTTCAGGCCGCGAGCGGCGCCGCTGCGCGTTCGTAATGCCGTTGGGAACGACCTCGTAGTCCAGAGCGCCTACACGTCGAAGCACCTTGTAAGGCCCGAAGTATCGCCGAAGAAGCTTTTCACAAAGTCCGCGTCGGCGTATGGGTGTCCAGACCCACACACGGTCGCCAGGCTGGTATTCCACGAAGCGTCGTCGAAGGTTGTAGCGACGCTTGCCGGTCTTTTGCTGGCACTGTATACGCAGACGGGCGAGTTGCCGGGCTTCTTCGACGCGCTGTAGGTAGGCGGTGACGTCGACGTTTTCTTCCTCGGTGACGTTTGGTAACATCGCGTCGAGCATCGTTGTCGGGCTGCGTCCGTAGACCAACTTGTATGGCGTCATCTGTGTCGTTTCTTGCACGGCCGCGTTGTACGCGAAAGTCACATACGGAAGGATGGCATCCCACGTCTTGTGCTCGACGTCGACGTACATGGCCAGCATGTCGGCTATGGTCTTGTTGAGACGCTCGGTGAGGCCATTGGTCTGTGGGTGGTAGGCGGTGGTCCGGCGGTGGCTTGTCTGGCTGTATCTCAAGATCGCCTGAGTAAGCTCCGCAGTAAACGCCGTACCTCTGTCGGTGATGAGAACCTCTGGGGCGCCGTGTCGAAGGACGATGTTCTCAACGAAGAACTTGGCTACCTCGGCGGCACTGCCTTTAGGCAGGGCCTTTGTTTCGGCGTAGCGGATGAGGTAGTCGGTAGCGACGACGATCCATTTATTTTCGCAAGTCGACGTTGGGAACGGCCCCAGGAGGTCCATACCGATCTGCTGGAATGGTCGCCGAGGAGGCTCGATCGGCTGAACGAAGCCTGCTGGTCTTGCGGGCGGTGTCTTCCGTCGCTGACAGTCTCGGCACGTCCTTAGGTAGCGGGCGACGTTGGCGGCGAGGCGCGGCCAGTAGTACTTTTCCTGTACTCTTGCGAGCGTGCGGGAAAGTCCGAGGTGTCCAGCCGTCGGGTCGTCGTGTAGTTCCTGGAGGACTTCTTGACGCATCGCTGAAGGCACTACGAGAAGGTAGTCGGCTCGAAGCGGCGAGAAATTCTTCTTTATGAGAACGCTGTTTCGCAAGAGGAACGATGCGAGTCCTCGCTTGAATGCCTTCGGAACAATGGCTGTCTTGCCTTCGAGGTACTCCATAAGGCCCCTGAGTTCCGGGTCGGCTCGCTGTCGTTCGGCGAAGTCGTCGGTACTTATGGTTCCCAAGAAGTCATCCTCGTGGTCGTCCTGCGGCGGCGGGTCGACGGGGGGCGCGAGACAAGCAGTCGGCGTCAGAACGTTTTCGGCCGGACTTGTAAACAACGGTGATGTCGAATTCTTGAAGCCTTAGACTCCATCTCGCGAGACGACCTGAAGGATCCTTCAAGTTAGCCAGCCAACACAAGGCGTGGTGGTCGCTCACAACTTTGAAGGGCCTGCCATAGAGGTAGGAGCGAAACTTTGACGTTGCCCAGATCATACCCAGGAATTCGGGACATCGCTTTTAGTTCACCGTTTTTCACACCACGTGGCGTACAGACCTTCAACTTTCAAAATTGGCGCCCTGACGCAGGCCGCGCGGCAGACAAAACGACAATACATACATAAAAAAAAATATCGACTATCGCCACCGAGAGCGAACCGTGATCGCTGACTGATAAGAACAAGGCGTGCGGCAGGCGGTCGGCTGGATGCTCGAAAGTGAATCAGCAGTTCTTTTTCAACGAATGCGTGTACACAACTCACTTGGCTGTGCTTGAAAAACGCTGAATATCGAAAGGGCGTGCGGCCCTTCCTCTCGTCCTTTTCAATATATTTCGTCCGATTGTGCAGTCGTCGGCCCCCGCCGGTATCTTGGAGAAAGTAAGGACATCCTTTCGTCGCTGCCGTTTTTTTCATCCCAGAAACGCTGATTTAAAGGAAATACCAGCCTATGAGATGGTCATGGTTTGACAATATGCAGAAAGAGACATGAAGTCCCGGATATTTGTTGGCGGCACTTTACAAATGAATTGTTTGGCGCTATATCGTGAAGGCAACAGGCCGTGCCATATTCCCTGCCAGTGATATTTTTTTAGAGCTCAAGGAGGAGCAGAAATAAAGGCCAAAATTGATGACAAGGGCGAGATTGCTCAATTACCTTCTTCAATTAAGATTTTTCAATAAGACGCTTTAATTTAAACAACGCTCTTTACGTTTCTAGCGCACATAATAAAATAAGACCGAAATAATATTTTCATTATGTACATGATATACAGCTCGTCTTCGCCTCTTTGCTAACTGTTCGTGAAAGCCTAATAAAACCAATTATATTCATATATGCGACCATCTGCTGCGGTGTTGCAGCGGTTATATTGCCCGGGTTCCGACCTGAAAGTTTCATGTTCGATCCCGGCGGCGGCGGTCGCATTTCGATAGAGGCAAAATGCGACCGCCGTCTTCTTGTCGACTGCGCTCGGCGTCTCGGGCACGTTATTTCTCGCTGCTCTCGGCGTCTCTCCTCGTAAGCTCCTTGTTCCTCGGGCGTACCACTGCCGCTAAATGAAGGTGACAATCTCGGATTGAGAATGACCCCCCGCAGACGCACGTGTGATTCCCTGCGACAGTAGAGGTACGCGACAAACACGCGTCCAGTTGCATGGCAGGCCTACATGGCACTTGTCCCCACTCTCGTCAGCGCCCTTCGCACCTCACCCAGCCCTCTCCCCTTGTACTCAGAGTCAATTTTGTCGAAGCGACTTTTTTGTACACACCCTCTGAACTCACGCACTATTTGGCCAGAAGGCAGCGTATAACCGCTCCGCAAAAAAAAAAAAAAAATCCAATATGCTTACCCGGTGCACACCACATTTAACCTGTTTTCAATCTGGGCATTACATCTGCAAGCATTATAGTCCGAGTTCGGCGTTGTAAATTAAAAGAGAACGAAGCTTGTACTATGCCTCTAATATGTTCAGTTCTCATAATTTTAAAGAAAATATGTGGTTTACAAAGCAAAGTACTTGTGAGAAGCCCTAAGAATAAGACGACTGCTTTTTTTTCTTTACTGCAAGAGTTATCTATAGAGACCGGATTATAGGCAAATGCCTATTTTTTTCCTTGCGTTCCTATCGCGCCACTTTGATATATGAGCATGAATTAGAGGTAAAGGGGGGGCTTTTATAGTGTTTTTATAGTGCCTATAAATGCCTATTTTTGAGGTTTGTGCCTAAATGTCTATAAGTGCCCATAAATGCCTATTTTCAAAATTGGTGCCTATATGAACGCTATTTAACCTCAAATTTTGCTTTCGACTACAGTTTGAGACCGTAATTCATGTTACCGGGCAAAATTGACGTTTCGGAACTTTATGGGGTGCAACAACCTATAGTTCCCTAGTTCAACAAACATCCGGGAAGCAACCGGTAGCAGCAGTGAAATGGTACGCGCCGGCCACCTTACCCCGCCGCACTGACATGGCGCGAGCGGTTGGAGCAGAGGAGAGTAACCCCCGTATTCTAGAACGTCCCTTCACTCAACACTCCACCTTCACTTGAGAAAGTCGATGGGAACGCCGCCTCTAGGCAGAACAAGTCACTGCATATCAGCGATAATCTGCAGCGATTCTTGAGAAGCGCGGCGTCATTTTCAGTCGAGCAACGGCGCTGTACTCAACTCGGTCAAGTGAAGGATGAAGTTCGAGTCAAGGCTTGTTTGTGAATACGGGGGTAAAGGACGCTATTTCTGCAACCCTAAATGGGAGCATGTCCCAGGCGGGAAGGCGGGAAGAGGAGAGGGGAAGAAGAGGAGAGTGGCGTCTATGGCCGAGGACGTGGCGGGCGGCTTTTACCACCGGTTTTCCAGCCCAGTGTTCCCATGGAATTGAAGCACTTCCTTGAAGACTTGGGCGTGGTGGAGGGCAGAAAACAGGAGGTGCCTGCGCGCAGCAGCAGGAATATGGAGAGTGAATGCGAAACCATGGAGTGCCGTCAGGGGAAAACAGAAAGTAGGTAAAAAAAATCAGATGTGCACATGTCTTTTGTTTCGTTTGTAATTTACTCTTAAAGGACGCTTCACCAGATCACATTAGCAATTTTAGTCAGATACTGGAAGTGTTCGCGTGCCCAATAAAGAACTTTGTACCACAAGAACTTTTTAATTGGTTCATTACGAGCAGCGAAAGCATGATGCCGGTAGATGAGCTTGAAACATTTGCCACTCGCAAGCCAAATTCCTTCCCTGCCCTCTTCAGTATCAGAGAAACTCGGAGCCGGAATATCACACGACGTTGACGCATCAACACGCCATGCGCACGCAAGATTACACTATGTGCACATGACATGCCAAAGGCAGGTCGTGCGCATAAGCGGTGTTGTATCGTTTCGGCGTTCGCTCTATAGTGTACTGCCTGTTTCTGTGGGATGGATCCGTCTATGCGTTTGGAGAGGCTGGCATGGATCCTGCATCCTTACCACGACACAGCGCTTCGCACAGCTGGAACTGCTGTAAGGGACGATGCACCAAAAAATACTAAGCGTTGTCAGGGCTGGCGCCGGCTCGACGCGGGAACGGCGAGAACACGAACACAAAAGAAATATAGGCAGCGAAGTCTCGCATCGCTCTCGATTCGAAGAAAAAACTAAAGAAAAGTGCGCACACATTCCGTTTGTATGTTTTAATATTTCTATTAACTTTCATTCTTCTATTCAAGCAACAGTTGCACAAATTACACATGTAGCCTCGAATAATTCTCGCAGTTTGATGTACTACTGTGACATACACAGGACCATTCCTTGTTGAACTTCACCTCCCCCCCCACATTGGTGCGCGCGCCCGTGAGATAAAGGGCACGAGGCACTCAGTCTGACATTTCACCTCCTTCCGGGGAGCGTAGCGTTGCAAATCTTGGCGGACGTGATCGTTAGCGCAATGCATGCATTACACTTCTAGCTCGAAACGCTCAAACCTGGTAAGGGGCCCTTTATGGTGTTCACACAAAGAGGAGATATTGACTCTGCGCTATTAGACCCGGCCAATACAAGCCTGACAGACCCTTCTGGCCTTTTAGCGGTCTGGCTATTGAATCCTGTGCTGCCCTTCCCAGCCATGCCGAAAAGAAGCAGACCCAGGAGCGTGTTTATTCGATGGTGGACACTTAACTTACCATTCTGGGCAATAAAAGGAGAGACCGTGTTCTGGAAACCGTGCCCGAAAAGGGACCATTGCATGTTTATGTTAAATCATTAACGCCTTTGTACAATCATAAAATATAACATTTGTTTGCTTTCCTGTCGTAGACGAGGTCGCGCACGTCCTTATTCGAAAATTTGAGTTTTTGTAAAAATTTATTGTGCCTATATTTACGATTTTGGGGGCCTAAAACTGTGTTTTTACTGCCTATTTTTGGCGCCTAAAACACGATTTTTTAGTGCCTAAAAATCCGGCCTCTAGTAATCTAACTTAAGGCCTTGGTGGGGAAGAGGAGCAAGTTCATTCGAGTCATTTTAATGGAAACCACCTTGAGCGCGCTGTATAAGAATATGGATGACTACGAATATACATACTGGGTGTCGTATTTTCCCATCTTACTTTTGAGAGTGAAGAAAGGGAAAAGTGGGCAAAGGTCTCCTTGCTGCTGCCTCTCCTGCCCATCCAAGTAAGTAAGCGTATGCAAATGGTGTAAGTTTAAATTTTATTTCGATCTGTGGGTGATTATAACATTAACCTACCCCTCTTCGCTTCCGCATCAGTTGCTAGCTGCTTATGATTGGTCGAATTTTTGTGGGTCATGCCCACAGCACCTGCTCATAAAGCGAAGCAACGAATGCAGCAACAATGACCCATTTTCTAATAGCGACTTACGCATGACTACGTATACCGTTAGCGAATAAATTATTCCAATAATGCGAATTTTTTGTCCATCGGTTTTTCGCAATTGGTAAAAATTCGTAAGAGCTCTAAGATCGCCTGCTTCTCACGCGACATCCCAAATCTGCGAAAACTAGCCGCTGATAACCGAACGGTGTCTCATTTTGAGCGGGATTCACGATGGCAGCGTACCGGTCACTTTTCCAGCGGCTACTGGCAAGATGGATTGATATGCTATAATAAATACATTCAGTTGTAGTGTAATAATGTACCATTAGTCCAAGTATACAACTCCCTGTGAATGCTTCTTTGCCGAGAGAGAGGAAGAGAGCGAAATAAACATTATTCGGAACAGCTCACAGTCTTCGCAGATGGGGGTAGTTTTCTTAGCTCAGAAAACTGCAGATCATGACCATCCTCCAGGCGTGTTCGAGTGGCGGTGCTTCCCACAGTGTTCGAGTCGACTGCTTTCTTCGTCTCCCTGTTGCAAGCTGCCACGATCGCCGCAAGCTACCATATGATAAGCAAGGCGAAACATGCTAATTGGTGACAAAAGCAAAAACCTACTTTAGCTATCCCTGCTCTGTCCAACGAAAACACTCAATACTTCTACACACTCATGGACTCATGGAATATAAAGAACAGAAGCGATGCTATTCGATTTGAATAGCATCGCAGCAAACGAACATCATGAAACAGGAAGCTGATGTGATCAGTCCATGAAACGTTTATACGCTCCCGCCCATATTTTCGTCGCCACTCATGTAAATATAAAGTCAGGTAGAACATGATGAAATTGGGACAGAATGCTCAAACGTAATGATACCCTGCTTTGCACTAACCTCCTTTGGAAGGCTGGAGTGCAAGGCGCGAAAGCGTAGCAAACGCGGTTCGCACCAGAGAGAGCCTACAGTGCGTCTTCGTAAGACAGGCACGACAATCTTCGCAGTAGAAATGTAGGATAGATGTAGCATGAAATTTCATGATATATTTAGGTGATTGCTGTACTGAAGTAAAACACTGGGCCTCGCACCCTTGGTAGATATGCTCATGTTTAATGCCCTGCCAACATGAGATTAGAAACCGTATCGCCAATTGACACAGCTTTTTTGTGCTTATCTCAGCTTATTCATTACCGCATTATTCACAATAAAAAGGTTACAGGTATATTTCTCAATATAAAAGTCCGTCTGATACTGGTGTCCCTAGCATATTATTGAATGAATTAGAATGTTACGGCTTTCGTGGAACGTGCGTCGTCCATTTCTTCAAAAGTTACCCATTACAACCGGAACAGAGAGAAATAGCTTATACCCTGTCTGAGTTTTACGAAATAACTACAGCTGTACCCCAAGGCTCTGTCCTTGGACCATTATCTTTCCCATTAAATACGAACCACTTTTCCCGTTCAGTAAAGAAAAAAGGAACATGGCTGATCCCTCCATCATTGGATTCGGTATGACACGAAAGTAAAATGTGTCCTTACAGAAGTATTTGAATGTTTACCGTACATTGATGTAAGAGAGCTTGCACAATGTTTATTGGTATTTGGCACCTATAGCACCGTTTTACGTGGATGCACCCACGTTGACGCTTGGTGGTAAATCTATATACCGACGACTAACGTACGTGATCAATGATTAAACAAACCTATGCGGTAGCTGTAGCAGCTAGCGGTGAGAGCGTAACAGAAAAAAGCGGTGTGACAGCCACAAGAGCACCGTTGATTGAATGCAGAACTTGCGATAAGGTCGAAATTCCGCGGCACGTTAGAGTTATTAAACGCCACGGCTGGACTAAACGCAAACGAAACGCACGTCGTGTGCCCCCCTGTAGCCCGGCCACGATTTTACTCCAGACAAGGATTTTTCTAAACCCGTACTCTAAAGCAAGTGGCACCCAGAAGTTTTCCGGTCACAGTGCAAATTTTGCGATTAGGCAGCAAATTCGGTCCCCATCGTGTGCACATATCCGAGTCAGTACGATGGTTCACGCACTCTACAACCCTGGGAGGCTCTGCTCCTTAGCCAAGACCCCAACGTCCAGCAACACATCATCAGTCAAGCCCTTGATGCTACCGTGTCTTAAGGGATTCCGGCAGACAGCTAGGGCCGTCGGGCAATGCCTGACCTGATTGACTGATTCTTTTAATAAAGTTTATTTTTGTCTCTCTCGGCAAGCGTAAGCGGGAGCACGGCGTTACAGCGAGGCGAGGCAGGCGCGCGTCGCAGAGCTATTTTTGGTATGGATGGAGGCTATGAGTGACGCCGACGCTTGGGCTAAGGTCACCGCCTCGCGGTGTGTTCAGACGTCGACAAAATTGCGACGGACGCGTGGCAACGACACGTTGCAGGAGCTGATCGCGTAGGCCATGGTCATGATGCATTACTTCCCTTTAACACTACCAGTGAGCGCCACCACCCCCCGCCGTCCAAAAGCACTGTGAGAGGAAAGTCAGAGATATAAAAGGCACGTTTGCAAAGACTCTGGAGTGTGACTGTGGCGCAGTGCAATACAGAAAATGAAAATTACCGTGGCGCAGTGGATAGAACGCCCGGCATCAGTTGTTGCGAACCGAGAGGCCGCGGGTTCGACTCCCGTTGACAGAACTTTTTTCCTTAACATCTGATCGGGTACATTTTTCAGCATCTTTTGCGTGACCCAAATACGTCACTGAAATGTTGGTGAACCCCGGCATCAAACGTTTTCGCGTTAAAAAAAAATTAAGGCAGCTTCACCCTATTGAGGCCAAGCCTGAAGGAAGTGCGAACTGCGGAGATGGGCAGCCTTCTTTGTTTCTCTCCCGTTTTCTGTTTCTTTCCTCCTCTCTTTCTTTACCGTTGTATTTTCCAGTTTTTTTTTTCTGTGTTTTCTCTCTTTATTTCTATTTATTTCTACATTTCTTTCTATTTTCTTTCTTTTCTTTCTCTCTTTTTCTATATCTCGCTTGCTTCCTCTTTGATTTTTTACATGCGGTTTGTGTTGGCGTATTTCCCTAGCCATAGTAGTAATGTCCGAACTTTATATAATCATCAAGGCGCTCGAAGAACAAGAGGAAGAAGATTTCTCTTTGGCGCGAGGGCACGCTCAATATGCAACAGCTAGCTATGCTATGTGTGGTTCTGCCTTCGTTACGTCAAGCGACAACGACTGCATACGACAGCCTGCCACCCTAAAGCGCACCGCACTTAAAAGTTCGAGCATTTATGATGCTGAAGACGGAACTCTGACATTCATCGCAGACTTTCCGGTTGAAAACCTAATTTGTGCGAATAATGAGCGCAAGGACGTACACAAGTCGCTCTGTTCAAAACAGCTAGCGCAGAAAAAACTAGCGGACTGCGTGGCGTGACGTCACGCCTATCACGCTAGCGCTCCGGCGGATCAAGGTCAATGAGACGCGACGAATGAACTTGCAACATATAGCGTCAGAGAGCTTACGCTCTAAAAATCAAATATATTGTTTTTAATTCACCGCATAAAGCAGTAGAGGAGAATTCCCGTTCTCTTGCACTAATCAAACCAGCGCTAGAATGTGCAAAGTTCATAAAATACCCAGCCGTCTTCTTTGACAAATATGTTAACAGAAAACTTCTTATCCACGGGGTCTGAGGAAACTTACTGTTGTGTCCCAAGCGCACCTTTGTTCCCGAGCGAGCCCCCCGAACGTCTTGAGTGAAGCGGTACACCGTTCCTGCGGACGTCCGGTTGTCGACTCCTTCCCTCTCCCCCGCTCGTTACAAACGAGTCACCGCGCGTTTTCCCCGGCAGTTCGGCTGCCGCCTCCAAGTAGGAATAAACACGTTTTTAACCGTTCCTGCCTGTCTATGCTTTTGAGGCTACCGCGCCCCGCGCGTACGTCTCTGGGCCGACGACACATCCGGACATAACAGCGGCGACGAGGAAGTGGATTTGGACCTGCGCTACGCAACGCTTTTGACAAGCTACAAGTCATGGCTACGCACGGGCTCCAAAATCGGCTACCCGAATTCAACGGCTCATCATGGTCATCGTGGTTTGGACGCCTCCAATTTTACTTCGAGGCTAACAACATCACTGATGCAGCAATGAAGAGAGCCAACCTGCTAACGCTGTGCGGGGAGCAGACATACGACACAGTCTGTGCCCTGATTCAGCCCCGCACTCCAGCAACCGTAGACTACGACGACATCGTAGCTGCGCTGCAGAAGCACTACGACCCAAGACCATCAGAGGTCTACAGCCGAGCCCGCTTCCAACGGCGAGACCAACTGGAAGGCGAAACAGTGAGCGAATATGTGGCGGCACTCAAAAAGCTCGCTGCTGACTGTAATTTCTGAACGTTGACCTCGATAACTTCAGCTACTGCGCAGGAGGGAGGATCGACTGCCGCACCTGCTAACACCACTATGCTCCCCTTGGACGTTATGTTGCGGGACCGTTTTGTGTGCGGACTGCGCGACGAAGGTCTACAACAACGCCTGTTGGCGGAGACGAGTCTGACCTTCTCCAAAGCATATGACATCGCCCAGCGAGCGGAGAGCGCCGGTCACCAGCAGAGGGATATTCGACGGAACGTCGAACCGGTACATCACACCAGTCAGCAGTCAGGCCATTCCACGACTACGCCTAATGGAAGGAAAAAAACACAGCGCTGTTGGCGATGCGATGACATGCACGATCCCCAGGTATGCCGATTCAAAACAGCTACCTGCAACTTTTGCCAAAAACGGGGAAACATTGAAAAGGCATGCATCACCAAGCGCAAACAGCTCCGGCCGAAGAATTCAGTGCAACGGAACAACAATGTCGAGGCACAAGAGGGCCAGATGCCAGTTAACACGAGCACACCACGGACGTCATCGGCACTGTATGATCTAAACGCCGTTGTGAACCTCGGCACGAGACCAAAGATTACCACAGAAATCATGGTACACCAACGCCCCATCAGGTTTGAGGTGGATTCCGGAGCAGCGTGTACGCTCATCAGCGAGGACACCTTTCGCGCCACTTGGCATGAGAACGCGCCAGCTCTCCAGAAAGACGACACGCAGCTGAGAACGGGGTCCGGACATTCCCTTCCACTACTGAGCTGTGCCAACGTAGACGTGTACTACAACGGTCAGACCCATCAGCTACCACTGCTTGTCGTCCACGGCTCTGGATCAAGCCTGTTGGGACGAAATTGGTTCACCTCTCTTGGAGTGGTCATTGGCGGAGTTCACCACACACCCAGCTATCCGTCAGTGGAGCAGCTTCAAGAGAAGTACCAAGCGGTTTTCTCCGAAGAAATACCAGGAAACAACGGACCTCCAGTCACACTGGAACTGCGGGAGGATGCGACGCCTAAATTTTTGAAAGCTAGGTCGGTACCTTTTGCCCTACGAACGTCAGTCGAGAATGAGCTTGACCGACTCCAGCAACAAGGAATCATCGAACCGACGCAACATTCAGAATGGGCTACAACACTCGTTGTGGTCCGAAAGAAGAACGGTACCCTACGCCTCTGCGGAGACTACCGGAGCACTGTCAACCTGGCGACAAAAGCATCTTCCTACCCACTACCGACCCCAGAGGAGGTTTTTAGCACGCTTCGTGGTGGAAGGATCTTCAGCACCTTGGACTTGACACAAGCCTACCAGCAACTGAAGGTGAGCGAACCAACGTGTGCACTGCTCACGATAAACACCATTAAGGGTCTCTACAAAGTCAAAAGGCTACCATTCGGCATAGCTGCAGCACCAGCAATCTTCCAGAAATTTATGGAGTCTACACTTAACGGGATCCCGGGAGTTTGCGTCTACTTGGACGATGTTATTGTCGGTGGCGCCTCCACTGAAGAGCACGCGGAGCGTTTGGAGCTCATCCTTGAAAGGCTATCAAATGCTAACTTGCGCATCAGCAAGGAAAAATGTGTGTTTGCGGTGCCTGAAGTGAAGTTTCTTGGACATCAAATTGACGCGCACGGTATTCATCCTACTGAAGACAAAGGGCGAGCAATCACCGAAGCACGAGCACCTACTAACAAGCAAGAGCTCCAGTCGTTCTTAGGGCTATTAACGTTCTAGGACCGGTTCTTAGAAGATCGAGCTACAGTGGCCAACGATCTGTACCAGCTACTCCAGAAAGAAGTCCCATGGAATTGGTCGCCACACCACCAAAAAGCATTTGTTGCCCTTAAAGAACTACTTCGGAAGTCTACTGTTCTGCGACACTACGACGAAAGGAGACCCCTACTGCTAGCCTGCGACGCATCACCGTACGGAGTGGGAGCAGTCCTCTCCCAAGCTGACGACCAGGGACGGGAAGCCCCGATTGCTTTCGCATCGCGCACCCTATCGCAGGCAGAGAGGAATTATTCCGAGCTAGATAAAGAGGGACTTGCCATCGTCTACGCAGCAGACCACTTCCGCCAGTACATTACCGGCAGAAGAGTGACATTCATTACAGATCATCGGCCCTTATTGGGTATCATGGGTCCCCAGAAGCCAATGCCACAGACATTGTCGCCGCGAATGACACGATGGTGCATCAAGATGTCGGCGTACGGTTACGAACTCGTACATCGCACTGGTAAGAAACACCAGAACGCTGACGCACTAAGCCGCCTGCCGCTGGACACCACAATCGACGAGCCACCCCCGCCAGGTGACATACTCATGTTCGAGGCGCTGCCGAACCCTCCGCTAACAGCTGACACGGTGGCAGCATCAACGCAGGAGTGCACTGTCTTGAAGGAAGTCTACGCAGCTATACAAGAAGGCAAGGTGCTTCTGCACCTTGCCTTGCTAAAGGGTGAACACTTCAACGCTTTCCGCAAGCGAGCTACGGAGTTAAGCACTCATCGCGGCTGCATCACTTTGGGATCAAGAGTTGTGATTCCGGCAGCACTTCGCGGACAAGCCATGTCGCTTGTCCACGCAGGTCATCGAGGCATTGTTGCCATGAAGAAGTGTGCCAGAAGTTATATGTGGTGGCCTGGTATCGACCATGACATAGAATCAACAGTGCAAGATTGCCAGCCTTGTCAATGCAACCACAGAGCCCCACCAAGAGCCCCTATTCCTGAATGGGAAAGACCAGACACGCCTTGGTACACCCTGCACATTGATTTTGCTGGACCTATCGAAGGGTGTTCATTCCTGGTGGTTGTAGACGCATACACCAAGTGGCTTGAGGTAAAGCAAATGACTACAACAACATCGGCAGCAGTTATTGACACTCTCCGGTCGTTGTTTGCAACGTTCGGCCTACCACGCAAGGTAGTCTCGGACAACGGCACTCCGTTTGTGTCCACGGAGATTCTCAAGTTTTACAGCGACAACGGCGTCTCTTCTGTGACATCAGCCCCTTACCACCCAGCGACGAATGGACAAGCCGAGCGCTACGTGGCAGAACTTAAACGCGCCCTTACTAAAGATCAGACTGGGACAATGCAACGCCGCATCGCGCGATTTCTCTTCAGGCAGCACAACACTGTTCAAAACACCACAGGGCAAACGCCAGGAAGATTGATGTTCGGACGAGAAATGAGAACCCAGCTGACAGCAATTGTCCCGGAGCCCTCAGCGGAAACCCCTCAGGGGGGAAGAAAAGCTCCCACGTAGCAGGAGAATTGAAATGGGACAACGCATATACACACTCCAGTTCAACAGAAGACCCGGCTGGGTTGCGGTCATGGCTCGTCGACATAGGCGGAAAGGCCACTCGCCGCCACCTTAATCAGCTACGTCGTTCAGGTAATTTGCCAAGGGAGGCTCCCTTTCAAGCAAGCACCCCGACGGAAGCTTCGTCCCACTTAGCCTGGCATCTCGCACCAGATGAATCGGCGCCGCCGCCAGCCGGCCCTGAACGGGAAGAAAATGACACCCAGCAAGCGGAGGCTCCTCTTGTTTACGCGCCCAGAGCGTCCACGCGCCCACGGCGACCCCCAGATCGCTTCCAAGCGACAATCTAAGGAGGGAGGAGATGTTGTGTCCCAAGCGCACCTTTGTTCCCGAGCGAGCCCCCCGAACGTCTTGAGTGAAGCGGTACACCGTTCCTGCGGACGTCCGGTTGTCGACTCCGGCCCTCTCCCCCCGCTCGTTACAAACCAGTCACCGCGCGTTTTCCCCGGCAGTTCGGCTGCCGCCTCCAAGTAGGAATAAACACGTTTTTAACCGTTCCTGCCTGTCTATGGTTTTGAGGCTACCGCGCCCCGCGCGTACGTCTCTGGGCCGACGACACATCCGGACATAACACTTACCATGACTTGCTTCCTCCTGTAAAAATACCTCGACATTATCGACGAACAAACAATACGAATTCGTTATTGCAACACATTTCAGAATCGCTGACCATGATGGTTTACGCAAGAAATTCCGCTTTGATATAACGCAAATAGACTCCGTCAAATAGCTTCAGTGGTATTCCATTGTGCGAATACTACAACTGCGATTTCTGGAAACTTGTATACTTTTGTGCCTTTCAATTCCACACAATCGACGCTAAACTTTTGTTTCATATGTTTCAGGCAGCACAAGAGTCGCACAAATACACCTTTCCTATGCATAGCTGCAGAGGCAAAAATACTCATAATATCTCCATAAACATTTAGCATAAGAAACCAACCTTAAAAACCTGTTATCTGCATTTGTCTGTTTATTGACTGGATACCTTATATCTAAATGAGAAATGAGCTTAGAAGCATGTTAGTATTGTACAATACCATGAAACCAGTTATTTTTTGCATGATAACTTTGGTGTGGATAGTAAGAAACAAAAACAAGAACCGAAGCTTAATGACCTACATTTCGTCGTATGCCATCTGGCGAAAGGCTTCCAGACTAAGCGAGAAAAAAGAGGACACCGCAACCGAAATCGAACCTGCGAACTCGCGGTTGTGTTATCAGTGATTTCGATGTCTCGTCGTTCAACGCGCTCGGCTATCGCTCCAACGCGTTCCTGCGGACGAAAACCCAGTTTATATATCTACCACAATGAATTCCGCGACCTTGTTATGAAAACGGCGGTTTTGGAACAACTTTTTCGCCATTTGAAGCGTTGCTGCTGCAACCAGGTGATAGCTCAGTCATTGAAGTTGATAAATCCCCGGGAATATACGAATCGATGCTACCGTCTCGTCACAAATCGCATTTTAGTGCCCAGAAAACCGTCCTAAATTTGACCGTTTCCATAGACTCCCATACTTAAAACTTCGCCTTCAATTTGGAACGGGTTTTTGAACGTAAATAATGTTGCCGCTTACATGAGATGTCGGGATAGTTGCGTAGAGCCTTTTTCCTCGGGAATTTAGTGAAAGATGGCTTCTATCATTAGTTATTCGCGAAAAACGAGGCTCTCCCATAGAAAACGCGCATGTTTCAAAGGGCGACCGCTAGAGGCGCTGTTCGGCGATGTCCCTAATTCCTGGACATGATGATGGCAAGGCACTCCTTTTCTGTTGTGGAATAGTTGGCTTCCGCCTTGGATAGCGACCGGCTAGCATAACTGATAACCCTTTCCACGCCGGCAGTTCTCTGGACAAGAACGGCGCCGAGTCCTACGCTGCTTGCGTCGGTGTGGACTTCTGTTTCGGCGTGTTCGTCGAAATGCGCAAGTAACGGAGGCGTTTGTAGGCGTCATGTTAGTTCTTGAAACGCTTCCTCCTGCGGCGTTTCCCACTTGAACTCGACGTCTGTCCTGGTAAGGTTAGTGAGTGGCTCGGCCAGGTGGGCAAAGTTTTTGACGAACCGCCTGTAATAGGCACACAAGCCGAGAAATCGACGCACGGCCTTCTTGTCGGTGGGTGGCGGGAAAGAAGCGATGGCGGTTGTCTTTTGCGGGTCGGGGCGTACTCCGGATTTGCTTATCACGTGGCCCAAGAACAAGAGTTCCTCGTAGGCGAAGCGGCACTTTTGAGGCTTCAGGGTAAGTCCGGAGGTCTTGATTGCTTGAAGTACAGCTTCAAGGCGCCGCAGGTGTTCGTCGAAGTTCGAGGAAAACACAACGACGTCGTCCAAGTACACAAGGCAAGTCTGCCACTTCAAGCCGGCCAGTACGGTATCCATAACGCGTTGGGAGGTCGCGGGGGCCGAGCAAAGACCAAAAGGCATTACCTTGAACTCGAACAGGCCGTCTGGAGTTATGAAAGCAGTTTTTTCTCGGTCCCTCTCGTCGACTTCGATTTGCCAGTAGCCTGTCTTGAGGTCCATCGACGAAAAGTACTTCGAGTTGTGGAGTCGATCCAGGGCGTCGTCTATCCGTGGGAGGGGGTACACGTCCTTCTTCTTGATCTTGTTCAGGCGACGATAGTCGACACAGAAACGTAGCGTCCCGTCCTTCTTCTTCACCAACACCACGGGAGACGCCCAGGGACTCTTGGATTATGTCGTCACGTAGCATTTCGTCGACTTGCTTCTTTACGGCTTCGCGTTCTCGCGTCGAAATTCGATACGGGCTCTCACGGACTGGTCGGGCACTTTCTTCAGTTATGATGCGATGTTTGGCGACAGGGGTCTGTCGAATTCTTGACGACGACGAGAAGCAGTCCTTGAAGAGCAGGAGCAGATTTTTGAGCTGGTCTTGTTTCTGCTTTGGGAGGCTGGGGTTCACGTCGAAATCTGTTTCGGGAACTCGATTCGTCGAAGAATGGTCGGTAGTATCGGAGAGGGCGAAAGCATTGCTGGTGTGCACGAATTTGTCGATGTGGGCTACCGTCGTACCAATGTTGAGGTGCCCATATTCGTGGCTGAAGTTGGTCAGCAGCACCTTTGCTTTGCCGTCGCGCAACTCGACGATGCTTCTTGCGACGCAAATCTGACGGTTCACAAGCAGGTGCTGATCGCCCTCGATGACGCCTTCAAGGTTAACGGGTATTTCGGCGCCGACGGAAATGACGACGCTGGAGAGAGGCGGAACGGTGACCTGCTCTTCTATTACATTCAAGGCATGATTCTCCGGCGTTGTGTGGGGCGGCAGCGCTTTTTCTGAAGTCAGTGTTATCGACTCAGACCTCAGGTCGATGACGGCGCCGTGTTGACTTAGGAAGTCCATCCCCAGTATCACATATCTAGAGCAGTGCTGCAGAATTAGAAAGCTGGCGGGATAAGTCCGGTTATTGATGGTGACTCTTGCTGTGCAAACACCGGCCGGCGTTTTTAGATGACCCCCCAGCGGTCCGGATTTCAGGGCCTTGCCAAGCAGTTTTCACTTTCTTCAACTTCGTCGCGAAAGGCCCACTGACGACGGAATAGTCGGCTCCAGTGTCGACGAGAGCGGTGACGTTGTGGCCGTCGAATATTACGTCGAGGTCGCTGGTTCGTCGTCGCGCGTTGCGGTTGGGTCGCGGCGTCGGATCACGGCTGCGTCGAAATGTTCCTCTGCTTCCATGTTGAGCCGTCACGTCTTCGTCGGCCCACGATGTTTCGTCAGCAGGGCTTCGTCTGCTTCGCGTCGTGTTCTGCAGGTTTCGTCGCGTTGTCGTCGTCGGCGGCCGCGGAGGATCTTCGGCATTTCGTCGTACAGCAACCGCACCTCCATCGGTTGCTGCCCTTAGTTTCCCGGATACGGGCTAGGCGACCAGCCCCGGTTTGGGCCAGTGTACTGCCCGCGGTGCGGTGATATGTAGCGGCCGGGCGACGGCGAGCGGGAAGGTCGTCGGGGTGTCCACTGTGTTCCGGTGATGTAGTCATCGATGTCGCGAGGCCGTTCGCCTGGCTGCGGACGCGGCGCGTTGACGGCGAATCCGCGCAGCCCCATCTCTCGGTACTGGCAGCGGCGGTACGTGTGGCCGGCCTTCCCGCAGTGATAGCAGAGCGGGCGGTTGTCAGGGGCGCGCGAAACGTCGGTCTTCCTCGGAGCGTAGTGCTGGCCGGCGGGTGGACGGTATGGCGTCGGTGGTGATGGCGGCGCTGTCTGGCGGCGGAAATGCGGCGGCGCGGCCTCTTGACTGGGGCGTGGAGCGGGAGCGTAGCGTCGGGCTGCAGCTGCGTAGCTCATGGCTTGCGGCTGGGGCCGTGGCGGTTCAGAGGTGCCCATCGAATGCTGGATTTCTTCTCGAACGATGTCTGCGATGGAGTCCACTTGCGGCTGTGGTGAGGGTAACAGCTTGCGCAGTTCCTCCCGCACGAATCGTTTCGCGCTAGTCGTCGAGAGCATAAACGGCTGGGCTGTCTTGACTCGTTGGGCGATTGTACTGGCGGGTTCGCATTTCCAGCGTCTTCTCGATCGCTGTTGCTTCCGACAGGAATTCCTGGACGGTCGTCGGTGGGTTCTGCATCAGCCCAGCGAATAGTTCTTGCTTGACCCCTCGCATGAGCAAACGGACCTTCTTCTCCTCGGGCATGTCGGGGTCAGCGTGCCGGAACAGGCGCGTCATTTCTTCGACGAAGATCGCCACTTTCTCATTTGGTAGTTGCACCCGTGTCTCCAACGAAGAAGCGGCCCTTTCCTTGCGGGCGACGCTCGTGAACGTGTCCAGGAATGCGCCGCGGAAGAGATCCCATGTTTGAAGTGCTGACTCGCGGTTTTCAAATTAGGTTCTTGCCGCGTCTTCCAAGTAGAAGTAGACGCGACGTAACTTCTCTTCCGTGTCCCAGTGGTTGAGGCTGGCCACTCGATCGTACGTCTCCAGCCACGTCTCCGGGTCTTCAAAAGATGATCCACGGAAAGTCGGTGGCTCTCTTGGCTGCTGCATCACGACCGTTCCGGGAGTTGGTGCAGTGGCTGTCATAGTTGCCGCAGTAGTGGTAGTGGCCTTCGACTTTCGAGTCTTATCCGGTAGGAGCCCGAACTCTGGAGGTAGCCCTTGTTGCCTGCGGCTGGCTCGCTGCTCAGCGTTGGCGTCGATGTCCTTTTCACGGAGTGGGCTTGGCTCACGGCTGGAGGGGGGGGCGTTCGGTACATGGACCGGGAAGCACCCCCACCAGATGTCACGTGGTCCTGACGTCGAAGAAGGCAACAGTCAGCGGGTCAAAGAAGAGACTGTTTATTTGGCCGAACTTGTGGCCGTGAAACGTAAAGGCAGATCAGAGCAGTACACAGGCACAGATAGCGGTGAACGGAGCGTCGGCCGTCGATCAACTGAGCATCGTTGGAACGCGTCGGCTTTTATAAATCACGCGTCGAACATTCTAGCCTTATCTCTGGTCGTCGCGCTGGCTCTCGAATAATCTTGGGTGTTCGCGTCTTGCGCGCAATCTTAACAAAATGATCTGCTACAATCGTGAACCTTCTCGAAGACTGCAGGCGTGGTTTGTTCACAGTCTTTGTGGGCGTAAACCGAATACAGTAAAGAGCTGTAGTATACCTTCTCGAGTGCGGAATATGCAGTATTCAATACATATGTCAGACTGACACGGCCTTCCGCACCCGCTTCAATAACCATCGTTCACATGTTCATTCGCTTCCGCACCTTCCTCTGTCTCGGCATAGAAACTCCGAAAACCACCCGTTTGATTCCATCAAAGTTATACTCTTACAAAGCGGTTTCTCCAGTACAAGGGAGCGTGAACAGCGCGAATCATATATGCTTTATAAATTTTATACGTAAAAGGCTGGTCTAAATATCACTCCGGGCATACTGTCTTCAATGCGCGCTCTGGAAGATTCAGGATAATAATGATCCTAACCAAATTTCTTTCTCCTTTTTTTATTGGTATTTTTTCGGATATCACCCGGAGCACGTTGTCGGGCATGCAACATCTGCACGCGCATTCCGAGAAGGGTGGGAAACTTTCCAATAATTCCCCCCATCCCTACAATGAAATCACTCCTCAGACAACCGAGTGAGTGACATATTCGACCCCACGGCGAAAATTTGAAAAACACTCTCCATTTTCTTCTCAAACATTCTTGAGCCACAGAACGGAGATCGTAGGAACGTAGACCCCCCCTCCCCCCCCCCCCCCCATCTCTAGGCCTCAAGAGCAACTAAGGAGGGGCGGGGGAGAATAGGTGAGACGTGACAATGGACGGAAGTAATGTACTTTGTTGTGGTGTTCAAGCTCTGGGAAGAGATGAGGGGTGAGCCTGAGCAGTGAAACTTCACAATGTACCACTGGAATGTGCTTAACGTGCCCACCTGGACCATCGATGTATGTCTAGATATTTTTTGGTTTCTTCACTCTTTTCTTTGAAACATGTGTTGTTCGTATATCTTAGTATGTGCCGGGGGCACCACAGGAATGTTCTTTATATGTCCACTTGTATTTTCGTGTTTTTTTTTCGTTTTTTTTCAGAAAACACGTCTGTGTGTCTAACTAAGTATGTGCACGGGGTTGTTTGGCGACTCGTTTATTTCTGCACCTCATTGTTGTAATATTCTTTTTTTTTTCAAAAATACAGGTGCTATGCGTATGTAGAAGTACGCGCACGGGGTCGTGTGACCACTTATGAGGATGTACCCTTCTTCTACGTCTGTATGTCTAAGTATGTGCACGGGGTTGTTTGGCGACTCGTTTATTTCTGCACCTCTTTTTTGTGTTATTGTTCTTTTTTTCCAAAAATACAGGTGCTATGCGTATGTAGAAGTACGCGCACGTGGTCGTGTGACCACTTATGAGGATGTACCCTTCTTCTACGTCTGTATGTCTAAGTATGTGCACGGGGTTGTTTGGCGACTCGTTTATTTCTGCACCTCATTGTTGTAATATTCTTTTCTTTTTTTTCAAAAATGCAGGTGCTATGCGTATGTAGAAGTACGTGCACGGGGTCGTGTGACCACTTATGAGGATGTACCCTTCTTCTACGTCTGTATGTCTAAGTATGTGCACGGGGTTGTTTGGCGACTCGTTTATTTCTGCACCTCTTTTTTGTGTTATTGTTCTTTTTTTTTTCAAAAATACAGGTGCTATGCGTATGTAGAAGTACGCGCACGGGGTCGTGTGACCACTTATGAGGATGTACCCTTCTTCTACGTCTGTATGTCTAAGTATGTGCACGGGGTTGTTTGGCGACTCGTTTATTTCTGCACCTCTTTTTTGTGTTATTGTTCTTTTTTTTTTCAAAAATACAGGTGCTATGCGTATGTAGAAGTACGCGCACGGGGTCGTGTGACCACTTATGAGGATGTACCCTTCTTCTACGTCTGTATGTCTAAGTGTGTACACGGGGTTGTTTGGCGACTCGTTTATTTCTGCACCTCATTGTTGTAATATTTTTTTTTTTCAAAAATGCAGGTGCTATGCGTATGTAGAAGTACGCGCACGGGGTCGTGTGACCACTTATGAGGATGTACCCTTCTTCTACGTCTGTATGTCTCAGTATGTGCACGGGGTTGTTTTGCGACTCGTTTATTTCTGCACCTCTTTTTTGTGTTATTGTTCTTTTTTTCCAAAAATACAGGTGCTATGCGTATGTAGAAGTACGCGCACGTGGTCGTGTGACCACTTATCAGGATGTACCCTTCTTTTTTTTTCTCTTTTTTTTCCTTCCTTTCTCTCGGCACGACGATGATATAAAAGCGCATCGGCGCCTGGTAAATTTCGTCTTGATGAAGATCGGTCTCCGATCGAAACGTCACCAATAAACAGTTTTTTAGAGGCGTATATATATATATATATATATATATATATTGTAGCGATGCATTGGAACCTAAAAATGGGTTGCACTCTCGAGAGCCTTCTAGTGGGTCATCTGCAAAAAGGACGCCGCTCGCGCTGAGAGTTCGTGCCTGGCCGTGGCTGTCGCCATTACGCAGTATCTCTGAGTACTCGCAAATAAACGCCTTAACAAATTGGTGGAGGTGCTGGGTATCGATCCCAGATATATATATATGTATTGTAAGGATGACAGCACCGCTGGGGGCGCAGGCGCGTGCTAGGCTAGACTGCAAAAACGACGATAACGAAGTCAGAATAGAACAGCCGGCCCAGCGTACGGGCGTTGTGTCTACTTCTCGTCCTTATAATGGCGCAGACGTCGGAAACGAAGCCTTAAGGCAGAAACCGCCCGTGCTCGTCCGCCTTCGGCCTTGCGGAGCCGCCAGTCCAGGGACGCTGCCCTTGCTTCCTAGGGCATGGAACCGCAAGCTTGCCGCCGCAGGAAGCACAGTTTGGCAGGGACGGCGTCCAAGCCTCCTCGTCGCCCGCTTACCTGTCGGCGCTACAAGCACCGCCCGGGGAAGGCGTCCAGGCCTCCTCGGCGACTCGACGGTACTCTCACGGCGCTTCCATTCATCGTGTACACCATGCTTCCGTGATTCGTGACACCGCCGCACTGATTGCTGCGACGACAACATATTCCGCGGCCGCCGTCAATGGTTCTCCAGGCGGCTCACCCGACGATGCTGCGAGGATAATCCGCGAAGCCGCATGCTTGTCTCAACAACTTCAGAGCTTGGCACCTTCGAACTGCGGGGTCTCAACCGCCGCCGTGAGTACCGGGGACCCCGTATCCTCCGCGGCCGTCGCCCCTTGCTCCTCGAGCTCCTCGCACGTCCTACCCATGGACGTCATGCGGGCTACATCCTTGCTAGCCTAGGAGCTAGACCGTTTCGCCGTCAGAACTACCGGATCCTTGCACTCCACATTGCCATCTACGGTTGCATCAGAACTACCGGAGTTCCGAGGATTCCAGGACGATGCCGTCCTGTGGATAGAAACGGTGAACGCTCTCGGCAACCACTATGCCTGGCCAGACCATCGGAAATGGCTGGTGGCCATTGACCGCCTTCGCGATGCTGCTAAAGCCTGGCACAACTACGAAGGTGTGCAACAAAAATCCTGGCCTGAATGGTCTGCCAGGTTGACTTATGTATTTCGCCCGCTTTTCCATGCATCCGACCCTATCCCTGCCGACCCAGGCTCTACCGTGGATGGGAGCTCTGCGACACATCATCACGACGGTGCAGCTTGGGTGCCCACCAACCTGCCCTCCTTCGGAGATAGAGCTCACCACCACCGCAGAACGGCCTGTGTTGGCACTCTTCATCCGACTCAGTTAGAAAATAGGCCTCCAGTTTCACCTTTGCTACAGGTGCACGTGCAGATGACAGCTCCTACTGTGCCTGACACGGCACCAGAATTGGGAGAGCCTAGCGCAACCATAAAAGCTCTCGCAGACCCACCGGAGCCGCTTCTACAGATTCGACAGCATTCATTAGCACTCGACCACCTTCTACCGAGCGAGAAGGGTCTCCCGGACAAGCCCAAGGAACTGCCTCTTGGTGAGCCATCAACACCTGCGAAGCCTGCGACAGACTCTTCGACAGGCCGGGTCTCCCGGACAAGCCCAAGGAACTGCCTCTTGATGTTACATCAACGCCTGCAACAGACTCCTCAGCCAGGCCCCCCCGGTATGCCGCTCGGACACCTCCAGAGGTTCCGGACGATGAAGAAGAAGAGCAGAATGAGCGATGAGCCCCCTGATACTGACGTGAAGGCTGTATCTGCTCATTTTGCTGACGAAGGTTGTGACCGTCATCCCGGAGTTGACAATAGTGCAAATGTGGCCCACTTCCTCAATGAAGCGGAAAAAAAGCGTAGAGAAACTACGCCACCCGTTGTGCCTCCTCGGATGTTATTCCGGCAACCTTATTCGAGCATGCCGCGTCCACCGTTTTCTCCGAGACACGGCAGAAGTCGACTGCCAGATGCATGGTTGGCAGCTGCCCACAGAAAGTCGCTTCGTGACCAAGACCGACCTCCGTGGTGCAGCCAGTTTCGCCCTCCAGATACACTTCTGGCAGATGCCCAGACAAAATCGCAGCGTGGCCGAGACCTGCGGCCGCAACGAGGCAGTTAATGTCGGCCGCCTGAGTTTTCAGCACTTCTGCAAGATACGTCGTGGCGTGCGAAAGAACGACCACCCAGGCACAGCCAGTACCGCCCGCCAGAGACATTCCGGCAGCTCGTCATACTACGTCGCAGTCACGGCCGAGTGTAAGGATGACAGCACCGCTGGGGCGCAGGCGCGTGCTAGGCTAGACTGCGAAAACGACGATAACGAAGTCAGAATAGAACAGCCGGCCCAGCGTACGGGCGTTGTGTGTACTTCTCGTCCTTACAGTATATATATATATATATATATATATATATATATATATATATATATATATATATATATATATATATATATATATATATATATATATATTGTTACGCGGCGTATGTGCCGGACTAGGAGGAGGAAGAAGAAGCCACGAGAGTGAAGGAAGAAGATCTTCAAGCAGCTTGGACCTGTGCGGGCTCGCCGTCCTAGCCTTCTGCTAATAAACCCCCAAACCCTTACCGTGGACGTAACAGAGTGGTGGAGGTGCTGGGTACGATAACCAGCGACGGAACCACTACCTTTCGGTCTTCGCCGAAGTCGCCGCCTCGCCGGCCTGCCTCCTTCCTTGCCCATCATGTCCAACGACGGAGGCACTCAGGAACCCGCGACCAGCACTCCTTGGCCGCGCCTCAAGGAACCGCGCCCCTTCTCAGGGAAGGCCAGTGAAGACGTGGATGACTGGCTGAAGCATTACAAGCGGGTAAGCCAGTACAACAAATGAGATGCTGCCTCCCAACTATCACACGTGGTTTTCTACCTCACTGATGTTGTCCTCGTGTGGTACGAGAACCATGAAGAAATACTAACGACATGGGAACGCTTTGTTGAGGAGATCAAGAAGTGTTTCGGCAACTCAGCAGCAAAAAAGAAGCGCGCTGAGCAGACTCTCGCACAAAGAGCCCAGCTACCCGGTGAGGCCTGCACCTTATACACAGAAGAGATTTTGAGGCTATGTAGGCAAGCCGATTCCAGCATGTCCGAAGAAGACAAGGTGGGGCATTTGCTGAAGGACATTGCCGAAGATGTATATAACTTTCTTATCAGCAGAGAAAACCTGACTTCCGTGTCTGACGTTATACGGCACTGTCGTACGTTCGAAACTTTGAAGCAGCGGAGAATAGCGCCGAAGTTCGGTCGTCTGGCAAACGTCACCTCAGTGGCCAGTTTAGAAGCGGCGTCAACTGTTGACCTTTCGGCAACTATCCGTCAGATTGTTCGGGAGGAGTTGCTCAGACATGGAGAAATGACACGTGAAACGGCTGCCGCCACGTCTCGGTCCTATACCCCACAAGACACGGCTGCCCTGCAGCTTGCGGATTTCGAACATCCGTGCGTCAACACAGCGGAGGTTGCAGGATCCCGGCCTATTCGGCAGTTAAGTCCGGCTTTTTACCAGCGATACCCTCTGCGTTTCCGTTCCGAATGCTCTTACCGCCGGCCGACGAGTGATTTCGTTGAGCGTCGCCTTTACGCAAATTTTCATCGACGTTCCAGCGTGCCTGAACACTTTGAAGAGCAGCGACGATTTCGCCCTGCGCCCGTCTGCTTCAGCTGCGGTCTGACTGGTCACATATCGAGGTATTGCGATCGTTCGGGAATACCACGCTATGAACGGTCGCCACCCTCGACTCAGCAGCCTGGTGTGCCGCCTTTTCAAGGCCACTGGTCCACCGACTCACGACCCGGTAGCAGCTTCTGGCATGGACACTTGCGCAACCAGTCTCCCGTTTCTGATCGAAGTGTGGCGCCACCTCCAGCCCCGCGACTGGCCGGTCTCCTTCGCCAGGTCGCCGCTCACCGTCACCACAGCAGGAAAACTAGACAGCGCGGCCGATGGTGGTGAGGTCGCTGGTGACCTGCTGCAAAAAGAGATACCTCCACCGGTGTTTATGTTTAAGAACAAAGTGCAAGTGTTTGTTAATGGTGTGCGTACAATGGCGTTGGTGGACACTGGTGCTACTGTTTCGATTATGAATGCTGCTTTTAAACACCGTTTAGGACGCAAGGTGATGTTTTTGTGGGAAAAGGCGACCAGATTCTGCGGCGTTGGTGGCAACTCGCTGTGTCCCATTGGTGTTTGTACCGCGGAAGCGTCATTAAGTGATCAAGTGTTCGCGACAGAATTTACTGTTCTTCCAAGGAGCACACACGACATAATCTTGGGTATTGATTTCCTTCGAATGTGTGTTGCCACTGTCTATTGCAGAAATGGAGAGGTATACATGCGATGCTGTCCCTGGAGAACTGATTGAGAACTCGGGGTGCTCCGAGTCAGTGAAGATACCGTTATCCCGGCATTCTCTGCAGTATGTCAGAGAATTCAGTATGTCACTCCGTCACAAAGAAAGATGTCTATCCCCTCCCACGAATTGATGACGCCCTAGACTGCCTCCATTCGACATCCCAATTTTCGTCTATAGATTTAAGCTCCGGATACTGGCCAATACCTATGCATCCGATGGACAAAGAAAAGACTGCTTTCGTCACACCGGATGGACTATATGAATTCAACGTGATGCCGTTTGGTCTTTGCAACGAGCCCGCTACATTTGAAAGGTTCATGGACAGCATTCTGCGTGGCCTAAAGTGGAACATCTGTATGTGTTATCTTGACGACGTTGTGATCTTCGGGCGTACATTCAGCGAGCATAACGAACGAGTCGAGATTGTTTTGGAATGTGTTAGAAATGCTGGCCTGGTTCTAAATGCAAAGAAGTGTCGTTTCGGCGAACGACAAACATTGGTGCTGGGACACCTCGTCAACAAAGATGGTATCAGGCCCGACCCAAATAAGACAACCGCTGTTAGAGATTTTATTCCGCCTCGCTCAACGAAGGAGCTTCGGAGCTTCTTGGGCCTCTGCTCTTATTTTCGCCCATTTATTCCGGCATTTGCTGACGTTGCCTTTCCCCTGACTTGTCTTCTCCGCCAAGGTGCTACTTTTGAATGGACTCCTGATTGTGGGACTTCGTTCAAACAACTGAAGGTCTTACTGACGTCACAGCCTATCCTCCGACGCTTCAATCCTTCTGCGGTGACTGAAGTACATACTGACGCAAGCGGCATCGGCATAGGTGCAGTCCTGGTACAGCGCTGTAATCAAAAGGAACACGTGATCTCATATGCGAGTCGCACTTTAAGTAAGCCGGAACGCAATTATACTGTGACCGAGCAAGAATGTCTCTCACTCGTCTTCGCTGTGCAGCGTTTCCGCTCATACCTGTACGGTCGTCCTTTCCAAGTAGTTACGGACCATCATTCCTTGTGTTGGCTTCTGAACCTTCGGGATCCGTCGGGATCTCTGGCACGCTGGGCCCTCCGCTTGCAAGAGTATGATTTCACCGTATTGTACAAGAGTGGCAGGAAACACGCTGACGCCGGTTGCCTATCGAGGATGCCGCTTGATACGACCGTTTGCGACGATGATAATTTCGATCATCTCATCGCGTCAGTGCAACCAACGTTTCTGGATCAGGCCACCTTCGAAACTGAGCAGCGGAAGGATGTGAGCTTGAATCCATTATTTGCTGACGCACGAGCATCCACTCCTGAAGGCCGCTTTTGCGTTCGTGATGTATTACTGTACAAGAAAACCATCACCGGCACGGGTGCCCGCTTCCTGCTGGTGGTTCCGGAGGCGCTACGTTCATCTGTTTTGCGCGCCATGCACGATGACGCTACTTCGGGTCATCTGGGAATGACGCGCACTCTTCATCGCACACAGGAACGCTTTTACTGGCCGCGCATGCGCCAGTCGGTTGAGTTGCACGTGGCCAGTTGTACCCAATGCCAGGCGCACAAATCTCTCACAGCAGCTCCAGCCTACAGCCTGTGACACCTCCCAGTTCTCTATTTGAACAAATTGGCATTGACCTGATGGGCTATTTTCCCCGCTCATCTAAAGGTAACCGATGGATTGTGGTGTGTGCTGGGCATCTTACTCGGTACTGCGACACGGCCGCCCTGCCATCTGCGACTGCTGATCAAGTGTCGTGCTTCCTCCTACATTCCATCATACTCCGTCATGGACCTCCTCGTGTTATCATAGGTGACCGTTGACGTCAGTTTACGGCAGACGTTGTCGAGGAACTGCTCCGTATGTATGTCTCGGAACTCAGACACTCGACGCCTTATCATCCGCAGACGAATGGCCTCACAGAGCGAACAAATCGGACACTGGTGAACATGCTTTCGATGTACGTTGCGTCCGATCACAAGAATTGGGACGACGTCCTACCGTTCGTGACGTACGCCTTTAATACTGCCAAACACAAGACCACCGGCTACAGCCCTTTCTTTCTCCTCTACGTTCGACCCCCACGTTATACACTGGACATGATATTTTCCTTTTCTGATCATGACGCCACTCCTTTAGCAGAAACTCTCTGTCGCGCTGAAGAAGCTCGCCGTCTTGGCCGTTTGCGCACAATAGCCTCACAAGACAGATCAAAAGTCCGTTACGACAGCAGACACCGGCACGTCACCTATGATCCGGGAGACCTCGTGTTGGTGTGGAAGCCTTTGCGCAAGCGTGGCTTGTGCCAAAAACTGCTCGCCCACTACACCGGACCGTTCGTTGTCCTCGACCGCCTAAGTTCAGTGGACTATCGTATCGCACGCCTTACAGCTAGTGGGAGACGCTCCACCAAGACAGAGGTCACTCATGTCGCTCGCCTGAAACCTTTTAGTAGGCGAGACGCTGCATGAAACGCGCGGCGCGCTTTGTCTGCGAGGGGGGAAATATTACGCGGCGTATGTGCCGGACTAGGAGGAGGAAGAAGAAGCGACGAGAGTGAAGGAAGAAGATCTCTAAGCAGCTTGGACCTGTTCGGGCTCCCCGTCCTAGCCTTCTGCTAACAAACCCCCAAATCCTTACCGTGGACGTAACAATATATACATAGGCTTGAGCGGACGAACGTACAAAAACATTTATTAGTTCCAACGTTTCGGCCAGGGTCTGGCCTTCGTCAGGGAATACCTTCATCAGGTATTGCCTGACGAAGGCCGGACCCCGGCCGAAACGTTGGAACTAATGAAAGTTTTTGTAAGTTCGTCCGCTCAAGGCAATTTTTATTAAACACTGGATCCATTGAAAATACTTGCCTGATATATATATATATATTGCCACGCGCGTTTCTTATTCTGTATATATATTGTAATGAAGAGAAGTAGACACAACGCCCGTACGCTGGGCCGGCTGTTCTATTCTGACTCGTCGTCTTTCTCTTCCTCGCTCGCCTTGTTAACGCTCGAGCCCTTGGGTGCTCGTTGTCATTACACTCGGCCCCGACTGCGAGTGTGGTGGGCTGCCGACAACGTCTCCGGTGGGCGGCATTGGCTATTCCGGAGTGGCCGGGCTCGGCAACGCTGGGACTTCGCCTGGAAGTTTGCCAAAGGAGGTTCCGGTGGCCGACACTGGCTGTGTCGCAGCGGTCGCAGGTCTGGGACGCACCGGCTGTGTCGCTGATGCCGGTGTCGTGTACGCCTCGCCTTGTCCAGCTTAGCAGTGGTGCATTCTGGAGGACGACACTGGCTGTGTCGGAAAGGTCGACGCAGTCTTCGTCCATGCTTGGAATTAAGGTGGTGACTTGGAAAGGATGGCGCAAGCAGGAGATACTGACTCATACCAAGTGGTCGCATTGAGTGCATATCGTCAGTTTGGTTATCCCGTCGCAGTTGTGTAGACAGCACCGGAAATCGTGAATGCTGCACCGCCACCTGCTGCACTAAGCGGCGACGTCTGCGCTGCTTGCGGTGTGTCAAGGGGCGTCGGGGTGTCTTGGTAGCCATCTGCGAGCAGAGTTCAGGTAGTAACTTGTGAGGCAACTCGTGCTCTTGCAGCAGTGTCTTTGTTGTGCTAGTGATGGAGCTGCTGAGTCGAATAGTTCCGCATGCAGTAGAGCCTTCTTTGTCGGATGCCGTGTCATTCTGCACCGGCAGGTCTTTGATGGCAGTGACTTCAGCTTGAGTAGGCCCCTCAGCCTCTTTGAAGGAGGCGGCGCTTAGCGCGTGGTGAACGTACGCACACTCGGCCACTGACTGCCGTAATTTCCGGGGACGTGGCATCCAAGTGAGGGTCGAATCTTGAGTGGTGGTTGCTCCTTCATTGTCAACTTGTGAGGAAACTGACGCCGTGACACAGCCGGCCGGCGCCTCCGTGCGCTCTCGTGTTGGCGAGCATGAAGGTCGCGTCGGCGACCGCCGTGAATGGAATGTGGTCTCGGCGTCTGTCCGGAATGCTATGGTGTGAGATGCCGACGTACAGTCCGAGACCGGAAGTAGTGAGCCTGGACTCTGAGATATGTCGGTACCAGGGCAGGTTGTAAAACTGGTTGCCGGTAAGCTGCAATGCAGAGTTGCAGCCTCGAGGTGGGTCCCCTCCTCAGCTCCATCCTCGGTAGCGGTCATGGTGTATTGGGTGGTCGTAGGGAGATGGTAGAAACTCCGTCCAAAAGCAGCTATGAGCTTGTCGCTCCACTCCGCCCAGGACTGCTGCCGCACGCCTTCATATCTGTGCCACGCCGCGGCAGCATTACGAAGGCGGTCGACGGCCACACACCATTTCTGTTGGTCTGTCCATTCCTCGCGAGCTCCAAGAGCGTTGATGGTCGCCACCCAGTTGTCGGCGTCGTCTTGAAATCCGTTGAACTCCGGTAGTTCAAAGGCAGCCGGTGATGGTGATACGGCAGGCGAAACTCCGGAGAATGACGACGCCACGCAGCTGAGTTGGTATGAGAGCGCCGCGAGGGTGTATCGGAGCTCTCTGCGGCTCTCTGGTGAGCCCTCATCATGGTCTTGCGAGGCGGCTGCGGCCAACGCGGCATCGATAGAGTACAACGCTGGCAAGGCCGCAGGAAACCGCGCGGACGTCGGCGCTGTTAAGGCGCTGACTGCGACGCGGAGTCGCGCGATGGTGCGGGAAAGCTCGGCGGCGCTTTCGGGCGAACCGCACGCGGAGCCAGTGGTAACGTCCGAGGTGTACGAGTGGACCAGCGTACTCACTGAGGCGGGATCCCTGTCCGAGGGAGCTTGGACAGCCCCCCCTAAGCGGCTCAGGTGCCGATGGAGTACTGAGCGACTCGTTGTCACAGTGGGAAGCGTGAACGGCATTCCCTGGCATCGGTAGGCCGTGCACTGTCTTGGTGACGCCGGAGTAAGCCTGCCCTTGCGCCATCGAGAAGGCTTGGACGCCGTCCTCGAATGGTGTAATAGGTGCTCCCGGCTGTAGAAGGGTCGCGGGCTCCATGATCATGGTACCGTGAGCGGCGTTCGCGAGAAGGAAAGCCCTCAGTAGCGATGACCCACGGGGACGCGTTTACGGTTCGTACTTCGGTTCGTAGACTGCGCCATTGTAATGAAGAGAAGTAGACACAACGCCCGTACGCTGGGCCGGCTGTTCGATTCTGACTCGTCGTCTTTCTCTTCCTCGCTCGCCTTGTTAACGCTCGAGCCCTTGGGTGCTCGTTGTCATTACAATATATATATATATGTATATGGGTCATTCCATATTGCCACGCGCTATTCTTATTTTCACTTTTGTTGTATTCGGTTTTCGTCCACAAAGACCGTCAGCAAAGCTCGGCTCAAACCGCGCCTTATTGTTCTGGAACCTTCGCGATTATTGTAGATCGTTTTGTTAAGATTGCGCGCAAGACGCGACCACTCGAGATTATTCCTGAGCCTTGCGCGATGACCAGTGATAAGGCTAGAATGTTCGACGCGTGATGCATAAAAGCCGGCGCGCTCCAACAATGTTCAGTTTTTGATCGCCGGCCGACGCTCTGTTCGCCGCTATCAGTGCCAGCGTGTATTGCTGTAATTCTACTTTCTGTTTACCGGCCACAAGTTCGGCCTAGTGAACAGTTTCATTTTGGACACGTCGCCTGCTGCCTTCGTCGACGTCACGACCACGTGACATCTGGTGGAGGTGCTGCTTCGTTCATGTACCGGACGCCCCCGTCAAGTCGTGAACCCAGCCCCAGTCGTGAAGGAGACGTCGACGCCAGCCTTGACCAGCGAGCTAGCCGCAGGCAACGAGGGCTACATCCAGAGTTCGGGCCCCTACCGGATAAGACTCGAAACACCAAGGCCACGACTACTACTGCGGCAACTATGACAGCTACGGTACCAACACCCACCACGGTCGTTATGCAGCAGCCAAGGGAGCCACCGACATTCCATGGAGCATCGTTTGAAGACCCGGAGACCTGGCTGGAGACGTACGAACGAGTTGCCACCTTCAACCACTGGGATTCGGAAGAGAAGCTGCGTCGCGTCTACTTCTACCTGGAAGACGCGGCAAGGACCTGGTTCGAGAACCGGGAGTCTGGACTTCAAACCTGGGATCTCTTCCGTGGCGCATTCCTTGAAACATTCATGAGCGTGGCCCGCAAAGAAAGGGCCGCTTCTTTGCTGGAGACACGGGTACAGCTACCCAACGAAAACGTCACCATCTTCACGGAAGAGATGACCCGACTGTTTCGCCAGGCCGACGCTGCCATGACCGAAGACAAGAAAGTTCGCTTTCTTATGCGAGGAGTCAAGCAGGAGCTCTTCGCCGGGCTGATGCGGGATCCACCTAAGACCGTCCAGGAATTCCTGTCGGAGGCGACGACGATCGAGAAGACACTGGAAATGCGCACCGGACAGTACAATCGCCGCTGTATTCAAGACAGCGCGGCTGTTCATGCCCTCGACTCCAACGAGTTGCGTGAAGTGATTCGTGCCATTGTGCGAGAAGAGCTGCGAAAGCTCGAACCTTCTCCGCAACCTGTAGTGGCGTCGATTGCAGACGTTGTACGAGAAGAAATTCAGCATTCACTGAATGTTCCTCAGCCAGCCCCACCGCAGCCACAAGCCATGACCTACGCTGCTGCTGCCCGCCGTCACGTCCCCCCCTCCGCGCCCACACCAAGATGCCGCCCCGCAGCACTTCCGTCGCCAGACGCCGCCGCCACCGCCACCGACGCCCTACCGTCCTCCCGGCGGCCAGCGCTACACACCTAGGAAAACCGACGTTTGGCGCGCCCCAGACCACCGCCCGCTATGCTACCACTGCGGTGAAGCCGGGCACACGTACCGCCGCTGCCAGTACCGACAGATGGGCCTACGCGGTTTCGCCGTTAACGCGCCTCGTCCTCAGCGGGGTGAACGACCGCAAGACATCGCCGACTACCTCGCAGGAGCTCAGTGGACGCCCCGACGACCTTCCCGCTCACCATCGCCCGGCCGCTACATGTCACCGCACCGCCGGCAGTACACTGGCCCAAACCGGGGCCGGTCACCTAGCCCGTACCCGGGAAACTAAGGGCAGCAACCGATGGAGGTGCGGTTGCTGTCCGACGAAATGCCGAAGATCCTCCGCGGCCGCCGACGACGACAACGCGACGAGACCTGTGCAACACGACGCCAAGCAGACGAAGCCCTACCGACGAAACCTCGCGGACCGAAGAAAACCTGACGACGCAGCATGGAAGCACCACAACATTTCGACGCAGCCGTGATCCGACGCCGCGACCCAACCGCAACGCACGACGACGAACCAGCGACCTCGACGTAATATTCGACGGCCACAACGTCACCGCTCTCGTCGACACTGGAGCCGACTATTCCGTCGTCAGTGGGTCTTTCGCGACGAAGTTGAAGAAAGTAAGGACTGCTTGGCAAGGCCCTGAAATCAGGACCGCTGGGGGTCATCTGATAACACCGGCCGGTGTCTGCACCGCAAGAGTCACCATCAATAACCGGACTTATCCCGCCAGCTTTCTAATTCTGCAGCACTGCTCCAGGGATGTGATACTGGGGATGGACTTCCTAAGTCAACACGGCGCCGTCATCGACCTGAGGTCTGAGTCGATAACACTGACTTCAGAAAAAGCGTTGCCGCCCCACACGTCGCCGGAGAATCATGCCTTGAATGTAATAGAAGAGCAGATCACCGTTCCGCCTCTCTCCAGCGTCGTCATTTCCGTCGGCACCGAAATACCCGCTAACCTTGAAGGCGCCGTCGAGGGCGATCAGCACCTGCTTGTGAACCGTCAGATTTGCGTCGCAAGAGGCATCGCCGAGTTGCGCGACGGCAAAGCAAAGGTACTACTGACAAACTTCAGCCACGAATATAGGCACCTCAACATTGGTACGACGGTCGCCTACATCGAGAAATTCGTGGACACCAGCAATGCTTTCGCCCTCTCCGATACTGCCGAACATTCTTCCACGAATCGAGGTCCCGAAACAGATTTCGACGTCAACCCCAGCCTCCCAAAGCAGAAGCAAGACAAGCTCAAAAATCTGCTCCTGCAATTCAAGGACTGCTTCTCATCGTCGTCAAGGATTCGACAGACCCCAGTCGCCAAACATCGTATCATAATTGAAGAAAGTGCCCGACCAGTCCGTCAGAGCCCGTATCGAATTTCGACGCGAGAACGCGAAGCCGTAAAGAAGCAAGTCGACGAAATGCTACGCGACGACATAATCCAGCCGTCCAAGAGTCCCTGGGCGTCTCCCGTGGTGTTGGTGAAGAAGAAGGACGGGACGCTACGTTTCTGCGTCGACTATCGTCGCCTGAACAAGATCACGAAGAAGGACGTGTACCCCCCTCCCACGGATAGACGACGCCCTGGATCGACTCCACAACGCGAAGTACTTTTCGTCGATGGACCTGAAGACGGGCTACTGGCAAATCGAAGTCGACGAGAGAGACCGAGAAAAGACTGCCTTTATAACACCAGACGGCCTGTTCGAGTTTAAGGTCATGCCTTTTGGTCTTTGCTCGGCCCCCGCGACCTTCCAACGCGTTATGGATACTGTACTGGCTGGCTTGAAGTGGCAGACTTGCCTTGTGTACTTGGACGACGTCGTTGTGTTTTCTTCGAACTTCGATGAACACCTGCGGCGCCTTGAAGCTGTACTTCAGGCAATCAAGACGTCCGGACTCACTCTCAAGCCAGAGAAGTGCCGCTTCGCGTACGAAGAACTTTTGTTCTTGGGCCACGTGATAAGCAAATCCGGAGTACGCCCCGACCCGCAAAAGACAACCGCCATCGCTGCTTTCCCGCCACCCACCGACAAGAAGGCCGTGCGTCGATTTCTCGGCTTGTGTGCCTATTACAGGCGGTTCGTTAAAAACTTCGCCCGCATCGCCGAACCTCTCACTAACCTCACCAGGACCGACGTCGAGTTCAAGTGGGAAACGCCGCAGGAGGAAGCATTTCAAGAACTCAAACGACGCCTGCAAACGCCTCCATTGCTTGCGCATTTCGACGAACATGCCGAAACAGAAGTGCACACCGACGCGAGCAGCGTAGGACTCGGCGCCGTCCTTGTGCAGAGGACGGGCGGACTGGAAAGGGTCATCAGTTATGCTAGCCGGTCGCTATCCAAGGCAGAGGCCAACTATTCCACAACAGAAAAGGAGTGCCTCGCCATCATCTGGGCTACATCAAAGTTTCGCCCCTACCTTTACGGCAGGCCCTTCAAAGTTGTGAGCGACCACCACGCCTTGTGTTGGCTAGCTAGCTTGAAGGACCCTTCTGGTCGCCTCGCACGGTGGAGCCTGAGACTTCAAGAATTCGACATTACCGTCGTTTACAAGTCCGGAAGAAAACACTCTGACGCCGACTGCCTGTCTCGTGCCCCCGTCGACCCACCGCCGCTGGACGACCAGAATGATGACGGCTTCCTGGGAACCATAAGTGCCGACGACTTCGCCGAGCGACAGCGCGCCGATACGGAACTCAAGGGCCTTATGGAATACCTCGAGGGCAAAGCCACCGTGGCTCCAAAGGTATTCAGACGAGGACTGGAGTCGTTTTTCATGCGCAACGGCGTTCTCCTAAAGAAAAACTTCTCGCCACTTCGGGCCGACTCCCTCCTCGTAGTACCTTCGGCATTACGACCAGAAATTCTGCATGCTTTGCATGACGACCCGACGGCTGGACACCTTGGATTTTCCCGTACGCTGGCAAGGATACAAGAAAAGTACTACTGGCCTCGCCTCAGTGCCGACCTCACCCACTACATGAGGACTTGCCGAGATTGTCAGCGACGGAAGACACCACCGACTAGGCCGGCCGGACTTCTGCAACCCATCGAGCCACCTCGCCGGCCGTTCCAGCAAATCGGCATGGACTTACTGGGGCCGTTCCCGACGTCGAATTCCGGAAACAAGTGGATCGTCGTAGCTACTGACTACCTCACCCGCTACGCCGAGACAAGGGCCCTGCCCAAGGGCAGTGCCGCCGAGGTAGCAAAGTTCTTCGTCGAGAACATCGTACTGCGTCATGGCGCCCCAGAGGTCCTCATTACCGACAGAGGTACGGCTTTTACCGCGGACCTAACTCAGGCGATCCTAAGGTACAGCCAAACAAGTCACCGCCGGACCACCGCCTACCACCCACAGACCAACGGCCTGACCGAGCGTCTAAATAAGACCATCGCCGACATGCTGGCCATGTACGTCGACGTCGAACACAAGACGTGGGACGCCATCCTTCCGTACGTGACCTTCGCATACAACACGGCCGTGCAAGAAACGACGCAGATAACGCCATACAAGTTGGTCTACGGACGGAGCCCGGCAACGACGCTCGACGCCATGTTACCGAACGTCACCGACGAGGAAAACATCGACGTGACCGCCTACCTACAGCGCGCCGAAGAAGCACGACAGCTCGCCCGCCTGCGGATCAAGAATCAGCAGACGACCGACAGCCGCCGTTACAATCTTCGACGACGCTTCGTGGAATACCAGCCCGGCGACCGCGTTTGGGTGTGGACACCCAAACGCGACACACACAATGTCGTATCATCTCTAACGCGTACACCTAGCATACATAATTTCATCATGCAAACCACTGATAAGCGATCACGCATCGGCCTGTATACCTGTTGCACCATAAAAACATCTTAAATAAACTATACCTTAATTTTGTCATTAATTATTATTAAAACCATGTGCATTAATTATCAGAAGCCAAACACAACACCCAAATACTGTATTGCAGGCCATCGACTGCATTATAATTCTGCCCCTTGCGACTATGAAGCGGTTGAGTATAACCTGCCCTATGTTGGTCCAAGTGGGAAGATACCGTTCCATAAAATTAGCACTATTGCCTTTTTTGGCGTTCTGTACAGCAGTATTACCAAAACAAGTGGCAAGCTTTTGTATGACTTGCATTATTCGCCGCCGAACACCCCCCGCTAGAATCTTGCGCTGACCTGCTATGCAGTGAAGGCGAGGCAAAGGCAAACTTTCTACTACCTTGTAGTTGTTCAGCTGGAAAATTTTTTTCTCCCTTAAAACAATATCTACTCTTTTGAAACTTTCTGTATGTCTTGCCAACAGATCATACTATGCAACAATATATAAGCCATATTTTTACTTGGACCGCTACATTGAGAAAATGAAGCCTCAACTTGAGTCAAAATGCCATTTTTTCCAACTTTGTCACAATATTGTGGCAATGTTTTTGCTTCGTACGCTCCCGAAGTATTTTCATCATTTATTATAGGAACCCATGAAACACATAATGTGAATATATTACTCGCGAAAAAATCTATGCTTTTTATAAAATACGCTAAACATGCAGCATATTGCAATTTTTCGCCAAAATCAAAAATAAAGAAAGTTAAGACTAAAATGAATAAACTATCATTGTCATGAAAGATCAGCGCCTTAAGATTATGGAAAAAATTGTTTCGTAGTAGTTCCTCGGAACAGTAATTTTATACAAATTATTTAGCGCGACACAGTTTCACTTGGGTGCCCAAAGTTCGAAGCGCCCTCTAGGCAACACAAAATTTTTTTACGAAAAATAACGCCTCAATAACTACTTATCACACTAACATATACCTGGACAATTTTTTTCAGCAGGATCGGAGATGGTCGAAAATTGACCTGGTACACTTGATATGGAATGACCCATATATATATATATATATATATATATATATATATATATATATATATATAAAAGCCACCAACAGAAATATTTATAAAAATTTTTTTCCGACAGGCGGAATCGAACGGGTGACCTCTCGCTCCGCAGAGCGCGGCGCTAACCACTAAGCCACAGAAGCGCCCGTCCTTCAGCATACTAATGGCGAGCTATTTTTATACACCATTCACCGCTGGCGGTACGCCAATATCGGGGGGAATATCAGCGTGTTCTCTGGCTTACCAGCAAACCAGCGAGATGGCGCAAAGTGTGCGCTCGGCGCCCCACTCGTTGCGATGCGTCGGCCTTATAACCTGCACTTTGACCTGCAGGGCGTAGTCGCCTTTGCCCGGGCGCTCGCACGCGCGCTCATCTAGGGGTGGAGAGATGGGGGGCAGTTGTGTGTCACCGGAAAGATTGTCGCCAGATGGGGGGCTGTCGTGTGCTTTCGCCGGAAAGATTGCGTTTAGGTTACAGAGCGCACAAAGGTCATTTCGCTCGCTGCAGAAGTGTTTCCGAAAGAAGCGCGCTGTTCAAACACAGTGAAGCAACAACTGTGACACTTGTTAGTTCGCGCTCGTCCTGTGTATACATCTGCGTATGTTTCGTGAGTCCTTTGTGTTTGAGCATTGCGTTAAGTGCCGAGCTGTGAACGTTGTTAGTTCGCGCTCGTCCTGCGTGTGTTCTTTTCGTACGTCATTTGCGCTTGAGCACTGCGCTCCAAGTTTCGATCTGCTTGCCGTTTTTAGCTTGAAATAACAATTTATCGCTATCGTATTCATTGCTTCGCCCTTGCGGCCAAACTGCGACTTTTTTGTGTATTTAGCATACTTGGCAGGGTTCTGTTTGGTGTCGCATAAGTCGATTGCCAGACCTGGGTGTTACGTGCGCCCCAGTGACACCAGCACACCATGGACGCTAGCAAAACAGATGAGAAAGGTAGAATGGGAAAGCTGGAACTGCAGGGGCGAATACTCCGAAGTCTGGGAACTAACTTATGCGACACCAAACAGAACCCTGCCGCAGTTTCAAGCACTGGCTTGGCTCCATGGTACAGCACCTGCTTGCCACGCATATGGCCTGTTGGGCTGAAGATTTTTGTATATCGGATTATCGTCCACGGACAAAGCTGATTTTTCCTTCACAACCAACGACGCGGACACCGACTCTGACGCCGCAATTTCTGCAAAAACGAGCTCTTCAATGCTACAGTTTAACCTTATTACAACAGACCTCTATAGTGAAGAGTATATTGGTCTGTTGTAAAAGGTGTATGTAAAACCGAAGTACTGTTGGAACAGACTTTTATGTAAACATTGAGCGGGTCTGTTATTACCGGAGAGAATTACAAGTCATACACGGATTTATTCGCAGTGAGGGCATAACGAACTTGATTTTTTGAGAATCACATTGTCAGTTTCTGTAGTCCTTGTTTTATCTCATTCCAAAATATCTTCACTGAAAACTACGTAGAAAAGTGCTGTAAAAAGTTCTTTCTGTGCCTTCCAAGGTGGCGAAAACTATTGCGGAAGTTGCAAAAAAGTGTTTTCAAAAAATTATAGCTCCGCCACAGCACAACCGGGCGCCACTATTTTGGGCTCGTCGTAAAAGTATTTCGTAAAGAGAATTCCGTGTTCAAGTTGTTCGTTTCAGTTAGCTCCTCCATTTGGATACAAGCGCACAAAATGCAGATGCTTCATATTCATTTCGCGGCCTCTGACTGGCTGAATCACTCCAGCACGCATCGCCATTGGTCTGATGCTCGCTCCGGGATAGCGTCGTCTGCTGCTCGTGCGTTGCTAGGTCACGGTTTTTGTAAATCGCGTTACTTAGTGGCGTTTTCGCACTCGTTCTGTGTTCACGGGTCGACAATAATTTAGAATACAATACGCTTTAGTTAAGGCAGCTACAAGAGGAAGTTCAGATTACGATAGCGCGCCGCACTCTTCGCGAACATCACAGGCGCGCACCTCGCGTGCACCGACTGTATTAGCGTTGACTCTTTGGACCCGCTGCTTATCAGCTCTTCGGAATTTGTGACCAAGACCACCGCGCAGCAACTCTTTGTACTCGCGATTGAGTATGACGCACCTTGAAACATTGGGCAGCGCGGCCATGCGCATCGCAACCGAGCTTTCTGCTCGAAGTCGTGGCTAGGCCTCACACCGCTCCGAACTTTGCGGGCAAGACCATCACGCTAGCGGTCATGTGAAAGCGAAGAAGCCGTAATGTGCTTCGTCGAAAGCAACGAACTACATCGTCCGCTGGCTCATCAGAACCGCGGATGGGTATTTGCGCATCGGTAGCGGACCCCACGGCGAAGCTCGCCACGCAGCAACCGCTCGGAGCAGCGGCGGCAACGGCTAGCAATTACGCGTGTCAGCGCTCGAAAACGCAAGCCCGAGCACGCTTTGCACCAATTTTTTTTGTCGCCGTAGCCAGGCATAACTGATCATTAACAGACCGGCGATCGGTGGCCTTCGTTCTTGAAATGGTACGTCGATATCCGCGGCGCGCTGTTCCCGTCCTAAGAGTATGCCAAGCGATTTATGAAGTCGCAAGTAGACCTGTGTGCCGGACCCAATATTGCCGGCGGCGGCGCGTCAACGGCGTGGGGTTCATCGGATCGGCGGCGGCGCGGCGCAGGGGGGGTAGATTCAAGAGGTGGTGGGGATAGAAGTTTGTCCCTTGAATTTTGCAAAAAAAAAAAAATCTGTTTCCCTGAAAGGACGAAGCACTGAATGCGACAGCAACATGTCGTAATGTTATGACGAACTAAGGCTATCAGCTATTACTCTATTTCATCCGATCTCGCGAAACTACAAAAACACTGGTGTATGGGAATGCGGCCGCTCCCGGGGGAGGAGCGGTTCTCATGCAGTTTGTCGTATCAGTAGTCACAGCACGAAGTGGTGAGATGATAGCGCGTAGAAGGGTATACGAGACGCGTTTACAGACGCCTGCCGAGATAGAGCGCGCTGCAGCACTCGCGACCGCGCCCTTATAGTCCAAGTTCACAGGTGCGGATATCGAGCCACGCAGCCCCCCCCTACTCCGACGTTCCTTCATGCTCCTTCGTCCAGTGAAAGACGGACAGGGCTTCCTTTCTTGTTGAGGAGCGACCGACGGCAGGCCTCGCACGCGGTGTGATGTAATGGCATGCGCCCCACGTGCGATGGAGATGGGCAGCTTGTTTCATCTTTGCTTCAGCCGTGTTCCTCGCTAGCACTCGCGAGCTTTTAATAGCGGGTACAGCATACAATGCGCGTACAAAAGTTATCGATTTAGACTTTATACGGAACATGACGGCGAGTATGAAAACCTGCACAAAGTGTCCATATAATTGTTATCGCAATAAAGAAATAGACAATAACCGTGGAAGCGGGTTGGACTATTTTTTGGAGAGCTCGATTGTCTTCGCTGTAAAGAGTTCGTCCGTTGGAAGAATCAATAGCCCGGTGGCTCTTCCATTCGTTCCATTCCATATCTCCTCGACACTTATTTCTTTATAAAGCACGTGCACAATGGGAGCACTAAGCGTTGAGCCCATTAGAATTTCGAGCTTGTCGACTGCACTCTGTTTTTTCGCCTTGCGCAATCGTAAACTCACTAAACAGTGTGAAATAAGTTCATAGTTGACGGTAATCATGTGAGGTGGGGATGGACGGGTGAGCGAATGCATAGCAAAGCAGGGTAGGAGACAATTCACAACTGATATTTCTCGTATATCGACCAATCGACAATATGTGCCCTAATCATGTAACGTGAATTACCGCTCTCGCGTCACGAGCAGCGCAAAAAAAAAAAAAAACGAAAAAAAGAGAAACGCCAAGAGAGAATAGCGCGCTCGATTTTGTATTTTCAGAGGCTGCTTTGGGGCCCTTAAAAAGAAAGGGCGTGCAAACAAGGAGAAGAGAGTGGTCAAGACACCGCGAACGCCGCTAACTGAAAAATAGTACAGCGGCGGAAAAGCAGGTAAAAAAAAATTAACGCAGGAGGAGGAAGGAAAGGAATGAAAGGCAGGGAGGTCAACCAGACGCGCGTCCGGTTTGCTACCCTACACTGGGGGGGAAGGGACGAAGGGATCAAAGAAAGAAAGAAGAAGGAAGAAAGCAACATCAGTGTACATCTGCGTCTGTCCGTTGCACGGCTACAAGCGGTCGCTTAAACCGGTCGATTTTAAAAAAAAACGTAGCAATGCTCGTGTCGCTTTGTTGGCCAGCGACGCATAAGGCCACGATCCGAAGACCTTCTCTTCGGAAAACGGTCTATCGTCTAGTTTGTTAAGCGTATCGCGTAGAACGTTGCGTTCGCTCACATAACGATCACAGGAACACAGTAGATGTGCTATTGTTTCGTCGCTGTTGCACGAGTCGCATCTGGAGGTGTCTGCCATTCCTATGCAAAAAGAGTACGCCTTCGTGAAGGCTACTCCTAACCACAGGCGGCACAGTAAAGTTGCCTCACGGCGGGAGAAGTCCGATGGAACTTGAAGTTTTCTCGATCGGTCCAATTTATGTAGGCGGTGGTTCCGGACACTCTGGTCACTCAGCCAAGTTTGCGACATTGTGTCAGCGAACGAGCGAAGGCCCCTTGCAGCGTCTGTGCTCTACAAGAGTATCGGGGCTGTCTGGGCGTTCTCGTGGGCGGACCGGGCAGCATCATAAGCCAGGTCATTACCGACAATGCCACAATGTCCCGGCAACCACTGGAATACCACGTCATGTCCCTTCGATAAAACTTTGTGGAGGATTTCCCTGATTTCATTTACTAGTTGCTCGTGCACCCTTCGTCGTAACGCTGACTGCAAACTCTGAAGCGATGCCTTAGAGTCGCAAAATACAGCCCACTTTTGAGGCCGGGCTTCCGCGATATAAAGTATAGCAGCACGTAAGGCAGCAAGCTCCTCTGCTGTCAATGTCGTCCTGTGAGATACTTTGAACTTGACAGTCACTTGGCATGCCGGGATAACAACAGCGCCTGTGGAGCTGTCGGCTGAGACCGATCCATCGGTGTAAATGTGGGTCCTTTGGCCATATTCGTCGTTCAGTAGTGACAATGTCGCCTGTCGTAGGACCGCTGTTGAATGGCGGCACGTCGTCGTAATTCCAGGAATTGTGAGGCGTATCTGTGGTTGTTGTAGGCACCACGGAGGCGACAGTGGTCTTGCTCCAAGTTTTCGATGTGCCCCAAGTTTTCCCGCAGAGGAACCGCATTATGTGAACGATGGAAGTTAGCCTTTTCTTCACGTAAGCGCAGTGGGCGCTCCACGAAATGTGCCTGTCAATAATCACACCAAGAAAGGGATGGCTCTTCTGGTATGAGACAATTTGGCCATTGATGGAAACAGGGTACGGTGTCATGGCCCTGCGAGTAAACGCGACCAATGCGCATTTCTCGGTAGAGACCGAAAGGCCTTGTTTGCAGAGATACGAGCATGTCAGAGTGGCAGCCTGCTGGACTCTTGCGCGCATTTGCAGACGGGTTACAGCCAAATACCAAAGGCATATATCGTCAGCATAAACGGATATGTGAACAGTACTTGGCAAATGCTCACGATGGCCGACTGTTACGTTCTGCCGCTCGTATGTCAATCGTGCAGAATAGACAGGCGGCACTGTACGTTATACAACTTCTTTTTCGGCTCTCTCTCCGCACGGTCTTTTGACTGTGCGCTTATCTCTGGAGCGCAAACGGCTTCCCTCGAACGGCTCGTTTCGGGCGCGGCCAGGCGGCAGCTCTCCGTGGCTCCGGTTACATGACCTTGCTACTGCTTCCTAGAGGCAAGCTCGGGTTGAAGGTCGCGGCGCGGCGACGCGCGGTCCGAATGCGAGGGGGAGCGACGACAGGCAAACACCTCTTGCTTCCCTTGACCGTCCGAGAGGACAGTGGCGGCCTGTTCCCCATTATTTTAACGACCGGCACCGCGACTCCGTCTCGCTGAATGCTTCCTAGAGGCAAGCTCGGGTTGAAGGTCGCGGCGTGGCGACGCGCGGTCCGAATGTGAGGGGAGCGATGACAGGCAAACACCTCTTGCTTCCCTTTACCGTCCGAGAGGACAGTGGCGGCCTCTTCCCCATTATTTTAACGACCGGCACCGCGGCTCCGTCTCGCTGAGTGCGTGTGAGGAAGAGGGAGAGAGCCATGATGAGAAAGAGTGCCAAGGCCTGTCGAAACTGTTAAAACACTGGTATCGAGATTAGGTCAGCCCAAAAAGGAGTGGCTTAAGTTGGCGGTAAACAGATTGGCTAACAGAATGTTGAGGCGGACCAGCAGTGGTCACCTCCCCTTTTCTTTGTTTACCGCAACGGAATAAAGACTGGAGGGAATTCGCTTTCCTTCAGTCTAGGCTGCAATCAGTAAGACTCCGTACGATGTAACTTATGTCTGGGCCGTAACCACTCGGTGGTCGATCAGTGAGACGAGGTTCTTTGTATGTAGTAACAGTGCTCTAGGCTCTAACTTATGAGAGTTAGGTAGAAGAGTAAGACGCTGTTTACGTCTATGTTGTTGTCAGTGTGCTTCGGCAAGCTGTAAATATCTGACTGTAAATATTTTGCTACAATATATCTTCAAGTTCTCATAACCTCCAACCTGCCTCCTGCTTCATCAACGCCGATAATTATCTCCTTGGCGAGACTTCGATCTTCCTCAAGGAGAACACAACACGAACAAACTCAACTGGCGCAGTCGGACAGGATCGGCGAGCTCTACAACATCATTCACTGGACCAGCGCTGAGCAGAACAAGTTCAAGGCATCCAACGGCCACCGGCTGAAACGTCGAGACGATTCCACAGCAGCCAACTCCGGCACCGTGGAGGAGATCCAGGGATGACAGTACATTCAGCAACAGGTGAGCAGGATTTCTTGCGTTCTTCTCAAGTTGGCATGGCAGTTTATGTTTAGAGCAAATGGTGAGGACACGCGGGGGTGCAGAAACAATGGAGTCTAATGGAGTTGAAGGTGCGAGTGTGGCGGAAATGGATCGGAGTCGAGAACCATCAAACGATGGCATTCTAAATTCTGCTGAGTCAGATCAGGCGAGAGCGCCTACTGAGAGGCAAAACTCTATGCAGCAGGCAGCTCAGATTTTGCCAAATTCAAGTGATACAAGAACTCTTGAACTTGAAATTCAAAGACTCAATCTCCAGATTGAGTACGAAAAGCTATTGCAAAGTAGAACAAATCCTGAACGCCTCAATGGCACGTTGTCCAATTCTGGGTCAGAGACGGGTGATCCAAGGCGACTGGGTTTTGATTCTATCCACCAATGTTCAAAAGTGCTCAAAGGGTTTCGGCTGCCGAGTGACGCTTATGTACCATTATGGTTTGAGGAGGTTGAAAAACTTTTTGCTACTTACCGGGTACCGTATGAGAGTCGCGTGCATTTGGTTATGCCAGCCCTAACTGAGCGGGTTCGTTACCTACTGCGTAACCTTAACCCCGAAGAGAGTGCAGATTACGAGTCAGTTAAGGCGGCAGTGCTGACGGAACTCAAGCTTTCTCCGGCAGAGTATCTGCAAAGGTTTGAGAAGGCAGTAAAGCGGAAGGAGGAAACATGGTCACAGTTCGCGTCCCGCGTCAAAACGTACTTCTCTTACTACCTCCAAGTGAGGGAGGCCGACACGGTAGGCGTGATGGCAGAACTCATGGTCGCGGACCGTATTAAATCGGGACTTAGTACGGAGGGTCTTGAGTATGTGAGACTACGAGAAGGCGAGGGATGGCTTAGGCCAACTGAGATCGCTAAAGTACTCCAAACTTTCGAACAAGCGAAAGGTAAAGGGCGTGCTTCAAAGCAACCAGCTGTAGAAATGGGCCAGAAACCGATGACAAGAGTAGAGAAAGGAGCGCTAAAGTGCCATGTATGTCACGGCTCAGGTCATTTCGCAAAAGAGTGCCCGAAGTCTGGTGATAAAGAGAACAACGCCAAGAAGGCTACCGAGCCAAAACAAAAGGTACAAAAGGTAATGATAGCCCACGAGATGGGGAGTCAAATGCCTGATGGAATGCTTAGTGCAAACGTAAAATCTCTGAAACACGAGGCCGACGGTGCAAATAAATTGCAGTTAATTCCTGTATTATGTGCGGATATACCCACAGATGCGATTCTGGATACAGGGAGCGAGATAACTGTAATACGGGAGAGTCTACTTCCGCGAAGCCTAGTAGAGCCGTCGGGCACGGTAAGATTGGTTTCGGCGTTCGGCAAAACCATTGAGGCGAGGCTAACTACTTTGCCGGTGAAATTAAATAGCCCGCGAGGGGTCCCAGAGCATCAGAGCGTAGACCTACTTTGCGCGCTAACTAATGAGCTCGTCGAGGGCACAGACTGTTTGTTGACCGAGGAAGATAGGAAGCTTTTGTTAAAGGCCAACAGCTCTCTGGCACCCTGTCGAGTACCGGCTGAGCCTGCTCATGAGGCAGAACCATCAGATGAGAAACCAAAGGTAGTGGCCTGCACTCTTACCTTGGAAGAGAAAGACGTTTCCGGGGAAGATGTTCAAATTGATGAAGAGAGGGATGCGTCATTAGGCCAAAGAGAAGAGTTCCGCAAAGCGCAGCTGGGTGACCCCACGCTAAAGATATCTTGGCAAGATGCTCGCAGTGGGAAATCAGGCATGTTCATTTCAGACGGGCTGTTATACCACTGCGACTCAGTAGCGGGCACCCGAGTGAGTCAGCTAGTTGTCCCCAAAGATAGGCGCACTGAGGTAATGCATTTAGCTCATGAGTCGCTATGCGGGGGGACACTTAGGGCCACGGAAAACAAAAGCTCGCATTAGGTACAATTTTTTTTGGCCGGGTATGGCGAAGGAGATACTGGAGCATTGTCGTTCGTGCCACGAATGTCAAATTCGTTCAGACAAGCGTCGCACGGATAAGGTGCCTATCACTCCGCTCACTAGACCAGAGCACCCTTTCCAAGTGGTCAATGTAGACGTAGTTGGGCCCCTGGACACACCGTCAGCGAGAGGCCATAAATACGCGTTGTGCTTAGTGGACCTTTGCACGAGGTGGCCAGAGGTAGTCCCACTGCGCTCTCTGACAGCTAAGGCTACTTGTGATGCACTGATTGAGATCTTCAGTCACACAGGCGTTCCGGAGATTATCTGTTCCGATCAAGGCACTAATTTTAAATCGCAGCTTACGCAATCGATGCTGGAGAAATTAGGTTGCACGCCAAGATTCTCAACTCCAGAACACCCAGAGAGTAATGGGGTTGTAGAAAGGTGGAACCGAGTACTGAAAAACATGTTGTATCATGTCATTCAGAGAGACTCCAAGAATTGGGACAAATTGATCCCAATGGTTTTATGGGCCTATCGGGAAGTTCCCCATGAGGTAACCGGAGTAGCTCCGTTTCGTCTATTGTATGGAAGGAATCCTACGGGACCACTTTTAATACTGCAGAGGACGTGGACGGGTGAAATGCCGGTGCCTGCAACTTTGAGAGAAAACCCTGCTAAGTATTTACAGCAACTTAGGGAGCAGCTCGAGATTGCCGCTAGTATGGCTGAGCTAACTAGTGCAACCCATCAGGAGAGTTATGCTAGTGCATATAATCGCAACACCAGGCTCAAAGCTTTTAACGTTGGCGACAAAGTTCTGGTTTTCGACAATGATCGGAACTCTAAGATGGCACCTAAATGGCTAGGCCCATTCACAGTTGTTGGACGTGAGCGTGAACATTCTTACCGGGTGGAAACATCTGAGGGTAAAGTGAAAAGTGTCCACGCCAACAACATTCGGCCTTATCATGCCAGGGTCAGCCATATTGGGGTCGTTTTCGATGAAGACCATGACATCGGGGAGGTAGAATATGCTCCGCAACCGGCCACTATAAAGCGGGAAGAAGTAGTGGTGACTAGCGAAAAGGTGGCTCACCTTGGTGCCAACGCACAGGCGGAAATAAAGGCGGTGTTTCAAAAATATCGCACACTCTTTGACGGCACTCCGGGTATCGCAAAGGTAGACGAGCATAGGATAGAAATAGAACCGGGTCACCAGCCAAGGAAGGCGTTTCCTTATCGGGTACCTGAACTATTAAAGAAAGAAGTCAGTCGGCAAGTGAACGAACTTTTGGAGTCGAACTTGATCTATCCTACGGAAAGTGAGTTTGCACACCCAGTAGTATGCGTAGGGAAAAAGGATGGGACTATTCGCATGTGTGTGGACTACAGAGCGCTGAATTCCGTCACCAAAGTGGACGCGTTCCCTATGATGAATCCCCAGGAATTGATTTTCAGAGTAGGAAGTGCGCATTTCATTACGGTGGTGGACCTCAGGCGCGGGTACTGGCAGGTACCGATGGAAGAAAAGAGTCAGAAATTCACCGCGTTTGTAACGCATGAGGGTCAGTACGCATGGAAAGTTATGCCCTTCGGGCTAAAAAATTCCGCGGCAACCTTTCAAAGAATGGTGAATAAACTCTTGTCGCAACATCAGATGTATGCCACGGCATACCTTGATGACATTGCTATTTTTTCTAGCACTTGGGAGGAACACTTAAAGCATCTCGACACTATCCTTCAGGTCTTAGAGAAGGCGGGGCTGAAAGCTAGTCCGGAGAAGAGTCAGATTGCGCTGCCTCACATCCATTACCTGGGGCATATTGTCGGTTCAGGGACGCATACTCCAGACCCAGAAAAGATAGCAGCAATTAAGAACCTCGTACCACCGCGCACTAAAAAAGAACTACGCAGCCTGTTAGGACTTTGCGGCTATTATCGCGAGTACGTCCGGGGATATGCAGAGGTGACGAGCCCGCTCACGCTGTTAACAAAGAAATCGGTACCTAATAAGATACCCTGGCCAGAGGAAGCTCAGAGGGCATTTGAGATTCTCAAACAATGTTTGTGCGAGGCGGTGGCGCTAAGCACCCCGGAGCCATCTGAGCCCTACTGGCTTTTCACAGACGCATCAGCTACGGCGGCGGGCGCATGTTTGGCACAAATGTCAGCCAAGGGAGAAGAGAAGCCTATCGCCTTTGCAAGCCACCGCTTCTCACCGACCCAGATGCGTTGGTCGACGATTGAGAGGGAAGCGTTCGCAATAATATGGGCCTTAAAGAAGTTTGACTACTGGCTTTTTGGGGCCATAGTAAACGTCGTTTCCGATCACAATCCGTTGTCGTACCTAACAACTTCAACTCCGCACGGGGCAAAATTAACAAGGTGGGCGCTGGCTTTGCAGCGATATCATGTGTCGGTACAACATCGGAAGGGAGCCTGTAACGCCAATGCGGATGCGTTATCCAGGCTTCACAACAGTTTATGGAAGCCATCAGAATAGCAATGCCATGCCAACTGGGGGGGACGTGAATGTTCCTGCCCACGCGCTGCTGTGTATTGTGGACTTTGTGACTGCCAAGTCAAGAAAGAGACATTAGTGTTCTGACTTCTCGAAGCAGCGATGGTGTGCTTGAATGTTAACATGTATTTGTTTTCGGTTCATGTATTCTCTTGTCATGTGCCTTGTGATTGATTTTGATGTTTGTGTAAGCTATTGGGTGTATAGGAAGTTCAGTGATATAATCGCGGCAGTGCTTTATCGTATAACTGAGCGTAAAGCAGCCCAGCATACTCTTTAGGGGGGACGTGTTACGTTCTGCCGCTCGTATGTCAATCGTGCAGAATAGACAGGCGGCACTGTACGTTATACAACTTCTTTTTCGGCTCTCTCTCCGCACGGTCTTTTGACTGTGCGCTTATCTCTGGAGCGCAAACGGCTTCCCTCGAACGGCTCGTTTCGGGCGCGGCCAGGCGGCAGCTCTCCGTGGCTCCGGTTACATGACCTTGCTACTGCTTCCTAGAGGCAAGCTCGGGTTGAAGGTCGCGGCGCGGCGACGCGCGGTCCGAATGCGAGGGGAGCGACGACAGGCAAACACCTCTTGCTTCCCTTGACCGTCCGAGAGGACAGTGGCGGCCTGTTCCCCATTATTTTAACGACCGGCACCGCGACTCCGTCTCGCTGAATGCTTCCTAGAGGCAAGCTCGGGTTGAAGGTCGCGGCGTGGCGACGCGCGGTCCGAATGTGAGGGGGAGCGATGACAGGCAAACACCTCTTGCTTCCCTTTACCGTCCGAGAGGACAGTGGCGGCCTCTTCCCCATTATTTTAACGACCGGCACCGCGGCTCCGTCTCGCTGAGTGCGTGTGAGGAAGAGGGAGAGAGCCATGATGAGAAAGAGTGCCAAGGCCTGTCGAAACTGTTAAAACACTGGTATCGAGATTAGGTCAGCCCAAAAAGGAGTGGCTTAAGTTGGCGGTAAACAGATTGGCTAACAGAATGTTGAGGCGGACCAGCAGTGGTCACCTCCCCTTTTCTTTGTTTACCGCAACGGAATAAAGACTGGAGGGAATTCGCTTTCCTTCAGTCTAGGCTGCAATCAGTAAGACTCCGTACGATGTAACTTATGTCTGGGCCGTAACCACTCGGTGGTCGATCAGTGAGACGAGGTTCTTTGTATGTAGTAACAGTGCTCTAGGCTCTAACTTATGAGAGTTAGGTAGAAGAGTAAGACGCTGTTTACGTCTATGTTGTTGTCAGTGTGCTTCGGCAAGCTGTAAATATCTGACTGTAAATATTTTGCTACAATATATCTTCAAGTTCTCATAACCTCCAACCTGCCTCCTGCTTCATCAACGCCGATAATTATCTCCTTGGCGAGACTTCGATCTTCCTCAAGGAGAACACAACACGAACAAACTCAACTGCCGACCATTACAAGGTTAAACAAAGTGGGGCTCAATACCGCGCCCTGAGGGACGCCTCGGGAAGTATAGTAATTGGTAGTGGGACCATCTTCTGTATGTAGAAAGAAGGACCTTCTCGTCAAATAATCGCGGATCCACTGGAACATCCCGCCACCAATTCCCACAGCCTACAACGACTCAAGTATGGCATCATGTGTTACGTTATTGTACGCTCCGTTGACATGGAGAAATAGCGCCAGTGATATGCGCTTGAGGCACTTTTGTTGCTGGACAAATGTCGCGAAATCAATTACGTTGTCAACGGATGACCTGCCTCGCCGAAAGCCCGTGGTGCCAATCCTGAAGGAAGTGCGGAGTTGGGCAGCCTTCTTTGTTTCTATTCGGTTTTCTCTTTAGTTCCTCTTCTCATTCTTTCTTTTTCTCTGTTTCCTTTTTTTCTGTTCTTTTTTTTCTCAATTTTTACTGATTTCTTCCTCTCTCTTCATTTATTTCTTTCTCTTTCTGGCTCTTTTTATTCTTCCTCTTTTTTGCTTTCTTTCTCTATTTCTCGTTCGCTTCCTTTCTTTTTCTATTTTTATACCTGGTTTTGCCTGCGTTACGCCAAGCGACGACAGCATACGATAACCCGGGCCCCTAAACTGCTCCGCACTTAATATCATCATCAAGGCGCTCGAAGAACAAGAGGAAGCAGACTTCTCCTTAGCGCGAGCGTGCGCTCAATATGCGACAGATGGCTATACTATTCGTGGTTTTCCCTGAGTTACGCCAAGCTACGACAGCATACGACGACAGCATGCGATGACTGCATACGACAGCCCGGGCCCTTAAATTTCTCCGCACTTAAAATACTTATCTGCGCATTCCCGAGCAAGAGGCGATACCTCTCAGTCAGTTGCGCGTGATGGTCAACGTGAGAGATAACTGATCACTCTCTTGACTTCCCCCTTGTGTTTTCACGTCGTGTCTTTTCAACATGAATACCTACAAACTAGCTCAGCTATCGGTTATTCTAAGTGTTTCATTGCCTTTACTTCTCTATTGATTTATCGACTTACTCGAGTAAAAAAAGTAAGGGAAAAAGTGCATTAAACCGTCGATATATATTACTTATGTATTTGATTTATTTATGCACAATGTAGTAGGCCCGAGACTCCACGAATATGTTATCCAGCGAGTTGGGTCGTCTCCCTTTAAGGCTGCAGGACAACGCAGCGTTGAGGTCAGGCAATACTCTTGAGGCTTCTGGAGGAAAGAAATATATACGACAACTTCCGGGGAGCAATTCTCGATGTGTCCATCAGAAGATGATGTCCACAGTCCATTTCGGCAGAGCGCATTCAGTTACTCGAAAAAGCGGTTGGCCACGATGTTTGCTCTCGACCACGTCGATGCGTCCGCCGCGGTGGCGTAGCGGTTAGGGTGCTCGACTGCTGACCCGAAGGTCGCGGGTTCGATCCCGGCCGCCACGGTCGCATTTCGATGGAGGAGAAATAATAGAGGCCCGTGTACTGTGCGATGTCAGTGCACGTTAAAGAATACCAGATGGTCAAAATTTCCGGAGCCCTCCACTACGGCGTCCCTCAATTATACCGCGGTTTCGGGACTACAGTAAACTGGGCAAGTTGGTATTGATTCATTATGTGTTCCTTAGTAAGTTTCCTCGTCTTTTCGCGCTGTAAACATAATGGTTTTGGGACGTTGAACCTCAGATATTATATATATATATATATAGACTTGACAAGGGAACTTGTCAAGTCTGAACTTGCTTATGAATGCGCCCCGGATGTTTGAAAACCATGCAGGGAATGCGTACCGACCTTCGCAGGTGCGTTAGACGGGCGGCAGCATTTAACCTAATTCGATGGCTTAGGCAATTAGAAATCTATGCACAGCCTCCGAGATGTACGCCCAAAAGCTGATGTCTGGGCGCTGCGCTCGTTGCGTTGAAGCGCATTCCGTCCCTCTCATTAGAGTCGACAGTTGTGAAAGCTTTGTGACATCAAAATTGACGTTCCGGAAGAAGATCCGGAAACAGGGAGCGCAATGGTCACCGCACTCCAACCAATCAGCTGCGGCCGAAATGGACAGTCCTCTAGGGGGGACACATCGAGAAAAACTCCCCAGCCATAAAAAAATGAAACAGGAGCATGCTGGAAACTTTGACCAGATCTTAGAGCACCAGGGGGTAGTGGCGTCGGAGGAGGTTGGTCTGTGGACATGAGGCGCGCGCTCTCGTGAATTTTCTTTTACTTACTCATGAGCTCCCCAAGAAAAAGGAAAACAAAGGAAAGCATGATGCTAATTGCGACACGAGCACGAAAGTGGTAGTGGCTTCAGAGGAGGTTGACTTACAGATATGCTAGGCGTGCTCTCGACTGCTTTTTTCCCTTCTATGGTTGAAGCGCATTCCATTCCTCTACTTTGAGTCAAGAGTTGTGAAAACTTCGTGACGTCATAATGACGTTGAATAGGAAGAATCGGAAAGAGAGGGCGCACTGCTGGCCGAGCTTCCTCCGATCAGCGGCGGCTGGACTGGAGAGTCCATTACACCGACACATCGAGAAAAGCTTGCCCAATGGAGTGATGTATTTTATGCCCCGATTCCCCGTTCGGGTTAAAATGAAAGACTACCGGCGGCGCGCCGAAATTATTGCTCGTCGGCGGCAGCGGCGTGGTTACTCTGGAAATGTCGGCGGCGGCGCGATCGGCGGGAGCAAAAACAGGCAGCGGCGGCGGCGCGGCGCGGCGGCGCACAGTTCTAGTCGCAAGCTATCGAGTTTCGGATGTCCGTGGTAGAAAAGTACGCTGTAAAGGAGTCCTGGCCATCTTGCTGGTTTCACATTTTAGTCAATTATATCTGAATGACGGTCACCAAAATCCGTATTAAATGAAACCCAATCAATGGAACAAGGTCAGCAGAATGGCGCCAAGTGGTATGCAGTATCCGAATGCCTGTTGTAATCAGATCCGTTGTAACGAGGTTACACTGTTTCTCGTTAATATATATTCTTTCCTCAGATATTGATACATAGTACAATAATATAAATGACAAGAAATTGTAAACATAAAACATTTTTGTAAACTTTCTGGAGGCATATACGGTAAAAAAATGCTGTAATATAATATAGCTTGGAGGACATGACACAAATGCTCTTCAATAGGTTTCAAAACCAAATTTTTTGTAACAAGAAACGATACCTTATGGGTAAACTTTCTGACAAACAACGGCGTTCGCGAAATTCTGAAGGCTTCCATGGAAAGCAATACTTTTTGTTTCCAAGATATTCTAGCAGTTCAACGCTTGCAATGCAATATATAAGCACGCATATTTTTTTTTTCAAATATATTTAAGATGGTTCTCAAAAGGGCTTGTACGTTTGGCGCAGAATGCCGCAGTATTGCAGTATCTTCTGTGTGTTCCAAATAAGGTCGAAAACAAGACCCTGGTTGCTATTCCCGATTATTATGAAATTTAAGCTAGGCCTACAAATTAGATCCACAACAAAGGTTTCGAAGTTAGTTTTGTGAAACAGAATTTCGTTCACCTGCAAAAAAAAAAGATATGTGAAGTGATCCTCACACCGACGGAAATCATTTAAAAACGAATGTATTTTGACATTTCGGCTCCTCCACGGGAACCATGTTCACAACGAAAACATTGGAACTGCTGTTCGGTTTTTAAGTGAGGCTCATGACGAGAATAAGGCACCTGTCGTACACTGCAAGAATATTACTGTCGTTGGGATTGAGAGTGTGCGGCGTGGTTTCGATACACAAGGACTCGAGACAAAGGCGTGCAGCATGATTTTTCTGCCTGTCAATCACACGGGCGTTTTTCGAGTTGATAGCGTGTGACGCAGTTGCGCAGTGTTCGGCAACGGCATCGGACGCCACGGGTTTATTCTTGACGTCGTCAATGTATTGTTGAAGTCTTGTCTTAAGGTTGCCGGTTTCCCCCCACGTAGATGTAACGGGCAGTGCGCACAGGGGATGACGTACACAAAAACCGGGAACTTTTCCTTTTGAAGAGGGTCCTTTACACGTGTGAGTTCGTACCGGAGCTTGCGGGATGGGACGTGCACGTCGTAAGACCATAGAACTCATGCAAAGGGCTCGCTTATTTCGCCCGTAACGTATGGAACCGCGGCCCTTCTCTGTGTGGGACCAGGTTGGCCGGGTACTGAACGAGCCAACTGGCGCCCTTTGGACTCAATAGACCTTATTAGGGAGCCTAGATGACCGGCCGTTTTAGGGTGATGTCAGCCTTTGACCCACTACATGCCGCCAACGTACCGCCGCCCGCCAAAACACAATGTTGCCAGACAGCGGCGCCGCGCTATCGTGCCTTCTTGGTGCCCGCACTGCGTCTACGCCCGGTGCCGTTTAATCCTCGACAATACGGCGCCGAACGTAGCGATAGCATGGCGATACCGTGTTAAACGCTGCCGGTGAAGCCTGAGAATGCCTGATTGCTGCGTACCGCTGTGCACTAACCACAACAGAAAGGGCTTGCGAATGTTCCGCTTCCAGCGAGCCCGGGCCGACGGCTACTCTGGCCCACTCAAATAAATCGAGACGGCTGGGAGCCCACCAGTGCGTCTCGTATTTTCTCTGTGAGTACTGCGCATTTCATTCACTGTTTTTTTGCTGCAGTACATGCTATATGTCTTTCACGGTGTTCGCAAATGCATAGATAACGTAAGTTTTCGTTGCTGCGTTCACGCATTGCGAGTAGCCAGCCTACTTACGGGACGCGTCCGCGCATCCACACGGAGACGCGCTCGCTGGTCGTGAGCTGCTGCCTCCCTTGCGTGAGCTCGCGTCAGCGTCGCTCAGCGTTACGTCGCAAGAGCAAAGGGGGGGCCGCGGTTGGGACCAAAATGGCGGCGCACAGAAAACTATGCTAGATTTGGTGGAAGTTGGCAACAGCGTGCCCCATTACCCGCTGGTTTTGGCTGAGTTTCTTGAAGGCACTTTTTGAAGCTGTCTCCACCCTAAAACGGCCGGTCATCTAGGCTCCCTAGACCTTATGCAAAATCGCTGCCATCTGTCGGAGGTTTGACGAAGCTACCATGTCGGCGCCATATTGGAGGCTTGTGTCCGAATTGTATTGCTGTCACTGCTATTACTTCTTGCTTTTATCTGCTTTGATAGCAGGCAGTCGGGGCATAGGAACGTTAGACGAGCGTGCAAGGGCCTGTAAACGTTACCGGCGTGTCCTAGTTATTACGTCGATAGTTATTGCGTGTAAAACACAGCCTCACAGCCAGAAGGTACAAGTTTGTCACCTAGTCACATGTAAGCCTGTCGTTTTGGAGAATGAAGCCTTGCGCTAGGTCATAAATTGTGTCTCTCTGTTTTCGGTGTAGCGGATAAAGCGTTGTTAGCTATGAATATCATGGGTGTAGTGCAGGGTGGTTGGGAGGATGCTTTACGCGCGACACGGCTAGGTACAGCGATGGCGACAAGAAAGTGCTGTTGACTCATTTCAAAGCGTATTTCATTAGGGTAGGCGTACGTCGATCTCTTGCGCATCTAACTTTAAGTAAAACTTTGACGTCTTTTTGTTTTTGAAATACAAATGTATTTTGCTGGAGTAGACATCGTCGTATGTAATGTCCACAATTACCAGACAATTGAAATATAATAATATCCCCATCTCAAACACATGAAAATTCAACATGAACACTGGGCTCCTAAATAACACGATACGCTAAGAATATTCGTGTTCACACCGTCGCTTTGAGGGCCTATTGGCGCCTTACAATTTCAACCGCTTGCAGCTAGGAAGTTTAGTGTCACCGACGCAACATCTGTCAAACCCCCCTCAGGGCATCGGCTACGCACCCACGGTCGTATGCAACAGATTTGCCAGAAAAGCTTTTTTTTTTTTTTCAGTTCCATACGATAACAGTTTAGAGCCCATACGAATGGACACAGGATTTTTACGACAGGAAATCAGCTTTTGGAAAAACCTGATGTGCACTTAGGATTGAAATTTACAAAGAAAAATGCAAGGGCCAGGGGGGGCAGTCGGGGCATCCGGACCGACCATTTGAATTTGACAGTGATAACACACGAGTTGCTTCAAAAATACGCATAGTGAAGTAATACGCGCGCAAATCATTCCACAAAACGCCACCTTCTTTAGCTCCACAATCGAAAACCTGAGGCAAAGAACAAGCTCCAGCGCAATCGGTCTGTTCGCTGAGAATTGATGAAGTGCACGAGCTGACTGTCCAGCATGTAATCGTCGCAGTGTAAAAAAAAAAAAAAAATTGGCCGCGTATCTGCGTGCTTCGCTGCAAATGTCATCGAAAGACGATAGTCTTCTGCCGGTCTCATCCGCGGCCACCTGTGATGCTGTTCTCGACCATTTCCGTCCTGGCATGACCAAGCGTCTTCTCGCCGCAAGCGCGGTGTTTTTGGCAGCGTGTAAAAAGCTGAGAAGGCGCGCAGAGCGACCACGAAAAGAGATTCTCTTGTTTGCAGCGACGAGGGCAGACTGCGCCAGCTATCGCGCGGCGGATGAAACACGCGGCACTTCGCGCGACCTCGGAGATAGACGACGGCTCTTCGCTTTTGCAAGGCAGCCCGCATTTTCAGCGCAGCCTAAGAAACACTAGGGTCTTCAGAATTAAGTATATGTATTTTCTATAAAATAACACACCACTTAATACTTCCGTATTGTTGTTGCGCCTCCGATAGGCGTAATATTTGCTTTTTGATCGACAATGTTCACAAGTATGCACAAAAACGACTGATCAAGTTGGCTGGGCGTTCAAAAGCAGTCAAACTTTGGCCAGCCGCTGAATCGTGCGACGTGCCGACAAACAGAGAAACAGACAGACGGACAGACAGACAGACAGACTTAAATTTCTCCGTTTAGGTATCCCAAGAAAGACTATCGTCTTTAAAACAAAGAAATGTCAACAGCATCCAGGCATACGCGAGTTCTAGCCGCGATGCAGCTTTGAAGCCCGTACACGAAGCCGTTTTGACTGTGCCTGCAAGCACACTGCACGAAAACTGTCTCGTTCCGGCATGGCACGAAGGAATGTAAGCTTATGAGTGCCAATCGATATCGTCACATCCACCGTTTAAGAACGGCGAACGCAAACACGGCGTTAGTTGAAAGCAGTACACGGCAAGGAAGGATATTCCGCTTCTCGGCGGTCTAAATTCATAATGAGGACTAAAACTGTGCTAAAAACACAAAGACAAAGACGAGGAAAACAGGACTCGCGCAGACTCACAACAGAACGTTTAATGTTTGAAGATGTCATATATACAGTGAACATCTGATGAAATAGGATCATTGGACAGAGATACGCCTACGTCACAAAGTGGCACCTAAATATTTTAGCTCACAATCAGCAAGAGAAACGTTCTCTTGTGAGTCTGCGCGAGTCCTGTTTTCCTCGTCTTTGTCTTTGTGTTTTTAGCACAGTTTTAGTCCTCATTATGAATTTAAACCAACTAGCCCGACTCGGTGCTCTACTTCTCGGCGGTATCCTCGTCACCGTCATGCCCCGTATATGTATATGTATATACTGTAAAAGAACGACACAGAGACAGCACCCTTGCTGCGGGCAGGCTGTTCTATTCCGTCGTCGTCTTCCTCTGCTTCGTTCTAGCTCCCGAGCCATGGTTGCACTCTTCACTACACTCGGCCACGCTGAAACTGGTCTACTCCTGCAAGAAAATCACATAAGACAACGTCGTGTTTGTCAACGGACGCAGTTCTTCATTCGCGACACATGCACAGCAAAGTTATTTTGTTTTCTCTTGTCTGTGCGCGCATCAGAAGCAGTGGACCGTACCCGCCAAGTGTTCTCTCCCAAGCGCTCGGAAATAATGAACGGGCCTTCGTACTTTGGGCGCAGTTTGTCTGAAGACGATGAAGCACCTCGCTGCAGCCACACCTCGTCCCCTATACTATTCGCCTCGAGATCTTGGAGTGGCGCCCTCTCGCGTGTGACGTCAGGGAGAGGACTCGGATGCAGCTCTTCGCGCGCGCGTTCGCAACGTGAAGGCTGCTCGACGCTGCCGGCCTGTCTATCGCGCTCGCGTTATTGAAACATTGGTGGGCGAGTTGATAAAGCAATTTGTACTGAATGTTCAAGCAAAATGCACAGCGAAATCGTGTGGAGTTACCGTGAGGAGCACGTTCTGTGTCGATTGCTCCTGTTGTCGTCTGCTAGCCATCCATGTGTACATCTGCTTCTATGGTGAATTTTTCTTTTCGCGACTGTTCTATGGCCGTGGCGCACTAAAAATGACTTTCCTGCCCGTTTTCGATAACTGACTTCAGCGTTCTGGCTTCAGCTTCCATGTCTGCGTTAAAGCACAATAAATTTATACCGCGTGCTGCTCGTGTTCGGTTGCCAAGCCAGTGCCTTCGGTTCAATTCCTCCTTTCGGAGTTTTAAGCGCATAACAAACGACGTGTGCTGTCATTCAAATAAATAAGTGACGTTACCGGCAACAACGTTTGATTAAATACACATTTTTAGCAGCTGCTGTGTAAGCGCGTCGTAAGTACTTTAACTTGAAACACGAAATAAACAGGGTGAGTCTAAAGGGGATGCACGACGGGGATATGAAATATCGGTAGGTTGTCCGGAGTGATTTTCTTTTGTTTTTGTTCTATTTTTTTTGCAACATATTTTAATCCTTACGTTAATAAATCGACGTTTGTTCACTCGTTCACGGTGGTCTGAAAATATGCTGAACAGAATTAGTGTAATCATACTAACGTTGATAAATATAAAGCTTTCGCATCGAAAGATGTATTTGCAATAAAATACTGTAAATCAGTCTCAACGGTCGACTCCTGATGTGGCTTGGTGCGATCACTGTACTAAAGAGACTCGAGTTCCTTATGCATTTACCTAAGTTGACTCGAAGGCGAAAGCCATCTCTCTCTTGAGTCGATGTATTGTTCCTTCGCCGCCCCCCCTCCGAATGCTTTCTGGACGTAACGTGGTTTTGCATTGAAGCTTTCTACACATCACCTGGTTTTGCATCGATTCCGAGATCGGCCCACCAATCACGGAGGCAATACAAAGCGATGATGTCATGTGATGACGTAATCATGTGACATGACGTTATGACGTCACAAACTTTGTCGGTCTGGGATGTCATGATGACGTGATCATGTGATGAATTTTCGCATCACTCGTGTTGACGCTGGCGACGCGGAACGCCGACGGTCAATTTTCGCAATTTTTGTGGAATCTAAGGCTCCCACCTTAAAATATTCAATCTTGTTACAGCACGGTAAAGAATCACAATGATCAGCCACAGGGGCCAAAAGAATGGTGGGAAAGAGCTCTCTTTCTCCTCTTCCTGGACACATTCGCCGATTTCCTAATGTTTACGAAACTGTACTATCGGTGTCAAGTGAAACGCGAACACTGCAGCGGATCGCGTTGCCCAAGCATTAGAAATATAGTGCGCGCCATCCTGTCATTACTATTGGCAGGCTCGCACAGTCGAGTAGGCAGCACTGCGCGATCGAAAACATGAATGCGACTCATGAACGAGCTATCGCTAATCATAAGAGTCGAACTGTACCACGCGCACCACTGCTGGCGTTTCATTCCGAGCGATCTTATTTGCATCCAGCTCGCCCAATCTATGCTAGTGGTCCGCAATAACCCGCTGGTCGATGAACTTATCGATTTCATTTTGTCGGCTGTCGTGTGTGCACAAGTCCACATGACTACAATTGGGAGTGGAGCGTGAATTTTCGTTCATCTCAAGTCTGTTTCCACAACGCTGATTTTTGCGAATAAGCCGCAAAATTGATCACGCTGCGATTTCAAAGCAGCGGAGACTCTCTTTAACTCACTTGGCGCGGGCGTTCGCGCTGTCATGTAAGCTATTTCAACGCCGTCCAGCCCAGTGAGCGACGCTACGAACTCGGGGGCATGAACCTGACCGCGATGGCTGTCGGTATACAGAAGATATGTTAAATGTTAACGTTTCTTAAACTCATGTATTGCTAGCAGTCATCTCAATAAATATCATTACAAGAAAATGCAGCTAGTAGTCGAGGAACGCCGTGCGACGCGAGGCGAACTATAAAAAATCACAGCATATCCACGAGGTGAATGATGGTGAGGTGGGCGACGCTTGAGAGGTTATGGTTGATGCCGTTAACCCTCCGAGAAGTTCGCCCGATAAAATCATCATGCAAACACGTGAGGTACGGTGAAGAAAACTTTTATTGAGATTTCAAGTTACCTTTATATATTACGCACTTGTGGTCGGAGAAGTGCACAGCTAGCGGCGCCAACGTGCACTCCGAGCAGCGGCGGCCCTCCGCTCCCGCTGCTTCGCTTCGTCCATGCCCTACCAACGATTCGACACGTACGGCGACGATCCAGGAGACTGAGAGAGGCACTCGATCGCCGCGCACTCAGGCAAAGCGCGCGCAGCAGCCAATCGGAGAGTAGCGGCAATTCGGAGAGTAGCGGCAGAGTAACGCCATCTAGGAAATGAGACGAGAAATGGTCATCTCTTATCATGGCCTCCGAGATGGCAGGCGATACTGGGGGTTACGCGTTACGCCTGACAAGGTTAGACTAAGAGGAGCTTCGCCCCTAATAAAAATGCTGCTGTTTTAGCCAGAGCGTAGCAGACGACAAAAGCCGAATCCCCGCCTTTGCGTCACCGGAGCGCCGTTCGCAGCGCCGCCATCGGTCGCACACGAGGCGAATATTTCGGCGCCGGACGGTGGCGTCGGTCGTAGTACCGCGTTTGCGCCTGTTGAGCATGTGCAATCCTCCTGCGCAACTCCATACGGATATCGCGACAAAGTGTCTGGCGTGCAACGGAACGCCCAACTTTGACGGGAATGTCCAAACCGAATGTAGCGCAGTAGCACGGCTAATTGGGCTAGTTGGTATTGGTTCATCTTTTAACTGAATAGGGCGCGAAAACAGACACGGACACTAGAAGAGGAAAACGCACACCACAAAGCGCCACTCGCAACTAAAATTTATTGGAAAGAAAGGCATGTACATATATCACTTCTGTCACATGACCTGGCAAGTGAAGCATAAAAAAAGACACAAATGGGTCTATAAAACACGTGCCTCAGATCAGACCCTCAAAGTGCTGATGAGGTATGAAAATTGGTTCTCTGTTAACGTGATGGAGGGTGCGCTTACGCATTTATTCCCACTTCTTCTAATGTGAAATGTAGCATTCAGTTGCGGGAGCTGGCCGTAGACAATCTCGTAGGGGCAAGTTCCTGCAGAGCTGTGTGCCGCCGTGTTCACTTCGTATGCAGCCGCTTGAAGATGGCCATCCCAGTCAGCTTACCCTCGTTTGTGATTCTTACAGTACGGTGGGAGTCGAGCCTGGATAGTCTGGTTCGACCTTTCCATCAGTCCGTTCGGCTGTGGATGGTATCCCGATGCGAAGTGATGTTCAACTCCTACTTGCTGTAGGTAAGTGCGGAGTTCGCGACTGCGGAAGGTGGTCGACCGTTCGGAAATCAACTTGTTAGAAAGACCGTGCCGCCATTTGAAGCGCTCTCTCAAGAATCGGATGACGTAGCTAGCAGCAAGCGAAGGTACTGCCACGACCTCTACAAACTTGGACAAGTGATCCACAGCGAGTATAATATAACGATTACCCGCTGCCGCCATTGGAAGAGGCCCGATGTGATCTATGCCCAACGTGTGGAAAATGGTCTCCGGAGGCTTAATCGGCGTAAGAAATCCATGTTGGCCTCCGGGACGTCGCTTGTGTTGTTGACACACCTCGCAACTGGCAACATACGAACGCACACTTTTATCCGTTTTCGGCCACCAAAATCGTTCTTGTGCCTGCGTAAGGTGGCTCGATAGCCGACATGGCCTCCTTCGGGGCTGGCATGGATGGCACGTAATATGCTCGATCGTAACGAGCCAGGAATAACCAGGAGATGACGCTCGTCACTCTTATCGGCCCACTGACGACGATACAACGTGCCATCCCGTACGACGAACTTGGCATTGTGTCCTGTATCCTCAATGGAGTCTATAACGGATACGAGACCTACATCACCGCGTTGGGCCTTCGTCACGTCCTGTTGAGAAAACATGATACAGCTTTCTGGATTCCGTGGGGAGGATTCATCGATCGGATTTCGCGATAAAGCATCCGCCAGCTGGGCGTTCCGCCAGCTGATTTTGTGCTCCAGCACGGTGACGGATGTCGTACGTGTAGTCCTGGAGCCGAACAATCCATCGGGCAAACTTATGTTTCAGGTGCCGCTTCTGGAACATCCATGCAATCGCGCAGTTGTCTGTTACCACCATGAAGTGTCGGCCAAACAAGTAGTGGCGGAACTTTTCATCCACACTCCACACTACGGCCAAACACTCGAGTTCATTCGAATGATAATGACGTTCCGCGTCCGAGAGTTTACGACTGGCGTAGGAGATGACGTGCCCGCACCCACTTGTGTCACGTTGAAGCCAAACTGCCCCTAGGCCGGTCTGACTGGCATCAGTATGCATTTCCGTCACCCAATCTTCATTAAAATGGCAGAGCACCGGGCTATGCGTAAGCTGGTGTTTGAGGGTTTGGAAGGCGTTATCCTGCGAAGGACCCCATTGAAATTGAGGGCCTTTCTTCAGTAAGTCCGTGAGTGGAGCAGCAGTTGCCACAAAGCTCGGCACGGACTTGCGCAAGTATGGCGCCATTCCGAGGAATACGTGGAGCTGTTGGTGCGGGGTATTTGGCTACGGCGTCTATGCGTTCAGGCAAGGGTCGTACGCCATTAGGAGATATCTGATAACCGAGATACGATATCGTCGTCAACCCGAACTGGCACTTCTCGCGGTTAAGTCGAAAGCCGGTGTTATGCAACCTGTGCAGTATTGTGTCGAGATTTTGTAGATGTTGTTTTTCTGTTTCCCCGATGACTAGAATGTCATCGAGGTAAACGACACAGGCGTGGTCTATCAGCGTGCCCAACACCGTGTTCATGGCGCGCTGAAACGTGTTTGGGGCAGTTCGGCGCCCGAAAGGCATCCGGTTAAATTCGTACAAGCCAGATGGTGTCCGGAAGGCCTTCTTAAACTTATCTTCTTCAGCCACGTTTATCTGCCAATACCCTGCTTTCAGGTATAGTGACGAAAAGAACCTGGCATTTCGTACGGCGTCAATAGCATCGTCAATGCCTGCCAGTGGGTACGAGTCTGGTATGGTGTGTTTGTTCAACTCTCGGTAGTCGACACAGAATCGGAGATTGCCGTCCTTTTTACGGACTAGGACAACAGGTGCTGCCCACGGGCTAGCAGACGGCCTGATGATGTTAGTGGCTAGCATTTCTTACACCTGTTGGTCGATTACAGTCCGCTCTCGTTCGGCGTACCTACGTAACGGTATGGACACCGGTGGATGGTTGTCGGTTGTAATTATGGTGCTCTAGCACGCTAGTACCGGGGAGCTGATCAGTAGTATCAGCGAAGAGCGACGCGTGCCTCTCGAGTATAGCGGGGAGTGTAAGTGGCGTTGTCAGCTCACCTGGTTGAGCCGGAGGCGTACTTGGAGCTACGGGACGGAGGGTGACGCTACTTCCTTCCACACTGAGGCGCACATCCCCGGAGAGAAGATAGTCGGCCCCCCAAGACTATGTCTGCCGGCAAGTCTTCGAACACGGGCACCGAGGACAAGAACTTGCACCCGGCCTCGGTGTTGATGTGCAGGTTTAGGGCACCGACCGGTAGTACGTCGCCACCGAGGCCCCGCAGCGGTGGCTCAGTCCAAGGCTGGAGATCTTCTGGGGCGTGGCGTCGAAGCAATGCCGTACGCTGTGCTCCGGTATCGACGAGAGCCGTCAGTTCTCCGATGCCGTCGACGCGGACCATGAGGGTTGGAAGTGGGCGTGCTTGATATTGCCACGCGCGTTTCTTTTACTGTATTCGGTTTCCGCCCACAAAGACTATCAGCAGTACTCGGCGCAGACCGCACCTTATTGTTCCAGAAGCTTCTCGGTTGTAGTAGATCGTTTTGTTAAGATTGTACGCAAGACGGTAACACTCAAGATTATTCCAGAGCTTGCGCGACCACTAGTGATAAGGCTAGAATGTTCGACGCGTGATTTATAAAAGCCGGCGCGTTCCAGCGAAGTTCAGTTCATCGACGGCCGACGCTCCGTTCGCCGCTATCAGTGCCAGTACTTATTGCTGTAATCTGACCTTCCGTTTACCGGCCACAAGTTCGGCCTAATAAACAGTTTCATCTTGAACATACCGACTGCTGCTTGGGTCAACGTCACGACCACGTGACATCTCGTGGAGGTGCTGTTCCTTCATGTTCCGGACGCCCCCCGTCAAGCCGTGAACCCAGCCCACAGCGCGGAGAAGACACCGAAGCCCCCGTGCAGCAACGAGCTAGCCGCAGGCTGAAAGGCTTGCAGCCAGAGCACGGACTCCTGCCGGAAAACACCAGGCAAACCAAGACTACGACCTCAACCGCAGCGACGATGACAGCCCCTGTGCCGCCTGCGCCCATCCTGCTCCGGCAGCCGAAGGAGCCGCCAACTTTCCGCGGTTCATCACACGAGGACCCGGAGACCTGGCTTGAAAAATACGACCGTGTCGCCGCTTTTAACAACTGGAGCAATGAAGACAAGCTACGGCATGTGTACTTCGCCTTGGAAGACGCGGCTAGGACATGGTTTGAAAACCAAGAGCGCATCCTGACAACATGGGACGTTTTTCGTACCAGGTTCCTGGCCACATTCACGAGCGTCGTCCGCAAGGAGAGGGCCGAGGCTACGCTCGAAACCCGCATCCAGTTCCCGAACGAGAACGTCACATTATTCACGGAAGAAATGACCAAACTCTTCCGCCACGCAGATCCAGCCATACCCGAAGAAAAGAAAGTTCGCTTCCTCATGCGAGGAGTGAAACAGGAGCTCTTTGCGGGACTGATGCGGAATCCACCAAACAGCGTCGAAGAATTCGTCTCGGAAGCGACGACGATTGAGAAGACGCTAGAAATGCGCACCCGACAGTACAATAGTCGCCTGACTCCAGACAGCGCAGCTGTTCAAGCCCTCGGCTCTGAAGATCTGCGCGAAACCATCCGCGCCATCGTGCGAGAGAGCTCCGGAAGCTCTCTTTTCCACAGCCAGAGGTGACGTCGATTGCTGAGGTAGTACGCGAGGAGATCCAGCAGTCACTTGGCGTTGCTCAGCCAGTACAGCCGCAGCCACAAGCTATCAGCTACGCTGCTGCGGCCCGCCGTCCCGCTCCTCCGCCGCGCCCACGTGAAGACGCCACTCCGCCGCAGTTCCGCCGCCACACACCTCCGCCACCACCACCGACGTCATACAGCCCGCCAGCCGGCCAACGATACACGCCGAGGAAGACCGACGTTTGGCGCGCCCCCCGATCACCGCCCACTATGCTACCACTGCGGAGAAGCTGGCCACACCTACCGCCGCTGCCAGTACCGCCAGATGGGACTACGCGGATTCGCCGTCAACGCGCCGCGTCCGCAGCCAGGCGAACGGCCTCGCGACATCGACGACTACCTCTCCGGAACACAGTGGCAACAACGACGACCTTTCCGCTCGCCGTCGCCCGGCCGCTACATGTCACCGCACCGCCGGCAGTACACTGGCCCAAACCGGGGCCGGTCGCCTAGCCCGTATCCGGGAAACTAAGGGCAGCAACCGATGGAGGTGCGGTTGCTGTACGACGAAATGCCGAAGATCCTCCGCGGCCGCCGACGACGACAACGCGACGAAACCTGCAGAACACGACGCGAAGCAGACGAAGCCCTGCCGACGAAACGTCGCGGACCGACGAAGACGTGACGACGCAACAAGGAAGCAGCGCAACGAATCGACGTAGCCGTGATCCAATGCCGCGTCCCAACCGCAACGCACGACGACGAACCAGCGACCTCGACGTAATATTCGACGGTCACAACGTCACCGCTCTCGTCGACACTGGAGCCGACTATTCCGTCGTCAGCGGGCCTTTCGCGACGAAGCTGAAGAAAGTGAGAACTGCTTGGCAAGGCCCTGAAATCCGTACCGCTGGGGGTCATCTAATAACGCCAGCCGGTGTTTGCACAGCAAGAGTCACCATCAATAACCGGACCTATCCAGCCAGCTTTCTAATCCTACAGCACTGCTCCAGGGAAGTAATACTTGGGATGGACTTCCTAAGTAAACACGGCGCCGTCATCGACCTAAGGTCTAAGTCGATAACACTAACCTCAGAAAAAGCGCTGCCTACCCAGACGACGCCAGGGAGCCATGCATTGAACGTGATAGAAGAGCACGTCACCGTTCCGCCTCTCTCCAGCGTCATCATTTCCGTCGGCACCGAAAAACCGGCAGACTTCGAAGGAGTGATCGAGGGTGATCAGCACCTGCTTGTAAACCGTCAGATTTGCGTCGCACGAGGCATCGCCGAGTTGCGTGAAGGGAAAGCAACAGTGATGCTTACGAACTTCAGCAACGAATACAAGCACTTGAGCAAAGGCACGACGGTCGCCTACATCGAAGACATTGTCGAAACCAGCGACGCCCTCGCCCTCGCCGAGTTTACCGAACACGCCACGACGAACCAAGCTCATCAACTAACTTTCGACATCAATCCGAGCCTTCCGACGCATAAACAAGAACAGCTCAAAACCCTGCTCCTGCAATACAAGGATTGCTTTTCGTCGTCGTCCAGAGTTCGACAGACCCCAGTCGCACAACACCGCATCATAACAGAGGAAGGTTCCAGGCCACTACGTCAGAGCCCGTACAGAGTTTCAACGAGGGAACGCGAGGCAATAAAGAAACAAGTCGACGAAATGCTACGCGACGACATCATCCAGCCTTCAAAGAGTCCGTGGGCGTCACCCGTGGTGTTAGTGAAGAAAAAGGACGGAACCCTACGCTTCTGCGTCGATTACCGCCGCCTGAACAAAATAACGAAGAAGGACGTGTACCCTCTCCCACGGATAGACGACACCCTCGATCGACTCCACAATGCGCGGTACTTTTCGTCGATGGACCTCAAGACCGGCTATTGGCAAATTGAAGTCGACGAGAGAGACCAAGAAAAGACCGCGTTTATAACACCAGACGGCCTCTTCGAGTTCAAGGTCATGCCCTTTGGTCTTTGCTCGGCGCCTGCGACTTTCCAACGGGTTATGGACACAGTACTGGCAGTATTGAAGTGGCAGACTTGCCTGGTGTACCTGGACGACGTCATTGTGTTTGCTTCAAACTTCGACGAACACCTCCGACGACTTGACGCAGTACTTCAAGCAATCAAGACCTCCGGCCTCACTTTGAAGCCTGAAAAGTGCCGCTTCGCATACGAGGAGCTCTTGTTCTTGGGTCACGTGATCAGCAAGTCCGGAGTACGCCCCGATCCTCAAAAGACAGCCGCCATCGCTACATTCCCGCCACCCGCCGACAAGAAGGCCGTCCGTCGATTTCTCGGCCTGTGCGCCTATTACAGGCGGTTCGTCAAAAATTTTGCCCGCATCGCCGAGCCACTCACTAACCTTACCAGAACCGACGTCGAGTTCAAGTGGGAAACACCGCAAGAGGAAGCATTTCAAGAACTAAAACGACGCCTGCAAATGCCTCCGTTACTTGCGCATTTCGACGAACACGGCGAAACAGAAGTGCACACCGACGCAAGCAGCGTGGGACTCGGCGCCGTCCTTGTGCAGAAGACGGACGGACTGGAAAGGGTTATCAGTTATGCTAGCCGGTCGCTATCCAAGGCAGAGGCCAACTATTCAACAACAGAAAAAGAGTGCCTCGCCATCATCTGGGCTACGTCGAAGTTTCTCCCCTACCTCTACAGGTAGGCCCTTCAGAGTTGTAAGCGACCACCACGCCTTGTGTTGGCTAGCTAACTTGAAAGACCCTTCAGGTCGTCTCGCAAGATGGAGTCTCAGACTTCAAGAATTCGACGTTACCGTCGTTTACAAGTCCGGACGAAAGCATTCCGACGCCGACTGCTTGTCTCGCGCCCCCCGTCGACCCGCCGCCACAGGACGACCTTAGTGATGACTCCTTCTTGGGAACCATAAGCGCCGATGACTTCGCCGAACGACAGCGAGCCGATCCGGACCTCAAGGGCCTTATAGAATACCTCGAGGGCAAGGCAACCATGGCTCCAAAGGTATTCAGACGAGGACTGCAGTCGTTTTTCTTGCGGAACGGCATTCTCCTAAAGAAAAACTTTTCGCCACTTCGGGCCGACTCGTAGTACCTTCAGCGTTACGTCCCGAAGTTCTGGACGCTCTGCATGACGACCCGACGGCTGGACACCTTGGGATTTTCCCGTACGCTCGCGAGGATACAACAAAAGTACTACTGGCCTCGCCTCACTGCCGACGTCACCCACTACGTGAAGACCTGTCGAGATTGTCAACGACGGAAGACACCACCCACTAGGCCAGCCGGACTTCTGCAACCCATCGAGCCACCTCTCCGACCGTTCCAGCAAATCGGCATGGACTTACTGGGGCCGTTCCCGACGTCAAATTCCGGAAACAAATGGATCGTCGTAGCAACGGACTACCTCACCCGCTACGCCGAGACAAGGGCGCTGCCCAAGGGCAGTGCCGCCGAGGTAGCAAAGTTCTTCGTCGAGAACATCGTACTACGTCATGGCGCCCCGGAAGTCCTCATTACCGACAGAGGTACGGCCTTTACAGCGGACCTAACGCAGGCGATCCTGAGGTACAGCCAAACAAGTCACCGCCGGACCACCGCCTACCACCCACAGACCAATGGCCTCACCGAGCGTCTAAATAAGACCATTGCCGATATGCTGGCCATGTACGTCGACGTCGAGCACAAGACGTGGGATGCCATCCTTCCGTATGCGACTTTTGCATACAACACGGCTGTACAAGAAACGACGCAGATGACGCCGTATGGATTGGTCTACGGAAGGACCCCGGTAACGACGCTCGACGCCATGTTGCCCAATGTCTCCGACGAGGAAAACATCGACGTGACCGCCTACCTACAGTGCGCCGAAGAAGCACGACAGCTCGCCCGCCTGCGGATCAAGAATCAGCAAACGACTGACAGCCGCCACTACAATCTTCGACGACGCTTCGTGGAATACCAGCCCGGCGACCGCGTTTGGGTGTGGACACCCATACGACGACGTGGACTCAGTGAAAAACTTCTGCGACGATACTTCGGACCGTATAGGGTGCTTCGACGTCTCGGCACACTCGACTACGAGGTTGTCCCCGACGGCATTTCGAACTCTCAACGGCGCCGTGCGCGACCTGAAGTCGTCCATGTCGTGCGCCTCAAGCCGTTTTACGCGCGGTAGTGAACCTGAGGACTGTACTTTTTTTTTCATTGGACTTTCTTGCTTGTGCGTATTGTTTATTCACATTTCTTGATTTATTGTCGTTATTTATTGTTGCATGTATTTTTCCCATGTGTTCTGTTCTAAGCATCGGGACGATGCCTTTTCAGAGGGGGGGCATTGCCACGCGCGTTTCTTTTACTGTATTCGGTTTCCGCCCACAAAGACTATCAGCAGTACTCGGCGCAGACCGCACCTTATTGTTCCAGAAGCTTCTCGGTTGTAGTAGATCGTTTTGTTAAGATTGTACGCAAGACGGTAACACTCAAGATTATTCCAGAGCTTGCGCGACCACTAGTGATAAGGCTAGAATGTTCGACGCGTGATTTATAAAAGCCGGCGCGTTCCAGCGAAGTTCAGTTCATCGACGGCCGACGCTCCGTTCGCCGCTATCAGTGCCAGTGCTTATTGCTGTAATCTGACCTTCCGTTTACCGGCCACAAGTTCGGCCTAATAAACAGTTTCATCTTGAACATACCGACTGCTGCTTGGGTCAACGTCACGACCACGTGACAATATTGTATGGCTTGAGGCTTGCATTGTGGGCAGTTTTTATACCCATGCCCGAAGCGCCCACACGTGTGGCATCCACGTCTCGGTGAAACCGGCTGCTTTGGGTAAACTGTAGCCGCACGCCGTTGAGAAGTGTCCTGCAATTCCACTGCCTGGCGTACAAAAGTGGAGATGTCAGCTGGGTGAGTGTGGGCGGACAAGACGGCCGCGTGCGTCGAGTCAAGGATCCCGTCGATGACGTACTGCCTGGCTGCTGAGGAGGTACAGAGTATGCCGCAAGCTTGTAAAAGGGACAGCTTGTCGTAGATGTATGTTGCGACGTCTTCAGTTGCACCTTGTCGGCGTGATCGCATGGTCATGAAACGATCGTCATAAGTGCTCGGAAGCGGCTCAAACGCGGACGTCAGGGCCGCGCTCCATGTCGGCCACGTAGTGTATGCGCTGCCTTGGAATCGATGCCATGCTTGGGCGGATCCTCGCAGACGTCCTTCGGCGACGGATTTCTTGATTGTGTCACTCCAAGAGTATTTAAGAGCAACCGAGTTTACGACGCTTACCCAGCTCGCGGGGTCATCCTTAAACCCATGAAAACATGGAATTTCGTTCTCAGTGAACGATCCAAGTGGGGCGCACCCAAAGCCGGATGTCTTGAGCTCTTGAGCGAACATCGAGAAGGCTTGGGAAATCGCCTCCCTGCAATCATGACGCGGAGCCGCCGTGGAGGCCTGCACGCCGTCCGTGGTCGGTGGCAAGTCCGAGACTACTCGTCCGCTTCGGAGTGTAGTGTACGCAGGGGTGCCGGGGTTGTTAGTTCGCGGCTGCGCCATTGTAAAAAAAATCCACGCATATCTACGAAGTGAATGATGATGAGTGGGCGAAGCACGGCGATTGTTCGGTAACCGTGAATCTCCCGTGACATTGTCCACTCACTCATGGAAATGAGTGACAACGCGTGTATACATTATATACAATTTTATTTTGGTGATAATTGGTATGTCGTATTGAGTTCTGGATTCCGCTTTCCTTTCATTATCACCGCTTTGTGGTCCGTGAAATGTAGAGCCAATGGTTGTTCGATCGGATCTAACCTGAAGTTTTTTTAAAGACGATAGTCTTTCTTGGGATACTTACACGCAAAAATTTTGGTCTGTATGTCCGTCTGTCTCTCTGTCGGTAACCCGATTCAGCTTCTCGGCCAAAGTTTAACTTCTTTCTGAACGCCCAGCCATCTTGAACTGGTGTTCGCGTTCATATCTGTGAACATATTCGATCAAAAAGCAAATACTACGCATTCCTGAGGCACAACATTAATATGTAAGTGTCAGGATGTGTGTTCTTTATTAGAAAATACATAGGTACGCAATTCTAAAGACCCTAGTGTTTTTTAGGCTGTCTTAGGCAAGGCAAAACATAGTAGTACGGCCGGCACAAGCTGTTTTACAAAGAGCAGTGCTGTGAGCATGGACAACGCCGCACGCCGACAAGGCTCGGTCTTAAGGTGCTTCGCCCCTAAAACGGCACAGAGACAGCACCCTTGCTGCGGGCAGGCTTGTTCTTGTTCTTGTTGACCTTCTGCTGTGGCTCACACCCACTGTGGGGGATTGGCCAAGAATTGAGTGGTCCTATACACTATTATGGAAGTTTAGAATAATGGAGGTTAAATAATAAAAACCTTACAAATTTTATATGGAATTTTGATGCTCGCTCAAATGTATAAAAATAATAATACTTTTTCATTAGTAATAGACAAGAAATTAAATCAAAGCCCTATTTTCTATAAAAGAAAAAAGTTATGCATGTGTCGACACAGAAGGATAATAATATAGATTAGCTAGTTAATCGATTGTTTGCACTGATATAATTCCGCACAGCCACACAAACCTTCGCATTGGAAAACCCAGAAATAGAGGCTCCAAAAGACAAAATCACGGGCACAGATAAATTCATTCCAATCACACGTAAAGGTCTTTCTAGGTGCGTTCTTCGAGCTGTAGGAAATCGCCTACAGGTCAAAAAGAAATGATCGATAGTTTCGAACTCACCACAGAATGCGCACAATGGAGAAGATGCCTGGCCAGACCTGTGTTGGTAGAAGTTTAGTTTCGGCACCCGACAGCGCAGCCTCGCAGCCTCGTAATTGACACTTCTAGTTTGCGTGTTTCACAAGACGAACTCCGCCAGGGATATAATAAATGCCGATATTCGGTGGAATTTGTTAGTGATGAGCCTGCAAGGCCTTCCATAATGTTCCGCCTGCGAAATCGCGCAGCCGTCACATAAGCGGACGGCGGAAGACGCGGTAAAATCGGACCACTTATTGACAACCTTGCTAAGGAATCGGCCTTTTCATTTAGGAACAACCCTTTGTGTCCAGGCACCCAAACTAACCGAACTTTTCTCAAATGCGCGGGTATTAATGCACGAAATGCTTTTAATACGTGCGAGTCAGCACCAGCAGAAAGTGCAGCGCAGAGAGACAGAGAATCTGTTATTTTAACGGCAGATGTAATTTCCGTGTTTAACTTTCGCAAGGCGAGCACCACTGCCAGAAATTTAGCCACAAATACGGGAATAATATCAAACAGTCGAAGGGAATATGACCAGTCCAAATTTGGGCTAAATATACCAACACCTGACTTTTCGTCACACTGTGATGCATCTGTAGCAATAATAACATTTCTGTTGATGTTCTGCAAGTGTTCTTGTAATAAACCATCTACAGTATGACGGGGGGAGTAATTTTGCGTTATTAGGAAAAATGTCATCAAATTGGATATCCACCGTGTGCGACTTATAACTAGTCGGGGTTATGTCGCTAATAAGTACATTCAGCGGGTCCAGCACACGTTGTACAAATATGACTTGTGGCGTGTGAAATCGCGGCCATCTAGCACCGAAAAATGATTCCGGAGTGGAAATAAAAGCTGTTTTCGATTGGCGTAGTGGTGTCTCGTAAATTCTTAAGAATGTCTGAACGGTCAAAATTCGAAACCTGCAGGAAAGCGGGCGAACTCTTGATTCTAGGTATAAAACACAGTTAGAAACCGTTTTATGAAGGTCAAGGCATAAGCGTAGTGCTTCTCTTTCTAAAAGAATTGGAGGCCGGATTTTGTATGCTGGAGCACCAGAGAAAAGCACACAACCGAATTCCAAAATAGGACGAACGTACATGCGATATATCATTACTAGTGCGTCTCTTCTCATACCTATGCGGTAGTTGCTTGTCCTACGCAACATGCCAACGGCACGTGCACCTTTTCCAGGCTATATATTCGATGTGTTGGTGCCAGTTAAGAGATGCAGTTTAAATTACCCCAAGGTATTTAATAGACTCCACCTGTGGTATGTCCTCATAATGGAAAGACAGAGAGATGTGCACGGGGTATTGCAGCGGGAAAACAAGAAGGGCACATTTACTGTTCTATTCCGTCATCGTCTTCCTCTGCTTCGTTCTAGCTCCCGAGCCATGGTCGCACTCTTCACTACAATACATAAAAGCCACGAAAAGAATAATTAGGAAAAGTGCTCTCCGACGCGCGGAATCGAACGGGCGACCTCTCGCTCCGCAGAGCACGGCGCTAACCACTAGGCCACAGAAACGCACGTCCTTCAGCATACTGACGGTGAGCTATTTATATACACCATTCACCGCTGGCGGTACGCCGATATCGGGGCAATATCAGTGTGTTCTCTGGCTTACCAGCAAATCAGCGAGATGGCGCAAAGTGCGCGCTCGGTGCCCCACTCGCTGCGATGCGTTGGCCCACCAACTTGCACTTTGGCTTGCAGGCGTAGTCGCCTTTGCCCGGGCACGCGCGCTCATCTTGGCGTGGAGGCATGGGGGGCAGTTTTACGACGTGTGCTTTCGCCGGAAAGATTGCGTTTAGGTTACAGAGCCCACAAAGGTCACTTCGCTCGCTGCAGAGGCCCCGTTGTCGAAAGAAGCACGCTGTTCAAACACAGTGAAGTAACAACTGTGACACTTGTTAGTTCGCGCTCGTCCAGTGTATACCTGTGCGTATGTTTCGTGGGTCCTTTGTGTTTCAGCAGTGCGTTAAGCGTCGAGCTTTGAACGTTGTTAGTTAGCGCTCGTCCTGCGTGTGTTCCTTTCGTGCGTCATTTGCGCTTGAGCACTGCGCTCCAAGTTTCGATCTGCTTGCCGTTCTTCGCGTGAAATGCCCATTTGTTGTTATCACATTCATTGGTTCGCCCTTGCAGCGAAACTGACTTTTTTTCATCATCACCATTACCTCTATCTGAGCACCATGGCACACGAAAATATGGCGGCATTGTTGTTCCAATTTGCCGCCAGACGTTAATACGTACGCTCCGTGTGAGCACACGCAGAGCGAGCTTAGCTTTCAACATGGTAGGAATGCGCACTCCGGACACCAGTTGGCAGCAGATTTTGCTTAAGGTCTATCAGGTTAAAAGACGACGAAATAGACGATTGTTGGAATACAGTCTGCGAACGACTACAATGACTAGGAATAGAAATGGAGTTATAAGAACTGCATAACATTAAACGCGATAATAGTTTCCACATGCCCGGTTACATACAACCTCTGAAAGTTGGAAGTGACATCACCTTGTATCTCGTCAACTTTGAGAGTACGTGTACAACGGAGGAGCACTTGCAAAAGAGACGGGGTCACACCGCCTGTTGAAATTACTTCCCAACGAGGCAGCCAACCGTATTCGAGAGAATGCCAGAAGATGGTGCGCGTAATTACGATGAAGTCAAGTTTCAGCTAAGTCGAAGGTTTACCTTGTCAACAGAAACCTCGAGGATGAACTTTCGTAAGACGAGGCGTGGCTAAGTGGAGCCATTCTCAGAGTTCTTCCACAAATCCATCAGTTTGTTAGGGAAATGTCTTAAAGGCGCTAACGCATACGAACAAGCAATCTATGATTGAACTGATGGCGCTAGAGCAGCTTTGTGCGTATCACGTACCAAACGCGCCTGTCGATTGAGGACAAGTCAACGTCGAGACGTTGAGAAAGCAAGTCAGCTTCGTTGACCAGGGCTGGGCAGAGATACTCAGAAAGGTATACCGGAATACAGATATCGAAATACAAGCAGCGCTAGCCTGATACTGAGATACATTTGTCTTCGACGTAACGGGATATTTCCGAAATACTTTTCCCAAAAAATAAAAAAAAAAGTTTTCTGGAATGCATACACAAGAATACAAATACTAGAATACCTGCGTTATTTCGGGAATACTGATGCTCCACAATTACATTCATAAGACGCAGGATAATATTGTGATTCTTTCACCGCATTCAATTTTGCAAGTCAAGCAGATCACACGAATCACTTACGAATAGCAGTGAATAAAAAAAAAAGGATACATTTATTCTAGACACAAGATCTCTATTGGTGAGATGGTTGTTGCGTGAACTGCGCTTAAGCAACAGCAGCTTCTAAAAAAATACGTTGTCGTTTAAACAACGCTGGTTCAGCCTCAATACAAGACTCGCGAAAGACAGAAGACTCGCCAAAAACATAGAGGCGCGGTACCTGCCTTGAGAGACTGTGACTTTCATCGGCAGAGCATGACTGCCTTCCGATTTCTGCTGTCGCATCGTCGTGCGCTTTACCACATGGGTCATTCTGTGCGTGTGGAAACCCTTCGGCGCCTCTCACTGTGTTGGAGACCAGAGGCGTGCCTTTCCATAATAGCAAGCATCGCGAAATAAAGACGGACACAGAGGAAGACAAGAACAAGCGCTGACTTTCAAATAAGATTTTTAGGGGCGAAGCTCCTTAAAGCGGCACCCGTCCGTCCCTCGTCGTTGTCGTAGTCGTAGTCGTAGTGCGTAACAAGTCTTACGCTTTGACCTCCAAGGTGGTGCCGGTGGGAGATTTCTCCTGTGCGTTGTTGAACAATAAAAAATTCGCAGCGTGCGCGTTAACTAAAAGCCGAATTCTTCTGTCTCTCATTCTCCATTAGCAGCCATTGGCATGTTCCAGTAGGAAACGTTAAAAAAAAAAGCCGACTTCTGCTGTCTCTCATTCCCAGTAGCAGCCATTGTTTACCTCCAAGGTAGTGCCTGGTGAGATTTCTCCTGTGCGTGATTAAACAATAAAAATTTTGTTCAAAACGCCGTTGATTGATGAAATAAACCAACGAAAGACGCCAGATGTTTTCTAAAAGCGAAACGAAAAGACGCCAGATGTTTCTAAAGCAAAACGAAAAGACGCCAGCTGCTTAACGAAAGACGCCAGGTGTTTTCTAAAGCAATGGTTTTATAATCAAAACCATATCGCGATACAGGTTTGTAGTTGACGATGCTCGTTGCTGTCGGTGTGTGCTGGTATGGATAAGGATGCCGCTGCAACCAGTGCAAGAACCACTTAGCTTACATTTCACCGACCACAAAGCGGTCATAATGAAAGGACAACGAAAACCAGCAATAAAAGTTTGATAAAACATTTAATCAATCGTTTCACGTCATTTTTATCGGGTGAATTAACGGAAGAAATTTCACGGTTTAACCGATGATTACTTCCAGGAGCTTCGCCCAATCTCATCATCATTCACCTCGTGGATCTGCCGTCAATTTTTTAATCAGAAATGAAACATATATACATACAGGATCCGGCCGCAGGGAGCATGCGCAAATAAATATTCACACCCTTTCTCGCTTAACAACCAAGGCTCACCCATGACACATACATATTATAGCAAGATACAACATTTCCTTGTCATTTAGCGTCACGGATGCCTGAATGACATATGCTTGCGATAGTTTGGATATGTGCGCTACCTCAACAAGTTCCCGTGCTTTTTGGCTTCCGTGTTTCTAGAAAATGAAAGCGAAACTAAAAAAGTCACAGTTTCACCAGTAGGGCGAAGCAATGAATGGAATAGCAAGAAATTAGTTTGTCACACGAAGAACGACAAGCAGCTCGATACTTGCAACGCGCCGCCGCAGCACAAAGAAGGACGCTCGAAAAGGACGCGCAGGTATACACAGGACAAGCGTGAACTAACAACTATCGCAGTTGTTACATGTTTGTATTTGAGCGACGCGTTGCGAGTGTCCACAATGCAGAAGCCGACGCTGTTGTTGTTATTGCCTCTGACATGGCTCATACGCACTCAGGGGGGATTGGCCATGGATTGATTATATGACTTTTCGACGCTGTTTGATACCTCTTTTTCTTTTAAACTGCCGCACGTGGAATGACGCCTTTGCGTCTCCTGCCACGCGGTGGCATCTGACGCCAAGTGTGCCCGGTGTTCCTCTTTTTTTTTTCCTTTGACATATTGAGCGGCACAGAAGGAAGCCACTTTTTCGCGCGCATCTCAAGGGCAGTTTTCAATATGAAAGAAACTGTAAAAGCGTTGCGTGATAGAAAACATGCTCAAGCTGTTCCGAGATCCGCATAACGCGAGCGGCAAATGGTACATACGAATAGCTCGCCCTTATATCGCTGGTACGAGCATGGCGTGTGGCTGTGTTGGCTAGCGCAGCAGGCTGCGGAGCGAGGGGTTGCTGGTTCGAATCCCCGGTCAGGTGGTTCGGAACCTTTTTCTACTGATTTATTTTTCTTTATGCCTTTTTTTATGTATACACACACATATACGTATCCGTAATTAGTGGCACGACAGTCAGCTGCTTTGTGCGCACAACATAGACTATATTACAGCGAACGCTAAGTTGACGCTTCACAAGCAACACCAACCACACTAATAACCTTAGTTTACAAAGTCAGAAGTCTCACGCGCCTATGCACCCGTAACTGTCCTACTCGTCGGTCTTTCGTCGTCGTTGCGGTGAGGTTTCTTGTCGTGGACGCTGGACGAGGCAGTCGGCAGTCCAGTGCCTCTCGAAATGGCGTGGTCGGGCCGTGACGCAGGCCGGCAGGACACTGCTTGGACAGCAGGCCGGCAGGACAGCAGGCCGGCAGGACACCAGACCACTGAAGTCAACGGACAGTCGCTGGCCCGAGCTGAGACCACCTCAGAACAGCTGGTCCGCTGGCGGTTGCCCTTGTGGTACGAAGCCACGAGCACCCTTAACCCCCCAGGTTCTCAGGCCAGGAACATCAACAGCCTACCGGTCACCGTGAGAAGTGCGGGAATCGAGCTCGCCAGTTCCGCATATCTGCAGGACGCCCGGTCGAGAGAAGCATCTCCGAGCGGAACATCTGGTTCGCCAGGTCGGCATGGCTGCACGACGGCTGGTTGATCGCCGCGACCCGAACCGCCGATCAGCGAGCTGCCGTTTGTTTGTTTGTTTGTTTGTTTGTTTGTCGCCTACGAGAACCTGGCTCATACCCACAAGGGGGGATTGGCCACACTGACTGTTATTAAGCGAAAAATAAAGGCTGTGCAACGTGAAAAAAAGAAAAAAAAAGCTGCCGTTCGAATCCTGCCAGGCACCATCCGCTCGAGCCGCACACGCTCCTCGTTTTTCTCTTCCTCCCGTCCGAAGCACATAGCGTAGAAGCAAACTGCCGTTGTACCTTAGGCTTCGACGCGGCCACACAATCCACATCATCACACCCACCCCCACTTAAGATAGTTGCGTGCAACTATTCGACTCTAAGCGGGACGGATAGAAGGAAGGGGTGCAGATGCTTTGGACGGTTCGACTAAGTTCGCATTAGTGCGAATGTCCTTCCTCCACACAGCACGTAGTGTACGAAAAAACGCACAGACACACACACACATACACAAGAAGTTTAGTACATCAGAACACGCACCGTTCAAATCTAAACAAAAATGAACTGAAAACAGAATTGTTTCACATGAAACTTTTAAGCAGTTCATATGGGACTTAAGCAGTCCACTCCTACGTTGTGCAAGCCTTTTATGTACTCAAAGCTAAAGCAGTACTCTCTCATTATCAAGCTCCATCGCAACACTCGGTTGTTGACATGTTTAGCTGACTGAAAATACCGGAGTGGCTGGTGGTCGCACTGAATGATGAATGGTGTTCCACATAGGCAAAGGTGGAACTTTTGCACAGCCCATACGAGCGCTGAACATTCACGCTCTGTTGTGGAATAGCGCGTCTCTCTAGGCAGCAGACTGCGACTAGCATAAGCGACCGTGTGTAAGATATCGTCACCGCTGGCCTGTAGAAGCACTGCGCCCAGGCTTGTGCTCGACGCATCCGTGCGAACCTCGAAACGCTTCGCGAGGTCCGGGGCTTGAACTATGCGGCTTGCGGCCAGCTTGTGTTTCAGCATGGTGAATGATTTTTCTTGCGCCGGGTCCCGCAATACAATGTGATTTTGGACTTTCTTGGTAAGGTCAGTCAGGGGCTTGGCGATCTCTGCGTAGATCGGAATGAACTATCGGTTGTAGCCCGTTTGACCGAGAAAGGATTGCACAGCTTTGCTTGTAGTTGGGCGTTTGGCGGCTAAGATTTTTCCAGCATTTTTAACATTGGTTCTGCCTTGACCTCTCCAATGCGATCTCCGTGGAATGTAATGGTACGTTGTCCGATCTCACACTTGCTCGGTTTGATTGTGAAGTTTGCACTTCGGATTCTCTCGAATACAAGTCGCAAGGCTTCCATGTGTTCATGCAGTAGTAGCGATGACCACATCGTCAAAGTAATGATGTATGTTCGGTAAACCGCGTAGAACTTTCCTCATTAGGCGTCCAAATATCGCTGGTGCCGTATAAATCTCAAAAGACATGTACTTGAAGTGGTAGAGCCCCGACATGCTTGAAAATGCCGCCTTTTCACGACTGCCTGGAGCCGAATTTCGAGAAAATGTTCTGTTTTCCTGCAAGGACTAAAGCAATATCAACTCTCGGAATCACCTCACTGTCCAACACTAATGTCTTTTTCAGCTCTCGAAAATCAATGTAGAGCCATATAGTGTTGCCATGCTTCTTGACGACGACAATAGGTGCATGACATGGCGACATTGATTTTTTGCTTATGCCCAGTCAAAGCATTTCCTGTACCTCTTTTTCCACGTTCTCACGCAGAGCGAGGGGAATCGGGTACTGAGGTAGTACGTGAACCGGCTTATCGGTGGCTAGAGAGCATTCGACAAGCTGCGTTTTGCCTGGCAGGTCTGAAAATATGCCTGCAAACTCTTTGCACAACTGCCGAACTTGTTCCAGTTGCTCTGTATAAAGGTTAGGCGATATTGTTTTCTGACACCGTTTGCGTCTGGCGTAGACTCAGAGATGGGATGTTATCATCGGAGTCGGCATCCTAACTGTTCGCCTCTTCTGTAAAGTCTGTAGTGACTGCAGCTGCCTGACGAGTAGGCGTTATTGCTCGTTCCTCATACTTCTTCAGCATGTTAATGAGGAAGACCTTATGTCGTGCCCCAAGTCAATCGCATAATAAACGCCGTTCTTGGCTTCAGCTCCCTTAAACGGTCCTTCCCATTACATGAGCAGCTTGTTTGTATCGGTCGGTAAGAGAATGAGAACCTTGTCATCGGGTTCTAGCTTTCACTGCCGGCTCTTACGATCGCAGTAAAGCTTCTGCTTTTGACATGATTCACCGAGCTCTTCATGAGCGAGGTTACAGGTGTGTTCGAGTTGGTTTAGAAGGTCCACAAGGTAAGTGTACGTTGTTCGCACTTCGTCACCAGTGTCCTCGTTCATCCACAGCTCTCTCAAAACGCTCAAAGGTCCTCCCACATGTCTGCCGTAAATCAAGTCAAACGGTGAAAAACCCGAACTGCCTCGTGGTACTTCGCGATAGGCAAAGAGTAGAGGAGCGATGTAGCGATCCCACGACCGTGGTTTCTCCTGACGTATCCTTTTGAACATGGCCTTTAGTGTGCCGTTGAATATTTCGACGAATCTATGGGCCATGGTGTGGTATTGACTGGTACGGAAGAACTTTAACGATAGTATTCGGCTCACTTCTTTTATTAGCTCCGACGTAAAACTTCTACTTTGATCGGTAACGACTTCTCGAGGCAGGCCCACTCTGAAAAATATTTCAAGAAGGGTTTCCGCAACACTGGTAGCGTCGATATTGGGAAGTGCTAGTGCGTTCGTATACCGAGTAGGAAAGTCATTTAGGGTAAGCACATACCGATTTGCCTTATCTGATCGAGGCAACAGCGGCCCGATCAGGTAAACAGCTACCCTCTGGAATGATGTCTGTATGAGAGGCATGCTACCCAACGGAGCGACTTCTACTTTCTCTTCCGACGTTGTCATCTGAAATATATCACATGACTTGACAAATCGTTTGATGTCTTTATGCATACCTGGCCAGTAAAAATCGCCAAGGATACGATTGGAAGTACGTCAGATGCCATGGTGACCAGCCAGGCTTCGTGAGCAACTTTCAAAATATCTACGATGTGGTCATCTCTGTTTCCAGCCCAGACTTGCCCAGTCTTGTGAAACCAATGGTTGATGGCACCGATATAATACATATGTCTCGCATGGTCACATCTCGCTGCATAAAACTAACATTCGAAGGAGAATCTCTGTCTTCGCATGTCAGGTTCATTCCAAGGCCACTCCAATGCCACAAATGTATGGGGTTTGGTCACGTGAGCGCCGTGTGTCAGAGCACGAGAATTTGTTCGCGCTGCGCCGAACCACATGCTGTAGACTCCTATGGTGCCACGGTACTCAAGTGCCGCAACTGCCTCGGGTCCCACGACGCTTCGTCAGATGACTGGCCCAAGATACAGAAGGAAAAGAAGATCCTTAAGCAGATGGTACGAGACCGTTTGTCTCGTCGGGAAGCTCTTGCTATCGTCAGAGTGCGGCGCTCCCGACGCCTTAGCGGGTCAAGGTACACCATTAAGCGTAGCTCACGGGTGACACCTCCTCCTCTGTTTCCTAGACCAGACACGTCCACGTCGATTTCTGAGGACAAGACCGCACCACAGCACAGGGACACTGAAGTATGGCCGGCATTACCAAAGCTACAGCCAGAGCCACAGCCCGAACCGCAGACAAAGCCACAGCACAACCTACAGTGACTCGAACAGTCGCAGCAGATATTTACTGAGTTAATTACAGTGCTTGGTCCCCATGACTTGCCTGAAAACATCCAGGACATTCCTACGAAGCTTCGATCTCTTCTGCACACCATATTTATTCTTTTATTGCGATAACAATTATATGGACACTCTCGGCTGATTTTTGCCGTCGCCGTCTGTCGACGCCGTCATGTCCCAGATATGTATATATATTTGTATATATAAAAATGCATAAAGAAAAAAATTTCCAACCTCTTGACCGGGGATTCGAACCAGCGATCCCTGGCTCCGCAGCCTGCTGCGCTAGCCAACACAGCCACACGCCATGCTTTTTTCTTTCTTTCATGGTATGTATTAAAGAAGTGCGTAATATACATCCCAGCGAACAAAATACCCAAGGGCGCCTCTACAAGCGTACATGAGGCTTAGCACAGAATCGTGCCAGCGATGTAACGGCGAGCTATTCATGTACACCATTTGCCGCTCGCGGTACGCAGATCTCGAAACAGCTTGAGCGTGTTTTCTATCACGCAACGCTTTTACAGTTTCCTTCAAATTGAAAACTGCCCTTGAGATGCGCACGAAAAAGCGGCTCCCTTCTGTACCACTCATGATGTAGAAGAAGAAAAAGAACACCGGGCACACCTGGCGTCAGACGCCACCGCGTGGCAGGAGACGCAGAGGGGTCATTCCACGTGCCGCAGTTTAAAAGAAAAAGAAGTATCAAACAGCGTCGACAGGTCATATAATCAATCCTTGGCCAATCCCCCCTGAGTGGGTATGAGCCATGTCAAAGGCAACAACAACAGCATCGACTGCATTGTGGACACTCGCAGCGCCTTGTTCAAATACAAACACGTAACAACTGCTACAGTTGTTAGTTCACGCTTGTCCTGTGTATACCTATGCGTCCTTTTCCAGCATCCTTCTTTGTGCCGCGGCGGCGTGTTGCAAGTATCGAGCTGCTTGTCGTTCTTCGTGTGACAAACTAATATCTTGCTATCGCATTCACTGCTTCGCCTTGGGGGGCGAAACTGTGACTTTTTAATAAGCTAAATGCTCCGACAGCCCGAACCACCCTTAAATTGTTGGACGTTCTGAATCCAGTGTTTTCAGCGCTTCAGTAATCACCACGGCCCGTCAACGGCCCTCTCAAAGGCCGCGATTTCGCAGTCGCATGTCAGAACGCTGAAGTCATGGTGGTCAGAGAAGCTCCGGCCTCAGTTACTGACTGTACTCCTTTGCGCGTGCAGTGCTCTCGTTCTCTCTTTCTTTTTAATCCCCTTTCCCTGATTCCCGGTGCATGGTAGCTAACCGGACGCTTGTCTGGTTAGCTTCCCTGCCTTTCAGCTTCTTGCTTTCTCTCTTCCAAAATATGCTTACGTAGCGCGGTTGGCACAGCTACTTGCTTGAAGGTCCTTCCGGTAGAAAGACGGTAATGGCGACACAGTATACCAGTCTCTTCAGAAAAGCGGTATGAAGTTACCTTATTTGAGTGAAACTCCTTCCCAACCTTATTGAAGCATATCTTCAGACGTTTATCTTCATTCCGTTTCTCAGCTAGCTTTGCTCGGGTCATTTCTAAGAAACCAACGAGCGGGTCTTTCATCACAGTTTCCGTTTTCCCCTGTGTCCGGGCGATGGCAGAAACCAAGGTCGACTTTTTCTTGCACGCCGGAGATTAGCTCGACCCAGTGGTTTCGCGCAACAGGTCGTCAGAGTACTCCCGAGCAGGAGCTGGCTCCTGTGGTCATTTCACGCCTGAAATGTTGCAGAGCACGAGGTGGTACAAAGGGTTGGTCATGTAGAAAGCATTTTACCTTCCCAACGAAGTAGGGCGTATGTATCCGCATGTTTGCTTCCTGCAACTACTTGGCATTTCCATCCAAAACCATAACTCTCGCGGTCTTCCCGGTCAGGCATCGATCCGATACTAATTCCCGTCGGACGATGGTTGTGCAGCTCCCGGTGTCGCTTAAGACATGTGCAAGTTGTCCAAGTACCCATCCTTCTACCACTGGCATGTTGTCGACAAAGAACATAGGTTGCTTGTCGCTCTTCTTGGAGCATTCGATGGCGGCAGATCTCTCATCGGTGGACTTGACCATAGGGAAGGAATCCTGCTTCTCCCATGAATCGACCATGGCACAAAACGCAGACTTGTCTTTGCTATGGTCCTTGCAATCGATGGCTTTGTGGCCAAGCCGCCCACATGTCTTACATATTTCACAGCCCCTTTCGGCGCGGTACGACAATCAGGAGTGCTATGTCCTCTGCGATGACAAAGGAAGCAACTCAGCTGTTTGTTCTGTGCTATAGCACAGCGCTTATAAGCGTCCTTTGCATCGTCTTTGGCTTTTCCAATGTTAGTAACGCCCTGAGCTTCGAGAAAGCGGTCGGTGTATTCTGAAAGGGCTGCAAGGGTTTTGCGTTCTCTCTCCTTCAGCAAGGTGGCCAGTTTCGGAATACAGCAAGTACGTAAGAATTGCTCACCTAAAGCATGATCCCGAAAACCGTCAAATGTTTTGGGCACGTCAGCCATCTCAATCCAGGGGTGCTATGCAGGATCGTCTGAGCTTCTGGGGTAACCGAGCTTGCTCCGAGCTCGCCCCGCGCAGTCATGACAGCAGGACAGTACGGAGAGCGAAAAAGCAGAGTGGCGTAAAGCGGCTACAAAAACGCGCGTGGCGTCACAAGCGCTTGTGCAGCATTTGCGGCGGTTTTCAATGGAACATCGTCTTCAAACGTGTCAGCACCGCCACACAGCAAACACATCAACAGTGCGGCAACGCCAGTACGGGCGCCGCACTCTCTCTTTTGCAACTGAACGTCGCTCCTCCCAGAGGCGTGCTTGCGGGCGTTTTTCCTCTTTCGAACAAGTTCTTTCGTTCCACCCGGTGCGTGCGGTCGAAGGCAACAGGTCGCATATGCAGCGCTGCCGTGCAGCTGCCTTCGCTTCAATCGAATATAAGAGGTGAATGATTGTATATGTTTTTTCATATCTCTAACATATGCGAGAAGAATTTCCTGTCAGAATAAATTGCTAGAAAGAATGTTTCCACAAACAAACAAAATAGTAGCGCTCGCCGAATGGCGCCTACGCGTCTGTTTGTTATCGCGGCGTAAGAGGAATGCGAGGCGTCGCGGCCGCGTGGTTTATTGGTTTAATGTTTGCTTCAGCTTGCGTGTGTGCCTAGTCTGTGCGTTGCTTCGAAGTTGTAAATTGTGAAGTGATGCGCTGGCTAATGATGTTCGTCAGTGAGCAGAACCACCGCAGATCGTTGTACGGAATGCATGCCAGTGTGCTGCTCGATTGTGGGCTTGACGAAGGCATCGTAGCGGACACAAAGGACGAAATTTTGCAACAGTGTGAGTGTGTTCACGGCGGGGTGCCGATACGAAATATCGACGACAGTGCGATCGTGAAAAGTGATGTGTGGAATAGTGGGTGCTTGAAAACGCTGTTTCGAAAGTGCGCATTCATGTTTGTGTGCTACGTAAACGCTGTGATATGTGCGTGTTCCTGAAGGCGCGTTAGCCGTCGTTTGTGGAATAGACGCGATGTGCAGGTTGCAGGTCGAGAGGGGTGCGTGGCATTTGTGTGCTGTGCAGTGCGATCATGGAAAGTACCGTGTGAAATATGGGGGCTGAAAGCGCTCCTTCGTTGTCGACGTGATGCGTCAGTATGGCCTTCCAGACGTACGCATTCTCGCTTGTGCGCCACGCAAACGAAGTGATGTGTGCGTGTTTGTGAAGGCGCGTTGGCCATCGTGCGTGGAACAGACGCGGTGTGCTATTCCAGTGAGTAGCAAGGTGTTTGTGACCTTTGTGGGCTGTACGTGAGTGGCTTCAGCGGTGGAACGTGTTCACTCAGTGCCTAATCGTACAATCGGGCGTTATCGTGAGCGTTTGCGACGGTGCTTCGCCAATTCATTGATGTTTACGGATCGTGCCGGTGGCTGGCCTTTCGTTGTGAGTTGTGGGCGGGCCCAACCATGTGCCACTGCGCCCAGATGCGGTGGGCGGGCCAAAGCATTGTCGTGGGCGTCTGTCAATCAAAGTTATCGACACGCGAGCTCGGATGCAAACTCGTTGACTCTGAGACTGCCCGAGCTCAACTCGGCACTGACATGGCGGCGGCAGCAGCAGCAGCTTGAGTGCTCGCTTCCAGTGGTGGTAGACGGCAATGTGAGCGGAGTGACCCGTTCCGTGTGCTCACGGACGAGCAGTTCCGGAAACATTTTCGTCTATCCAAAACGTCTGTGCGTTGGTTATGCGACGAGCTTGCCGGCCACCCACGTTTACGCAGACTACGCGGTGGGCCCCAGTCCCTTACCGTAGAGGAGCAAGTCCTCTGTGCGCTCCGCTTCTAGGGTACAGGGAGCTTCCAAGGAAGTATTGGTGCTGAATCGTACATCGGGGGGCCACCAGACTACCGTGAGCCGCTGCATTAAAGATGTGTCCATCGCGCTTGTCGACACAGCTGTGCGGAAGCGGTGGCTCGCTTTTCCGCGAACAGCCTCCGAGCGCGCGTTCGTCAAGGAGCGTTTCCTTCGTCGCGGCAGCATCACGGGCGTCGTTGGATGTGTCGACGGGACGTACATTGGCATAAAAGCGCCTTCGAAGTCCAACCGGACTACCCTGAAAGCCAAGTACTTCACCAGGAAAGCGCACTACGCCCTGAACACAATGGTTGTAAGTACACTTTCACCTCGTTTGACGCGCGGGCAGCGTAATCATCTGACTTGTTGATGTCTTGTGTAGCATAAACACTGGTACGTCAAAACTCTGGTTAATGGAGAACAAGACTCATGTGTGTACATGTAACGTGAAGACACATGCCACAATCTACGCCGTAGCATTACATAGCGCTAGGCGCAGTGTGAAGTTGCATACCTTAGTGTTTGTCGGAAATGTTTTCTTGTAGGTTTTGGTAATGGCATTGTAAATGCGCTGTGGATTAGTGAGGCGACCGACAAGAAATTCATCCTTTTTTCTTAGGAGGGGGGGGGGGTGACTAAACTTGAAAACCGTGAGGGGGGACCCTATGTAAGCACCATTAAGGTTTACAAACGCGGAAATCGGCGCTACGTTTGAAGATTAATAGGTGTCCCAACTTAAAAAAAAATAATGCGAAAATATTCGGAGTAGGGCCATACTATACATACCGCGTTCGACAGTTGCATAAGGCAATGCAGGTTGCAATAACCATTCGTAATTGTTTACTGTGTAGACATTTCATCACATTGGGCAGCTTCACATGCATTCATAACATAAATACCGGTGATATTTACATGACATGAAATAATATTTTAGGTCATAGTGTGCGATGTTGCCATGTCATGCAAACAAAGTCAATGCTAAGTTCACATACAGTTTCACATTACACGTTGCGTTGTAAATTCTTGGTAGCTTGCGGCTGGCTCCTACAAAAATGTGCGCATGTTCACGCATTCTAATAAGCCTACTGCGGAATTGCTTGTTTTCTTTTAAACTAATTCTTACAGTGGTGTGACCAAGAACAATGATTTGCCCTAACATTACGAAGTATTTTTGTGCTCTACTATGCATGATGACTAGTAAATGGCATGCAACAAATACACTACAGCATGTGCGCAGCTGCACCACCTATTCATTACATGCTTCGTGATGGGTAAAATTAGTGCAAATGCCTCATTGCAGGTTCGCGATGCTGACCTCCGCATCCTGGACATCGACGCGCGCTTTCCTGGTTCCTGCCATGATGCTCACGTATGGGGGAAATCGGCTTTGAGGCGGCACTTCGAGCTTGGGCGTCTAATAGACGACGGGGACTGCCTGCTGGGTAAGCATCGCTTAAAAAGTGCTGTGGTCTGTGTAACATCCAAACACAGTTGCATTTTAACAGCATTATTGGGGTCTTGTTGACATTTGTTTCTTGTCGCTGTTGGCATATTAAGGAACAAAGAAAGAATAAATGTTTGAAGGCCGTGACGTTAACGATATACTGATTAATGAGGTGTTTGTTTACTCGGTTGACAGCGTACAAATGAGAAGTGTCCAGTCATGCAAAGTCCCACTTTATTTGCCATACTTGCATTTCTGTAGTATACGTTGGAATGTTGAGGCAAGAAAACAGCGCAACATATTTCATACGTTTGTCTTTCAGCATTACGAAAGGTGATTTCACAGATAGGCATATATTTCACTAATTGTCACACCTCAGTTTATTCGTGTGGTCGAGGTGCATAGCTATTATTTAGGCACTGGTGTTCAGTCTATTAGTTAAGACACTTCCTGGTGAAGCGTGAGTACTCAAACACCGTGAACAAAGCTTTTCGAACGTGCTATTGCGCAGTTGGTTGTTTCAAGAGCAGTCTTAGCGCGTAGAAAACATGACGCAGAGAAGAAGACACGAGACAGGCACCGATTGCAAACTGAAATTTATTAGAAAGGGAACTCTCGTCTTATAGTTGGCAATACCGTCACAACATGAGAGCCAAAGGTAGGCCCTCATGTGGACATGCAATCACAAAAGGAAATCGAACAATTTTAACTTGCATGACAAACAAGCCAAAAGTTGCCATCACTGCATCAAACATCACAGATAATTGCATTCCGGAAGTTATCTTGCTTGTTCTTTCCGCAAAGTATAAGTACTCATCCTCCGACAAATGCAGCGAGGGGTGCCTAACACACGTGTCAACCTCCTTTTAATCGTTGCAGCTTCTACCAGTTACAATTGTATGGTTTATTTTATTTTGTGCTTGCATATTGACGTGAGGGCGTATCTTGGGCTGTTTTGTTTTGGCGGTATTGCCAGCTTAAGAAGACAGTTCCCTTTTCAGTAACGATCAGTTTGCAATGAGCATGTGTTCCTTGTCCTCTCTGTGTCATGTTTTCCATGCGCTCAGTCTCGCCATGAATCTATAACTGCTCGCCAAATAAACCACTTAACTTCAGTCCATGATTCATACTTAGAATATGTCATAGCTTCTGCTTTAGTGCTACATAAACATCAGTTGTTGCGCATCCGTATGCAGTTGCCTTATTATTTTGTATGGTTTGTGTAATGTTTGTGTAACGTACAGAGCTCTTTGTTATACTCTACAAGACAGACGCCTTTTTACTTGTAGGAGATAGTGGCTACCCACTAGAGCCATGGCTCCTCACTCCTGTGGCAGGCCATCCGCAACCGCAGTCACCCGAGGGACTCTACAACAAGGCTCACTCATCCATCCGATCTGTTGTGGAACGCTGCATTGGTGTACTGAAGGCCAGGTTCAGGTGCTTGCAGAAGTACCGGTCACTTCACCATGAGCCTGGACAAGCAAGCCGAATAGTCGCAGCATGTGCAGCGCTGCACAACATTTCTCTTGCCGCCAATGAGCCTTTGCCATCTGACGACAGTGACGACAGTGGCAGCAGTGACGATGATGACGACACCAATGACGATGACATGCTGCCTGCACAACCAAACCCGACCTTGGGAAATACATCTGTAACAGCAAGCGCACGTAGGCAGCTGTTTGCAAAGGGCAAGACACTGCGGGACACCAAGTTGCGCCTCTTTCAGCAAGGGCGAGCAGCGCGTCTTAGGTACCTGAACCGGGTGAGGCAGCGCATGCGTTGATGTGTCCTTTAGTGGGGCTGTGTGTAAGAGCTGTATGTCACTGATGACCTTGTACCTGAGCAGAAAATGCATATTTCGCCCCGCCGCGGTGGCGTAGTGGTTATGGCACTCGACTGCTAACCAGAAGGTCGCGGGATGGAATCGTGGCAGCGGCGGCTGCATTTTCGATTTAGGCATGAATTTTTGAGGCCTGTGTACTTAGATTTAGGTGCACGTTAAAGAACCCCAGGTGGTCTAAATTTCCGGAGCCCTCCACTACAGCATCTCTCATAATCATATCGCGGTTTTGAGACGTTAAACCCCAGATATAAATAAAAAAAAACTGCGTACTTCAGCATAACCATCATGCTGCTTCGCGCATAGCTGAACACAATAGGTGAACAACAGGGAGTCATTTAGTTCCTTTAATTTGTACATTGAACTGAAGCACACTGTACATTCATTGGGAAACTATGTGCACCCATTTAATTTCTTTCAGATTTTGCAGTGCCGTCATGCAGCGTGTTTCTTATTGCTTACTTAGTATTGATACAAAAATCTTCGTGCGAAATGTGCGGTTACTTGTAAACTTACCATACATTGCGTACCACTATTATTGAGTTTGTTATTCTTTGTTCATTACAGCTACTTTACGAGCATTTCGGGTATGCAGCAATATGGTACTCATGGATTGAAACACGGCAACTTAGGGTTAAGTCACGCACATACTTTCATTTCCACTGTCTTCTCTTCAGGTCATATAGGCATAATTTTGACTCGAACGCATAGATTAGAGCTAACATTATCTGTAGAGGCTAGATTTATCATGGCATCACGTTGTTATGTGGAGCATTTACACATACCTCTCGTTATACTAAAAAATTTGATGTGTCGTTTGAATGCGTGCGTACTGCACATTGATCGGTGCGATGCTTTCGTTGGCAGTAGTGTGTTCCGTTGTGCTGCACCAGATGGTGCTGAGCATTACTATTTTATTAGATGCGAAGCATCTTATGCTCGGGGCTCTGTCCGTCCGCCGTCCCGCGTCCGGCCACTTTCATGAAGTAGGGAAGCACCCATTATGCGAACCAGAACACTGTAGTAATATGAAGGCCGTCAACCACTACTACAGTCACCAGAGTCATGGCTGAGAGCACAGAGAGGCTGCTTAGCAATGGCTAGGCAAGTGGTGTCTGTCGCCCAGGTTCACCCCATTCCTTGAGTCATGGCCGAGAGCACAGAGAGGCTGCCTAGCAATGGCTAGGCAGGTGGTGTTTGTCGCCCAGGTTGACCCCATTCCTTAATCTTGCTTGCATGTGTTTGGAGGGGGCTTAGTCCGTCCCTCCTTCCCGCGTCCCACACCACCACAGCGCATGTGCGTCCCCTCTCTCTCTCTCCTACGCCCACCCCCTTTTTTCTCCCCTAGGAATCTTCTACTCTACTGAGCGGCCCCCCGCGTCCCACAGCGCGTCCCTTCCCCTATGCTCTCCTACACTCACCCCCTTCCTCTACTCTAGGAATCATCTACTCTACGGAGCGGTGCCCACGTCCCACATCCCCACAGTGCATCCGCGTCCTCTCCCCCCTCTCTCCTCTATGAATCCTCTACTCTACGGAGCTGCTCCCGCGTCCCACACCCCCCACAGCGCATGCACGTCCCTTCCCCCCTCTCCTACGATCCCCCCCCGTCCTTTCCTCTAGGAATCCTCTACGCAGCGGCGGGCACGACAGGTGGTGTGACAGCTGCATACTCCGCTGGGGGGCGCCACGGTAGTTCCGCGGTATGAAAATGACGGAGCGCGCGCCTCATTCTCTCTCCTGCGCAGCGCCGCGATGAGCGCCCGGACCGCTGCCGCGAAATGAGATTGGCGACGTTCCTTCCGCTCAAGCTAATTCTCTCCCCGCTGCTTCGCATCCACACATGGTTCCCTTTAGCGGGAGATGGGGAAGATTTTTTGTTTTTGATAAGGGATACAAGCCAACGTTTACAAGCATGTAATTGTGGACGCATTCACGTATTTGTGAACGCTTGAGCTTCAAATGGCTGGTGCCTCTCTGTGAGTGCTACGATGTCGGTTGTTGCGCTGAAGCGGTTGCACTGAAATGGTTGTTGGACTTGTCTCAGTAAATGTTATGCACATGCCGAAGCATGTGCTTCGAGTTGTGTGCAGCTGTTTAAAATATGCGCACTTGGTGCTTTACTTTTGTAAAGTGTTCAGCGCACATTCTGCAAAGGCAGGAATTATTGACATGTAGTGGTGCAATGTAGAGACAGTTTAGCTCACCTATCCATCTCGACATTGCCATTATGTGGGACCATTGGAGTTTAAGAAATGGTGCTGCTAGAGTTTTTATCTGCACTTGAGGAAAATGTACCTGTTATTAAGTGTAGCTGTGTACGTTTTGCTTGCAGTATGTGGTACGCTCTGCAACAAAAAGCTATAAGTTAGGTTTACAATGGAATTGTGCAATACATGATGCTAAAGGTACTATGGTCTCCAGGACCTTACGAATGTGTGTATGTTCATCGCGGTATTTCAAACGTACAAAACATTTCAATTTGAAAAGAGTACAATATTTTTGCAAACTATGCTGAAATTGCCTGTGCATAATTCGCGGCCTAGCATAGAAGACGATTTTGTCTCATTGCAGACACATTAAGAGCATCCGACACTTCATTGCATGCATGACGAGTTCAGGTCATATTGCATGAAATATGAGTGTCTGCTTTGCTGCACTGGAAAGGCTATGGTGTTATGCGGTATAATTTCGTAGTGCCATTTGAACCTTTATTTGCTTGTATGCAAATCTGTTTTGCCTGTTTGCCTGAATGCCATGTTTCTGTGAACAGTGCTACTGTTACAGAGTTCGTTTCGTACAAACATTTCTTTGCATCTGTCTAACGCCTCATTCACTGCCACCAATTGTTTCACAAAGAAGAGATGTCCGTGTAACATGTTTTCCATGACATTGTTCCCTGTACATTTACTCACACGTAAGTTGTAAATGTTTTTTTATTTTTTTATTTTTATTTCCAAATACTGTTGACCTTCATGGCCGTAACATGGTGGGTACAGTAAATTTGCACATAGCACCGAAACAAAGTAATTAGAACGTAGTATAACGAAAACCAAACTGTAAAAAAAAATGCACAACTATTTTTAAAAAACATATAAAACATGTAAAAAAGAAACTACATACAGACACTGTGACGGTGGTAGAGAGTGCAATATGAAATAAGTACAGGATGTATCTTCGAACATGGCAATGTACGTACAACACTAGCAACACTGAGTGTTACGATAGATTTTTAAGGCACTCTTCAAAGCTCTCGATACTCTTCGAATTCAGTACAGCCACTGGCAAATTGTTCCACTCTTTTATCGTCCGGGGAGAAAAAGAATACGCGTAGACATCAAGATAGGATTTTGGAACCAAAAAAACAAATTGATTGCTTGATCTGACATTGCTGGTCGGCCTGGGAACAAGATAAGGATTAGTTTCAATATTGAGGTGTCCTTTTGATAACGAAAAAAGAAATTTAAGTCTACCAAGTTTACGGCGCTGAGCCAGCGTAGGCAATTCAAGCAACCGAAGCATTTCAGAAACGGAGTCACTTCGAGAGTACCACGATAAAATTAGCCTTGCGGCTTTTCTCTGTATTTTTTTCAATTCGATTTATTAACCCCGACTGGAATGGGTCCCATACTGCACTGGCATACTCTAACGTTGGTCTTACGTAGGTCAAATATGCAAGCAATTTAACGGATGGTGTTGCTAGCTTTAGTTTACGGCGAAGAAACCATAACTTTTTTTCTGCAGCTGCACAAATCGTGTTTACGTGTCTCTTCCAACTTAAGTCTTTGTAAATTGTTAAGCCTAGGTATTTTATCGTGTCAGCTTCGGTAAGAGTGGTGGAATTCATTTCATAATTACATTTGATAACGTGCTTTTTCCGGTTGGTCACTCTGAGCATGACTGATTTCGATTCATTAATTTTCATCTTCCATTTAGCGGCCCATCCTTCTACTGATATAAGAGCTCGCTTAAGTGACGCCTGATCATTCTGGTTGTTAATTTCGCGGTATATAAGGCAATCATCTGCGAATAACCTAACAGTTATGTCGTCGTCTATGTCATGAGAAATATCGTTTATATAAACCAAGAAGAGTAGGGGTCCTAAGACGGATCCCTGTGGTATGCCTGAGGTTATCTTTAAGAGATTTGATTTGCCACCGTTCATTTCGACGTATTGTGTCCGACCTGTAAGGTATGAGCGGATCCACGCAACAACTTCATAATTTATATTCATTTCCGTTAGCTTATTTATTAAGTTTGTATGCACGACCCGATCAAACGCCTTCGATAAATCTAAGCATATGGCATCGATCTGTTTTCTGTTATTTAGTGCAGTTGAAAAATCATTAATTGTTTCTACCAATTGTGTGACAGTCGATAGGGTCCGTCGAAAGCCGTGTTGATTGGAAAATAAAGCCTTCTTGTCTTCAAGGTAACTATAGATTGATTTGGATATTATGTGCTCTAGAAGCTTGCAGCATACACACGTCAATGAAATGGGTCGATAGTTTCCAATGTTTGCTTTCCACAAGACTTGTGTACAGGGACAACTTTCGCAACGAGCCAATCATCTGGAATCTGTTTCTGAGTTAGCGATGCCCTAAATATAATTTCGAGATAGTAGGCTACCCATTCCGCAAAACGCATTTGGTATACCGTCTGGACCTATAGATTTCTTGTCTTTAATGTTGAGTAAAAGAGCTACAATGCCTTCGTACGTTATCTCTATATCAGGCATCGGTGAAATGTACGGGGGGTTCTAGTGTGGGGGGGTGAAAAACTGCCTGCAGAGCTATCAGTAAAGACGGATTGAAAAAAATCGTTAAAGCAAGTTGCAATACGAGAATAGTCCGACACAAGTTCATCATTAACGACAATGTCCCTGGGACCTTCATTGTCCAGTGACAAACGGCGCCAGAAACGCTGCGGATCATCCTTCATAAAATTAGTCAATGTCACATCATAAAAAGTTTTTTTAGCAGCAGCCATCTTCGTGCGCAATGCAGTGTTTAGTGCTGAAATTTTAGTGGGATCTTTTCTTAACTTCTTTCTTTCACGGCTAATTTTGCGTTTTAAATGTATGATTTCTCGTGTTATCCATGGATTCCGTTTATTACTTTTCTTCTTTCGCATTGGCACAAACTTATTGACACAGTGAAATACGACACCTTTATATTCAGCCCACATTGCATTGACGTCATTCGTCTGACTGATGCTATCTAAACATAGCTAAAGGTGGTCAATAACACTTGTATCATCAGCTCTGTCAAAATTTAGAACATGTGTACTTGTACTGTCAGCTTTTGGGCATACGGTGGTATGCTTTATCTCCAAATATACTAACTTATGATCCGAAAGGCCAGACTTCACCAATACATCATATTCTTCAAATCGCCCGTCTAGGAACACTAAATCTAAGATCGATCCTGAATTCCCAATTACTCGTGTACACTCTTGAGCTACCTGTTGCAAGTCATGACTGAAGGCTATCTCTAGGAGTAGTTCACATTGGCTTTTTTTCACGAGGCTGAGCGCTAAGCTCAGACCAGTCGATAACTGGTAAGTTGAAATCCCCAGAAATAATAATTCGAGAGCTGCGGATCTTTAGGCTTTCTAATTAAAGCTGCATGTTTTCGAGATAGGAAATGGGGGAGTTAGGTGGTCTATACACTGCGCCAAGAATTATCGTTGTTTTATCTACTTTAATTTGGCACCAAACACTTTCGTGTGCCGTAATACCAGGCATTTGTACACAGTCGATATCAGCCATGATCACTACAGCAACACCGCCCCCCACGCGCATCGCGGTCCCTGCGAATGATTTTATAATTCGGTGGTACAAGCTCTTGGTCTAGTATTTCGGGCGGCAGTCATGTTTCGGTAATTGTGATCACATGAGGATCGTAATTAGTCAGGATGTATTCCAGGTCTCCAACCTTGTTAGCCAAACTTCTTGCATTTAAATTGACGGGGGGCACGCTACCGCACAGGGCAGCAGTCATGACGGTCCCTTTCTTGACGCAGGCCTACCTTGTGTTGGTCTTTCGGAGTCTTCCCGCCTACCTTGCAAGCATCGAGGGAACAGCACATCACCGTTTCGCCGTCCCCGGCCAAGTTTTCAGCAAACCGAAGGTGGCAGCCGCTCCATGGCCGCTGATTCCCGCCGTGACTGATGCTTTCATCTGGCAACCTGGAGCTACTTTGTGGGCGGACAACGACTCTGGACTATTAAACTCGCCTCCCTTCCGCTACCAGTCGGGGCACGCTACCGCACAGGTCATGACGGTCCCTTTCTTGACGCAGGTTAGTTACCTACCTCATGCTGCCTCATTTCGCAGCAGCAACCCATTCTTGTTTGCGGTGTCGTGCCCCACTGGAATGCGTGATTTTTGTCAATATTTGTGTAAACTTGTTTATTCTTTGTATGCAAGTGCTGTTGTCGTGACTCTAACGCTCATTATGTCTGGAGACGTCGAACTTAATCCCGGTCCGAATCGAACCACTGCACCCTCCCTTGAATCCATATCAAATACTTTGTCGCGACTTGAAGCATCGCAGAACACCTTGCTATCTGAGGTAACCTTGATTCGTGCAGCCCTGAGTAATATTGAGCTTTTGGTCAACAGTCTTTCAACTCGTGTTGATGCGTTAGAAAAACGAGCTGAAAGTAACGACCACGACGTCTCAGAGTCAGCATTTTCTTCCCCTGACGCTGAAATCACCAAGCTTACTGCTGAGGTAAAGGCCTTAGCTGAGAAGTGCGATGACTCAGAAAACCGTCTGCGCCGATCAAACCTGTTGTTTTTTGGTATTCCGGATGTAAATGGGGAGAGCTGGACGCAATCTGAGTCGGAAGTTGTCTCATTCTGTACTACTAAGCTTGGCATTACGATTAACAGCAGCGATGTTGAAAGAGCGCATAGACTGGGACGCTTTCAAGTTGGAAAGAACCACCCCATAATTGCCAAGTTTTCGAGGTTTAAGGACAAAACTTCTATTCTTTCTGCAACGCAGAAGTTGAGGGATACACCCTTCTCAGTTCGTGAAGATTACTCTGCACGTGTCAGAATAGCCCGCCAGAAACTTTTTGCGCATGCACAAGAGGCTCGTTCCACCTCCTTTAAGATTCGCTTTGACAAGCTATCGATGAACAACAAATTTTTTATTTACGATTCCGTGACTGATACTGTGAAAGAAATAAAGTCATAGCGTTCACCGCAAACCTGTTCACCGTTATCCTGCAATGCTACACAGCCACAATCACCCCAGCCTAAAGTCCCAGTGTACGATAGTATTTCGTTCCTTCTGGGTAATGTACGAAGGTACCTTCCTAAAAAAGACTTGATAGAAGCCGTTCTTGATGACAGCTCCGCCGATGTTGCGATATTTACCGAATCATGGCTTACTGCCGATACAGACACGCGCGAAGTTTTGTTTGAAGCGTTTAATGCATACAGATTAGACAGGGTTGGACGCCGAGGGGGTGGCGTTCTTTTACTGATTAAATCTAATTATCATCCTCCGCTATACCAACCGACAATGTGCAAGAAATACTTTGCTTTAAGGTGTCTTTTCGTTTTTGCTCATGCATTATTATCGCATGCTACCGTGCGCCTGGCTGCGATAGATCTTTTGTGGAGGACTTGCACACCTTGCTTTCGCACTTATTTGCTAATTTTCCCAGAAGTAATTTCATCCTCTGCGGTGATTTTAACCTTCCTGACATCAACTGGGATAAAATGACAGCATCGCCTCATCTATCCAGGGAATTTCTTGACCTCACTCTAAATTTTAACTTTACACAAATGGTATCTACGCCGACTCGCGGTGCCAACATTCTTGATTTAGTTTTGGTTTCGAACCCCGACACTGTTCAATCGGTAATGTGTATTGACGGCCTAAGTGACCACAAAATGGTATTATTTGACCTAACCTTTCAGGTACCCACTAGTCGACCTTCAACCAAATACATCCGAAATTACAAAAAGGCAGATTTCCCTAAAATCAACCAGGAATTGGATACTTTTCTTGTGCTCTTTGAGGAGTTCGCTTCCACGCGAAGTGTTGAGAGCAATTGGTTACTTTATAAACAAAAAATACTGTATCTTGTTGACAAAGTATGTGCCACTTGTCCGTATTCGGGGTGATGCCGACAAACCATGGTTCACTAACTCCCTTAGGAAACTTGATAACAAAAAGAAGCGCCTTTTTCGGGCGGCTAAGCTCTCAAACTGCAATTCCAAGTGGGAAAAGTATTTCGCATGCCTCCGAGAGTACAATCATTTGTTGCGGCAATCAAAGAAAAAGTTTTTCCATAATGACCTTCTTGGTATCCTTCATGAAAACCCACAAAAATTTTGGAAACTTCTATCTGCCAACCACAGTGCTTCTCACAACATAACTCTGTCATATCCTGACGGATCACCCGTCCCTACCGAACATCGATCCGATGTCATGAATTCTTATTTTTCTTCGGTTTTCACCCAAGAGCCCGACTTAAACAACGGTATTCTTCCTGACTGCAACTTCCCCCGCATGCCTTCAGTTGATGTCACATCTGAGGGCATCTCGGCATTAATTGACAAAATCAAGGTATCCAGTGCTCCCGGTCCGGATAACATCCCCGCTAAAGTCATCAAAAGCACTAAAGTGCTTAGTAGTAAATTTCTACAAATAATCTTTTCGCAGTCCATAACAACCAGTACAATTCCGAACGACTGGAAGTTAAGCAAGGTTGTCCCGGTATTTAAAAGCGGTGTCAGAACTGATCCTTCAAATTATCGCCCGATATCGCTCACTTGTATCGCGTGCAAACTTCTTGAACACGTTATCTACTCTCATGTTGCCTCTCATCTTGAAGCTAACTCCTTTTTCTTCAGTAACCAGCATGGCTTCCGCCCGGGACCCCCCATGTGAAACTCAACTGTTTGAATTCACAACCGACCTCCATTTAAACATTGATTCCCTCCTCCAAACAGATGTAATTTATCTAGATTTTTCGAAAGCCTTCGACCGCGTACCTCATCAACGGCTACTGGTCAAAGTAAATAGCTTATGCATCCATCTAATTACGTCATGGATCCGTTGTTTCCTAATTGGCAGATCGCAGTTCACAGTGATCGGGCACAGTCACTCCACAGTCACCGAAGTATTATCTGGAGTACCACAAGGTTCAGTTCTCGGACCGCTTTTGTTTTTAATTTTCATTAATGACCTGCCCACCGGTATTTCATCATCCATCCGGCTCTTTGCCGATGACTGCGTCCTGTACCGCCGTGTAAGCTCACATAACGATCAGATCCTTTTACAACATGACCTCACTACAATTGAAAAATGGTGCACTGAGTGGCTCATGCAACTAAACGTCAAGAAATGTAAGTCCATGCACGTATCGCACAAACTCTCTCATATCGTACTCCTACACTTTGCATTCTCTTCCTATTGACCTGGTTGAATCATACAGATACCTCGGGGTCACCATCACAAGCAAGCTCACATGGTCGGAACATATTCATAATCTGGTAGCTGACACTAACAAATCCATGGGATTCATTAGACAGTCACTATCATCATCACCACCTGTGATCCGCAAACTAGCATACGATACGTTTATCCGCACTAAACTAGAATTTGCATCGGCAATATGGAATCCACATCAAGCTTACCTTGTTGACCTACTTGAAGCCGTCCAAAACCGCGCAGCCCGGTTTATTACATCCCAGTACGACCACCGGCTAAGTGTCACAAACATCAAATCATCCATGGACATCAAATCATTAGCACTTCGCAGAAAAATCACTCGCTTATGCCTCTTTCATAAGCTCTATTACAGCTTCCCACACTTACGTGGTCATCTTCTTTTACCGCCAAACCGCACTTCACACCACCTGTCAAACTCCCTCAGTCTTCAAAGAATTCACGGCTCCACTAATTCCTTCAACAACTCCTTCTTGCCATTAGCCATTGCAGAATGGAATAGTTTACCTGACCTTGTTGTAACTGAACGTGACCCCATCAAATTTCGAAACGTACTAACAAATTTATTGAGTGCTGATGTGTAATGTATTCTGAGGTGTTCTTTTTCATTCGTTATTTCATCTTTTTGAGCGCATTATTCTTCCTGTGTATTTTGTCTGTCTTGCAATTTCACCACGTTTTTTTTTTTTTGTAAATGTTACTTTTATTGTATTTGCTTATTAATGACTGTTTGAACGTTCATTCTTCTTATGTATGCTCCCCCCCTTATGTAATACCCCAACAGGGGCCTTTAAGGGTTAATAAATGATGATGATGATGATGATGATCAAGCGGAATTCACTCGAGTCATATCCTTCTTTACGTCAATGATTAAAAGTATCAGCGCGTCTTTTGGGACGCTGAACCTTGACGCGGCTGTTCTTTGAATAATCCCAAGTGCAGACGTCAGAGTCGACATGCAATTTGTCGTAAGTCAAGCGCACATGACGCCCACTATCCCTTTGTTGTTTCGCAGAATCCCAGATCAAATTACGCTTTGCCAATGTTTCTTTCGAAAGGTTATCCGATATAGAAATGCCGCTGCCTTTCAGTTTCCTGCACTGTTTGTACACTTTAGATTTTTCCCTGTAGTCATACAACCTGAGAACCACAGGTCGAGGTCGGGCGCTTTTCATCCCTATCCTATTTATTCGTTCCACGGTACTTATGTTGACACCAAGCTTTTCTCGGAATACGTTTACTAGCACTTTCGCTTCGAGGTCGGCTACAGATTCCTTCTCGCTTTCTGGTATTCCAAATACCATTAGATTATTCCGCCTACTTCTGTCCTCAAAACTGTCCATTCTTTCCTGCTGTTTCCAAAGAGTAGTCTCTAATTCCTTGACTGTTTTTGACAACTGAGCTATTGTACTCGCTTGATCTTTAATCACCTTCAGGCTGCTTTCAACTACCTTCAGTCGCTTGCTTAACTCTTTCCATCATGGTGGTCACCCCAAGTAACCACCTTTCCTTGATTTTTTCCTCTTGAAACACGTGAGCCCCGAGTGTCGGATTTTAAATGGCGCAGTTTTTAAAGCATTTGACAATCTTACAGATATGACGATAGTTCGTTTGGGCTTCAATTTGACATGTTACGTTTGTTTTCTTCCGGCCGCCGTCGTCCTCAAGGGGCGCTAGATGGTGGACCTGAGATATTTTTATAGATATAAAAGTAGGTCTTGTCTTTATTGTGTTGATAGTGCAGGACTGCATGTTTTATGAGTAGCTAACACTAAGGAATACATAAATGAACAGTTGTGCTCAGCAGATCCAGCTTTCGGGGACACTGGATGATCAGCGCTCCTAGCGGCCACTGCTGGAAGCTCTCACGTTTTCAATGGGACAGAGTCATTTTTCGACGATAAAAAATTGTAGAGGCGCAATTTCCAAAACTTCTTAAAGGGGCACGTTCTAGGAGCTGTACCGCACTTAACAAATGCAGCATCGTTAACATCGGGGCTTCACATTCTGTTCCCACGACGACTAAAGTTTAAACAATGGGGTCCTATGGAAGCGGCCGAAATCACGCCTCGTTTTTAGGGACAAAAACGGGCCGTCTGAAAAAACTAGACGGAATCCTGCAAATTGCTCGGAGATCTGAGTAGTACGGAGACGAAGCTTTCATTTGAGGCCGCAATCATGTTTCTGTGTGAAGAAAAACACGTTCCAAAATGAAGTTTTCTACAACACAGTCGCGTCTTCGACTCGCGTCTTCGACCATTGTATCTTGAAAAGACCCATTTTACCGCCCCGCAGCCGGTGTGCGTTGTGGCCTAGATGGTTGAGCGCCTGTACTGGCGACTCACGTGCGGTGACTGCGGCACGGGTTCGAATCGCAATATTTATTTATTTTTTTTTATTTTTTTTTATTTATTTATTTTTTTTTTACAGAATTGCTGTCAGTGGTTACGGTGCTCGGCTGCCGACCCGAAGGGCACCGGTTTGATCGTGGCCGCGGCTCTAGCCTTTTCGAACGAGGCGAAAATCCATTAGTACTTGCATTTTGATGCTGTACGTAGATGTAAATTCACGTTAAAGAACCCCAGGTGGTCGAAATTTCCGGCACACTCTTCTGCCGCGATAGGGAATGGGAGACGCCCGCTAAGCGCTAAGCGCGTGCTGTAGGACATCGTTTTTCCAGTCCAGACCTCCTCTACGGCGCGCCTCATAAACATATCGTAGTTTTGGCGTGTAAAGTTCCAGCAATTAATACTACTAGTGCGTCATTGCTGAAGATTTAGTTTCTTGTTTTTTCGCTAAAGCGTCGCACCCAGAATCTTTGCTACAGAGCCGATTTCGCTTCTAGATATGGAGCAAGTAAAGTTCTCATGTTTTAGTATTTCTTATTACGCAACCAATTATCTAAACTACAAAGGAAGGGGAACCAAGGGCCTATTTCAGTTAATCACAGCCTCAATAAGGCAACACATATTGAAGCCAAGGAAAGCATGATAGAAGCTATTGATAGTGTAATGAAGCGTTTTAAATAAGCACTATACTATTGGAGACTGACCAGCAATGGCAGAACCAGCGCAAAGCTTGCGTTGCCGAATCGTCTTCTTTTCTTTCTACATCAGCAGCGTTCTCTGCTTCTGCATGCAGTGCCGCTTTTAGAGAGTTTTAGAACAGCGTACGCGAAGCTTTGCGTTTGCGTTGCGCATGCGTCGTACGCTAGCCTCTTGCGGGCTCCCGTTAAGTGACGAACGCTAACGCTACGCCCGCAATGCCGGCAAGCTTTGCGTGCGGTGTTCTAAAACTCTCTGTTTACTTCCCTTCCGATACAGAGCCATCCTGGCAAATTACAGGCAGAATACCACGGCACTGAGATAGTAAGGCAGGTGGGTGAATCCACGAAAGATCGAACATGCATGTCCGGTCGATATTTCTGTTTTGTCTGCGATTTTTATATGATGTGCCGGCACATTCAAAGTGCAGGGAACCGACAATTTTATTTCCGAAGAACGCTCCAAGCGTGCGAAACAAATATTTGAAGGTGGTGGCGCGGGAGTCTTCTTTTTTCTCCCTGCAATATTTTTGGATTTCGCAGCCGAATTTAATGCGAACTATAAACATTGCGTCGAAAATTTTTGGTGTTCATTTTTATAGGGAATACTGTGAATTACATCCATGGTTTTTTCATGCTGTCCACAAAGGGTAAAAAATGTAAAAAAATGGCAGACACGGCCCAAATCGAAAATGTTTTCAAAGTTTGATGCGTCTTCGCCCGTTTGCTATTGTACACAGAAACTTCAAAACTGTATCACATATAGAAAAAAAGCATTTGAAATATTTCTGCGAGAGATCGCTTTCCTACAAGCAGCGTAAAAAAAGAAAAAAAAATAGTTTAAAAAGCAAGTTTTTTCAAAAAAGCCCATTTTCAAAAAAAACAAAATAAAAAAAACTTGGTGTCAATTTTAGGGAAAATTTTTTTTACCGAGGAGTGCTTATGTCAGTCAATGCACGGTTTCGATATAAAATGTCATTTTCTTTGTTAATGAGACATAAAGGGCCAAAGTGACCTTTGCTGTGTGATCTCACTTCAGTGCCTTTTATGGTTGTTATCAGCTTGCATTGTGCGTAAATCTACAGTACTAATTATTTTGCTGCAGCGAAATTTCACTCTGGTAGCCTGTCTTCAGCAAAAATGTATTCTCAGATTTATTTGTCTCTAGCGTGTGCGGGGTTGGGCTGCTTGCGCTCTCTAAAGGGCTATGCGTGCACAGCTTGCAGCCTGCAAGAAAGCCTGCAAGAAAGGTGGACGTACCTGTTCAACATATTAATCGTTTTAGGTTCCTCAACAAATGCTTGGTCTACCTCATCGCGGCTCTCAGATATCGACTGGACATGCATGTTCGATCTCTCGGGGTCCATTGCGCAATCTGATGCCTCGACATTTTTCATTACTACAATAGAAGAAAGATCAAGTGGCTTGACGCCGTAGATCAAGTACGAGGCTTGGTAGGCCATACGGTACGGGCCGCGGTACTTCGAAAGAGGTTTCGTTGGCCAACCGGGGCTAGCTCAAGGAGTCCAGAGCCACACAAATCGGCCATGGGCATACGACACTAAAAGGCTTCGAGACATCTCCTTGGTGTATTTGACGCTGCTTGCCTACAGTGGCGTTAGATCTGGCTCTCTGGCGACCCTCTTCAGCGAATTAGCAGCTTGGGAACTGCCGTCGACTCACTCACATAAGCGTGGCAAGGAGTTATTGCTCATAACGTGCAGGAGGGCTCGAGTCCTTATAGGTAGAAGACAGGAGAGAGTCCTGTAGTGGTCTTCGTAGCAGTGTTTTGGGCATACGTCACGAAGAGAATGACACGGGTCCAGTCTTAGTAACCGGAAGTGACGTACATTGTCAGCATATCACCTGATGTTCGATTAAATGTTTCTGTTAAACCATTCCTTTTATGATTGTAAGATGTGGTGGTGTGGTGAAAGACCTTGCATTCCTCTAGAATTTCTTCACGACGACCGACAGAAATACACGTCCTTCGGACGATGCGCGGCTCACGTAGTGCGCCGTACTGTAGAATGACGTGGTGTGAAATGAGAGGCAACATTGCTAGCCGATGCAGATGGCAATGGTGAAGTCTCTGCTTAGCGCGTAATCGATGGAAAAAATCATCTATCAGTTGGTAGCAGGAGTAATGGAAAGAAGTCCATACAAATCAACGCCGGCGTAGTCCAAGGGGCGGAGAAGGCAAGTGAGTGGTTGTTACGGAGCAGGGAAATGGTAAGGGGGATTCGTGCGGCTCTGCTCGACGCAACAAATGTAGCGGTAGAAGAAGCGGTACATTCTGCGTTGATAGTAGCAGAGCTGGAGGAATGTGCAAGTCTTCAACTATTCGGCATGCGCACACTGTGAGTCAGCGTTGAAGGTGGCGCATATGTCAACGTAGATGGCGCGGAATAAGAGCCACTTGCGTCCATCATAGAGGTAGTTGGGATAGTAGATCAACTGTTGCGAAGAATGAAATGGTGTGTTTGATGGCTTATTTCTCAGGGATGGTAGGTGACGTTGCTTCACGCAACAAGTCCATAAGGGAAGCAATGCAGGGGTTTTTGCGCCGCTGCACAGGCATGTCGGTGACGGCTACAGCGGGAACGCGTCGTAGATGGACAAGAAGACCGCCGCTAGAATGTGTATTGGTTGGCGGATACAGGGGTGGGAGGAGAGGTTACGGGGTTCAACCGCACTTTATGTATGCTCGTGCGTGCTTTGGTAGCTGCATGGCTGGCATAAGCAACTAACTCGTGAAATCCGCGTTTACGCTGGGCACGTACAACGCCGAAGAAACGCCGCTAGTGTCCTTGTGAATTTCATCTGGGGCGCTCACAGCTTTTCTGTCATAATAAACTTCTCTCTCTCTCTCTAATATGGGGCGAGCAACTCAAAATGTCGCAAGATTAGAGGCGACGTAAGAATACATCGCAGTTTTCTGGATGCATCGCCGCATGTAACTTCGCTCAAAGGTCGCGGCCGCTGCGGAGGTCAGTGAAATGCGCTATAATTGCGGGGAGCTGCGAATGAAACGCGTAAAATAAAATCGAAGGCATAGAAAGCTTCGAAGGTATTTCGTTGTCAGTTTAGGAAACGTAGCAGCAGCACGAAGTGTCATGGGATCCGGAAGGACGCCATCTCGGAAGACGACGGCACAGAATAAGCAGCTTTCGCATACGCCAAAGCAACATTTCTTTAAGTTTACCTCAATGCCATTACAGCTGAGACTAGTGACGACAGCTTCGACCTTTTGTAGATGGGTCGCAAAGCCGTCTGGAAAGATCAGAGTACCATCCAGGTAGTACAGATTCGTCTGCCACTTGAAGCCGCGAAGGATGCCGATCATGCGTTCAAATGTTGCAAGCGCGTTGCACGGCCCGAATCGCGTCACAATAAATTCATATAAGCCATCGGATCTCACGAAGGCTGGTTTGCGGTGGTCAAGTTAAGCCACCGGGGCTGCAAGCAGCCGGAGCGCAGGTCCAACGAATAGAGAAAAAAAAACTGTGCTCCATGCCGGCAGTCGCGGCATCGTCTATTAGTGGCTAGGGATAGATGTCCTTACGTGTGATCTTGTTCAGCAAGCTATAGTCTACGCAAAAACTAAGTAATTGAGCCGTTTTTTTTTTTTTTTGACAATATCTACCGGTGAGACCCATCGACTGTTCGAGGTCTGTATGACGCCGTGTTGAGCAGTGTCAATTATGCGATGTTGCGACGCACTGTGGCTGGCACACGATATGCGCACTGGCTAAGGAGCGTGAAGATCAGTGTCGAAGGAATATATTGTGTTAGACTTATTTTGGGCTGCAATACATGACAGGAGGTTTTGTTAGGAATATAATTCGGATGGCAACGCCTTTCTCTGTAATGTTCGGGAATTAGGAAATATCTCGAAACTAGTGGCATCATACGAATTAGTTTCAGGTCGTCTTGCGAACTCTACGGATAAATATTGCGAATTGAAATGTGGGCGATAACTCAATTCAGATCAAAATTAGTAAATTTTCGTTAGTTAGAGGACTATGCCTTTCAATTTTTGTGGAGTAATTTCCACCTCTTCTCGTCGACCAGCTGACGAGCTAGAATTGTACAATATCCAACAGCCAACCTTTAAATTTGTTTGAAAGTGTTCGCTGAAACGTCGGTATTCTTCCTATTCTTGTGCACATATGTACTCTACTCCCCTCTAGAATGCCCAAGCGCTTTAGTGCATTTGAGATAAATAAGTAAATGAATGAATAAATAAATAAATAAATAAAATCTAAGCACGTGTTTCACTCACTCAAAACGCTAAGGCGAAACCTGGTTGGCCTCTTGACACACTTTTTGTTGCTGTAACAATACGTATATATATATATATATATATATATATATATATATATATATATATATATATATATATATATATATATGCGACTGTGTACGAATCGTGAAATGATACTTTCGCATTCACGTTGCACCAGTGTGTCATCATCATCATCAGCAACATGAGTACGCTAATTGCAGGGAACATGCCCCTCCCATGTTTCTCCAATCAACCCGGTCCTGTGCAGGCGGCGCCCACGTTAGCCCTGGAAGCTTCTGAATCTCATCTGCCCATTTAACTTTATGCCTCCCGTTCGCGCTCTTGCCTTGTGTTGGAATCCCCGCTGTTACTTTCAATTGCCACAAGTTATCTTGTCTTCTCGCTGCATTCCCTTCACAGATAGTAGTTAGGATTAGGATTAGGATTTTGTAGGTTGCCGGAGGATCTAGCCTTCCGATTGAGAGATAGTGGTAAACTACCATTCCCTTTTCTCTTGAGAGATAGTGGTAAACTGCCAATCATTATCTCAGAATACGTGCCAAATGCACACTACAATATTCTTATACTTTTGGTTACTTCATTCTCATGGTTCGTATCTGCAGTCACTACCTTCCCTAAACAGACGTATTCCTTTACCACTTCCAGTGTTTTCATAGGCATCGCAAACCACTCTTCTCTTCGGAGACTGCTGAACATTGCTTTATTTGTCTGCATATTAATTTTCTGACCCACCGATCTGCTTTCCCTGTCTAATTCAGTAATTATGATTTGCAATAGTTTTCCTGAGTCACTAAACATGGCAATATCACAAGCGAATCGCATGTTACTAAGCTACTCTCCTTTAACTGCTATCGCATGCTGTCCGCAATCCAACGCTCTGAAAACCTCCTGTTAACACGCGGTGAATAGCATTGCAGAGATGGTAGCTCCCTGCCTTAGACTCTTTATTAGAATTGTATTCCATGCTTTTTTTTTTTTTCATGGGGGGACAATGGTGGCTGTGGAGACACTGTAGATATGCTGCCGCGATGGCATAGCGTCTATGGAGGTCGGCTACTGACCTGAAAGGCGCAGGTTCGATCCCGGCCGCGGTGGTCGCATTTCGATGGAGGCGAAATGGTAGAGGACCGCATGCACTGTGCGATGTCAAAGCACCTTAAAGAACACCAGATGATCAAAATTTCCGGAGTTATCCTATACCGCGGGCTTCATTGTCATATCGTGGTCTTGTCACGTAAAACCCCAGATATATTATTATTATTATTATTAATTTTCGTTCATTAAAAAAATCATACCAGAGGGCGTTCGAATGATGATATTTAGGTAGTGTTTTTGGAGCCGGTGACCGGCAAATCTGTAGCGCTAGCACACGTGCGTCATCATGTGTGCTATGCGCCGATTTGTGTGTACCGTGAGCCAAGACCTTCTAGAACGATTACTTTGTACTTTAATAGTCATAATAATTGTTGGGGCCTAACGTCCCAAAACGACCATATTGCCACGCGCTATTCTTATTTTCACTTTTGTTGTATTCGGTTTTCGCCCACAAAGACCGTCAGCAAAGCTCAGCTCAAACCGCGCCTTATTGTTCTAGAACCTTCGCGATTATTGTAGATCGTTTTGTTAAGATTGCGCGCAAGACGCGACCACTCGAGATTATTCCTGAGCTTGCGCGATGACCAGTGATAAGCCTAGAATGTTCGACGCGTGATGCATAAAAGCCGGCGCGCTCCAACGATGTTTAGTTAATCGACGGCCGACGCTCTGTTCGCCGCTATCAGTGCCAGCGTTTATTGCTGTAATCTCACCTTCAGTTTAGCGGCCACAAGTTCGGCCCAAATAAAGTGTTGCATCTTGGACTACTGCCTACGGCCTTCGTCTACGTCACTACCACGTGACATCTGGTGGAGGTGCTGGGCGTCTCCAGTGGTGTTGGTGAAGAAGGAGGACGGGACGCTACGTTTCTGCGTCGACTATCGTCGCCTGAACAAGATCACGAAGAAGGACGTGTACCCCCTCCCACGGATAGACGACGCCCTGGATCGACTCCACAACGCGAAGTACTTTTCGTCGATGGACCTGAAGACGGGCTACTGGCAAATCGAAGTCGACGAGAGAGACCGAGAAAAGACTGCCTTTATAACACCAGACGGCCTGTTCGAGTTTAAGGTCATGCCTTTTGGTCTTTGCTCGGCCCCCGCGACCTTCCAACGCGTTATGGATACTGTACTGGCTGGCTTGAAGTGGCAGACTTGCCTTGTGTACTTGGACGACGTCGTTGTGTTTTCCTCAAACTTCGATGAACACCTGCGGCGCCTTGAAGCTGTACTTCAGGCAATCAAGTCGTCCGGACTCACTCTCAAGCCAGAGAAGTGCCGCTTCGCGTACGAAGAACTTTTGTTCTTGGGCCACGTGATAAGCAAATCCGGAGTACGCCCCGACCCGCAAAAGACAACCGCCATCGCTGCTTTCCCGCCACCCACCGACAAGAAGGCCGTGCGTCGATTTCTCGGCTTGTGTGCCTATTACAGGCGGTTCGTTAAAAACTTCGCCCGCATCGCCGAGCCTCTCACTAACCTCACCAGGACCGACGTCGAGTTCAAGTGGGAAACGCCGCAGGAGGAAGCATTTCAAGAACTAAAACGACGCCTGCAAACGCCTCCGTTACTTGCGCATTTCGACGAACACGCCGAAACAGAAGTGCACACCGACGCGAGCAGCGTAGGACTCGGCGCCGTCCTTGTGCAGAGGACGGACGGACTGGAAAGGGTTATCAGTTATGCTAGCCGGTCGCTATCAAAGGCAGAGGCCAACTACTCCACAACAGAAGAGGAGTGCCTTGCCATCATCTGGGCTACATCAAAGTTTCGCCCCTACCTTTACGGCAGGCCCTTCAAAGTTGTGAGCGACCACCACGCCTTGTGTTGGCTAGCTACCTTGAAGGACCCTTCTGGTCGCCTCGCACGGTGCAGCCTGAGACTTCAAGAATTCGACATTACCGTCGTTTACAAGTCCGGAAGAAAACACTCTGACGCCGACTGCCTGTCTAGTGCCCCCCGTCGACCCACCGCCGCTGGACGACCAGAATGATGACGGCTTCCTGAGAACCATAACTGCCGACGACTTCGCCGAGCGACAGCGCGCCGATCCGGAACTCAAGGGCCTTATGGAATACCTCGAGGACAAAACCACCGTGGCTCCAAAGGTATTCAGACGAGGACTGGAGTCGTTTTTCATGCGCAACGGCGTTCTCCTAAAGAAAAACTTCTCGCCACTTCGGGCCGACTCCCTCCTCGTAGTACCTTCGGCATTACGACCAGAAGTTCTGCATGCTTTGCATGACGACCCGACGGCTGGACACCTTGGATTTTCCCGTACGCTGGCAAGGATACAAGAAAAGTACTACTGGCCTCGCCTCACTGCCGACGTCACCCACTACGTGAGGACTTGCCGAGATTGTCAGCGACGGAAGACACGACTGACTAGGCCAGCCGGACTTCTGCAACCCATCGAGCCACCTCGCCGGCCGTTCCAGCAAATCGGCATGGACTTGCCGGGGCCGTTCCCGACGTCGAATTCCGGAAACAAGTGGATCGTCGTAGCTACTGACTACCTCACCCGCTACGCCGAAACAAGGGCCCTGCCCAAGGGCAGTGCCGCCTAGGTAGCAAAGTTCTTCGTGGAGAACATCGTACTGCGTCATGGCACCCCAGAGGTCCTCATTACCGACAGAGGTACGGCCTTTACCGCGGACCTAACTCAGGCGATCCTAAGGTACAGCCAAACAAGTCACCGCCGGACCACCGCCTACCACCCACAGACCAACGGCCTGACCGAGCGTCTAAATAAGACCATCGCCGACATGCTGGCCATGTACGTCGACGTCGAACACAAGACGTGGGACGCCATCCTTCCGTACGTGACCTTCGCATACAACACGGCCGTGCAAGAAACGACGCAGATGACGCCATACAAGTTGGTCTACGGACGGAGCCCGGCAACGACGCTCGACGCCATGTTACCGAACGTCACCGATGAGGAAAACATCGACGTGACCGCCTACCTACAGCGCGCCGAAGAAGCACGACAGCTCGCCCGCCTGCGGATCAAGAATCAGCAGACGACCGACAGCCGCCGTTACAATCTTCGACGACGCTTCGTGGAATACCAGGCCGGCGACCGCGTTTGGGTGTGGACACCGATACGCCGACGTGGACTTAGTGAAAAACTCCTCCGGCGATACTTCGGGCCTTACAAGGTGCTTCGACGTCTCGGTGCTCTGGACTACGAGGTCGTCCCGGACGGCATAACGAACTCTCAACGGCGCCGTGCGCGACCTGAAGTCGTCCATGTCGTGCGCCTCAAGCCGTATTACGCGCGTTAGCAAACCAGAGGACTGCACTTATTGCTTAATTATCGTACTTTCTTTCTTTATTGTTGTGATTTATTGTTCCATGCATTTTCCCCCCGTGTTCTGTTTTAAGCATCGGGACGATGCCTATTCAGAGGGGGGGCATTGCCACGCGCTATTCTTATTTTCACTTTTGTTGTATTCGGTTTTCGCCCACAAAGACCGTCAGCAAAGCTCAGCTCAAACCGCGCCTTATTGTTCTAGAACCTTCGCGATTATTGTAGATCGTTTTGTTAAGATTGCGCGCAAGACGCGACCACTCGAGATTATTCCTTAGCTTGCGCGATGACCAGTGATAAGCCTAGAATGTTCGACGCGTGATGCATAAAAGCCGGCGCGCTCCAACGATGTTCAGTTAATCGACGGCCGACGCTCTGTTCGCCGCTATCAGTGCCAGCGTTTATTGCTGTAATCTCACCTTCAGTTTAGCGGCCACAAGTTCGGCCCAAATAAAGTGTTGCATCTTGGACTACTGCCTACGGCCTTCGTCTACGTCACTACCACGTGACAATATGATGAGAGACGCCGCAGTGGAGGGCTCTCAAAATTTCGACCACCGGGGGTCTTTAATGTGCACCTAAATCTAAGCACACGGGCCTCAAGCATTTTCGCCTGCATCAAAATGCGCCGCCGCCGCCGTACTTTGTAGTTTGAACCACACGTTTGGTAGCACCATGTTAGTTCGCGGAGGCTGAATTTCGATGGACGCAATATGCAAGAAGCCCATGGGCTCAGATTTAGGTGCACGTTAAAGAACCCCACGTGGTCTAACTATCGGGGGCCCTCCACTATGGCATCTCTCACATTCATATCGCGTTCTTTGGACGCAAAACCGCAACAATTATTATAAGAAGTATAACAGCTTTCTGTGCATCCAGAGAAGCCTAAGGAGTAGAAAAAAGCTCGGAAAACACGGGGACGAAAAGTAAGCAGACGCTACAAGCTAAGTAACCTAGAACTAAACATTGCGAAATGCTATCATTCGACTGTCAAGTCATTAAATGTGCGCCAACTGCTTCAAGATCTGCCATCGGCCGAGCGTTTCAACATGCTAAAAAATTTGCGCAGCTTCCGCTCAGTCGCGTAAGGCTGGGGCAGAGCAGAGCTGGTCGGCACTCGCCTGGTCCTGGCTTGACTAGGCACGCGTTCATTCACACGTCCATGCACGAAGTGTTCACGCCATCACTTTGCGATTCCCGAGTATCGGATAGGGATCGATCGGGTTTCATTGGGAATCGTTTGGCAATCACAGCACCAAGTACTTTACTTACCTTAATTAGATAAATTGGCCTAACTTGCAAATTCGTCGCTTGGTCTCGATTAGCTTCCATCCCATGTCAAGGTAAGCTTAATTAGCTAATTAGTCGAGCTACCACTAGTTATATTCCGTCTTAATTAGTATTAGGGTAAGCTCGGCGCATCTTACATAGTCTCGCATTACCAGGCACACGAGAATCTCAGCTCGGCTAAATTAGGGCTTTTTGAGGTGTGATTTAATTAGCTTAGTTATGCGTAGTTAATTAGGTTTTACAATGCTCAACATGGCTTAATAAGGCTTGTCTATGGTTACACTGGTTTAACTAGGCACAGCTGTTCTTAATTTTGCTTGACGTGGCCGCGCCGGCAGGATCATGGTTTCCTCTCTACATCGCGAACCGGACAAACAGCGGGCATAACATACTTGTAAAAAAATGCGAAGGGAATAAAGGAATACGTTTGGCTGCCCTTCCGAATTCCCGGTGCAGTCGGGCCATAGAGTAATATACAAATTACAAGAATGTCACTCGGGCCAAAAGCGGCGGAGCCGCAGCTTCATGTCGGCCGTGAGAGGGCGACACATCACTCTCTATCTTCAAGGGAACGCGCGTACTTGTTATCTACTTCAGTACCTTTTCTAGTTGCAATATGCGTCTACTTGTCGCAATGCGGCTCTGAATTTATCTTTATCGCCTGCGATTGGACGGTTCGATATCGTCGGGCAGGATCGGACATGAATCGGGTATCGGGTGCGAGAGTAGTGCAGAATGGCGTCGACGCGACGGCAACGTTGTCACGCTCCGTGTTCATGAGCGTTTAATGCAATGAAGTACGGACAGCTGCAGGATGACGCGATAAAAGATGTGCGATAACGTGCTACGTGGTCTTGAATTGTTACATGTGCCTCTCAGCTTGGCGGCTGCTGTTGGTAAGAACGCCGTCATTAATTTGCAAAGTGCGTATTGTATTCGTCATGTTAAGCTAACATTTGTCGCTTGTGCTGTTCGGCGCAGAGAGCTTTCTTGCGCTCCTCACTTCGCGCATGTTTGCGAGAAAATCGTTTCTTGGCGCGAGTAAGTGAGTCGCCGCTTGCGTTGTCAGGTTTTTTTTTTTCTTTTTGTGCCGGTACACGTAGTTCGAATTCAATGCGTGAAATTGTTTGAAGAGTGCAGTTAGGCTTAACATCGTTATTTAATTGTGGCGTTAGCATTTTTCTTGAATCTCTTGTTACGAGCGCACTTAGAGAGAATTTGTGAATCGAGAAAAATGTTTGTTAGCTGAGGCTACGATTTCATCTTCTGAATAAACACGACTGCCTCGGTAACGCATGCATGGCGCCAAATATTGCTTTGTTTTAGCTGCGGAATCTACTCGTGACTGTTTTTCGCGAAAAGGTGATGTCAAGTGCGTCGGAGAAAATTTGGGCTAAAGCGGGAGAGAAGACATAGCCAACATCCGTTTCTTTCGTTCTTTTTTTTTATTTTTTCAGATCATGCCGTCCGGATTTAAATACTACGGCAACTACCTGTCGCGCGGCGTCGTTAACTGTATGCGTACGTGCGCGTGTACTGCAGTTTTACTGTTGTGTGGGGCCTTTCATAATGTCGCCTACTTGTTTATTGTTTCTGTAAAATTTAAACTCAAGATATGGCAGCTGTTTTGCCATATCTTGCAGTGCAATGAACCCACGTCTTCGTGCGCGCATGTAAGTGTGCATGTGCTTACCAAGAATGGCTTGAAAATAAAAGTTTTCGTTCTTCCAAGAGTTCTTACGTTTTATTTGAAATGTCTGCATAAACACACAGTGGCATCGTGTGCTTGCCGCTCTGGCGGTACCGCTTACACGAAGCTAATCAATGCATGCAAACAACGCGTGAAAAAAAAAAAAAACGCAATTAAAGCATGGCCTCTGAGACGAGCACATCTACAGAAGTGGTCTCGGAGGCCGTGTAATTTTTGTGATCTCTAGAACATGGCTTTCGAGACCACCGTTTCTACGGTCCCCATCATCTCCGAGGCTGCAAAGGTTCCCCCCAACCCGTTTGGAGCGCTACGAACCGAAATTCAGCCGCTGGGCTCTATGGGAGTGTCCTCTCTTAACTTTTTCTGTTACTCTATGGTCGGGCACCGTTTTCTTTTTCTGATGTGTAAAACGAGTCGTTGCCATAGGATCGGGGAATGACTAGCCATTTTAACGTTGCAGCTCGCCGGTCTTATCTTTGTCGCCGTTAGCAACGAACGCGGCAGGCCACGCCAAGTCGTGAAGCTGTGTGTTCTGAACTTTTTAAAGACGATAGTCTTTCTTGGGATACCTAAACGGAGAAATTTTGGTCTGTCTGTCTGTCTGTCTGTTTCTCTGTTTGTCGGCACGTCGCACGATTCAGCGGCTGGCCAAAGTTTGACTGCTTTCTGAACGCCCAGCCAACTTGATCAGTCGTTTTTGTGCATACTTGTGAACATTGTCGATCAAAAAGCAAATATTACGCATATCTGAGGCGCAACAACAATACGGAAGTATTAAGTGGTGTGTTCTTTTATAGAAAATACATAGATACTTAATTCTGAAGACCCTAGTGTTTCTTAGGCTGCGCTGAAAATGCGGGCTGCCTTGCAAAAGCGAAGAGCCGTCGTCTATCTCCGAGGTCGCGCGAAGTGCCGCGTGTTTCATCCGACGCGCGATAGCTGGCGCAGTCTGCCCTAGTCGCTGCAAACAAGAGAATCTCTTTTCGTGGTCTCTCTGCGCGCCTTCTCAGCTTTTTACACGCTGCCAAAAACACCGCGCTTGCGACGAGAAGACGCTTGGTCATGCCAGGACGGAAATGGTCGAGAACAGCATCACAGGTGGCCGCGGATGAGACCGGCAGAAGACTATCGTCTTTCGATGACATTTGCAGCGAAGCACGCAGATACGCGGCCAATTTTTTTCTTTTGTTTCTTTCCTTTTCTTTCTTGCCTTGACGCAACTCTTGACTTCGCGCGAGATTCAAAAGATAAAAGTCATGCGGCACGTGGTGGAAGACATGCGAACTAAACGCCGATGTCCGTGAAAGCTGGATCTGTCAGTACAGAGCGCCATGTCGCTGAAGTTGGTGGTCACCTGGGGTGACCACCATGCATGAAGGGTCTTAGAAGGCCGGTAATACATAATATGGGACCGGCGGCTGCGGGCGCGCTGACCGTGGACGAAGAGAACGATGAACGATGACGCGCTCGCAGCGGTCGCTGACAGGCAGTCGCGGCCGATGCTTGGACGAGTAAGGACGTGCCCCTTTGTCCTCGGTCTCGTCTCCAAGGGGTTCCGGGCCAGCCGCCACCCAAAACCTTACAATATATATTCTTGAAGTCGGAACTTTCCTGAATTGCGCGATTCCTGATATCGACCTTACGCGTTGTCCAGCAGATCGCCTTTAGTCCGCCAAAATGAAATATTGCAATGAAGCGCCCATAGCAAGTATACTACTTATGTACTGTTCTTATTATGTTGATAACGTAGGACACCATGTCGTCCAAGTTGCCAATACCAAGGCATCTAGAAATGAAAAGCTGTACTCAATCAGTACACTGAGCACCGTGTCGCTGAAGTCGGTGATCACCTGGGGTGATCACCTGGGGTGACCACTATGCATGAAGGGCCTTAGAAGGGTGGTAATATATTATTTTATATCGTTCTAACGGAGGTGTCTTGCAAGATATATACAAGCACCCTCAAGGAGGAGGTGGATGTGCGCTACATACAATTTCCCTTTTGCTCCCGCGGGGAAAGAAAGACTGCTTTGCGACCTTTCTCTGAAAGTGACCAGTAGACCCTTACTGCATGGTGGTCACCTCAGGTGACCACCTCATATCTTTTGAACTAAAATATCCAATTTTTTTTTCTTGCGAGAAAATCATTTTCTGATAAAGAGTTCACCATTTTTTCCATAAAACTATGTTTCCCGCCAAAAATGGAGTTCTGTGCATGAAAGAGTTAAGCTCTCTAGATCGGCTTGTATTGCCTTTTGCCCATCGCACAACTCAAACTTTAACATCGTTTTCGTTTCTGGTCCGGGGTTCATTTCAACATCGCCGGAAAGCAGTAGACACAATGATGCAAAGCCAGAGAAAATCACTTTTGGGCACGGCAGCACAACGGCAAAGCGATCATCATTCTTGTAGCCGTAGAGAGTGTAATAACTGACCTGTTCAAGAAACAGAAGGCGATTAGACGACATTGCATGTGCGGTGCCGCCGTGCCCACTGAAGCTGTAGGTTGGTGCTGGCTGATTTATAGTGTCAGCCATGATCCTTGTCGCCTGCCGTTGGTCACCGGGTCCAAGAGTGCAGTCAATAGCGTGGTCCAACTGAGTGCCGATCCGGTCCGCAGACGGCCAGATGGCGCACTGGTTCCACGCGTGCAAATGGTATGATGCGGCAATCAGTATTACTTGTTCAAGAAACAGAAGGCGATTAGACGACATTGCATGTGCCGTGCAGCCGTGCCCACTGAAGCTGTAGGTTGGTGCTGGCTGATTTATAGTGTCAGCCATGATCCTTGTCGCCTGCCGTTGGTCACCGGGTCCAAGAGTGCAGTCAATAGTGTGGTCCAACTGAGTGCCGATCCGGTCCGCAGACGGCCAGATGGCGCACTGGTTCCACGCGTGCAAATGGTATGATGCGGCAATCAGTATTACCTGTTCAAGAAACAGAAGGCGATTAGACGACATTGCATGTGCCGTGCCGCCGTACCCATGTTAGTGTACAATGGAGGGATGAACCCTTTTGGCCCTCGCAGTGTCACTTGACACCCTCACACAACGTTTCCCCTAGCGCCTTCGAAATGCAACAAAAAACTGCTCATTCTTGGGTGGAATGCTTCTTAAATTATCCCCAGTACCACTTGACATCAAAATTGTGGCATATTTGCGAAGGTGGGGGGCCACAAAGAAAAAGAGTGGCCGAAGTCTTAGGTGAAGCCAAGGCGCGTAAGCTGAGGCGGGTAAGTGTGATTTCTGGGATGACGTACCGAAGCTGTTTCAATGGGTAATAGTCACCGACAGTTAAGACGTTGGGTCACATTCGGTTTACTCAAGCGATTGCCAGAAATAACGGAGCCATTTTTCTCATTTCAAAACCACTAAGCCCGGAAAACCTAATTTGATGCCATGTTCATTAATGCGTAAATACTTGCACCACTGGATCAATTTTTGTTTATGGTCTTCTGAGGATATAACTATTAGGGAAACACTAAAAAACAGTCTCCAACTGAAATAAAAAAAAGTCAGGGCGGAAAGGGTTAAATGTACCTGCAATGGAATTTTGCAGTTGATAGCTTTTTCTTCTGGTTTTGAGACTTCGTGACCCCCCTCAGTCTTCATCGCATCTGACTGGCACAGTAGTGCATTGCTATAGCGATGTTCCTACCACTCTGTAATGTCATTGCATTCACATTATTTTTTTTCTCTTTTGAGATCACATCACCTAACCACGTCCTGTATATTTGGCATGTAATACAGGGTTTATATCAGAATGCACTGTTGCATGTATGCACATTTGGGGCACGTTGTTTCAATTAAAGAACCACTGCATTGTGATGAAGTCAACAAAGAGGATCCTTAGCAAGCTGAAACTTCTGTAGCATATGTTTGTTGTGTACCTAACAAGGCTGTTGCAATGTCCTAATGCTTACTGAAATGCTGCTTCTCATGTAATGTTTTACTTCTTGGATGAACAATTTAGCAAATGGCACGAGGTTCCAGTGGGGACAATGCAAGAGGAAATTTTTCAAAATGCGTTTAAATTTCATTTCCATTGACACACAGAGCAATTATTTCATGCACTACACAGAGCTGCTGATTTCACTTTAGCATGTGTGTGCACTGGCTGCGCATTTGCATTTTGCGCTCACTTTTTTTTAAAGCATAAGGATTCATGCATAAATTACAAATCCATATACGTGTCTTCAATGCTCTTAACAATTGCCATATAATATGTGCATGGGAAACTAAGCCAGAATGTTTTGGCATATTTTCATGTACCAGCACATTGTGACAAAGTGCTTTGTGATGGTTGTGCTAAGGGGAATAAATTAGTACAAACATTTCACATAATACATCTTGCATTGAGCGATATGATAAGTACGAGACAAAACGCTTGTTCTGGGTGGTCCGGCTCAACACTTATGGATCGTTCTTGAAAAAAAACTAAAAACATTCTTGTTCAGCGTTTATTCTACAGCTGCTCAGTTATCTTCGTTTGCCGTGCCAGCCTCGCGATCACTGAACTGCCGGCCCACAGCTGCAGTGAGGGTAGCCAAAGTCCTGGCGATGTTGCCGAGTGCTTCAGCTTGCCGTTCTCCGACGGACAGGACTGCTCGCGTGTGGCTTGCGTGGTTCTCATTCATCTGCATTCCGTAACATAATTTGTATATGTTTGGTAAAAAAAGGAGAAGTTGCAACCCGAAAGAATGAATGCGCTGTAGCAGCATAATATATTGCGGTAAACATACAGTTCGATATCCATTCTTACATAACCAGCGTTGATTAAACTATCACATCATTGACAGGCAGCAGTTGTTGTGTGCTAACAACTGTGCTCACTCACCGTGTTTCCTCTGTTCTGCAACAAAAGTATATTTAAACTGTCCGCTACAGTCATGACGTGTTCTTTATCTTCATATACGAAGTAGCCAATTGCTCATACTCGATCCACAATGTTGACTCATGCAGTAGGCCGACTTCATTTGCTAAAATGTACAAGTCGCTACACACTGCAACTAATAATATAGAGTTGCCCTAGTAGCGTTCTTACACATCATGGTGCTCAGTTGCAGAAATACATGCCTTTTCAATGGCACACCGCCGAGCCCGCAGTTCTTGCGTCTGCATGCTGCTCGGCCCGTAGCCCCCTCACTTCCTCAATAAGTGCTCGCTGGTCCTCAACGAGCGTTGTGAGAGGGTCCACGGATGATGCGGCAGCACAGGCACTGGCCCGGCGTGTCGGCTGCCGTGGCACTGCAGTTAGAGTGCTGGGCAAACAGTGTGCAACCACATTAAAATATTGCGAAATTCTTGAATTCGTGCAATGAAGTTTCAACATAAGCGACTTGTTCAATGTACAGCGCAGTGCGTGCTTGTAAGCGCAATGTAATTACGTGTACACACTAGGAATTGAAAATATTCATTTACACTTCCATATGAATTGCACATGCTTAACTGTGTTGACCAGCCGGTGTTTGTGACCACAATGCACTTCCACGAAGAAAGCTTTCATTTGTGAACTGCTGCTTGCTTACATGGTACAAGGTGAGTATCCTAAACGAACCTGTTATGGACAGCTGGCCAGGAGTGTCCTCTATTGATGCCTCCATGGTGTTGGTTGGCTGCTGTGGCTCCTGCGTAGTTTAGATGAACACAAGTTCATAAACACACACTATGTACGTCTTCAAGGAATCACCACTGAAATCTATGCTATGTGGCTCGTTTATACATTATGTAAGTTAACGTGTCTTCGTATACTATTCACCAAACTGGTCAAGCACACATTTATAAGATTAATATGTCACTAGGGCCTAACATATCATTTAATACGTCGGTTTCTCCTGTCAGTGCACCCTATCGTGGTGGCCTGCCAAGAAGCAAGATAACCGCGTGAGTGATGAACCACTCACCACCGTGGGGACCTCCAAAAACAGGGATGGAGCACAGCCAACCACACAATCCCGCCCAATAAGCGACAGCACCTTGCCGCCTAGCCCCGGCAGCTTGCCACCGCCGGTCCCACTGCATTTCACACCATATATTAGTGAGTTTAATGCAATAATAAAAAGGAAAAACTGCAACATGTGCCACCGAATTATTTATCTAACTTGACAGCACATTAGTGGTGGCCAGTATATCAAGAAAATGTAATGAATGAGGCATCCGCATAATCAGGTAACTTAATTGCATTCTGACAAACTTTGCAGCGTGGCCACCGAATGAAGCTCGACATTTCTGTGTACCGCAATTAGTAAAACCATTGGAATAAACTCTCCCTTACGTTGTGGCATCCGACACCACGGCGGAGTCCTTTTTGAACTGGGCGACTAGGTCGTTCCAGAATCGCCGCCAGCCTGCGGCCTCTTTGGTCGCGGGCCCCATACCATTCAACATCGTCGCCACTTCTTCCCAGAGGCTCTGCCGCTGGTGAGCACTGCACGTCCCTCCTAGCTCCGAGCTTGGCCTTGCTAGAGCGGGGTGGTCCTCAAGAAAAGAAACTAAAGCTTCTTTTTGAAGCAGGGAAACGTGCCGGCCTGAGCGAGCCTTCTTGACGGGCGGTGCTGCGGTTTCGCGGTCATCCATCATGAAATTAGCGTGGTTAGAGCGTTGGATTCACCTATATATAGTATGCGTGCGTATCCTCGAGACTAGTGCGCACGCCAGAACACCGCAGTATTTATCAAAACGGTACAGAATGTACTGTGAAAGCGTCATACTAACTGAACAAGCGCTTATATCGACGAAATATATAGAAAAGTTTACTTATCTTTCCTTTGCAGATGTCTTCTGCCACCGCTGTGTGTTCCGTTGCAGCAGATTTGGTCCTCACCGTCTTGCCTTGCCTTACAAAGCTCACCTTCCTTCGTACAGAGTATGAGGAGGGCACGATGAAGCACGTTTATTTTTTCGTGAAGTGAATAACGTCCGCGCGAACACCACAGTTTTGCATCTTTTGCTTGTTAAACGCACGCGGGATCGTTAAGCGAAAGTACGCTGCGTCGTCTGCTGCTGCGACCGGTGCATTTCTTAACGGCACAAATTCTAAAAGCACTAACTTACGCTATTCCCAAATACAATCACCATACCTTTCAACCTAAAAATATTACTTTACAAAATTGTATCGTGCGTAATAAATACTGATAATAATGTTTCACTACATAAACCACGATTGCACCGCGTCGTGCATCCATGCACTCGGTGGAACGACAAACAAAGAAAGTCGACGCCACTGTGTTGAGCACGCCCACGTGGGCACGCCACCCCAACTTCGTCCATTCCCCTCAACTTGAAGCCGCTTTCCATCACAACCAATTGAACACGACGCGCGCCGAGGGCTGGACGATCTAGATTTTAGCCTTTCATGCTATTAGTTCCTTCGAAAGGGGGTGTCGCCAGAGCTCGGAAAGATCCCGAGTTTCGCGAAGCTCGGGCGAAACTCGGCCGATCCTGCATAGCACCCCAGTTATCGAAATAGCTAGAGATCCTTGCTGCTAGCTGTTTCCCCGTCTCACCATCTTCCGGCCGGGCCTTCCGAAATTTCTCTTTGTACCCCTGTGCTGTGAAACTGAAGCACTGAAGTACAGCTTTTTACACTTAGTCGTAGTCTAGTGCCTCCTCAGCAGTCATACGACCAATGACAGAGAGTGCTTCACCAGATAAGCACATGCTTACTGCAGTTCATTTATCTCTTGGACAATCTTGCCCAGTAACCTCACGTTCAAACCTCGGCAAATTAGCGTGTGGGTCATCGCATCGCTCGTCAAATAGCAGCAGTAGCTTCTGCAGATTCAGGCATGAAGGGTTTACTGACGGGGTAAGTGCTGTCGCCGCAGATAGCTCACGCTGAGCACCTTCCTGAAGCTTGAGCTTAAGTTTAAGGATCTGTAGCTGCCTTTCGTCCGCTAACCGCTGCCTCTCTACTGCTTATTTGGCCTCTTCTCTCTCAGCTGCTCGCTCATCTCTCTCCCTAACCTGTTCTCGCTCAATCCACGTGTGCAGTTCCGCTCCAGACAAGCCCAACTGCTGTGCCACAGCCGCTTAACTTATCGAGATCCATGCTTTAGTCTTGTGCTGCGTACACACACCTGAATGGCGGTTTCCGTGTTGGAGATGTTACTTGCTGATCCTTGCAGGCTCGCGAAGTTTGTTATAAGTGAATGAGTGTGGGCCCAGGATCCGTAATAAGTGACACGACAGTCATGTGTTTGTGCGCACAACATAGACTATATTACAGCGAACGATGAGTTGACGCTTCACAAGCAACACGGATCACTAATAACCCTATTTTACAAAGTCAAAAGTGTCACGCGCCTGTACAACCGTAACTGCCCTACTCGCCGCTCTGTCGTCGTCGTTGCGGTGGAGTTTCTTGTCGTGGACGCTGGACGAGGCAGTCGGCAGTCCAGCGCCACTAGAAATGGCGTGGTCAGGCCGTTACGGGGTCGCAGGACAGCCCGCCGGCAGGACACCCGGACATAGAACTCAACAGACAGTCGCTGACCCGAGCTGAGACCACCTTAGAGCAGCTGGTCCGCTGGCGGTTGCCCTTGTGGTACGAAGGCACGAACACCCTTAGCCCCGAGGTGTTGATGTTCCTTAGCCAGGAACATCGATAGCTTACCGGTACAGTGATCAGTGCGTGAATCGAGCTTGCCAGGTCCGCATATATGCAGGACGTCCGGTCGAGAGAAGTAGCTCCGAGCGGAATATCAGGTTCGCCAGGTCCGCGTGGCTGCTGGACGGCTGGTTGATGGCCGCCGCGACCCGAACAACCGATCAGCGAGCTGCCGTTCGGATCCTGTCCCGCACCATCCACTCGAGCCGCACACCGCACACGCTCTTCGTTTTTAACGCGACAGCGTTAAAGAGCTCGTTTCGCAGAAATTCCGGCGTCGGCGTCGTTGGTTGTGAGCGAAAAATCATCTTGTCCGTGACCGAGAAATCGAGAAACATGCAAATAAAATAAATAATAAAAATTTCCGGGTCCGAGTGAGCATGGAACCCGGGCCGTCTGGGTGACAAGCAGGTGTTCTACCACACAGCTACGTCTCTGCATGGAAATACAGTGAAAATTACTTCCGCTGCTTGGAAATGCAGTGAAAATAACTTTCATGCTTCGCTAACGCAAGCGTCCTTTATATAGGCGTCGCAATATAACATGTATTATCCCAGGAATATTGCATGGAACAAGCGTACATTGCCATCGGGCGTCAGAATATATGACTATCATAACGATTTGGTAGATGTAGATAAAGCCGGCCACCCATTACAAACGGCACACACCATACTGCGCGTATTCCCTTAACACCACGTAGTGGGTGCATAGCAAGTATGCACTAAGTGGTTGGAGTAGCCACTCGGGACAGGATATCGCTATCGCGTTCAACTCTTAAAGGATGAGGATTAAGGGTCCCCCCAATTTTTCACTTCCTCCCGTCTGAAGCACCAAACTGCCGTTGTATCTTCGTCTTCGACGCGGCCGCACAATCCACATCATCACAGTCCTTTTTTAAATGCGATTGCATTTCTTAGTCGGGCTATGTCAGGCATCCGGCGTTGTCCGGCGGCGGCGTCCGCGCGCCGGCAGGTGTTATCTCTCCGCTCTCACTCCCTCTCCCATAGCAACAGCTGCGGGCGCGCGCGCTCATCCTCGCCCCTAGCAACCGGAGCAGGTGGGCGGAGTAGCGGAGAGTGAGTGGAGAGGAGGAGCGCGCTCTGGTGCGTGAGGGCGCTTGCATCGCGAGAGCTCGGCGGAGCTATATATGAAAAAAAAAAGAAAAAAAAATAAAAGAATAAAAAAAATAATAAAAAAAGGAAGGAAAAGCACAAAAAAAGGCGCTGCGCCGTGCTCCCGACCGGGCTGCAGAAATTAGGCGCCTTTACCTTCTTCGAACCACAACCATCATATATAAATGGAGTGAAGCGCGCGCGAAATGCATTCGCATTTCCTCACGATTCCCTTCGGGGAGGTGGGGGGCATTTTTAGATGTGAAGTACGTTATGGCGGAGCTTAATCCGGTGTGCGGCGTGACATCCCTTACTGCGCATGCGCAAACCCTTTCAAAAAAAATAAAATAAATAAAAAACCTCCTTTCCCCCCTCTCTCTCCTCTAGGCATCCCACCCCGCAGCAACCACACCTTCACTGCGCATGCGCCTCCCCTCCTCTCTCCCCTCCTACGCTTCCCCCTCTCTCCTCTAGGCATCCCTGCCTGCGGCGTCCACACTCCCACTGCGCATGCGCGTCCCCTCCTCTCTCTCCTCTCCTACGCTCCCCCCCCTCTCTCGCCTCGCGACGCCGACGCAGGCAGCGTCTGCTAGCCAGTTTCTAGGTTGAAAAAACCGACTGCTCGCGCTGCACAACCGTTCACTGGCCACTCCGTATATATGGCAATGGATTTCGACCTGCAAGGTGGTGCCGGTGGGAGATTTCTCCTGTGCGTTGTTGAACAATAAAAATTCGCAGCGTGCGCGTTAACTAAAAGCGGACTGCGGGTCTCTGTGTCCAGTCGGAGTCTTCTGTCTCTCATTGCCCATCAGCAGCGATTGACATGTTCCAGTAGGAAACACCACTCCATCACTTAAAGGATGAACATTTGAGAGACTTCTCTCTGGTTGGGAAGGAAATAACTTTGGGAAAGGGACACCAACCAACTTATTCAACTAAAGTAAAAACAAAGTTTTACTCTAAAATGAAGAATCCCGACGTTTCGGGTCCAACTCGGACCCTTCTTCAGGGGGTGACACCCCCCGACGTTTCGGGTCCAACTCGGACCCTTCTTCAGGGGTGACACCCCTGAAGAAGGGTCCGAGTTGGACCCGAAACGTCGGGATTCTTCAGTTTAGAGTAAAACTTTGTTTTTCACTTTAATTGAATAAGTTGGTTGGTGTCCCTTTCCCAAAGTCACTCCATCACTGCGTGCTTTGTGCCTCCCCAGTTTTCTCTCCTGCGCAACGCTGCGATGAGCGCCAGCGTCAACGCCGCCGCCAGAGTAAGTGTTAGCGCCCGCTGCTTCACATCTACACATGGTTCCCTTTAGCGGGAGATGGTGTATTCTCTTAGAAGGTGGCCAGCTCATTTCCGATAAAAAAGCAACGAGATACCCGTGTCGACTGCAGTATCGCGATATCATGGATACATCTTAATGGTATTTCACTACTGAGATACAAATACATTTTGGAAATGTTCCTTATAGAGAAATACAGATACTCGAAAGCATCTCTGAGATACTATCGCGCATCGCGATACTGCCCAGCCTTGACGTTGACGAGTACTCTTCCCGCAGATTGGAAAGCTAGGAATAACTGGGAAAGAAGTCGTCAGGAGTATTCAGGAAATTTCAGAAAAAAACGAGAGAAACTGACGGAGGGAAACGAGACAGTGTTCCGCCGAAGGGCATGCGCGAGTAAACCGAAAGGTTCCAAATTTAAAAAAAAAGACTGTTTGTCCTTTATAGATGCCAACAGCCAGACATATCGCAGCAGGGTGCCGATAGACAACCTTATCGGTCTCTGTGCTAACCAACAAAACCAAAGAAACTTGCGTCATACACGTATTACATGAAGGTGAAAGGCATTCAGTTGGAAAGTCCTACAACAGTCATTCAATACTATTAGGGGTCACGAAGCACCCGCGAAAGCTTGATGTTGGAACAGGAGCCGCCGCTACGGGCGCACGCGCCCGGGTGTGGGCATCGCAGTCGCAACGTTGTTGCAGTTCCGCGGCATACGTCAGCGCGGCAAAACGTGAATAAATGTACCTGTGAAGCCGATTTTACCTTGAGAGCGTTATTAGCTTAAAGGAAATTTGAGGAAGCTCTCATACAGTGCAATTTAGCGTCGAATAAGGCCTCGGAGCTCGAAATTTGATGGCAACAAATTCGTGCTGCTTCCGCTGTGCGATGTTCACCGCTATAAAGGCACGTTTCTTCTATTTCCCTATAGCCTTTTCTCTCTATCTGTGGAAGATCCAAAGTCCTTCAAGAACACTGACAGATCTTAATGCGTCGCGGATGTGCAGTGGTTGCAACTCTTCACCATGCATATTAAATCTTTTGGGCTATACACATGGTGTTTCTATCCGAAGATATGCTAACTTATCCTCGTATTTGTGGTACCAACAGTCAGTTTGAATGAATGATTGCTTTGAATTTAGAAATTGACGAGCATCAAGAGATACTTCATTCGGCCAATGCCAGCTTTTCCTGCCACGTTCAAAGTTCGGTGGCTCACGCAATACTGTGTAGTTTTCACAGCCATTCTGTCTTTAAGGCGTTAGATGCCTCATGAAACGCGAAAATTGACCGTCGGCGTCAACATGAGTGATGCTAAAAGTCATCATGGGATGACACAACCACACGACGTCATCAAGACGTCACATATCGTCGAAATTGTTTATGTTATAATCACGCGCCACGAAGAGGCCACCACATAGCATTGTCGTTTTGCAGTGCTGAAATATGCGAGGTGGAAAAAGCTTGCAATGACCCGATCCTGGACGTAGTGCGAAACCATCTTCAGTGCAGCAACTACAGGAGAGGGGCGGGGGACAATCAATACATTGAGTGAAGAAAAAGCTAGCAGATCCCACGCACTGCGGCAATCAGTGCAATGCGAAGCAGCCAGCAAGAAGCAAACAATGCTGTACATAACATGCACGCCATGGTTTGAATGTTAGGACTTGTCATTTATGTTTGTCATGCCGTCACATAATCCAATGTCAAATGTGTTGTGTATCAATCTAGCGAACCGGCCACGAGCGCAACATGAGCGTGGTATGTAAATCATGCTGTACATGACATGCGTCATGATTTTTATGTTGCACCTGCCATTTATGCTTCTCATGCTATCACATCACCCAATACCAAATTTTGTGGATATTAAGCTGGCGAACCAGCTGTGAGCGCTCCATGAGCATGTCATGTAAATCGTGCTGTACATGTAATGCATGTTATGATTGCCATGTTTCCACCTGTCAGTTATGTTAATCGTACAGTCATGTCACAAAATACCAATTTCGGTGCATATAAACAGAGCGAAACGGCCGCGAGTGCACCCCGAGCGTGGCGTGTAACTCATGCCGTTCGTGACATGCATGTCATGATTGTCATGTTACCACCCGTAATTCATATTCGTCATACATTCACGTCACCCAATACCAAATTTGGTAGATGTCAAGCTAGCGAAAGAGCTGCGAGCTCACCATGATCATGACATGTATGTCATGCCGAACGTGATCCGGATGTCATGATGTTCATGTTACCACCTGTCAGATATGTTAGTCATGCTGAAGTGTCTCGTTATACCAATTTTGGTACATTACTATACAATTAAGCGGCCGTGAGTGCCACGAGACCATGTCATGTAAATGATGCTCTACATGACATGCGTCATGACTTGCAGGTTAGGACCTATCAGTTATGTTCATCACAGACTGTTGCCTCGCCATACCAGTTTTGGTGTATATCAAGTTGAAGAAACGACCATAAGAGTACCAAGGCCATGACATGTAAATCATGCCGTTCATAACAAGTATGTCATGATATTCATGATATGACCGGGAATTCATTTTCTTCATACAGTCATGTTATACCATACCAATTTTGTTATCAATCCCATTAACAATACGGCCAGGAGATCACAAGGTCGTAGGCGGCTAGATAGATAGCTAGATACGCTCAAAGTCGCAGAAGTTCGCTAAGAAATCATTCGCATTCAAAAAAGAGAAAATGGCTGTCGCCTTACAGTCGTGTTATGCGAATGCATAAGCAGCCGTGTGAGTTTATTCCGCTCTTCAGTTGCGACTTTCACAAAACTATTTTTCGTTGTTTCCGGCATTCGTAAGCCCATAGGTCTTCATCAGGTGTCATCATCTACAGTTAGCGTGTAAGAACAAGGGCTGGGCAGAGATACTCGAAGAAGTATTCCGGAATACAGATATCAAAATACATGGGTTGGAAGACTAAAATACAGATACTGAGATACATTTGTCTTTGGTGTAACGGGATATTTCGGAGATACTTTCACAAAAAAGGCGAAAAATGTATTTCGGAACACAGATACTGAAATACTTTTTATTTCAAGAATGTTCATAACATTGCAAATGTTGCATTGCTATGAAACTTGCAATGTATTTATTTATCACAGTACTCTGAGCGCCGTTAAGGCATTGCAAAAGAGGGTTACACGGTACACAATTGTTAATAACGACATATTTACAAGTATCAGTTACCAACTTGCAATAAAAAATTATATTTTATCACCGTAAGAGTAACACGCATTGTGCACCGAAAAGGACATACTTTATTTATTTATTTATTTATTTATTTAAATACTCTCAATGCCATGCGGCGTTACAGAGAGGAGTGGTGTTACAATTTAGAAATGGCAGTCATGAACGATGCATGATGAGGGTTGCTGGCGATGGAGGCTGGAAGGTGGTTCTATTCAGATGAAGTATTCGGCACGTAGCAGTGGTGGCAACAATATCAGCTACGCCAGGAATAGCATAGTTCAAGCGAATCGCCGGAATCACTAACGAACACCACTAAATGGAAAAAAAGGATACATTTCTTGAACACACAAGAAATATTTTGCTGAAAAGGTTGGTGTGTTAATTGCACTTAAGCAACAGGAGCTTCTCAAATAGGCCGTCATCAAGACATCGTCGGTTCGGCCTCAACACGAGAAAAGTCTCTGTACTGCGGCAGAGGAGCACAAATACGTGTTATAGCGGATAAATACCGCCTTCATGGCCGGATAGTCCTGCAGCATGGCGATATCCCTTCTCGGGTCATCTAAATACCGGAAAACTTCCGCCCTCACGTGGGTCTGTTCTGACCGTTCAGATGCCGAAGTGTCCGCGTCTTCAAAGCCGTAAAAACCGTCAATAATCACCAGCGATGACGACGACTCGACGCACGTGTCCGTTCGGAGCGGCGCATGCGCCTCAGCCACTCGCACGAGCAAGCTTTCAAAGTCTGAAGATTTAGGCACTTCGCTTGAGGTCCACTGCATCTTGAAGAATGGGTGTGAGCAGGATGCAAATATTGCCTCGTCATTTTACCTACTGCAAAACGCAGAAAAGCGCTTTTGGAGACCGGTCAGACAGCTGTCTAAGAAAATAGATCCGTGCCGAATGTTTTGCTTCATAGTAATTAGCTTTTTTTCCACCGTGAGAAGTGTTGGCAAAAGCTCTCCGTAGTAGCCGCAGCTGCTTTTCTGCAAGATATCGATTGCTGAAAAAAATATTTTATAACGTAAGCTGCTTGATTTTCTCCAGTGATGGTGATCGAAAGTAACTTGCAATTAATAAACGTAGACGACTCTTCAAAACATTTATTTAAAAAGTACCTCACCTGCAGCGATTGGGTAGAGAATCTCGCGATATTCGTCCAGAAAGTCCAGCTCTGCGTCTCTTATATATGGTAGGTCGAGCTTCTCTGGGAGTGTCTTGAGTTTCTCTTTGTTCATGAGAAGTGCATCCAATGCGCGGTAGAGAGAGCTCCACTGCGTGATGCAGGGTGTTGGCAGCTGACTTCCGAGAACTGATTGCACCGTCTCTGCAGACTTTGGGCGATTTGATGAGCCCCAATACTGAGCGCATTTTGCCATTGCACTGTCGTGCAGATGACTTCACGTAGGACTTCTGTTGAGAGCTTTCTTGACGTCAGCCGTGGCGGCGAGGCTTAAAGTATGACACGCGCACCGTAGATGATGGGGAAGCGATGACCCCGACATTCCAAGGGGAAACGTAACATCGATTTGCCGATCTGTAAAAAAACAAGAGGGGTCAGTAAATTCCCGTTCCCTTCTTCACCAAAACAAATACGAACTCTTCAACCACACATCAGGCGAAGTAGCTTAGAGAAAAAATATTCGAAGAGAGACATTAATACGTACCGTCAGTGGTGTCACCGATTCCAAATTCCTTGAAAGCCCTTACAAAGTTGCTTCCGTTGTCGGTCCCTGTGCCTATGACTTGCTTCGTTTCCTGGCTGAAGTCTGAGTACACATCCAAAAGCAGCTCTGCTACACGGTCGTACGAGTGCGTTCCAAGAAAGCGTTTGCAAGCTACAGCTGCCGATTTGTGTTCAAGCGTGTCGAAATCAATCTGAAAAGACAGGGTAAATTGCACAGGGTTATTTACAGAATCCATTGACTCAGCAATTTTAGGTATGTGCAGCACCGAGTAGTCATTGAGGCAAATGATACGTCAAATTTTTTGCCAATCCGAGCACGGTTGTTAGGGCGAACCGTCTTGTTCAGTGCAACTCGAGACTTTCAAGAAAATCACCCAAGGATAGAAATTCACTATGAGTCAACGCGTCGGTCAACCTCTTTCAAAAGTTGTGCTTTCTGTCTCGTGTGCGGAGTCGCGCACGGTGCAAGAACGCCCGCGTACAATAGCAGGTGCAAAACTCCATAACTCTAATGGCCTACAAAATAATTCAAATTGCCTAGTTACCCAGTGTGCTGTTACACCCATGAAGCTTTTTGTTGAAGTAGACACACGTCCGCAGTGGTACACACATGTGTCGTCACTTGTAGCTCACTTCTGATGCAGCGAAGTGTGCCTTCAAATGCGTCATCTATCCTTCTCCCCAGTGCCCTTCGAGACATCAGCACCACATCAGGGCAGGTTCCTGAAAATATGTGACAAGCAGTGTTATTCGCCTAACACACCAATAGAGCAAGAACTGTTTCAGCTAGAACGTTGTCCCTTACTTTTGACGAACTGCTGAAAAGCATCTTCCTCCACTAATTGCAGAGGGGGGCATGGACCTCGCAATGAAGTTCTGCAGACGCTCATTGAACTTCTTTTGACCTGGACGGTGTTTCGCTAAACCAATTAGTTGTCCAGACTTGCTGTGGATTCAAGCTGCTTGGCGCGCTCGCATTCGTTTGCTTTCTCGCGTCCAGAACTGCACTTCCGGGGCCTATTGAGGTACTGCTCATATTCTGATGCACCATTTGGATGTACCCTCTGGGAATAAATAAAACGTATTCGAGCTTAAAGGAACGTATGACAATTATAGAGACACAACTATAACAACTGGGATAAAGATACACGTTTCTTACCTTGATATGGATTTTGAAGTTTGACGTCGATGTCCGCGAACCAGAAATTACTTTTTCGCAAAGCTTATATTCTGCTTCGAGCACGAAGCATTGGATCCATTCTCTACGGGTTCAAAGAACGTGCCATCCAGTATAGACCGTGCTGCACGGCCTTCTCCATTCGCCATTGCTCGGTCTTGTGACGTGTGCTTCGGTGGTGCCTTGCCCGTCGTCACCGTTCTCAAGACTGCAGCTCGTGTGACTCCTGTCGCGACTCGAGGGCTAAACGGTCCTACTGTACAACGAGACGGCACTTAAATGCAGGAGAGACAGCTCAGCCAAGTGTTGCCAGACGAGAGCTGTCGCGTCGGCAAAGGGCACTAACATTTCATCGCGGCCGGTGCTGCGATAACAGGTCATCGAACGGTCATCCTTTTAAAGGGCGCCTCGTCCGGTGGCCACACGCCATGGGCGTCGGCAGGATTTTGTTTTTGCTTTTTTTTTTGGGGGGGGGGGAGGGGGGAGGGGAGGAGCGTTGGTTTAGCTTGGGCAACGTTTTTGCATTGTTTGGATGAGGGACAAGTACCGGTGTGGCTTGAGGAGAACAAGTGCCCCTTTGGACCCCCCTTGCCGACGCCCATGCAACACGCACATACATAGATACTACCGGTTGGCGGAGGGCACCGACCGTGAGAAGGAATAGTTCCCTACGATGTGACTTGGCGGGGACAACATGGACGCTTCAGCACTCAGTGGAGACACCACTTTGAAAGCCGCCTACATACCAACTAGCCCAAGCTGCTACCCCTGCCGAGTTTCGTCGGCGCCGGGCAGGACGGCTGCGGATTCGACTGTTTTACCTACGTACAATTGAGCCCAATATGTCAAAACTACACTATTCAAACATTGGTTTCCCAAAATCACGTTCTTTGGGGATGAGAGAGTTTCAGCCCTCCGAGGTCGCTCCTGCCAGCTCTCTCAAAACAGTAAGAGGGAACAGGGACAGTTGCTCATTTGACAACGGCTCGCTGCGCGTTGCCATAATTCTCTCTGGGCTGCGCTAAACAGGCGTGACCCCCCCAAATGCACTGCTGATGCTGTGCGCAGCTCGGCATAGCGGCGTTTTGTTCTGTTATACTCGGCGCCTGGGCCGAAGCGATGACTCCTCGCGGGGGGCCATCTTAATGGATGGATGAATGAACTTTAATGGGTCCTTCGGAACGCGCTTTAGCACGTTGCGGGCCGCTCCCACGTCTTAATGCTCGGTCAAAATTTGAATAAAGCTTTCACAACCACCGATGCTACTAGCTCCCACTCCAGCAAGCCCCAACAGGTGAAGTCGGAGCCGGCGAGGCGGGAGCTCAGTACAGCAAAATTACACCATCTCCCACTAAAGGGAACCATGTGGGGATGCGAAGCAGCGCTGGTGTTCACTTATGCTTCAATTTGTTGTTTCCATTTGTATGTTTTCGTGTATGTTTGATTTGTGTGTGGAGTTGTGTATCAGCGGTGCTGCTTAGGCTGCTTGCGCTGCTGTCACAGCTCACGTTACCAATGCCGCTATAACTGGTGCCAACCTTTACATCCATAGCGCCCTTGCGTAGGAGAGTGCAACGGAGCGAGCGCACACCGCATTATATACGAGCGCGCACCGCATTATTTACAAGCGCGCGCCGTATTATATACTGTTAGATAAGGACTGCGCACCATTTCAGTGAACGGCTTTTCAGCGCATAAGTGCGACATTTCCCAAGAGGCCTGGCATTGTGAGTCATCCTCTGAGCGACGCCTTCGCACCGGAGCCGAGGTGGTTCATGATCCACGTTCGTCGACCCGGGGACGATGGCCTCGCCGTGGTGCAACATGATGCAAGCTTGCCTTGCCATCTCCGGGTGCGTGCTTGCGCAACATTGGATCAACGCCGCAAGGAGTGCAATCCCCCGGCAACACGGCCCTGGGTCTCCCATTGGCCGAAAGTGACGCCATCTGTTTGGGACTGCCGAATGGACGAACATGACATCACTCGGCCCAGTTCGTGATTTGCTGGAAGTGACGTGATTCAAGGATTTATAAGGAGGACAACCTTCAACAGAGAGGTCGTCTTCTTCTGACCGAGATCCGCAGCGTACGAGTTGCTGCCGACCGAAGCGATGTGTCTCTAAAATCATCTCATCATATTCTTTTACTCAAATTTTCTAATGTAAATAAACCAAAGTTCTTCTCCGTACGTCCACATCATTATCGGCCAGCTCCCGCACTTCAGCGGCCAGATGCACTGACTGGTGGCAGCGGTAAGGATGGACCCTCGATCCAAGAAGTTTTCAGCAACAAGGAACGGACTCCGGAAGGACTGAGCGTCTGGGTACGGCTACAAGAAGAAGCCTTCAACTCACAGAGTCCTGAGGAACTGGAAAGAACGACAGAGTGGAGTCTTCAAACCACGGAGTCCTGAGCAACTGGGAAGAGCGACAGAGTTGAGTCTTCGACCCAGAAAGTCCTGAGCAACTGGGAGCAGCAGACGGATGAACCAGATGACTTGGTGTTGCATCCGTGGGTGAGCGTGTGGTTTTCTTCCTTTTGATTCACCAGGCTTCAAAACTCGTGTGTTTATTTTGATTGTTCTCGGAATCGGACCATTTGGTGCTATAGCGTGTTTGCACAAATTTAAGGAAACTGTGAAAACCACCGTTCTCGGTAGCTAAAATGGATCTGAGAAAGTTGACGAGGTCAGACTTGCTGCTGTTGTGCGATGAGTTGGGAGTGGATGTGGACAAAAATATGAAAAAAAAACCAGCTATCCAAAAAGCAATCAAAGATAGCGGCAATCACAATGAGAGCATTGGGATTGCTTGGGAGGTCGTGCAGGAAGCGCGAAAGCTGGAGCTAGAGCGTGAAGAACGCCGGAAAAACATGAGCGAGAACAGCAAAAGCATGAAGAAGCAATGGCAGAAATACAGGTTGAAATCATGAAGTCGCGTGCAGCGGCGGGTATCGAAGGGGACAACCTGGTAAGAATAAGCGAGGTCGAGCCATGTCGGATGGAGCAGTGGATTAAGCCCTACAAGATGGGCGAGGACATTGCGTTGTTCTTGGTTCATTTCGAGAGAACTTGCGAGAGGTGTAAATTTGCTCCGAGCACTTGGTCTCAGCGCTTAGTAACGTTGTTACCCCGTGAGGCGGCAAATGTAGTCGCAAGATTGAGCGTCAGTGATGCGGATGATTGATTACGGCAAAGTAAAGGCAACGCTCTTGAAGCGGTACTGAATTTCCTCAGAAGCATTCAGACAGCGTTTCAGAGACGCGGGCAAAAAGAGTATTGAGGACTACTCTGAGTTCGCGTATGGTTTGAAAACAAACCTCGTGGAGTGGCTTAAGGGCGCCGAAGTCTACGAAAGTAGAGACAAAATCGTGGAATGTATATGTCTCGAACAATTCTATCACAGTATTCCACAGGCAGTGAGACTTTGGGTGCAAGATAGAGAGGGCGTAGATACGGTAGACAAGGCGACACAGCTGGCTGATGAGTATGTGATGCGGAGAAAGCTCACTGCTGAAGAAGAACGTTCACATGGAAGGGATAATACGAGAGGGTTTACCCATCCAAAAAAAACAGACTATGGCAAAAGCTACCGAGAGGGCCGAAGTTGCGGAAAAAACAAAGGAAGGGAGCCACGATATCGGAGTTAGCAACGCTGCGGAAGAAAATAAAAAGAAAGGTTGACTCTCGAGAATTCGAGAAAAGAAGGCCGAACCGCTGTTATAATTGTCAGGGCCTAGGTCACTTTGCCGTGGACTGCAAGAAAAAGAAGTCGGTGGTGCCTTCCTATGTGGGCGGAAGCGAAGAGAGCTTGGAGCTTCTCCGCCCATACCTGCAGGAGCTACGTATTAACGGAAAACATTGCAGGGTATTAAGAGACAGCGGAGCAACCATGGACCTAGTTCACCCTTCTTTTGTAAGCGCCGAACACTATACCGGAAAGGTAACTTGGATAAAGTCAGTGCTAGAGAACACAGCGTTTGCTTACTAATAGCAAGAGTCATAGTATCCGGTCCTTTCGGAGACCTGGAGAGAGAGGCTGGCGTCTCGAAGGCACTGCCAATGGACTACCCGTATCTCTTTTCAAACCATTCAGAGTGTTTGTTGCGGGAGCGTGGTCAGCAGTTCGGAGAAGGAAGTGTGCAGGCCTTGACGCGCTCGCGAGCCCGCCAAATCGCAGCTCAGCTTGCAGAAGAACCAAACACACGTGCGGATAAACAAGAGAAAGCGCATTCTAAACTGCAACCCAACACCACGGCGGGAAAAGCAGAGAGCGCGATAGCCGAGGGGGGCGCGAGAAACCATTCCCATGGAACACCCTCCCCGCGAGTCTATGACGTCAGCTGAAAAAAACAGACACGGAGAACGGCTCGGTACTTCCTCCTACCTCGAGTAGCTTTGACAGGCTTCTCCAAGTAAACCGAGAGTCGCTCAGCGCCGAGCAACAGACAGACCAGACTCTTACACGTTTACACTTGAACGAGAGAGAGGGTCTGGCTAGGCGCAATGTAAGCATCCACAAAAAGGGAGGACTGTTGTATAGGCACTACCGCGATTGAAAGGGCCGGACTCTGGATCAATTAATTGTTCCGGAGCGGTATCGGGCGGATCTCCTGACTTTGTGTCACGGAAACGGCTGGTCAGGTCATCTAGGAATCAACAAAACCAAGGAGAGGCTTTTGCTTGAGTATTACTGGCCAGGATGTTTTAAAGATGTGGAAAATTCCGTAAGGTCCGGTGACGTTTGTCAGCGAGTTGGGAAACCAGGATATAAGCGCAAGGCGCCTTTGAAGTTGGTTCCCTTAATCACAGAGCCATTCCGTCGACTGGTAATCGATACTGTGGGACCTTTGCCGCCGAGCAGATCAGGATGCAGGTACCTTCTGACTATGCTCTGCCCCGCGACGAAGTTTACGGAAGCGATTCCGTTGAAGGAACTTAGTTCCACCGAGATAGTCGACGCCCTGTTGTCCACATTTGCGCGTGTCGGTTTTCCTGCAGAGATTCAGGCTGACCAGGGTACTGTATTTACGAGTGCCTTAACGACAACGTCCCTGGAAAGGTGCGGGGTTCGTCTGATACATAGCTCAGGGTATCACCCCCAATCAAACAGTGTTGAAAAGATGTACCCGGTGCTCAAAAGAGTCTTACGTGCCTTGTGCCACGAACACAAAGCAGACTGGGAGGATTGTTTACCTGCAACACTATTCGCATTAAGAACAGTTCCACACAAAGCAACGGGCTTCACTCCCTCCGAGCTGGAGTACGGACGGACGCTTCGGTCTCCCCTCAGAATGATACGAGCGATGTGGGAAGGAACAGGTGAAAGCCAGACAGTAGTGAGTTACGTCTTAGAATTGCTGGATCGCTTCAGTGCCTCGCGTGACTTGGTGGAAAGCAACCTAAAAGAGGCCCCAAAAAATGCAAAGGCATACTATGACAGGAATGCTCGTAAACGAACGTTTAAGGTAGGCGACATGGTCATGATTCTAAGGCCATCTCGTAAAAACAAACTCGAAGTACAGTGGGACGGACCCGTTAAGGTTAGCCAAAAGATTTCGGAGACTAACTATACCCTAGAATTTCCGGGGAGAAGGAACAAAAGGATCATTTACCACTGCAATCTAATGAAGCCTTATTTTGGAAGGCAAGAAGTTGTGAACATGGTAGTAAATGCGTCAGAGGAAGTAGCGGTAGAATTTCCACTTTTGGGATCAAAGGCGGCTGCGAAGCGCTCAGTAGAAGACGTCCTGAATATGTCAGTAAATCGAATGGCTCTCGATGCTAATCAGGTCGACGATCTTCGTAAACTGTTTGAAGAATTTCACCTGTGCTTCAGCAGCCAACCGGGAAGAACGAAGCTTATTACTCACGAGATTGAGTTGACATCGGACAAGCCTGTCCAATCCAAACCGTACCGCGTCTCACCTCGTCAGCGAGAAATAATGGAGGTGGAGATAAAACGAATGACCGAGCTGGGAGTCATTGAGCCAGCAGACAGTGATTATACTTCTCCGATGATACTCGTAGAAGCGAACGGGAAGGAGCCGCGTCCATGTGTCGACTATAGGAAGTTGAATGCGATCACAAGGGACCAACTCTACCCTATACCTAACATAGAAGAGCGAGTCGAACGGGTGAGCGGAGCTCAGTATATTTCTACACTCGACTTAGAGATTACTGGCAGGTTCCCATGTCAGAAAGCGCAAGTCGCTACGGAGCGTTCACGTCTCCGATTGGCACTTTTCGACCCCTCATGTTGAGTTTCGGGCTGAAGAACGCTCCGTTTACCTTTTCCAAGCTGATGGATATGATCTTGAAGGATCTACAAGATTACGCGATCCCCTATTTAGATGACATGGCAATCTTTTCTGACAGCTGGAACGAACATTTGGAGCACCTAAGGAAAGTGTTGGGTCGCTTACGAGACGCGGGTCTGACGGTAAAGGCTGAAAAGTGCCACTTTGGCTGTTCGCAAGTTACCTACCTAGGGCATGTCGTGGGACAGGGAAAGCGGAGGCGCTCGGAACTAAAGGTCGCACCCATCACTAGTTTTCTTCAACCGCGAACGAAGACAGATGTCCGGGCTTTTCTGGGGCTCGTGGGATATTACCAGCGGTATATTCCAAACTACTCGCAGCTAGCAAGCCCCGTGACCGACGCTCTCCGAAAAGGAGAGCCCGAGAAAGTTCAGTGGAATGAGGCAAAAGACAGTGCATTTAAGGAACTGAAAAGAGTTCTGAGCTCTGAGCCAGTGCTTGGGACCCCGGATTATTCTAAGGAATTCATAGTGCAATGCGATGCTAGCGACCGTGGGCTGGGGGTAGTCCTCAGTCAGGTGGGCGATGACGCGGAGGAGCATCCGATATTGTATGCTAGTCGAAAATTAACGTGCAGAGAGGAGGCGTACAGTGCCTCGGAAAAGGAATGCGCCTGCTTAGTCTGGGCGACCCAGAAATTATCGTGTTACCTCTACGGCGCAAAGTTCACCTCCGAAACTGACCACTGTCCTCTGACATGGCTCCGACACATGTCGCCAAAGAACGGTCGCTTGCTCAGATGGAGTCTAATTCTTGAAGAGTATAATTTCACCGTCCGTTACAAATAGGGCAAGTTAAACGGGAATGCGGATGTTTTGAGCCGGTTTCAGTAAACCGACGTTTTGTTTTCTATCCCTGAATTTATCTCTGCTTTTTAAAGAGATGAACTTCATCCGTCTAACACTTTGCGTGTGTATTATTATAATGTTTTCCATTATATATTCAATTTTATTAACTTTCATTTAAACAGCCGCTGCATGCGGACCTTGTTGACGTTTGAGGAGAAATGGAAGGCTGTTTGGAATGGTGGTTGGAACTGTCGTGTCAGGGTTGATTTCGATAAGGTATAGCCTGGCGAGTCAGAGGTCGAGAGCCTGCGCTTGCACATGGGGCAGCGCTATGTTGTTTTGTTTGTCTGACGTGCTTTCTTCAGGACATGGGTCAAGCAGGTCATCAAACCATGGTCGCCGCCAGTGGGCTACTAGCTCCGTCTGCGTTCTTCATGGCCAGCGAATTGTGTTCACCTACCATTCCGAACTTCCGGGGCGAGGAGGAGCTGTTAGATACGGACTGCGCACCATTTCAGCGTTCGGCTTTTCAGCGCATAAGTGCGACATTTCCCAAGAGGCCTGGCATAGTGAGTCATCCTCTGAGCGACGCCTTCGCACCGGAGCCGAGGTGGTTCATGTTCCACGTTCGTCGACCCGGGGACGATGGCCTCGCCGTGGTGCAACATGATGCAAGCTTGCCTTGCATTTTCTACAGGTGCGTGCTTGCGTAACATTGGATCAACGCCGCAAGGAGTGCAGTCCCCCGGCAACACGGCCCTGGGTCTCCCATTGGCCGAAAGTGACGCCATCTGTTTCGGACTGCCGATTGGATGAACATGACATCAGTCGGCCCAGTTCGTGATTCGCTGGAAGTGACGTGATTCAATGATTTATAAGGAGGACAACCTTCAACAGAGAGGTCGTCTTCTCATGGCCGAGGTCCGCAGCGTACGAGTTGCTCCCGACCGAAGCGATGTGTCTCTAAAATCATCTCATCATATTCTTTTACTCAAATTTTCTAATGTAAATAAACCAAAGTTCTTCTCCATACGTCCACATCATTATCGGCCAGCTCCCGCACTTCAGCGGCCAGATGAAATAATACGAGCGCACAGCTGTGCCGGAGAGAGAGAAACGGGAGAGGAGAAACGAAGCGGAGGCAGCGCTCAAGCCACCTCCTCCACCCCACCTGAAGAGGAGGCAGAGTTGGCGCATGCGCAGTAAGGGTGGTCAGGCAGCACACCCCAGGATTCAGCTCCGCTCTAAGCTGCTTAGCATCTAAAAGACCGTTCAACGCTTGTAAATCAGCTAGGAATGCACCCTGACATGCTGCAGGGGTGGCTGAAAGCGCGACAAAGAGAGCCATCGTCGAGTCACTTCTGCCGCAACTTTGGGAAATGCTTTTGGAAGTGCTGCCGCTTTGGGAATTGAACGCGTGCGCAGTGCTGCAATGCCTCTGTTTCATGGCGGTATCCGCAGGGAGGTCATGAAGAGCTGGCTGTTCGCCCGAAAAAAAAAGTTGTCGCGCTGCACTGGTCCTCAGAGAACGCGATTTTCTTCGACAGAGGCCGATCGGCCTCCGCGGTTCTGCCGTCGTCGGCATGGCGTGCTTTGCCACATGGGCAATTCGGTGCCTTTGGAGAAACCATCGCCGCACTCCCTGTGTCTGCGACTGACGCGCGCCTTTGCTTGTTTTACACACACAGAAAGAAAAAAAATTGTTTCCTTTTTGGAAACACGCCTCAGCGCATTTCCGAAAAAAAGAAAATTAACGAGATATCCATGCCCCGCAAAGTATCGCGATACCACCGAAAGTATTTCACTACTGAGGTACAAGTACATTTTCCAAATGTATTTCTATACAGAAATACAGATACACAAAAGTATCTCTGAAATACTATCGCGATACTCTTGTATCGCGATACTGCGCAGCCCTGCGCTTGACTTACCGTCATGTCCGCGGCGCATTCATCTGCTAAAATCTTTATTTCAATCGACGGATGGATGATCAAAGTTTATTTGGAGTCCTGAGAGACGCGACTAGCGCGCAGTGGGCATCTCCCATGTTGGGACGGGCAGGCTAAGCCTTTGTGGGCTCTCTGGATGGCCCAAAGCTGATCCCCTTTGTTGGGGATTCTGATGGCGGTGCACCACATGGCCGGGTTGGCTTGATCGCTGCTCAGTAACGAGGGGCATCGCCAGAGCTTGTACTCTGAATTAGCTACTTCCCCAGAATGGGGCCACAAGGTGCTAGTGTAAGTATCCGGATATTAGATGCGAAGCATCTTATGCTCGGGGCTCTGTCCGTCCCGCGTCCCCTGTCCCGCGTCCGGGCACTTTCATCAAGTAGGGAAGCACCCATTATGCGAACCAGAACACTGTAGTAATATGAAGGCCGTCAGCCCGACTACAATCATCAGAGTCATGGCCGAGAGCACAGAGAGGCTGCTCAGCAATGGCTAGGCAGGTGGTGTCTGTCGCCCTGGTTGACCCCATTCCTTGATCTTGCTTGCATGTGTTTGGAGGGGGGGCTTAGTCCATCCCTCCTTCCCCCCTCTCTCTCCTATGCTCACACCCCTTTCTCTCCTCTAGGAATCATCTACTCTACGAAGCGGCCCCCCGCGTCCCCCCACAGCGCATTCGCGTTCCCTCCCCCTATGCTCTCGTACGCTCACCCTCTTCCTCTACTCTTGGAATACTCTACGGAGCGGCTCCGGCGTCCCACACACCCACAGCGCATGCGCGTCCTCGCCCCCACTTTCCTCTAGGAATCCTCTACTCTACGGAGCGGCTCCGGCGTCCCACATCCCCACAGCGCATGCGCGTCCTCTCCCCCCACTCTCCTCTAGAAATGCTCTACTCTACGGAGCGGCTCCCGCGTCCCACACCCCCCACAGCGCTTGCACGTACCCTGCCCCTCTCTCTCCTCTCCTACGGTCCCCCCTGTCCTCTCCTCTAGGAATTCTCTACGGAGCGGTGTGCACGACAGGTGGTGTGACAGCTGCATATTCCGCTGGGGGGCGCTACGATAGTTCCGTGGTATGAAAATGACGGAGCGTGCGCGCCTCATTCTCTCTCCTGTGCAGCGCCGCGATGAGCGCCCGGACCGCTACCGTGAAATGAGAGCGGCAACGTTCCTCCTCTCAAGCTAATTATCTCCCCGCTGCTTCGCATCCACACGTGGTTCCCTTTAGCGGGAGATGGGGAAGATTTTTTTTTATGAAATCAGGTCAAATGTGGATACGAAGCTGTCTGTAGGAGTCTAAGCGTCATTGCCTGGGCTCTGTGTAGTTTCCTGGGACGAGGTAGTAGACCCTCCTGCCTAGGTAGAAGTGCTGTGTAATCTCATTGTGTATGGTTGGCTGACCTCTATTGTCCAACTTCATGGGCTGGGAGAACCTCCGTGGGTGCGGGAGATCAACCCTCGCGCCTTGGAGTGGGCGATCTCGTTGAGGGTGGTGGGGCCTCCTTCAAAATGGCCCATGTGAGCCTGGAATCACGTAAAGATGTGATTAGAAATGTATTTTTCACCGAGAATACGGCGTGCTTCCTTGGATATTGCGCCGACGTCACTGAATACGTTGGCACGTTTCTCGTCGAGGAGCGCGATAGCGATGGCCACCTTCTTGGCAGCGCTTGACGAGGAACATTCGATCAATGCGGCGTTGATGACCGAACCATCTTGGTCGACCGAGACGACTGCGTATTTGTCCCTGTTCCCGTAGCGGGCCGCGTCGACAAAGCAGCTCCCCCCCGGGGATCTCTGCAGCCCTGTGGAGGATCACGGCCACCCTGGCCCGTGTTCTTCCGATGTTTCGCAGCGGGTGCATATTGCGCGGAATGGCGTAAACGTTGTCTTCTTGACAAACCCTGGTAATTGTTGTCCACCACGCACGGTGAGATACCCATGCCCGTCAGGAGTCGCCTCCCAGACATCGTGCCCGACAGTCTGATGACCTGTGCCCCCCTCCTGTGATTCCGAAATTTCCTCGAGCATATAGTGCATTTACAGCTGGAACAGTCGTTCCGCTTGCGTGTAGTTCGGGATACCAAGAGCGCTCTTGATGCCTCTCTGGATCAACGCGTATAGTTTATGCCGCTCAGCCTTCGGCCAGACACGCATGACCACGAAGTACGTAAAGTGGCACAGTAGAAACGCCTGGATGAGCCTTACCAGGTTGTCTTCTGCAAGACCACTGCGCCTGTTGGTGACCCTCCTGATAAGGCCGATGGTGCTGTCCGTCTTTTTCGTGGGCCGGAGTACGGTTTATCTATTGGTGCCCGACAACTCCACGATTATACCGAGGATGCGGATCGACGCGACCCTAGGGATTGTGCCCCCCCCCCCCTTTTTGTGTAGGTTTATGTCGCTCTCTGTGAGGGGTTTCCAATCCCTTGACTAGCGTCACCACTTGCTGGGTCTATACAAGAGCAGCTCCAATTTACTCGGTGAACACCCGAGGCCCGTGTCCTGCAGAAATGACTGTGTAGCCGATGGCTTCCTGGAGGGCACATTCAACGTGCCCGTCGCTGCCTCCGGCGCACCAGATCGTAATGTCATCCGCGTAAACGGTATGTCCCATGCCTTGAATCTTGGCCAGACCCTCCGATAGACCGACCATGGCGATATCAAACAGTAGGGAAATGAAGGACCCTCGCGTGGTACCCTATTGCTCAGTTCCGCTTTGTCCGTTTCGACCTCGCCGACCTTGAGCAGGGCGCTGCGTTCCTCGAGGAAAGATCGAACGAAATAATGAAAGGCTGCGCCTAGGTCTAGGTTCGAAATGGTGTCGAGAATTAACGAGTGATGTATAACCCTTTACGGACTGACCGGCACAAATGTGCGGGTCAATAAAGACGCTCACGAAACGGCGCCTGTTTCAGTTTCGGTTTCATAGCTCTGTGCCGCTGAAGTCAATGTTTACGGGAATATATCTGTTTCAGTAGTTCAATCATTTCGACACCAGAGGGCGAGTAATCTTCCACGAAAAATGCCATCGGAGCACGTGCGCCGATAGCAGCTACCTCAGACGTGTAAATCAACGCTCCTTCTTGTTATACATTTTTTTTCGGGAGTGTGTGCATATGAAAGGAATATTAAGACTTAGAAAAACATGCTTCGCTAAAACATTCAGGCGTTCTTACCACACACACTGCGTACTCACGCGTGAAAAAGTCACCCGCACGTTTGTGCGGGCTGGGCTTTAGTCTTCGTCAAGTGCACGGCAGGGCGGCGCAGGTTGGCTCTTTCGCGCGCAATTACGCCTGCACATTCTCTTTTTTTATTGCGAATAGGTTTCTTGGCATCTTATTGGCACTTCTTTGGTTGGTGTTTCCTGATGTTTTCTCATATCTGAAGTTAGCGATGCGAAGTGATGTGCGTGAATTGTGATCACCATTTACGCAGAAAATATTAATTTTGTGAATGTGTTGTGACAACATCCATTATATTTCAAAAAATTAGATTTTACATTGCCTATCATATAGAGTTGCAGTACCGCCAGTGAAATTGTAAGGATAATAAATAACATTGAGCGTTAAAATTGCTGAAATTATCTAAGTTAGGGAACAAGCTTCTGTGGGCGCCCAATTTTCTTTTTTTTTCACATGCCGAGATTTTCAAACCAGAGAATGAAGACATAGAAGAGATATTGAGCCTTCTGATGTCTTGCGTCAGAATTGGGTAGAGACCACGTTGACGAATTGACAGAGATTCATGTTTGTGGTTCGAGCCAACTTAGTGATGAAAACTCGAGCATGGAAGGCGAGTTTTTGAGCAGTCGCCTCCGTAATAACTGGGTCAGGTGACCAGTCAGCCTACCCTGCCAGTTTCAGTGAAATTGATGTCTGTTGGAAAAAGACACATTCGGCTGCAAAGCCTCACCGGCTTGGAAGTGGTGAGACACCCAACGTTGTTTTTCTTGTCAAGACTCCTTTGCCGACTTTCTCATACTAATTTAATGCAACGATCGTTGAAGTTATTGCTGACAAAACGGCAGTGTGCCCTAGTTGTAGACGTAGAAAAACCTTGCAAGGAACTCTGCAAAATATCAAGCAGCTTTAGGTATGGACCTGATCATGGGCTGCATTTCATCTCAGAAAAACTTTGCTCGTCACCAGGCGCCCAAGAATTGAAAGCGGAAAGAAAAGTGTGTCGCAAGACCAATCCTTAGACAACTTTACTAGAGTGTAAAAGGCGCCCGGCATAGCCAAGCGATTAGACTCAGCTATACGTACCACTGTCGATAAGTATACAGCTTGACATCTGCACATCACTGCAGGCTGTCAAGTGTAGCTTCTTGTTCAAGGACGCGTTGTGTGAAGTGCAACTTATACCTGTGCCTCACAAGTGACACACAATATTCTAAAATGTTGCATTCGCAGCGCTGACCACGCATTTTTTGCTTTGTCTTAGCTGTTATGAGTGTATTCCTCGCTGCAGTGAATCACATGAATTAAAGCCCAGCCCGCACATATGTGCGGGTCTGTTTTCTGGGGCAAAAACACCAATTCTTACAGTTTAACCATTGAAATCCTAATTACAATAGAGCAACCGTCAAAAATGTTTGAGCAAGTTAGCAATTTTTCTATTCTATTTTTCTCGGGCAGGAAAGGGTTATATCAAAAGCCTTCGCCAGGTCGAGACCGAGAATTGCCCTCGTGTCCCTGGTGTTACTGTAAAGTATCTGAGTCTTGATGAGCCTCATAGCGTTCTGGGTTAAAAGACTGGGCCTAAATCCCACCATGTTGTGAGGAAAGAGCTCGTTTTCTGCAGATGTTTTTTTAGCGCATGAAAAAACAAGGACAGAGAAAGGCGTGACACACACAGGCGCTAACATGCAACAATGTTTATTCTGGAAACAGGGAACCACATATATAGGCAATATCGCTTTACAATCCACATGATTACACGTACATCTGCAATTTCACCAATCTTTTCGTAGATAGGTTAACTCCTTACAGGAGAGGGCAATCGCCGGTTTTGAAATACAGTTGTCTGCCAGCCGATCAATCATTTCTGCCTCGATTATTTCGCGGGTCAGCTGACCTCTGCTGTTGCTGACAATAGAACACTCATGAAATATGAAAAATCCGCGTGATGATGGAATTGTGTAAAAAGGCCTGGGGTGCAGCCTCACTGGCGACCACAGCCAGCAATGCACTCCCTCACCAGAGCCGGATTGGCCACCCTGGTGCAGTACTTGGCCACTACCTCCCACATGAATACACCGATTAATCCTCGGCCCTCAGTCCCCAGCGGCTGCGAAGCAACTGGCCAAGGCGGCGGTCAGACCTGCGACGCAGCGGAGGGTGCTAAGAATCTCTGGGTCCGGACAGGCCGCCATTGGAATCTGAACTTGGCTACTGTTACGCCGCGGGGTTTGCGTGGCGTTCCTTGGGAAGAACCACACCGCTCGGCTGCTGGGTACGAACTGCTTTATTTTTCCAAAACGGCGCCTGTTCGCGGAATGCGCGATCCGTGCGCTGCGTCCTTCTCGAAGGGGAAAAGGTAACCCAATATCCCTTTCGCTCGGGGCGCGCGGCGGAGTGACCGGAAGCCGGTGCTTGCGACTCGAGGAGTGGCGGTACGCCTATTTGCTCGGAGCGGCAGTGCGTCGCTTGGAGAACATCACATCCCTCCCCTCTTAGATGGAGTCGCCATAGCGGTCTGGTGGCTGGCGATGTCGTTGCGGACGTGATGCCGTTGTCGTGTCCGGCTGGGTCACTGGTTCTTGTGGCGCTGGCTCTTCTGTTAGGCTGAAGCCTGATGACACAGTGGAATCTGCTGGTGGATCCAGCATGTATGGAGCCGGGACGGTGTCTTGCCGAGTTGTTTCGCGTTGCTCTCCGTGCTCGCTTGTCATGCGGGTTTCCGCCTGACTTTTTTCGACACCTGGTTTTATATGGTCTAGGTGCCTTCGAAACGTTCCCATTTCACATTTAATCATCCAAGATCTGTGCCCGAGCCACTCCATTACCGTTCCCTCTATCCATGCAGGGCTTCCCACGAAATTCCGTATGAATACGGATTGCCCCACAGAAATTTCCCTCGGGGAGTTGTACCCCCCTGGTGTTCGAGGGTGTTTCCTCAGCCGGCTGGGGCTGGAGTTGTGTGAGCGCGGTGACTATGTCGCGCCCGAACATTAGAGCGGCTGGTGTTTTGCCCGTTGCCGTTGATACGGTGCTGTGCTGCTTTAGTAGGAACCGCGCTAGCCTGCATGCAAATGTTCCTGTTTGATTCTTCGCTAACGCCTGTTTTGTTTTGAACACCATCCTCTCTGCTTGGCCGTTAGTGGAGGGATGGTAGGGAGCACTTGTGACATGTGTTACCCCGTTCTTTTTCAAGAACTCCTCAAAATCTGAGGAAACAAAAGACGGACCATTGTCCGTCACCAGCTTTTTGGGGAGCCCAAACGTTGCGAAAAGGTTTCGCATTTCCTCGATCACTGTGACAGTCTGAATGTTGCGCACGCAGCGCACTTCCAGCCACTTGGTGTACGCATCGACCACCACTAGAAACATCCTCCCTTCGACGGGGCCAGCAAAATCCGCATGAATGGTATGCCAAGGTGTCGTTGCGCGCTCCCACTGAGGCATAGGTGCCTTGCCTGGTGCCTTTTGGTGCTGGCGACATGTTACACAGTTTCTTGCCACTTCTTCAATGTCGCTGTCAACACCTGGCCACCAAAAGTCACTCCTAGCGCAAGCTTTCATGGCGACACTTCCTCTGTGATTCTCGTGGGCCAGGCCCAACACACTCTTTCTCGCTTTTTCCGGAATGACCACTCTGCAGCCCCTAAGAAGGCAGCCCTCCTGAATGGAGAGTTCGGCTCCGATCTTCCTGTATGCTGCAAACTCTTCATTGGCAAGTTTGCGCAGTTCACCGCTTCCGACAGCTGCTTTCACACGAGACAATACTGGGTCTTGTCGGGTCATTTCAGCAAGCTGGCTTGGTGCTAGTTCAACGCTTGGCGTGGAAACCAACATGAGCACGTCCCCTGGCGGGTAAGGCTCATCAACCTGTGCTGGCAGCGGAAGTCTGCTTAGAGCGTCAGCGTTTTGGTGCCTTTCGCCTGGTCTGTACACCAAAGTGTAATCATAGGTGGCTAGCTTTAGACACCATCGAGTCATTCTGGGCGACAGTACCGACGGCACTTGTTTCTTCTCGCCCATTATACCAATAAGTGGTTGATGGTCCGTCATTATGGTGACGTGCCGGCCAGCGATGTACTTGTGGAAATGGCTGACACCGTATACAATGGCCAACCCTTCTTTGTCAAGCTGGGAATAGTTCTTTTCCGCGCTTCCCAATGTTCGCGAAGCGAATGCTATGGGTGCCTCTCGGCCAAGAGCGTCTTCCTGAGCCAGCACTGCCCCGACACCGTACGGTGACGCGTCAACGGACAAGAGAAGGGGCTTGGTTTCATCGTAATGCACGAGCACTGTGGAAGTGCGGACCATGTGTTTCAGTTCCTCGAAGGCGGTTTCGTGCTCCGCTTCCCACTTCCAGTGCGCATTTTTCTCTAGCAGCTTGTACAGCCTCGCTGCGACATGTGCCCTGTTCTTTAGGAAGCGGTCGTAGAACGAGATTAGCCCCAGAAATGCTCGAAGAGTTGTTTTGTCAGTTGGTTTTGGTGCCCGAAGTATAGCCTCAATTTTCTCCTCGGTGGCGTGCACCCCTTTGGAATCTATTCGGTGTCCCAAAAATTCCACTGACGTTATGCCAAAGTGGCACTTGTCTTTCCTTAGGCGTAGACCTCTCTCACTTAGCCTTTTTAAAACCTGGTCCAGACGATGTGCGTGCTCACAAGCATCTTTCCCGCTGATAATGATATCATCAAGGTAGACACTCACCCCCGGAATGCCGGCCAGTGTTACCTCCATCATGCGTTGGAAGATGGCAGGTGCGGCGGATACTCCGAACGGGAGCCGATTCACTTTAAACAGTCCCTTGGTCGTGTTCACTGTGAGGAGCGCCGCTGTTACGTCGTCGACTTTCAGCTGCTGGTAGGCTTGGTACAAATCCAACGTCGAGAAGAGTGTTCCGCCGCGCAAATTCGCGAACACCTCTGCTGTAGTTGGAAGAGGGTATGAGGCCTTCTTCGCCACTGCGTTAACAGTGCTCCTGTAGTCACCACACACGCGCAATGTTCCATCATTTTTCCGAACGAGAACCAGTGGTGTCGCCCAGTTGGAATGCTGTATCGGTGAGAGGATGCCCTGATGTTGCAGGCGATCAAGTTCATCTTCCATCGGCCCCTGCAGGGCAAGAGGCACAGGACGAGCCTTGCAAAACTTGGGGCTGGCGTCTTCTTCCAATTGCAGGTGAATCAAGGGGCCTGTGTAGCCGTCAATATTCTCTCTGAACACGTCTGGGTGTCGTGAGATGACTTCCTTGATCTCATACACTGGATGTTCCACCTGGTTGATTCCGTGGACCTGGATGTGGAGAGGCGCCAGCCAGTCTCGTCCCGAGAGGTTGCACCCAGCTCCCTTCATTACCAGCAGCGGTAGCACGCAATCGTCTGCCTTGAACTTCACCCGCACATGTGCGATTCCCAGAACACGCAGTTCTTCCCCAGACCAAGTGCGCAAGTCGAGTGGCTCCCGTGAAAGTTGGGGAGCGTTCCTTGGCCACACTTTGTGGTAGGTCTCCTCGCTTATCAGGGAGCGTGCGGCACCCGTGTCAACTTCAAATTGCAGGGATTTGCGCTCCACTTCTACGTCTACCAGGAACTTGGGGCTGTGTGTGTTCCCATTTACTGCGTGCAGCTCGTAACAACAATCGCTGCTTCCAGTTTCATCGTACACAGGTAGTGGCGGGTTGACACTGTGCGTTTGTTGCTTGGTGTTTGCACGGGCTTTCTTTTCTTTCTTCTTGCGTGCAATGCAGGCATCTCCGATATGGCCCACTTTTGAGCAAAAACGGCACTCTGCTGTTTTGAATTTGCACGTCGAAGGGTCGTGCCTGCCGTCACATCGGTAGCAACGGCGTTGGGAAGACGGTTTTTCGTCTTCTTGCTTGTTGGGAGCGGCCCTGTTGACCTCTCCTGAGTTCGTTGCAGCTCGGATTCCCCGCTGCTGCCTTGATGCGCTCTCCGCTGATAGGGCTATATCCAAAGCGCGTTGGAAGGTCAGCTCCTTTTCGGCAAAGAGGCGCTGTTGGCGATGTTCGTCGCGGATGCCGCAAACGAATCTGTCTCGCAGCATTACGTCTTGTGGCAGCATTGTTGGGTTCCGTAGTGAAGCGGTCTCTTGGCTTCCCCCTGACGTGGTCGATGTTGCAGGCGTAGCCGCTGGCACACCAAAGTTGCAGTCCACTGTCAAACTCTTGAGGGCTGCGACATAGCTTCTGATCGATTCACCGGGGTGTTCGTCTCGTCGCTGGAAGACGTACCGGCCGTAAAGCTCCGATGGTCTTGGGTCGAAATGCCGCTGGAGAAGTGTGACCAATTCGCTGAAGCTGACCTCTCCAGGGGTTTTCGGCGCAACCAGCGCACACGCACTCTCGAAGGTGTCCGCGCCGCATAGCGTGAGGAGGAGGGCCCGTTTCTTCTCTTCGTTGCTGATGTCGTTCGCCACAAAGTAGAAGTTGACGCGCTGGATCCATGACGCCCAGGACTTTCCCGAGAAGGGCTCGATGACGCCGTACATTCCTCCTGTAGCCATAGCACGTAACGTCGAAGCTGCGCTCGCTTCACAATCCCTGCCTCGTCGCCAGTGTTACGTCGCGGGGTTTGCGTGGCGTTCCTTGGGAAGAACCACACCGCTCGGCTGCTGGGTACGAACTGCTTTAGTTTTCCAAAACGGCGCCTGTTCGCGGAATGCGCGATCCGTGCGCTGCGTCCTTCTTGAAGGGGAAAAGGTAACCCAATATCCCTTTCGCTCGGGGCGCGCGGCGGAGTGACCGGAAGCCGGTGCTTGCGACTCGAGGAGTGGCGGTACGCCTATTTGCTCGGAGCGGCAGTGCGTCGCTTGGAGAACATCACAGCTACGTTTAACGCTAGAACTTTATCTAGTGAGGCGAGTCTAGCTGTACTATTCGAGGAATTAGAGGGTGTTAAATGGGATGTAATAGGGCTCAGTGAGGTTAGGAGGACAGATGAGGCTTATACAGTGCTGAAGAACGGAGGACACGTCCTATGCTATCGTGGCTTAGCTGACAAAAGAGAACTAGGGATGGGGTTCCTTATTCATAAAAATATAGCTGGTAATATAGAGGAATACTATAGCATTAATGAGAAGGTGGCATGTATCGTAATTAAGTTTAATAAGAGGTACAAGATGAAGGTGGTACAGGCCTACGCGCCTACATCAAGCCATGATAATCAACTGGTTGAACGCTTCTACGAAGACGTAGAATCAGCAATGAGTAAGGTAAAGACACAGTATACTGTACTGATGGGCGACTTTAATGCAAAGATAGGCAAGAAGCAGGCTGGAGATCATGCAGTTGGGGAATATGGCATCGGCTCTAGAAACGCCAGAGGGGAGTTACTAGTAGAATTCGCAGAACGCAATAATTTACGGATCTTGAATACCTTCTACAGAAAACGGGCTACTCGTAAGTGGACGTGGAGGAGTCCTAATGGCGAAACTAAAAATGAAATAGACTTCATAATGTGTGCCCACCCGGGCATTGTACAGGATGTGGAAGTAGTTAAAAAGATCCGATGCAGTGACCACAGAATGGTAAGATCTAGAATTCACCTCGACTTGAGGAAGGAACGGCAGAAACTGATACGCAAGAAGCCGATTAACGAACTAGCTCTGACAGGGAAAGTACAGGAATTCAGAGTTTCAATTCAGAATAGGTACGCGGCTCTAACCGAGCAAACCGACCTTAGCGTTGACGCAATGAATGATAATCTGACTAGTATCATTAAGGAGTGTGCAGTAGAAGTCGGGGGTACAGTCGTTAGACAGGACACTGGTAAGCTATCCCAAGAGACGAAAAACCTCATTAAGAAACGTCAAACCATGAAAGCCTCAAATGCAACAGACAAAATAGAGCTGGCGGAGCTTTCCAAGTTAATCAATGGGCGTAAAGTAGGCGACATAAGAAAGTATAATATGGAGAGAATTGAGCATGCTCTAAACAACGGAACAAGCCTCAAGGCTCTGAAGACAAAACTGTGCATAGACAAAAAGCCCCCCACCTCCCCGAAGGGAATCGTGAGGAAATGCGAATGCATTTCGCGCGCGCTTCACTCCATTTATATATGGTGGTTGTGGTTCGAAGAAGGAAAAGGCGCCTAATTTCTGCAGCCCGGTCGGGAGCACGGCGCAGCGCCTTTTTTTTGCTTTTTCTTGTTTTTTTTTAATTTTTTTTATTTATTTTTTTAATTTTTTTTTTCATATATAGCTCCGCCGAGCTCCGCCGCAGACCGCTTTTAGTTAACGCGCACGCTGCGAATTTTTATTGTTCAACAACGCACAGGAGAAATCTCCCACCGGCACCACCTTGGAGGTCAAGATTCATTGCCATATATACGGGGTGGCCAGTGGACGGTTGTGCAGCGCGAGCAGTCGGTTTTTTCAACCAAGAAACTCGCTAGCAGACGCTGCCTGCGTCGGCGTCGCGAGGCGAGAGAGGGAGAGGGGGGGGGGGGAGCGTAGGAGAGACGGGGGGGGCGCGCATGCGCAGTGGGAGTGTGGACGCTGCGGGCAGAGATGCCTAGAGAAGAGAGGGGGGGAGCGTAGGAGAGGAGGAGAGGTGGGACGCGCATGCGCAGTGGGAGTGTGGACGGCGCGGGCAGGGATGCCTAGAGGAGAGAGGGGGGAGCGTAGCAGGGGAGAGAGGAGGGGAGGCGCATGCGCAGTGAGGGTGTGGTTGCCGCGGGGAGGGATGCCTAGGGGAGGGAGAGACGAGGTTTTTTTTATTTTTATTTTTTTTGAAAGGGTTTGCGCATGCGCAGTAAGGGCGGTCACGCCGTACACCACCACCACCGGATAAAGCTTCGCCATAAGATGCTTCACATCTTACACCTGCCGGCGCGCACACCTCCTCAACCTATCCTCCTCCTCCTCCTCCGCGGACAACGCCAACGCCGCACAACGCCAACGCCGGATGCCTGACATAGCCCGACTATGAAATGCATTCGCATTTAAAATCGGATGTATGCATTAAGGGACAAGGAAGGCAGGGTCACAACCAATATGGATAGAATAGTTGAGGTAGCTGAAGAGTTCTACAGAGATCTGTACAGCAGCCGAGACAGTCAAGATGATAACGTAAAGCAATAATAGCCCAGAGGAATCTGACATCCCACCAGTATTGACAGAAGTAAAGAAAGCCCTAAAGGGAATGCAAAGAGGCAAAGCCGCTGGTGAGGATCAGGTAACATCAGAGCTGTTGAAAGACGGTGGAGAGATTATGTTAGAAAAACTGGCCACCCTGTATACGAAGAGTCTCTCGAAGGGGAGGATACCAGATTCTTGGAAGAATGCCAACATCATCTTGATCCATAAGAAAGGGGACGTCAAGGACCTGAAAAATTACAGGCCCCTCAGCTTACTGTCCGTTGTCTACAAGCTATTTACAAAAGTAATTGCTAACAGAATTAATACGACATAAGAGTTCAATCAACCAAAGGACCAGGCAGGATTTCGTACAGGCTTCTCAACAACAGATCATATTCATACTATCAATCAGGTGATAGAGAAATGCGCGGAATACAACCAACCCCTATACATAGCCTTCATAGATTACGAGAAGGCATTTGATTCGGTGGAGACATCAGCAGTCATGCAGGCGCTGCGGAATCAGGGCGTCGACGAAGCCTATATAAACATAATGGAAGAAATCTACAGCGGATCCACAGCCACTATAGTCCTCCATAAAGAAAGCGGCAGAATCCCAATAAAGAAGGGCGTACGGCAGGGAGACACGATCTCTCCAATGCTATTCACCGCGTGTTTACAGGAGGTTTTCAGGGCCCTAGATTGGGAAGAGTTAGGGATAAGAGTTAATGGAGAGTATCTCAGTTGCACGGGACGCGCCGAGTGACGTAAGCGGGAGCGTTAGTAGCGAGCGAGCCCCCCCGCTCACGCAGGGAGACGGCTTCCAGCTATCGACAGCAACGCATCAATACGGCGTCTGCTTGCTACCCCAATAAATGCTACGCAGTCTTGTAAACGCGTCTTGTTCATTGTGACCCACGGACATCACAACTGGCGACGAGGATGGTGAAACCTAAGCAAGACGCAAGAAAGCAGCACTAAAGCCTGGCAACGAAGCACCAGTAACCTTCTGAGGAGCTACGCTACCACAAAAGGCGACAAGTGTTCGGCGATGGCAGCGTCCAGTCAGATAGGCCACGTTGAAGCCTTCGACGAAACTGTGAGCGACTGGCCATCTTACGAAGAACGCCTCAGTTCGTTTTTTGCGGTAAACAAAGTACCAGAAGATCTCAAGGTGCATGCCCTGCTCAGTGTCATTGGGCCGATGTCCTACAGCCTTTTGAAGTCGCTGGCAGCACTAGACAAGCCGTCACAAAAGACGTTCGAGCAACTCGCGGAATTGCTTCGCAATCACTTCACCCCAAGAGTGTCTGTGATCGGAGAGCGAGCGAAATTTCACAGGAGATGTCAGCTGCAACATGAAAGTATCGCACAGTATGTAGCCGAGCTTCGAAGACTCGCTCAAACCTGTGAATGCGGCACATTCTTGGACGAATCGCTGCGAGACAGGTTTGTGTGCGGTTTATTCCGTGCCGATATTCAGCGATACTTGTTTGCAGAAGATAAAACGCTGACTTTCCAAAAAGCCGTTGAGCGCGCACTTGCTCTGGAAGAAGCTAAGAAAAATGTTGAGGAAGCGCACGCGAAAGAAGCTGTCGACGATCTTCACAAAGTCAGCACTGAAGATGAACAGAAAAGGCAGCGATCTTTTGAGTGTTACCGTTGCGGCTCTGACAAGCATCTTTCCCGCGCCTGTCCGCATATTGCTGATAAGTGCATGAACTGTGGCAAGAAGGGACACATTCAACGCGCTTGTCGTGGTCTCAAGCAAAAGTCAGCGAGTTCCAGGAAGTCAATACGCACTCTGCGCAGTGACGACGCAGGCAACGTACAGCTGCTGTCTCAAAAAACCCGCAGTCCCATCACCGTTGAAGTCGAAATTCATGGTGTACCAATGAGTATGGAGTTGGGCACAGGTGCCACAGTGTCTGTGATATCAAGACAACAGCTGAAGAAGATTAGACCGCCTTTGAAGCTGGAACCAACGGAACTGCGTCTGAAAACGTACACAGGAGAAGTTGTCCAGCCCAGCGGCGTCTTCAAAGCGTCCGTGCGGTACAAGGACCAAGTTGGCGACCTTCCGCTGTACGTAATGGACACTGGAGGACCAGCTCTACTAGGACGCGAGTGGCTCGAAACTCTTCGCTTGGACTGGGACGAAATCTGCGGTTTACACAAGCTCTGCAATGACTCGCACCCTGGCGCAAACCAAGAGGACCACAGCATGCGACTGAAAGGACTCCTCGACAAATATAGCGCCATTTTCGACGAAAGCCTTGGCAAGATAGAAGGTGAGCAAGCAACTTAATTTCTTAAGGAACAACGCCCACGGTTCCTCAAAGCTCGAAGCGTGCCATATGCCTTACGTTTAGCAGTGGAGGAAGAGCTGCGAAAGCTGCAGGAAATGGGCGTCATTACCCAAGTTTCCTCTAGCGAGTTTGCCACACCAATTGTACCGGTTGTTAAGAAAGACGGGACAATACGTGTGTGCGGAGATTACAAGTCAACCTTGAACCCTGTCTTAGACACAGAACGGTACCCCCTACCTAAGCTAGATGAGATATTAGCTACGCTTGCCGGAGGGCGGTACTTCTCGAAGCTGGATCTAAACAGGGCGTATCAGCAGGTTGAAATGTCGGAAGACTCCAGAAAGCTGCTCACGTTGAACACGCATAAAGGGCTATTTGCTGTAAACAGGCTACCGTTCGGAATTGCCTCGGCACCGGCACTGTTCCAGCGCATCATGGATAACATGTTGAAAGGTCTACCAGGAGTGATATGTTATCTAGATGACATTCTTGTGACAGGAGCAACTGCCGAAGAGCACTTTCGAAATCTTGAAGCAGTGTTTCAAACACTGGCGCAAAAAGGCGTCCGAGTAAATAGCCAGAAATGCGAATTCTTCAAAGAAAGCCTTGAATACCTTGGGCATGTTATCAGTAAAGCCGGCGTCAAGCCAACAAACGAAAAAGTTCAAGCTCTTCTGAAAGCCCCAGCGCCTACTAATGTAGCGCAGCTGCGTTCGCTGCTTGGACTCATTAACTACTACGGTAAATTTACGCCGCAGTTGGCAACGCTTGCTAAACCTTTCTACAGATTGTTACAAAAAGGCGTCTCTTGGTCATGGGACCGTAAATGCGAGCAAGCATTTCAAGCCTTCAAAACAGTGCTGTCATCAGCCGAAGTTCTTGCGCACTATGACCCAACGCTACCGCTGCAGCTGTCATGCGACGCGTCCGCGTATGGTCTCGGCGCCGTGCTTTCACATGTTATGAAAGACGCCACTGTTAGGCCCATTGCTTACGCTTCCAGGACGCTAACAAAGGCCGAAGAAAACTATAGCCAGATTGAGAAGGGGGCACTTGCCTTAATCTTTGGCGTGAAGAAATTTCATTTTTATATTTATGGTCGACAATTTACATTAATCACAGACCATAAGCCACTGCAAACGATTCTTGGGCCGAAGAGCGGGCTCCCGGCTATAGCGGCTGCCAGACTACAACGGTGGGCTGTAACTTTTTCAGCTTACAAGTACGACCTGGTTTACCGACAATCAGGTGATAATGTGGACGCGGACTGTTTTTCGCGACTACCACTGGAGACAAGCGACGGAGAGGACAGCACCAGTGATACATTTTATACGCTTAGGTTAGCGTCTCTTCCTGTGACAAGCAAAGAAATCGCGCGCCACACAGCTCGTGATCCTCTTCTCAACCTTGTTTTGGACTTCACCAGAAAAGGATGGCCTTCGCATGTTGAAGACAAAGAGTTGAAACCATACTTTGACAGACGCTGTGAGTTGACGGTCCACGAAGGGTGCCTGATGCTTGGAATGCGAGTGGTGGTGCCACCAAAACTGCAGTTTCCAGTCTTGGAGGAGATACATCAGGGACATCCAGGTATCGTACGGAGCAAGGAACTCGCCCGCAGCTACGTATGGTGGCCATCCGTGGAACGAGATGTCGAAAATCAAGTGAGGCACTGCATGACATGCCTGCAACAACGCAACATGCCACAACAGGCACCATTGCACCCATGGTCGTGGCCGACGCGACCATGGTCACGTGTGCATATTGATTTTGCGGGCCCATTCCGTAATCGTATGCTCCTAGTTGCTGTAGACGCGCATTCAAAATGGCCTGACGTTTACGTCATGCCATCCGCGTCAGCGCAAGCAACCATAGCAAAATTACGCGATTTGTTCGCTCAATATGGTGCACCGGAAACGATTGTAAGTGATAACGGTGCACAGTTCACATCATCAGATTTCAAGATGTTCATGAAAGAACATGCCGTCCGCCAAGTTTTCACGTCTGCTTATCACCCTAGCAGCAATGGATTGGCAGAAAGGTTCGTCCAGACCGTAAAGAACGCACTACGCAAAGGCCCTGCAACAGAAAGTCTTGAAGAGACGTTGTCCAAATTCTTGATGGCGTATCGAACCACGCCACATGCGACGACGCTACAGACACCATCTTATCTTTTTCTGGGTCGTCAGATACGCACTTGTCTGGACGCACTGAAACCCAGCTTATCGTGTACGGTCAGCACAAGCCAGTCCCAGCAAATGATGCGGCGAAACACCGATCATACTGTGTTTCAAGTGAACGAAAACGTTTTGGTGCGCAATTTCAGGAGCGGACCAAGATGGCTCAATGCAACTATATTGCAGCGGACGGGACCAGTCTCCTACGAGGTCAAGGTGCAGACACCCAAAGGGTTTTGTACATGGAGGCGACACAAAGACCATTTGCTACGAGCCCCTACCACGACGACGGCGTCCCCAGTTGCGGTGGAGGAGGAGACAGAAAACTGCTATCCGGCCTTTGCAGATCGTTTGCCAGCAGCAGCCGCTGTCTGCGAAAATACAGCAGCAAGCATGGTCAGTGAGAACAGCCCTACCAGGCGATACCCTCAACGAATTAGGAAGCAACCTGACAGATTCCAGGCATCCTGATTCTTGAATTGTGGTGGAGGAAGTGCTACGAGACGCCGGAGTCAGCAACCGGCGTTGCACGGGACGCGCCGAGTGACGTAAGCGGGAGCGTTCGTAGCGAGCGAGCCCCCCCCGCTCACGCAGGGAGACGGCTTCCAGCTATCGACAGCAACGCATCAATACGGCGTCTGCTTGCTACCCCAATAAATGCTACGCAGTCTTGTAAACGCGTCTTGTTCATTGTGACCCACGGACATCACAGTTTTCAGGGCCCCAGATTGGGGAGAGTTAGGGATAAGAGTTAATGGAGAGTATCTCAGTAACCTGCGATTCGCTGATGACATTGCATTGATGAGTAACGCGGGAGACGAATTACAGCTTATGATTACTGAACTGGATACGGAAAGTAGAAGAGTAGGTCTGAAAATTAATATGCATAAAACTAAAGTAATGTGGAACGATCTGGGCAGAGAACAGCGCTTTGCGATAGGTGGTGAGACACTGGAAGTTGTAAAGGAGTACGTCTACTTAGGACAGGAAGTAACCGCGGAGCCGAACCATGAGAGTGAAATAACTAGAAGAATAAGGATGGGATGGGGCTCATTCAGCAAGCATTATCAAATCATGAATGGTAGTCTACCACTATCCCTCAAGAGGAAGGTATATAACAGCTGCATCTTACCGGTACTTACCTATGGAGCAGAAACCTGGAGACTTACAAAGAGGGTTCAACTTAAACTGAGGACGACGCAGCGAGCGATGGAAAGAAAAATGATAGGTGTAACCTTAAGAGACAGGAAGAGAGCAGAGTGGGTCAGGGAACAAACGGGGGTTAAGGATATCATAGTTGAAATCAAGAAGAAGAAATGGATATGGGCCGGGCACGTAGCACGTCGGCAGGATAACCGCTGGTCATTAAGGGCAACTGACTGGATTCCAAGAGATGGCAAATGCGTCAGGGGGGAGACAGAAAATTAGGTGGGTAGATGAGATTAAGAAGTTTGCAGTTGTTGAATTTCCCGCGCTCCTCCGACAAGAAGAAGAAGAGAACCTGCATGCGAGCCAGCTCGTGAGCTCGCTCGAAGAAAAGAAAAGGAAGAGACTTGGACGTTCTGGGCTCATGCGGACGCTAATAAACGTCTGTGTGAGAGCTTGAGTCCGTGTCGGCTTTTCAGTGGGCCACATATTTTACATTTGGTGCCGTTAAACCCGGGAGGCGACAGCCGGCCGGAGCTACCCTCAAGGGACATCACTGGTAGCTACCGACTGGAACAGCCACGAACTACGGAGGCCTACCGGACAGCTGACCGCCATGGACAAGCTCAAGGCGAAGAGGACCACGCGAAGGGCCCAGAATACCAAACTCATCCAAGAGGCAAGTGCCATACTTGACAATGATGACGCGACAGTGCGACAAATCGACTCAATTTATGAGAGACTAAAGAATAACAACGACGAGCTGAATAAGATAAACGGGGAGATAGAGAGCCACATAAGTGAAGAGGCCTTCGGAGCGGAGTACGCTACCGTCGTTGAATATGAGGACAACGCGACCCGCATATTAGCCGAGCTTCAGAGCAAACGCCGACAGCACAGCGGAACATCTGCGGTTTTACCGCCCCTCGAAGTTCGCGACGTGCCGGCGGCTAAGGGACCTGCTGAAAGGCCAGGAGCCAAGCTACCAAAGCTGACGAATAATCCATTCGCTGGTGACTTGTGCGCGTGGAACGCATTCTGGGAGCAATTCGATCAGCTCATCAACCGGAACGGAAATCTCACCTCGACTGAAAAATTTAATTATCTGAGGCTCTTTTTGAAAGGCGACGCAGCGGCAGCTATAGCGGGGCTTCCTACCACCGAAGCATGTTACGACGACGCGTTGGCCATGCTGAAAAGGCGTTTCGGCGACAGAAAGCGCTTGGAACAGGAGTACTTCTCGAGGCTGCGAAGGCTCACTCCTGTGCGGTCTTGCAAGGAAGTAGTCCAACTCCGCAAGCTGTACGACCAAGTGATGATTAATACGCGAGGTCTAGAGGCGCTTGGCATTAGCAAGGCGTCTTTTTCATCGATGCTATGCGATGTTTTGCTGAGGTCTTTGCCACATGACATCGTCGTAGCATATCATCGATCCTGCGCGACCCAACATGAAGGTTCCAACAACAACGTACAGCATGCCACGGAACTTGAGCGTCTCCTTCACTTTGTATGTATTGAACTCGAGAGCCTCGAAAAAAGCGACTTTGGGGAACAGAAAGGATGCGAAGAAGCGGCCTATCCCAAAGACAAAGGTCGTCGCTTTCACAACGGGACCCCAACGTCATCGGTTCTTCATAATCAAGCGTCAAAACCATCTCCGGATACGGGCTGCACCTTTTGCAATTCTACGCAGCACTTCACGGAGTCCTGCCGCAGGGACCTACCGCTAGCAGAGAAGAAGAAGCTTCTCTCCGCCGACATGAGGTGCTTTCGATGCACTACTAAAGGGCACCGAGCAACGGATTGTCGGTGTAGAATTGCATGCTCGGGATGCAGAGGTCGTCATGCGTCCAGTATGTGCGACCCAGAAAAGCTGAGCCGAAGAGCGCGTGAAGACGTCAAAGGCAGCAGTACGACCGTGTGTGCAGCTACCACCAAGAACAACGCAAGGGGTGGCACTTTGACCTCCGTGCTCCTACAAACTTTCCGCGCATGGGCTGTGACCGATTATTCGTGTCGCTACATCAGAGGCGTGTTCGACGGAGGGAGTGAGCGTACATTTGTAACCGAAGCACTTTCAAGGCGTTTGAAGTTGAAGTGTCTTGGCTTCACCACTATAGCAATCAACACGTTCGCCAACATCAGCAGTTGCTCACCGAAAAGACTCTGCATCGTAGAGCTTCACCTCCGAAGTCAACACTCTGACGTCGAGGTATCATTGAGAGCCATCGAGATACCCCACATTTGCCACGACATATCAGACAGCATGATGGCTTCGGTGTTCGTCGCAGCATTCAAGACAACCGGACACGATATCGCCGATGAGCTGCTCCACGCATCCATTGAGAAGGAAAGCGGAATAAGTGTGCTGATTGGCTCTGACCAGATGTGGGCGGTAATGACAGAAGAAATATACAGACCGGATAACGAGGAAAAACTCATTGCCATGAACTCAAAGTTCGGATGGACATTCCAAGGGAGCACCGAACACTCGTCGTCAAAGGCAGTTGACTCCCGAGTCATGGTATGCGTGTTGAAGACTCAAGTAGATGTTGAAGAAGAGCTAATCCGGTCATTTTGGGAACTAGAGGGTATAGGCATATCTGATACCGGAAACAAGGAAATCGAGATGAGCTCAACTATGCAACACTTCGAGGAAACGATAGAGCTGCGGGGAGGCAGATACGAAGTGTCATTGCCCTGGAAAACTGGGTTTGAACTATGTGACAACAAGGAAGTCGCCACTACCAGACTAAAGAAACTTTTGAGCCGCTTATCCAGCAGAGAGGGTCTTCTGCAGACTTACGACGCCACGATACGCGACTATCTACTAGCCGGACATGCAGAAGTAGTAAATGACCCACCTAGAAATGCGGCAAGAGTTTACTACATGCCACATAAAGAAGTTATACGGGAGCAAGCGTTGACAACAAAGGTGCGAGTCGTCTTCGACGCGTCGTCAAGGGCACGAGGATGCAAATCGCTCAACGAGTGCTTAGAGAAGGGTGACAACTTGTACCTAGACCTCGTAAAGCTATTGCTACGCTTTAGGACGCACCCCATCGCCATAATGGCAGATATCGAGAAGGCCTTTCTTCAGATTTCGATAAAAGAAGAGGACAGAGATGCCTTTCGATTTCTCTGGTTCGAAGAAGGCAATGTTTCTGAGTTTATACAGAAGCAACTGCAGGAATGGAGAATGACCAGAGTACCTTTTGGAGCGATATGCAGCCCGTTTCTGCTGACGGCAACCATTCTTCATCACATTCGAAGAGCGCCACCAAGTATGGCCTCAACCGCCAAGACCTTGGGCGAATCCTTCTACGTCGACGACTTAGTGACAGGAGCTGATACGGAAGACGAAGCTGCCGAGTTTTGTAAAGAGGCGCAACAGCTCATGCTCTCGGCAGGCATGACTCTTCGCAAATGGACGACAAACTCCGCGGAGCTTATGGAGCTGTTGGAAGGCGAGCACCAATCAACCAGACAAGAGATGATTGTACTTCACGAATCTTCAGTGAAAGTACTGGGAATTGCGTGGAGTCCCCAGAGCGATGACTTCGGCTTCTCAATGGACAATCTTCTTGCTTTTTTTAAAGAAAAATCAAACACAAAAAGGTTTGTTCTTCAAGCGGCGTCAAGATTGTTCGACCCAATGGGATTCATCGCACCTTACACAGTGGCCGTACGAATATTGTTTCAGAAAATCTGGACACGCGGAATTGGATGGGACGACTGTTTGCCTCAAGATTTAAGAGAAGAATGGCAAGGCTGGGTGAACCAGCTGACAAAGCTTCAATCAATCAGGGTGCCGCGCTACATCAACAGCAACACAGGGAAGCTGCCCCACGAACTAGAAGTGCACGTTTTTAGCGATGCAAGTCCGTTAGCATATGGCGCAGTGATCTATATCGTGGCTGACAGAGCAAGACGACCCCATTTACTAATGGCAAAGTCACGTGTTGTGCCCATCAAGACGGTAACTTTGCCTCGTCTAGAACTTCTAGCAGCATTGATTGGAGCAAGATTGATGAGCTTCATATCCAGCGCACTTACGGGCTTCCAGCTACGCTACACAATGTGGACGGATTCGACAATAACGCTATCATGGCTTAAGGGCGATGCACAGAAGTGGAAACAGTTCGTTCGCAACAGAGTCACTGAGATACAAGAGCGAACCGACCCTTCCGCTTGGAAGTATTGCCCTGGTAATGACAATCCTGCAGACCTGTTGACCCGAGGCGTATCTGTCGACCAGGTGCAAACGAGCACATTGTGGTGGCATGGGCCTCGATGGCTTCGGGAACCGGAACATATGTGGGCACTACAACCAGCACAAACAGCGGATAACGACGAACTCGTCTATTGAGAAAGAGTCACCGTTCAAGTATCCCTTACCCCTCAAGCCTCTCAAGCCTCGCTTCCGCTACTTGCAGTGGAGCGTTACAGCAGACTCGACAGGCTTCTGAGAGTTACAGCATGGGTGCAGAGGTTCGTCCATTGCTGTAGGCATCATGGGAGCGATAAACCAACTGGTCCTCTCACGGCAGAGGAGCTATCGAGGGCGGAGCAGTACTGGATCCAACACGTACAAGACGCATTTTTCAGCGCAGAAATCAAAGCCATCGCAGAAGAGCGTTCTGTCGACATAACATCACCCATCGCAGGCCTCAACCCATTCCAGGACGAAGATCGGATACTTCGGGTTGGTGGGCGCTTGATGCGGATGGAATGTCCTGAAGGGGTCAAGCACCCGATTATACTGACAAGCGATCATCACTTTTCAAGACTACTTGTAATCCGAGCCCATTGCGAAGTGCTACACGGAGGTGTGCGGGATACCCTGACTCAGTTACGAGAGCGCTTCTGGGTGTGCAAAGCACGGAGCCTGGTCAAGAAAGTGACAAGGGAATGTTACCTGTGCAAGCGTTATACCGTTGCACCAGGACACGCTCCCATAGCTCCTCTCGGAAAACATCGGGTGACACCAGCACACGCATTTGAAGTGGTTGGAGTAGATTTCGTGGGACCTCTCTTCGTGAAGACACCGTTAGGAGAGACGAAAAACGACATCGCTCTATTCACCTGTGCAGCTTCAAGAGCTATCCACCTAGAACTTGTGTCCAGCATGACATCTGAGGCATTCTTGATGGCCTTACGTCGCTTTTGTGCCAGACGAGGACTTCCCCAGGTCATTTTTTCAGATAATGCGAAGTCATTTAAGAAAACATCAGGGGATTTGCGAAAGCTTTGCAGCATGCCGTTACAAGATGATGTCGCCGGACACCTGAGCAGTAAAGGCATCGAATGGAAGTTTATTGTGCCCAACGCTCCGTGGTGGGGTGGATGGTGGGAGCGGCTAGTACGAACTGTGAAGACACCGCTTCGCAAGACTCTTCGAAGAGCCTGCCTCGATTCCGAAGAACTTATGACGGTGATCGCAGAAGTGGAAGCCGTCGTCAATTCAAGACCTCTTACATTTATTGAGTCAGAAGATGACCAACCATGCACTTTGACTCCGGCTGATCTGTTAATTGGCAGAAGATTCACGGCGATACCACAAGGAAGCATCGAGGATACGGGGATGTCGACGCGTAAGGAGGCCACCCGGAGACTTCAGTACAGAAGGCGCCTGACAGAAAACTTTTGGAAACGATGGACCAAAGAGTACTTGCTCCAACTGAGATCAGCGCACTTCTGCGACAAAGGGTGTGCGAAGAAAGTTAAGGAGGGCGACGTCGTACTCGTACATGCTGAAAACCTTCCACGTCAAGTTTGGCAACTAGCAAGGGTGATTGAAGTCTACGAAGGAGATGATGGTCACGTTCGCTCGTGCAAGATAAAACAACAAGACGGCCTTGTGACTACTAGGGCCATACAAAGGCTGTACCCGCTAGAACTACAGGCGTGACACCACAGCGCGGCCGGGAATGTTGAATTTCCCGCGCTCCTCCGACAAGAAGAAGAAGAGAACCTGCATGCGAGCCAGCTCGTGAGCTCGCTCGAAGAAAAGAAAAGGAAGAGACTTGGACGTTCTGGGCTCATGCGGACGCTAATAAACGTCTGTGTGAGAGCTTGAGTCCGTGTCGGCTTTTCAGTGGGCCACATATTTTACACAGGTATAACGTGGCAGCAGAAAGCACAGGACCGGGTTGATTGGCGAAACATGGGAGAGGCCTTTGCCCTGCAGTGGGCGTAGACAGGCTGATGATGATGATGATGATGAAATATGGGCATGCACACGTTTTGAACGTCGTCACTTGCACTGGCACCTGAATTACTGCAATGCCTGCAGTGGGCATCGAGGAACCCACCCCTTTTTTCCTTCACGTTGTAATGGCGCTATACACGATATACACAAGCATTTCGCCTTCCGAGGCTTATCTGCCCTCGTAAAAGTGAAGAATGCATGCACATGTTGGTTTGGCGCTAGATGTGATGGTCATACCGTCCATTCGCCAAGATCATTTCAATGTGGGTGCCGCTTTGTCGTTCAAGCACGTCACATGGTGCATTTGGCACCGTCCGAAACAGAAGAAGTGCTAAATATCGAGGCGTGAATGCAGAATTTTAGCGACCCCATCTCGTGGTGTTGGCGATTTCGAAATCATTGTGCTACCGCAAAGCATGAACCACAGTCTACAAAGGCCGATTAGAATTAAAAAAGGAAAAAAAAGTGGATGCGTATACCTGCAAGCAGAAAAGCAGAGCGCTCAAAATTCTACTATAACTCATTACTAGAGGCCAGATTTTTCGGCACTAAAAAACCGCGTTTTAGGAGCCAAAAATAGGCAGGTAAAACTGTTTTAGGCCTCCAAACTCGTAAATATAGGCACAATAAATTTTTACGTAAATTCAAATAATTTCAAACAGAGACGTGCGCGACCTGTACCTACGACAGTAAGCAAGAAAATGTTATTGATTATGACAGCAGAAAGGAGCGACGGTTGAACACAGCCATGCATTTCCCGCACAGTTCGCAGATACGGTCTTTCCTTTTTTTGTCTAGCATGGCAAGCCAAATGTCCACCGTCGAATGAATACACGCCTGGATATCTTTCTTTTTGGAACGGCTGAGAAGGGCATTGCAGGAAGAGATAGCCAGACCGCGGAGGGATGCCTCGCATTAGCTGGGTCTAATCGCGTTGGGTCATTTTCTCTCCTGTCGGTGAACACCTTAAAGGGTCCCTCACCAGGTTTGAGCATTTCGAGCTGACAAGTGTAATTAATGCATGCACTGGGCGCTCAAGATCACGTCTGCCAAGATTTGCAACGACACGCATCGCGGAAAAACGTGAAATTTCGAACTGAACGCCACTTGCCCTTCTCGCGGGCGCGCGCCCCAAGATGGAGGGGATGATGTGCAACAAGGAATGGTCCTGCTCTCACGCCGCTCTTTTACGTAGACATTGGCGCTCTGACGTCGCTCACCGTATATAGCACGTGACATTGCGAGCATTATTCGAGGTGACGTGTAATCTGTAGTTGAGCAGATGAATGAAAGCGGAAAGAAATAATAAAACACGCAAACAGAATCTGAGCGCATTTTTATGTTTCTTTTTTTATTTCAAATCGCAGCGAGATGCTATACACTAATCGGCCTCCGTTTCACATGCGTTTGTCTTCTCGCCGCTCTCGCGTCGTGCCGGCACCAGCCCTGACAACTCTTGAAGTGTTTTTGGTGCATCGTCTCTGACAGCAGTTGCAGCGGTGCGACGCGATGTATAGCGGTAAGGATACATGATCCGTGCCAGCCTCTCCAAACATATGCGCACTGAGGAGTCTATCCCACAAAAACAGGCAATACACAACCGAGAATGCCGAAACGACACAACATTGATGGAAATACTGCTCGGGCGCGTCATGCGCACGTGACCTTGCATGCACATGACGTGTTGCTGCGGATGCGTCATGCGATCTTCCGGCTCCGATACCGAAGAGGGCAGGAAAGGAATTAGGCTTGCGATGGCTACACAGGGCGATTGGCAAGGGTTTCAAGTTTGCCTCTTCGTATCATGGTCGTGGCTCGTAACCAACCAATTTCAAAATCATCGTGGTACACTGCTCTTCATTGGGCACGCAACAGCTTCCAGTGTCTAAGTACAATTTCTTCTGTGACCTGGTGAGGGGCCCTTTAAGAAGTAAATTACAAACAAAACAAAAGCCGCGCGCACATCACATTTTTCCTTCTCTTGATCCACACTCTCCTTTACCATGACGGCTCTCCACGGTTTTGCATTCATTCTGCACCTTTCGGCGGCTACACAGAGGGACCTCCTGTTTCCTTCCCACCGCCACAATCAGGCCTTCAGGGCGGTTCTTCAATTCCCTCGGCACATCCTCGGCAATGGACGCCACTCTGCTCTCCTTCTCCTATATTTCTCACTCCTCATTCCCCCGAAGATGCTGAGACGTGCTCCCATTTAGGGCTGCAGACATGGCGTCGTTTCCTCTCCTCCAACCGCTCGCACCATGTCGGCGCTGTCGCGTGTGGTGGCCGCCATATGCCATTTCACTGCTGCTATCGGTTGTTATTCGGAAGTTGGTGGAAATAGAGAACTTGGTTGAACCTTGCAGAGTTCGGAAAGGTCAATCTTGTCCTGTGACATGAATAACGGTCACAAACCGCACTCGAAAACGAAATTTGAGCTTAAATAGTGTTCATATAGCCGCCGATTTCGAAAATAGGCATTTATAGGCACTTATCGGCATTTAGGCATGAACGCCGAAAATAGGCATTTATAGGCACTATAAAAACCCTTCTTAACCTCTAATTCATGCTCATATATCAAAGTGGCGCGATAGGAACGCAAGGAACAAAATAGGCATTTGCCTATAATCCGGCCTCTACTCATTACGCTGAAATACAGGGTTGCTCTTTTTAACGCGATAGCGTTAAAGAGCTTGTTTCGCAGAAATTCCGGCGTCGGCGTCGTTGGTTGTGAGCGAAAAATCATCATCTTGTCCGTGACCGAAAAATCGCGAAAGATGCAAATAAAATAAATAATAAAAATTTCGGGGTCCGAGTGAGGATCGAACCTGGGTCGTCTGCGTGGCAAGCAGGTGTTCTACCACACAGCCACGCCTCTGCTTGGAAATACAGTGAAAATAACTTCCTCTGCTTGGAAATGCAGTGAAATGAACTTTCATGCTTCGCAAACGCAAGCGTCCTTTATATTGGCGTCGCCATATAACATTTAATATCCCAGTAACATTGCCTGGTACAAGCGTACATTGCCATCGGGCGTCAGAACATGTGACTATCATAACGAGTTCGTAGTTTAAAGCCGGCCACCCATTACAAAAGGCACACACCTTACTGCGCGTATTCCCTTAATACCACGTAGTGGGTGTATAGCAAGTGTGCACTAAGTGGTTGAAGTACGCACTCGGGACAGGATATCGCTATCGCGTTCAAATCTTAAAGGCGAAGATTAAGGGTGCCCCAATTTTTTTTCTAGCAGCCGCTTGAACAAGACGTAAAACATTAGTTCAGTCGCGCGACAACAATATTACTGTAGTATAGGCAGAACACAAGCTAAACACGTACAAATAAAACAGGAAAGAACATCAAGCACAGCGCCAAAACACTCGACTGTCACCGAAGGCCAGCACACATTCATTGGCAGATTTCCCTTATCTCACACGTAACACGAATTTTTGTTTTGTTGGGCCGGCTTCGCGCATTAATCTGGCGATGGAAAGCTTATATACCACCATTAGGCTGCCATCAACGCAATTTCCTTGACGAAAATCGGCTCAAACCACTCACAACGAAGCGCCGCTGTGTGCATTTGTATACGCGCCGCCGACCGTCCATCCATACTACCACCGCGACGGTGCTGCCTCCTACAGGTCCATCTGTATTTCCTTGCTTGAGGCCTGTCTGTTTTTTTGTTCCTTCGGTTTTTTTTCTTCGTCTTTTTGTAATCTTGTACATCATCTATATATATATATATATATATACTTGTGTTTTCCCAATAAATTTTAGTGGCTAGTCAGCGCCTGTCCTGCGTTTCTTTTTCTTCGTCGTCATTTCGTGTGCCCTGTATCAACCAAGATATGTAACTTGTGTTTCACTTTTTTATGTTTACCTTTTGTAGGTGCTTCTATCATTCACCTTTTATAGCGTTTTATTGTATTGTCCTTTGTTTAGCATGTTGTGCTTTGCATATTATTTGTGTTAATTCAATGTAAATTGGTTTATACCTTTGGTTTATACAATTTCTCTCATGCCCCCCCCCCTCCCCCCCCCCCCCCTCTTCCGTTTATGAATGCCCATGCGGCCATGTAAGGTAGTTTAAAATAAATAAATAAATGGGTAAGGCATAAGATTGGCGCAAAGACAGATCCATGGGGTACACCTGACAGGTCGCCTGGGCTGTGCTGAGGGAGCTATTCTCGATGTATCCACCTAGTGGACATATCTATTTCAGCGAAGCGCATTCAGTTACTCAAAAAAGAAGGTCCAGGATACCTGCCCTGCGAGCCTTTGTCGAGTTTGTCGACAGAGCCTGGCTTCGTCTTCCCTGCCTGGAATGACTCTCTTCTCATCTGCTCACCCCCCCTTCTCGCTGTCTTTATTTCTATCATATTTACTTTCCCATTCCTAAAGGCGCTTAGCCGTGCCCCCCGCGAGGGGAGGTAGTAAATAGCGTCGTTTTATTTTCTTCTTTGTCGAATCACTCTGAAAAAAACCGGCGAGCCGTGACGTCATGGCACTCTTGACCACGTTGACGCACCTAACCAGCCAGCATAGTTCCACTGCAAAGAGGAAGAAAGTGCCCTAAATGTGCAGTAACAGGACACTTAAACTTCACAAGCGTGAACTTGCGTGTGAGCGTGTTCAGATGTGCGAAAAAAGTGTAAATTTAGGAGCTTGTTTGCTTTGTTAAACACAATATTAATGAGAACTATCAGGCAATGATGCCAATGAAAGTATAGGGGATGTTATTGGAAGTAATTGTAATGTAAATGTGAAGAAAAAAAGTGGACGAAAAGATAACTCCGCCTGCAGGGAGCAAACCTGCAACCTTCGAATAACGCGTCCGATGCTTTACCACTGAGCTACGGTGGCGGTCATCCCTCCATCCACTTTACACGGAATATATCTGCATTTAAACGTGGCAACGTCAGTCATCGCTCCCTGTTTAAATGCGCATCACTCAAAATAAAAAAAAAAACGTGGTTGATCCCGTCGTCATAGGAATCGGTAAAACACGTAAGTGAAACATGTCCTTACAGAAGTAGTTTAATGTTTACTGTAAATTGATATAATATAGCTTTCACAACGCCTATTGGTGTTTGACAGTTAGAGCGCCGTTTAACGTGGATGCATCCATGTGGACTCTTGACGGCGCATCTGTATCCCGACGACTAATGTCCATGCTCAATGACTAAACAGACCCGTGTGGTTATAGACGCTTGTGGTAGCTGTACGGCGAGAGCGGAATTAGAGAAAGCGGTGTGACAACTAGAACAGCGTCACTGATTGGATGCCGAACTGGGGTAAGGTCGCCTACTCGCGGCATGTTAGAGTGATTGAATAACGCTGCCTGACCAGAGGGAAACGCAACGCGCGTCGTGTCTTCAATTCAATTCAATTTATTTCCCATCTTGCAAATACAGATGGAGGGGTTGTAGGTAAAAGCTGCTTAAAGGCAGCTTGACGAGCCTACAAACCTAAAGTACAGCAGGGAGGCAGTTGTAGAAATTATACAATTCGAAACATAAGAATAACATCATTATACAAGGATCACCAGAGAATACGCGAATCAACACTATGTACATAAAAGCAAACTTAAACTGAAACCATGTTATTTGAATACTTAGAGTGGAGTTATTTGCGAGTACAGGTGAACAAATCGAAACCAGTAAGAGCGTAACTATTCAGCAGAGACGGAAGGGTATAATGAAGGCGTTCTTTTCCAAGGTTAAGTCGAGGTGTCGGCACGATCCATTCTTCGCCATGTCTTGTTGGGTAGCCCACTGACTTGTTCCTGAGTTCTGCTAATTTCCCGAGGTTATTTATATTCTTTCTTATTTCTGATTTGAAGAGGACACTAAGGCGATATTTATAAAGATTGTCTTCCCCGTTTCTGTCTTCCCCGTTGGATTGGATTGTATAAACTTTTATTGGGTCCTCCAAAACACAGATCACTGAGTTGCGGGCCGCTCCCACGTGCGGACCGAGAGGCTGAGTCCCTCAGCCGCCTCGCGGGCTTGGTGGACAGCCCAGAGCTGATCTGCCAAGGAGGAGCTGCGGATTGCCGCCTCCCACCTGGCAGAGGTGATGTTAGGTAAATGACCGAATTTGGTACACTGCCAGAGCAAATGATCTAGTGAAGCTGTTTCCCCACAATGTGGGCAAAGATTACTTTGGTATAGGTCAGGGTATATGATGTTTAACAATTTCAAGCTAGGATACGTCTTGGTTTGCAATAGCCTTAATGTAAATGCTTGGGGCCTAGTGAGATTTTCGTGAGGTGGAGGGAAAATCCTTCTGGACAGAGAGAAATGCTTAGCGAGCTCTTTATATGTTGTGGGAATTTCCGAGTTATCCCCTTCACCATTAGAACGCATGCCCGGGGAGGTGTGGTTGGAGAGCTCTCGCGCCACCTCGTGTGCTGCTTCAATGAGATTGGGAGGGAAATCATTGATTTGTCCAAGGTCAGCCGGAAACCAACTGAGCAAGTGATGCGTGATGTCCTTGCCATGTAGTATTCATAGCGTTTCTTCTGCGACCGTACCCTTTGCGAAGGCCCGTAGTGCTGCACTGGAATCGCTGTAGATGACTTCGATTTTATCCATCGTGAGTGCTCATGCGATGGCAACCTATTCCCCAATGACCGGGTCCTTCGTCCTGACCGTCGCTGAGCTGACTACACGGCCAGCCCCATCGACCACCACGGCCACAAAAGACTTGCCATTGGCGTGGGAAGCCGCGTCAGCAAAGGCTCGTTCCTTGTTTGAGACTTGACAAAGTATGGCCCTGGCCTTCGATAGTCTTCTTCCAATGTTGTGCTCCGGATGCATGTTTCGTGGTATAGGAGATACCGTGATATTTTTTCTGATCTTCTCGGGGACATCATTATATTTGAGTCTAATCGCCATGGGGTCTGGTCCAGCTACTCCAAGATCACCCTCGCAGACCTTGTAGATAGCCTCGCAAACTGTGCTCGCTCTTGGGCTTCTGCTATTTCTTCGAGCGTGTTGTGAATGCCAAGTTCTTGTAGACGCTCGGTGCTGGTGTGTATGGGTAGGCCCAGGACCCTCTTGGTAACTTTCCCGAGGAGTGCATTCAGTTTCTCTGACTCTGCTATCGACCAGTTGTGCATTGCTACCTTATACGTAAAGTGACTAAGAACAAACGCATGCATCAGCCTGATGAGGTTGTCTTCCTTGAGCCCATGTATTTTGCTGACCACTCTGCGTATAAGGTGCACCGCACAGTCGGTTTTCCAAGTTAACTTGGTAATAGTCTTGCTATTAGCGTCGTTAGACTCTATCGTCATGCCGAGGGCTTTGATGGCGTCGAGCCTGGGATGGCATCCCCTTTACTTGTACGGAAGTGGATGTCTAACTCGTTCAACGGCTTCCATCTCCTGGGCTTCGGTCGCGGACGTGTAGTCCGAGACAGTAGGAGCTCTCACTTGCTCGGGGAGCACCTGAACCCCGAAGGACTAAGGTATTCCTCTGCGGCGTCAATCGCCTCTTGCATGGCGCTCTCGATCTGCCCCTCGCTTCCCCCCTGTGCACCAGAGGGCAATGTCATCCGCATAGATGGCGTGCCTCAACCCCTCGATGCTCGATAATCCCTTTGAGAGTCCAATCATGGCAAGGTTGAACAGCATTGGTGAAATCACTGCGCCTTGAGGCGTGCCCCTTGCTGCTTGTTCAATTTCTGCTGTCTCGATATCTGCAATCTTTATCACTGCTTTCCGATCTGATAGAAAGGACCGCACGTAGTCATGGAAGTTTTTCCTCAGACCAAGCTTGGAAATCGCTTCGAGTATGAATGAATATTGTTACCAAATGCTTTTTCTAGATCCAGGCCCCAGAATGGCTCTCACGTCTCTGGCTTTGTTGTCGATGATCTGGTGTTTGATTAGCTTCATCGCGTCTTGTGTGGATAGCCCTGTCCTGAATCCAACCATATTGTGTGGATAGATGTCGTTATCTTCCAAGTACTTGTTTAGCCTGTGCAGTATGGCGTGTTCTGCAACCTTGCCGATACATGATGTCAAAGATATTGGCCACAGGTTGTCTAAGCCAGGGGGCTTCCCTGGCTTAGGAATAAGGACCGTGTTGGCAAGCTTCCACTGCTCCGGCGCCCTGGCTTCCGTCCATGCTGCATTGATCATATCCTTCAGGGTCTCAATTCAATTGTCATCGAGGTTACGTTGGCTGGCTACGATTTTTTGCTGGGCGAGCTTAAGTTGCGAACACGGAGTTAACGGCCACTCGAAGCACTCGCGCGTCGCAGAGTTTTTGTGGTATGGACGAATGCTATGAGCGAGGCCGATGCTAGGGGTAATGTCGCCACCTGGCAGTGTGTTAATGCGTCGACAAAATAGCACTTTTCTTATTCGAAACGCGCCGAATGGGACGGAAGCGTAGAAACGACGCTTTGAAGGAACTAATCGTGCATTTCACGGTCATAATGCATTACTTCACTTTAACAAGAGCACTGTGAGAGGACAGTGGTCGATATAAAAGGCTTGTTTTTCAAGCCTACTGAGTATGTGACCTTGGCGCAGTGGATAGCGTGCCCGGCTTCTCTTGTCGCTGGCCAATAGGTCGTAGGGTTCGACTCCCGTTGAGAAAACTTTTTCTTTGTCTTCTGATCATGCGTAATTTTTCGACGTCATTTCCGTGACGGAAATACATCACTCAAATCTTGTTATACTCCGGCATAAAACACTTTCGTGTTAAAAAGGGAGCGAGAATGGAGCAACGGGCTGCTTTTCTCCTTCGGCGCAGCGACTTTCTCCCTTGCGGGCGCTTTACCCGTCGCGCCCTCTTGCGGCAAGCGCCAGAAGAGAAACGTTTCTCCTACAGTGTTCTAGTTTCTCCTCAACCACGTGGTCTTGCGCTCACGCACATGCACACGCCGAGCTACGTCGCGATTCCATGCGGCGGAGAGCGGCGACGCGCGCCGCCCTCGGCGCTGCGGGTATTATATTTCGCATCCTTCCGCGGTCAGTCGGTACTGTCAGATTCTCGATCAAGCACCACCTGACCTTGGCCAGTCTCGTGCGATTACTTGTACCTAGGATTGATGCAAGCAATGCAGGAGATACATTTTTTTATATTGGCACAGTTTAGCGCTCAACGTGCGTGCGTTGCGCCACATTCTTTCGTTTGTGTCGTGTTGTTTTTATACGTTTGCGCACTACCTGTTTTTCATGAATACACTTCACAAACAGTCTTGCTTTATTGAACACCTTAGTGTGTACACAAATACTCATTTTTTTCGGTTTCGACATACTTGGTAAACATACGCGTTCTTAGTTTTGCACGGCACTTAGAGCACTAATCAATTCAGCAAGCAATATAAAAAAGCATCAAATTCAAGTTTTTCAACATTCTAGCAAACGTGATACCACTGCACAGAGCATGCGTGAAAGCAGAATAATATATAATTGCTGAATTTTTGCGTGCCGCAACCACCATATCATTATGAGGGACGCCGTGGTGGTGGACTGCCGATGAATTTCGACCTACTGGGGCGCTATTTTGTAAGCGTTCTAGCATAGAACGGGGAGGAGGATCGAACAAAAGGAGTGGGGGGGAGCAAACAGCCAATAGGTGAGCTGGGGAATTCAGGAATGTATCCAGTGCATAAATAAATGTATAAATATAATAACTGAACATCAATACTCAGAGGCATTGTTTCTGGAAGCTTGAGGTTGAAGAGCTCGGTGACCTTAACAGTTAACTTTTGTTAATGTCTTTACATAGCGCCAGCTGGTGTCGCAGTGGCGCTGCCCCCCCCCCCCCCCCCCCCAACAGCACAATTTCGTCCGGCGAACATCCAGAGAGAGAGAGAGAGAATAAACTTTATTTCAAAGTGACAGTACGTGGTTAATCCCGGGTGGTGCCCTCTTGTAGAGCCCCACTGGCCGCGGCGGCTCGCCGGGCCTGGTCTAGGGTCACCAGTTGGCTCCCCAGTGCCAGCTCGGAAAGCCGTGCCTCCCAAGACCACATTGTGAGTGTTTGTCGTGAGCGCACCAGACTAGATACTGCTTGGGCTGGCCGCTCTGTACATTGGTAAGCCATGTCTGTAAGTGTGGCAGTGTGGTCACTACACCAGGGGCATATCCCTGTTGTGTATACCTGAGGAAAAATAGCGTGTAGTCTTGATATGTGTGGGTAAGTGTTCGTTTGGAGGCGGCGCCAGTCCCTGGCTTGCTGGCTGCTTAAGTTGGAATGCGGAGGGGCGTACTTTCGTCTTGTAAGACGTTGGTTTTCCAATATCTGCCTGCTTGTTATGTTGAGTTCTTCATAGTGGCCTGTGAGGTGCCCTGAGCAAGTTCCTGCGTCTCGGCCAGTTAGTCCGCGAGCTACGCAGTTTGCCTCCTCGTTCCCCCCTCAGGCCCGTATGTCCTGGGCACCAGGCGACGCCATGTACTTCCGTCAGCGTGGGCGCCAAAATATCAGTGACACATCTAGGAAGTGTGCCTCGAAGGTATAAGCGACAGGCAGCTTGTGAGTCTGTCAAAATATACGCTGGGCGTCCTCTCCTTTCGGCCTCTCTGATTGCCAAGGCTATGGCTGTTGCCTCTGCGGTGGCGCTTGATCTCGTGCGTATAGACGCGCAGGCCACGACTTTGTTTTGGCTAGACACTGCCGCTACATATGCCTGTTTTCTGGGGCCTTGTGATGTCACGGGATAAAGACTCGCGTCGGTGAAGTAGGTGTCAGGGTCATTAGTTCTCTGAAGGAGTTTCCGTGCTCGCGCTTGACGGCGCTGTTTGTTGTAGAGCGGGTGCATGTTCTTGGGAACTGGTTCCTCGATGATTTGTTCCCGTATTTGCGTGGGTACGATTACCGTCTCGTCGCCACAATATTGAGGGGTGAGAGGGTATCGCAGCCTCTGTAGCAGTTTCCTTCCCTGTTGTGTGGTGGTGAGCCGTTCTCTTGGCGCGATTAGCGTCGCGGCTGCCAGTTCTTCACATGTGTTGTGTATGCCGAGTGACAGGAGTTTTTCTGTGCTCGTGCTGTTCGGAAGTTGCAGTGCAGCTTTGTACGCTATTCTTATGAGCTTGTCAATCTGGTCTATTTCGGTCTTGCGTGTTGCTTGAAAGGGAAGAGCGAAGGTGATTCGACTGAGAACGAAAGCCTGTACAAGGCGTACCGTGTCGACCTCCGTCATTCCATCATTACTTCTCGCAATTCTTGCTATGAGGGTTGTAATACTCTTGACGGTGTGCTTAAGTTTGGCTATTGCGGTCTTTACACTGCTGTTTTCTTGTACATGCATGCCCAGTATTCGGGCTACTGGGGTCCTGTTGATGACCTGTCCGGCTATTGTCAACTGCAGAGCGGGAGCACGGTTGGACTGAGTGCGTGGTGGTCTTATTTGAAGATATTCCGATTTGTTGGGAGCGCAGGTCATGCCTGCTGCATTGAGATAGCTTTGAATCTTGTCTATAGCGGTTTGCAGTATATATTGCCGTTCTCCGTAGGAACCCTTTGTTGCCCATAGCGTAATATCATGCGCGTAAAAAGGCGCAGCCCAGGTTCGGTATAGCCTCCAGTTGTAGTACAAGTTTCCGGAGGCCGATATTGAATAAAAAGGGAGACAGGATCGAGCCCTGAGGCGTGCCTTTCCGTGGGAGGTCATATCGTGATGAGTTAGTACCGGCCATGCCAATCTGTGCCTTGCGATTTCCAAGGAAATCAGAGACATAGTGGAATATGCGTTCTCCGCATCCTATGGCTGCAAGACCGTCCAATATGGTTGAGTGCGAGATGTTATCAAACGCTTTATCGATGTCGAGCGCAACGAGTAAGTTGTTGAAGCTACCTGGAGCTGGGTTAAGCACTTCCTCTTTGAGCAATAGGAAAATATCTTGGACAGACACCCCGCGCCTAAATCCGTACATGGATGTTTGTAGAAGGTCCTGTTCTTCTGTGTATCGGTCAAGACGAGTGAGTATAGCTTTTTCGAAGAGCTTCCCAATACATGATGTTAGTGATATTGGTCGTAGCTGATCAAGGCTTCGCCGTTTTCCTAGTTTCGGTATGAGTACAATCTGTGCCAGTGTGCATTCTGCAGGTATTTTTCCACGCGGTGTCCAGACATTCGTATTGAAGTGGTCCGTGATGGCTTGTAATGTTTCGCTGCTGAGGTTCCGTATCATAGCGTTTGTAATGCCGTCCAGTCCTGGCGCTGTATTCCTTTTGAAGCTTTGCGCCGCTACATAAACTTCCGCAAATGTTATGGGTGCGTCGAGCTCAGTGTTTTGCTCTCCATTGTAATCTTGATTAGGTGTTGGGTTTCCGGTTCGCTTGCGTTCTCCCGTGTAGCGTTCTTTCAGCTCTTCTATAAACTGATCGTGATCGCCTTGAAATTCCCCAGCTGGCCATTGAAGGGTACCATTTGTTTCGGTTCTTGTCGCGGAGGGGTCCAAGAGACTCCGTAAGATGCTCCAAGTCTTTTTAGTGCTTAATCTGCCTTTTAAGGAATCGCAGAAGGTGCGCCAGTTGTCCTTATATAGTTCTTTTGCGTACGCGTTTGCTTCCTCCGTGATTTTAGCTATTCGGAGTCTGAGCTTCTTGTTTAGTTTCTGTCGGCGCAACCGTTTCGTTAGGCCTCGACGAGCTTCCCAAAGGTGTGTGAAATCGGTATCAATGGCAGGTGCGTCGGTAGTACATTGATATATCTTAGTGTTCTTGTCATAGAGGCCCTTAATGTATTTTGTCCATTGAGCTATGGTTTTCGGTTTGGGCCCGTCAACTTCCTGTTGCTCTCTATACTTTGTCCAGTTAGTCAGTCGGGCTTTTCCAAGTGGGCGTCGCAGTTGCGCTCTTTCGTATGTTATCTGCACAATATTGTGATCGCTGCCCAGATTGTCGTCCAGTACACTCCAGTGCACTGTTGTGGCATTGTTGGTTATGGTAAGGTCGGGTGTGGTGTCCCTGTTGACGCTGTTTCCTGTGCGAGTCGGTGTGCCCGGTGTCGTGAGGAGTGTGTAGTCATACCGCTGTATCGCCTCTAAAAGTCTCGCACCTTTGGGTCTGTCTGCGCAGTAACCCCATGTGGTGTGCCAAGCGTTGAAGTCCCCAGTGATGATCAAACGATCGCGTGGTTGAAGCGTGTTTTTCAGATAGGCGAAGATATTGCTGAAGTCTGCTTTCCTGTCTTGTGGGGGGACTATATATGTTGCATATAACCTGCCTCGGGCGTCCTTTCTCGGCTGGCCAGAGCGTTACGATAAGGTGTTGCGTCTCTTCGTGCGGCACCGTTGTCAATGTAGCTGCCAGTTCTTTCCGGACGAGCGTCGCAACTTTAGGGTTGTTTGGATCTATGTGCAATCTGTAGCCTGTAACCGTCTTAGCACTGGCTCCCACTTCTTGCAAGGAGATTATCTCTGGAGGGATCAGCGCCGCTTTTATGTATAATGTGAGTGTAGCATGCTTGTTGTGCAGGGAACGACAGTTCCAGGACCATATAGTAAGATTCTCTTTTGCTAGTTGACGGTTAATTGCCATGATGCGAGAAGGTAGTTGTGGTTTCAGCGTCGGACTCCTGGGACCGCTGATGGCTCTGCTTACGTCTACGCTTCGATTCTTTGTTAAGCATTTCATGAACGTATCGCTTGAGTTCATGAAATTCAACAAAGAACTGTTTCATTTGTGCTTCTGTTTGCTGCAGAATGTGCTGTTGCATTCGCTGTAGTTGTTCCTGTAGAGTGAGGTTTGTTGCTGGTTGTTGTGCTGCTGTATTGGCTACAGGATCTCGTGGTGGTGTCGATTGTGGTTGGATGTGCCCATTGTCTCGTGGATTTTCGCTTGGATTGCTCGTTAGATTTTGCGGGTCCTGTATTTCAGGTTTTGGGGAGGTTCCCATTAATTGGGCCAGCTGTTTTTCGAACCATACTATTTTGGTCTCGTACTTGTCTAGGCGTTGTTTAAGTTGTTTGTTTTCTGCGATTACTGCTTGATAGTGTATCTTTTGTGTGATGGGGGGGAGTACATGCAGATTTGGGAGTCACGGCTTCCGCCCAGCTTACCGGTAGTGATGATGCCTATTGGGTGTGTCCTTGAACCCCGACGTTGCTTTTCGCGCCGCCTCCAGGAGGACTGTGGTGGAGGTTCTCTCGAGCCGATGCTGGTGCGCTCTTATTGGGTGGCGAGCACGGCTTTCTGCCCGGGGACTGCGCGTGCGACTGGGAACACTGATTGTCGTCGGCTGATTTGTAGGCGTCTTCTTCCTCTTTGGAGGAGAATCAGTGGAGTGTCTTGGTCCTCGGTGGGTCGTTGGCGTTGTCCTGGTGTATCTTATCACTGTGGCCCGCTTGTATTTGGGGCTGTTTAGGTTTAGGTGGCTGAAGTCTCTGTTTGCAAGTTGGATCTCCTGTGAGATGAGCCTCCCCGCACGAGGCGCAACTAATAGAACACGGGTGTCCATCCGTTGGATTAGACAGTCCGCACAGCCTGCAGATAGGGCGATCCGGGTTCGGGCAAACGTCCGTGCGGTGTCCTTTTTCTCGGCATACTTTGCAGACTTGAATCGTAGGTCGGAAGGGGTAGCAACGGAGTTCACCTCCGTAATAGTAGACTGTACGAGGTAGTGTTGGGCCGAAAAATGTAATGGCTGCACTTTTCGTTGTGCCTATCATTCTGGCAGTGATAATTTCCACACCGTGTGTTCTCACGCATAGGTGGGCCATGAGAGTTTCGGTCGAGGTGTTCATCGGTACGCCGTGAATCACCCCTCTCAGAGTGTCGTCTCCATTTGCGGCGTAGGCACGAACGGCGTGAGCCCTGCCGTTCAGCACAAGGGTGCGTATGAGACGCGCTTGTCCGCAACTTCCTCATATTTGGTCGACAGGATCGCTATGTTTGACCCTGGATTTATTCTAAGGATGAACTGGTCATCTTTGAAGGCAGCTTTGCATGCCTCGATGATTGCTTGCGCAACAGTGGGAGTCAGGATGTTTCTCAGCGGGAGGCCCTGGTTTGGACGAATGACGATCTTGTAATCATCCTTCGGCAACGGTGGTAGTTTTGGCAATTTCTTGAATGTCGACGTGCCTGTCTTAGATTGGTCCTGGGGCCCTGCGTTGCTGCGCCTCCGCTCCAGTGCCTCGTGCTTGCGTTCTTTGGTAGATTTTACTGCCTGCCAGCCAGCGTCCTCTTCGTCATGCGATTGATGGCCAGTAGCGTTTCGGCTGACCGTGTCGTCGTCATCCTGAACGTGCTCCATTGCGTCATCTGTTGTACCATCCTGTTTTAGGTGGTGGTATTGTTGGTTGGTCGCCGCGTCGAGAGCCATGGCTAGATGAAGCTCCGACGCGGGAATCCCCAGCGTCGGTGCAGCTGCCGGCGGCTCCCCAGGTCAGCGTTTCGTGAGCGTCCTAGGTGGTGGCGAGCTTTCTCGAGTCCTTTGGTACCTCCAAGTAGCAGGAAATCCACTTTTGTGGTGCCCAGGTATTCTTCGGAACTTCTTGATGCTGACGATACCGTTTCCAGGCGGTTTCACAGGGAAAGTACCACTGAAAAAGCATGAATATCCAGAGCGCGAAGTGAGCGCGTCTGCACTACTACGAGCCCTCTGGCGGTCTTCCACATCCAGGGGATATTTCAGTTTGGATGTTCAGTGTTCCAGCGGACATCCATTTACCTCCGTAATGCAACCGAAGGACATCCACTGGATGATCCGTAGCCAGACCTTTTAACCTTGATAGACAGGTCCCTAGGACAATTAAATCTGGATATTCGGATATTCAATTTAGGACGCTTACCGGACCTATAAATCTGGCAGTGGTTACTGTTTACTCGCTTTATTACAACGAAAACGATGCAGAATTTCGTTTAGCAGCTTGGGTGTATCGGTAATCCATTTCGAAGCAAATACAGCGTGAAAGATATGAGGGCATGCAGAGCGCTGTGTGTTCGTCGATTTTTGTGCCCGTTTATTTCGCACTGTATATGCTTTCTAATGTTCCTGCAGCATTTTAGGGCATTAGATTGTCAACATGCAAAACATTTCAGGTAGCCTGTAAACTTGCGTGCACTCTTGGAAACAGAAATGCGTTATTTAGTAATTTTATTCGGAAAGTACAAAACAGTAATAACACCGAGGTACAGAGCAGAGATCATGAAAATACATCTGCAAAGTTGTAGAAGTAGCAACACATCGTTATTAGAATAATCAGTGTTGGTATGTTAACACATGCATGCTGTATGAAATACAACTAGACTGTAGTTCTTTTAGATTTCGCTAAGTACTTATTAAGTAATCTGTTTTACAATAAATATTTAAAGTGTTCTACATGCAAATTCAAGAGTACGTTTTTCTGTGATTTAAAAAATCTCTTCATTTAATACTAAACAAAGTGCCGAATATAAGTCAGTAGTAATTTTACATAAGAACTAGTGATGCCCCACAACAACACAAAATTAATGTTTTAGGAGCAGAATCTTGTCTCCTGTTCAACATGTTTTCAACAAATCTTTGTTGCTATAATGCACCCAGCAGCTCATAAATGGGCCTGTAGAATACAGTTGTTCTAACATAACTTTTTTTTCCAAAATGCAAAACTCGGAGCACTTGAGTGGTACAACCTGCAGTAGTTGTCTGTAAAAAAAAAGGTCTTGCAACAGAACTCTTTTTCAAGATGCTAAACTCGGAACAATGGAGGAATGGAGTTGCTTGGATACAATGTGCAATAGTGAACATATATTGCAAAAGTTCATAGCATCCTTCATGACCAGAACATGAATCAAGGTATAAAGTAACATCAGCTGATCGATGTGCGACTTCAACACAAAGCATCACTCTTAAAAATGATACTGGAAAACTTAACAAGTACTTAAAAACACCTGTGAAACAAGCGCGAAAGGATGACATTTGGATACACAATTGTACTTGCAGAGAATCGGTAAACGTTGTAAAAACCTATGTTGATCTCGGCCCTTGAATAAATCTTAAGGGTCGGAACGAAAACTATATCTTACGATTATATAAATTTGCAAGCAAAACAATGTTACACAAAAGGGCTGCAAAACTCTAAAACCTAGAGCTGCTAGAACTGTGGAACTAGAATGTAACTGAGAAAACCAATCGCTTGTGCTGAAAAAACAGACAGAACCGCAAATTTCCATAGCGAACTGAAAGAAAAACTGAGAATTAAGAGCAACTTATAGCTTCTAGCATACAACTTCGGCAATTTGTAATGATGGCACTTTGAAAACGTGGATCGGGCTCAAGACCATGGTTGCTCGAATGTAACTTATTAGGGAGCTAAAATGCAAATGGCATTTTATGAACAAGTAATTAAAAGTATTTTAAACAGAACTAAGCTACGTACATAGCTACACAGCTCAGCAACAGTATGAAGTAACATGCAAACTGTGGGACTAAAATACAACTCACAGGAAAACAATACTGACATTGCAGAATATGAATTTAAATGGTGCACTTACGGTGCAACACATATATATATATAAAGAAATAGTGATAATAGTGATGGTACTGCGTAAAGAAGAGCACTAAAAACACTTCGTGGGACAAAAGCACAACTGACGTTGGGACAGTCTCTTAAAGAAATTCTGCGATTAGAACTAATTCATCGCGTCTGAGTGCAATTTCTGGCATTTGTATAAAACTCACTGGATAACAAGATTTATGAGCGAAACGCAAATATTTAGTTCATTCTAACGTGAAGTTTAAGCTACGTAAACTTGAGTTGGATTTATCATAAAAGGTAAAGCGGGCAAACAGACATAAGAGAAGAGAAAAATACAGAACAATTTGATACTGTCAACTGAAAGGGCGCAATGTGTGGAAAAGAATGTAGACACCGAAACCTATCTGCGCATGTACATATATGGGAATGTCGCAGTCAGGCACACGGGCGTGTATACGCGGGAGATAACTCTTCAGGCATACCATTTCTTCGTTATGGGAATATTTTTCAACGGTTGGCTCGTGTATGCGCTTCCACTACTGCCGAGATGCTTGACCTCATTCATTGCACGTGTCTCGCCTGCTGTTAACGTCTGTTTATGCTCAATTATTCTCTAATTAACACAACGGCCTCTCTGCCCTATGTAGAAACGGCCACAGCTAGATGCCCACCAGTGCAACAATCTGTGTATTTGTTAATGTGCTTTACAAAACAAATGTCTGCCCGCCTATTGTATATGACCTACTTATTATTTCTCTGCGCCGCGGCATACATCTCACCAAGCTTATAGGCAGTCGAAAAAATAATTAACATCTCAGCAAGCTTATGTTGAGCCGAAAAAACAACGTTAACGCTGCTTTTACCAATGCTAATTCCTGTTTTCCGCAGAAAGACGCGTCATCTTCATCCATCCAACAAGTGTCGCCTTTATATACATGGTAAGAATTTCCGTAGAAGTCGCCGGTGAAACACCACTTTTGTGCGGGAATCATAACTTTGCAATGTTTCTGAGGCGGCCGCAATTTTTAGTGATGTATAACCTATCAAGACTGGCGAATTGTCAAAGGACGCCTGAAGTAACCGTATTAAGTAATTCCTTACGTGTACAATTACTTGATATTTGAAGAAGTTACGAACTTGAATCGGTGGGTAAGAATATAATTTGAATAGAGCAGGGTCGAAGTTTACTAAGTAATTGTCTCAGAATGGCATAATACAACTTCTGAACATTCAATTGATGTTTTATGAGAAGCACGTATCCTGGTAGCCATCCCCGGGGTCTTCAGTGATGCTGCTAAACTTCTCATCGAAGCATTCTAATATGGCAAAAAAGACAATTACCATATCATGCCTTAAGTCATCTCGCACATAACTGTGTGCTCATAAAATGAGCGCCCGTTTTACCGCAGAGGTTCTATAAGAGATATATTATCCTTGTGTTGCAGCAGCCACTGTCGCTGAACGCTTAAAGCAGTCAATTTCTTCAAGTCCGCTCATGGTTATGGAAAACAGTAACAAGATGCGAGACGTTGCTGTTCCTGACATCCTTTCCTTATCGCACATGCCAAAGAAAGAAGGAAACAGATACGGCGGCCAATGAGCGAGTTACGATATGCACTGCCATGTAGAGGAATAATGAGCTGGTTGTAGACAGAAGGTGGACTGGTATGTGTTTTATAAAACATTCTTTCAGACTGCAGTACTGGTGTGATGTAGAACGCTCCTTTTAGTTGTGGCCACTTCCACATAGAGTGGATGGGATAATGTGTTGACCAGAAACTAATGGTGTATAACAGGTATTTTACACCACCGATCCAATGGGATGGCGAAGCAGTCCAAGATTGATTCACCATCCAATCTCTCTTTAGATTGTCTAGAGTGCAAATGAACGCCAAAATTAAGTGTGTTCGCAGTGTTTCACAGGTACAGGAACCAAGAAATGTGTCGAAAGATTGAGGCCCGGCATATCGTTAGTAGTGGAGGCGCATGCGTGAACCAACCTTCCAAACACTAACATACAGAAGAAATTTTTGAACAGTTATACCTAGTATTGGAACCGCATATGCGCTTTATTGGGGGGGCCACCATACCTGCGCGTGCGGAGATAAGATTTTGTGTATACTTTTTCCCCACTGCAATGCTCACTTTCAGTTGATAGTCTGGTATTTTTTTCCCTTCTATTGCAACCCTGTTTGCATGCGTTACATTTTATGATGAATGTTCAGTTGAAGAAAACTCGCGAAGCTGGATTGGACACCATGGATGCTCTTGAGATGTGCGCCACTTGAATTCACCACATGAAGACTTAATTAGCCGAGACTTCCCGGTCCGCGCAATCACTCATCTCCACAAGAACTTCACAGATGCCACTTTGTGTGACACTTCAAAGCGGCGCTGCTGGAACAACCTAATAGAGAAACAGAATTTATTAGAAGATATGCAGTAAAGTTGGCCTGAGGTATGTCATGGGGTAGGCCAAAGTGCTTAGAGTGAAAGAAAAAGTACGGTTTTGTGGGAAAGTGAGGATAGCACTTGAATATTATAATGAAGCAATTTAAAACTGCTTTATCGTAAGTAGAGTCGAGACTCAGCCTTTTTAAAAAAGAAAGTTTGTGAAGCTCCACAGAGAGAAAATGTTGAAATTATACCACCAGCCGAAGCACAGCAGCTTGGCAGAACAAAAAAAAATTGTCGACATACAGAGCAGATCAAACACAAGGCAACTTGGATTTTTCAAGGTGATGGTCATTTTGATACCCTGAAAAGGAGAGGAGAATTAAATAGCTCTCTGAAAATTGACCTTTAATGATGAAAAGCCAAATGGAATTTCTTTGTCACAAGCTCACACAAATGAGTGGACGGCACAATTTCGGGAATTCAAGGGAAATAATTTTCAGCTTATGAATTTCTGCAGACCTAAAGAAAAGAAAATTCTCATCCTTCCACCTTAAACACCGAGCTAAAACCTCTATATGGCGCGAGCGCGAGCAGTAAAGTTTACTTCCGTTTTCAAGTTTCCCGCCACATAGGCGCCGGCCTATGTGGCGGGAAACCTGCTAATAATTTGGCCTCAGGCGCGCCAAAGAAAGGGTGTCAGGTGAGCTTCGGTGAGATGGAGCAGCCGCGATGCCCTCCGCGGATGCGAGAAGAAAAAAATGATCGTTTCGGGCTCAAACCTCCCAGACGGTAGCACATAATTCTTCGCCTGTGCTAGCACCCCGGAACTATTCCTTCCTTCATGGCATCATCCGCATGCGACATTACCGTGCACAGAACTATACATTTTCTCCAACTTATGCATGTGTAGTTTCTGGAGTGTGCTTCACAGCAAAAAATTGTTTTAAATTCGTACACAGTATGAATCTCAATATGGCGCTACTATCTGCTGCCCCCCGTACATGCAGTTCGACCATGCGAAGCACTAATGTAAACTAAAATGTGTTTTAATTTAAAAGATCACGTCTATCACCACAAGAACTGCGAACGCCCGCTTTGGAGCATTTTCAGTAAGTCCACTGGACGTTCGGACATGGATTTGCGTGGGTAAAACATATGTCCAACACCGTAAGTGCCGCTTAGGTCCTGTGGGTGTCCCGTTTGGGACATCCGATTAGGGACATTTGTTTTTGGTCCGGCGGATGCCCCTACTCGGCTTCGGACTTAGGGATCTGAACGGGAGATCCGCCGGACTTGGCGTGCCGTGTGGGCCACGCTGTTTAAACCAATGCTTCTAGTATTAGCAGTATTAGTGTACTTGTAAAATTCAAACGGCGCGACAATTCGAACCGTTACCCAAATCGTCGAAATAGCGCAGCAATCGAGAAGAGGTCCGCGCTTTCCCGACAACCAAAGGGCGTTTCGGCTCTCATTTATGGAGCGGTATCTCCAGTTAGCCTTACGCGCTAGCGAGCTCACCCACGAGTACACAGCAGCGGACAGGCGTCAGCTGTGAGGCGGTAGAGAGATGCGCGAGAAACCTACTCCTCCGGCCCCACCGCTTACGTTTCGATCCAATCCGAGTCAACCGCAGAGACTGTTTTGTATCCATACTGTCGATAGAACGACGCCCGAGCCCGTTATAACAACCTCCTCTCCGTTTTATGCACATTTTGTGGCTATTCTCACGTCTTGACCGTCGGAATAGCCTCATAGCCTCGACCAATCGCGCATGTCTTTCCCTCCTCGTTTTGTTCGATCCTCCTCCCCGTTCTATGCCAGAACGCTTACAAAATATCGCCCCTGAAGTTCTTTAACGTGAACTCAGACATGAGCACGCTGTTTTTTGCGTTTTGCCGCCATCGAAATGGGGCCGCCGTGGCCGGGAGTCGAACCCGCGCCCTCGAGCACAGTCACGCGACACCCAACGGCTAAGCTACCACGGCAGGTGAAAGCACAAAGGCAAATGGGCAGCAAAGTCTCACCGAGCGTTTATTTCCCAGACTGGGTTACAACCATCAGAAACGTTATACTACATCCTAATTGCACATTTATGAAAATGTAACAAATGACTTCTATCAATCAAGCCAACATTCTCAATCACATACGTTTTGAATTACTCACGTCACCACTGAGAATTAGCATGGAATTATGCACGCGTGTCTCTCTCTCGTCTACGGGATCCTGCTTTGTCGTGCGAAACTCGAAACATAACGCACTTTAGTGACAGCTGTGCACAGCAGGTAATTACTAGCACTCGCACTCACCTTCGTGAAAAGAGTATTCCAAGTCCAAAGTAATAGTAATCACCGCCACAGCGCTAACACAGTTGTCGCGCAATGACTGCAGGTTGACACGCCAGGCGAATACCGTGACGTATCTGTAGCAGAGTAGTAAGTAGGTACAGCATACTAAAATATTAAATATTATTGAACACGTAGTTTGAGTAGCGTTCTTTTCCATTATCACTGCGGTGTAGCCCTAGTTCAACTGACGTAATCGAGCTGCCGCGATGCCAAGAGCCCTGACATAGCTCAAGAAAGAACACCGTCTCGTGCGAGGCCATCTTGTCTTGTTTCTTCGCACGACCCACGTTGTAGCGTACGTATACACAACTGAGACGGCCGTTAACGCATCAGAAGCACTGTCATTGAAGGCCTAGCAGTCGAATTAATCCATGACTCATGGTCAAACTTGTGGTCAAAGCTTAAATAGAATGTTACCAGATGTTAGCGTCAAACCACCCACGCGACGACGGCGACAGAACCTGGCCTGCATGCTGCGCCCTCCTAGCGTAATAATAAAAAAATAAAGAAATCAGAGAGGAAATTTTTTATCTGTGGCCACTGTCGAGAGATGGCGCAGCCTTCAAAATGTCGTCGGAATGGTATGCATGGTTCGTGGTCGTCGCTCTTATGGAAACTTAATCAACTCTGTCATTAGCAGGTTCATTATTGTGCAGCTTGTGATTAAAATCTGATTTCGGCTAAGGGGTAGCTGCAGTACTAATACTTGTGGTGCAGCCATAAATGTAATAGAGTTGACCAAAAATTACGAGCCACTTGTATCACTAGGGTTCACCGCAATTCAGTGACTATATAAGCGTCTGCACTTCGTATTGGGTTTTGTGTAAACACGTCTGTGTGTACGTGGCTATGGTGATTCGTTCGTAGTGTGGGCTGCATGTATACTAATGAATGAAATGTGTATTGAATTCAGTGGTCGTCGTGTGTACTATGCGTCTCGCAGACCTAGCAAACGTGTACGTACTAATGAAAGTTAATGTAAATGTGTTCTACCAGCCTTCCACGGTCTGCGTAATCCATGAATGGGCCCGAGTCACCATTTGTCCGCCAAAACGCCATTCTGTAGTATCAACGGGCATCGTAAACGTTTTTTTTTTTTAGTATCGCTGAATCCCTCCAGATGGCGCCAGCTACCGCCTACTTCATGGCTGTGGTGCTCTCACAGCTCCACCTACCTATATATTGTCGAAGATCTATTTATCGAAACTATAAACTCCTGCGCTGGAATTGTTTTGCTGCGATCGAGTGTACATTTTAGAGTAAAGTTGAAAGGGGAGCTAGTTGGTACACATTCATCTTAATAACTTTTCTAGCGCAAACAAACACACGGACAAAGAGAGGGAACGACACCAGCGCTGGTGTCGTTCCCTCTCTTTGTCCGTGTGTTTGTTTGCGCTAGAAAAGTTATTAAGATACATTTTGGAGGTACATCTCGGGGCCTATTGCACCGCAAATGCGTGGATAACGTTGCTACACGGTGTGATTCTTCGATAAATAACCCCAGCAAGCCTAGCCTGCAGTCTTCGGGCGAGAACTTCTTTGCAGTATCCGTATCTTACAGAGTGAACGCCGTCTCGCTGGCCGAGCGAAACCTACGAGTTCTGTCTTTCCGTTTCGCGAGGTTTTCACCACCCCAGGGTTGTGTGCTTGATTTTAATGGTATAACACACGATATTTAGCTGAGCGGGACTATTCTTTTTTTTTTTGTGATTACCAGTGCAGTATACTGTTACGTGGTTGTGACGTCGACGAAGGCAGCAGGCGACGTGTCCAAGATGATAGATAGATAAAAAAACGTTTATTAAAGGGGAAAAAAAGAAGGGTTTGAGAAACAGGTGGGTGGGGCCCCTAGTCCAGGGCTCCACTGGCCTCAGCAGCCCGCGGCGCCTAGTCCAGAAGCGCCACTTGGGCGTCCTGTTCCTCGCTGGCGAGCAAGGCCTGCGCCGAGTACTGTTGATAGTCTTTGTGGGCGGAAACCGAATGCAGTAAAATAAACGCTCGTGGCAATACTATTTATCAGTTGAGAGTCAATGCACTCGCTAGGCCTAAGCGCTTCGCTAATTTGGTATCGGCCATCTTGATTTTAACGAGGGAGGAACCGTTCCTCCATGAAAAAAGGAAGAAACGTTCCTCCATTTAAAGACGAACATTGGGGACATCGCCGTTTCTCCCTTAATGGAGCGAGAGTCGCTCCATTTTTTTAAGAGTGATATGTACCGTATAAAGTGGACGGATCCCCTATTGAAAATTTGCCCAATGGTGGGCATGATGGGACCCACCACCCACCATCTTGGTGGATTATGGTAATGGGTAATGGTGGACAGACGGTGGGTGGTGGACGGACGGTGGGTGATGGACAGACGATGGATGGATGGTGGACGAATGGTGGATGGCGGGAGTAATGGACAGATGACGGGTGGATGGTGGACGATGGGCAAATGGTGGGAGTAATGGACAGATGGGTGGACGGTGGGTGTATGCTGAGGGACGGGCAGACGGGTAGATGATTGGTGTTCGACACCCGAGTCAAGGCCGAACTCTGAGTTAATTGAAAAAATAGACATTGCACTTCGCAGCATGATTATAGACTACCTTCTACCACTGATCTTAACAAGCTTGTCTGTGTCTTCACGTGTCCAAGGATGCAGCCACATATGTTGATGCAGCACGGAATCAATGAATGTATGTTGCACGAAAGGTTTGTGTTTATTTGTTCTCCGTGCTGTGATGCCTAACACATATACCCTGCGGGCTAGCTTCATAAAGTAACTTCTTAGGAGCTTGCAGAAGACAGCAAGGCAGTTTCCTTGAGGTGGCGCAGCCGGGCTGGGGTGTGCCTTGAAGTACTTTTCCAGGCATGCTACAACAGAATGAAACAAAAACAAATAAACTGATTTTGCTGCAATATGGAGCAATAGCATCAATGAAACCAGTTGCAATCACTTCAACCAAAAGCTTAAGGTGCCTTGACACCAAAATTGAAACATGAAGATGTTTGCGTTGTTTGATTGACCTGATTACGGGGCACTTCTGACTGATTTTTAGTACCAGACGTTAGCTAAAATATTTTAATTTGGTTTTAAAGTAAGCGTGAGTGCTCATCTGAGTTGGCAGCACCTCGTGACGTCACCACTGGTATGGCTATTCCGAGCCCCATGTGATGTTCCACGAGTAAAGAGAGTGTTGTCGACGTCAAAGGTTTGCGGGGCTTGCACAAAAATTGAAGGACATTGTGAATTCCAAAGTGTGTTCGGCGAACGCCTGTACCCATTGAGATGGGGTCGGTTAGAATAGAACGCGATGTGGCCGTCTTCCTTCTTCCATGATTGGACACGCTGAGTACAGCAATGCTACGCAAGCAAAGCGCGTGCACTGTAGAGTCCGACGCGAGGTGCAATCGGCATTCGTTGGCACGCCCCGGCAGCCACCATTAGTTGAAGCGAAAGATAACGCAGCAAACATAATCAGAATAGCTTAATTGTGGCGTCCCAGACGCTTCTTTCAGCGTGTGTGAGCCCTGCTCTTCTTCGCTAGGAGTGGCACAAACTGTTAGCATGAGCTCAGCTCGTTTTCGGTTGGGAAAGGGTTAAAGGGATCCAAAAGAGATAAAGCTATTTCCGTAATTTAGTGCAATAACGCTTCAGAATACCAAATACACCACTCTTAATGCGAGAAGATGCGTGGTAGGCGATTCATGAAAGACAGTACACATGCAAACATGAACACATGAGGGAAGTCTGGACAACACAAATGCCTACTAAACGACTAGCCGAATAAGGTTAGTCAGCATTTGTGTTGTCTTGACTTCTCTCTTGAGTCCGTGTTTGCATGCCTACCGTTTTTTTTTCATGAATCTCTATCAACTAGCTCAGCTTCCTGGCATTCGTAAGCGAGATAATGTAGGAAAAGCAGATACACGAGGCGACACCTCGTAGAAGTCCCCACGCAAGCTCTGCATGACAGCGCAGATTTTGCCAGCACCCGCCAGTCCATATTGTTTACATTCTGTTCCTACAGAGCAGGTTTTAGAAAATTTTGGCAAGCAAATGTGGCAAATATATGCAAGAACACGTAATATTTGTGACGTCACCCTAAAGCACATGTGCTGAAAATCATCATGAAACTTAACAAGTGAAATATTTTCATGTTCTCTACCACTAGTTCACATATGAAGTTTACGCAAAATTAATTACATTAGAGCTCTTCAAGAATTTAAAAATAATTTATTTGTCTAGACTGACCTAAGGTTTTATTTCAGTGTCCTTTAAAACCAAAACAAAACAATCTAACTCTTGCCTAACTCACATGCAGGTATGATGGCATCAAATGTAATTCAAGGGTGCAACAGCCGAAATAAATAATTTTTGGAGCAGCAAAATATTACTTTTGGAGCACGAAAATCCAAATTTTGAGCAGGTTACAGGAAAAATACATTCATTTTTTAACGTAGAGTACTGGGCAAGTTTCTACAGATTCATGTCGAAGCGTAGCGCGAGGAGAACAGGACACAGTAAAGAACACACAGGGCAGGCGCAAAATCCCGAATTTGGAGCAGTATAACAGAGAAGGCTAACATTTAGAAAATAAAATAAAACTATGTACAAAACAATCAACGACACCAAATTCGTGCACAGTGAACATGGACGCTGCTATTTCAATAAAAGCAGTATTTTGAACCACCCCACTGTGCAAACAATGGCGAAGTCCACATTAGCACTTGGGTCGCGTGTAGAATCCTTTGACAGACTGTGCAAATTCAAATGTGGATCTGCCAAGCTGGCGACCTTGAAATTCGAGAGGTTCGTAAAGCAGTAACAAGTGGGGATGGCGGAAAAAAAAACTGCCCCACGGTTTTGTTTCTTGTTTCTTAAAGGGACACTAAAGCAAAACAATGAAGTGGTTTAGATTGACAAACTGCACTCTGAGAACTCTAATGCCATATGTTTCACTATCATAAGTTCATTATTAGCGGAGAAAATTAAGGTTGAAGTTTTATTTTTAAATTTGGCGCCTATATAAGCGCGCGGACGTCAGAAATTCCAAATGTATTTTTCGTATTTTCGCGACATTGGCTCGATGATATTTTCTGAAACTTCGTATGCTAGGTCTATGGCACCCACAGATGACAATGCACCTCATTTTTATCGATTAGAAGCTACGTAGGACTCAGTAGACGCCTTCAAAATATATGACGTCACAGTGTTTGGTGCGGGAATCTCAAGGTGGCATCTCCACCCGCATTTTCTTTTCGCGTGTTTTCTCGCTTACCAAGCGTCGTGTCGCGGTAAGAGTGGTGTTTTTGGGATCGTGAAATTGTACTTAACTAATACGCGAAAAATCGGTTTGCCCTTTAGTGTCTCTTTAAATCTGCAGAAATGTCATACACTGCTCCGAATGATTGCCACTAATTTTTTTTTCCCGTCAGCGATCATACTATATAATACTCACAATTATGCGGTGCATACATGGATTAGTAACTGAGGAACAAAATCTGCTGTGTCCCGTGACTAGTGCTAACAGCCCCTTTTAAATCTTACTACGCTTCTCCGTAGCGCACCGGTGTACTGCGGCAATGGTAGCTTAAACAGCATTCTGCACGGGATAGAACAAGGTCAAGGAATTTTGGAACCGCTACCCCCCTCACTCTCTTTTTTTTTCACGGTGCGGTTAGGCTTAGGGCACAACTTCGCGGTTCGCTTGCAAGGCGCGTTCGACCAGATAAAGTAACAACGGCGCGCGTCCGTTGGTCCGGCGATGGCACCGGATATCTATCGGCGGTACGATGCAACTTCAAGAGAGAAAAATGTTTTATGTGTCGTTGCTATCGCAACCGACGTGGTCGGCGGCAACGCCGGCATTCGCAGTATGTGAAGTTTGTTCGCCCGCGCAAAACACGGAATCTGCTTCCAGCTTTAGTTCCTAACATGCCATAGTCGCGTTTGCGACTAGAAAATTCATATTTCTGCACTAGAGAAGTTCATACCATGGTATAGATTCACCATGGCGCCACAGATTGGTACCAGGCAGACGACAATAGGAGGAATGTATTTGTTTTGTGTTCCACTTGGCCCTCGTGACAGCAATCATATGGCTTTGAAGATGTGTGCACAAAAGATGAACAAGCACTGTTTGCCTCATGAAGCATTACTTCTCTGTGTGCATATCTGCAAGAAAAGAATTTATGGCACATGTATCTGTGCAGGCATGAGGTCTCACCGAAGTACTATGAGTACTGCAACTATAGGACAGAATGTTCACAGCCATATGTAACGTTCAATCAAAGCAACAAAAGCAAGGAGTGACTGCAAGCCCGTGTGGTTCTCAATGAGAAAGAAAATGCTACAAGGGTCGACAGAGTGTATAATTGTGCTTCTTGTATTGCCTGAAAGTGCTGCAGCATTCTAAAAAAAAGAGAGCACTGTGAGAGCACCACCTTACTTTCAATACATAGGACCGCTTCAAAAAGGTGCTGCAAGGAAGTTTCACATGTTAAAATGAGAACAGCGTAAAAGAATGCAATATTGCACAAAACATCACAAGCCATGGTGTAATTGGCATAGCTGGAAGGGGGGATTTCGAATGCCCTCAAAATTTTGAATCGCTGTAGTGTATATAAACACATACACATACAAATGCATGCACAAACACAAACATATGTAAAGTAAGGCTGGCCCACAACCACTAAAAAAAATTCTGGCTATGCCCCTGCATGGTGTGTATGTGTCTGTCATTCTGTGCTACCTTCACTACGACCCTGCAGCAATAACATACAAATCTTTGCTGCACCAGGGCCTATTTCCCTGAATCAATGCAGGGATTGTGGGCAGTGCCATTACTAAACATGCACAAGAAAACTGGAATAATGCCTGTTACACATGGATATATGAACAACACAGCACTGTAACTGGTTTCTAGGCTTGATAAGTTCTGGTGCCTGAGATAGGTTGCTTTTATAGATTAAGCTAGCTTAACTTGGAAATCAAACGACGCACTTTAGTAGCTTTAGAACTTAATGCATTTGAATTCTATGCACCAAGGAGATTCCTACACTACATCAGCACTCCTATATGTTCCTTTGCTCATGTGTAGCAGATGAAACTTACTGAACCTCGCCACATGTGAGCAGGCACACGTAAATTGCAAAAGCTTTCTCTGTGGCAACAATAATTTCAAAATTGTTTACGACAGAGCCTTGGCCTACCTGCATTTGGTCATTACTCAGGTTCAGATCAGCATTGGCTGCATGCGGTCATCACCAGCTTCACCAGGACAGGAGCAGGCTGCAACAGTTTCTTTGTTAAAGTGTTGCCAAAGATTCGATCTGGTTTGTTGCCAATAAAGTCTGGTAGGACAGGCTTTGAGAGAAAGTAGTGTAATAAGGCTGTTTCCAGTCAACTTAAAGCTTAGGCGAAGCAGGCGTCGTCTCACACAGACCTTACAGGGAATATTAAATGGCTCAAAGAAATACAGGTATATTTTAAACTTGCTTGACCAAGGCGCTAACACATTATGCACTGATTAACTTATATGTTAGAAAATAACAGCAGGAAGATTAAATTATTTCGCTAATAACACAAAACATCCCCATTAGCCGCATGCAAGAGCGTGCCTTCGACAATTACCAACTAAGAAAATGTTAATGTTATCTGTAACTTTTGAAGCCTCATGGTTCATGTGATTAATGCTCAATACACTTTCACATGGATTCTATTGATTGAATGTTCACAGCATGTACATTGATGAAAATTGCCGAGTTTTTGCACAGTTTCTGTGGTCTACATGTCTGTTTACATCCAACAAGCTCAGCATGCCGGTGTTGCACTGTGCCATGTCAGTGGATTTACACGGTAAGTTGGGCGAGTTGGTACATTAACATGTTCGGTTGAACGTGCCGCACGGCACAGATGAGCAAACAAGAATTCGATGACACTCCATGCCTCGTCTGTGTCAAGCTGCTCAAGATACCTCAAGGTTGAACCAAACAAGCCATAGAACTGCCATATTATCTACCTTAGATGCAGGGTGGCTTATTTCTGTCTTTAGCCCCATACGCAATGTGCAACCATATTTATAGCATACTTTATCCACGTGAAAACTAAAATTTATGGTTCCCTAATACAGCCCGAGTTCTAGTTAGTGGGCACGACAATAATGCTGCTTTATGATACTCCCCAGAGTCATGGAAAACTGCAGCCCGCCTTCCGTACCACCTGTAGAGCACGAATAACCTACAAATGGTTTTGCATAAATGACTAGCGTGTAAACACAGTGATGAGAACTTACTACGCTCTATTCAGCTGCGGAAGTTAGGAAACAAGTAATACCAATCCAAAAAAAAGGCAGAGTTTGAGGGTAAGCTGGAAGCTTGAAGAGATGAAAAATTCGTGAACATGGGGTGCCAGAGACACCCTGTGTTCACGATTTTTTCAATACCGATGTCGCACGTAACTTCAATGCCTGAACGTACGTACAGTGCCAAATAAATTGAAATTTCAGCTGATAATAATATCTAGGGTTTCACATCTTGAAACCACGCTATGATTATGAGAGACGCCGAGGCAGCGGGCTCCAGAAATTTCGACCGTCTGGTGTTTTTCGCACTGACAATGCAGAAAACACGGGCCTCAGGCATTTCGCCTCTATCGAAATGTGACCGACGCAGCTGAGATCGAACCCGCAACCTTTAGGTGAGCAGCGGTGCACCATAACCACTGCTCCACCGCGGCAGACTGAAAATTCATCTGAGAGTACGGCTGGTCAAATTAGTTCAACATGCATGAAGGCTACAAAATGGGTCAAACCGACCGTACTAAATACAGTCTCATGCTGCAGCAATTGCATTTTTAGCAAACCTACTACATTCGCTATAGCTGGAAAGACGATAAACAGTGCCCAAGAGTGCTATTTCTAAACACTTTCGCGGGTCACGTTACACAATGACGCACAAAATGCTCGCCTAAAGAATAATATCCCTTGAATCGATTTATTTCTCCAACTGTACCGATTCACGGTTCATAGAACAATACGGTGGCCGAATACTATTTTTTCGTTAAGAGCTCGTGCACAATAAATGAATGTTGAGCTTTCGGTTTCACTGCGTTACTCCAGGTAAGTTGAGAAGTGCAGATATAATAATAACTGTTTGGGTTTCAGATCCCAAAACCACGATATGATTATGTGGGACGCCGTCCTGAAGGACTTCGCAAATGTTGACCATCTGGCGTTCTTTAACGTGCACTGACATCGCACAGTACACAGGCCTCTACCATTTCGCCTCCATCGAAATGCGACCGCTGCGGCCGGGATTGAACCCGCGACCTTCGGGTCAGCAGCCGAGCACCGTACCCGCTACACTACCGCGGAGGACTTGACACGTGTAAACATAAAACGCATGACAATGGTGTGCCTGACAAAAATGTTGCCTCCTTTCAGCTAATTTTAGCGTAGAGAAGTGCGTGCGCGCACGCGATAACTTTAAAAATTTACCGATTACGCTCTTGACAAACGTCGCGCGCGAGCGCAATCCACACAACTACAACAACATGCAGTACCAACACGTTAAACGATTTACTTAGGCGATAACGCATACTGCAATAAGAACAACTCAACTTACGAAGCGGAACGATCAAAATCACTTACCTCTTGCAAGAAAGCACGCTAGCGGCGTTCGCTGCAGGCTGACCGCCGGTGTTCAAGCGATGCGCCGAGCGAGGAATGGCCAAGCTACCCGCGTCCGGCAGTTCCCCGGTATCGCTCCCGAAGTGCCCGAGCGTCAAGGCATTTTCCAGGGTGACAGAGCGCGTCATCGAGAAAGGATTGCGGCGCTGCTACTCACTGATGTGCGGTAACATTTGAAGGGGAAACAGCACGTCCGTCCACGACACTGAACAGAGTCGCACTTGTCGGAGTTGCAGGGCCAGCATATGAGGGCTATTTGCCGGGTACCGCGGATAATACTCAGTGAAGAACTTGCGCTTAAGTCAGTAACCGCCACACAAAACACACAACGCGATGCAATGCAGTAACAATCACCCGCACGAACAAACTCGACACCACGCAGTACACATGAACCGCAGGGGGGCCGCCATGTCTGAGGAAAGAAGAAAAAAAAAAAAAAACACACACAGTGACAGCTAGGGAGATCGGGGCGCCACCACCACCTCAGTTTCAGTTTCGGTATCGACTAATCAACTGAAAAAAGCCGTGTACGTTGCTAGAAATAGCTCAAACACGCGTGCTAACGCTGCGATAAGCAAATGCACTGTCTTATATATTTCTCTCATCTATCTGTCATTGAAATTTACCGCAAGTGATACAAATGCGGCGCAATTGTTTGTCAAGTTGTTCAGGTGAGGTTTGCCGATAATGCACATCATGCATTCACGAACGTTTTTCGCGTACTTGCATCCGCAGGTTAATGAATGTTACTATTCAGCCTAAACTGTATCTTTTAATACAAAAGCGAGTCTGCTGCGAACAGTAGCGTAGCCAGAAATTTTTTTCGGGGGGGGGGGGGGGGGGAGGAGGTTCAGCCATACTTTATGTATGTTCGTGCGTGCGTTTGTATGTGTGCGTGCGTATATACGCAACCAAAACTGAAAAATTTCGGGGGGGTTTGACCCCCCCCCCCCCCGCAACCTCCCCTTGGCTACGCCACTGGCTGTGAACCATGTGGTTAATTACTTCTCGCTTGGTACAACTAGACGCGTTTTGCTCTATCGTGCAGCGTTGACATCGCATCCCCATCACTCGGATGCGCGATACAAAATCTAAATAACCGTGATTGCTTTTTCGCGCGTTGTATGTATACGTAGTTCAAATGACACGAAAACCTTTTCATCTCGGTGTCACGTACGTCTTACGCAGAGCAAATGCGCTATGTATATAATATACATGTATGTTTCTGCCGCTTCGTAATTCACAAAATCGCACCGTTCGTGCAACGTGCACCAACTTAGTAAAAGCGTGTCCGCAGTAAATCATGGGTAAATATCATATGCCTGACGTATTGCATTGCGCCTTAGGCGCTCTCTCTGTTTCACCGGTTTCGCCAATGCTGGCGCGCATCCGTCGCACGACGTGCGCGACGCGCCCCTCTACATAATTACCTTTACATAATTCTGGGTTCTCTGATGACGTTAGAGCCGTTGGAAATCCTAATATTGGAATACTAAAAATAACAGCACAATTAATGTGAACGCGTTGAGCGAAATATCCGTTTTGTTTGGAACTGTTTGCTTATATTTCGCAGTCGTCCGTCGGGGCTGCTAGTGCTATCCGGGAAGCTCGCGCCTGTATTCTCAAACGACCCGTTCCTTGCGCGTAAAAGCGGCCTTTCGTGAGGAGAACTTCAGGTAAAGTGAAATAAAAGGCACCTTTCAAAAATCCACTTGAGGACGTTTTAAGGGCACCTAACGAAAGACGCCCTTATGCGTCTAACATAGTATGAGTGACTGTCATGGGAGCGAAGGTATGCTTGTTCTTATGATTGAATTATCCATTCATGCGCGTATAACTCATTCCTACAACAAAAGTTTAGAGCAACTGTGCATTTAGACTCCCAAAAAAAACAACTAGCACTAGTGTTAGACACTAGTGCTGGTGTCAGTATGCGCGCTGGTGGCTTTTCTTGACTTAAATTTCTTTTCGGCTAAACACTACCCGTCACAATAACATGTTCGCTAAATTTCACGTCTTTGCATTTGTGGACGTTCAATGCACGTGGCTGTGCGGTACATTTGCATTTGTGAGTGAGATATGAGTGAAAGTCGTTGTGTGCAGTTCCCGGGTTGAGCCCGGGGGTCGCGGCAGTTTCCCTCCATTCGGCTGGCTTCTTCAAGGGAAGGGGGATACCTCAAGACTGAATTTCAGTAATGTCCCCGGGCGGTGTGTTTCGTTGCCGTGTTGTGGCCGTTCCGTCGGCGTTAGAGAAACGGGCAGCCTGTGCGAACCGAAGTGAATGCTCGTGAACGATGTGTGTGCCTGTGTTGTGAATATTACCTCCTTCCCAGCGTGTTCTAAATCAGTTTTATTCGAATAAATGGGTAAGGTTTTCTCCTTTCCGTACGTACGTGTTTGCTTCGGCCGGTCTTAGCAATTTTGTCGTTAGATTTACGCACCGAGGTCCACCTGCAGACTTGTTGGGATTATTTCAAAGAAACGAGAAGGTTTACCAAACGGAAGAAGTGTTGACGGCAGGTGAGCTCCGTTTTAGCATCTTGCTACTTTCGAAGCGTAGACAGCTGCAATTTGCCGATACTGAGGATCATTTATGTTTGTTCATATTGTGGCTCAATCCTGCCGGCTTCATGGCCTTGCCATGCGTGATATGCACCCTCGATGAAATACGACAAGTGTTATCGCTCACAGATTGCTTCGGAATTTATAATTATTATTATTATTATTATTGCGGTGGATGTCGTGCTTTGTACGCAAATACACACGTCGCCATGCAGGGTTGCGTAAGCCCATAGGTACCTCGAAAGCTACGTTATAGGGGCCCCCCTTTTCTTAAATTTGTCTAATGGGAGCTGTGGCGGATAAATTCTTGAAGCGCGGTAAGGAGCCGGACAGGTAATACAGGTGTGCTCGTGCGAGTACATCTTAACATCGCGCGAGTACATCGTGCTCGGCGGTGTACTCATGCGAGCGCACTGCCGAGCAACCAATACGTTTGCGTTAGATTGAGTTGCTTCTAACCGTCGCGTATAGCAATATGTGACAACGGACATCATACCTTTGCGCAATTAGGCCGAGTATGTAGGCGACGCAAAATGTCATTTTAGAAGTGTTGCACTTCTAAAATGTCGCTTGTATGCTTTATCCGATTATTTCTAGGTCAGGTTTAGGTGAATTGTCGTGTGTAACACTTGCCTCTCCCACTGGTTCAGAAGTGAACTTTTCTCACTTCCATTTCCAATGCATGGAAATACGGGTAGATGCGCGTTGAACATTGATGCACAAAGTCCTAGAGCTCAAAGTTGTATCACGACAAATCGAAGATTTTCTCGAATGCGTACTTCGATGCATCATAAATACAACTGATCACCAAGCATTCATAATCAGCAAGATACGTGCCAATCGCTATTCATCATGTTTTATTATCACATCTATTGCACCAAGCATGCACCCAGCACGTATGCCACCATCCAACCACTGTTCCCGCCGTGTCTCCAACCAAACGAGAAGTGTCCCTGCATCCATCCAGCACACCCATCACATATCCCGGCACCCACCATCCGTGTGTATCCACCACGCACCCATTATACCCACCGAGGGTCCACCAACCCACCTACTATCCCAGCATCCACCCGGCGTACCCACCAAGTGTCCCACGATGCCCACCATTATTCCCAGCATGTACACCACATTTCCCGTCATACCCACCAGAATTTCCAGCAATCCCACCATAATTTTTTTGGTGGGCAATGCTGGGATTTTCAATAGGGGAGGGATGACGCTTCCACGTTTAATGTACATATATACCGTATAAAGTGGACACAGGGATGACCGCCACCGTAGCTCAGTGGTAGAGCATCGTACGCGTTATTCGAAGGTCGCAGGTTCGGTCCTTGCCGGTGGCGAGCTATCGTTTCGTGAGAAACGCCGGTCCTTGCCGGTGGCGAGCTATTGTTTCGTGAGAAAGCTGCGTGACGTTAAAATGACGTTGCGGAAGTAGGACCGGAAACAGCGGGCGAGCTGCTCACCCTGCCCCATCCAATCAGTGAAGGCCGAAGTGGGTAATCCACAAGGTGGATACATCAAGAATCGCGCCCCAGATATTGTCGACAGAAACAAAGTGTTCGCAATTTCGTAAAGAGGACGTTATCCGTTTATTACCGTTAAGTTCAATGCCGATTGTTTGCATTTCTCTAATTAGAGCACGGTGAGCGGCAACATGAAACGCTTTTGCAGTGTTTAGGAAAACGACATCTCTTAGCCCTCTTGTGATGATATATTTGCAACATTGAATGGATGCGGTGTCGAAATGGCACAGCAAAAACAGCGAGGATCTTCTCTCTTTCCTTCTTTTTTTCTTTTTTTTTGTGAAGCCCAACATGCCAGCGATATTCAACACGGATTGTTGCTGCGCTAGTCGATACACTACTTGAAAAAAAAATTGGTATGATGCAAAGAGGACTGCGTGACGTTGTGCATAAAGAAGTTAAGAAGACGGCGGACAAGGGAGAGAAGCGAGTGTCCTGTTACTTTCTATGTCGTCCTTTGTGCGTGTTCGCTAGCAATTATGGAAGGTGGTGTTAGCCAATAAAGCACAGTTGCTAGTCCAGTCGTTGTTTGTCATTTCTCTCCCTTGTGCGCCGTCTTGACTGGTTTATGCTTTAGCGTCATGTACCAAGTGACCCAGACTTCGACCTTACAGCGTGACGAGTCTGTCAGTTCATGTCTTCACTTCAACTCCGTCCTCTTCGCGCCCCACCAACTTTTTTCGCGGCAATATTTATTTCAGTCGCGTGTTCGGCACCTGTGTAGCCAGCCACACGTCCCCAGCGGGCCACTTTTGGTGGAAAACGCAAGGGTTTGCCATCTACAGCGGTGGATTATCACAATGAGCAAAAAAAAAAACTGCAAAGCCTGCAGTAATATGCTTAATTGGATCGATGGCGTGCGGTAAGCACAATTACGATAATTAGCTGAATTTCAAACAAAATTTGCGTCACCCAGAATAAAGTGGTTGTGGATCAATTTTGTGACTTTCACTGGCACGACAATTGTCATCGCCTCCAGCAACCAGTCCTACGAGCGTCCCCACAGAATTTGAAGAACACACAACACGGATCGCCAAATTCGCGTTTGAGTTGTGTACTCACATGCAAGATGAACCGCTGCTACAATGGACACTTCAGGCGGTTTGCGTTCTATTGCGATAGAAATACAAGAGTGATGAGAAATGGTGAACAGTCATTTCAAGTGAGCTGCTGAAGCTTAGTTGCCCCTCACCGGTGGCTACTACGTGACCTTCATCATACACGGCCTAAGCTATAATTCTTTCCAGCATTTCTTCCAGTTTGCGTGGCTTTCCGGCAAACATTGGCTGAGTCATTCAGGCATTGTTCACTTACAACTTGACTTTGTTATTTACCCCCCAAAAGTAGAAAAAAGCTGTTCTTTTATTTATTTCATAGACTCTTCGTTATTGCCTACGAAGGGCTTTAGAATAAATAAATAAATTCAGGCACCTTATTACACTTCGATGTGGCAATGTTGGCCCCACGTTTTTGCGATGTCCTTGTATACAGCAATAGCAAATTGGATCCCATGCAATGCACCGTAGATGCCAGAAAGAATCTGAAAAACACAGATTAAGGCTCAAATGGCTTGCGGAAACCTTGAAAAATTATTTGTATGTTAGTAGACGCTTTCAGAAAGATCGGCTTCAAAGGGGGAAATTCGGCCTTGTTGCTAAGACACCAAGTAATATTTCGCGCAATGTTACACACGGACGAGAAGAGAGGACACAACACGTGCGCCACCTTTCAAAAAAGAAAAAAAAGTTAGCGCACGTGTTCTGTCCTCCCGTCTCGTCCTTGTGTTGCATTGCGCTAAATATTACCTTCGTTTCAAAGTTCGTGTACGCATTTAATTAGCGATTAGGAACTTACCTGGATCTTCCAGAAAAAGGTTACCAACTTTTAAAATATAGATGTTTCTTGACTGCACAATTTCTATTCTTTGTGCGATGAAACTAATCAAGCAAAATGGTTGCAGAACATCGTTTACTTTGATCAGCAAAAAAAAAACTCTCTATTAAACGGAACAGCGTAATTGGTATCCAGAAACGGCCCCTTTCTGCGATTTGCAAGGAAATGTTTATTTTTCGGTTGCATTCATGAAACACACAAATAGCGTTGTCCCAGTAAATATGAAACAGGGTGAAACGAATCGCGCCGTTAAAAAAAACGAATTGCAGGCGTACAAAATAGTCGTGATTAACGCTTACATAATTTATGCCTGGAAGCGCCAAATCAACAGGTAAAGGCAGATTCATTGTTACGTGTGTTTGAGCGATGAAAGCGCTAGACGTAACAGCCGAAACGGTAAACATGCGCTGTCCTTATCTCTTCGGTCCTTCTTAAGCGCCGTTTTCTTTATCTTCAAATCAATTCTGGGCGAGGCAACAACACGAGTGGTACAATGCTCATACTGCCACGCGCTATTCTTATTTTCACTTTTGTTGTATTCGGTTTTCGCCCACAAAGACCGTCACCAAAGCTCAACTCAAACCGCGCTTTATTGTTCTACAACCTTCGCGATTATTGTAGATCGTTTTGTTAAGATTGCGCGCAAGACGCGACCACTCGAGATTATTCCAGAGCGTGCGCGATGACCAGTGATAAGGCTAGAATGTTCGACGCGTGATGCATAAAAGCCGGCGCGCTCCAACGATGTTCAGATTACCGACGGCCGACGCTCTGTTCGCCGCTTTCAGTGCCAGTGTGCATTGCTGTAGCCTGACTTTCAGTTTCTTGGCCACAAGTTCGGCCTAATAAAGAGTTCCTTTCTTTTAACGCCGACTGTTGCCTTCGTCGACGTCACGACCACGTGACATCTGGTGGAGGTGCTTCCTGGTCCATGTACCGAACGCCCCCCCTCCAGCCGTGAGCCAAGCCCACATCGGGAAGAAGACATCGGCGCCAACCTCGATCAGCGAGCTAGCCGCAGGCAGCGAGGGCTACCTCCAGAGCACGGGCCTCTACCCGATCAGATTCGGAAGACCAAGGCTACGACCGCTACTGCAGAGACCATGACCACCCCTGTGCCGCCTGCATCAATCGTGCTCCAGCAACCCAGGGAACCACCAACTTTCCGTGGTTCATCGCGGGAAGACCCGGAAACTTGGCTGGAAATATACGAACGTGTCGCCGCCTTCAACCACTGGAATGCCGAAGACAAGCTGCGCCATGCCTACTTCTACCTGGAAGACGCGGCACGGACCTGGTTCGAGAATCGGGAATCCTCGCTCCAAACCTGGGACCTCTTCCGCAGCGCGTTCCTGGACACGTTCACAAGCGTCATCCGAAAGGAAAGGGCGGCTTCAATGCTCGAGACCCGGGTGCAGCTACCCAACGAAAACGTCAACATCTTCACGGAAGAGATGACGCGACTTTTCCGCCAGGCCGACGCTGACATGCCCGAAGACAAAAAAGTCCGCCTGCTTATGCGGGGTGTGAAACAAGAACTCTTCGCAGGACTTGTCCGCAACCCGCCCAAGACGGTCGCCGAATTCGTCACCGAGGCAACGACAATTGAAAAGGCGCTTGAATTGCGTACCAGCCAGTACAACCGCCGCATTCATTCGATGACCTACGGGGAGGTTCAAGCGCTGCATGCCGACGACCTGCGCGACACCATCCGAGTGATCGTGCGGGAGGAGCTGCGCAAGCTGTTACCTTCGCCGCAGCCCCAAGTGGATTCGATCGCCGACATTGTCCGCGAGGAAGTTCGGCACTCACTTGGAATTACCGAAGCACCACAGCCTCAGCCGGAAGCTATGAGCTACGCCGCTGCAGCCCGCCGCAACGCTCCCCCTCCGCGCCCACGCGAAGGCGCCGCACCGCCGCAGTTCCGACGACAGGCACCGCCGCCGCCACCGACACCATACCGCCCACCTGTTGGACAGCGCTACACCCCGAGGAAGACCGACGTTTGGCGCGCCCCCCGACCACCGCCCACTCTGTTACCATTGCGGAGAAGCTGGTCACACATACCGCCGCTGCCAGTACCGACAGATGGGCCTACGCGGTTTCGCCGTCGACGCGCCTCGTCCACAGCGGGGTGAACGACCGCAAGACATCGCCGACTACCTCGCAGGAGCTCAGTGGACGCCCCGACGACCTTCCCGCTCACCATCGCCCGGCCGCTACATGTCACCGCACCGCCGGCAGTACACTGGCCCTAACCGGGGCCGGTCACCTAGCCCTTACCCGGAAAACTAAGGGCAGCAACCGATGGAGGTGCGGTTGCTGTACGTCGAACTACCGAAGATCCTCCGCCGACGCCGACGACGACGACGCGACGAAACCTGCTGAACACGACGCGAAGCAGACAGAGCACTGCCGACGAAACCTCGCGGACCGAGCTAGACCTGACGACTCAACATGATGGAAGCAGCGCAACAAATCGACGCAGCCGTGATCCGACGCCGCGAGCTAACCGCAACGCAAGGCGACGGACTAGCGACCTCGACGTTCTCATCGACGGCCACAACGTCACCGCTCTCGTCGACACTGGTGCCGACTATTCCGTCGTCAGTGGGCCATTCGCCGCCAAGCTGAAGAAAGTAAAGACCGCTTGGAGTGGACCCCAAATCCGGACAGCTGGAGGTCACCTGATAACGCCAATCGGAGTCTGTACAGCAAGAGTCACTATCAATAATCGGACTTACCCTGCGAGCTTTGTAATCCTGCAACAGTGCTCCAGGGATGTGATACTTGGGATGGACTTCCTAAGTCAACATGGCGCCGTGATCGACCTGAGGTCTGAATCAATAACCCTATCCTCAGAAAACGCACTGCCGCCCCACACGACGCCAGCGACCCATGCTTTAAATCTGATAGAAGAGCAGGTCACCGTTCCGCCTTTCTCCAGCGTCATCATTTCCGTCGGTACCGAAGAACCCGCAGACTTCGAAGGCGTCATCGAGGGTGATCAGCACCTGCTCCTGAACCGTCAGATTTGCGTCGCAAGAGGCATCGCCGAGTTGCGTGATGGCAAAGCAAAGGTACTGCTGACAAACTTCAGCCACGAATATAGGCACCTTAACATTGGTACGACGGTCGCCTACATCGAGAAGTTCGTGGACGCCAGCAATGCTTTCGCCCTATCCGATGCTACCGAGCCTCCTTCGACGAATCGAGGTCCCGGAATAGATTTCGACGTCAACCCGAGTCTCCCGAAGCACAAGCAAGACCAGCTCAAAAGTCTGCTCTTGCAATTCAAGGACTGCTTCTCGTCGTCGTCAAGAATTCGACAGACCCCAATCGCGAAACACCGCATCATAACAGAGGAAAATGCGAGACCACTCCGCCAGAGCCCGTACCGAGTTTCAACGCGAGAACGCGAGGCCGTAAAGCAACAAGTCGACGAAATGCTACGCGACAACATCATCCAGCCTTCCAAGAGTCCTTGGGCGTCACCCGTGGTGTTAGTGAAGAAGAAGGACGGTACCCTGCGTTTCTGCGTCGATTATCGCCGCCTGAACAAGATCACGAAGAAGGACGTGTATCCTCTCCCACGTATAGACGACACCCTGGATCGACTCCACAGCGCGCAGTACTTTTCGTCGATGGACCTCAAGACCGGCTATTGGCAAATAGAAGTCGACGAGAGAGACCGAGAGAAGACTGCCTTTATCACACCAGACGGCCTCTTCGAGTTCAAGGTCATGCCCTTCGGTCTTTGCTCGGCACCTGCGACGTTCCAACGTGTTATGGACTCTGTATTCGCCGGCTTAAAGTGGCAGACCTGCCTTGTTTACTTGGACGACGTCGTTGTATTTTCATCAAACTTCGACGAGCATCTCAGGCGCCTTCAGGCTGTACTTCAAGCAATCAAGGCATCCGGACTCACCCTGAAGCCAGAAAAGTGCCGCTTCGCATACGAGGAACTTCTGTTCTTGGGTCACGTCATCAACAAGTCTGGAGTTCGCCCCGACCCACGGAAAACAGCTGCCATCGCTGCCTTCCCGCCGCCCACCGACAAGAAAGCCGTACGCCGATTTCTCGGCTTGTGCGCCTATTATCGACGCTTCGTCAAGGGATTTTCGCGCATCGCCGAGCCACTAACTCGGCTCACGAAAAACGACGTGGAATTCAAGTGGGGAGCGGCGCAAGTTGAAGCATTTCAAGAATTGAAACGACGCCTGCAGACGCCTCCAATACTTGCGCATTTCGACGAACACGCCGACACGGAAATCCACACCGACGCAAGCAGCGTAGGACTCGGCGCCGTTCTTGTCCAGAGAACTGCCGGCGTGGAAAGGGTTATCAGTTATGCTAGCCGGTCGTTATCCAAGGCAGAAGCCAACTATTCCACAACAGTAAAGGAGTGCCTTGCCATCATCTGGGCAACGTCAAAGTTTCGCCCCTACCTCTACGGCAGGCCCTTCAAAGTTGTGAGCGACCACCACGCCTTGTGTTGGCTAGCTAACCTGAAGGACCCTTCAGGTCGTCTCGCAAGATGGAGTCTGAGACTTCAAGAATTCGACGTTACCGTCGTTTACAAGTCCGGACGAAAACACTCTGACGCCGACTGCTTGTCTCGCGCCCCCCGTTGACCCGCCGCCGCAGGATGACCAGGAGGACGACTTCTTCTTGGGAACCATAAGTGCCGATGATTTCGCCGAACGACAGCGAGCCGACCTGGAACTCAGAGGCCTCGTGGAGTACCTCGAAGGCAAGACCGCCATTGCTCCAAAGGCATTCAAGCGAGGACTCGCGTCGTTTTTCTTGCGAAACGGCGTTCTCATAAAGAAGAATTTCTCGCCACTTCGAGCAAACTACCTCCTCGTCGTGCCTTCAGCATTGCGACCAGAAATCCTGCAGGCTCTACACGACGACCCGACGGCTGGACACCTCGGACTTTCCCGCACGCTCGCCAGAGTACAGGAAAAGTACTACTGGCCGCGCCTTGCCGCCGACGTCGCTCGCTACGTAAGGACGTGCCGAGACTGTCAGCGACGGAAGACACCGCCCACAAGACCAGCAGGCTTCCTTCAGCCGATCCAGCCTCCTCAACGACCGTTCCAGCAGATCGGGATGGACCTCCTGGGGCCGTTCCCAACGTCGACTTGCGGAAATAAATGGATCGTCGTAGCCACCGACTACCTCACCCGCTACGCCGAAACAAAAGCCCTGCCCAAAGGCAGTGCCGCCGAGGTAGCCAAGTTCTTCGTTGAGAACATCGTCCTTCGACACGGCGCCCCAGAGGTTCTCATCACCGACAGAGGTACGGCGTTTACGGCTGACCTAACCCAGGCGATCTTGGCATACAGCCACACAAGCCACCGCCGGACCACCGCGTACCACCCACAGACCAACGGCCTGACCGAGCGTCTAAATAAGACCATCGCCGACATGCTGGCCATGTACGTCGACGTCGAACACAAGACGTGGGACGCCATCCTTCCGTACGTGACCTTCGCATACAACACGGCCGTGCAAGAAACGACGCAGACGACGCCATACAAGTTGGTCTACGCACGGAGCCCGGCAACGACACTCGACGCCATGTTACCAAACGTGACGGACGAAGAAAACATCGACGTGACCACCTACCTACAGCGCGCCGAAGAAGCACGACAGCTCGCCCGCCTGCGGATCAAGAATCAGCAGACGACTGACAGCCGCCGCTACAATCTTCGACGACGCTTCGTGGAATACCAGCCCGGCGACCGCGTTTGGGTGTGGACGCCGATACGCCGACGTGGACTTAGTGAAAAACTTCTTCGGCGATACTTCGGGCCGTACAAGGTGCTTCGACGTCTCGGTGCTCTGGACTACGAGGTCGTCCCGGACGGCATAACGAACTCTCAACGGCGCCGAGCGCGACCCGAAGTCGTCCATGTCGTGCGCCTCAAGCCGTATTACGCGCGTTAGCAAACCTGAGGACTGCACTTATTGCTTCATTATTATACTCTCTTTCTTTATTGTTGTGATTTATTGTTGCATGCATTTTCCCCTGTGTTCTTTTTTAAGCATCGGGACGATGCCTTTTCAGAGGGGGGGCATTGCCACGCGCTATTCTTATTTTCACTTTTGTTGTATTCGGTTTTCGCCCACAAAGACCGTCACCAAAGCTCAACTCAAACCGCGCTTTATTGTTCTACAACCTTCGCGATTATTGTAGATCGTTTTAAGATTGCGCGCAAGACGCGACCACTCGAGATTATTCCAGAGCGTGCGCGATGACCAGTGATAAGGCTAGAATGTTCGACGCGTGATGCATAAAAGCCGGCGCGCTCCAACGATGTTCAGATTACCGACGGCCGACGCTCTGTTCGCCGCTTTCAGTGCCAGTGTGCATTGCTGTAGCCTGACTTTCAGTTTCTTGGCCACAAGTTCGGCCTAATAAAGAGTTCCTTTCTTTTAACGCCGACTGTTGCCTTCGTCGACGTCACGACCACGTGACAATACGATGCACCCTTATTGCTGCGCTTCTTGCGACGTTTCTCGATTCTTCGGCGCACTGCTTGGACAGTGTGGTGACCCTGCATGCGTCAGCAGGTGCAAATGTGCACGACGATCACCATAACAGCATCCAGCCTACTATCCCTCTTTTTCTGTCGACAGACGGTCTTGGCTTCGCAGTTCATGCACCTGCGCTGTGCCCAAACATCTATGATCACATTCCAACTGACCGAGAAATCCTTGTAAAGCCCGCCTCCACGAATGTATAGAAAAGCCTCTCGGTCACCGCGAAGCTTCAGTAGGTAGGGTAACAGCTCACAAGGCATGCGGTGCGGCCTTGTTGGTAACACATCTTCGGTTGGTTTCCTTGCAGCGCCAATAGAACACAGGAGAAAAAAATTTAAGCCCCCCCCCCCCCCCCCCCCGGGCGCTAACTTCCCACAATGGTTCATTATCAGAGACCAGGGTACATTTATTCACTCGCTTCGCGAGTCACAGCCCCGTGATCTTGGTTAACAAAATGAAAAAGTTTTCAAGGCATGCGTACATATTCTAGTTCTTTGTGCGACAGTACCAACAAGAGCTTGCTGAAACTCATAGAGCCCAGCAATCTGTTGACCTTCAATTATAAATAAGTCTTGGTAATTCACCTTTGCTACCACCTCTGATTTTTTGGAAACAGGGGGGAACATTGATGCTGATTACAATGGAGAGCGAAGAAATTATCAAGTATCATTTTTCCAGTGTTTTTTTGTGTGTGTTCTCACGCAACCTATCGTTCATGCATCTTACTGACTGGCCTACGTAACGTTTCCAGCACGTTAGCTGTAGATGACCGAAGTCTTACATTCAACAGACTTATTCCTATGTTTTACTTGGCAGCTCGGAGCACGTTACTTCTCTTGTTTTGTTTTTCTGCATAGTTTCATTAGTTCATTGGGCGTTCAGAAAACCATATCAGTGACGCGCCACCTGAAGAGAAATTTCGTCAAAGCCTGACAGCTCCTCGAGTTACGTCACCAGTGGGCTCACGCTTGGCTCACACGAGCTGGATAGTGAATGAGCTTTTGTCGACGACAACTCCTGTTGTTTTAGTGGTAAACGTTCTTACGCTAAAAAGACCGTATTCTTGAAAGTATAAATTAGCGTAGACACTTCCTCTTGCTTTTCTAGTTTTTTTTATACCAAGCAATCGTACACTCATTTATTGGCAAGCGTGGCGAGTTTCCTTTTTCTGGACTTGTCTTCTCCCTCTCATTGCTTGTCATTGCTGTGTCGACACAATTTTTTTAGCAAATAATTCTGCTGCACCACAGTGAATGCTTGAGCACCAGTTCGCTATCGTGTCCATTGTCACCGCAACCAAAGACTGAAGTATTAATCTCCCAGCAAGTCCAGCGTCAACTCTGCGACTATCTGGCACTGCTAGAACTTCTGCTTGGGCGACTTGGTTCATGTCTAGGACAAATTTACCAGTGCAAAAAGACGGAACACTTAAGAAGAGACACACACACAAAGCGCGCAACTCACAACTGAATTACTACTTTGAAAGCAAGGCCCTTTCATGGCGCGCTTCGAAGCAACGGCAAGAAAACTTGATGAAATGAAGCGAAAAAAAACCTCGTGGCAACTGGTTACAGAAAATGACATTGAAACAAAGGAGACAGCGCATTTGAAATTCCTAAACCATCAAGGACGCCAACGATACATGAAAAAAAATAAAGAAGTATCATAGATCCTAAAACCAACACAACCATAGTACAGTCAGAGAAGCTAAGGCAGCCACACAAGACAAATATGAAAAAGATAAACAAAACGTTAGAGAACAACGATAAAAAAAATAAATGTAGAAAATGTATAAAACATGGGATAAAAAAGCTAATGAGAAGGCATGCTCTGTAGGTAGCTCACTTCCTTATTGGAATGGGAAAGTGAGGGCCTGCTCACACATCGTTCTGCAAGCCTCTGAATTTTGGTTGCCTCTAAAATTTCCCGACAAATTTGCTAGTTATGCTAGGCTATGACAGTGCATCCCTCGAAATGCGGGGAGCAGCCACAATCAGGGCAGTACATTGGGATATGACTGCAAGCGACCGCTGATAGGCGCTGCTGGTGCTCTGTAAGACGGACATTGAGACGCCTGCCCGTTTCTCCGTCATAGCACTTGCCGCACGAGAGTGGCGTGGAGTACACGACTCCTTGCTCACACGAAACAAAAGGATGGTGGTGTTTCGTTTCGCACATGTCCTTGTTCTCAGGAAATAGTCACGTGATTGAAACACGTAACATCACGTAACAAGCAGTGACGTGACTAAAAATTACGCATTATCAAGGAATAACTTGTCCCATAAAACTTGCAGCTGGTTCATACTTGGAGGGAAATTATGGCTGCGCAATAAAAATACACGGACACAGAAGACACGAACGAGTGCGAACTTTCAACTGTCTGTGTTTTACGTCGTAGTCAATAAACATCCCCACCAATCACGTGGCAACAACGACAATCGCATTGTCACACTCAGCAGATTACAACAGGCCACGCAAGAACCTCATTTCACCATCCAATAAAGAAGCTGGAGTTTGGCTAACACAGACATCCCCTCTTGTCGTGATATAAAAGCTTGCAACAGTTCCCGGGATGCGCTATTATGGCTTCTGCGCAAAACTTTGATGCCCCGGAAATTCGCACCACACATGCAATGCCGGACGTGCGCAGGCAAATGCGCATTCTCTTCATTGATTATCGACAATTCATGTTCCCTTGCACGAACGTTGATGCGTCCGCCGCGGTGGAGCAGTGGTTATGGTGCTCGGCTGCTGACCCGAAGGTCGCGGGTTCGACCCTGGCCGCGGCGGTCACATTTTGATGAAGGCGAAATGGTAGAGGCCCTTGTACTGTGCGATGTGTGCGCACGGTAAAGAACACCAGATGGTCGAAATTTCCGGAGCCCTCCACTACGGCGTCTCTCATAATCATATCCTGGTTTTGGGACGTAAAACCCCAGATATTATTATTACGAACGTTGATGCACCGTCCGGTTTGCCCGACATAAGACGTTCCACATGAAAGCGGAAGCTCATAAAAACAACGCCAACCGCGCAGGCTACATAAGACAGCTCGTGCTTCATAGAACACTCTCCAGGATTCTTCTGAGCCGAAGAAATTTTCGGGCAGAGCTTTGCCAGCTTGCGCGGTGCAGAAAAAAAGCATCGGCACATCGTGCCTGCTCGCCACCTTCTTCAAATTATGAGAAGTGCGGTGCATGTAGCAGTAGCGTAGCCAGAAATTTTCTTCGGGGGGGGGGGGGGGGGGGGTGGGGTTCAACCATACTTTATGCATGTTCGTGCGTGCGTTTGTATGTGTGCGTGCATATATACGCAAGCTAAACTGAAAAATTTCGGGGGGGGTCTGAACCCCCCCAACCCCCCCGCCCCCCCTTGGCTACGCCACTGGCATTTAGGGCGACCACTTCGGGGCGGCTCCTAGATTGCGGCCCGGGTGTGTCACCAGAACGGGGTGCTTTCGTCTCACACAGGAGGACCTCTGCGATTGCCATGACGAACGTGCAAGGGTACCCGGCTTCCAACGCACGGCGTACTTGATTATATAAGCTGTCCTGCATAGCATGTGAGCATGAGTTTCTCAGCGCGGAACCGAGACAAAGTTTAACAATCCCCCCGCTTGACTAGTTTTGACTGCGCAGAGTCGTATGGTAACAGTGCCTTCTGCGCTCGGGGACTGTGTGACCAACAAACGTCAGTACTTAAAGGAAGCCGTAAATCTAAAAGTTCGGCAGATCCCACGTACTATGCGAATCGATGTCATGCGAATGGAATGTTTCATATAACCAGTTCTTTACAGTTGCGTAACGATGCCAAGAGCAACATGGGTATTACCAACACATGAAGCGGTAGCCCTGGATAGTGTTATGTAGATCAACTTCAGTGGATGGCGCTTCCCTACAATTGACACTAACCCGATGTGACGCCTGTATCATTGGAGTACATATGTATTACTCGTAAAATTAGATGGACAGCACTGCAACCACAATCGACGTTTCACCCACATTACGCCTGCGCAGGGTCTTTTTTCAAAGGAGCTCCGAGACCTGGCGTGGTTCTTTGGTAGAAAACTTTATTGCCCCGCAGAAGGCTTCTATTCAATTCCCGCTGGGACAATAACATATATTCTGTGCATTCGTCAGGTCAACGCTGCCGATGTCGGTTTTTCTTAACGTTCTCGCATTTAAATTACCAATGTCTGTTCACGCCGTTCCTCGGTAGATATAAACTATCAAACACATGTGGCCCATACCCGCATATCGTGGCCCGTGGTTTACGGGTATGTGCCAAACGTCTCTGGGGGGAAAGCTTTTGAAGGATTGAAAGCTGGGCTAGTTGGTGACAGAACTTGAACATTTTTTAAGCAGTGCAACCACGACACGGACGGAGAGAATAGAAGCACAAACCACAGCGCTGACACGAAACTGGATGTTTATTAAAAGCATACGAAATGAAAAGACTACAACACCCCTCACACCCATGTGACCTCATTACAGCCACCCAGAACCCCAAAAGAAACAGCATTGCACGTGTACTCTCCAAGACAAAGAATTTCAAGATACTGTACTATCTAGGAATATGAACTCACTTTCATGCAGAGCAATAGCAGGTGCGCTAATGCATTGTTCCCCCCCTGAGCATTCGTAGCATGTGTTGTCAATGCATGGTTACCGCCGCATGCGGCTAGGATAATTTTCCATGGCATTGAACTTCCTATGAAGGAAGCAGCTCATGCTTGAGTGCATTAAGTGCGAGACACACGGTATCATCTTGCGTCGGATTCGATGTCCGACACGCTGGAGCCGCAGCCGATACGGTGATGATACGTCGTACTGGGTCGCCGGATCGGGCATACAGCGTGCGTCAAACTCGGCAGATTTTGTTCTCCGCTCGGTCCGCCGATCGCGTGGCCGTATATCCACAGCGGAAAACAGCTCAGCAGACAGGTAACGTAGAGCCGCTGGTGCTGCCGGTCGTTTCTTTATCACTCCGATCATCTTGACCGAGGATGCCGAGACATTTACCGGTAGTGCCGCTATCGCTGGCATGAAAAAGATAGGCTACAATTGTTTTATTACGCAAACCAATTCCTAATCCAATAAAGCGGTGTTCCAGTGTGCCACTTATTCAAAAAAGCGCCGGCTTAAGAGCTACTAGCGAGATCGGGAACCACGATGCTAGGGCATTTCGCAGGTAAACATGCGACACTGCAGGCCGTCTCGCCCAACCGGTTTACTTTGTTTCCACCTTCGCTCTTCATATCGATGTTGTCGAGAAAACTGCTTGCGTATATCAATCATGTTGCTAAAATTTGAGCGCCCTAGACAAGCTGGCGCTGGATCGCAGTCGGCGGCGGCGTCCGCCCAGCTGTCGCTCGCAGGCTTCAGTTGCGGCGGACTGTTGTCATGTGTTTTTCGCTCGCGAAAGCATAGTTGTATTAACCGTGTTATTGTAAACCAAAAAACGAAAAACCACAAACAAGAGCACTCGCCTGTTGTGTCTCAGGATTACCCACCGTAGTAGCACAGCATGCAAAGTGCCGTGCTGCTGAGTCCGCTGGCACGGGCTCGATTCCCGGCCACGGCGGCGGAATTTCGATGGGGCTAAATGCCAAAAAAACAGCCGTGTCCTTAGATTTAAGAGCACGTTAAAGAACTCCAAGTGGTCCAAATTAATCCGGAGCTTCTTACTACGGCGTGTCTCATCATATCTTGGTTTTGGTGCATAAAATCCGAGCAATTCTGTTGCGTCCCAGACGCCACAGCCAATTTCAACTGCACGCTAGCAACCATAATGTTATTGTGGCAAGTTTCACGATGTGCACTTGGATAGCCCATTCCTTTTTCCCTCGCAAGCAGGAAAGAAACCCAAGCACACACGACGCCTTTCACGATGCGGTTTGAGCATTGCAGTCCGCAGCACAGGCGATTGCTCATGTATTATTTGCCCATTATTGAAGCTCGAATATTCCACAATCTTGATCCGACAAAATCCATCGTAATTCAGTTGCCGCACGCTCAAGAAGTTGTGGGACACAACGATGACGATGCACGACTCGCACGTCGTCGCCGGGCAAGTTTTCTTTCTATCACCGCATCACGGCTTTCGCCGGTGGCCGTGTGGCGGCGCCACCGTAGCTGAAAGTTGCGAATAGTCAAGACAATTCTCCTCCTGCCGAAATCGCACAACATCGTCTGAACTATTGGTACCGAAGGGACCATTGACAGTTAAAGCATTTAATTTTTTTAGCAAGAATTGGCGTACTAAGCGCTGCCAATATCGCTTTTCAGTTATTATTGTACGAAACGGAAATTGCGGCTTGTGCGTCTTCGCAGTGAAGAATACACTGAGTGAGTTACCCTAACAAGCAATAATCCCTCTGGCCTAATTCTCAAGCTGAAGCTCAAGTTAGCTGCTTTTCTCTTGAGGCGAATGGCACTGCTTTTAACCTGATTGAAATTCTTAGTGATCGCCTTCCTAGCCTTCTCATTGAAAGTTCCTGCGTTGAAAACTACAAACCCACCCTCTTTATCCACTTGAAGCAGTCAGAGGTCATTGTCCCTAAAATGCTTCACGACAAGACCTGTCGGAGCCCGACACGGGTTTTATTTGCAGCGACATGGATTGGGTCCTGTGCAGCGCCTGCTTTGTGCAACATATTTTAACGGACGTGGATGGTTGTTTGTTAAGCCTCCAAGAGCAAACCAATGTGATCAAAGTTTTCAGGTTTGTAGACGATTTCTTGATACTTCTAAAGAAACCTACTGCTTTTACCCTAGACATGTCTGTTGATTTTATCCTTAACGCGTTTCAACAATATGGAAAGGGCATGACCTTCCCCCATGAAATCCTTTGTAATGACTCGCTGCAATTTTTAGATTTACGGCTGTGTTTAAGTACTCACGTTTGTTGGTCATACAGTCCCCGAGCGCAGAAGGCGCTTTGTTTAAGTACTCAGGTTTGTTGGTCACACAGTCCCCGAGCGCAGAAGGCACTGTTACCATTCAGCGCTTGTGTCGTCCCTCTGTGTGCGTGATCGTTGTCTCACCTGGTGTGCGCTGCCATATTCCGTTACCATACGACTCTGCGCAGTCAGAAATAGTTCAGCGGGGGGATTGTTAAACTTTGTCTCGGTTCCGCGCTCAGAAACTCATGCTCACATGCTATGCAGGACAGCTTTAATAATCAAGTACGCCGTGCGTTAAAAGCCGGGTACCCTTGCACGTTCGTCATGGCGATCGCAGAGGTTCTCCTGCGTGAGACGAAAGCACCCCGTTCTGGTGACACACCCGGGCCGCAAACTAGGAGTCGCCCCGAAGTGTTGCCCTACATACACCGCACTTCTCATAATTTGAAGAAGGTGGCGAGCAGGCACGATGTGCCGATGGTTTTTTCTGCCCCGCGCAAGCTGGCAAAGCTCTGCCCGAAAATTTCTTCGGCTCAGAAGAATCCTGGAGGGTGTGGTATGAAGCAGCAGCTGCCTTACGTAGCATGCGCGGTTGGCGTTGTGTACGAGCTTCCGCTTTCATGTGGAAATTCTTATGTCGGGCAAACCGGACGGTGCATCAAAGTTCGTGCAAGGGAACATGAATTGTCGATAATAAATAAAGGGAATGCGCATTTTCCTGCGCACGTCCGGCCTTGCATGTGTGCTCCGAATTTCCGAGGCATCAAAATTTTGGGCAGAAGCCATGATAGCGCATCCCGGGAACTGTTGCAAGCTTTTATATCACGACAAGAGGGGATGTCTGTGTTAGCCAAACTTCAGCTTCTTTATTGGATGGTGAAATGAGGTTCTAGCGTGGCCTGTTCTAATCTGCAAACTTTGACAATGCGATTTTCGTTGTTGTGACGTGATTGGTGGGGATATTTATTGACTACGACGTAAAATACAAACTGTTGAATGTTTGCTCTCGTCCGTGTCTTCTGTGTCTTTGTGCTACTTGTGTGCAACCACAATTTCTTCCCAAATAAATTGTCACGTGACTAAAATCACGTGACATACTTCACAACTAGTCACGTCACCTTTCCCGCCAGAAACCACGTAAAAGCTAGTAACATGGTTACAATCACACCACCACGCAACAACGAGTCACGGGAACAGTTCCGCCAGAACACGCAAAGTCACGTGACCTAGTCTTTGGCGATTTTCGATGGTAGTTGGACGCGTAGACCGTGCTTGATGTGCTTGGTCATTTTAGAGTGTACTAGAACAGGGGAGCGCTCGAAACGGCCACAGCACCCATGTACAGAAAGTGAAGCCCTAAGAGGGTCAATCCGCTTGCGGCGCTGTGATCGTTAGTCTGCAATTTGCCGTCTTTTTAAGAGTTGCGCGCGGCTCCATCAAAGTGGTGCAGAAGTAGAATGCCCGCTTCCCACTCGAAAGTCCCGGGTTCGAATCGCAGCTGTAGATGTGTTTTTATTCTTTAGTGTAACGTCTTATAGCTGTATTGTTTTTTCTTGTTTCTTAAAACAAGCTGCAATTGGTACGTATTACCACAGAAAGTAACTGAAATGTGAAGTAAAATACAAGACATTTGACAGTGAGCGTCATTATTTGCAGCGCCGCCGCATAGCATTCAAGAAAAACGTAAAGTATGGCTTGAGATCTTTGCGAATACGAGAAATCCCGGAGGACATACTTTACGTATTTGTTGAATGCCGTGTGGCCAGCCGCAGCAGGCAAGATAGAATGCCTACTGAGCCCGCGTTCCGAACACAGAGTGGGCGTATTCAAAAAGAAATGCTTTTCGACCTTTACGGTGGCACGCCACGAAAAAGTATAGCCTTTGCATTACACGACCGACTCATCCACCCAGCAGTGTTTTTTAAATAAAAATGGCCGCCTCATCTAGTTCCCTGCAATTTTAACATGAAAGTGTTTTATGCCGGGTTCCACCAAGACTTCACTGACGTACTTCCGTCGCGGATGTGACGTTGTTAAAATTTACACGAACAGAATACAAATAAATGAACCAGAATAAAATGTTTCGCAAATTCGGGAGACCCGGTAGTCGAACCCACGACCTCTCGCTATCCGGCGAAAGATACCAAGCGTTTAACCAACTGCGCCGCCGGCGCATATAGGAAGAGTACTTCAGACGCGCCTTATATGTCTCCTACTCCTCCTTTCTGTACCTACGCTCTTGGTTTGTCGGGGCGGTGCCGCCGCCTACGAGCGGAGAAGTACCGCATTACGACACTAACGAGTACCGACAGAGAACGCTTAGGTATAGCCTCAGTACTATTGTACGGTGCCTCGATACCAGCATTCGAACGGACGCTGGCATTAGGGCTAGGGCGCCTTGATGGTAGCGTTCCTTCGTTTTTTCGTACAGGGCAGTGATAGCGTCCAGTGTTTGAACTAATATAAAACAATATCACACAATGCGATAATCCCCTTTTTGACCCAATATGAAGGCGACGTGGTAAATGGGTGCCGCCACCCTGTACGAAGGAACGCTGTCATCGAGCCGCCCTACTCTTGTACACTGTTAGACCAAATGTGGCAACATTACACGTGATAGCTCCACTGTTGGAACCAATATGGTGGCGGCGCGGCCAATGGTTGTCACTACCACGACCGCTGGATAAAAAAGGAGGTGCGGCCTGTTGCGTGCCGCCGAAGTGGCGTCTCGGGCCTAGTTCACCTCGCGCCCGCTCTGGCGCCTCAGCTCCTCCCACGGAGAAGAGCTTCGACATGCATTTGTACGGGCGACAGTGACTCGAGACAGGTCGTAAATAATGCGTTTTGCAGTTGCACATCACAGCTTGAATATTGCAGTCGTTATTAGAAGGGCCCATTACACCACAAATGTGAAAAATTTGCCCTAGGAGCGGCAATCTTTCGTGCAGTGGGCATCAATACTCTCCATGAATGCTGCCCGTTTGAATCATCTGTAGCGAAAAGTCTCACTGATCCCCTTAATGGGGTGGCAATCGCCGGGCAGATTCCAAGGGCTAACCTATCGGCCCACCGAAGCGCACCACGAAATCACAGACAATTTAAATGTAGGTCCCTCTAGTGCACCAGCGAAGGCCGGCTGCGGTCAAAAAACCGAGTTAGAGCCAAGAGTTGACAACACAAACAAAATGTATTTTCAGGTAAGGCAGTACAAGCATCACACCAGCTTGCACACTCGGCTGGTATCAATTACAACTCACAACATCACTTAGATGGTGTTTAAAATAACGGGAACAAACTTGCCACGCTGCAAGTGCAATCTCATCCATTAGAAACTTTCCAAGAACACTTAAAGGCCTTGAATATTAACCTAACGTGTGCAGCACACAATTATTCGAACGTTTCTCGAATATTTCTCTTCCAGCAAACACTCAAACGACCTCCAGCGCTGACCGACGTCTCGGCGACACTCTTCAAAACAGGGATCTCACGGCGTCATCACACGATTCTTTAAGTTCGACTGTTCGCCCTACACGACTCACTCACTCGAACAACATAACTAGACTTCACCCCGTCCTACCCTTCGCCACCTCCCATTTGGATCCTTCCCGGCTTCGCGAACACTATTCGGCGCGTACCACAGCAACAGCTAGGGGAAAGGGATTCGTCTCGTCGGTCCGTCTGCGGCGGTCGGCCCCCCAAAAGAGGCCCCAATACCGTGCGCTTGTTTCATCCAGCGGCCGCGCCGCTACGCTGTCTCGAATTCTCCGGATCTGCGCGGGCGTTAGGCTGTCACGACGGCGTCTTCAGTGTAGAGAGAAAGGGCGCGGCCTGGGCGCCTTTTGATACTTGTTTTCTTTTCTCGTTGCGCGCGACCGTCGGCGCGGCGGTGATTTGATGCTTTCGTCTGGAAGCGGCGCCGCACGTCCGATTTGGCGCTTATTTGTGACAAAAAGAAGGTTCCTATTACGAATAATACGATTCCCGACACTGTAGATCGCAGGGGAATACGTGGTAATTCACAGTAGCATCTCTAATCGCCTTGGAGTTGCTCAGTGGCACGCAACAGCTTGGCGGCATCACACCACTGGAAAAAACTGTCTGCCACACACGTGCGCACCAAAGAACCGTTCTCAAGCACAAGAAACATGAGGCAAGCTGCCCCCCACACGCGATCACACACCAAAAAAAAAGCACGAAGAAGCACACGAAAAAGCACACGGACACGCATAAATCCTGAGGCAACCCCATCAGAACACGAAGTGTCGTCTGCTTCATGGTGTGATGAGGTTCTTTGAATATTTTAGATAGGACGGATTACGTTGCGTCGGTGAAGACAACGTCCGCAAGAAAATGGCGAGGCTGCCTGCAGGTTTGAACAATACTTTATGAAAACATGGGCAAAAAGGAAAAAAACACACACGCACACAGCAAAGCAAACACAGAAACATGAGCTAATGTCTCTGATAAGAGTAGCGTCCTATACAGAAGTCTCTCTAACCTTACACGGGCTCACCCACTGGGGAGTCGAACGCTTTGGCCGATGCGAGGTGACGTGGCGCAGAGACGAGGAGTGCAAGCTGGCTTGAAGAGGTCACCGACGGGTTGCGGAGGTTGCCAAGGAACCTGGAGCCTTGGTGAAGGGAGCGCAGGAGGCAGGGGACGTCAGCGGCCACGTTGAGCCCGTAGCAACAACGCGTGGACCGCGCCCCAGAGCGGCGACACTCGGGCCCGGTAACCCGACCGCGCCGAACACCCAAGACCGTCTGCCTCTTCTTTTTCTTCTTCTCCTACCCTCCCAAGCTCACCACATTGGCGCATTCTTGCACGTGCGCCAGTGTCCGCGTCCTCTTCTTCTAGCGCACATCACAGCGGAGGAAAGCTGATCTTTTTCGCGCACATCACCACATCACCACCGGCCCTATGAGTACTTTAGGCGCACATCACACAGGCCCCCCGTTTAAGGCTTTTGTTGGTGAGTCAACGTAAACAAAAGGCTATGTATGTGCGCTTTACACAAACAAAGTAAGCTTAACACTTCACAACTGTTTAAACACCATCAGACATCAAGTAGAAGTATCTAACATGGCTCAGTATTTTTATCACTTCACACGCACACCCTACAATTTGCTACACAGTTTAAGTGCGTTACGAAAAGTTTGATGCGCACCTCTGCTTAGAGTACAGGTAGTTGCCAAGTATCCACACCATAGAAAGTGAGTTTCGTTGCCAGTAGAGAAAACCAAAACAGCAGCCGGTTATTGGATCATGGCACTCAAGTTATCGCGTCCCACACGAAACGAATTGCGTGTTTTACATGCTCTGAGGCTGACATCAACATAGACGCTTGCCTACTCCTCCGAATGCACGGATTCAGTGAAATGACCCATTGAAACGCCCTGCATCCTTTCGACGCGAAGGTAGCCTTCGCCAGCGAATCACTGCACTTGTCACGGAGGCCTTCGGACCACACGCAGCAATGTAAAGGCGTCTCGATGGTCCTCTTCCCCACGCCATTGCAGTCACGCGTCAGGTAAGGCGGAAATGGGTTTGGCTTCACAACAGTGAAATCCGCTGTTTCACGCAATGCTGCAAAAAGGGCGTCGACTTTCTCGCTGCTCGAGTCGTGCTTTGTAACAACTGTGCCACAGTTCTGAAGCTCGTTCTTTGTGCACAGGTCAAGCTCACTTTCATATGAATCCTTATGATATTCTATGTTCAGCAATTCACCAGACGCCTCCACCCCACACAAAACGCTAACGTCTTGCTCTTCATCACCTTCGATGAAAGTCAACGACACGCTTTTCTGAAGTGAGTGGGTGCATTGGTACTTGAGAATTGCAAGGTTATCTGCTTCCGCACAATGCGGTGCAACCGATGACTCTTGGAAGACCACCTCGGAGTACTGTCTAGGGCATCCGTCGTCGTTACCTGTGCTAACAAATTGTGCTCCTTTGCTAAAGTTGCTTAAAGGTAGTCTAGCGCCTCTTATAAAAGTGCTTTGCGTCCCAGAGGTTCGAAAGCATAAAACATCCTGTAAGGAATTGCTTTCTCCCTTGCTAACGAAGCTGCCCTTTTCTTCCTTTGGTCCTACTAGGTCTTTGCTAGTCTCATGGACACTAACTGGAAGCATTCTCGGCGCAGCCAACCTATCTTCAGGTGATAGCTGCCCTGTTGGTGCCACTTCGAATAGCGTGAAAGAATGATTAAGCTCGCCTCGTTTTTCTTCGAACGGAGGCGTTGTTTGCCCAGAGCATACTTGGGATGGCGCAGAACGCACAGTTACAACTGCCTTGTCTATGCGTCTACAACAACGCGCCTCAGCTTCTGCAAGACGCAAGGGAAGCGGCAGAATTTTCGCCTCCAACGCCGCCTTCTCGTGTGCCAGTTCCGCCTCCTGTCGTCGTGCACGCGCATCGCGCTCTGCTTGCTCGCGTCGAGAACGCGCCTCACGCTCTGCCTGATCGCATCGTGCACGCGCATCGCGCTCTGCCTCTTCACGTAGGGCCTCGCGTTCGGTGGCAGGCCCCTCTTTCGCACGAGCTTGCTCCCCTCGCATCCATTCTCTCTCACACGCTTCCTCCTCTCGCATCCATTCCTTCTCACGCCTTTCCTCCTCTCGCATCCACTCCCTCAGTCCGTCTACGGTTAGGCCTAGCTTCTCAGCGATATTAGTTAGCTCACTTTCTTCCATGTTTCTTTTAACAGTCCAACACTACAAACAGCCTCGCCCCACGTTGGGCGCCATTGTGATGAGGTTCTTTGAATATTTTAGATAGGACGGATTACGTTGCGTCGGTGAAGACAACGTCCGCAAGAAAATGGCGAGGCTGCCTGCAGGTTTGAACAATACTTTATGAAAACATGGGCAAAAAGAACACACACACGCACACAGCAAAGCAAACACAGAAACATGAGCTAATGTCTCTGATAAGAGTAGCGTCCTATACAGAAGTCTGTCTAACCTTACACGGGCTCACCCACTGGGGAGTCGAACGCTTTGGCCGATGCGAGGTGACGTGGCGCAGAGACGAGGAGTGCAAGCTGGCTTGAAGAGGTCACCGATGGGTTGCGGAGGTTGCCAAGGAACCTGGAGCCTTGGTGAAGGGAGCGCAGGAGGCAGGGGACGTCAGCGGCCACGTTGAGCCCGTAGCAACAACGCGTGGACCGCGCCCCAGAGCGCCGACACTCGGGCCCGGTAACCCGACCGCGCCGAACACCCAAGATCGTCTGCCTCTTCTTTTTCTTCTTCTCCTACCCTCCCAAGCTCACCACAGTGGCGCATTCTTGCACGTGCGCCAGTGTCCGCGTCCTCTTCTAGCGCACATCACAGCGGAGGACAGCTGATCTTTTTCGCGCACATCACCACATCACCACCGTCCCTATGAGTACTTTAGGTGCACATCACACATGGGCTGGAGTTGGGGCGCCCTCACTAAAAAAGCGGCCGCAACTGTCAACTCCGCCGAGACGCGCTCGCCCATTGACGGCGCCGCGATGCAACAGGCCGCACCTCCTTTTTTATCCAGCGGCCGTGTCACTACCCTGTAGAAAGAACGCTGGCATTTAGGCGCCCCAATCAGGGCGTCCTCCCAAGGCCACCTAAGAGGCGTTGCTCCTAATCCGCACAGCGGAGCGTGGCCTCCGCAGTTAGCTTCGACTACATTTCTGGAGCTAACCTCGGAGGCCGCGAGTGATTTGACTCGGTGACGACGCCGTCACGTGCTTTGTTTTTCGCGTTGTATGAGTGCGTCAGTAACGAGCTGTGTCTTTCGCGTTGTGCTAGTGTGCGCAGCTTCCATATGCACCAAGAGTGTTTCTCCGCCGTCTACTGATAAGAGTGCCAGAGCATCAACTTGGAGAACTGCTGCATTAAGCGCCGATTAAAGACAACCGCGTCGACGGGCGAATGTCGCGCAATTGAGCTTGGTGCAGCGGGGGGACACGCCGGGGAAAGGAGGGGGGGGGGGGGGGCAGGAGGCCTTCGCACGCTCACGGCTCAAGCTGAGAACTCTGCCTCTCGCGTCTGCTAAGTTGAGCGCATTGCAACCCAACTGGCTGTCATACCGACACCGAAGCAGGACCGAAATGATCGTACCTTCGCCGAAGCGAACCACCAGCAGGACGCTGCTCGCCGGCACGACACCGCATGCCAAACAGATCCACAGCACGGTCGCCGATCCGTAAGTCAATCAATCGATCAATCATATTTTAAGGGGCAAGCCTTTAATGTCTCATGCTCACGTTCGTCCGTCCGTCCTTCCCTCCGTCCGAGCCCTGGCACGGTGCCAGGTGGCCGCTGGGGCGCGCAAACGGACGCTGGTCGCGCCGGACTCTAGAGCGCTCGCGCTTAGCTTGCGTAGCGTAAAGGTCCCAACCACTGGCACGCGTATGCACGCGTACGCTCGCGCCTACGCGTCAAATGCGTCTCTCAGTGTCGGCCGCGGAGGGGTATGCGCGACGAGGCGCTTCGAGGCGCGAGGGGTCAAGCGCTGCTTGAAATTTTCGCCTACGTCACCACACGTACGGCGGCGCCAACCAATCAGAGGCCGCAATGCCTCCGACCACTATGCCTAATGGCCGTCGCCTCGTCTGCGATGCTTGGACGGCACACCTGAGTGCTGGGCGCAGGCACGGAAACTACGGTCGAAACGTTCCTCAGTGACCGCGTCTTCATCCAGTACGACAACGACACGGCGAACGACTACGAGTGCTACCAGAGGAACGCGTTTTCGTGCCGAGTTCGAGCGACGCCGACAAATCCAGCGAATGCCTGCCCGCTGCCCTTGCGCCGGTCTTGAGTCCGACCGTCGGCCGAGTGAAAACATCGTACCGACTACTGCGGCGTGTCGCTGCTCCTGTGCTTTGATCTGTATTTTTTCTGTGTTCGAAACGAGTGTAGACATGCTTCGAAGGTTTGAAGTCTTGAGCGTGAGCCCTCGCCTGCTGTGAAGTCAGTTCAGAGCGGTGTCGTCGGCATTCAGCGTAGGCCTACCGTCGAGTTCGTGTGAACCAGCTCATGTGAGGAACTCTGGTTGAAGGAAATTGACGGTTGTTGTGTCTGTTGCAACGTGGACACTATATATGATGCCCGAGACATGGCGTTGCGCTTGCGCTGGAGTTTTAGGGGCGAAGCTCCTTAGGGTGTGGGTCGTTCCCTCCTCTGTAGTAGTATGTATGTAGCCAGCTCTAGTTAGTTTTAAGAATTGCTCACTAGATGGCGTTGTGTGTATATGTCCTTGGAAATAACATCACTAGATGCCGTTAGTGGTTTTCGTATAGTTGACGATTAAAGAGGACAGATGGCGCTGTTATAATTGGGATCGTCGGGCAGACGCGGTCCGGTATCTGCGGAGCATGCGGCGGCTCCGGTACTCACGGAAGTACAACCCATAGCCAAGGACGCGTGGCTTTCACAACTCACAGCAGCGTTCTGTGGCGATGCATGCGGAGGCGAGGCGTTGCGTCGAGCACTGGTGTGGACTTCGGCGTCTGAGTAGGTGGCATGGTCTTCCTCTGTCGTGGAACGCGAACTGGCGTTGTCGCTGAGGCTGGGAGCGCCCGGAACACAAGTCGGCGACGCTCGTGCCCAGCTCACGATCGAACACCCAGGATCATGCAAAGACGTGACACGTGTTGTCACGTCTTTGCATGATCGATTGGGCAATGTACGGGGGGGATTCACGGTTACCCGAATGATCCCTCCGAGCTTCGCCCACTCACCATCATTCACTTCGTGGATATGCTGTGATTTTTTTTATCCGCAGTGTGTTTGTTTTCAACATCGCCATTCGCCTCATCCTTGCCGAAAGCGAACCTCGCACTTGCCAACACATTTCGGTGGTGTGATGACGTACATGAATGGATTTGCGGATTTTACGACGTTGAAACATTGGTTGGCTTCGGTGCAAATCGTTTGCGTGTGTTGTCAAGCTGACAACAAGCGTGCGTTTGTTGCTAGCACGGTGACGTGATTTCGTGCCGGGTACCTGCGACGCCGACATTCAGCTGTCAGCGGTCTTGTTTACGTTCATGTATAAAGGAGAAGCTCGAACGTGCGCGAGTGTGGTGATCGAAAAAGAAATTTGCATGATTAAGTGTTGCTTGTGTTGCCTGCTATTTCACTTCTTGACTCTTGTTCTGCTTCTCTGCCGTGCAACTACATATTAGCACATGCCCAGTTGCACATACCTTTTTTTGCAGGTTGTCTATTCTGACATAGTCTCCCTAGTCTATTCTGATACTCATATAATAGGGAGAAAGCGAACAATGGTGTTTCTCCATTGTTTTACAGTTTACTTAAATATAACACACATTTAGTTTACAGCTGGATAGCTAATTAGCTAAGAAGCTTGTAAGTGAGCTAGACAATATTTAGATTACCAAGAACGTGCAAAAGCCTTCTACAGAGGGGTTGGTTCCGATCTTATGACCTATATATGTTGCATCACGACGAGTCAGGCGTGGTTTGTCGCGTTAGGAGATATTTAGTCTACCAAGAACGTGTGAATGCCTTCTACACAGAGGTGGGTTCCAATCTTATGACCTATATATGTCGCATCGTGAAGAGTCAGGTGTGACTTGTCGCGTTAGGAGATATTTACACTACCAAGAATGTGTAAAAGGCTCCTACGCAGCACACAGCTGCAATCTTATGGCTCATATCTGTCACGTCATGAAGTGTCAGGTGTGGTTTTTTTGCGTTAGAAAATATTTCGGCTACAGACAATGTGCAAAAGCCTTCTATACAGTGCTGAGTTTCAATCTTATGACCTATATATGTCGCATCACGAAGAGTCAGGTGTGGCTTGTCGCGTTAGGAGATATTTAGACTACCACGAATGTGTAAAGGCCTCCTACACAGCGCACAGATGCAATCTTATGACTCATATGTGTCACGTCATGAAGTGCCAGGTGTGGTTTGTTGCGTTAGAGGATATTTCTACCACAGACAATGTGCAAAAGCCTTCTATACAGCGCTGAGTTTCAACCTTATGACCGATATCTGTCACGTCATGAAGTTTCAGGTGTGATTTATTACTTCAATGAATGCTGTAAAATATGAAGTGTAAACATGTATTGGATGCACCAGCATATTCATGATAATTTTAATAAATGTGGTAGTGTTGGTCATGGTGTAAGAATATTTTAGGTGATGACTCTGCGGCTGGCGCCGCGTCCAGATTGTGTTCGCCGCCTAGGCGGTTTCCCTTCGGCGGCGACAGGTGGCGCTAACAGACGGGGGGGTCACTGGGGAAGGCGCCGATCTGCGCTGTGTAGATTATTGCTGCGGAGCCTCGCTTGTTTACCGCGCTCGATATGCATATGTACATGGATGTCAAGAAATTATTACACGGGGATTTTGCAGTAACGAAATCGATTTTATGATCGTATATGCAGCTCATTTCCCAACAGCGTTTTTGTCATATAGGTTGTATTCACTGATGACACACCCACGCTGTGCGCACGGGCTGATGGGAAGGGCGTGAGCTGCTTCCGCTTCCGTTCGCCATCATCCTGGCCACTCGGTCAACTCGGTGAAGCCCGTTGTTGTGAAGCTGTTGACATTCTGTCCTGTCGCAGTCGAAGCAATCATGGTAAATTGCGCCGTCTATGGATGCAGCAACAGGTCGTGGCGCAAAAATAGCGAAAACACAAATGAGATCAAGTTTTATGGAGTGCCGTCGGTCATTTATAATCAATGCAGCCGGACGCAAGAGTTGTCTGAAAGGCGTCGTGCCGAGTGGTTTCGCCGCATTCGCCGCGCTAATATCAACAAAAGTTCCACCAACTACAAAGTGTGCAGTGTTCATTTCATACTGGTGAGTACCAATTTAGATTCTAAATGTTACAGTTCGCCTGTTTTATGCTTGGCAGCGTGCGTGTTTATTGTCCTGTCACAACGTCGCTTAGAAAAGGGCACCTAAATTGCTAGTTTTCTGGATCCTTCCGCTTCGGTAACAGAATTTTTATTGATGTAGAGACATTGATACGCATTGTCAGTGTGCACGGGCGCACTGGGGCTTCTTTAGCTCCGTTTGCAACGTATCTACTTGTAAAACGATCTCTTGGACTATTCTCTGTGGCTTTGCCTCTTACGGCGCTGGCGTACTGCAAGACTGTAGTTAGAGCTGTATTATTCACCTGCAGGAAAGCCATCCTACTTGATGGATGAAACAAACCCCGACTGGGCACCGAGTCTCCGGTTAGGCTACGATACCAAACCTACAGACGTTGTGGAGGGGAGGTATGGCGCGCCTTTTTGCTTGCTTTTGCATTATCCTACACATCTAGCTCCAATCATTGTTCTCGCGATTATGATATTAGCTTATTATCCATCGATTCCTCAGCTGTGCCGTGAATCCAGCCTAACCGTTGCGCGACAGTTTTACTCAAGGTGCTTTTCTGCCGATACATTGCTGGTGTCACGAGAGAACATGCTTGGGAAGTGTGTGTGTGAATGTCATTCGGCTCACTTCGAAAACTCATACCGCCTGCATTACGAAAAAAAACGCATGGTATCTAATTACAGGGGCAGCTGACCCCCGATATTTTCTCTTGTTTGAAGGCAGTCTTTTTCATTCGTAACAGGCACAAGCGGCGCTGCGGGAGAGCCCAGAATGCGGCGCAGTCTGCGACAACAGCTAGCAGCAAAGTGCTGCGATCTTTCAATTCAGCGCCACAAAGCTCCAAGACGTGCCCGGAAAAGAAGGGAAACGCGGGAAAGAAGGGAAATACAGACGCTTGTGTTGGAGGTAGAGAGATTTATTTATTAAGTTACGTTATGCAGGTTAGGCTGCTTTCCTAGTTTGTTGCACTTTTGCAATTTAGATGTCCCATCAGACAGCTTCATGCCAGTGTGAGTGCATGCTCAACAACACGACAAACTAAACTATTGGTTGGTTTTAGGTGTAGATTGCAAGATGAGAAATTCATAAACGGGGTGTGTGCTGCAGCCGGCGTTTTGACAAGTGGACTTACCTTGAAAAAGAGAAGTCCACTTGTCAGGACATCAGCTCCAGCACACACCCTCTGTTTACGGACTTATCACCGCAAGCTTCCCCTTCCTACCTTTCTTTTTATTTATTTCACAATGAGGTCATTCAGCATCATTGCTTAATACTGAACTCTCCAGCATGTGAGAAACGGTGTGTGACTAAATAAGCACCGGTGTCATGTGTGATTAATATTACTGAATTGGGTGCTTGATACACATGTGAAATTACATTCTTTTGTTCACAGACTCAGTCACTGCACCAGCAGAAGTGTCGATTACTCGCACAGCTGAGGTAGGCGAGCCAGCTGAATCTTCTGCAGGGCTGGCTGCAGGCTTCAACGAAGTACAACCCACTTGCAGTTCAGAGCCACAAGGCTTCAAGGCTTGCTCAGCAAGCGATACAAACACAGGTGTTCATGAAGGTACGAAAGCTTATTTATTGAATTCTGTAGTGCCTTGTTTGGATGCTTTCCTTGTTTTCTGCACATCAGAAATTTTTGATACCGCCCCTTCAGACAGCTCATAAACAAATGCATTGATACATGTTTGACACTTCTTTCTTGCACGAGCTTGTCGATCATCAGCAATGTTTGGCATGCTAGAAGTGTTCAGTCACATTTACTGCAATTTTAATCAAACATTCTGTACTGGTATTCTTTCTGATTAACTAAAAATTTTGTGCCATTTTGAAGAGCAGTAACTGAGAAGGACGGGCTAATCTCCTGATTTTATCTAAGGTATTTTAATGCACAATACCAGATAGCAAGTATTCTGAGTGTATACAACGTAATGTGTGAAAATCAGTCTAGCTCTCAAAACAATTTAGCTGAGCGCGTTATACTTGACATTGAAAATGATATCTCGATTTGAGAAAACTTTTCACTGACTTGTGCAAAACGTTCAACACAGTTCCTTGGAGTGTTCTTTTTGGCAATGTTGAATAAGTATGGTGCACGATGTGGCTTACTACTTAAGTTACCTAACTGATCGTGTCAATGTGTGGTTTTAAATCATGCAGAGCCACAACAGGGTTTCGTATGAAGGGCTCTTATCTGCGCAAATTGTGTAAATTATTTAGGCTGCAACCCAGAATTATAAAATGCACATCACAGCAAAAGCCCCATGTCTGGCTAGTGATTAGCCTTTTGGTTCATTTCTGTGGATGTATAGAGAGAAAGGACATCACAGTAGTGTTGCGTCCACTCAACACTACTAAAATTTAATGGCTGACGCATGAGCGGTACTGTTTGAATGCTTACAGGTGCAGCCACTGCACTAGTAGACGTGCCTACAACTGGTGCAGCTGGGGCAGGCGAGCCTGCTAAATGTTTGCCTGTGCGAACCTTTGATGCTTCAACCATAGAAGCTGCCGTGCCTGACACGCCTACCACGGTCATAGCAAAGGGGCCACATCCACCAAGCGCTGATGCATCATTTGACACTCTTCCATGTAAGTGGTGTTCTATCTAGAATTTTTGGAATTGTTAACAAATGTGACTTGGTCTTGCAATGCTCTTTTTGGCAATTTTGTATATGTATGGTGCACAAAGTGGCTTACAACTTGTTACCAAACCGATCGATGTCAATGTGCAGTTTTAAATCATGCAGAGCCGCAGGGTTCCACACGAAGGACTCTTATCTGCGCAAATTGTGTAAATTATTTAGGCTGCAACCCAGAATTCTAAAATGCGCATTCACAGCAAGAGCCCCATGTCTGGCTAGAAGCCTTTTGGTTCGTTTCTGTGGATGTACGGAGAGAAAGGAAATCACAGTAGTGTCGTGTGCACACACACAGCTGAGATATGCGAGCCTGCTAAATCTTTGCCTGTGCGGACCTCTGATGCTTCAACTGTAGCAGCTGCGGCGCCTGACACGCCTACCACGAAGGCCACGTCATAGGGGTCCCATCCACCAAATGTCGATGCATCAATGAACACTATTCCATGTAAGCATTGTTTAACCCAGAATGTCTGGAATTGTTAACAAATGTGATTTGGAACAACCTTCTGATTGTACAATGTTTCTTTTTATTCATTTGTACCGTAGGCATTCAAGACAGAGAGGTTCAGACAGAGGTCAAAAAGGAGTACATTGATTCTTTGGAATCTGACAACAAGGAGCTGCGGCTCGAATTATCAAGGCTAAAGGAACAATGCGACAGCCTCAAAATGACACAGTCATCACTAGAGAAAGATGAGAAACGCGTGAAGTTTTACACAGGGCTCCCAAATTATGCCTTGTTGTTAGCAGTGTTCAACATTCTCGAAGGCAGCGTGTCGCATGGAGCAAGAAATGCCCTGACCAAGTTTCAGGAATTCCTTGTGACTCTAATAAGGTTAAGACTTGGAGTACCTCTACAGGACCTGGCCTATAGGTTTTGTGTAAGTAAACCAATAGTGTTTATGCATGAAGGCAATACAGTTTCTTGTTACGCTCGGCATAGAATATGCTTGAACAAACCAACTTTTTTAGCATAAAGTGCGTCGCCAAATCAAAGCAATGAGTGTATTTGATAAGTAACAGATCAGGCTAACATTTGCATTCCGAAAGTGCTGTGAATTTTCTTGTGACCAGTAATTAGTACAGGATACTAAATACAGCAATGTCCAAAACTAAATGCTGCTGTAATTTTAGTACAATAGGTGACATTTTCTAGAAAAAGACTCATTATGAACCATAGCTGTACTAATCAAATGTAAATTGTGCTAAACAACATATGAAAAGATGTATAGAGTTTTAGATTGTATTGCTGTACCTCCTGTAGTGGGCACTGATAGATAATTTTTGTTCCCCAGGTCAGCCAAGCCACAGTGACAAGGATCCTGGAGCGCTGGCTTGATGTCATGCATGTTCGCCTGAACAGGCTTGTGGAGTGGCCAGAACGGGAGGAGCTGCAATTAACCATGCCTGTGTGTTTTCGTAGAGCATTTGGAACTAGGGTGGCTGTAATAATTGACTGCTTTGAAGTGTTTCTAGAACGGCCCTCTTCAGTTCTCCCACGCTGTCAGACGTGGTCAAGATACAAGCATCATAACACTGTTAAGCATTTAATTGGAATTGCACCTCAGGGTGCCATCACCTACATCTCCAAAGGATGGGGTGGGCGTACAAGCGACAAGCTCCTGACTGAGCGCTGTGGTATTCTCAACAACCTACTACCAGGAGACACTGTGCTAGCCGACAGAGGTTTCACTATTGCCGATGCCGTAGGGGTTCATCGTGCGCAGCTTGAAATGTCAGCATTCACGAAAGGAAAGCGGCAGCTCACAGCCTGGGAGGTGGCGAACACCCGAAAAATAGCCACTGTTCGCATACACATAGAGAGGGTGATTGGGCTGTTGCGTCGCAAGTATGCCATTTTGTCCTCAATTATTCCCATTGAGCTTGTCAGAACAAGAAGTGGAGACACTGCAACACAATTGGACAAAATTGTGGCAGTGTGTTCAGCATTGATTAATCTCAGCAAGTCTGTTGTGCCATTTCAATGAATTTGGTATGTGGTAAGATACTGTAATCGTCATGAAAGAGGGTGGGTGTGCAAACACACGCAATGTGATTAATACAAGCATGCTGACTATTAACTGAAAGGGTGCACAGTGGCAGAAAAGAAGACAACTCTCCTGCATAAACTTGTAGACCTGTCCACCACCTGTCGACCATGCACAGATACGGGTGCAGGGGAGAAGTACCTGCTTTAACATTTTTTTCTCTATGCAAGTTAATTGAAAGCTGGCTCACTCGTGCGCTTCCACTATTGGCATGCCAAGGCTGAATCATTAGACTTGCATGCTTCCATGCTTCTTTTTCTTGCTAGGTTTGCATTCTCTGCAATACCATACCTTGGCCTTCGGTGCACGTTTCAGATTTGCACAGGTGAAATGAAACCATTTCCCCAGACACTGTTGACCGCTGCACTCGACCATCTCACCATATTCAGCACCACCACAATAACAATACTGTTCATCTCCTGAACTTTCACAATCTGTGGTGGCATTGCTTCTTGTGTAGGCGTCATTGTCCAATGTCTAAATAAAAGTTGTGGGAGCAAAGCCTGCTCAAAAAAATCTTTCGACTTCTGTGTCATTTCTATGCAGAAAGACATGTCAATAGTGACTCGCTCCATAAAAATATCCGATGGTGTCCACAGAACAAAATCGCAATACTGCCTTTCACACACATAAAGTTGCAATTGCACTTGATGAAAATACGCGTGGCTTCTTTTCAGTCGTGCACTGTCAGCAAACTGCTCCAAGCATCCACCTTTCTAGATAACAACATCGCCCACACAGTTTGCCGAATAGGGGCATTTCACCTCTAGCACACCAGCTCCACAACATTTGCATGAAATCAAGCCATCGGGGCTGGCGGCTAGGAAGGGTTCAGTCGCACAAATGTGAAGTCCAGCGCTTTCACACACGAATTCCTCATGCTTGGCAGCCACCATTGAGATGTAGGCCTTCCTTGCTACATCTTCTTTTTGTTTGCCCCAGTTAGTTGCAGCGGAAAAGAACTATGTTCTTCAGGATAGCACATCCTCTTGATGAGGCTTACGGATGGCTTTAAGAGGGGCGTGCGGCAGGCTGCATACACTGTCGATGATGTAATTCTTCCTGCTCGGAATGCGAACCAAACAGAAGAGTCTGCCTGCTCCTTTGTTGCTCTCTCGACAGCCTCGCAGGCCTGTGTGTTGAAAATAGAGACAACCAAACAAAAAGGTTGCAAATGAACAAATTCATGCACAAGCCTACTTCCCATGGACTACTGATATGCACGATACAACTACTCTGCCTTTTTGACTGCTATCTTAACTAGCACAAACCCTTACACTGAGATTTACAAAATGACCACTTTAGCAATACACTATCTGAAGGAACGAGTAAAAATTTAACGGTCTTTGCATGCCCTATGGAAACAGGAATTGGTGACCAGAAAACTACTTTTTTGAAAATACTGCTTGCAAATGTTGTACACTTGCTTACCACTATGCCGCAGCTTGCTAAAGCACACAAAGCTTTTATGTTTACGTGCTCCAGGACGTGAAATGTTCCTTACCTGTGGTTCTACAGTGAATGCTTGTGCAAACATCTGGCACTCCTTCTTTACGTCCTCCTATATAGATGGTATGTCACGGGTGAGGTCGTCAAGGACAGCTGTTGAGTACTTTTGCGACAATGGAATGAAGTCATTGCAAAAGCCCTTGGAAAGTGATAGAACGGCAGATTGTGCTCCGGTGTTTTTTACACTAGCCAAAAAGCTATTCCAGTCTTCTTTCGATAAACCTTCCACATGGGTTTTGGTTTTCTTTGGAGACGGTTTCCCTGCTTCACTCAGACGCTGTCGTTTCGCAGAGGATGAAGAAAAGTCTATCTCACAAATTGGTGCACAGGGCGCATTTGTCATGTATGGAGGCAACCACTGGTTTTTCTTGTCAGTACAAGCCTGGCTGTCTCTCAGTGAAGCTGTTGCCTCCAAATAAAACAGCACAGCTTCTATGTGAGAGCAGGCTTCACCGAGGCCAGCCATGCATGTGCAGTGAGCTGCTTTCACCATTCCGTCTTCTTTTATAATATTCCATGGCTCCAGCGGCTGTGCAGACAGTGCTTGTGAATGGTTCACCTGTAAATCCAATTTAGAATTACACAACTGAAATGAGTTTGAAGCGGGCTTCCTAAGAAGACCATACAGCTGCAGTACCTAATGAACATTGGAACTATCCCGCGTTGCTTCAATCACCTCAGGTCGAAGGCTATGGCGCACGAATTTACGCGCACGTCTCGGTGATAGGCTCAGCTAGATACTGCTCATGAGTCATCACCATAAAATGCACACACACGGCAATGGGAGTACGCTGACGTACAAAATGATTACACCAACACTTTCTCAAACGACTGCTTCCATTCAAACCTTCCGACATAATAGGACACACTACTGCACTGCATTGTGAGTATCCGAGTCGCGTGTGAATCCGTGCCTACCCCTCTGCAGCCTCGCGACGAGCGTGTGGTCATTTCTGTGGAGCGATGCCAGATCGGTTTGTAATCGTAGCATTTAGATGCCAACGCTGCCTTCGTTCGTGCGCAGTTTTCGCCAAAGCCTTCGCCCCGCTCTAACTCGTCCTACAGTCTTCAAATGTAGCGGCTGTTTTCGCGTGTAAATAGTATTTTAAATACTACGCGCACTGTACAGCTGTGTCGCGATGCCTGCTTTGCTTTCAGCCTCATATCATGACGTCGCTCCGTACTCGTGAAGCGCACTTCAGCGTTAGCACAAGGGGCTTGGTACCGCTTGCGGGTCACCGAAACTTATGAACCGTCAACAAGCTCTTACCTTTCCACGTACGATGACGACGTCGTCGACCTTCTTGAACAGCGGCTCTTGAACGAAGCCACTCGTGAGGTAATTATGAGCCTCGAGTGACTTTTTCGCTTTCATCTGCTCATGAGTGATGTAGCTAGTTGCGTGGACTAAATAATCCTTAATGTCCGAAATTTCGACCCTCGGAACAAGATCGACGTCAAAACGCAGCTCGTCGGTGCCAAGGAGCAGTGGGTCAACATCGCCGCAAAGCTCCAATTTGTCGAAGTACCGCCGTTTGGCCGCCTCGTCCAAGCACTGCGCGTACGCGCTCAGAGATGCATCGCCCATCACTGCGAACCTTCTCGGATCACGTTCAGAGAATGTTCTTCTGCAGCGATAATAGCACGAATTCGCGTCCCAGAAGGGCAGCAGCCGTCAAAACCACGGAAACCAAGGCAACCAAAGCTATCACTGCGGCACCGTGGCCCAGTGATGTTCCGTCCTGGACAGAAGAATTCCCTTTCCGAGGCTCGAAAATTCCCCATTTCCGGCATTTTTTCCCCGCATACATCGCCAAAAATCCCCGCATATTTCCCTGCACAAAAAAAGTGTATATATATATATATATATATATATATATATATATATATATATATATATATATATATATATATATATATATATATATATATAGTGTTCGACGTGTTTCAGGCTCTTCACATCGCTTTCTCTTCTTTCCTGCGAAACTGAAAGCATCGCCTCTGAGATCGGCTTTTAATACTACGAAGGAGCTACCTTAGAGCTCGCTTTAAGCGGTATGCGATGCGGAAGGAATGCTGTACATGCTCATGCACACGGCCACTGCATAAGAAGAAAAGTTTATTATTCTTGTTTTCTTTTTTTTTTTTTGTTACTGAGTGACGTGGCGTGCATTAATGTGCCTAGCAGACGCTCTGTATCTATATGCACCACATTTTGTACAAAAAGCACGTCAACTTTTCAATAATGGTGACTAAATATTGTGAAATAAAACAAGCTTTTGTGGTGGTATTTAACATTTTATTGACTTGATTAGGAACAGTTCTGCAAACTACCGTAAAGAAAAAAAAATAAATGTGAAGTCACTAGAATATATATTGACTGGGTCTTTAAAACCCAGTCAATATATATTGACTCGGTTTTTAAAGGCTATGGTCTTTAAAAACGAACCTTAGACGCTGTGGTTTGGCGCGCTACATGCTCCAGAAACGATTGCGACATGCGAAAGCCCCATGTCCACCGTCTTTTGATCATTATAAAAAAAAATTTCGCCGCCCCTGAAAATTCCCTGCAATATCGCGAAGATTCCCTTTTTCCCTTTCGTCCAAAATGACAGTCGAAAATTCCCTGAAAAAGGGAAAATTCCCTGCACGGAACATCACTGACCACGCCTGCGCCTCCAAGGGTCAGAATCCCCGTCGATGACATAGGACCACGCGGCTGGTAAATGACCGCTCTGGTGACCCTTTTGGGGAGTCGGTCAGTGGCGTAGCCAGGGGGTGGCACACCGGGCACGTGCCCCCCCCCCCCCCCCCCGAAATTTTTTTTCGCCATGGCATACATAGCGAAAAATGGCCATTTCAAGGAGGTGCCCCCCTCCGAAATCAAGGAGGTGCCCCCCCCCCCCCCGAAAAAAATTTCTGGCTACGGCCCTGGAGTCGGTGGCTCGTTGACAGCACCTGGGTGGGGTAAGGCCGGCCTGACGAGATCAGCATGGCGTCGTACAGGCGGCACCACCCTTGCGCGGGGCTCTATTGTGTCGCCCGTTCATCCCTCTCAGGAATGTTGCTGTGCAGTCTTAGAGAAGCGTAGAACGGCGAGTCGACGACTGGTGTCGGTGGTCGGGGCCGGCAAGGGTGCAGCACAACAGAACCCCCGCCACCAAACAATGCATCAGGAGGACGAGAGGCTCCACGCGGCTCGGCTGAATTGTTGCGGCCGGACAACAGGCTCATCCATGGGCCTCTCAGGAGCACAACTGTCCCTCCAGGCATTCCACACGCACACGCAGCTTTCACGGACTCATGGTTCCTGTGGATAAGACGAACTCGACAGGGCAACCATTGTCAAACCCACCTAACGCTGCAAGTGCCCTCTGCACACCCCTGGAACTGTCAGACCCACGGAGAAAGAAGTATTTGAGGAGGAGAAACTTCCACGCCGCGGCAGCGCGCGAGCGCGACGCGATAGCGTCACGGGGAATGCGGCTTACGCCGAAGCTCGACAGATGACGCTTTCGGCGTGTTGCCATCCTTTACATGCGCTTCTATGGACGCGACGCATAAAAATCATGATAGCGCCTTGTACACTGAAATTCTTTTCAGATTTCTCTCTGTAACATCAATCGGTAGATGTGAGAGATATTTCAGCTGCAGTTACTAATTGATACTACCAGAATTAAAGACCATACAGCGCTTGAAACGAGGCCCCTGAGCAGACGACGTTTCCCGCAGGCACGCGTCCCTCGCTCACTCGCATGTTGTGCGCGTGCATGCCTAAGTGGCCTTGGGAGGGAAAGCAGGGGAAAGTTTCAGAGGAGCTGCCTCGCATTGCAGGCTTTCTGTGTCTCGAGCGCGTTGAGTGACTTCCGCGCGTTGTGCCGGCGGCGCCGACTCCTCGGTGTTTGCGCGCGCGCTTTTCACGCCGCGACAATTAAAGGAGAGTGCTTTCCAGATTCTCACCAGTGTTTCTTCAGGATGCGGCGGAAATGTTTTGTGCGAGGAAAGACCGAGAGCAGACGCCTCGTACACTTCTCGGAAGCACTTCTCGAACAGCGACATAGACAAGCGGCGCTATTGTGGCGAATTTGGTGGCGAAGTTCTCCTGGAAAGACCGAAACGGCCAGTGTTGCTACCAGACGCTGTGCCTTCAATCTTTCCGCGCCGTCCCAGCTACTTGTCTGCTGTTCGAAAAAAAGAAAGAGAACGAACTGGACCTGTCGTGAAGTGCGGAAAGCGCATGCGAGGACAGATACTTCGGTGGCTCAAGGTACAAACATGCCCGCTGCTTGCAAGGGTGAAGAAATTGAGATTGTGTGCCCTGTAACCTCCTCTTCCCATGAGTTTACTGCATTGAACTATTAAGAAACAAGCACCGGCGTCCGCGAGGTTGAAAGGCATAATACGGGGCTCTGTGCCTGTAGTTCTTATTTTATTTGCATCTTTCTCGATTTTTTGGTCACGGTCAACGCTGATTTTTTGCTCACAACCAACGACGTCGACGCCGGCAGTTCTGCGAAACGAGCTCTTCAACGCTGTCGCGTTAAAATTGGAGCTGGCGAGGACGCACAAAAACACACCCATTGTAACGTGAAGCGCGAACGGCGAATCGGCGCCGAATGGCCTTGAACCGACGAGCTTCGTCGGAGAGAGCGGTGAGAGCGGCACCTTTTTCCTTCTCCGCTAGCGGAATCTCACGACAGAGGGCGCGTCAGTGCTGTGCCCGATTTCGTGACTTTATTAGGACGCCCGAGCGAGCGCAGTTTCTCCTCCTCAAAAATTCTTGCTCCGTGGTCAGACCTGACGCAAACAAATCAAACCTGGCTACTAACGTTACCGCTCTTCGAAAAATCGAGAAGTGCGTATCTCATGGTGACAAGCCCAAAATCAGACCTCCATTTCTGGTGTTGATAAAAGAAATTCGAGATTATACAAGAATTGTAATTGTACTATAGCTACTTAGGAAGTAAACAATCAAGGAAGCCCCGGAAGCTCAAAGGCTTCGCTAAATCCTCTCCTAGCACTCTCTTTAACGCGTAACACAGTAACACAACAGTTCTGCTAACTATGAAATAAAAGTGAAACTAAAGGTTACGCGCTCGACATAAAACAATGTTGAACTACCTTTCCCCTAAACGTTCACGCTAACTAGTACAAAAACAAAATAATACAATCTACAGCTAGCATAGTCGAAACAGTTTTCAACTACAACGCTAGAAGATCACTCTCTAAAATATCGACACTGCATAGCTGAATATTACTGACTCTGCAATAAACACAAGTGACAGTTCACGACACATTTGGACGTAAAAGTCATACGCATGACTAAAAAACTCGATAAATGGTCATCGTGACAAATTAACTTTCCAGTAATACCTTAAAATATCCTTCAGTACAAACCCGCGACCAAACACTAGCAGATGAAGTCATCTCAAAACTGAATACGCGGTCAATCAATTACGAAACGGAGGTTACCTACCCTTTCAAACGAACTCTTGGGAGTCGCGCATTCCACGGCTTTCGTGAATTGCGATCCCGAGAAAAGAAGAAGCGGTTAACCCGGCTGACAGAGCAGTTGGTCGCGCACTCCGATTTCTGACCACTGCGCGAGAAGGCGGCCCCTGAACGGTTCCTTATGCTCGTTGACCCCTTGCTCATCAAACAAGCACTCTTCCTCCACGGAGGGTGACGACCTTTGCTCGTACTCGCTACTTCGCGAGGCATTCCTGCATCCTTTGTGCAGTGCAACAGATGAGACAAAGCGGCCACTTCGCGATCGAGATTTCTCTGAAACTCTGTCCTTCCCGACGCGCGTCGTGCCTAACTTTGATCTCATCGCAAGCTTCAGCTTCGGACTTTTCTTCGAGGGCTTTTTAGCGCTTGCAGGCATTTCATTCGGTTCTGCGTCTCCATAGACAACGTCATAGCGCTTTCCTGACGCATTAGCGCGCTTGACACTACTGTTCTCCTTTGATTTAGCCTCAGCACGTTTTTGATGCAATCTTTTGCCCTCGTTACGGCTCAATGTGTTTGAAGTCTCATTCATCGTACTCGCATGCACGGAACTCTCTCTTTTACATCGCTTTCGACAGGATCTCTTGCCCTCGGGACGGCTCGCATTGCACAGAGCCTCATTAATCGTACTCACTAGTACGGAAGTCTCTACTTGTGGAGTCAAAGCTCCAAACTGCTGAACTGAGCTATCCTCGCGGTCATCGCCAATTTGTACCTGTGACTGAACGACAGCCACGACGCTTCCCAAGCTAGTCAGCTTGCTCTGAGAAGCCTTTATCCCTTAATTGGGCTCTATCACTGTCATGCCGAAACCCTTCTCCTTGGCCTTCGCAATCGGCCTCCCTTTCACCCTGCGTGTTTCGAGAAAGTTCGCGCCCCTTTTTAGAACGCGTGGGGGCCCTAAACACTACTTCGTTTGTAAACGAACAGCCCTGTTCTCTCAGAATTTCTGCAGACTTGTTTGAAAAGATTTCGGGAAATTGCTCTCGCAAATTCTCTCAGACCACTGCCTCGGTGTTTAGTTGGCCGAAAGGGCCTTCGAGAACTACTCTGGCTATTGGCAGGCATACACTGTGTTCCTCAGCCACCTGTCGGATTAAAGCGCACTCTCCCGTAAAATCCTCAGGAGAAACGCAACTTGGGTGCCTAACACCAAGGGTTGCGGCCGAGTCGCGACGCACCCTCTTCGTTCTGCCATTTACAACTATTTCTTGCCTGTTAGGCTGCTGCAAAAGTCGCACGTTCTCCTCTGACTCTCGTATGGTCGCGAGCACCATTTTCTTTCTGCAACTTCTGGCTATATGGCCTTTTTTCCGCACTTGTAGCATACAACTGGTCTCTGCGCATCAAACGTGCGGTTCAAATCAACAGACGCATTTGAAATGCCCTCTGTGGACTCCATGTCATGCCCTTCCCTCGGCTGTTCATGGCGCTTTTCTTTCTCCAATCTTTACGTGGAGAGAAACCGTTTTCTTCAAACCTCTTAGGCCCGAATTTCTTTTTGCCTTTCTCAGGCTGCGCTGCCCTTCTGCGCAAATTCCTGCGCATTTCGTATTCCTCCGCAAGCTCAGCCGCTTTGCTCAAAGCTATTTCTGTGCGCCTGTCTTGAAGCCACAACTTCGCTTCCTCTGAAATGCCACTGTAAAACTGCTCGATGGCGATGCATTCTACGACTTTATCGTGGTCCCCATAGACTTCCGCACTCTTAAGCTATTCCTCAAGGTTACGTTTAATCTGATAGGCGAAGTCTTGATGCGATTCACTAGCCTTGCGCGCATGCCTGAAACGCTGTCGGAATGCCTCCGTTCACAGGCAATATTTACGCAACAGCGCCCCTTTAACCTTGTCATACGTTTCAGCGTCCTCTCTACTTAGTCGAGCTATAACATCGGCGGCGTCGCAGGGAAGAAGTGTCAGCAATTTTTGCGGCCAACTTTCGAGAGGGAATCCCGCCTTCTCGCACGTTCGCTCAAAATTGACAAGAAAAAGACCGATCTCCTCGCCAACTTCGAACGGCTGCAAAAGGTCTTTCATCTTTATGCTTACCGACTCCCTCACATTAGGAGCATTGCTTCCGCCTGATATCCTAAGTTCCAGCTCCTTTAGCTTCAACTCATGTTGCCTTTCGGCAGCTTTCTCTTCTCTTTCCTTTATCTCTCTCTCTTTATTCTGTCTATCGCTTTCCTCCTTTCTGGCTCGAATCTCCTCATGAGCTTCCTGGGCCTCCACGACAGACACTTGCTCTGCCTCCATAAAAGCGATGATCTGCTGTTTCCGCTCAGCAGAGCCAACCGCAATCCCTAACTCCTTGCAAATTTCAAGGAGGTCCTGCACTTTGAACTCTTCCATCGTGACACTTCACTCCGTCTCGTTTACCCTCTCCTTTAACCTAGTAGTCAAACCATCCAATTCTTGGCTGACCAAAGTCACCACATCAAAGCTACTAACAAAGAGCGCTAGCTAGGTCTGGCAATACTAGAGGTAAACTTCAGGCACTCACCGCACCAGGGCAGGTGACGCTGGTCGATCCCACCACGTCCGCCACTGTTACGAATGGGATTGCATCGTATCCCATCGCTGCCACCCCTGCTAGGAATGGGGTTGCGTGGCCGGTGCGAACACGTGCGGGTGTCGTGCTCGGAGCAGTCATCAGGACAAGTTGGAAGACTGAAAATACTTTATGTACAGTATTTACATGTTGACGGTCTTCGTGAACAGGCACGGTGCTCTTCGATGCGCCGGATTAAATTGGAAGGTTGGGGTCCACCCCCACGTTCTCCTCTCTACGCGGTGGCCAAGAGTCCGCCAATCCTGCACCACCTGCTGATGCAATATAGTGACCATGCCTGCGCCTCCAAGGGTCAGAATCCCCGTCGATGACATAGGACCACGAGGCTGGTAAATGACCGCTCTGGTGACCCTTTTGGGGAGTCGGTGGCTCGTTGACAGCACCTGGGTGGGGTAAGGCCGGCCTGACGAGATTAGCATGGCGTCGTACAGGCGGCACCGCCCTTGCGCGGGGCTTTATTGTGTCTCCCGTTCATCCCTCTCAGGAATGTTGCTTTGCAGTCTTAGAGAAGCGTAGAACGGCGAGTCGACGATTGGCGTCGGTGGTCGGGGCCGACAAGGGTGCGGCACAACAATGGACACAAGTGTTCGCGGAACACACTTCGGAATTTACAAAGTGTCCGTCAGTTTAAGCGTTGGAACCCGGATGGCGTCTGCACGATGCGCAAAGTGCGAGAAAATACGAACGAATGCGAACGGAAGCAGATCAGTCTCACGTCTCGCTGAGATTTACGGTAAACAAATTAAAAGAAAACACGCACACATTCCGTTTGTGTGCCATCGCACTGAGAGTGCAAAAGAAAAAAGACATGGCATAGTCAGTCGAATGACCAAAAGCTTTCGCCGAACACACTTCGGAATGTGAAAAGTGTCCTTCATTTTTTATTTCCAACTTTTCGTTACAATTTGTTGGCGGTCCTTCAGGCGAAAAGCTGTTTACAAGAGCTTTTCGCCTGAAGGACCGCTTGAGGTACTTTCAAGTTGTTTACAACAGCTTGAAAGTGCCTCAAGGTCCATTATGACGTCACTATAGAAAGCATACAACAAAATAAAATATATAAGCCTAAATAGCTTGTGTGTTAATCAAAACATAACAAATGAGTTTGCGTACAAAAGCGGTCATTTAACAGTTAAAGAAAAGTAAAAAGCAGTAAAACATGCAACTTTATGTCCTAATCAAAACTAGAATATATACCGTAAGTATACCAAGAAAAAGAGCGATACATTTGCAACAGTTTAATAGATCCACGAACTTGTTTCCACACACAGGCGTCATGGATTATTGGAAAACAAAAAAAAAATTGCCGTCTCATTTCTTTCCGGGTTAAGGCATGAACGTCAATACCTTCGTTTTCATAATTATTGAAAAGTGAAGGGACATTGTAAACTAGCGATTGCCTTAGGTAATCAGTACGCCTTTTCGGGACAACTCATTTATTTTGGCTGTGGGTGTGTTGGTCACTGAACTGCCGTTGTAGACCTGACAGTGATTTTAGGAGAGAAGATATCTTTTTAGAGGAAAATAGGTACGAATACAGCAAACGAAAGTGATACAGCTCAGTAACTTTGATTATGTTAAATTTGGTAAAAAGGGGTAGTGTTGTATGGAGGTATGGAACGTTGGCTATAATTCGTAGTGCACGTTTCTGCAGAATTTTGTTTATGTTAACCCACTAAGGCCCAGTGTACTTTACAAAGTACACTTCTTCTTTCGGGAATAAAACTACACAACAGAATATACTGATCTTGGTCGTTGGAATTTCGGACGCCAAAGGTTGCAGCAAGATAATCCTAACTTTGCATATTGACTTGTTTATATCTTTTCTGTTCCATGAGTCATTAAACTTTAGCAAAACGAGAGCCCGTCAAACGCACTCATGGTCACTACTCGTATTCGTAAATTTGTTTCAGGTTTTACAATTTATATGTTGAAAAAACGGATGGCTTGTGTTTCAGCAAGAACAAAGTAATCCCTGCACAGCGCGAGAAGTGTATACACCAGAACACAGCGAGCTCAATGTGTGCCGCCATATTTAGGCAGCACGTCGCGCCATCTGTCGCAAGCGCGGCGAAGCAACACCTTGAACTGCCATGCTAGCAGACGCTGCGCCAATCAAACGGAACACTTCCAACCCGAGTCCAGCTGTAAACACGTTTCGCGCTTTTCCTCTCCAAGAAATGCGTGCCGTTTTCTTGTGAAACTTCGAGAAGACCTTCCTCGACAGTCCGGAATGCCTACAGCACGTATATTGCAAACTGTAGAAGCAACTTCATCAGGTACGTACTATCGGGATGAAAAGAAACGTGAAGCGAGAAAAGCGTGACTTTCGGCTTAGTCGAACTCTGACATGACTTGACTAGGCGATACTTGTACTTTCAGCCTGCATCACCGTAGCACTTGAATCCCGCTCCGGCTTGCGCTCATGCACCCCATGTGTTTATCATTTGCCAGTCATGCTTGGCACTCGGAACACACGCGCGGTGAAAAAGTGCGTGCCACAGCACAATTTTATAATGCTATGGTGACGATGGCTGAAAGCACACATTCGCCTAGCGACCGTCAAAGCATGTCGCAGTTCGACTGAGTTGAAAGCCACGCTTTCTGCTGTTCACGTTCCTTGGCTTCGCGATAGTACGCCGTACATTTGTACTAAACGTGCGCAGTATGCATGCACGCGTGAGTCAGTAATATCTCCGATTATTGGCATGCGGCCTGCGAAAGACTACGGCAATGATTTGGTGCCACATATTACAGACGTACTGCACGCAAATTACTGCTGTAAAGCGAAAAAGCTGGCGTCACGCTTGAATACACGCAGTAAGTGCACTTACTAGTACACTTTTACTGGGCTCGTAAAGTTTCTCCTGTTGATTACAATTATCCACTGGCAGCGGAGCTCGGCGTTTTTCGTTGCGGATGGAAATCTGTGCAATCTGAAAACACAGCACCGGCACGATTCCCGCGTCGAGTTACGATCTTCGCAGACAGTGCTGAGTAATACCTTCCTGTTGCGCTGAGTGTTTTGGCATACAAAGACGGCGCAGTGGTGCCCAGACAAGTTCTTGTAATCGAGAGCGGCGTGAAATGTCGCTTTCTCGCAATTTAAAGTCCTAGAGTTGCCGCTTGCCGCGTTAACTTGGCGCAGGAGGTGCACGCCTTGGCAGTTCCGAACAACATGGCGTTTGGGTGCGAGAGTTTGCCTCCGGGAGCCTAGGCGCCTGGGTGCGAGATAGGTGTGCTGTGGTCTATGGAGGGCATGATTTTGCTCTGAGGTGTAATCAAAGGTGGGTGTACTTTGTATAGTACAATGGGACTTCATGGGAGCGCACATGTGCCTATTGTTGTGCGTTGCCTCAGAGATTGAACCAGCTATTTTCCTTAGAATAAGGCTGTTTTTTCGGTCATCTGACACTCACGAGGCTGCGACAGATGCCGCTCTGAATCTACGAGAGCCCGTTGATGTTTTCATGGTCGCTTCTGACCCTTACATAGAAACTTAGGAGGAAGAGGGGAATGACGATGGTACGAATGGATGCTCTCTGCCAACAATAAAAAGTCACAGTTTCGCTGCAAGGGCGAAGCAATGAATGCGATAGCAACTGATTGGCATTTCAAGCGAAGAACGGCAAGCAGATCGAAACTGGGAGCGCACTGATCAAGAGCGAAGGACGCACGAAACATAGGCACCGGTATACACAGGACGAGCGCGAACAAGTGTCACAGTCGTTACTTCCCTGTGTTGGAAGAGGACGCTTCTTTCGGAAACGGGGCCTCCGCAGCGAGCGGAGTGACCTTTGTGCGCTCTGTAACCTAAACGCAATCTTCCTGGCGAAAGCACACGGCGTAAAAGTGCCCCCCATCCCCCCCACCCCAAGATAAGCGCACGCGAGCGCACCCGGGCAAAGGCGACTGCGCCCTGCAGGCCTAAGTGCAAGTCGGGGTGTTGGAGAGCCAACGCGGCGCAACGAGTGGGGCGCCGAGCGAGCACTTTGCGCCATCTCGCTGGTTTGCTGGTAAGGCAGAGAACACGATTTTTTCCAGACCCTTGGAAAATATTGGCGGTATTGAGATCGGTCTGTAATTGCCTTAGTTGTTTTTGTCACCACCCTTGCATATGACGACACTTTGGCTGTTTTTATTGCCCTAGGGAAAGAACCAGATTCTAAGACCAAGTTAAATATGTATGTTAAATATGGGGCAATAATACCAATCACACATTCTACAGAACTAATTCATGCACCCTTCACTGCAGCGGACCGTGAGTTCACAAAACCATTCAGTAAAAACCCGTTTGCTTTCGCGTGCGTGCTTTGCGAACGCCTGTGGTTCATGTGCGATTTGCGCGAGGCTCTTGTGCGCGCAATGCAGTCTCTCCGCAAAATGTATCCAGATCGCGAGACGTTGCTTGTCGCGACGGAGAAGTGTCACTAGGCGTCAACATGGGTTCGTTAACCCGTTAGGGACCGGTTTCTTTTTTTCTGAGTCTTGTCAAAACAGATGTGATTTTTTTTATCGTATCTACATGTGTATATATCTCACTGAAACTGTCATCGCGAACGAGCTCTTTGTTTACCAAATATGGCCCGTGACCATATAATCACGCTAGGCTCTTAGGCTACAGTAAAGATCACAAAGTGACGAATTTTGTTTAAGGCCTTGACACATCACGAAAAAAAATTAGGGATTTGTTGGGCACTCATTGTAAAATCACATGCAGCACGCAGTGCACATGACGACGTCGCATTTATTGCATTGAGTGGTCACCATAAGCGTGCGCAGAGTTCCACTTCAGGATGGGGCGAAGGTTCGTCGCAGCACCCCCCCCCCCTCCCTATTGTATCAATGTATGAGGCTGACTTCGCACCCCCCCTGTCGCCCCCCCTCCCTATTATTAGATGAAGCATCTTATGGCGAAGCTTAATCCGGTGGTGGTGGTGGTGGTGGTGGTGGTGGTGGTGTGCCGCGTGCCCACCCACTTACTGCGCATGCGCAAACAGTTCAAAAAAAAATAAAAATAAAAAACCTCCTCCCCCCTCTCTCTCCTCTAGGCATCCCTCCCCGCGGCAACCCCACCCACACTGCGCATGCGCCTCCCTTCCTCTCTCCCCCTCTTACACTCCCCCCCTCTCTCCATCCCTGCCCGCGGCGTCTGGCTCCCCCCTGCGCATGCGCGTTCCCCCTCTCTCTCTCCTCTCCTACGCTCCCCCCCTCTCTCCTCTACGCATCCCTGCCCACGGCGTTCACAATCCCACTGCGCATGCGTGTCACCCCCTCTCCTCCTACGCTCCTCCCTCTCGCCTCGCGACGCCGACGCAGGCAGCGTCTGCTAGCGAGTTTCTTGGTTGAAAAACCGACTGCTCGCTGCACAACCGTTCACTGGCCATCCCGTATATAGCAATGGATCTTATCCAAGGTGGTGCCGGTGGCAGATTTCTCCTGTGCGTTGTTGAACAATAAAAATTCGCAGCGTGAGCGTTAACTAAAAGCGGAGTGCGGGTCTCTGTGTCCAGTCATGCAATCTCTCATTGCCCATTAGCAGCGACTGGCATGTTCTAGTAGGAAAAACTGCTCCATCTGCCTGCTTTGCGCCTCCCCAGTTTTCTCTCTTGCGCAACACGCTGCGATGAGCGCCAGCGTCAACGCCGCCGCCAGTGTAAGCGTTAGCACCCGCTGCTTCACATCTACACATGGTTCCCTTTAGCGGGAGATGGTGTAATTTTTTCAATGTATGGGGCTGGCTTAACGCCCCCCCCCCCCTAATTATAAAATATACAAAGTCATTACATAATATACTTAAGTTGTCTGTGAGACTATCAGATTCCTTATTTGCGAAATCTTCGTGTGAGTAGGTGGTAGCCTCCGATAGCTCAATGTAGATAGCCGACGCATCTTTATCGTCCTCTTCGAGTATTCTGGCTGTATCATTTAAGTAAACCTGGGCATAAAATAAATTGGTACGCGAGTGTAGCGTAATCATCCTTCAAGGAGCGTAAAACGAAGGAACGAACTTAACCAAAATAGGGAGCCTAAAGGCCTAGCGTGACCATATGGTAACACATAAAATAACACGCTTGTTCGCGAGCAAGACTTTGGTTAATCTACTTCAAATTTTCACCGGAGATCGCATAGCGCACGTACTCTACAGGGACATGTGGATCACGTTATGACAAAAAATAATACTACAAAGAACACTGTTTAGCCGAAGGACGTCGCATGCCGACGCGCCGAAGTGTAGAACCACTATTTTGCGCCTGTTTTCGCAGCTCCTCAATAAACAAAGAAAACTGCTGCCACATGGTGTCTGTAAGGAGAAGCCTGAGCTATCACAAGGCGTATCGCCGTGGTTTCGGCGGGATTTCTTAAACCTGTATAAATTAAAAGGCTTCGTCAGGATATGCATGAACATATGGTCACGCTGGTACCTAATGTCTAAGGGTAGACTGTAAGCGAAAATTAGCCGAGATGGGAGGTTTTCCAGCATATGAGCCCCCCAAAACTCCCATGCCCCAATCATTTACTCCCTGGTAGCGGTGTGAAGTCGGCACATGTCGTCGTAAAACGCCCCTAGCTTAATGACAGAGTTTATGAACGACATGACCTTGTTAAACTCCCCACGGAGTTTCGGGTCACGTGGGTAGAAACTCCCTATGGGAGTTTTAAAAAGTATTTTTCGTCGTGACGTGCGTGTCACGTGGTTAGAAACTCCCTATGGGAATTTTAAAAACCATTTTTGGTCGTGACGTGCGTGTGTGGGTCACCGTGTGAGTATTCATATCCAGCTTTCGGGATGTATGGATGGATAGATGCTATGAGCGTCGCCTTTATAACGGGGCGGTGACATGTCTGCCACCAGGCTCGAAAAAAAACTTTCTTTTTATGTTGGCCTGATGCATGGGCGTCGGCAGGATTTGGTCTTGGAGGGTGCAAACCCGTGTTTCACCGCGGCTGGGGGGGAAGGGGGGCGGGGCGCTGGTGTGACTTGCGTGGGGCAAGTGCTCGTGTGGCTTGATGGGGGCAAGTGCCCCTTTTGCACCCCCCCTGCCGACGCCCATGGCCTGATGCCTTATCCACATTGATTGAATCTATGTTATTATAGCAAAGAAAAATATAAATTCACGGTCCATCTCTGACTGACCTTATCTTTCCCCATTCTTCATTTTTGTCATTTATCTCTACTTTTCTGCCACTAACCGTCTCTTACTTATTTCTATCGCGGACGTGTTCAGCTTTCCATTGTTGTCCCTAAAACTCAAGGCTTCATGTAGACTCGTGCCCACACGTATGTCTGGGTGGATATCGCCACATTCAATCAATACATGTTCCATCGTTTCCTTAGTTCCCCCCACAGCATGTACATTGTTCTTCGTTACAGAATCTCGCTTTATAGCTACCCGTTCTAGGGCAACCCGACCTTGCTTCAAACAGTAAAGCGCTTCCCCTTGAATTATCATAAAACCTCTCCCTCCTTATTTCGTTTTTTCCCTTTCGGTAGTCACTGAGAGCCGGCTTCTTTTCCATCGCTGTCATCCAATAAGTCCTCTCCGCCTCTCTGACTTTTCGCTTAATGCTCCTTGTTGCCATGTCGCCCACACTGCTAGCCGTATATTTACTGGTGAGCCTCCTAGTTCTTTTTCTCCACTGCGTGTTGACGCTTTTTTTATACAAATACCTGAAGACCTTCCCTGCCCATCTACTCTCCTTCATTTTCCTCAGCCTCTCTTCAAATCTAATTTTGCTCTGAGCTTCCCTCACTTCAAAACCTGTCCATCCCATATCACCCTTTACAGCCTCATTTGTCGTCTTCCCGTGAGCGCCCAACGCGAGGCGTCCCACAGTCCTTTGATTTACATTCATTCCTGATTGCACCTGACTTCATACACACCACTGAGTTCCCAAATGTAAGCCCCGGAACCATCACACCCTTCCACAGATATCGAAGCACCTCGTACCTATTGTATCCCCATAACGCTCTGTGCTTCATGATTGCAGCATTCCTCTTTCCCTTTGTTACCGATGCTTTCTCTTGTACCTCCATATATCTATCCCCCCTCATTTACCCACACTCCGAGGTACTTGTACTCGCTTACCCTCGGTATTTCTTGGCCCTGTATCAAGACCGCATGGTATTCGTGATCATTGAATACCATCAATCCACATTTTGTTGCACCAGAACCTAGTCCTAGAGCCTCGCCTTCCCTTCCGCATATATCTGCCAGCCGCTGTATCATCATCTTGACTGTCCGCAAATAGGACAATATCGTCAGCATAAAATAGACCTGGAAGCTTCCGCTCAACCATCGCGCCGGCCTGTTTGTGTGACAGATTAAATCCAATGTTGCTACCTTCTAGCGCTTTTTCCATCCTCACCATGTACAGCATGAATAACAGCGGGGACAAAGGACATCCCTGTCTCAGCCCCTTGCTAATGTCAACGCTGTCCTTGCTGCTTATTCCTTCCCATTCTACACACTGTATTTTCTCGGTATATTTCCCTCAAAAGCTGTATACAGTCGTCACCTCTGCCCACTTCCTTCAGTATATCCCACAAAATTTCCTGATTAACGTTGTCATATGCCCCGGTGATGTCTAGATAAGCTACGTATAAGGGCCCGTTTTCTATTTTGATATTTCTATACACTGTGTAAGAACAAACAGGTTATCGTCTAACCGCCTGTCGATTCGGAATCCATTCTGGAGTTCTCCCAAAATATAATTTTGCTCCACCCACGTTTCTATTTTTAATTTTACTGCCTGCATCGCCAACCGGTATAGCACCGATGTAATGGTTAGCGGTCTATACGAGTGAATGTTATCCTTTTCTCCCCTGCCTTTATAGATTAAGTTCATTCTACTTTTTCGCCAACTGTCTGGTATTTCCCTCTCCTGTAAGCACTTTTCTACGGCTTTCAGCAGTGCTTCTTTAGTGCTATGTCCCAGTTCGTTAACTAGGCTGACGGGAACCCCATCTAAGCCCGGAGTAGTGCGCTTAGGAATTTTTCCTTCAGCCAATTGAAATTCTCAAGTACTACATCTTCCTCGGTTGTACTCTTCTGCATACTTTTACTCACCGGGGGAATCCCCTGGGCGACCTTTTTGAACGAATCGGCTGTTACCTTTCGTATGTAACCTAGCGCTTCATACCCTTCCAATTGATTTCCTCCTTCATCTACCATATGTTGTTGCATTGTGACAGACTTCCTACCTAGCGCTTTTAGGTGGCTCCAAATTATCCTAGGCGCGGCCTTCTTCTTTTCGCGAATCTCTGTCATCCAGCGTTCACTTTCGCCTTTAATTTTTGCCTCGACTGATTTCTGCACAATGGATTTTTGCTCTAAATATATTTCCCATACTTGGTTGACTTCATCCTGTGGCGGCTTCTCCTTTCTTGCCTGTCTGTGCTGCCGTAATGCCTCACGTCGCTTCTCGATCGCATCCCGGATTTCTTTGTTCCACCAACTTTTTGGCTTTCTCTTTCCTTTCCAAGAAATAGTTTTCTTTTCTTTTTCTATTTCTTTCGTGATTACATGTAGCAGCTCACTATACTTCCAGTCTTTGCCTGGCAGTTTGTGTACTTCTTCCTCGACTCTTGCGGCTATATTTGTTATTTGTTTCTCATTTAAATACGAGCTGCCAATGTTTGATTCTAGGTTCTTATTTTCAGTTTTATATCCCATTTGTAATGTTATGCGTTTATGATCACTACCCAAGCTGTTAATGCCTTCCTCGTCTATTCTCATCTCTCTAAGTTTGTCATAGATTCTTTCTGTCATCAGACAATAATCAATGCTCGATTGCCTGTTTCCGACTTCCCACGTGATCTGTCCTTCACACTTAGGCCCCGCGTTAACTATTTCAAGACTATGTTGCTCGCAGAGATCTAGCAATAACTTGCCATTGGAGTCTGAATATCCGTCAAGGTCATGTATGTGAGCATTCATGTCCCCTAGAAGGATTATTTCGGCATCATGACCAAATTCTTTAATATCGGTGCTTATGCATTTCACTATCTCCAGATTCTTTTCTCTGCAGTTATTCCCCGTCCACAAGTAAGCTACACCTGGCCACGTTTTCTTTCCACCTACTGTGCCCGAAACCCATACACTCACAGAAGTAGAGGGAGTACTTGAAGAGCAGGGCAACTGCATTACTCTCGCCAGAATTCTTTAACTCCGTGGGGGAGTAGCGCTGAGTTAGCCGCCGAACGTACTCTTTCCTTGAAGGAAGAGTAAAAGAGGCTGCGAACGCTCTGCTACTCAGACGGAGTTACCAATCTATGCAACTCTCGTGCCGATGCGGCGTGAATGGGGTCTGGTACTCCGTCCTTAGCGGATGAAGTATACAATTAATGTAGCGCCTGCATCTGACCACCGCGACGGCTCAAAGCAATATAACTGTCTCGTAACCATACGCCTTTGAGCGTAGACGCCACAGATGCAAGTTTATTGCGTCAAGTTAGTAGAATAACTTTCAGTGATAACAAAAGTATGGTTTTGTGATTGTGAACGTTTCATTCCGAAAACGCCAACAGCGGTACCTTCGAAGCAAGGAGCAGCGCCAACTTCTAACTCGTCGCCAAAAATTAGTTTATGGCACAGGCTAATTGCCACTAGAGTAACGTAGACACTCGAGACATTCGTAAAAAAAAAAAAAAGAAAGAAAAAGAAACTGCCTTACAAAAAAGAAAAAAAAAAGACTTCACCAGCAGAATTCGACCTCGCCACCTCCCGATTACCAGGCGAGTACTAGCTCTACCACCACGCAACGTCTCACAGCGCTGACTACACCGTAAACAAACTGATGAAAACAAAACAAGCCGTTTCGCTTCACGGGTCGCATTCTGAACACAGACGCGATTGTCTTTCCCAACTAAACCGTGCGTCTTCATGAGATTAAAGCTGCTGCCAGCCACGCATGACATGCGGCTATGGCCAACAGCGCCAACTTTCGTTCAGAATTCATAACATGGAAAACAAGATATACAAAAATTACAAGGATCTGGGGCGGATTATCAGCTGTTACTGCCGAGTACAAGAGCCGTTTCTAGCTCTTTCCGTTGGTTGACGTGCACAGAAGCTTTATGTCGACTGTAATGTCGTTCGATAAGTACACGCGTATTTGATTGAATAATCTGTATTTTCTTGTGCAAGCGACGATATGCTAGTGCAGCAGTTGTGTCAGTGTGCAGATTTGCATTGCTATACCGATAGCTGCAACTACCTAACCGATCGCTAAAAATCAAATTGAATGCGCAGGAAAGTATGCCTTCATGTTACTTCAATAAGGCGTAGCAAGTGACAAGCCTGTGTTTTCACCTATGAGTCAGCGAAGTGCCGGGGAGTGCGCCCGGCGGCTATCTGCGGCGGCCTGTGTGCACTGGCTGAAAGCGCGTCGCATCGATGCTCATCGCTCCTTGTGCGGACACCGTACGCAAGAAACAATGGTTCAATCAGGTTAACCGATGCCAAAGCTCTACTGTACAGTCAATAGGGGCTTTTAGCTTGTACTAGCTTGTACGTATACATCTTTACGTTACCGTGTTACCGGATACCGGAAGGAATCTGCGCATGCGCGTTTCTTTACGGAACGTAGACTTTTACGGAACGTAAACTACTCGCCGTATAGGCTTTACGTTTTCGGCCCTATCTCACAAATCCACCTTCGTGGCTACTCCGATATCCGCTTTGAGGAGACTCCAGCCGCCGATGCCGAGTCAAAATAAGCCGAAGTGCGAGCGATCACCTTAATTGTTTCAGCAGGATTGCCGAAGCTAGTGACCTAACAAGCCGAAGCAGTAAACGTGAGAGGCCTAAAACCCCTGACATGCCCGACATGCTGGATAGGTGGCGCCATCTAGCGGGGCTAATATGAACCAGGCAAGCACAGAATTGGTATTGCAGAAACATCGTGCATTCTACTTCTGACGTGAATGCCTCGCAGTGTCAAAACTACGAATGAGTTGCCTTTTTAATCATTTCTTCCCTCAAAAACACACGACGAAAACAAACCTGTCCATGACTGTGATTGCACAAATCGTCACAAGATGTCGACACCATCGTCCGGTAACCTGGTATTTTATACGTTTTATACTCCTTCGCGTACATTGGGATACCTTACACGCTAAAAAAACCTTTTTGATGATTTTGCCGCAGTAGTGATTCAATCTTATCTAAATTAAATATAGTTTAAATGCAGTTATCGCAATTTGGTAGTTTGCGCAAACGTAAAGGTATACGTTTACGTAAGTACGTAAACGTTTACGTATGGTGTGCTAAAACGTTTCTAAAACATGCGTTCCGGTAAAACGGTAAACGCAATCCGGTAACCGGTAACACGGTAACGTAAAAAAGTATACGTACAAGCTAAAAGCCCCTATTATTACTAATCGGAATCGCGTATGATTAAGCCCAGAAGCGCCGATGACATGTACACGGACTCGGCCGGTACGCTAGGCCTACCTTCGCTGGGAGTCGTACTCGTACGGGTCGTATTTGGTTGGCCCGATCTCGGCGCAAGTGGCTCGCGAAGGTTGAGGTTTGCGCATTTCTCAAGCCTCTTACGATCCCATTTAAGTGTAGCCGAGGTAAGCAAAACTGTAAGGATGGCCAGAGATGCGCTTGAGTTGTAGTTTTGCAGACCGGCGTTGTTTTTCTGGCGTACTTGTAGTACATGCCGCAGCACCGCAAATCGGATCGGACGCCGGATCGTAACGTTCGTAGATTATTCCTCGGCCAGCTCTGCTGAAAGATTGTCCCAACTATATTTGTAAGCGCGTAGCTACAGCTCCCAGACTTAGGCATTAGCGGCTGAACTACATTGAGCCGATATGACAGAATGCGAGTTGATAATTGAAATTTAACAAAAATTGCGTTGATTGTTATGTAGTTTTATAGTAAAAGGCAGACGTGCCTACAATGATCCTAACGATCACCAGATACTTACACGGGCTCGGCGTATGTTTGTCTTTCAATACGCACAATAGAGATGTAGCGCCACCGGCACTAGAAGGGGGGCCAGACATCATGGGTATATATACCGGTTGCTGAACGTATGGTTGTCCGTAGCGCGAGCGGTATATGTTCAGCGTTGCTGTGTTGTGTACGATTGTAATGTGTGTGCCGATGCCTGTCCCGTATATGTGACGTAAGCTTAAAAAAATCTCAGCCTGTTCACTGTTAGATTGTAAAAAATGCTCGACATTTTTTTTTTACATTAGTCCTAGCAGAAAGAGTGATTCTACTCTTGGAGGGAGTTGATGCACTCTAGCCAGACCAGATTATAAAATTCTGTGAGAGAGTAGCGTAACTCCCGCAGAGAGTGTATGCACTCCATCTCAGAAGCGTGACTTTACTCTGGCGAGAGAGCTTGTTCACTCTCGCTCAGCCAGAGTACCAGAACTCTGTCGGGAGAGTGTGCCTACTCTGTGCAACAGAGAGTTCTCAGCACTCCTGAAAAGAGAGTGAAATATGGGACAAGCGTTTACTCCCGCAAAGGGAGTCGCTAGCACTCTCTTGGGGCTGTGAGTGTAGGTGCTCTGAACACGTTTGCTTCACTCTATCCCATTTTGCTCTGATATGAACTAGCATTCCAAAACCCCCCACCTCTCCTTTTTGATATGATCCTGTTGCATCCTTCCAAAATATAATTGTCAATATGTGGTGGCTCTTCCAAGTCTCTAAGGTGTGTTTCTGTAACCGCATAAACACCTATCTGTTCCTTGTTTAACTGTCCCTCAATCTCTAACCATTTTGCCTTTTTTCTGCCATCCTGCATGTTAATGTAACCAATTGCGACACGCGCTTTCTCCCTTCTTTTACCTTTTCTCTGGTTTTTCGCTATACTACCTGTCACAGAGTCCCACTGATTGTTGTCCTCATTACACGCTACCCTGGACACCGAAGGGCCCGCGTGCCCCCCCAAAAAAGCTACTGCGCATCCTGCAAGTCGCCAACCCACCTCATGACCAAGCCTCCTATTGAAGTGTATTCCGTCTCTTCGAAAACCACCCCACCTGTGCACCTCTCTGTTTATTTCCACTACCTCGATGCCTTTCTCTCGACTCATCTGCCATATCTCTTTGTTTGCGTCGACAACCGCTCTTTGCAGGTTGCCGTCACGTACCGGTACCTCCGGTATTGTGCATACCCCTATCTGCACCTGAGGGGAAATGGCGCGCACGTCATCGACCCCTTTCGCCAATGTGGTCGCTAGTTCGGCTGATTCTTCATTCAAGACGCCGTTTAGACCTCCCGCAATTACCACGAGGTTACGTCCATTAGCTTTAGCTGCGAGTTTTGCGCTAGCTTGTCTCATCACTGATCCCAGCCTATGTCCCGGGAACGTCCCTATTAAAACTCGTTTGTCGCCTCTCACCCTTTCCTTGACTGCTTTTGCGCATCTAGCTAAATTCGAGTCCCCGGCCATTATCACGTGCTCCGACTTTTCTGCTGGACTGTCCCGCACCTGGCCACTGCCTCGGTCACCAGCTCGCGCAACCGCCGCTGTTTTGCTCCCCCCCATCCCCAGAACCACCTCGCGGAAACTGGGTCCGGTGACCCCTGCACCTGTCTTCCCCGCACCTGTCTTCCCCCTTCGCGTCTCCCACTATGGGGGGTTGATGCTCCCCTGTTCCCGCCGTCGCTTGCTTCCTTGTTCACCATGACTGCCTTCGCTAACCCTTCCTCAGCTGACTTAAGCCTTTCTCCCATAGCCATCGTTTTTTCTCGCTTTGTCGCCAACGCAATCTCCAGCTCGGCGATTCTTACCATGAGCTCATTCTGGGCAGCCATCATTATTTCCATTTTTGCCTCTAACTCACATTGCTTACACTTGGCGTCAACTTGTTCTGTCTTGTCATCCGCACAAACCTCTATTTTCCATCCCATTCCGCACCCTGAACACCTTACGGTCTTTTTGACCATGGCTAGATCGTTCACACTTCGAATTACATACACTCAAAGCCAAAAGGTACCACAAAACTCCGCCAGTATGCTTCAAAACACATGTGTACCCTTCAGCCACATGGTGGCCGAACAAAAAAACAAAAGCCAGGCGACTGTCACACAACAAACAGTACAAAGTTGTAACCCCAATTAAGCTTCAATCTAGTGGCTTATGTACTCATATAACTAATAAAAGCAAGCTCGAATCATGCGGAAAAAAACTTATCTGTCGCTGTCATTCCGGAGCCCATGAAAAACACGTCCGTCCTCTAGCCCTCCTCTGTCTGGACACTGGATGATCAGCGCTCCTAGCGGCCACTGCTGGAAGCTCTCACGTTTTCAATGGGACAGGATCATTTTTCGGCGATATAAAATCGTACAGGTGTAACTTCCAAAACTTCTTAAAGGGGCACGTTCTAGGAGCTGTACCGCACTTAACAAATGCAGCATCGTTAACATCGGGGCTTCACATTCTGTCCCCACGATGACTAAAGTTTAAACAATGGGATCCTGTGGAAGCGGCTGAAATCCGGCCTTGTTTTTCGAGACAAAAACGGGCCGTCTGAAAAAACTAGACGGAAATCTGCGAATTTCTCGGAGATCTAAGTAGTACGATGACGAAGCCTTCATTTGAGCCCGCAATCATGTTTCTGTGTGAAGAAAAACACGTTCCAAAATAAAGTTTCCTACAACACAGTCGCGTCGTCGACTACCGTCTTTGGCCATGGTATCTAGATAATACCCATTTTATCGCGTCTCAACCGGCGCGTGTTGTGGCCGAGATGGTTGAGCGCCTGAGCAGGCATGTTGCGCGTGGTCAAAGCGGCGGGGGTTCGAATCACAAAAAAAAAATTGTTCGATTTTTTATGTTCTTTTCTTTCTTTTTTTTTTTTTTACAGAATTGCTGCCAGTGGTTACAGTGCTCGGCTGCCGAATCGAAGGACACGGGTTTGGTCGTGGCCGCGGCTCTAGCATTTTCGAAGGAGGCGACTATCCTGGAGTGCTTAGATTTAGGTACGTGCACGTAGGTGTAAATTCACGTCACAGAACCCCAGGTGGTCGAAATTTCCGGCACCTTCCTCTGCCGCGACAGGGAATGGGAGACGACCGCTACGCGCTAAGCGCGCGCTGTACACTCTAAAAACTGCGCAGGGTATTGCAGGAGTAAAAAGGCCGATTTACTCTTCAGAGTGTTCTTCTACTCTCGCAAAGCATCGGATGGAGTGAAAGCCTTGTTCACTCTCCGTGAAATGAGAGAGTGAAACTGCTTTATACTCTACCTCACTCTGAGAGAGTGGAATGCCCATATACTCTTCAGGCAGGAGAGAGTAAAACGCGGTTATACTCCTGCTCCTGATCTATATATCGAAGTGCCGGCACATCGCGAGTGATGACCACATCTTAATGACCACACATATATGCAGTAAAGAGTATAATATTTGTTTGTTGTGACGTTGGAGACGACTAATAAAAAGAACAGCGTTTCCAGCGCGTCCCATCGAATTGCAGCACAATTGAAGGCACTATTAATATCTACGTTTCTAGCTTGGGATTTGTGTAGTTAGATAAGCGAATATGACCTCATTGAATCGCTCACGATCAAAACTAAATTCAAGCGGTTATTTCATTATTCGTGTATCAATAGGCATTCATGTTTTAAATGCGAAGCATTTCTTTGCGTACTGCAGGCACTTTTAGCGTTTCTATCTATCTATCTATCTATCTATCTATCTATCTATCTATCTATCTATCTATCTATCTATCTATCTATCTATCTATCTATCTATCTATCTATCTATCTATCTATCTATCTATCTATCTATCTATCTATCTATCTATCTATCTATCTATCTATCTATCTATCTATCTATCCGCCTACGTCTGGGTGCACCTCGTGATTACCCCTTTAACTTGGGGTAGACCAAAATTAGTATGTGAGAATAAGATGGTTTGACGAATATGACTCGCTGGTCGTGACATGAATAATGACAATCCCGTCGCGTACGTCGTCAAACACTTTCGAGCAAACCCTGTGGCACATACCACGGGGCGGGTATGTGCCACAGGTATGCGGGTATGTGCCACGGGTATGCGGGTATGTGCCACTGGTGATTGACAGTTTAGACTACCCAGGAACGGCGAGACAAACATTGGTACTTTTGACGCCAGAGCGTTAAAAAGCTGACGTCATCAGCAGCGTTGACCGGACGAATGCAAATAATAAATGTCAGGGTCCCAACAGGAATCGAACCCAAGCATTCTGCGTGGCAATCAAGCATTCTGCCACAAAAATCTGCAGCAATGACGCACTAGTAATCATAATTGCTGGAGATTATGAGGAAATTTTTTTTACCGAAGAGTGCTTATGTCAGTCAATGCACGGTTTCAATATCAAATGTCCTCATTTTCTTTGTTAACGAGACATAAAGGGCCAAAGTGACCTTTGTTGTGTGTTCTCACTACAGTGCCTTTGATGGTTGTTATCAGCTTGCATTGTGCGTAAATCTACAGTACCAGTGGTGCAACAGCTGCGTCAATTGCTCCAATTTGATACAATTCCCCATTTTTGCGCCCAGCTGAGCCAGAACTATGAAATTTGGTGAAATTGCGCCACGCGGCGCAAAATGCCCGACCAGCCTCAATATTTTCTCAGTTGCACTAATTTCAGCGAGAAATGGGATCTACGTTGGCCACCAGCAGTTTGCGTCATCAATCAATCCAGATGCGCAGACCCTAATCCCAAACTGCGGTGTAATATATAATCATTAGGTCAGGACACTCGCATGACGCGATCGACCAGATCAAGTAACAATGGCGCGCGCCCATCGGTTCGCTAACCGCAGCGGATACCTATCGGCGGGACGACGCAACTTCCAGACAACAATGCACGGCCGTAGCCAGCACTTCGCGGGAAATATGAATTCCCTAGTCAGCAAACGCGGCTATGGCATGTTAGGAAATGAAGCTGCAAGCGTATGCCGCGTTTTCCGCGTGCGAACAAACTCGGCGTGCTGCGAACGCCGGCATCGCCGGCAACCTCGTTGGTTGCCGTGGCAACGACGCATAAAACGTTTTTCTGCCTCGAAGTTGCGTCGTCCCGCCGATAGATATCCGGTGCTATCGCCAGGCCAATGGGCGCGCGCATTGTTACTTTGTCTGGTCGAACGCGCCTTGCAAGCGAGCCGAGAAGTTGTGCCCTAAACCCCAGCGTAAAAAAAAAGGGGGGGGGGGGGGGTAGCGGTTCGAAAATTTCTTGGCTTTTTTCTATCTCGTGCAGTATGCTGCTTAAGCCACCTTCGCCGCAGTACACTGGTGCCCTGCGGAAAAGCGTATTAAGATTTGGAAGGGGCTGTTAGCACTAGTCACATGACACAGAACAGTTTGTTCCTCAATTACTCATGCATGTATACGCGGCATAATTTTGGGAACTAGTATGATCGCTGACGTTCCAAAAGTTACTGTCAATCATTTAGAGCAGTGTATGATATTTATGCCGCGCTAGAAAAAAAATGTGCGCTAGTTTCTCTTTTTTCGCCACTCATACTCGTTAGTTTTACGAATCTCCCTAATTTCATGGTCGCCAGCTTGGCAGATCCACATTTGAATTCGTAGAGTCTGCCTAAAGATTTGGCAGGCACGAGAAATATTAATGTGGACTTTTATCATTGTTTGTTCAGTGGGGGGGGGGGGGGGGGTCACAATACTACTTTTATTAAAATAGCATGCTCATATTCCCTCTGCACGATTTAGGTGATGTTGAATGGATTGTACATATTGTAAGGCAACGTTTAGGCCGCAAGACACTTCTTTTATTCGTTGAGTCCCTGCCCCACAACCCAGGCCAGAGAGGTGATGATGAGTATGTACATGTGAGAATATGAAGGGTATGAATAATGCTCACACTAATTTCCCCCCCCCGTGGCCTAGCGGCCAGCCCGGCCGCGTCTTAGATGGAAACGGGACGTCGGACGAACGGCTTCAGGCGCGAAACATGAACAACCTCAGAACCACGAAAACGATGATCCGAAGAAGGTTCGACGGGAGTGACACGATAGTTCAGTGGTGAAGTTTGTTCACTTATTATATAGGGTCCGATGAAGCGTGACTGAAACTTATCGCACAATCCTGGAGTGCGAATGGGCGTCCAAAGCAGCACTTCATCCCCAGGGCTGAAGGAGACGTCGCGATGAGAGCTGTCGTAGCGTTGTTTGCGGTCTTGCTGGCTGGCTTCTGTATTAAGGCGAGCTCGTTGCCGACATTCCTCAAGCCTTGAGACGAACTGCTCTGAAATGGTTGCCGAGGCGTCAGTTGGAATGTTTAAGAGAGAGACGTCGATAGTGAATGCTGGAGATCGACCGTACACGAGGTAGAAAGGAGAGTAGCCAGTAGTTCGTTGGACAGCGGTGTTATGGGCAAACGTAACGAAAGGCAAAATTGTATCCCAGTTGTCGTGGTTGGGTCCAATGTACATCGACAACATATCTGCTAGTGTGCGATGAACTCTCTCTGTCAACCCATTCGTTTGAGGGTGGTAGGCTGACGTTGTCTTATGTACTGTGCCACAAGTTCTCAGTAGGTTTTCTATTATAGTAGATAGGAAGGTCTTGCCGCGATCACTCAGAAGGACGCGAGGTGCACCGTGGCGCAATACAATGGCGTTGAGAAAGAAATCGGCGACGTCTGAAGCAGAACTTGTACGTAACGGAGCAGTTTCTGCGTACCGTGTCAGATGATCGACAGCTGTCACGATCCAACGATGACCTGCTGGCGTGGTGGGGAGAGGTCCCACTAGGTCGATCCCAACGATGGCGAAAGGTGTCTCGGGACACGGGATCGGTTGTAATAGGCCAGCAGGACACGAAGTTGGTCGCTTCCGCCGCTGACACAGAGGGCAAGATGCAACGTACTTGGCCACAAAGGTAGAGATGCCAGGCCAGAAGAAACGTCTCCTGATGCGGTTGTGTGTTTTGTGGAACCCCAAGTGGCCTGCACACGGGTCGTCGTGAAAGGCTTCGAGGACTTGGTGACGTAGCGAACGCGGAAGGACTGGGACCCAGCGGTGTCCATCACTAGTGTAAACGTAACGATGGAGCACATTGTTGTCGAGCTTAAATTGCCGTAGTTGTCTGCGCAATCTGGCATTAGGAGGAGGCGATCTACCACTTAGTCGCTGGATAATGCGGTTGCAATACGGATCATCACGCTGGCGACTGGCGAAGTGGGCGTAGTGATTGGAAGCCAGTGGGTTGGTAACCGCTAGGTGGGATAAAGTGAGGGGTGAGTCAGTGTCTTGACCATGTGACGAGCAATGAGCAGACGTTCTCGACGATGACAGTGGCAGAGGGCAGCGAGAGAGAGCGTCAGCGTCTTGGTGTTTCTTGCCAGACTTGTAGATGACATCAAAATCGTACTCTTGCAGACGGAGCACCCAACGACCCAGGCGACCAGACAAGTTTTTCAGAGACGATAGCCAGCATAAGGCATGATGATCTGTAATTACTGTGAAGTGGCGTCCGTAAAGGTATGGTCGAGCATTATTCATACACTTCATATTCTCACAATATTTTTGTTTTCTTTTCTAAATGTAAGCCTTTATTATACTGCTCTAAATTTGGTCTTTCGTGATAAAGAATTGGTGTTTTTTCCCCCTAAACTGCTCCAAATTTGGATTCTCATGCTCCAAAAGTAACATTTTGCTGCTCCGAAAATTGCTCCGAATTCTATTTTGGCTGTTGCACCCCTGACAGTACTAATTATTTTGCTGCAGCGAAATTTCACTCTGATAGCCTGTCTTCAACAAAAATGTATTCTCAGATTTTATTCGTCTCTAGCATGTGCGGTGTTGGGCTGCTTCCGCTCTCTAAAGGGCTACGCGTGCACAGCTTACAGCCTGCAACCTCGCCTACAAACATCAGAAGAAAGGTGGACGTACCTGTTCAACATATTAATCACTTCATCTTCCTCAAGAAATGCTTGGTCTACCTCATCGCGGCTCTCAGATATCAACCAGATCTCTCGTGGAATCACCTAGTCCACTGCGCAATCTGTTGCCTCGAAATTGTTGATTACTACACTCTAAGAAAAAAAGGAGTATTTGTGACTCCTTTGGGATAGTCATGACTTTCCACGTATACGACTCTTTTTAAAGTGGCACGTTCACTCTCTTGAGGGTCACATGGTTCTCAGAAGAGAGTATAATGACTCCTGAAGAGAGTTGGCGAGCCTCTTTAAAGAGAGTCATATACGTGGCAAGCCAGGATTGCTTGAAAGGAGTCAAGGGACTCTCTTTGTTCTTGAAGTTTATAATAGAAGAAAGCTCAAGTGGCTTGACGCCGCAGATCAAGTACGAGGCTTGCTAGACCATATGGTACGGGCCGCGGTACTTCGAAATATGTTTCATTGAACAACCGGGACTAGCTCAAGGAGTCCAGAGCCACACAAGTTGGTCACGGGTATACGACGTTAATAGGCTTCGAAACATCTCGTTAGTGTATTTGACGCTGCTTGCCGACAGTGGCGTTAGATCGGGCTCTCTGGTGGCCCTCTTCAGCGAATTAGCAGCTTCGGAACTGCCGTCGACTCAGTAACATAAGCGTGACAAGGAGTTGTTGCGCATAACGTGCAGGAGGGCTCAAGTCCTTATAGGTAGAAGACAGGAGAGAGTCCAGTCGTGCTCTGCGTAGCAGAGTTTTGGGCGTACGTCACGAAGAGAATGACACGGTTCCAGTCTTAGTAACCGGAAGTGACTTACATTGTCAGTATATTACCCGATGATCGATTAAATGTTTCTGTTAAACCATTCGTTTTATGATTGTAAGATGTGGTGAAAGACCTTGCATTCCTCTAGAATTGCTTGACGACGACCGAATGAAATACACGTCCTTCGGACGATGCGCGGCTCACATAGTGCGTCGTGCTGTAGAATGACGTGGTGTGAAATGAGAGGCAACATTGCTAGCCGATGCAGATGGCAATCGTGAAGTCTCTGCTTAGCGTGTAATCGATGGCAACAATTATCTATCAGTTGGTAGCAGGAGTGATGGAAAGAAGTCCATACAAATCAACGCCGGCGTAGTCCAAGGGGCGGAGAGTGCAAGTCAGTGGTTGTTACGGAGCAGGGAAATGGTAAGGGGGATTCGTGCGGCTCTGCTCGACGCAACAAAATTAGCGGTAGAAAAAGCGGTACATTATGCGTTGATAGTAGCAGAGCTGGAGGAAAGTGCAAGTCTTCAACTATTCGGCGTGTGCACACTGTGAGTCAGCGTTGAAGGTGGCGCGTATGTCAACGTAGATTGCGCGGAATAAGAGCCATTTGCGTCCATCACATATAGGTAGTTGTGATAGTAGATCAACTGTCGCGAAGAATGAAATGGTGTGTTTGATGGCTGATTTCTCAGGGATGGTAGGTGACGTTGCATCCCGCAAGAAGTCCATAAGGGAAGCAATGCAGGGTTTTTTGCCCCGCTGCACAGGCATGTCGGTGACGGCTACAGCGGGAACGCGTCGTAGATGGACAAGACCACCGCAAGAATGTGTAGTGATTGGCGGATGCAGGGTGGGGGGGGGGGGGGGTACGGGGTTCAACCGTACTTTCTGTATGCTCGTGCGTGCTTTGGTAGGTGTATGGCTGGCATAAGCAACAACTAACTCGTCAAATCCGCGTTTACGCTGGGCAAGCACAGTGCCGAAGACAACGCCGCTAGTGTCCTTGTGAAATTCATTTGGAGTGCTCTCAGCTTTGCTGTCATAATAAACTTCTCTCTCTCTAATATGGGGCGAGCAACTCAAAATGTCGCAAGATTGGAGGCGATCGACATTACTTTAGTTTTCTGCATATTAATTTTCTGACCCACCGCTCTGCTTTCCCCGTCTAATTCAGTAATTATAATTTACAATAGTTTTCCCGAGTTATTCAGCATGGCAATATCATAAGCGAATCCCATGTTACTAAGCTACTCTCCATTAACTGTATGCCATAGCATGCTTTCTGAAATCCAACGCTCTGAAAACCTCCTGTTAACACTCGGTGAATAGCATTGCAGAGATGGTAGCTCCCGGCCTTAGACTGTTTATTAGAATTTATTCCGTGTTTTTTTTTTTTGATGGGGGGACAATGGTGGCTGTGGAGACGCCGCCGCGACGGTATAGCGGCTATGGAGGTCGGCTGGTGACCTGAAAGGCGCAGGTTCGATCCCGGCCGCGGTGGTCGCATTTCGATGGAGGCGAAATGGTAGAGGACCGCAAGTACTGTGTGATGTCAAAGCACCTTAAAGAACAACAGATAATCAAAATTTCCGGAGTTCTCCTATACCGCGGGCCTCATAATCATATCGTTGTCTTGTCACGTAAAACCCAGATATTATTATTATTATTATTATTATTATTATTATTATTATTATTATTATTATTATTATTATTATTATTATTATTGTTGTTTTCGTTTATAAAAGAAATCATATACCAGAGGGCGTTCGATTGATGATATTTAGGTAGTGTTTTTGGTGCCGGTGACCGGCAAATCTATAGCGGTAGCACACGTGCGTCATCATGTGTGCTATGCGCCGATTTGTGTGTACCGCGAGCCAGCACCTTCCAGAACGATTACTTTGTACTTTCATAGTCATAGTAATTGTCGAGGTTTTAAGTCCCAAAACGACCTTATTATTATGAGAGACACCGCAGTGGATGGCTCCGAAAATTTCAACCACCGGGGGTTCTTTAATGTGCACCTAAATGTAAGCACACGGGCCTCAAGCATTTTTGCCTCCATCGAAAATGCTGCCGCCACGGCCGTACTTTGTAGGTTGAACCACACGTTTAGTAGCACCATGTTAGTTCGCGGAAGCGAATTGCTGACGCGGAAGCTACATTTCGATGGGCGCAATTTGCAAGAAGCCCATGTACTCAGATTTAGGTGCACGTTAAAGAACCCCACGTGGTCTAACTATCGGGGGGCCCTCCACTATGGCATCTCTCACATTCATATCGCGTTCTTTGGACGCAAAACCACAACAATTATTATAAGAAGTATAACCGCTTTCTGTGCATCCAGAGAAGACAAAGCAGTAGAAAAGAGCTCGAACAACACGGGGACGAAAAGTAAGCAGACGCTACAAGCTAAGTAACCTAGAACTCAATATTGCGAAATGCTCATTCGACCGTTAAGTCAATGAATATGCGCTAACTCCTTCAAGATCTGCTATCGGCCGAGCCTTTCGACACGGTAGAAAATTTGCGCAGCTTGCGCTGAGTCGCGCAAGGCTGGTGCAGAGCACAGCTGGTCGGCACTAAGCTGGCCCTGGCTTGAGTAGGCACAGGTTCATTCACACGCCCATGCACGAAGTCTTCATGCGATCAGATTTCGATTCACGAGTATTGGCTAGGTATCGATCGGGTTCCATTGGGATTCGCTTGGCAATCACAGCACCAAGTACCTTACTTACCTCCCTACTGAAACATTCCGTATGTTTCCGTATGTTTTCTTACGGAAAACATATGGATTCCGTATATTTGCCATATGGAATATACGGATTTCTTACGGATTTATACGGAAGCTTACGGAAGTTGTAAGGAAAATATGGAGACTGACATATGGTGCTTAAGGAATTCCGTACGGGTATACGGATTTAGTCATAAGGAACTTATGGAGTGCGTATCTAATCTATGAAATAGTCCATAAAACGATACGGAATATACGGAAAGTATGATACGGAACAAACGGAAACCGCACAGGCCCGTAGCCAGGAATTTTTTCGGGGGGGGCAAGGCAAGGGGGGGGGGGGGGGAGGCGGGGGGCACTTGTTGAAGGCCTTGGAAAACACTTACTTTTATTATTTGTCCTCGGTAAAACACCCCACGCCATCCGAATTTCGGAGGGGGGGCTAGGGCAACCCCCTTAAAATGGGCGCCCCCCCCCCCGATATGGGGGGGACCTAGGGCACCCCCCACCCTGAAAAGCCAGGGGGGGCCTGGGGTAACCCCCCCTGGCTACGGGCCTGCCGTACGGGTATAAGGTTAGAACCAGGCCCGCAGCCAGACATTTTTTTCGGGGGGGGGGGGCACCTGTTCAAAACCTTGAAAACCACCTATTTTCATTATTTATTCTCGGTAAAACACCCCCCCCTCCATCCGAATTTCGGTGTAGGGGAGGCGGGCCCCGAGCCCCCCCCCCCCCCCCCCATGGCTACGGGCCTGTTAGAACAAACGCAATCCATATCTGCTCTTTGGAAAGGCCCATGTGTCAGCAAGAAGTACATGGATATAGCATTGTGTTCTACACAAGGAAGACACATGGGCGCACAGCAGGGGCGAAGGCAGAAATTGTTTGTTGGGGGGGGGGGGGGGCGGGGGGGGGGGGCACCTCTTTGATCAGAAGGAGGGGACGGGCAGGCAAATGGTCATTTTGCGCCCTGTTTGCCATGGTGAAAAAAAATGGGGGGGGGGGAGGCACAGGCCTAGTGTGCCACCCCTGGCTACGCCACTGGCGCACAGGTAGAACGAGCAGAACCTAGGCGTGCGCACGAAGAGAGCCCCTGTAGACACCTAAGAGGGGGTTGTGCAAAATCTGCCTCATATACTTTTACTTAGTAGGCGAGGGGCGGTGCGATGAACCTTCGCTCCCACCCCACCTTAGGTCGGCGAAAAAATTCGACCTCACTCAGACTCATTCAAGAAATATGTTTTGCTCTGAGGACTCACTCGGACTCGTACTCGTCAAAATGTTCCTCAACTGGAATCCCTCGGACTCAGACTCACTGTAATTTTACTCGACCGGACTCAAACTCACGGAGATATTACTCAGCCGGACTCACTCAGACTCACGGCTTCACCGAAATCTGAGTGAGCTTGAGTGAGTCGACTCATGAGCCCGTTAGCGTAAAATTAGCCTTTTCCATTTTGGTGTCAATGCTTTTTATTGCCAATACCTCACGTAATTGGTGCTCTACAATAAGCCTTTATATCTTGTACCTTCAAATACGAGTTATCAGTGGTTTCAATCCAGGAAGGTCAATTCTATGAAATACTCGTGTTGCACAAAATACCTTTATCAAGAACTTCCCCTGAAAGAGTTTGTAGGTGAAGTTCATGGCGCCCCCCCTCTCTTAACTCACACCTCGGATAAAAAAAATATGAAGTATCCCATCATGGAAAAATCTGTGAAAAAATTTGAGTACGAAATTAAGCGGATATAACGCTGATAGTAAAGCTGAAGCTGAGTATAAGGACCATAGGTCGGCAATTAATGGTGGAGCTCACTCAGACTCACTCATAAAATATATTCCGCGCTTAGGGCTCACTCGAACTCAGATTCAACAATATTTACCCCAACCGGACTCACTCGGACACAGACTCACGAAAATTTTCCTCAAGCAGACTCACTCAGACTCAAACTCACCAAAATATTACTCACCCGGACTCACTCAGACTCAGGCTCGCGGCCCAGTCTGGGTCTGAGTGAGTGTGAGTGAGTCGTCTCATGAGTGAGTTTGCCGACATATCCCCCCCCCCCCCCCCCGATAGTGAACCACGCTCGTCTGTGAGTGGAACCAATATGTGGGATGCACATATGTGCGGAACGCATGCGTATCACACATGTGTACTGCAGTGGTAAAATCTTCTTGAGCGCACAAGCCTATATATGATATATGCAGAATATTCATTTATTTATTTATTTCTCACTACTGCAGTCTTCAAAGATCATGATTATTAGGGTGATGTATAGTTTACAAGATAAACAGACATTTATCCATGCTAAGACTCATGCCTACTCACACCGATGACTATTCACTCATGTTCATACTCACATCTACTCACATTCCACGTCACTCACTCGAATACACACTATCACACTGGTGAATACTCACTCACTTTGATACTCAGACTCACACTCATCGATAGTCACTCACGTTCCTACTGCACGCCTACTCACCCTCATGTGTACTCTCTCACGTTCACACTCAGGTTTACTCACGCCCCTCGCCACTCATACTCACACTAACGCCTTTCAAATGAATGTGAGTGTGTGTACTCATGAGTGAGTAGTATGCTAAACTGTAATCACATCTTCTGTAGGTAAGAGACCTGTATACGTAGACCTGGCAGCAAATGATTCAGTTCAACAAAAATGAGATTTGTATTGAAAATATTTGTCCACGTTCATGGATTGGCTACAGAGAAGATTTACAAGGTGGGCTGTGGTAACATATTCTAAAGTAAATGAAATTATTTAGGTCCAGTTAGGCACAGCATGAACTTACTGGTTTAACCCTCGTAGTCGGTCATTCGCAATGACAACAAACATTCTCTTTGACATGAAATGACTTCATGAACACTCTTTCTTTTGTCGTAATTGGGTTATTGAACTTCTCGTATGTTCGGTATTAAACCAACAACGACTTGTATCAAGAAAGACCCGGTGGCCTGCAGGCTTTGTTAATTGGAAAGATTCACATTGAACGAGCATTTTCCCTTAAGCAGTAGGAGGCAGTACTTTCCACATCATATATACGTCGTGAGAGCATACAAAGTTGCCTTAATATGTCGCTTGCACGAATTAAACTTCTGCCTAAAGGACCACATTCAATATATCTCAGAGATAACAATTTGAGTTTAACAGGTGTAAGTCGTTCTTAAACTAGTGGTACTACTTGCGTGGCCTGTATATATTGCAATTTGAACTTTTCTGAGGCACTGGTCTTGATAACATACATTTTTTTACATAATGTGCTGTGCGGATGCACCATGTCGTACGCACGAAAACTTTAAGAAACAGATGCATGCAGCTTTATTGATGAGCTTCACTCTCTCCCATTTGGTTTTACATAAGGGTTTAAGAGCACACATGTGGCTACATAATTCAGCCACAAAGGAAGTACTGATGTATTCAAATCGGTAAAGAGAAAGCTCACTGCTCTGATTAAGAGTGACAATGTTGCACTTCCGATCCTACTAGTACCGTAACACCTTCATCATCAGGTTAAATAGCTGAATAAGTGCCTAATTTTTTTATATGTTGTCGTACGTGCAAATAAGTGTGGATGCTCTGCAAATCTCCGGTGATCAATACGCATTGTCGTACAGAAGCTCACTGTTGAAGATCCCAAACCACATGTCGAGCTGCTTGGTTATTTGTTTTCATGCAAGTTATGCAGCAAATTTTAAAATAGACGTATGAAGCAATTTTGACTCTTCGCTCTACTTCCCTATTAACCATGAATCTTGATGCACATGATTAATACCCACCTAAACTTCAAGGGTACACAAAATGAAATAAAAACCAAGAGGTAAAAGAGAAAAGTAAGGCAGGTAGGTTAACCAAGTTGAACTGATTTGCCGCCCTACAGTGGGAGTGATGGTGGTCAAAAAAAAGAAGTACACATGAAAGCACAACTGATATTCATGCACACATAACAGTGTTCATCATTGATGAAACCCATAAGTACTCACTCGCAATTCGTACTCATACCTACTCACACTCATCGATACTCACTCACATTCATACTCGTGCCAACTCACCCTTATGTGTACTCACTCACGTTCATACTCACGTTTACTCAAGCCCCTCGTCACTAAAACCTTTCAAATGAGTGTGCGTACTCATGAGTGAGTAGTATGCCAAGCTGCAACTGTCGCATCTTCTGTAGGTAAGAGACTGATATACACAGAGACGGTTCCAAATGATTCAGTTCAACAAAAATTATTTTTGTATTGAAAAATTATTTGTCTGTGTTCATGACCTGGCTACCCAGAAGCTTTACAATGTGGGCCGTTGTAACATCCTAAAGTAAGTGAATGAAAGTATCCCCTTCAGGCGCAACGTCCACATATGTGGACGCGACTTGTTTTTGCCGGTTCCTCGGACTAGTGGGAAATAAATGGCAAGATACATTGTGCATAAGAATAATTGAACATTCTGCCTAGTCAGTGTGTCTTGACATGACCCCAATGTGCTGCATACGACTGCAACCGATCACTTTTATGAAGGCACTACGATGTTTGACGGGTCACTGGGCTTGCCGCTTTCCAGAACCAACTTGTTAAGTATTATTTTTCTTTGCTCAAAATGAACACAGCCAAAAACGAACAGCGTGTGCATTTTGAGCGTCAGATTACCTTCTTTTCGTGTTAAAATCGTACTTGAGTGGTTCAAGTATGAATAAATATTTAATTATACGCTAATTAGGATCAATTAGCATAGCTTGCAAAAAACAACATATTTCTTCATTTCCTTTCTTGGATTGTAATAACGAGTGCCTTAGAATTATGTTGTGCGAAATTTAGACATTGCCGGACGCTGCATCATAATTCGCGCCTGAAGGTGTTATTTAGCTGCTGTTAAGCACAGCATGAAATCATTAGAGTAACCCTTGTAGCAGCACATTGCCGTTGGCAACAAAGACACATTCTCTGCGCCATAAAATGAACATCATGAAAACTGTTTTCATTTTGTCATTATTGAACTTCTGGTATTCTCAGTATCAAACCAAGAAAGACTTCAACCAAAAAAGCCCAGTTGCCTGTGGGCTTTGCTAATTGGAAATATTCACATTGAACAAGCACTTTCCCTTAAGTAGTATTAGGAAGTACTTCTTCAATTATATGTGTGTCATGAGAGCATACTCAGAGTCACCTCATGTCACTGGCATGCACTAAACTTCTGCCTGAAGGACCATATCAAATGTTGCTCAGAAATCAAAATTTGAAGTAGCAAGTGTACGTGGTTTGTAAACTGGTAGTGCTACCTGTCTATCCTGTATATGATGCCATTTTAACTTTTCTGATACTGGCTTTGGTGAAAAACAGTTTCTTCCATGATGTGCCATGCATGTACACAGTGTCATGAGTATGAAAACTTTAAGAGACAAACGTATTGACTTTTGGTTAAAGAGCTTCATTCTCTCCCATCTAGTGGTACGAAAATTGTCCAAGTGCATACATATGTGTTTACATACTTCAGCCGTAGAGGCAGGCCCGTAGCCAGGAATTTTTTTCGGGGGGGGGGGGGGCACTTGTAGAAGGCCTTAAAAACACCTATTTTTTTATTTTTCCTCGGTAAAACATCCCCCCCTCATTCAAATTTCAGAAAGGGGGGGGGGGGGGGCTAGGGCCTTCCCCTGGCTACGGGCCTGGGTAGAGGTAGTATTGGTGTACTTAGATCTGTTCAAGTGAAAGCTATCACCAATAGTGACCATGTTGCACTTCTGATCCTACTGCTGTAATACCTCTATCATCATGATTATATGGCTGGATGTGTGCCTCACTCATTCATGTAGTTGTATGTGCAAGTACTAAGTGTGGTTGCTGTTCGAATCACATGTGATCAATAACACATATGCGTCGTCATACAGAAGCTGCCCGTTGAAGATTCAAAACCATGTGTCGGGCTGCTCGGTTATTAGTTTTCATGCAAGTGATCAAGTAGTCAATTTTTAGATACAGATGTATGAAGCAAATTGGCCTTCCTGCTGTATTTTCCGATAGGCAATGAGTCTTCATGCACATGATTAATGCATCTTTCAACTACACAGCTACATGAAATGAAACAGAAAAAAAAAGGAGAGAGGACGAAGAGGAAAGAAAGGCACGGAGGACAACCAGATTGAACTGATTTGCTGCCCTACAGCGAAGGGGTGGGGGGGAGTGGTCAGAACAAGAATTAAACGTGAGAGCGCAACTGATGTGTACGGACACATAACAGTGTTCATCATTGATTCACGGATGGTGACGTACATAGCTGTGTTTATTTATTTATTTATTCAAAGTACCTGCAGCGCCCGAAGGCATTATTGCAGGGGGGGGCGGGAATACACAGGGTAACATATGCTTACATAAAAAGGATAACTATGAAAACAAGATTAACAGAAAAACAAAAAAGATGTAGCTATGAGTGTAACAGCATGTCTCTGAACGATGTTTTAGTGCAACAGTCAACAATCTCCTGTGGAAGCTGATTCCACTGGGAGATTGTGCGTGGAAAAAACGAGTGTTGGTAGACGTTTGTTCTGGAAAAATATTCTCTTATTTTTAATGAGTGGTCAGTTCGGTGCGATAAGAAATGGGGAGGTAAAATGTAAGATTCTTTATCTATTTTAACCATGCCGTGAAGAATTTTGAAAAGCATTTCTAATCTAATGTTTTTTTTACGTGTACTTAGTAATTCCCATCCCAACCAATGCTTTAGTGCAGTAACACTAAAAGTGAAGTCATTGTTGCCACTGACAAAACGGGCTGCGCGGTTTTGTACCAGCTCGAGCCTATTACGTAGGGTTTTACTTTGCGGTTCCCAGGCCACGCAGGCATACTCTAATATAGGCAATGAGAATTGTTTGAGAATTTCAAAAGCGTTGTTTCAGACCACAGTGCAGATTACGCTTGAATTTCCATGCTATACGGTAAAACTTAGGGGCCTGTTTTAATGATCGAGAAGTTGGGAGGTGCAACAAATGCTTTAGAGTTTAGATCATGGCTGCATGGACACACATGTGCAACATAAAGTGCAGTAAAGTGAGGACGCTTGAGCTTCTCCTTCAAGAGAAGGGCGCGATAGTGTAATCGGGCCCCATGCACATTGCCTTCTCAACTGCTTCCCTGGCTTCGGTACTCGGTGGATGCCTCAACCGTGCTGCCAGCAAAGCAATGTGTGTGCGTGTAGCACTGGCCATTTCAAACTATCCTAGAATGCCTACTGCAAGTACAGTTACGCAGTGCGCCATAACTCTTCCTTTTGTGAATGGTAATTTTTGAAACAATCAACATTGCATACTTTCTGTCTCTTGACTTTGTGCCCCCCAATTTTTGGTTTGGCTCGACCACTTGTGCAGCCCTTATTTTGCAATATCGTCAGCTGGATAATGCCAAAAAACAGAAAAATAACCGCTGTACAAGCAAACACAGTGCCACATACAGATTCAAAGTTAATATTGCATTTTTTTTTAGTTTTAGCGCTCAAATAAAAAGAAATAGCAGTACATCAATATAAGTTAAAAAAAGAAAATTGGTTGTGACAGTACAGGATTTGAACTTTCGAAAACAAAGGCGTGTTCTCGCGCTCTAACCTGCTACGCCAGCCTGCTAGGCCATGTGCGCACTTAACGCGACGTTGCTTAATTTAATAGATAAAAGTGCTTATGCGCTATCGGCGAGTGAGTGCATAAGGGTGTGCGATAATTGCGATCGTACTTAGTATTGCGGGCATATATTTTGTGACCGTATCTACGCCGCACGCTTTTCGCGTATCTTTTCACTGTAGATTACCGGTCGCTCGCAGATGAAAACACTGATTTTTATGCTTACACCCAAGCTTGAGCAGTTGAAGCCTGTTCCCCGGCCACCGCACGAAATCGGAGTAATACGCCGTTAACCCCTGCGTGTAGCTGTGTTCCACTAAGTAGCTGGCTCGCTCGATCACAAATTGAGCGCGGGACGCGACGCTAATGCGCACGGCAGTGCCGCGCGTAGCGGCGACATCAGCTGATCACGCCGGCCGGCTTGCTGCGCTTCAGCGAACGAAATATCATGCCTTGAAAGATCACATACTGCACTAGGCAAAAATGTTACTGCTTTGTAGTCATCCTCTGATTTATTGAAAACGTAGATACAACTACTATAGAGTTTTGCATCGGCGGCAAGCATCGAACGTAAAACTAGTAAAACCGCACTAACTACGTCCGTCGTAGAAGCAATAGAAGACTGTCGTCTGCTAGACAAAAAAAAAAGGAAAAAAAATTTGCTGATAAAGTATTTGGTTTGCATTGTATAAATTGTTCTTCCAGATAATTCATTATTTTTATTTTTAAACTATTTTGCCAAATAGCATGCATTCTTTCTCAATTTAATACGGCGACAGGGTTTTCTTTTTCGTTTTTCCGCAAACAAAAATTCAAGCCAAATCCATCCACAGCCAAAGCCAGAAGTTGTTTGCCTTTGTTTCCGTGCATCTCTCGTGTGTTCTCGCTACGTCCACAAGAAGATTGAAGGTAAAAGTATTAAATTTACGCAATGAAGCGCCGTGCCTCGTTCGTGCGATGTGCAAAGATTGCGCGCTATTCCCGCGGTTCTTGGAGTGCCGATCAAGTGCGAGTCATTCAAGGAATCAACGGAATGTGCGGGCGCTCGAAGGACTCCGAGGTGACGGTTGGCGCCCGTGGTCACTTACTACATGGCACTGTGAAAGAAACTGAAGGTAAGTGGGACACGTTATCATGTAAAGTATGCCACTCAGCGCAAGTCTGTGTTACCGCACTCGGACGAGGCGTCGTGAAAAGGCAGCCTTACGTGCCTTTGCGAGTGACGGACATTGTGCTGTTACCGATTCGCTTTGTCTACGCTGATACGAGCGGAGCCATGGCGCATCGGCACGGCCTTACTGGATCGAGCTCGCGACAACTGCGGGAACATGCGTGTGTGTGATGATCGATTTTTTTTATGTGCATTGTAGTAAGCAGAAGGCAAACGGCGCTTGCTTCGTTGTTAATATTAACAGTCTGCAGCGCCATTTGGGGCAGGGCACCATTTTGCTCATGTTCGTGGGCGATATAATATGGAACTTGGCTCGATTCACCTAGCCAACCGCCTAAAAGGGTATTATAAGCATACATTCACGGTAGAGTGTTATTATGCCCTTGAACAGTGGCTTGAGCTAGTTATAAACGTTATAATGTGTTTGCCTAGTGTAGGCAGAGGTGTTCATGCAATCTGTGTATGTGCCTGCACGTCGCCTTTGCTTGTCAGTAATATTGTACCAGCCAGAATCTACGTTGGACGTCTGGCTGTTATGAAAACTTGCACGCACAATGTGAGATTTTATCTGCCAGAGTTACTTTTTATGCATTAATGTACTGCCAGCATTTAGTAGAATATGTTACGCTGCTGTTTGGCAGTGGTGTGATTATCACGTTGCTGTGTGGTTGCTGATGCAAGCATTTATAGTTACGATGGATTAAAATTTCTCATCTGACTAGCTCATCAGGTGTGCGAGTGCTTCAGCACAAACAAGACAAGGAGAGAAGGAAGACATGTAATGACGGGACCAGTGGGCAGCTACGCATCACCCTTCTGTCCGACTCTTGTTTGCACTAGAACACCTTTGTTTGTTTATTGCGACAGCCTTTTCTGGAGTGCTTTTCTTGCCCAATTTACGCTACAGCGCAGTTGTCAGCAGTTCGAGAGGGAACCCTGAAATTAGCTTTTAAAGGTCATAGTGACTAAATGCGTAGTAATGCGCAGCACAAAGTAAGAATGAGAGACATCAGTAAGAGCTATGCGGAACGAGTGCAGACTGTCATCTGAAAAATTTATTGCGGAAAACGTTGCCGAAATAACATTAGCAACACACCTCATGCAAATGAGGGTCGAGTTAAAAAAAAACAAGCTTTGTTGATTTCGTAACTTGTATTTTTCTAACTGAACCCTCACTTGCACGAGTTGTGTGGCTAATGTTATACCCCTGTCACACGTTGCAAATTAAGTGCACTTTGAGCGAGTGCAATTCGCCGCTAGTGTCATTTGCGCGCTGTCACGCGAGAAAGTTTAGTGTCACTCGCTGCAAAGTATACTTGCCGGCAAGTGCGTTAGCCAACCTCCCTTCGCTGCGACGGAGTGTGTAGCCTCGGTAGCAGTGACTTGCACATAAATACGCTGTTCCATAAAGCGGCGCTCAGTATTTTTAGACCATTGTTTTCGCTATTAGGAATACTGCTATGCATTCAAAAAAGTCATACTACAACAAAAAACCTCGCTACTCCCGCCCTCGGGCAGTTTGCAGCCACGTCTGCTAGGGGGGATGTGGGAGCACATGCCATGTAATGGCCGCGTCCATCGCTTTGTTTACTTCCTTGCATACTTGGATATGTGTAGTTCAGTCGTTCTCGAGTCATTCGCGATGGCGTGTGCCACTGGTGCTACTTCCACGAAGACAACGTGGTCCGACACTGTGACACGGCCCCAAAAATAACAAATATATGCTGCGCTACTAATCCGCCAATTGCCACCGTCATCATTTCCAAAGTACACTTCGCTTTCTCGTGTAGCAGCGCACCACCAAAGTGACACTTTGTGAGCGTAAGTGCACTCGCTCAATGTGCACATTAGTTGCCACGTGTGACAGGGGTATAATTTAGCCAAGGTTTTGCGCAATAAATTGTTCAGTTGACAGTCTGTGCTCGTCCCACATTGTTCTTACTGATGTCTCTCGTTCTTACTTTGCAATGATCATTACTGTATATCCATAGAAACTAGCCCAGCTTGCCACTGTTTTGGACGAAATGCGGTTCGCAAGTGCAATAGTGTTCATAACACTAAATGCTCAACCGAAAGGGTATCTTTTGCTATTCATTAAGTCATTCATATCCGTACATTACAAGTAATCATTGATTGTTCTTTCCCATATTGCTCACAACTGTAAATATCAAAATAGATGGTGCGTATAAAAAACATGGGCTTTAGCAAAGCAAACTCCATGCTGTTACTTTGAACAGCTGACAAAAGGCCACTGATTTGGATGTGCTTGAAATACATTTCAATTCCTCACCGCACTGCCAATAACACTTCACATTGGGGCAACATTAACCGTGGTTTCAGTGATTTTAAAGAAAAAAAAATTCCCCATCTCCCCCTAAAGGGAACCATGTGTGGATGCGAAGCAGCGGGGAGATAATTAGCTTGAGCGGGAGGAACGCCGCCGCTCTCATTCACGGCAGCGGTCCCGGCGCTCATCGCGGCGCTGCACAGGAGAGAGAATGAGGCGCGCGTGCTCCGTCATTTTCATACCACGGAACTGCCGTGGCGCCCCCCAGCGGAGTATGCTGCTGTCACACCACCTATCGTGCGCGCCGCTCCGTAGAGGATTCCTAGAGGAAAGGACGGGGGGGGGGGGGGGACCGTAGGAGAAGAGAGAGGGGGGGGGGACGTGCATGCGCTGCGGGACGCGGGAGCCACTCCGTAGAGTAGAGGATTCCTAGAGGATAGCGGGAGAGAGGACGCGCATGCGCTGTGGGGATGTGGGACACGGGCGCCGCTCCGTAGAGTAGATGATTCCTAGAGTAGAGGAAGGGGGTGAGCGTTGCAGAGGATAGGGGAGGGGACGCGCATGCGCTGTGGGGCGTGTGGGACGCGGGGGGCCGCTCCGTAGAGTAGAGGATTCCTAGAGGAGAGAAAGGGGTTGAGCGTAGGAGAGAGAGGGGGGAGGGGACGTGCATGCGCTGTGGTGGTATGGGACGCGGGAAGGAGGGACGGACTAAGCCCCCTCCAAACACATGCAAGCAAGATTAAGGAATGGGGTCAACCTGGGCGACAGACACCACCTGCCTAGCCATTGCTAGGCAGCCTCTCTGTGCTCTCGGCCATGACTCAAGGAAGGGGGGTCGGCCTGGGCGACAGACACCACCTGCCTAGCTATTGCTAAGCAGCCTCTCTGTGCTCTCGGCCATGACTCTGATGACTGCGGTACGGTTGACGACCTTCATATTACTACAGTGTCCTGGTTCGCATAATGGGTGCTTCCCTACTTCATGAAAGTGGCCGGACGCGGGACGAGGGACGGGGGACGCGGGACGCGGGAGGGCCGGACAGAGCCCCGCGCATAAGATGCTTCGCATCTAAAATCCTAAGGTGCTCTTAGGGAGCTTGCATGAACGACGGTGGCGGCCATTTGTTGTTAAACCAGTCGAGCCGGCGATGGGAAAAGTGCACGGGGCAGCATCTCTTGCTTGAATGGTGTTGGCGCGATGTCACACTGTGGTAGAGTTACTGTATGATCCCTTTGTCCCGTAGGGAGCATATACAGTAGCTCTGCTGCTGTGCGGTCGTGGACTGTAGCAGTTGCACCGAAAGTAAGGCAAAAAGTTGCAATTGAAGAAAGGTCGTTGCTGCATCTACAAGATGCCGAAGGTGTGCCTCAATGAGTGCGACAAGACGAAGGAGATATTGGAGCAGTGCTGGGGGTGGGTATGGCTTGCGCATAGACAACCACAACGGGCATCACATCTGTCCTTGCCACTTCGGTTCTGGCAGGCAAACCATGCTTTGGTTTCAGGGTTAGTTCTGTCTACTACACTCACACACACGAAACGTATCGGCTTCTTCAGTGACTTCGGAAAGATTTTCTGAGAGCGCGTTTGGTAGCTTCAAGGAAATACACACGTACATTACATAGTGGTGTCACCTCCGGGATGATATCAAGGTTGCAATCTAGAACAGCTGTACTGAGTGAGGAGTACAAGGTCAGCAAATATGTACAGTCAACTTCCCAAAAGATATAAAAAACCTCATATACTTGATGTCTTCGTTATCTTGATAATTGTGTATATTGTGCACATATGGCCAAATAGCGTGAAGTCACAATTTGTTTTCAAATAAAGAAATTTTGAACCAACAATAAATCTGCAAACATCACCAGATGACGACTGTGTGTGTTTTTGAAGTGTCTGCGTTCGTAGATTCGTGATCATGGTAACAGCCACACATGCTAAATATTAAAATATCTTTCCTCGTTGCACAAATAGAAGTAAAGGGAAATATCCCGTGTAAAATTCTCGAATTCTGAGCAATTTACCTATTTTAAAAAATTCTCGACAAACGCTGGGCTTTGGAAACTCAGTCGATTGTGGCATGCTATTGCTGCTTCTGCGAACGTCTTAGCTTCGGCATACCATTGCTGGTTCTGTGAACGTCTTAGCTTGTTCATACTTACAGCACGAATAGGCCTTTATGTGAATAATAAGGTTCAGCATTTGTATTAGTTTAATAATTTTCAGTTTCATCGCTCAAAACTTAAAACAAAACTATCAATGTCACTGTATGTTAAAAAACATCTCATACTTGGTAAAAATCATTCGGATTGTTCTGATTATACTGCAGAATAATATTCTCGAAAAACATGTTGCATGATATTTATCAGAACAAAATTACATATTTTCAAACATTATGCTTTCAGAGCGGTGTCGCTACTGTGTAAAGGGCATATCTTGTAACAAGAAAATACAATAGCATGCTTTTTTTCGCCTGTGATGTTTGCGAAGTAACAATGGTAAGGCATGTTCTACAAGTGGAAGATGTTCTATAAATAAGTAACCATTTGAATTAAATGTATTTAAGTAGTTCCCAACTTCGCTTCTTTGTTCGATGTCCCTCAGTACATATAGGCGTACCCTCCTTTTCTTTCATCTGCTTGCTTGGGACGGAATATGTGTGGTATGCCGATGAATGCATTCTCTCAATACAGCTCTTATTATGTCGTGCTGTGCCAGAATTGATAGGTTAGTATAAAATACAAGGCCTTTTCAGGAAAAAACTGAGTTTCAAAAATGCACTGTTTTTCGGAAATTTTCAGAAATAGTTAAGCTGCTCAAAATTCGAGAATATCTTACGGGATATTTCTCCTTTTACTTCTATTTGTGCAAAGAAGATATTTGTAACATTTAGCTTGCATGACTGTTAGCATGGTCGCGAATTTACAAAAACACACACTGTAGTCACCTAGCGATACTTGTGAATTTTTCATTGAAATAATTTTTTATTTGAAAACATTGTGATTTCGTGCTATTTGATCATATCGGCATGCTATACAAAATTATCAGAAAAATGTGAGGTATACGAAGTTTTTTTATCTTTCGTGTAATGACTATATGCAGCAAAGCTCTTCTGGAAGGACTATTAGCGATCCAAAAAGAAAAAAAAAGACATCTATGCTGACCAGTTTGCGCTTCATGCAGCCAACTGCATCATGTACGTAGACTTGTAGGCCACACGCGGACGCCTCGGTCATTAGCGAATTGTTGGCTTTTTGACGAGTTTTGCCATGCAGTAGCAGTGAAGTCAAATAAGGCTCAAGGCCACAACAGTGTGAGAAGTGGCTTGGTACACGAGCCTAACCGTAAAGTAGTGGAGTGTCCTGGTCGTGGCACAAGCAAGCTTGTAAGCATGCTCTAACTCCCGGTAGATATTAATTTTATCATTGTTTTAATTCTACCATTCAGTGGCCCACTTGAAGAAACAGTGAAGGCCACGTTAAAAAGAGACCTTGCATGTGGAGACACAACATCCCCACGAAGTCGCAGCAGAACCCGATATGTTTCGCGAGTAAGTGGACAAAACAGAGTAACTCCGAAACCAAGCATGGTTTGCCGACCTGAAAGGAAGCGGTTAGGACAGACGTGATGCTTGTTGGGGTTGCCCATGCGTGAGAGCCATGCACGCCAGCACTGCTCTGATAGTTCCTTCATCTTGTTGCGCCCGTTGCGGCGCACCTTTGACATCTTGAAGGTGCTGCAACCATTTTTCTTCGACTGTAACTTCTTTGCCTTACTTTGCGTGTAACTGCTACACACCACAACTGCACAGAGCACCATCGTGTCAGCACCATTCAAGCAAAAGCTCCTGCTGTAGGTGCTTCCCGAATCACCGGCTCATCTGGCCATGACAACTACATGGCCATCTACCCCGTCGCTGTCGTTCGTGCAAGCTTCCTATAGAATGGTTCTGTGTCTTGTATGTATATTTGTAACTCAAAAACACCGGGTAAACTATATTCGTCTCACAACTTGGTTGCAGCACTGTGGAGGCCTCAGGGCTGTTCAGCCAATATGAATGGCGGAAATTCCTGGAGATATATTCATCCACGCCGCACCAGCTGCTTGGCGTTTTCATGGCATCTCTACAGACGTGTTGGGTGAGTAAAGCAAGTGGATTACAGTGTAGGGAAAAGAAAAGATGGCAGCACCACTTGAAGCGTGTGCCTTCCACCTCGAATATAGAGAGTTCTCATCGTTCACTGTGTGGCCTGTAATTTTAAAGTGGCACTTCTGTTTGTTTTACGTTTGCATCCTGAGGCTTTGACAGCAATGTATTTTAGCCAGTGTTGCTAAACAAATAACTGATTTCAATAATGACAAAACACCCTTGTGCTTTGTCCTCAGCATAAGCTGGCACATAGATATAGCTGATTTCACCGTTTATTTGTGGCTGTGATGGTAGTGGGCAAGTAGCAAGCAGAAGTTAAGATCGAAGCAGGTGGTCACGTCTGCGTGGGCTGTGCCATGTTACCTGTGGCCACATATAGAATAAAGGCATGACATACATTCGAAATGAGATTACCATATCAAATGCAACTGTGCCATATCATGTGACAAACAAATGCAAATGTCTCAAGCTTGCCACTGTAAAAGGATCCTAAACCACCATGAGGTCGAAATTTAGTCCCGGTGTTGCAGCTGTAGATGAGTCTACAACTAACACATAGCCGTGAGAATTTTTCTATACGCTGCCGTAATAGTAGTGTTACACACGTTTGATGATACAAAACAGGCCCTCACTAGTTTCGCTCTTTTGTTCGCTATGCTCCATTTGTCGTCTTGTCTCTTCTCCTGGCCGAGTGCTCCTCCTCACTGAGCGAGGAGGAAGAGCGGCCAGCACACAAACAGGTATTGTGTATGACGAGCAGATGTAAACGTTGACTTAAGGTAAGCACTGAGGGGCCGAACACTGCTGAAAGACTCAGAAAGTAGAAAAGATTGTTTCTAAGAACTTGTGGGGCACCCGTGGCTCATAGTGCTGCCGCACTTGGCATTGTTGACCGTGACACTATTCTGAACTCGATGCACGCATTCACTTGAAATGTTGAAAAATTATTGGAGGTAGTTTAGGGGCTCTTTATCACAATTACTGTAAGAATTAAGTTTTGCTGTGCAAGCAGAATCTGTTCACAATAAATCAATCATAACGACATGTGAAATCTAGAAAAGTTTCACAAAAAGCTCAGAAGGCTGAGCGATTGTCCCTTGCATGAGAGGAGATACCCTGCTTATGAGACATCATCTAGTGGTCACGACATTATAAGCAGTGTAAGATAGTCCGCTAGAGTGCTTTGTTTTATGTTATAATCACAGGGGTTTTTAAACAAACTGTTGTCAATTTGCCCTGTATTGCTGAAAATTGCTGAAAATAGGTGTAACGCAGGAATCACTTTATACCTCTTGCTTTTAGGCAAATAGTGTACCTGCCTAGTCGATGTAAGTTGATTTGGATAAATTTATAAATGCTCTAAAACTTTGTTGACTATTCAGCTGGTGTATGTTTAAAATATATCAGGGTAGACGTGAACGCACTCTGTGACGTGTTTGATTAATGCATAATGTGACAAACATAATAGTACTTAATATTACAGGCTGCATAAGCTTACATGTCTCATGTGTATGATTTCAAAAGCATGGTAAAAGTGTGTGTACAAGTTTTTGGTTTCACTCCAAGTAAACATTCTGGCTGTACTCACTATGTGGGAACAAACAGCTTTTGCTCTTTTAAAGTCGTTGCATTACCTGATGGTCAAAAGAAGTATCAATAGCATATCCTTTCTCAGCTCACTCATCACTCTGCAACACTCAGTCCCCTTCATCTTAACTGTGTGTGACTCGGTCTCTTTTTAATAAGTTGTTTTGCGTGTGTGTGTTTGTGTACGTGTGTGTAGGTGGAAGGGAGGGCACACCACGTGTCGCCTCATGCGACTTAGATTTTCTGTTTGTTACAAAAGGTACCTCATAATCTGAAGCGGCTAGCAGAATGCACCAGTGTCAGAGTTGGCTCTTTCTTGTAGAGCATGCAAGTAAGATATGTTTTGAAGAATCAGTCTTTCTGCCACTTGCCTGAGGAATGGCTACAGAAAGTGGTGCTGGATGCACTTCGTTAGCTTCGAATTTAGCAATCTTGAATTCCATTTTCATACAACATTACATGGGCTAGACATCACAGGCTTTATTGGCATGAAGAACATGCAGCGAGCAAGGCTATAAAATGAAAATCGCATAAGGATGAGGCGAAAACAGGGCGCTCTTCACGAGGACAGACAGGGAGCTCAGGGTACAGGCGCTGTTCCCTCTGTCCGTCCTGGTCAAGTGTACGCTATTTGCGCCTCATTATGATCAACCAACTAGCTCGAGATGTGTTGTTCTACTGCACAAGGATGTTCAACAGAAAGCTAGGTTCAGTTTAAAAATATTTGGCTCGATCTCTGCGTGTGTCTTCCAGCATATGGTGCCCTGTTTCACAGTTCATATAGACCAGATTGTGTTAAGCAGGACACCAGTTTAACATATTAACATGGCTCAAAGCATAATCAATTAAAGTGACCGACAATAAATTTTATGGTAGCTGTTTTCTTTACGGTAGAATTGGCGCAAAAAACGAAGACGAGAGAAGGACCATACAAAGACAGCGCAAACTATCAACTGAATTTATTCGAAAAGCACACACATATATATATATGGGTCATTCCTTATCAAGTGTACCAGGTCAATTTTCGACCATCTCCAATCCTGCTCAAAAAAATTGTCCAGGTATATGTTAGTGTGATAAGTAGTTATTGAGGCGTTATTTTTCGCAAAAAAATTTTGTGTTGCCTAGAGGGCGCTTCGAACTTTTTGGCACCCAAGTGAAATGGTGTCGCGCTAAATAATTTGTATAAAATTACTGTTCTGAGGAATTACTACGAAACAATTTTTTCCATAATCTAAAGGCGCTGATCTTTCATGACAATGATAGTTTATTCAGTTTAGTCTTAACTTTCTTTATTTTTGGTTTTGGCGAAAGATTGCAATATGCTGCAGTATTTAGCGTATTTCATAAAAAGCACAGATTTTTTCGCGAGTAATATATTCACATTATGTGTTTCATGGGTTCCTATAATAAATGATGAAAATACTTCGGGAGCGTACGAAGCAAAGACATTGCCACAATATTGTGACAAAGTTGGAAAAAATGGCATTTTGACTCATGTTGAGGCTTCATTTTCTCAATGTAGCGGTCCAAGTAAAAATATGGCTTATGGCTTATTTATTGTTGGATAGTATGATCTATTGGCAAGGCATACAGAAAGTTTCAAAAGAGTAGATTTTGTTTTAAGGGAGAAAAAAATTTTCCAGCTGAACAACTACAAGGTAGTAGAGAGTTTGCCTTTGCCTCGCCTTCACTGCATGGCAGGTCAGCCGAAGATTCTAGCGGGGGGGTGTTCAGCGGCGAATAATGCAAGTCATACAAAAGCTTGCCACTTGTTTTGGTAACACTGCTGTACAGAACGCCGAAAAGGGCAATAGTGCTAATTTTATGGAACGGTATCTTCCCACTTGGACCATCATTGGGCAGGTTATACTCAGCGGCTTCATAGTCGCAAGGGGCAGAATTATATTGCAGTCGATGGCCTACAATACAGTATTTGGGCGTTGTGTTTGGCTTCTGATAATTAATGCACATCGTTTTAATAATAATTATTGACAAGATTAAGGTATAGTTTACTTAACATGTTTTTATGATGCAACAGGTATAGGCCGATGCGTGATCGCTTATCAGTGGTTTGCATGATGAAATTATGTATGCTAGGTGCACGCGTTAGAGATGATTCGACATCGTGCCTATAAAAGACACTTAATGCGCCATTTCCAGTTGCTATTTACAATTTTCATCCACCTTTTTCTTAAAGTTCGTAGGGTGCTGAACATGCTAAAAGCCCCTCACCATTACCGGACGGGCTTTTAATTAGAACAATCTCAGCACGTTCAGACAATTAAGAAATAGGGTGATGAAAATCTACAAATCCCTCCGGAAATGGTGACTGAAGTGCCATATATGGGCACGATGTTGTATCATCTCTAACGCGTACACCTAGCATACATAATTTCATCATGCAAACCACTGACAAGCGATCACGCATCGGCCTATACCTGTTGCATCATAAAAACATCTGAAGTAAACTATACCTTAATTTTGTCATTAATTCTTATTAAAACCATGTGCATTAATTATCCGAACGCAAACACAACGCCCAAATACTGTATGGCAGGCCATCGACCGTAATATAATTCTGCCCCTTGCGACTATGAAGCGGTTGAGTATAACCTGCCCTATGATGGTCCAAGTGGGAAGATACCGTTCCATAAAATTAGCACTATTGCCCTTTTGCGTTCTGTACAGCAGTATTACCAAAACAAGTGGCAAGCTTTTGTATGACTTGCATTATTCGCCGCCGAACACCCCAACGCTAGAATCTTGGACTGACCTGCTATGCAGTGAAGGCGAGGCAAAGGCAAACTTTCTACTACCTTGTAGTTGTTCAGCTGGAAATTTTTTTTCCCTTAAAACAAAATCTACTCTTTTGAAACTTTCGCTATGTCTTGCCAGCAGATCATACTATGCAGCAATATATAAGCCATATGGTTTAACAAAACTTGGAACTCGGCGAGATGGTGCATAATTTGACGGGAAAATTTGAGCGCACAGAAAACAATCACAAGAGCGAGACAACAGGACAAGCGCTACTTTCATCTAACTTTATTTGAGGCTTCGCCCGCAAATATATCCAGAAAAACACACATGCGCACACAGTCAAATGCATTGTCAACACACGCTCTCACTTCACAAAAAATTATCAAGATACTTAGTCTCTGCCTTGAAAAGCTTCACCGTTGTGTCACTGACGCACATACCTCCTCGCCTCCTGTTATGGTACGCTTCAAGCAACTCCCTTGCCATCTGATCCCTACCCCTACCCAGTATCTTTATCTCACTCAGTTTCGGCTCACATGCCCCGCAACTTGCGCAATGCTCTGCCAAATTTGTACCCCCCACTCTTCACAGCTCGAGAATGTTCCGCCGCCCGGTCATTAATACAACGACCCGTCTGGCCTATGTATGCCTTACCGCATGTCAATGGGATCTCATAGACAACCCCGGTACAACAGTTAACAAACTGTCTACCATGTTTTTTCTGGCAACCTCTTTTCTCTCCACCACGAGAAACACGCGCGCACAACCGGGCCAGCTTCTTCGGAGCGGAAAACACAACCGGCACCTTATGACGGTTCGCCACTTTTTTCACACGGTGCGCAACTTTATGAACGTACGGCACCACGACTGGCTTTACCGGGCTCTTTCCTGGGGGGGCTTACATTTCCGGTCATTGACTGCTTAGCTTTCCGCAACAACGCCTCGGCCACAGAAAAAATCCCTGCACATGGATAGCCAGCAGACATTAACCGACACACTTGCTTGTCAAAGCTCGACTGCATTGAGTGTGGGCATGACTTCGCTAAAGCGGACCCCAAACAAAGCTTAGCTGCCGCCCTCTTGACCGTTTTAGAATGAGCCGACCGATAGGGCAATAACTCTTTCTGGGCCCGCGGCGCATACTCCCAACAAACATGATCGCGCCCCATCGTAAGGTTAATGTCTAAAAACCGTAACGAACCCCCCCGACGGCTCCTCGTGTGTGAAAACTAAACCCTTTCCTTGCTGATGAAAGACGTCCAAAATTCTACCAACACATTCAGGGTACGTCAAATCTGTTAGCTTGTCAACACAAATGAGATAGTCATCCACGTACCGGAAAACTTTCTGCACACCTATCCCATTAAAACATCGTTGAAGAGCACGGTCTACAAAGGTTAAGAACAGATTACAAAGGACCGGAGCTGCGCAGGATCCAATGCAGATCCCTTTCTTCTGACGATAAAATTTGCCCTCAAACGAAATGAATGTCGAAGCAAGATAAAATTCTAGAACACGCAGAAAGTTAGCAACAGATAACCCACAAGAATTCTGAAAATCAACCGCACCACACTCATCTATGGCATCCCTAACAGCAATGAAAAGATCCTTATGCGGCACAGAATAAAATAAATCCTCGACGTCGACAGAAAAGAGGAATCCTGGCGACACTTCAGCTTTAAGATACTCCACGACCTCGTAAGAGTTCTTAGTTGCGAAGGGGTCGCGGGCATTTTGCGTCCACCACTTGGGGTTGTGAAGCGACTCTGCAAGCTGTTGCGGGAAGAAATGTGGCGACAGGTTCGGAGATGTAAGGACATTTTGCGGGCCTTGTGTTATGCACAGGAACCTGGTTGGTTGGCTGAGTCCAAGGTGCGAGCCATTAATCGTCTTATGGCGAATTTGATAGAGGCTTTGTGGGCACAAACCTTGCACAAAGTCTTACAGATGAATGCGATCAAGCGCAACTTTAGTAGTCCGAGGAAAGGGTTTGCCGTGATTGGTGATGTGTGTGTACCAGAAAGAGTGGCAAAGGTTTTAAACAAGGGCCCGAAGTTCTCTCATGAGCCAAGAATCCAGGGGCACGAGCTACTCGCTTTGAACCGGCAGATAGCCAGGAAGACGTTCGAAGAAAACCAAGAAAGGTGCCTACTCGATGGTGTGGATGCGCTCATGAAGACTAGAGGAAGCGGAACCTCTAGAGGGCCCGAGGATGAGCTGCGAAACGTCGTGTCCTTCTTTCAACAGCATAAGCTGCGTCTGCTCCTGTCAGACAAGGAAGGAGGGTTCGTAGTGATTGCCCAGGATGACTACAACAGGAGGGCGGGTGAAGCAATCGCTAAGAACTTTATGCCTGTGTGTTGCCGTGAGACCAGAGTGAAGGGCAAGGCGGCGGCGATGTGCAAGGACTTGAAGCTGAACAGGTTAGCGAGTGCTATTGTTGATGCTAAGTGTAATGCCCTGAATGTGTTTTTTACGGCGAAGACGCATAAGTTGAATGCACCCTTTAGGTCGGTTGTTAGCGAGAGTGGTACTTGGCAGCATGTCCTGAGCAAGTACATTCAGAAGCACTTAAGTGCGTTGCAGGTTGAAGACCCCTTCGCAACTAAGAACTCTTACGAGGTCGTGGAGTATCTTAAAGCTGAAGTGTCGCCAGGATTCCTCTTTTCTGTCGACGTCGAGGATTTATTTTATTCTGTGCCGCATAAGGATCTTTTCATTGCTGTTAGGGATGCCATAGATGAGTGTGGTGCGGTTGATTTTCAGAATTCTTGTGGGTTATCTGTTGCTAACTTTCTGCGTGTTCTAGAATTTTATCTTGCTTCGACATTCATTTCGTTTGAGGGCAAATTTTATCGTCAGAAGAAAGGGATCTGCATTGGATCCTGCGCAGCTCCGGTCCTTTGTAATCTGTTCTTAACCTTTGTAGACCGTGCTCTTCAACGATGTTTTAATGGGATAGGTGTGCAGAAAGTTTTCCGGTACGTGGATGACTATCTCATTTGTGTTGACAAGCTAACAGATTTGACGTACCCTGAATGTGTTGGTAGAATTTTGGACGTCTTTCATCAGCAAGGAAAGGGTTTAGTTTTCACACACGAGGAGCCGTCGGGGGGGTTCGTTACGGTTTTTAGACATTAACCTTACGATGGGGCGCGATCATGTTTGTTGGGAGTATGCGCCGCGGGCCCAGAAAGAGTTATTGCCCTATCGGTCGGCTCATTCTAAAACGGTCAAGAGGGCGGTAGCTAAGCTTTGTTTGGGGTCCGCTTTAGCGAAGTCATGCCCACACTCAATGCAGTCGAGCTTTGACAAGCAAGTGTGTCGGTTAATGTCTGCTGGCTATCCATGTGCAGGGATTTTTTCTGTGGCCGAGGCGTTGTTGCGGAAAGCTAAGCAGTCAATGACCGGAAATGTAAGCCCCCCAGGAAAGAGCCCGGTAAAGCCAGTCGTGGTGCCGTACGTTCATAAAGTTGCGCACCATGTGAAAAAAGTGGCGAACCGTCATAAGGTGCCGGTTGTGTTTTCCGCTCCGAAGAAGCTGGCCCGGTTGTGCGCGCGTGTTTCTCGTGGTGGAGAGAAAAGAGGTTGCCAGAAAAAACATGGTAGACAGTTTGTTAACTGTTGTACCGGGGTTGTCTATGAGATCCCATTGACATGCGGTAAGGCATACATAGGCCAGACGGGTCGTTGTATTAATGACCGGGCGGCGGAACATTCTCGAGCTGTGAAGAGTGGGGGGTACAAATTTGGCAGAGCATTGCGCAAGTTGCGGGGCATGTGAGCCGAAACTGAGTGAGATAAAGATACTGGGTAGGGGTAGGGATCAGATGGCAAGGGAGTTGCTTGAAGCGTACCATATCAGGAGGCGAGGAGGTATGTGCGTCAGTGACACAACGGTGAAGCTTTTCAAGGCAGAGACTAAGTATCTTGATAATTTTTTGTGAAGTGAGAGCGTGTGTTGACAATGCATTTGACTGTGTGCGCATGTGTGTTTTTTCTGGATATATTTGCGGGCGAAGCCTCAAATAAAGTTAGATGAAAGTAGCGCTTGTCCTGTTGTCTCGCTCTTGTGATTGTTTTCTGTGCGCTCAAATTTTCCCGTCAAAATATAAGCCATATTTTTACTTGGACCGCTACATTGAGAAAATGAAGCCTCAACATGAGTCAAAATGCCATTTTTTTCCAACTTTTTCACAATATTGTGGCAATGTCTTTGCTTCGTACGCTCCCGAAGTATTTTCATCATTTATTATAGGAACCCATGAAACACATAATGTGAATATATTACTCGCGAAAAAAATCTTTGCTTTTTATAAAATACGCTAAAAATGCAGCATATTGCAATATTTCGCCAAAACCAAAAATAAAGAAAGACTAAAATGAATAAACTATCATTGTCATGAGAGATCAGCGCCTTTAGATTATGGAAAAAAATTGTTCCGTAGTAATTCCACAGAACAGTAATTTTATACAAATTATTTAGCGCGACACAGTTTCACTTGGGTGCCAAAAGTTCGAAGCGCCCTCTAGGCAACACAAAATTTTTTTGCGAAAAATAACGCCTCAATAACTACTTATCACACTCACATATACCTGGATAAGTTTTTTCAGCAGGATCGGAGATGGTCGAAAATTGACCTCGTACACTTGATATGGAATGACCCATATATATATATATATATATATATATATATATATATATATATATATATATATATATATAAGAAAAAAACGGGTACACGCACGAGAAAGCAATACTTTTATGCCTTACGTTTCGGCTGTGACACGGCATTCGTCACTTTCTGTAGCCATTCCTCAGGCAAGTGGCAGAAAGACTGATTCTTCAAAACATATCTTACTTGCATGCTCTACAAGAAAGAGCCAACTCTGACTCTGGTGCATTCTGTTAGCCGCTTCTAACCTTCTCTGACGAAGGCCGTGCCACGGCCGAAACGTAAGGCATAAAAGTATTGCTTTCTCGTACGTGTACCCGTTTTTTTCTTACACAGACCGAACCCACTGAACTTTCCGGCTGAATATATATATATATATATATATATATATATATATATATATATATATATATATATATATATATATATATAGATTATGAAGAGTCTGGCTTCGGTTGCCGTAGAACAACATAGGAAAAATATATATACGCCTCTAAAAAACTGTTTATTGGTGACGTTTCGATCGGAGACCGATCTCCAGAACAAGGTGTCCCCCCTCAATGAAGATCGGTCTCCGATCGAAACGTCACCAATAAACAGTTTTTAGAGGCGTATATATATATATATATATATATATATATATATATATATATATATACGTGGAACAAGTCACGAGTTCAAAAGAAGAAACATGAGCAAACAAGAATTCATTTAGTGGCTGGCGCTCAAGTAATCTATCTCAGTGGCATACAATGTGATGGAGGGCCTCGCTACGCATGTCTCGCCAGATCTGTTAATAAAAAACGCTTCCTCAATTTCTCGCGCAACTTTCTCCTTTAATCTTGAGAGCACCTTAGATTCTGATAGCAAGGGTGCACAGCCGCACTCCCTGCAATGTAATGAAACGTTAGAACAAGGTGTCCCCCCTCAATGAAGCCTTATGATCTAATAATCTGTTATTCAGACACCGGCCCGTCTGCCCGACATAGCATACGATAACGGTATATGATACACTACTCCCCTGCCACACTAAACCAATTTATCGTGGTGCTTTACCACGGGTATGCTATCAAGCACCGCGATAAATTGGTTGAGTGTGGCGGGGAGTAATGTATCATATACAGTTATCGTGTGGAAAATGCTATGTTGGGCAGATGGGCCGGTGTCTGAATAGCAGATTATTAGATCGTAAGGCTTCATTGAGGGGGACACCTTGTTCTAACCTTTCATTACATTGCAGGGAGTGCGGCTGTGCACCCTTGCTATCAGAAGCTAAGGTGCTCTCAAGATTAAAAGAGAAAGTTGCGCGAGAAATTGAGGAAGCGTTTTTTATTAACAGATCTGGCGAGACATGCTTAGCGAGGCCCTCTATCACGTTGCATGCCACTGAGATAGATTCCTTGAGCGCCAGCCACTAAATGAATTCTTGTTTGCTGATGTTTCTTTTTTTGACTTCGTGACTTATTTCACGTGTATATATATGCGTGTGTGCTTTTCGAATAAATTCAGCTGATGGCTTGCGCTGTGTTTGTGTAGTCCTTCCCTCGTCTTCGTTTTTTGCGCCAATTCTACCGTAAGAATGAACCAACTCGCCCAACAAGCCACTCTTCTGATGTTTTCTTTAGTGCAATGGAAAGCTTATTGTTCAGAGTGTCTTATCATGGAATGAATCAAGGGAACTTTTAGGGCTCGTTTCTTTTTGTTTGACATGGCCTTAATGAAAACATGGAATGGTAACACAGAAAGTGCCGTGAAACATGTTAAGAATTTTTGGATCTCTGGCTGCTATGAAGTTGTGTCACACAACACAGGGTGGAAACAGCGGGAGGTAAGCATGACAGCATTACATGTTTGTGCGCTGCAGTTTGCTGCACACGCATGCCTGTTGCATGCATGGGCAGCAGATCGATATGTCCCACAGTTTGCTACGACAGCAGCGCTGCTTTTGGGTGTCAACTCCTCCTGCTCGTAAGCAGCACAGAATACAGTGGGGATGGGCAATAGTATAGTTATATACTGTATTTCTGAGCAGTAATTATGGTGCACATAAAAGCATCAAACTATGTACAGTACACATAAGGACTGCATAGTGCAGCATCGGGTCTCTTCTACTAGGCTGCGTGACAGGCTGGTTTTTAGGACCTTTAAATGCACGGATGCAATGTCGTTTACATTCTTTTTATTTCCACCTAGATCTACCCACACATTCTGGCCAGCAGTCTGTCCCTTTAATGAGCAAATCTTTATCAAGATTGTGAGCTGAGCAAGTTCGTGGGTGCTGATGGTGAATTTCGTGCACTGCTCTTGAGTAGGACAACAGACAGTGTCTCGTGTGCTTCAACGGACGACGCCTTGTGACCTTTTTCCAACCGTTGTCCTACATGTGAGGGCTGCACGAAACTGGTAAGGAAATCTTTGCATATTTTTCAGTATATTTGCACCATCAGTGTCAGCGTAAGCGATTCTGTTAAAAAAGCTGCCCCGACATCCAGCTAATGTTGTTTTCCTGTGCAACTGGAGTTGTGTTTATTCTGGATGACCTTTTTTTTAGATAGAGTACGTAATAAACTTGCATCTTCAAAGTCGAGTTCAGCTTCAGATGGATTGTAAATAAAGTTTGCCTTAAGTTTAAGAAGGGATGCCTCAATGTGCCACGAGAAAATGTGTGTTTTCTTCCGATGCGGAAATTGGGATATCGTAATTTACAATTCTAATAGGCCTCATCTACGACATTGCGCAGGTTGATCTTAAGCAGAAAACCAGAAGCGGCAGTAGGCTCCAGAAAAGACCAAGGACCCCCAAGCTCCCTGTGACACACAGGAAGGCACTGGGGGGGCATTGAAAACCAGCGCCGGGAGTGCATTACCAGTGCACTATGCTGCCGTTTCATCAAGGAGGAAGAATGTGACCACGCCAGAGGAACTTCACGCTCTGCAGTGTGTGTGCTTCAGTAATGTTTTTGTCCTGCCACAAGTGAAGAAATAATGCGTCAGATTCAGCCAGGATGGCTAGAAGGAATAGGGGTGACAAGCGTGGACATTTCTTTAGCCAGGTAGTGTCAACTTTTGCACTGGTCCTGTTAGTGGCGCCAAGTGGTTTTCAGAAGTTGCAAAATCGTTGTGGCTACCGCTGCAGATTACTGTAGCTTCATCACCTCGGTAAATGCACAGATGCATCAGGGAATATTAGCTGTGTTAGTTTTTTCTAGAGCTGAGTGCTGCCAAAATTTTGCATTATGCTTGAGTTTTGTTCCGACGTGAGTCTCAAGAAGCTCGCCATTAATTAAATGCTGCAGTTTTACTTACGGGAGGCCGTACATGTGGGCTTGGGCTTCTTATCATAAGCACCTCGGTTGGGTGAGTATGACCATTTGAAACATGTACAGCAAAAAATTAGAGTGGACGGTCGTTTTGCAGTCATGTTTCTCGCAATATTCTGTGACTGTGTTGTGCACTGCATTGGCAGTCTGGTTCGTGTGCATGGCACAAGATAGTTACACAATTTCACAGCATTTCAAGTGCCGTATTGTGGTATTATAACAGGCCAGGAAGCGACAGAGCAATGATTTTTCATGGACGCAGTTCCTTAATCCACACAATACGCAATACACAATAGATCCTTGAAACTTCTAACGTATTGGTTAATTTAAGCTCACACCAGGTTTATGGCAGTGACTGGCCGAAAAAATATAGAAGTAAACAATTTTTTTTATCGTAGCAATTTCAAATGTCTTGTTTTACAGAATGTCCTCGCTGCATTTTATGGTCTTGAATCTGAGGCTACAATATTCAGTGTTGTCGTTTTTCTTCTTAGGCTGGTTAAGGTTAACCGGATTTTGCACATATTATGCTTACATTACGAGTGCTATACTAATTCTATTAAGCAATTTTTTTTGTTCTTCCCTTGTAACGCACACTGAACTTCCCGTCCTGCGATGGCAGCTAGGTTACGAGATGTCCGTTGCTTTGCTCTACTTTGAGCTTTTTCCCCACAAGTCCAGTTTCCCAATTGCAGTCTCTCATTGTACTCGAGCAGGGCGTTGTTCCATGTAGTTTCTCTTACAGTAACATTAGATGAGCTGTACAGTAGAACACCGCTGATATGTTTTTGAAGGGACCGTGAGAAATAAACATGAGAGCCGGAAATGCAAGAGCTAAAAAGCTGGAAAAGTGAAAAAAGATTGAGTGGCGCAGAATTTTCTTCAATGTATACGCTTAAAGACAACGTGCAAAATTGACTTGTGCTCATGCCCAAGCAACACGAAAACTTTTTCGAGCACCCGCAGTGCCATATCCTTGGAATAAATTTAGTAGCATCCCGTCCAATCAAATGTTTCACGAAAGTGGAAGTACCCCCGAAAGCAATTGTTGAAGAAACTTACCCCTGCTTCATGAACTCCTAAGCTTCGTCACTGCTACATGCATTGGCGCGCACTCAGTTATGATCTCGTTGACGGATAAAACTGCATAGCTAAAAGTCACATCATCCGCAGAAACCTGATCAACTTATGCGATTCTTTTGCCACCAACGGTTGTAGTAGGCATCAAAGAAGAAATAAGCACATGCCACATTACCTGCACAAGGAATCTGACAGCAACCGCGACCATGAAATGAGAAATAACGATGATGAGTCCACGCGAATGCAACAGCAGAAACAAACGTCAGCCATCTTTTAATTACCATCTCAAAGGCTATGCTTTTGTTCCCAGCAACCAAAAGTTTGTTATGCGTGTCATTTGCACCCCTCATGCAGCTAAACAGTCAAGCCAGGCCAAGTGGCGTGAAAAGTCAACATTACCGCTCACTTCTGTGGTCGCTTGATTGGCTTGTATTGCACTTCGTGGCGTATCATATAGGAATGGCTCTGCAATACATTAAATACTGTGGAAGGGAGCTTTGCTGGGACCGGTGGAAAATGGCGTAAGAGGCGGGAGGTGAGGAACTTAACTGCTGGGTTCTGCTGTACCTCGAAACAAAAAAAGCCGGCAGATCCCACGCACGGTGGGAATCGATGTAATGCGAAGCAGCCAGGAAGGAGCAAATCACGCTTTACATAATTTGAATGTCATGTTTTACATGCTAGGACCTGTCATTTATGTTCGTCATACAGTCACGTCGCGCAATACCAATTTTGGTGTATATCAAGCTAGCGAACTGCACGCAAGCGCACAATGAGCGTGGCATGTGAATGGCGTTGTAGATGACATGCACGGCAAGATTTTCATGTTACCACCTGCCACTTATGTTCGCCATGCAGTCATGTCACTCAATACCAAATTTGGTGTATCTCAAGCTAACGAAACGGCCGCGAGCACGCCATGAGCGTTGCATGCAAGTCATGTCGCACATGACAAGTCATGATTTCCATATTGCCACGCGCGTTTCTAATTTTCACAGTTGCTGTATTTGGTTTTCGCCCACAGAGACTGTGAGCAACGCTTATCGAAAACCGCGCCTGCCTGTTCGAGAAGCTTCGCGATTGTTATAGATCATTTTGTTAAGATTGCGCGCAAAGCGCGAACACTCGAGCTTATTCCAGAGCTTGCGCGACAACCAGGGATAAGGCTGGAATATTCGATGCCACGCTTATAAATGCCGGCACGCTTCACCGCTCGTCAGTTGATCGACGGCTGACGCTCTGTTCGCCGCTATCAGTGCCAGTGTGTATTGCTGTAATGTGACTTTCTGTTTACCGGCCAGAAGTTCGGCCCAAATAAACAGTTTCATTTTGAAACTGCCGACTGCTGCCTTCGTCGACGTCACGACCACGTGACATCTGGTGGAGGTGCTGCTTCGTCCATGCTCCGGACGCCCCCCGCAAGGCACTGACCCTAGCCCGAGCCGCGAAAAAGACGACACAAAAGACAACCCTGTTCGTCGCACCAGCCGCAGGCAGCAGGGACTACAGCCAGAGCACGGGCTCTTGCCGGTAAACACCAGGCCAACAAAGACACTGACTTCAACCGCAGGCACGATGACCACCCCTGTGCCGCCTGCAACGATCGTGATCCAGCCGCCGAGAGCCACCGACTTTTCATGGATCGCCAAGTGAAGATCCCGAAACGCGGCTAGAGACGTACGAACGAGTTCCGACCTTTAACAACTGGGACACCGAGGAAAAACTGCGCCGGGCCTACTTCTACCTAGAAGACGCCGCGAGGACGTGGTTCGAGAACCGAGAATCCACGTTACAAACCTGGGACCTCTTTCGCAGCGCTTTCTTAGAGACGTTAGCGAGCGTCGTGAGAAAGGAAAGGGCGGCTGCCCTATTGGAAACACGCGCGCAGCTACCAAACGAAAGTGTGACCATTTTTGCGGAGGAGATGGCGCGGCTTTTCCGCCACGCCGACGTTGACATGGCCGAGGAAGGAAAGTTCGTTTCCTCATGCGAAGAGTCAAGCAGGAGCTCTTCTCGGGACTGATGAGGAACCCACCCAAGACCGTCCATGAATTCCTGAAAGAGGCAACCACGATTGAGAAGACACTGGAGCTGCGCACCCGGTAATTCAATCGCCGCTCGACGCCAGGCTACTCCGACATTCAATCCCTCTCCTCAGACGACCTGCGCGAGACCATAAGGGCCGTAGTGCGTGAGGAGCTTCGTCGAATGTTCCCGTCATCACAGCCGCACGTTTCCTCGATCGCAGACATTGTTCGAGAGGAAATCCAGCAGTCGTTGGGTACCCCTGAACCGCAACAGTCTCAGCCACAAGCCATGAGCTACGCTGCTGCAGCACGTCGTAATGCTCCCCCCGCCGCGCCCACGTGAAGACGTCGCACCATCGCAGTTCCACCGCCAGACACCGCCGCCACCACCACCGACGCCATACCGTCCACCTGCCGGCCAGCGCCACGCTCCACCGAGGAAGACTGACGTTTGGCGCACCCCTGACCACCGCCCACTGTGCTACCACTGCGGAGAAGCTGGCGACACCTACCGCCGCTACCAGTACCGCCAGATGGGACTGCGTAGTTTCGCCATCGACGCGCCGCGTCCACAGAGGGGTGAAAGACCACGCGACATCGCCGACTATCTCGCAGGAGCTCAGTGGACACCCCGACGACCATCGCGCTCGCCGTCGCCTGGCCGCTACATGTCACCGCGCCGCCGGCAGTACACTGGCCCAAACCGGGGCTGGTCGCCTAGCCCGTATCCGGGAAACTAAGGGCAGCAACCGATGGAGCTGCGGTTGCTGTACGACGAAATGTCGAAGATCCTCTGCGGCCGCCGACGACGACAACGCGACGAAACCTGCAGAACACGACGCGAAGCAGACGAAGCCCTTCCGACGAAACGTTGCGGACCGACGAACAAGGGACGACGCTACAAGGAAGCAGCACAACAAATCGACGTAGCCGCAATCCGACGCCGCGACCCAACCGCAACGCACGGCGACGAACCAGCGACCTCGACGTAATATTCGACGGTCACAACGTCACCGCACTCGTCGACACTGGAGCCGACTATTCCGTCGTCAGTGGGCCTTTCGCGACGAAGCTGAAGAAAGTGAAGACTGCTTGGCAAGGCCCTGAAATCCGTACCGCTGGGGGTCAGCTAATAACGCCAGCCGGTGTTTGCACAGCAAGAGTCACCATCAATAACCGGACCTATCCAGCCCGTTTTTAATCCTACAGCACTGCTCCAGGGAAGTAATACTTGGGATGGACTTCCTAAGTAAACACGGCGCCGTCATCGGCCTAAGGTCCGAGTCGATAACACTAACCTCGGAAAAAGCGCTGCCTACCCAGACGACGCCAGGGAGCCATGCATTGAACGTGATAGAAGAGCACGTCACCGTTCCGCCTCTCTCCAGCGTCATCATTTCCGTCGGCACCGAAAAACCCGCAGACTTCGAAGGCTTCATCGAGGGTGATCAGCACCTGCTTGTAAACCGCCAGATTTGCGTCGCACGAGGCATCGCCGAGTTGCGTGAAGGGAAAGCAACAGTGAAGCTTACGAGCTTCAGCAACGAATACAAGCACGTGAGCAAAGGCACGACGGTCGCCTACATCGAAGACATTGTGGAAACCAGCGAAGCCCTCGCCCTCGCCGAGTATACCGAACACACTACGACGAACCAAGCTCATCAATTAACTTTCGACATCAATCCGAGCCTTCCGACGCATAAACAAGAACAGCTCAAAACCTTGCTCCTGCAATACAAGGATTGCTTTTCGTCGTCGTCCAGAGTTCGACAGACTCCAGTCGCACAACACCGCATCATAACAGAGGAAAGTTCCAGGCCACTACGTCAGAGCCCGTACAGAGTCCACGCGGGAACGCGAGGCAATAAAGAAACAAGTCGACGAAATGCTACGCGACGAGATCATCCCACCTTCAAAGAGTCCGTGGGCGTCACCCGTGGTGTTAGTGAAGAAGAAGGACGGAACCCTACGCTTCTGCGTCGATTATCGCCGCCTGAACAAAATGACTAAGAAGGACGTGTACCCTCTCCCACGGATGGACGACACCCTCGATCGACTCCACAATGCGAGGTACTTTTCGTCGATGGACCTCAAGACCTGTATTGACAAATTGAAGTCGACGAGAGAACGAGAGAAGACCGCGTTTATAACAGCAGACGGCCTCTTCGAGTTCAAGGTCATGCCCTTCGGTCGTTGCTCGGCGCCTGCGACTTTCCAACGGGTTATGGATAGAATACTGGCAGGATTGAAGTGGCAGAATTGCCTGGTGTACCTGGACGACGTCATTGTGTTTGCTTCAAACTTCGACGAACACCTCCGGCGACTTGACGCAGTACTTCAAGCAATCAAGACCTCCGGTCTCACTTTGAAGACTCAAAAGTGCCGCTTCGCATACGAGGAGCTCTTGTTCTTGGGTCACGTCATCAGCAAGTCCGGAGTACGCCCCGACCCTCAGAAGACAGCCGCCATCGCTACATTCCCGCCACCCGCCGACAAGAAGGCCGTCCGTCGATTTCTCGGCCTGTGCGCCTATTACAGGCGGTTCGTCAAAAATTTTGCCCGCATCGCCGAGCCACTAACTAACCTTACCAGGACCGACGTCGAGTTCAAGTGGGAAACACCGCAAGAAGAAGCATTTCAAGAACTAAAACGACGCCTGCAAATGCCTCCATTACTTGCGCATTTTGACGAACACGGCAAAACAGAAGTGCACACCGACGCAAGCAGCGTGGGACACGGCACCGTCCTTATGCAGAAGACGGACGGACTGGAAAGGGTTATCAGTTATGCTAGCCGGTCGCTATCCAAGGCAGAGGCCAACTATTCAACAACAGAAAAAGAGTGCCTCGCCATCATCTGGGCTACATCGAAGTTTCGCCCCTACCTCTACGGTAGGCCCTTCAGAGTTGTGAGCGACCACCACGCCTTGTGTTGGCTAGCTAACTTGAAAGACCCTTCAGGTCGTCTCGCAAGATGGAGTTCAGACTTCAAGAATTCGACGTTACCGTCGTTTACAAGTCCGGACGAAAGCATTCTGACACCGACTGCTTGTCTTCGCGCCGATGACTTCGCGCCGATGACTTCGCCGAACGGCAGCGAGCCGATCCGGAACTCAAGGGCCTTATAGAATACCTCGAGGGCAAGGCCACCGTGGCTCCAAAGGTATTCAGGCGAGGACTGGAGTCGTTTTTCTTGCGTAACGGCATTCTCCTAAAGAAAAACTTCTCGCCACTTCGGGCCGACTCCCTCCTCGTAGTACCTTCAGCGTTACGTCCCGAAGTTCTGGACGCTCTGCATGACGACCCGACGGCTGGACACCTTGGATTTTCCCGTACGCTCGCGAGGATACAACAAAAGTACTACTGGCCTCGCCTCGCTGCCGACGTCACCCACTACGTGAAGACCTTTCGAGATTGTCACCGACGGAAGACACCACCCACTAAGCCAGCCGGACTTCTGCAACCCATCGAGCCACCTCGCCGACCGTTCCATCAAATCGGCATGGACTTACTGGGGCCGTTCCCGACATCAAATTCCGGAAACAAAGGGATCGTCGTAGCAACGGACTACCTCACCCGCTACGCCGAGACAAGGGCGCTCCCAAGGGCGGTGCCGCCGAGGTAGCAAAGTTCTTCGTCGAGAACATCGTACTGCGTCATGGCGCTCCGGAGGTCCTCATTACCGACCGAGGTACGGCCTTTACAGCGGACCTAACGCAGGCGATCCTGAGGTACAGCCAAACAAGTCACCGCCGGACCACCGCCTACCACCCACAGACCAATGGCCTCACCGAGCGTCTAAATAAGACCATCGCGGACATGCTGGCCATGTACGTCGACGTCGAGCACAAGACGTGGGATGGCATCCTTCCGTATGTAACATTTGCATACAACACGGCTGTACAAGAAACGACGCAGATGACGCCGTATGGATTGGTCTACGGAAGGACCCCGGCAACGACGCTCGACGCCATGTTGCCCAATGTCTCCGACGAGGAAAACGTCGACGTTACTGTGTACCTTCAGCGCGCCGAAGAAGCCAGACAACTCGCCCATCTGCGCATCCAGAGCCACCAAAAGACCGACAGCCGTCGCTACAACCTTCGACGACGCCACATAGAATACCAACCCGGTGACCGTGTATGGACCTGGACGCCAGTTCGCCGACGGGGACTTAGCGAGAAGCTTCTTCGACGATACTTCGGACCCTACAGGATACTTCGACGTCTCAGCGCACTCGACTACGAGGTTGTCCCTGACGGCATTACGAACTCTCAGCGGCGCCGTGCGCGACCTGAAGGCGTCCATGTAGTGCGCCTGAAACCGTATTACGTGCGTTAGTGAACCTGAGGACTGTAACTTTTGCTTTATTATTGTACTTTAGTGCTTGTGCTAATTGTACTTTCTTGCTTTATTATTGTTATTTATTGTTGCATGAATCCCCCCCCCCCCCCCCCCGTGTTCTCTTTGAAGCATCGGGACGATGCTTTTTCAGAGGGGGGGCATTGCCACGCGCGTTTCTAATTTTCACAGTTGCTGTATTTGGTTTTCGCCCACAAAGACTGTGAGCAACGCTCATCGAAAACCGCGCCTTCCTGTTCGAGAAGCTTCGCGATTGTTATAGATCATGTCTTTAAGATTGCGCGCAAAGCGCGAACACTCGAGCTTATTCCAGAGCTTGCGCGACTACCAGGGATAAGGCTGGAATATTCGATGCCACGCTTATAAATGCCGGCGCGCTTCACCGCTCGTCAGTTGATCGGCGGTCGACGCTCTGTTCGCCGCTATCAGTGTCAGTGTGTATTGCTGTAATCTGACTTTGTTTACCGGCCACAAGTTCGGCCCAAATAAACAGTTTCATTTTGAACCTGCCGACTGCTGCCTTCGTCGACGTCACGACCACGTGACAATATTACCTCTTGTCATTTATGTTCGTCATACAGTCACGTCACTCAATCCCAAATTTGGTGTATACCAAGCTAACGAAACGGCCGCGAGCGCGCCATGAGCGTGGCATGCAACTCATGTCGCACATGACATGTCATGATTTCCATATTACCACCTGTCATTTATGTTCGCCATACAGTCACGTCACGCAATTCCAAGTTTGGTGTATATCAAGCTAACGAAACGGCCGCGAGCACGCCATGAGCGTGGCATGTAAATCATGTTGTTCATGACACGCACCTCATTATTTGCATATTGTGCCCTGTTATTTATGTTTGTCGTACAGTCACGTCACTCCATCCCAAATTTGGTGTATATCAAGCTAACGAAACGGCCGCGAGTGCGCCATGACCGTGCCATGTAAATCATGCTTTTCATGACAAGTTAGTCATGATTTTAATGATAGGACCAGCCATTTATGTTCGTCATACGGTCATGTTATGCCATGCCAAATTTGGTATAAATCCCATTAACGATACGGCCAGGAGAGCACAAAGTCGTAGGCGGCTAGATAGCTAGATAGATGGATACGCTCAAAGTCGCCGAAGTTCGCTAAGAAATGCTTCGCATTGAAAACAATGTGGCTGCATGGAGAGGTGCGCAAACAAGCACAGATACATTGTCGGTGCTAACCTTTGGGTCGCCGTGTGTAGTGCATGAATCGATGACACATGGCTTTGCTATAGCAAAGGTGCCTATGTGGTGCGGAATTGAATAATGTATTGATTTTTTTTCAGTTCAGTGTGATCACGGGCTCATCAGTCTTGCGATAGGTGCTTCCTATCATCGCACATGATCAAATAGAGGTTGCGTTTGGCTCCTAGTATACTGATACATGGCTTTCGTCTTGAACTTCTCGAAATGAATGTCAGTTTGCTGCATGGCTCTGGTCTCGAACTTCTCAAAATGGATGTCGATTTGCTCCTGTTTATGGCAATGAATGTATTCAATATGAAAACGGCAGATTAGCAAAGCTTTCAAAGTAGGAAGCGCTTCATTAAGTGGATCGCTTGCTGCTAAAGTGTCAGCGCACAAATTGCCGTCGCGAAAGCCGATAAAACGTCTACGTACATTGCGAACGTTGTCAGACCTGACCTTTTTTCTTCCTTTCCTATGGGGCCATTTTATGTAAGGATGGCAGGAACAGAAAGGTGATTGATTGATCTTTGGAGCGATAAAAAACATGGCAGTGGTGAAGACGACAGATGTCTTGATGCACTTTCGTTTCTGGGCAATTTTGAAATCATTTCACTGTTAGCAGCGACTGAATTAAACCCTCACTACCAAGCTAAGGCCTGGAAACAACCCAGAAGCAACCATAGTAGTCTTGAGAATCGTGCAGATTCGCTGTTTAAAGGCTTGCTTAGCCTAGTTCAGTGCAAGCTTCTTCAATTTTTTGTTTGAGATTCGACCAACAGATTTTTTCAGGCACAGTGCATTTTCAGCTAAATGGTTTGACACAAACTACCTAGATAAAAAACAGCATATTGTCAAGGGGTCGTGACGTTGACAAAGGAAGCGGTGGCCGTGTCCCAGATGAAACTCTTTATATGGCCGAACTTGTGGCCGGGGAAAGGAAAGTCAAATTACAGGCAATACACACTGTGCAATGATTGCGGCGAACAGAGTCGGCCGTCGATAATCTGATCATCGTTGGGATACGCCGTCTTTTATATATCACGCATAGAACTTTCCAGCCTTATCACTGGTGGTCGCGCAAGCTCTCGAATATGCTTGACTGTTCGCATCCTGCGCGCAATCTTAACGAAACGATCTCCTGCTATCGCGAAGCTTCTCGAACACTGAGGCGCTCTCTGCGCCGAGCATTGCTGACAGTCTTTTGTGCGTGTAAACTGAATGCAGCAAAATTGAAACAAGAAACGTGCGTGGCAATATATAGAGGCAAATATAAAGGCATTGAAAATAACGAAGAAGGCTGCTTCTTTTTTTTCTTGTAACTTTTGTCATCCTTTGCTTATGTGCTGCGCTTTTTGTGGTCAAGTTCATGCCAAGTCTAGTGAACATAGGCCTTAAATGCAAATGTTAGCAATGTTGAGCCTGACTCTGGTTATAATCATGGTAGCCATTGTAAAAATTGTTTTTTGCAACTTGGTTGTTCTCTTAATCCTGCATAATGATACTCCGAAGTCTGAGTCAATTGTGCTATAAAAAGGTGCGGTCATGATGTGTCACTTTGTAAAGAGTCGTTCATTTCTACTGCACCTTTTACATTATTAATAGTGCAGTTATTTTAAATATCGGTATTTAAAATGTGATGAGTACACTTTATGTATTACGGCTTTAATACTTTTACAGATAGGACATGCACCTAACTCCTGTTGGCACTTCATTTCAGTTACTCTGCTCACATACCTTGCTCCCCTATTTCTGTTTGAGTGGGTTACAGTAGTCTGGCTGGCACAGATTTCTAATCGCAGCTGCACGATCCTGCCTGCTTTCATGCTGATTTTTCGCCTTCATAAGTTGCAGCATTTCACTTTACAAGGTTGTTCAAGATGCCATTTGCACATGAACTGTAAAGTTTAAAGGCAGTAAATCTACATGTACACACTATGAAATGTACATTGAGGGCTTTTACTGGCTATTCTTAGAATTTCGGTTAGTGTACAGGAAGCATTTAATTCACGATGTTATGTAATGAGATTTCACTGGATTTATTATACCATTCAAAATAGTAAAAACCACCTAGTTAGTTTCCATGCGATAAGCATGCCATTACGTTTTCTTGCATGCAGCAGAGCTCATTTGTGCACTTTTCTCTTCTAAGACTGCGTGTTATTATGTGAACCAAGCTGCTTACATGTGTGTCTGACATCATATTTGTTCATCATTTCTGTATTCAGGTGCCTGTGAAGAACACATCAAGGCGCATGGCAGTGACGTCCCGGTTGCACAGCGGTGCCGGAGCCTCCAGCAGCATTTCGTCAATCTTCTCAAGGTGTTGATGAGATGAACACAACACCACACCCTCACAACGCCGTTATTATTATTTAATTATAAAGATTTTGTTTCTAAATTGCTGTTGTTGCACTATGTTTTGTGCCACCATTCTGTGGGTGACGTACAACTCATCAAATGACTGTGCAGGGTCACTTCATTTGAGTACCGAACACTGAGGTATGGCTCTCGACACAGCTAGAGCGTACGAACATACAAAACAAATTTTAGTCATTGCAGCAGGGCTAGCTGCTTTTCAAATTACTAATTTTATTAAATTTTTCTGTGTATTACATAAACACTGATTTATTTTGTTGAAATGTGACCACAGCTTATGATGTCTAGCATGTTAATTCAGTAGCTTCTTCCCATCTTCATTCTTTTGTTTAAAAGCTTATTTTATTCGCGCATCAAGACTGTTTTAGAAAGATACCAATCTTTCATTTCCTTATCCTGCAACTCTAAGAAAGAGATATTCTGACAATTTCTACGCAGTACTGCTTTTAACAAGACGTGGATGTCCATTTAATCTCCACGTTAAGTTGCTTTCCACCAGATTCGGACGTCGATTTCATTGCCGCATAATAATACGGCTTTCCATAAGATGCGGGTAGCGGCATGATTTCCGCATTATACGGCATTCCGCATAATACGGCTTTCCATAAATGCGGATAGCCGCATGATTTCCCCATTATACGGCTTTCCGCTTAATACGGCTTTCCATAAATGGGGATTGCCGCATGATTTCCGCATGATACGGCTTTCCGTAGTCCAATAATTCCGTATCTATGGTTTCCGTACATACGGAACGTTTGAGTAGGGCTTAATTAGATAAATTGGCCTAACTTGCAAATTCGAGGCTTGGTCTAGATTAGCTTGCATCCGCTGTCAAGGTAAGCTTAATTAGCTAATCAGTCGAGTTACCACTATTTATATATTCAGTCTTAATTAGCATTAGACTAAGCTCGGCACATCTAACACAGTTCGGCATTACTAGGCACACGAGAATCTCAGCTCGGCTTAATTTGGGATTTTTGAGGTGTGATTTCATTAGCTTAGTTATGCGTAGTTTGGTTTACAGTGCTCAACATGGCTTAACAAGGCTTTTCTATGGTTACATTGGTTTAACTAGGCACAGCTGTTCTTAATTTTGCTTGACGTGGCCGCGCCGCCACGATCATGGTTTCCTCTTTACATCGCGAACCGGACAAACGGCGGGCATAACATACTTGGTGTAAAAAAGATGCGAAGGGAATGTGAATACGTTTGGCTGCCCTTCCAAACTACCGGTGCAGTCGGGCACCGTTTTCTTTTTCTGATGCGTAAAAACGAGTCGTTGCCATAGGATCGAGAAATGACTAGCCACTTTAACGTTGCAGCTCGCCGGTCTTATCTTTGTCGCCGTTAGCAACGAACGCGGCAGGCCACGCCAAGTCGTGAAGCTGCGTGTTGTGAACTTTTTTAAATGCGAATGCATTTCATAGTCGGGCTATGTCAGGCGTCCGGCGTTGGCGTTGTGCGGCGTTGTGCGGCGTTGTCCGCGGAGGAGGAGGAGGAGGATAGGTTGAGGAGGTGTGCGCGCCGGCAGGTGTTAGATGTGAAGCATCTTATGGCGAAGCTTAATCCGGTGGTGGTGGTGTGCGGCGTGACCACCCTTACTGCGCATGCGCAAACCTTTTCAGAAAAATAAAAAAAACCTCCTCTCTCCCTCTCTCTCCTCTAGGCATCCCTCCCCGCGGCAACCACACCCTCACTGCGCATGCGCCTCCCCTCCTCTCTCCCCCTGCTACGCTCCCCCCTCTCTCCTCTAGGCATCCCTGCCCGCGCCGTCCACACTCCCACTGCGCATGCGCGTCCCACCTCTCTCTCCTCACCTACGCTCCCCCCCTCTCTTCTCTAGGCATCTCTGCCCGCAGCGTCCACACTCCCACTGCGCATGCGCGCCCCCCCCTCCTCTCTCTCTCCTCTCCTACGCTCCCCCCCTCTCCGTCTCTCGACTCGCGACGCCGACACAGGCAGCGTCTGCTAGCGAGTTTGCTAGCAGAAGCTGCCTGTGGCTGCTAGCGTCTGCTGCTCGCTAGCAGACTAGTGTCTGCTAGCGAGCAGCTTCTGCTAGCGTTGCTCGCTAGCAGACTAGCGTCTGCTAGCGAGCAACGTCTGCTAACCGACTGCTCGCGCTGCACAACCGTTCACTGGCCACCCCGTATATATGGCAATGGATCTTGACCTCCAAGGTGGTGCCGGTGGGAGATTTCTCCTGTGCGTTGTTGAACAATAAAAATTCGCAGCGTGCGCCTTAACTAAAAGCGGACTGCGAGTCTCTGTGTCCAGTCGGAGTCTTCTGTCTCTCATTGCACATTAGCAGCGATTGGTATGTTCCAGTAGGAAACACCACTCGATCGCTGCTTGCTTTACGCATCCCCAGTTTTAAATGCGAATGCATTTCTTAGTGAGGTTATGTCAGGAATCCGGCGTTGGCGTTGTCCGCGGTGGCCTCGGCAGGTGTTATAGCGAGTGGAGAGGAGGAGCGCGCTCTGGTGCGTGAGGGTGGTCGCATCGCGGGAGCTCGGCGGTGCTATATATGAAAAAAAATTTTTAGAAATAAAAAAAGAACAAAAGAAGAAAAAGAACAAAAGAAAATGAAGAAAAAAATAAAAATAAATAAAAAAAGAAGAAAAAAAACAGAAAAAAAAGCAAAAAAAAAAAAAACAGGCGCTGCGCCGTGCTCCCGAGCAGGCTGCAGAAATTTGGCGCCTTTTCCTTCTTCGAACCACAACCACCATATATAAATGGAGTGAAGCGCGCGCGAAATGCATTCGCATTTCCTCACGATTCCCTTCGGGGAGGTGGGGGGCATTTCTTTCACTACCATACCCCTCCGCCCAACGACGGTGAGCGGTGCTCTCAAATGGGTTGCAGAAATAAGCGTGAACCAACCTCCCCATCCAGACAAACATCGCGCGCCCTACAACACGTTCTGCAAAGCAACCCCACCTTCCTTTCGCATACCTCGTCACTGGTCTCGTCAGCCCCTTTCCCCCCTCTTTTTTTGTTTGTTTCCTTTTCTTTCTTGCCTTGACGCAACTCTTGACTTCGCGCGAGATTCAAAAAGATAAAGGTCATGCGGCACGTGGTGGAAGACACGCGAACTAAACGCCGATGTCCGTGAAAGCTGGATCTGTGTCGACAGACAACGAAATTATCAGTGGAGCGAGGATTTGCAACGGCTGGTTGGTGTTTAGTGTGAACGTGTCAAGGTCTTTCGCACCGCTGAGCCACTCTGGACGGAGAGAAGTTTCACTCGCGCCAGCGTCCGACCGCGAGCTTTCTGTCCGAACGGCCGTGTCCATGCAAGCAAGCCAGGAGCGTAGCCAGAAATTTTTTTCGGGGGGGGGGGGGGGTTCAACCATACTTTATGTGTGTTCGTGCGTGCGTTTGTATGTGTCCGCGTATATATACGCAAGAGAGAGAGAGAATAAACTTTTATTGCGAGCAAGCGCACTGTGCACGCACACTGAAGCAAGCACATGAGTAGAAGCCACCGACACGCCGCGAATACCTCGCTTCAAAGTGCCGAGTTACGATGAACTGCGAAGGATAATTCCAACGGTAACAAAAGTAAGCTGTCGCGATCGTCAGCGATTGCTTCTGGTGTTTCACCGGCTAAAGCTTCGAAGCGGTATGAAGTAGGCTTCGCACGACATCGGCATCAAACTGGCCGGCGGCCGGTGTGAGAGCTGCGCCGGCAACGCGCTCGCCCCAACCGCCGGCGATGGTTGCTCCTCGGAGTGTCACCGGTATTTCATCGGCTGCAACTTCTAAGCGGTAAGAAAGCTGCGCTAAGTCGTCGGTATCAAGCCAGCGGCGTAGCGAGCTCGCACTGCTGCACCGGCCGCCGTGGCGAGCTGTACGAGCTTGCGCCGGCCACCGGCGATCAAAGGAGATGTTTCACAGTAAATAAAGACTGCTGGAATGAATAACAGTTAAAATTGTCTTTTCTGTACCATGCGCCCACAGCTGTCAAACATATAACGGGAGGGCGAGCGACGATTTGAGGCAGAGGCACACTGAACCCACTGAAATAACATACGGCTGCCCATGTACTGCGCGCAACAGGAATCGCGACTGCGAACCGTCTCGTTCGTTGAAGTCTCTCTCTCCGTAGCTTAAACTGAGCGGATAGCGGACACCTATTTCTTTTGTGTGTGAAAAATAACGACCACGAAAACTGTGCAACAGCAACCATTTTGTGATCGCTAGCAGTCGTTCATCGTATAGCCGGGCCGTGCTCCTGGGAGAGGCCTAGCTACGGCGGCGGCAATGACGCGGTAGCGGCGGGGCGCTTCAGTTCTTCGCCGGTGTTGCTGAATGTGTACAGTGTGCCGCTGAAGGGCTCTGCACGGCCGCTCGGGGTTTGTGGGTTTCTGTACGGTTCAGTGCGTATTATGGACACGCACACAGTACCGCTAATGCAAATTCAGCCCATGTGACAGAGCGCCAGCTGATAATTAAGTTTGCCAATTAAAAAGCCGGCCGTACTACTATGTTTTGCCTTGCCTGAGACAGCCTAAAAAACACTAGGGTCTTTAGAATTGCGTACCTATGTATTTTCTAATAAAGAACACACGTCCTGACACTTACATATTAATGTCGTGCCTCAGGAATGCGTAGTATTTGCTTTTTGATCGAATATGTTCAAAAATATGAACGCGAACACCAGTTCAAGATGGCTGGGCGTTCAGAAAGAACAAACTTTGGCCGAGAAGCTGAATCGGGTTACTGACAGACAGACAGACGGACATACAGACCAAAATTTTTGCGTGTAAGTATCCCAAGAAAGACTATCGTCTTTAAAAAAACTTCAGGTTAGATCCGATCGAAGAACCATTGGCTCTACATTTCACGGACCACAAAGCGGTGATAATGAAAGGAAAGCGGAATCCAGAACTCAATATGACATACCAATTATGACCAAAAAATTATGACTGGACGGACATCCGGACGGATGGACATCCGGACGGACGGACGGACAGACGGACATCCGGGCGGACGGACATCCGGACAGACGGACATCCGGACGGAAGGACGGACGGAAGGACATCCAAACGGGCGGACGGACGGACATGCGGACGGACGGACATCCGAACGGACAGACAGACGGACGGACGGACACCGGACGGACAGACGGACACCGGACAGACGGACATCTGGACGGACGGACGGACGGACATCCGGACGGACGGACCGACGGACATCCGGACGGACGGACGGACATCGGGACGGACGCACGGACATCCGGACGGACGGGCGGACAGACGGACGGACAGACGGACGGACGGACGGACGCACGCCGGACGGACGGACACCAGACGGACGGACACCGGACGGACGTGAGCTGAGACATTAAAGGCTTTCGCCTTAAAACCCCCATCGGGGCATGCGCTAGAGGACAAGTCATTTACTCCCATCTTGGCTTATTTTTGCTTACAGTGTACTGGAGCCACTAAACACCGATATACATTATATGTAAATGTGCAATAAGCATTCAACTACTTCTCTGAAGACACGTTTCACTTTCGTGAGTTATGCCGATTCCTATATAAGAGGGATAAACCACATTTCTTAATTGTGGTAGGCACGTGCGAAGTTTCTACTGCAAACACGCACACACGTTTCCACATCTCTGTGGATGAAAGGGCGGTTCGCTGTAGCCAAGTAGGTTGTAAGGCTCCATCTTGCGATGGGACAAATACATATTGAAACTGGAAGTCTCTTGTCTCTGACTTCGCACCCGATGACAGCTGAAGGCGCCGCTTGCGTGAGAACGACCACGATCGAAAGTACGTAGAGACAAAGACCTTTCTCTGTCTGCATTGTAGATCATGGATGCGTGCTCGCTCAAGATGTGCAAACTTTGTATTGTTCTTAGAGAAACTTGAAGCAAGAGTGCTCCCAATTAGTGGAATTCAGCTAGTGGTTCCGAGAACAGTGGTATTTTGGTGTGAACCATATCAATGAGACTAAAATTTCTGAACGACTTTTCAAAATTTCTGACAGGGACTTTGTGTTTCACCTCTCAGCTTTAATATATTCCTTATACTCCAAGAAGGGCGATTCACTCGCATTGTTAGAATTTAATACACTTGCATGTGTGCGTACTGCCACGCGCTATTCTTATTTTCACTTTTGTTGTATTCGGTTTTCACCCACAAAGACCGTCACCAAAGCTCAACTCAAACCGCGCCTTATTGTTCTACAACCTTCGCGATTATTGTAGATCGTTTTGTTAAGATTGCGCGCAAGACGCGACCACTCGAGATTATTCCAGAGCGTGCGCGATGACCAGTGATAAGGCTAGAATGTTCGACGCGTGATGCATAAAAGCCGGCGCGCTCCAACGATGTTCAGATTATCGACGGCCGACGCTCTGTTCGCCGCTTTCAGTGCCAGTGTGCATTGATGTAGCCTGACTTTCAGTTTCTTGGCCACAAGTTCGGCCTAATAAAGAGTTCCTTTCTTTTAACGCCGACTGTTGCCTTCGTCGACGTCACGACCACGTGACATCTGGTGGAGGTGCTTCCCGGTCCATGTACCGAACGCCCCCCTCCAGCCGTGAGCCAAGCCCACATCGGGAAGAAGACATCGGCGCCAACCTCGATCAGCGAGCTAGCCGCAGGCAGCGAGGGCTACCTCCAGAGCACGGGCCTCTACCCGATCAGATTCGGAAGACCAAGGCTACGACCGTTACTGCAGAGACCATGACCACCCCTGTGCCGCCTGCATCAATCGTGCTCCAGCAACCCAGGGAACCACCAACTTTCCGTGGTTCATCGCGGGAAGACCCGGAAACTTGGCTGGAAATATACGAACGTGTCGCCGCCTTCAACCACTGGAATGCCGAAGACAAGCTGCGCCATGCCTACTTCTACCTGGAAGACGCGGCACGGACCTGGTTCGAGAATCGGGAATCCTCACTACAAACCTGGGACCTCTTCCGCAGCGCGTTCCTGGACACGTTCACGAGCGTCATCCGAAAGGAAAGGGCGGCTTCAATGCTCGAGACCCGGGTGCAGCTACCCAACGAAAACGTCAACATCTTCACGGAAGAGATGACGCGACTTTTCCGCCAGGCCGACGCTGACATGCCCGAAGACAAAAAAGTCCGCCTGCTTATGCGGGGGGTGAAACAAGAACTCTTCGCAGGACTTGTCCGCAACCCGCCCAAGACGGTCGCCGAATTCGTCACCGAGGCAACGACAATTGAAAAGGCGCTTGAATTGCGTACCAGCCAGTACAACCGCCGCATTCCTTCGATGACCTACGGGGAGGTTCAAGCGCTGCATGCCGACGACCTGCGCGACACCATCAGAGCGATCGTTCGGGAGGAGCTACGGAAATTGTTGCCATCCCCTCAGCCTCAAGTGGAGCCGATCGCCGACGCCGTGCGCCAGGAAATCCATCAATATCTGGGAGCACACGAACCAGCGCAGCCTGAGCCACAAGCGATGAGCTATGCTGCTGCAGCGCGTCGTAACGCTCCCCCTCCGCGCCGACGCGAAGGCGCCGCACCGCCGCAGTTCCGACGACACACACCACCGCCGCCGTCACCGACGACACTATACCGCCCACCTGTTGGCCAGCGTTACACCCCGAGGAAGACCGACGTTTGGCGCTCCCCCGACCACCGCCCACTCTGCTACCATTGCGGAGAAGCTGGTCACACATACCGCCGCTGCCAGTACCGACAGATGGGCCTACGCGGTTTCGCCGTCGACGCGCCTCGTCCACAGCGGGGTGAACGACCGCAAGACATCGCCGACTACCTCGCAGGAGCTCAGTGGACGCCCCGACGACCTTCCCGCTCACCGTCGCCCGGCCGCTACATGTCACCGCACCGCCGGCAGTACACTGGCCCTAACCGGGGCCGGTCACCTAGCCCTTACCCGGAAAAGTAAGGGCAGCAACCGATGGAGGTGCGGTTGCTGTACGTCGAACTACCGAAGATCCTCCGCCGACGCCGACGACGACGACGCGACGAAACCTGCTGAACACGACGCGAAGCAGACAGAGCACTGCCGACGAAACCTCGCGGACCGAGCTAGACCTGACGACTCAACATGATGGAAGCAGCGCAACAAATCGACGCAGCCGTGATCCGACGCCGCGAGCTAACCGCAACGCAAGGCGACGGACTAGCGACCTCGACGTTCTCATCGACGGCCACAACGTCACCGCTCTCGTCGACACTGGGGCCGACTATTCCGTCGTCAGTGGGCCATTCGCCGCCAAGCTGAAGAAAGTAAAGACCGCTTGGAGTGGACCCCAAATCCGGACAGCTGGAGGTCACCTGATAACGCCAATCGGAGTCTGTACAGCAAGAGTCACTATCAATAATCGGACTTACCCTGCGAGCTTTGTAATCCTGCAACAGTGCTCCAGGGATGTGATACTTGGGATGGACTTCCTAAGTCAACATGGCGCCGTGATCGACCTGAGGTCTGAATCAATAACCCTAACCTCAGAAAACGCACTGCCGCCCCACACGACGCCAGCGACCCATGCTTTAAATCTGATAGAAGAGCAGGTCACCGTTCCGCCTTTCTCCAGCGTCATCATTTCCGTCGGCACCGAAGAACCCGCAGACTTCGAAGGCGTCATCGAGGGTGATCAGCACCTGCTCCTGAACCGCCAGATTTGCGTCGCAAGAGGCATCGCCGAGTTGCGTGAGGGCAAAGCAAAGGTACTGCTGACAAACTTCAGCCACGAATATAGGCACCTTAACATTGGTACGACGGTCGCCTACATCGAGAAGTTCGTGGACGCCAGCAATGCTTTCGCCCTATCCGATGCTGCCGAACCTCCTTCGACGAATCGAGGTCCCGGAATAGATTTCGACGTCAACCCGAGTCTCCCGAAGCACAAGCAAGACCAGCTCAAAAGTCTGCTCTTGCAATTCAAGGACTGCTTCTCGTCGTCGTCAAGAATTCGACAGACCCCAATCGCGAAACACCGCATCATAACACAGGAAAATGCGAGACCACTCCGCCAGAGCCCGTACCGAGTTTCAACGCGAGAACGCGAGGCCGTAAAGCAACAAGTCGACGAAATGCTACGCGACGACATCATCCAGCCTTCCAAGAGTCCTTGGGCGTCACCCGTGGTGTTAGTGAAGAAGAAGGACGGAACCCTGCGTTTCTGCGTCGATTATCGCCGCCTGAACAAGATCACGAAGAAGGACGTGTATCCTCTCCCACGTATAGACGACGCCATGGATCGACTCCACAGCGCGCAGTACTTTTCGTCGATGGACCTCAAGACCGGTTATTGGCAAATAGAGGTCGACGAGAGAGACCGAGAGAAGACTGCCTTTATCACACCAGACGGCCTCTTCGAGTTCAAAGTCATGCCCTTCGGTCTTTGCTCGGCACCTGCGACGTTCCAACGTGTTATGGACTCTGTACTCGCCGGCTTAAAATGGCAGACCTGCCTTGTGTACTTGGACGACGTCGTTGTATTTTCATCAAACTTCGACGAACATCTCCGGCGCCTTCAGGTTGTACTTCAAGCAATCAAGGCCTCCGGACTCACCCTCAAGCCAGAAAAGTGCCGCTTCGCATACGAGGAACTTCTGTTCTTGGGTCACGTCATCAACAAGTCTGGAGTTCGCCCCGACCCACGGAAAACAGCTGCCATCGCTGCCTTCCCGCCGCCCATCAACAAGAAAGCCGTACGCCGATTTCTCGGCTTGTGCGCCTATTATCGACGCTTCGTCAAGGGATTTTCGCGCATCGCCGAGCCACTAACTCAGCTCACGAAAAACGACGTGGAATTCAAGTGGGGAGCGGCGCAAGTTGAAGCATTTCAAGAATTGAAACGACGCCTGCAGACGCCTCCAATACTTGCGCATTTCGACGAACACGCCGAGACGGAAATCCACACCGACGCAAGCAGCGTAGGACTCGGCGCCGTTCTTGTCCAGAGAACTGCCGGCGTGGAAAGGGTTATCAGTTATGCTAGCCGGTCGCTATCCAAGGCAGAAGCCAACTATTCCACAACAGAAAAGGAGTGCCTTGCCATCATCTGGGCAACGTCAAAGTTTCGCCCCTACCTCTACGGCAGGCCCTTCAAAGTTGTGAGCGACCACCACGCCTTGTGTTGGCTAGCTAACCTGAAGGACCCTTCAGGTCGTCTCGCAAGATGGAGTCTGAGACTTCAAGAATTCGACGTTACCGTCGTTTACAAGTCCGGACGAAAACACTCTGACGCCGACTGCTTGTCTCGCGCCCCCCGTTGACCCGCCGCCGCAGGATGACCAGGAGGACGACTTCTTCTTGGGAACCATAAGTGCCGATGATTTCGCCGAACGACAGCGAGCCGACATGGAACTCAGAGGCCTCGTGGAGTACCTCGAAGGCAAGACCGCCATTGCTCCAAAGGCATTCAAGCGAGGACTCGCGTCGTTTTTCTTGCGAAACGGCGTTCTCATAAAGAAGAATTTCTCGCCACTTCGAGCAAACTACCTCCTCGTCGTGCCTTCAGCACTGCGACCAGAAATCCTGCAGGCTCTACACGACGACCCGACGGCTGGACACCTCGGACTTTCCCGCACGCTCGCCAGAGTACAGGAAAAGTACTACTGGCCGCGCCTTGCCGCCGACGTCGCTCGCTACGTAAGGACGTGCCGAGACTGTCAGCGACGGAAGACACCGCCCACAAGACCAGCAGGCTTCCTTCAGCCGATCCAGCCTCCTCGGCGACCGTTCCAGCAGATCGGGATGGACCTCCTGGGGCCGTTCCCAACGTCGACTTGCGGAAATAAATGGATCGTCGTAGCCACCGACTACCTCACCCGCTACGCCGAAACAAAAGCCCTGCCCAAAGGTAGTGCCGCCGAGGTAGCCAAGTTCTTCGTTGAGAACATCGTCCTTCGACACGGCGCCCCAGAGGTTCTCATCACCGACAGAGGTACAGCGTTTACGGCTGACCTAACCCAGGCGATCTTGGCATACAGCCACACAAGCCACCGCCGGACCACCGCGTACCACCCACAGACCAACGGCCTGACCGAGCGTCTAAATAAGACCATCGCCGACATGCTGGCCATGTACGTCGACGTCGAACACAAGACGTGGGACGCCATCCTTCCGTACGTGACCTACGCATACAACACGGCCGTGCAAGAAACGACGCAGATGACGCCATACAAGTTGGTCTACGGACGGAGCCCGGCAACGACACTCGACGCCATGTTACCAAACGTGACGGACGAAGAAAACATCGACGTGACCGCCTACCTAAAGCGCGCCGAAGAAGCACGACAGCTCGCCCGCCTGCGGATCAAGAATCAGCAGACGACTGACAGCCGCCGTTACAATCTTCGACGACGCTTCGTGGAATACCAGCCCGGCGACCGCGTTTGGGTGTGGACGCCGATACGCCGACGTGGACTTAGTGAAAAACTTCTTCGGCGATACTTCGGGCCGTACAAGGTGGTTCGACGTCTCGGTGCTCTTGACTACGAGGTCGTCCCGGACGGCATAACGAACTCTCAACGGCGCCGTGCGCGACCCGAAGTCGTCCATGTCGTGCGCCTCAAGCCGTATTACGCGCGTTAGCAAACCTGAGGACTGCACTTATTGCTTAATTATTGTACTTTCTTTCTTTATTGTTGTGATTTATTGTTGCATGCATTTTCCCCCCGTGTTCTGTTTTAAGCATCGGGACGATGCCTTTTCAGAGGGGGGGCATTGCCACGCGCTATTCTTATTTTCACTTTTGTTGTATTCGGTTTTCACCCACAAAGACCGTCACCAAAGCTCAACTCAAACCGCGCCTTATTGTTCTACAACCTTCGCGATTATTGTAGATCGTTTTGTTAAGATTGCGCGCAAGACGCGACCACTCGAGATTATTCCAGAGCGTGCGCGATGACCAGTGATAAGGCTAGAATGTTCGACGCGTGATGCATAAAAGCCGGCGCGCTCCAACGGATGTTCAGATTATCGACGGCCGACGCTCTGTTCGCCGCTTTCAGTGCCAGTGTGCATTGCTGTAGCCTGACTTTCAGTTTCTTGGCCACAAGTTCGGCCTAATAAAGAGTTCCTTTCTTTTAACGCCGACTGTTGCCTTCGTCGACGTCACGACCACGTGACAGTACGATCAGCGTGAGGTTCGCGGTATTAGAGTTTGGTGCTGCGTGTAAGGTTCGTTAAGGTTTCAGGCCACTTATATGAGTCAAGTCTAATCGAAACAAATGCGGGACAAAGTGCGCGATGCCAAAAGGAACTTCGGCTCACGATTCGCTCGAACGTGCCAGGACGCACTGAGGTGAGCTCATGGCGGTTGCCTTCTCCCGGAACTACGTCATTCAGATTGAATTGGACAACGCAACTATCTCTTGATTTAGACAATTTACTTTAGTACTACTATTAACCACAAAGATATTCATAAAATGCACATATGATTCAAATGGATGAATGGATGGATGGATGCTATGAGCATCCCCTTTATAACAGGGTCGTGACAAGTGTGCCACCAGGGTCGACAAATAAAGAAAAAAAGCTTCTTTTTTTTTAGGTTGGCATGATGCCTCAGTGTCTATATTTCAATTAAATCTACAGGAAAAAAAGGCAAATTCACCGTCCAGGTCTCTGCCCTTTACGGCAGAATGTCGTTATTTTTCGCACTATTTGTTTTTGTCCTTTCTGTCTAGTTTTCTGCCACCAATACTCTATCCGTCTCTTACATATTCCTTTCGCGGGTGTGTTCAGCTTTCCATTGTCGTCCCTAAAACCGAAGGTTTCATGTAGGCTCGTGCCTAAGCGTACACCTGGGAGTATAGCTCCATATTCAATCAGAACATTCTCCGTACTTTCCTTATCCTGCCCACAGCGTATGCATTGTTCTTCTTCTTTACTAAATCTCCCTTTAAAACTACGTGTTCTAATATGTTAGAGCGCTAAAAAAGACGACACAAAAGAAGAGACGGCGACAGCACGTGCGCTAGCTACCAACTTATTTTATTCGGAAAATACAGGAATATAAAGGCTCAGTACGCCACAAGCGCGCCTGCGCACACATCAGGTGATACACACATACACACAACAAAGTTTTAGCTAACATACCGTTCTATCAGCTTAAACTCACACCCCCCGCAAACATACCGACGTTTGGCTTACACAATCCGTGCCTTTCTTTTAGATGTGAAGCATCTTATGGCGAAGCTTAATCCGGTGGTGGTGTGCGGCGTGACCACCCTTACTGCGCATGCGCAAACCCTTTCAAAAAAATAAAAATAAAAACCTCCTCTCTCCCTCCTCTCTCTCTCCTCTAGGCATCCCTCCCCGCGGCAACCACACCCTCACTGCGCATGCGCCTTCCCTCCTCTCTCCTTCTACGCTCCCCCCTCTCTCCTCTAGGCATCCCAGCCCACGGCGTCCACACTCCCACTGCGCATGCGCGTCCCCCCCTCTCTCTCCTACGCTCTCCCCTCTAGGCATCCCTGCCCGCGGCGCCCACACTCCCACTGCGCATGCGCGTCCCCCCTCTCTCTCCTCTCCTACGCTCCCCCCACCCTCTCTCGCCTCGCGAGGCCGACGCAGGCAGCGTCTGCTAGCGAGTTTCTTGGTTGACAAAACCGACTGCTCGCGCTGCACAACCGTTCACTGGCCACCCCGTATATATGGCAATGGATCTTGACCTCCATGCTGGTGCCGGTGGGAGATTTCTCCTGTGCGTTGTTGAACAATAAAAATTTTCGCAGCGTGCGCGTTAACTAAAAGCGGACTGCGGGTCTCTGTGTCCAGTCGGAGTCTTCTGTCTCTCATTGCCCATTAGCAGCGATTGGCATGTTCCAGTAGAAAACACCGCTCCATCACTGCGTGCTTTGCGCCTCCCCAGTTTTCTCTCCTGCGCAACGCTCCGATGAGCGCCAGCGTCAACGCCGCCGCCAGTGTAAGCGTTAGCGCCCGCTGCTTCACATCTACACATGGTTCCCTTTAGCGGGAGATGGTGTAATTTTTTTATATGGAAAGCCTCCAGAAGCTCGCGTGCTACGGTGTCCCTGCTGCAGCCCAGCACCTTCAGTACAGAGAACTGAGGCGCACATTCGCACTCCGCACAGTGCGCCGGAAGATGCGCGCGCCGATCACCCGTGAGCGATAGCTTATGCTCGCGGGCCCGGTCGTTGACACACCGGCTGGTTTGTCCGATATAGGACTTCCCGCAGCTCAGTGGCAACTCGTACACAACCGCCTCCGCACAATCCCTGTAGGGCCGGGTGTGCTTCTTTCCACAGGACGCTTTCTTTCTTTCACCAGCTATGCGCGCCCAAAGCTTCGACAGCTTGTTCGGCGGTGAAATAGCGATCGGCACATTGTGCCTAGCCGCCACCTTCTTGAGGTTGTGCGTCACATTGTGGATGTACGCTGGCACCTCGGGCCTTGTGGCGCTCTTTTGTCTTTCCTTGCTCCTCTTTTTCCCTTTGATTTTCTGGAGCAGCGACTCCAGGGTGGCCACCAGAAATGGTTCCGGATACCCTGAGGACCGCAGCCGTTCCACTTGTTGGCAGAAACTAGTTGAGGCTGCGTGTTCACAAGACTTCTGGAGCGCAGATTCCAAAACTAGTGAAGCAATCGCTCGCTTCACGGTCTTAGAATGAGCCGAACTGAACGGCAGCAAAGGTTTGCGGGAGCGTGGGTTATAGGTCCAGCAAACATGGGTGTGCGACAAGCTCAGCCTAACATCTAAAAACTGCAGGTGCCCTTCTGAAGGAAGTTCGTGAGTAAATGTCAAGCCCTGCCCCAGCCGATGAAAGGTGTCTAACACTTCGAGCAAAACACTAAAATCGCTAAAATCGCTAAAATCACTGACATCGGTAAAATCCTGCTTCTTAAGAACAACTAAAAAATCGTCGACGTATCTGCACACCTTAAGCACTTTGTCCGGATTAAAAGCACGATCTAAGAGCCTATCTACCGCCGATAAAAAAATATCACACAGTATCGGTGCCACACATGATCGGATGCAAATGCCACGTTCAAATGTAACTACAGTGGCACCTAAGTAGAATTCCAAGAGACCCATGAAGTCTTCAACACTAATGCTCGCTACATTCTGAAATAGCACGTCCCCATGGTTTTCGATGCATTCCCTTACGGCGATAAATATTTCTTTATGCGGGACGGAATAAAACAGGTCTTCCACGTCAACAGTGAAGAAAGAACCCACAGAATCATTCCCCCGTACAAATTCAATCACCTCAAAAGAGTTTTTTGTTGTAAAGGGGTCGTCAATAGTTAAACACTTTAAACATTTGAGAAGATACCGGCTGAGGTATAGCTGCCAGGAACCTTTCTCGCTGACAATCGACCTGAAAGGTATCCCGTCCTTGTGAGTCTTTGCAGTGAAAAAAATTGGCAAACATTTACCTTTGCACGCTGAAATGTTCTTAGCCAGTCTGTTCAGCTCGAGCTGATTGCACCTTACCACGGCTGCAGTTTTTGTCTTGGCTAAGCTGAATTTCACCGGAACGAGGTTCTTTGATACCGCTACAGCCGCCTTCTCATTGAAACAGTCCGAAGACAACACAACGAACAATCCGACAAGGAAGGGAACTTCGTTGTGTTGTCTTCGGACTGTTTCAATGAGAAGGCGGCTGTAGCGGTATCAGAGAACCTCGTTCCGGTGAAATTCAGCTTAGCCAAGACAAAAACTGCAGCAGTGGAAAGGTGCAATCAGCTCGAGCTGAACAGACTGGCTAAGAACATTTCAGCGTGCAAAGGTAAATGTTTGTCAATTTTTTTCAATGCAAAGACTCACAAGGACGGGATACCTTTCAGATCGATTGTCAGCGAGAAAGGTTCCTGGCAGCTATACCTCAGCCGGTATCTTCTCAAATGTTTAAAGTGTTTAACTATTGACGACAGCTTTACAACAAAAAACTCTTTTGAGGTGATTGAATTTGTACGGGGAAATGATTCTGTGGGTTCTTTCTTCTCTGTTGACGTGGAAGACCTGTTTTATTCCATCCCGCATAAAAAAATGTTTATCGCCGTAAGGGAATGCATCGAAAACCACGGGGACGTGCTATTTCAAAATGTAGCAGGCATTAGTGTTGAATACTTTATGGGTGTCTTGGAATTCTACTTAGGCGCCACTGTAGTTACATTTGATGGTAAACTTTATGTGCAGAAACGTGGCATTTGCATCGGATCATGTGTGGCACCGATACTGTGTGATATTTTTTTATCGGCGGTAGATAGACGCTTAGATCGTGCTTTGAATCCGGACAAAGTGCTTAAGGTGTGCAGATACGTCGACGATTTTTTAGTTGTTTTTAAGAAGCGGGATTTTACCGATGTCAGTGATTTTAGCGATTTTAGTGTTTTGCGCGAAGTGTTAGACACCTTTCATCGGCTGGGGCAGGGCTTGACATTTACTCACGAACTTCCTTCAGAAGGGCACCTGCAGTTTTTAGATGTTAGGCTGAGCTTGTCGCACACCCATGTTTGCTAGACCTACAACCCACGCTCCCGCAAACCTTTGCTGCCGTTCAATTCGGCTCATTCTAAGACCGTGAAGCGAGCGATTGCTTCACTAGTTTTGGAATCTGCGCTCCAGAAGTCTTGTGAACACGCAGCCCCAACTAGTTTCTGCCAACAAGTGGAACGGCTGCGGTCCTGAGGGTATCCAGAACCCTTTCTGGTGGCCACCGTGGAGTCGCTGCTCCAAAAAATCAAAGGAAAAAAGAGGAGCAAGGAAAGACAAAAGAGCGCGACAAGGCTTGAGGTGCTACCATACATCCACAATGTGACGCACAACCTCAAGAAGGTGGCGGCTAGGCCCAATGTGCCGATCGCTATTTCACCGCCGAACAAGCTGTCGAAGCTTTGCGCGCGCATAGCTGGTGAAAGAAAGAAAGCGTCCTGTAGAAAGAAGCACACCCGGCCCTACAGGGATTGTGCGGAGGCGGTTGTGTACGAGTTGCCACTGAGCTGCGGGAAGTCCTATATCGGACAAACCAGCCGGTGTGTCAACGACCGGGCACGCGAGCATGAGCTGTCGCTCACGGGTGATCGGCGCGCGCATCTTCCGGCGCACTGTGCGGAGTGCGAATGTGTGCCTCAGTTCTCTGAACTGAAGGTGCTGGGCCGCAGCAGGGACACTGTAGCACGCGAGCTTCTGGAGGCTTTCCATATAAAAAAGAAAGGCACGGATTGTGTAAGCCAAACGTCCGTATGTTTGCGGGGGGTGTGAGTTTGAGCTGATAGAACGGTATGTTAGATAAAACTTTGTTGTGTGTATGTGTCTATCACCTGATGTGTGCGCAGGCGCGCTTGTGGCGTACTGAGCCTTTATATTCCTGTATTTTCTGAATAAAATCAGTTGGTAGTGAGCGCACGTGCTGTCGTCGTCTCTTCTTGTGTGTCGTCTTTTTTAGCGCTCTAACTTATCCAAACCATGAACCAACACGCCCCAGCAAAGCATTTTATTACGTGTTCTAAGGCAACCCGATCTCGCTTCAAACAGTAAAGTGCTTCTCTTTGAATTATGATAAAATGCCTCCCTTCTTTTTCAAGTCCTTGACGTCCCCTTTCTTATGAATTCAGATGACGTTGACATTCTTCTGAGATTCTGGTATCTTACCCGTCAAGAGACACTTCCTATACAGGGTGGCTGGTTTCTCTGACACAATCACTCCGCCGTCTTTCAACAGGTTTGATGTTACCTGATCCTCACCAGCGGCTTTGCCTTGTTGCATTCCCTCAAGTGTTTTCTTTACTTCTGTCAATACTGGTGGGATGTCAGATTCCTCTGGGCTATTGCTGCTTCTTACGTTATCATTCTGATTGTCTCGGCTGCTGTACAGATCTCTGTAGAACTTCTCCGCTACCTGAACTATTCTATCCATATTGGAAAGTATTTGCCTTCCTTGTCCCTTTTTTGCGTATATCTGATTTTTCCCTATGCACAGTTTCCTCTTCACATATTTGAGGCTTCCTCAGCTCATTAGAGCATGCTCAATTCTCTCCGTAGCATATTTTCTTATGTCGGCGATCTTACGCCTATTGATTAACTTCGAAAGCTCCGCCAGCTGGATTTTATCTATTGCATTTGAGGCTTTCACGGTTTCAGGTTTTTTAATGAGGTTTTTCGCCTCCTGGGATAGCTTGCCAGTGTCCTGTTTAATGACGGTATCCCCGACTTCCATTGCACACTCCTTAATGATACTATTCAGATTATCATTCATTGCGTAAACGCTAAGGTCGCTTTCCTCGGTTAGAGCCGCGTATCTTTTCCGAAGTTAAATTCTGAATTCCCTCTCAGTTCTAGTTCACTATAGCGCAAACAAGACGGACCACAAAGGAAGAAGAGACGAGCACAGGCGCTTACTAACAACTGATTTATTCTTCTATCACCAACGCATATAAATGCCACAACCACAGAGCTTGCATACGCATGCGTAACAAGACGTATTGCATACGAAAAAACAGATTCTTTACCGAAGATGCGCACGCATAAACTCATATTCGGAAGGGTACAAAGAGATAGATGTATCACTAATACAATCAGCACTCCTTTTCTTTATGTGGTATGCTTCCAAGGCAAGCCGCGCGTGTTCATTGTTGCTTCTGCCCAAGATCATCGTCTCTCGAAATCGTGGAGCACAGCGGTAGCAGGAGTTAAGATGAGCAACAAGATGTGCTCCTTTGTCGACATTGTTGTTTACTTTTTGCGCATGTTCCCTAAGTCGCTCATTTATGCAGCGCCCAGTTTGCCCGATGTAGGTCTTGCCACAAGACAGAGGTATGGAATATACCACACAGGTGCTGCAGGGAACGTAGCAGACACCATGCTTGATTTGACACCCATGTTTGCTACCACCGCATGTGCGGGAGCACAGCTTAGAAAGCTTGTTGGGTGCAGAAAACACCAAGGGGACATCGTGCCTGCAAGCAACTTTCTTGAGTTGATGTGTGACCTTATGCAGATAAGGCATCACGGCAGGCCTGAACGGTTCACGTTCACACGTCGCCCTCTTACTGGTTTTTCTTTTTTGGATCAGGCTTTCGGCAACAGCAGTTAGTAGCGACATAGGGTAACCTGCAGCCGAAAGGCGGCTTACCTGATTATCGAAGCTCTCCTGCATTTTATGCTCACACGACTTTTTGAGAGCCGATTCCATACATGAAGAAACAATTCCTCTCTTGACAACTTTCGAATGGGCTGACTGAAAAGACACCAGCTCCTTTTTTGCGCGGGGACTGTATGCCCAACACACGTGACGGTCACAGACTTCGAGGCTAAGGTCTAAGGCTTGTAAAATGTTATTTTCCGGCAGCTCATGGGTGAATACAAGGTGTTTGCGCTAAAGTTCATGGGTGTTTGCGCTAAAGTTTTCACCTAAAATGCGATGTACCAACTAGGCCCAACCGAAGTTTTATTCTAGTTCACTAATTGGCTTCTTACGTATCAGTTTCTGCCATTCCTTCCTCAAGTCCAGGCGAATGCGAGATCTTACCATTCTATCGTCACTGTATCGCATCTTGTTAACTACTTCCACATCCTGTACAATGCTCGGGTGGGCACACATTATGAAGACCATTTCATTTTTAGTTTCGCCATTAGGACTCCTCCACGTCCACTTACGGTTAGCTCGTTTTCTGTAGAAGCTATTCAATATCCGCAAATTATTGCGTTCTGCGAACTCTACTAGTAACTCCGCTCTGGCTTTTCTAGAGCCGATGCCATATTCCCCCCACTTCATGGTCTCCATGCTGCTTCTTGCCTACCCTGGCATTAAAGTCACCCACCAGTAATAGTAGCAGTAGTAGTACTTTACTTACAGTAGGCACAATACAGAGCTAACTGCAGGGGCAAGGGCTAAAGGCAAACAGCCTGACAAAGGCCCTTGTCGCTCCGCAGTTCGTGGCAGTGCATAAGCTTCGCCATGAGCACAGCCAAAAAAAATATCAGTACATTGGTTTCAGAGAAATGGACAACAAGCAGCTTTCAAGTGTACATATAAAATTCACACACAAACAAAATAAGAAGTTTACATAACACTTTTGAACAAGTAGAGGTCGCTCTCACCGAGATACACAACCAAGTGAAATTAACAAAACATTTCAAAGACTGAGGAAAACAAAAATGCACGCGGATGTACCAAGACTACGTTCTACATTAATACGGTGCGTGTTTGGGCTAGTTGTTACTCCATTTGAACAGCTAAATAGCGCGAACTTCAGGGACAAAAGACAAGAGAGTGCGACAAGACAGCGTTTGTGTGTGTCGCACTTTCTTGTCTTTTGTCCCTGAGGTTTGCGCTATTTAGCTGTGCAATAATACAGTCGAAATACAAATTTATGAATGATTGAAGGATTGGAGGAGGCATGAAACTCCACTAATTAGTTTTGATAATGTGTACCAGTGAATAGTAATACGTTCTTTGTTTTTTTTAAAGGCCAGTCTGCTAGCCTTAAAGTTCAATTGATCTGCAAGGGCATTCATCACATGAGGTATTTGGTACGCCCCACTTTGTTTTCCATAATTGGTTCTTGTTCTGGGTGCTCGCTTCCTTTGTTCTCGCAGACGGTAGTGTCCTCTTTCGGTACAACTTTCCTCGTATAGCTTATTCTTTTGAATTAACTGAAGCAATTTAAAGTAATATAATTGTTCCTCCCTGAGGATGGAACCTTTGATGAACAGTGGAGCAGTTCGCAAGTCTTGTACGTTTCCTGTGTATTTTAGGGGCGAAGCTCCTTAGGGTGTGGCTCTGTCCCTCCTCTGTAGTAGTAGTAGTAGTAGTAGTAGTAGTAGTAGTAGTAGAAGTAGTAGGTAGGTAGGTAGCCACGTATAATGGAATGTACCCACTCCACGTGATAAAGATGACGATGACGCCTGATGACCATGAAGAGTAAGCGCGTTCCAGTATAGTGGAATGTACCCACTACACATTATAACGATGAAGTATAAGTGCGTTCCAGTATAGTGGAATGTACCCACTACACGTGATAACGATAAAGTATAAGCGCGTTCCAGTATAGTGGAATATACCCACTACACGTGATAACGATGACGATGACGCTGATGACCATGAAGTATAAGCGCGTTCCAGACTACACATTCTCTTTCTGCCATGGCTGAAAACGATCGAGCTTCGCCCACTCATCATCATTCACTTCGTGGATATGGCGTGTATTTTTTTCAAAACAGCGCAGTATTTTGTTTTGTATTATTATTAGCTTATGGTAGTTTCTTTGTGATGTCGTTCCCCAGACTAGCATTCCATAAGTCACTTTAGAATGGAAGAGTGCATAGTACATACTTCTTTTTAACCTTAATGGGATTAAGTGCATTGTTCTGAAAAAACAACCAACTATTCGTGCTAATGCGGTAATGAGATGATTCACGTGTGTTCCAGTTTAATGCCTACTGAAACCACACGCCAAGAAATTTTTGTTCCCTAACGTGTGCGATGCAATTTCCTTCAAATTTAACAGTTATGTTACTGATATGTTTGTTTATAGGCCGGAATATCATAAAGGTTGTTTCTTTCGCATTCCAGCGCAGTTCGTATTGATTTAACCAATTTGAAAGATGGATTAGGTAGTTATTTACATTGACCTCAAGTGATATTAAATTGTCTGGTGAAAAGAAAACATTCGTATCGTCAGCGTACGTAATAAGTTCAGGAGAATGAGGTATATCGACAATATCATTCATATAGACAAGGAACAAAACTGGCCCCAGTATGGACCGTTGGGGGGACTCCGTGGTTTAATTGTATTTTTGTAGGCATTGTTTTATTGATCTGTACAAACTGGTAGCGATCTTCCAGGTAACTTTTTAAAAGTTGTAGTGCAACTCCACGCACCCCATACCTGGATAATTTATTAACCAATAATTTGAATTGTATGGAATCAAATGCTTTTTCAAGATCGAGAAAAAGCCCAAGAGTGTACTTCTTGTTTTCCATATTTTCGATTATCTTATCTTTAATATACAGTAAAGCTTGTTCCGTTGATTTACTTTTTTTTGAAAAACCGTACTGACTTTTCGTTATTATTTTGATGCTTATCAAAAAAGGATGAATGTCTATCCAAAATTACCCGTTCGAATATATTTGATATTGTTGGAAACACGGATATAGGTCGACACTTTCCTAAAATATTGATATCACCACCTTTATGTACGCAGTGACTTTTGTCACCTTTAACTGCTCAGGAAATACGCCGTTAGTGAGGGTGAGGTTGATAATATAAGCCAACACATAACATATCAACGGTGATATCAATTTGCACTCAACAGAACCTATTTCGTCAATTCCTGATGCAACATTATTTTTAAGCTTACCGATTAAGTTATCTACTTAAGCCGGATCTGTGGGTGCGAGAAAAATAGAATGAGGCATAGTATACTTATGAATAGTTTGAGCATTTTCTCTATTTACATCGTAATGTAAAGACACAGAACAGCGTAATGTGTCTTTACATTACTCATTGCTAATTCTACGTCTTCGTAGAAGCATTCAACCAATTGATCATCATGGCAGGATGTAGGCGCATAGGCTTGTGACACCTTCATCTTGTACCTCTTATTAGGCTTAATTACCATACTTGCTACCCTCTCACTAATGCTATAATATTCCTCTATATTGCCAGCTATTTTTATGAAGAAATCGTGTCTCCCTCCCCTACACTCTTCTTTATTGGGATTCTGTGCCTTTTTTAATGGAAGACACCACTGTAGATTTCTTCCAGAATGTTTATATTGTCACATGGTCGTGACGTTGACGAAGCGAGCAATCGATGTTTTCAAGGAGAAAAACTTCATTTGGCCGAACTTGTGGCCGTGAAAACGGAAAGTCAGGTTGCAGTAACACACACTGGCACTGATAGCGGCGAACAGAGCGTCGGCCGTCCATCAACTGACAAGTGGTGAAGCACGTCGGCATTTATACGTGTGTCATAGAATATTCCAGTCTTATCACTGGTTGTCGCGCAAGCTCTGGAATAAGCTCGAGTGTTCGCGTCTCGCGCAATCTTAACAAAACGATCTACAATAATTACGAAGCTTCTAGAACAATGAGACGCGGTTTGTGCTGAGCATTGCTGACAGTCTTTGAGAGCGAAAACCGAATAAACCAAAGTGAATATAAGAAACGCGCGTGGCAATGCCCCCCTCTGAAAAAGCATAGTCCCGATGCTTAAAACAGAACACGGGAAAAATGCATACAACAATAAATCACAACAACAAAGAAAGAAAGTACAATAATAAAGCGATAAGTGAAGTCCTCAGCGTAAAGCGCGTAATACGGCTTGAGGCGCACGACATGGACGACTTCAGGTCGCTCATGACGCCGTTGAGAGTTTGTAATGCCGTCCGGGATGACCTCGTATTCCAGAGCACCGAGACGTCGGAGCACCTTGCATGGCCCGAAGCATTGCCGAAGTTTTTCACCGAGTCCACGTCGGCGTATCGGCGTCCACACGCAAACGCGGTCGCCGGCCTGGTATTCCACAAAGTGTCGTCGAAGATTGTAACGGCGGCTGTCGGTCGCCTGCTGATTCTTGATGCGCAGACGGGCGAGTTGTCGGGCTTCTTCAGCACGCTGAAGGTAGACGGTGACGTCGAGGTTTTCTTCGTCAGCGACGTTCGGCAGCATAGCGCCGAGCGTCGTTGCCGGGTTCCTTCCAGAGACCAACTTGTATGGCGTCATCTGTGTCGTCGCCTGCACGGCCGTGTTGTATGCGAAGATCACGTACGGATGTATGGCGTTCCACGTCTTGTGTCCGACGTCGACGTACATGGCCAGCATGTGGGCGATGGTCTTATTTGGACGCTCGGTCAGGCCATTGGTCTGTGGGTGGTACGCTGTAGTCCGGCGGTGGCTTGTCTGGATGTATCCCAATATCGCCTGAGTTAGGTCAGCTATAAACGCCGTACCTCTGTCGGTGATGAAAACCTCTGGGGCACCATGTCGAAGGACGATGTTCTCAACGAAGAACTTGGCTACCTCGGCGGCACTACCTTTGGGCAGGGCATTTGTTTCGGCGTAGCGGGTGAGGTAGTCGGTAGCTACGGCGATCCATTTGTTTAGCAAGTCGACCTTGGGGACGGCCCCGGTAGGTCCATCCCGATTTGCTGTAACGGTCGGCGAGGTGGTTCGATCGGCTGAGGAAAGCCTGCTGGCCTTGTCGGCGGTGCCTTGCGTCGCTGACAGTCTCGCCAAGGCTTTACGTAGCGAGCGACGTTGGCGGCAAGGCGTGGCCAGTAGTACTTTTCGTCTATCCTTGCGAGCGTGCGGGAAACACCGGTGTGTCCAGCCGTGGGGTCGCCGTGTAGGGCCTCGAGGATTTCTGGTCTCACTGCTGAAGGAACCACGCGAAGGTGTTTGGCTCGAAGGGGCGAGAAGTTCTTCTTTAGGAGAACTGCGTTTCGCAGGAAGAACGACGCCAGTCCTCTCTTGAATACCTTCGGAACAGTGACGCTGTTGCCCTCGAGGTATTTCATAAAGCCCCTCAGTTCTGGGTCCGCTCACTGTCGCTCGGCGAAGTTGTCGGCACTTATGGTTCAAAGGAAGCAGTCATCATCCTGCTCGTCCAGCGGCGGTGAGTCGACGGGGGGCACGAGACAGGCAGTCGGCGTCAGAATATTTTCTTCCGGACTTGCAAACGACGGAAGCGTCGAATTCTCGAAGTCTTAGACTCCATCTTGCGAGACGACCTGAAGGGTCCTTCAAGTTAGCTAGCCAACACAAGGCGTGGTGGTCGCTCACGACTTTCAAGGGCCTCCCATAGAGGTAGGGGCGGAACTTTGACGTAGCCCAGATGATGGCGAGGCACTCCTTTTCTGTTGTGGAATAGTTGGTCTCTGCCTTGGATAGCGACCGGCTAGCATAACTGATAACCCTTTCCAGTCCGTCCGTCCTCTGCACAAGGACAGCGCCGAGTCCCACGCTGCTTGCGTCGGTGTGCACTTCTGTTTCGGCGTGTTCGTCGAAATGCGCAAGTAACGGAGACGTTTGCAGGCGTCGTTTTAGTTCTTGAAATGCTTCCTCTTGCGGCGTTTGCCACTTCAACTCGACGTCGGTTCTGGTAAGGTGAGTCAGTGGCTCGGCGACGCGGGCAACATTTTTGACGAACCGCCTGTAATAGGCGCATAGGCCGAGAAATCGACGGACGGCCTTCTTGTCGGCGGGTGGCGGGAATGTAGCGATGGCAGCTATCTTCTGAGAATCGGGGCGTACTCCAGCCTTGCTGATCACGTGACCCAAGAACAAGAGCTCCTCGTATGCGAAGCGGCACTTTTCTGGCTTCAAAGTGATGCCGGAGGTCTTGATTGCTTGAAGTACTGCGTCAAGTAGCCGGAGGTGTTCGTCGAAGTTTGAAGCAAACACAATGATGTCGTCCAGGTACACCAGGCAAGTCTGCCACTTCAATCCTGCCAGTATTCTATCCATAACCCGTTGGAAAGTCGCAGGCGCCGAGCAAAGACCGAAGGGCATGACCTTGAACTTGAAGAGGCCGTCTGCTGTTATAAACGCGGTCTTCTCTTGTTCTCTCGTCGACTTCAATTTGTCAATACTGGTCTTGAGGTCCATCGACGAAAAGTACCTCGCGTTGTGGAGTCGATCCAGGGTGTCCTCTATCCGTGGGAGAGGGTACACGTCCTTCTTCGTTATTTTTGTTCAGGCGGTGATAATCGACGCAGAAGCGTAGGGTTCCGTCCTTTTTCTTGACTAACACCACGTCTGACGCCCACGGACTCTTTTGAAGACAAAATGATGTCGTCGCGTAGCATTTCGTCGACTTGTTTCTTTATGGCCTCGCGTTCCCGCGTTGAAACTCTGTACGGGCTCTGACGTAGTGGCCTGGAACTTTCCTCTGTTATGATGCGGTGTTGTCCGACCTGGGTCTGCCGAACTCTTGACGACGAAGAAAAGCGGTCCTTGTATTGCAGGAGCAGGGTTTTGAGCTGTTCTTGTTTATGCGTCGGAAGGCTCGGATTGACGTCGAAAGGTAGTTGATGAGCTTGGGTCGTCGTAGCATGTTCGGTAAACTCGGCGAGGGCGAGGGCGTTGCTGGCTTCCACAATTTCTTCGATGTAGACGACCGTCGTTCCTTTGTTCATGTGCTTGTATTCGTTGCTAAGTTCGTGAGCGTCACTGTTGGTTTTCCCTTCACGCAACTCGGTGATGCCTCTTGCGACGCAAATCTGAGCGTTTACAAGCAGGTGCTGATCGCCCTCGATAACGCCTTCGAAGTCTACGGTTTTTTCGGTGCCGACTGAAATGATGACGCCGGAGAGAGGCGGAACGGTGACGTGTTCTTTTATCACGTTAAATGCATGGTTCCCCGGCGTAGTCTGGGTAGGCAGCGTTTTTTGAGGTTAGTGTCATCGACTCAGACCTTAGGTCGATGACGGCGCTGTGCTTACTTAGGAAGTCCATCCCAAGTATCACATCCCTGGAGCAGTGCTGTAGGATTAGAAAGCTGGCGGGATAAGTCCGGTTATTGATGGTGACTCTTGCGGTGCAAACACCGGCCGGCATTATTAGATGACCCCCCAGTGGTCCGGATTTCAGGGCCTTGCCAAGCAGTCTTCAACTTCGTCGCGAAAGACCCACTGAAGACGGAATAGTCGGCTCCAGTGTCGACGAGCGCGGTGACGTAGTGGCCGTCGAATATTACGTCGAGGTCGCTGGTTCGCCGTCGCGCGTTGCGGTTGGGTCGCGAGTCGGATGACGGCTGCGTCGATTTGTTGCGCTACTTCCATGTTGCGTCGTCACGTTTTCGTCGGTCCGCCACGTTTCGTCGGCAGGGCTTCATCTGCTTCGCGTCGTGTTCTACAGGTTAGGTCGCGTTGTCGTCGTCGGCGGCCGCAGAGGATCTTCGACATTTCGTCGTACAGCAACCGCAGCTCCATCGGTTGCTGCCCTTAGTTTCCCGGATACGGGCTAGGCGACCGGCCCCGGTTTGGGCCAGTGTACTGCCGGCGGCGCGGTGACATGTAGCGGCCAGGCGACGGCGAGCGCGATGGTCGTCGGGGTATCCACTGAGCTCCTGCGAGATAGTCGGCGATGTCACGTGGTCTTTCACCCCGCTGTGGACGCGGCGCGTCGACGGCGAAACCGCGCAGTCCCACCTGGCGGTACTGGCAGCGGTCGTAGGTGTGGCCAGCTTCTCCGCAGTGGTAGCACAGTGGGCGGTGGTCAGGGGCGCACCAAACGTCAGTCTTCCTCGGCGGAGCGTAGCGCTGGCCGGCGGATGGACGGCATGGCGTCGGTGATGGTGGCAGTGGTGTCTGGCGGCGGAACTGCGGTGGTGCTACGTCTTCACGTGCGTGCGGCGGGGGAGAATTGAGGCGTGCTGCAGCAGCGTAGCTCATGGCTTGCGGCTGAGACTGTTGCAGTTCAGGAGTACCCAACGACTGCTGGATTTTCTCTAGTACAATATCAGGGATCGAGGAAACTTGCGGCTGGGATGACCAGAACATTCAACGAAGCTCCTCGCGGACCACGGCCCTTATGGTCTCGCGCAGGTCGACTGAGCAGAGGCATTGAATGTCGGCGTAGCCTGGCGTCGAGCGGCGATTGAACTGCCGGGTGCGCATCTCCAGTGTCTTTTTCTATCGTAGTCGCTTCCGAGAAGAATTCTTGAACGGTCTTCGGTGGGTTTCACATCGATACCGCTAAAAGCTCTTGATTTACTCCTCGCACGAGGAAGCGGACTTTCTTGTCCTCGGGCATAGCAGGTTCAGCGTGGCGAAACAGTCGGGTCATTTTCCTCCGCAAAAATGGTCACGCTGTCATTCGCAAGTTGTATCCGCGTCTCCAGCAAGACTGCGGCCCTTTTCAGTTCGGATGACGCTCGCGAACGTCTCCAAGAAAGCGCTGCGAAAGAGGTCCCATGTTCGAAGTTCGAACCAGGTCCTCGAAAGAGGTCCCATGTTCCCGGTTCTCGAACCAGGTCCTTGCTGCGTCTTCTAGGTAGAAGTAAGCGCGGCGCAGTTTTTCTTCGGTGTCCCAGTTGTTGAAGGTCGCGACTCGTTCGTAAGTCTAGCCAGGTTTTCGGGGTCCTCACTTGGTGATCCATGAAAAGTCGGTTGCTCTCTCGGTGGATGGATAACGATCGCTGCAGGGGACACAGCGTCCGTCATCGTGCCTGCCGTCTTCGACGCCGTAGCTTTCGGCTTGTCCGGTAGAAGACCGTGTTGCGGGGGGGAGTCATTTTATTCTGCGGCTGGCTCGAATGTCCGTTAGTTGGGCGGGGCTCACGGCTTGACGGGGGCGTCCGGTACATGAAAGAAGCAGCACCTCCACCAGATGTCACATGGTCGTGACGTTGACAAAGGGAGCAATCGATGTCTTTAAGGCGAAACACTTTACTTGGCCGAACTTGTGGCCGTGAAAACGGAAAATCAGGTACACACTGGCACTGATAGCGGCGAACAGAGCGTCGGCTGTCGATCAATTCACAAGTGGTGAAGCACGTCGGCATTTACACGTGTGTCAAAGAATATTCCAGTACTATCACTGGTTGTCGCGCAAGCTCTGGAATAAGCTCGAGTGTTCGCGTCTTGCGCGCAATCTTAACAAAACGGTCTACAAAAATCACGAAGCTTCTAGAACAATGAGGATCGGTTTGGCGCTGAGCATTGCTGACAGTCTTTGAGAGCGAAAACCGAATAGAGCAAAGTGAAAAAAATTGAAGGACACTTTGTACATTCCGAAAGTGTGTTCGGCGAAAGCGTGTGGCCATTCCACTGATTATGCCATCTCTTTTTTCTTTTACACTCTCAGTGGGATAAGACACAAACCGAATGGGTGCGTGTTTTCTTCTTTAATTTTTTACCGCAAATCGCAGCGAGACTCCTCTTCCTCCGGCCGCATGCGTTAGTATTTTCTCGCGTTTTGCGCATCGTGCAAACGCCATCCGCGTTCCAGCTCTTAAATTGACGGACCCCTTGTAAATTGGAAAGTGTGGTCCGTGAACGCCTGGGTCCATTGACACGGCGTTCGTCAGAATGATTGCAAACTCTGGGCACAGCGACGCTACGCAAGCAAAGCGCGAGCGCTATAGAGTCCGACGCGACCGGCGTTCCGTCTGCGCATCCCGGCGTCCACCTGGCTCCGTGCCAGAGCTCGGACGGACGGACACCGGACGGACGTGAGCATGAGACATTAAAGGCTTTCGTCTTAAAAATTACACCATCTCCCGCTAAAGGGAACGATGTGTAGATGCGAAGCAACGGGCGCTAACGCTTACACTGGCGGCGGAGTTGACGCTGGCGCTCATCGCAGCGTTGGCACAGGAGAGAAACCTGGGGGGGCGCAAATCACGCAGTGATGGACCGGTGTTTTCCTACTGGAACATCCCAAATCGCTGCTAATGGGCAATGAGAGACAGAAGACTCGGACTGGACACAGAGACCCGCAGTCCGGTTTTAGTTAACGCGCACGCTGCGAATTTTTTATCGTTCGACAACGCACAGGAGAAATCTCCCACCGGCACCACCTTGCAGGTCAAGATCCATTGCAGTATATACGGGGTGGCCAGTGAACGGTTGTGCAGCGCGAGCAGTCGCTTTTTTCAACCAAGAAACTCGCTAGCAGACGCTGCCTGCGTCGGCGTCGCGAGGCGAGAGAGGGGGGAGCGTAGGTCAGGGGGATGATGCGCATGCGCAGTGGGGGTGTGGACGCCGCGGGGAGGGATGCCTACAGGAGAGAGGGGGGAGCGTAGGAGAGGAGAAAGGGGGGAGCGTAGGAGAGAGAGGGAGGGGACGCGCATGCGCAGTGAGGGTGTGGCCTCCGCGGGGAGGGATGCCTAGAGGAGAGAGAGGTGGAGAGGAGGTTTTTTATTTTTTTTAATGGGTTGGCGCATGCGCAGTGGGGGGTATGGACGGACGGACGGACACCGCACGCCGGACGGACACCGGACGGACGGACACTGGACGGACACAGGACGGATGTGAGCATGAGACATTAAAGGCTTTCGCCTTAATAAGAAACGCGCGGGGCAATAGAGGCTTCGTTGATGCCCTGATTCCGCAGTGCCTGAATGGCTGCTGATGTCTCCACCGAATGAAATGCCTCCTCGTAATCTATGGTATTCACCGCCTGTTTACAGGAGGTTTTCAAGGTACTGGCTTAGGAAGAGTTACGGATAAGAGTTAATGGAGACTGTCTGGAGACATCTACACATGTCTGGCCTCTTTGCTGTAGTGCCTTACTTTCACGGCGTATCGTTTCTAGCTCTTCATCCAATGCCTGCATCTCCCTTCAATGTTCTTCCCTGCGCTTCTGTTCCTCTATGTCTTCCCTGCGCCACCTTTCCTCTCTTTCCTGATTGAGCCTCTGTTCCTCTATCTCTTCCTTGCGCAACCTTTCCTCTCTTTCTTGCTTGCGCTTCTGTTCCTCTATCTCTTCCCTTCGCTTGCGCTTCTGTTCCTCTATCTCTTCCCTGCGCTTGCGCTTCTGTTCCTCTTTTTTCAGCTCGATGTACTCTAAACACTCTTCAAGTTCATCATCGTCTGCCCCAATTGCCTCGATCACCTCAATGATTTCTGGCTTTCCTTTCGAGTCGGCAATTTGGATACCGAACTCTCGGGCCACCTCCAACAATTCCGGCCTTTTTAGCGCCTTCCAATTCATGGCTGCCCCCCAGTGCTGCTAACTCTTCGCTAACAAAACAACTTTGACGTACTATCCCTACTTCCGCCAACAGTATCAAAATCACTGCTTCCTACCCAAAGCCTGGTAACAAAACAACTTCGACGTACTATCCATACTTCCGTCAGCAATTACAAAAATCGCTGCTTGCTACACAACGCCTGGTGATCCTCGCGAAGAAAAGCCATGCACTTACCTTATGCAGTCATGAATTCAGACACGTTCCTTCCGGAGCTGTCAGCAGTGCCACGATGAGCCGTCCGTCGGCGTTAGGTCATCCGGGTAGCGAGCTTCATTCAACGCTGCCTTCCAGTCCGATGAACTCGATCCCACCGTATGTAGGCAGTTCCGTATCGGCTGGCCTTCATAACGCTGTCAGAGGATCCGTCCTGTCCCCCCCCACGGCCACCAGTTTTTTGCGACTCGGGTCCGGCGGGTCTCATCGTAGGTAGCTGGCCCGCCGCCGGTCCCCTAGCCCATCTTTAGCGGAGAGGAAGGCGCTCGTAGGAGAGATATTACAGACGTTTATTTACATTGGGAGAACAAGAAGAGAGTTTTCACAAAATGTCTTCGGCTTTTAAATCCCCGAGTCTGGCAACTTGAGGCAATCAAACCGGTGTCAGCGCCACCCACCAATAAGTTGTCCTGCCGCCACAACGCCCTGCTCCCAGGAGGGAGGCAGTGGGACGCACAGCACATTCCTTAAAAGGGCAAGGACGAGAAGTCCAATTGAGGAACACCAATGCCCCACACAGGGGGGATGTCCACGTACCACGCCCAGACGACTCGATATTGTCGGCGAGGAGGAAATGTCCGAAGGGGAACCGGACTGGTGCCAAGTCGGTGACCTCTGAAGACGTGGTTGTTGCTGTCGACCACACCTGCAGCCGCTAATGGCTCCGTCCAGCTGCAGAGACATGCCACGTCGCTGGGAAAGTGTCAGCAACTCTTTCCCACTCTGGCAGCATCTTGCAACAAAGGGCTGTTCGCCGCACCCTTGCTGGATTTCCGGTCACCTGAGCACGCCGCGCGCTTGTGGGCATACCAGGAAAATGGGGTTAAACTTGCGCCCCCCGAAGGGCAGCGAATCCGGGAGGAACTTTTGATTGACAGGAGCATGCTCCGCTGCCTCTGCCATGACAGCCTCCAAGGCCGATCGTAACACTACTTAGGACAGGTAGTAACCGCGGAGCCGAATCATGATAGTGAAATAACTAGAATAAAGATGGGATGGAGCACATTCGGCAAGCATTCTCAAATCATGAATGGTAGTCTACCACTATCCCTCAAGAGCAAGGTATATAACAGCTGCATCCTACCGGTACTTGCCTACAGAGCAGAAACCTGGAGACTTACAAAGAGGGTTCAACTGAAATTGAGGACGACGCAGAGAGCGATGGAAAGGAACATGATAGGTGTAATCTTAAGAGACAGGAAGAGAGCAGAGTGGGTCCAGGGAAAAAAACAGGGGTTAAGGATATCATAATTGAAATCAATAAGAAGAAATGGACATGGTCCGGGCACGTTGCACGTAGGCAGCATAATCGCTGGTCATAAGGGGTACTGACTGGATTCCAAGAGAAGGCAAACGCGTGAGGGGAAGACAGAAAATTAGGTGGGCAGATGAGATTAAGAAGTTTTGCAGGTATAACGTGGCAGCAGAAAGCACAGGACCGGGTTGATTGGCGGAACATGGGAGAGGCCTTTGCCCTGCAGTGGGCGTAATCGGGCCGGTGATGATGATGATATTTTTATGAATAAGGGACCCCACCCCCAGTTCTCTTCTGTCAACTAAGCCACGAGAGCATAAGACGTGTCCGTTCTTCAGCACTGTATAAGCCTCATGTGTACTCCTAACCTCACTGAGCCCTATCCCACATCCCATTTAACAACCTCTAGTTCATCGCATAGCATAGCTAGACTCGCCTCACTAGATAACGTTCTAGCGTTAAACGTAGCCAAGTTCCGATTCCAATCACGGTCTGTCCGGACCCAGAGATTCTTAGCACCCTTCGCCGCATCGCAGGTCTGACCGCCACCTTGGTCAGTTGCTTCGCAGCCGCTGGGGACTGAGGGCCGAGCGTTAATAGGTGTATTCATGTAGGATCAACTTACTGTCCGTTATTTACAAGCTATTTACAAAAATAATTGTTAATACAATTAATACGACATTAGAGCTGACTTGAATAACACTGGTAGCCAAAGAAACGGGACACAAGAAGTAACACGAAGACACACACGCAGCGCTACACTTCCAACAATTGATTTATTTTCGAGCACCACGTGATTCTTATACACTTTTTTGCACACACATGCACTAACACGTGTACTAGCACAAAGGATTCTTCGTCAGCATTTTTTTCTTCTCATTTGAGCCACTAATCATGCATAAGAAGGATATCGCACAAGAAAAAAACACAATTCATTTATCGCGCCCGTCAGTTCATGCGCAGGTATTGTAATTCCTTCCTTGAGAGCGCTATCGACGGAGTGCTAACACATGTACTACCAGCCCTAACTATCCATTCAGCTTCTAAAATTAAGCGTGTCACCAGGGGGGCGGAAACTCCCTATACCTCCCATGTGACGCGCTCTCGCATGCTGATACGCAGCGGAAGCGCCACTTTTACTACTGGCGGCTGCTGGGCATCCAACTAGAAATAAACCACAAACAGAACATTTCTTTCATGACGTCACTGGTGAGGGCACCAAATAGAGGGAAAGGGTGCAAAACTGAGAGGAGGACGGTTGCCGCGGAAGCCCTCCTTTCCCACTTCGCATGCAAGCGCAATGTTTTCGTGCCCTCTTTCAGGTCCGCTGGCCGCTTGGGCGACGCGGCCATTCGTAAAATTTCGCTAACAATTTTTTGAATTTTGTTCGTGTGTTCTGAAGCGGCGAAACCCAAACAGACTGATTTTTGCTGAGTAAGACAAAACTCGATCGACACGAATAAAATTAATATTTTATTGCCCATTTCGTATTAAAAAAAACAGAGCCATACGCATAGTGTGAAAGTGTCAATCTATAAAATCAGCTGTAATTCAGAACTGAAATATGGACATAATGAGCAAACAGTCGAGCCAGATTATCCGAAGCAATGCGAAAATTATCAACAATCTCGAGCAGGGCGCGTCGTATTTGACCGAATGCCATTTGTTATGATAGCACACATATTTTTCTTACAGAATTTGACTATCAATGAGACAGAAGTTCAGAGGAAAAGAGAGCCTTGAAGCGGTGAGAAGTTCTTGAAGGCAGAACGTCGCTGGAAACAATGTTTCGGCAAGTTGACTTGTCTTCGTCAGGGCAGCAGCGTTGCCTTGACGAAGAAAAGTTCACTTGTCAACACGTTGGCCCCAGCGACATTTCCTGTAACGATATCTAGAAGCATTCAGTCCGTCACATGTATTTCAATGACAGTATTAGAAGTAAAGAACCACAAAGTTTCAAACTGGCTACATGAATTTCATGAACAGGAAGGAGGCTAAGATTGCTTCACATAATTTGAGCTACATGCCAAAAGTAAAAGATGAAAAAACTATGTAGCCGAGCAACACGCATTCAATCCTTTCATTCAACGTATTTTGCCGAGAGCAGGTAGGCTGTCGTCTTGACCAATTAGTGTAGCGGCTCTGCGCTTTTGTCAGTACAGTCAGGCTTGCATTGAACTGCGTTTACTCATGTACTCAGGCAAAATTAGTACCTGCCGAAATAATGGGCCAGAATACTTGTGCTCACCCCTTTGCCACTAGGAAACCTGAAAAATATTCGCTGAACAGGAAATCCCCGGCATAACACACCGCAGAGCCTAGAAAAACACGTGATGCCCGATTCAGCCATCTTTGTCTTATGCATGGTTGACTTGCTCGGCGTAGCTCACTGCGGCTTCCCTTCTATGCAGGCCACACCATTGTCTTATCTTTCGCGTACTTGGCACGCCAACCGAGAAAGATAACTGAGCACGAACCATCTTGTGATATCGCTGAGCGAGTGGCAAGGAGGAGCGGAGGCAAGCGCTACAAATTCAAGTGAGCCACTTCCCGCGCTTCGCCTGATTTCAAAGTCACAAAATAAGAAACAAAACAAGACAAATAAACAAAAGAAGAGTTCCTTACAGTGAAATCTAATTTCTTTATTTTAAAAACTCGCGAAGTCGAATAAATGTGAACATCTACATCAACCAAATTTCATTCAACCAGATCTTAAAATGCCCAGCAACTGCTACGAGCGTGCAGGTGCCTTGAAACCGAAACTAGCGCTGAGTTTCCGAGGCCTGGTGTCACTTCACACCCACTCCTACCTAAGATGGCGACATCTTGGAAGCACGGTTTACACTTGCATTTCTTGCAATGCAGCGACAGGAACCCATCTGGCGGTATCTTGTTCACTTTGTTATGCTCACTCAGCATAACAACAAAGTGAACAAGATACCGCCAGATGGGTTCCTGTCGCTGCATTGCAAGAAATGCAAGTGTAAACCGTGCTTCCAAGATGGCGCCATCTTAGGTAGGAGTGGGTGTGAAGTGACACGCTTAATTTTAGAAGCTGAATGGATAGATAGGGCTGGTAGTACATGTGTTAGCACTCCGTCGATTGCGCTCTCAAGGGAGGAATTACAATACCTGCGCATGAACTGACGGGCGTGATAAATTAATTGCGTTTTTTCTTGTGCGATATTATTCTTACGCATTATTAGTGGCTCAAATGAGAAGAAAAAAAATGCTGACGAAGAATCCTTTGCGCTAGTACACGTGTTAGTCCATGTGTGTGCAAAAAAAAGTGTATAAGAACCACGTGGTGCCCGAAAATAAATCAATTGTTGGAAGTGTAGCGCTGCGTGTGTCTCCGTGTTACTTCTTGTGTCCCGTTTCTTTGCGCTACCAGTGTTATTCAAGTATGCCGTGAAGGAAATCGAACCTCCCGATGCGTAGAAAAAGGGGTTTATTCACGATAAACCGCAGCCCGACTCCGTGGGTTGATGCTGCAGCGCGTGAATCGAAGCCAGATATAGTTCGTCGTCTTCCTCTTTGTCGCGCTTTCTGCAACAAACTGCCCCGGGCACAGAAGTTCACACAAAGTTTGATTACAGTGGGTAGAGGTGTTGAACTGCCCGTTTAATGGTAGTTCTACTGGGTAGTCTCAAGGTACAGGATCTGATCTTGCCATCCCTTCCATTATGGAGCTCCTCTATTCGAACGACGTTCCATAGCTGTCGCGGCTTGCTGGACTCTTGAAGAAGAATGAGCTCGCCTTTTTTTTTATTCCATCAGACGAAGTCGCTGATTTGGGAAATGGAATTGTTTTCAACTCCGAGAGGTATTCTTTAGACCAACGCTCCCAGAAAGTTCTGCGAGTTTTTGCTCGTTGTTCCCACATAGGTAGCACATGGCGACGATCGACGGAGATCTCGGCAAGATTTAGGTCGGGAAGTGCAGATATTCGCCTTCCAATGAGAAAGTTAGCCGGAGAGAGTGGTTCCTGATCTCGATAGTCGTTATAAACGTATGTTATTGGGTGGGAATTGATGACAGCTTCCACTTCAGTTAAGGTAGTTTGTAGCTGTTTCTCGGTAAGAGACGCCTTTCCGACGCACTTCTTCAACGTCAGTTTGACAGACCTGAGAAGTCTCTCGTAACAGCCGCCCCACCACGGGGCATGATCGGCGATAAATTTCTATTTTACACGATTGTTGGCGATGTAGTTGCAAACTTCTTCATTTCTCAATGACTGCCACAGTTTAGAGAGTTCTCTCTTGCTCTTCTTGAACTCTAAGGCGAGACGAAACGTCGGAAAGCGTCGAGAAAGCTTGTGGCAGTCATATCTTCGACTAATTCGACATGAACTGCTCTAGTCACGGCGCACGTGAATAGGCAAACATACATTTTGGCGTAGCCATCTGGTCGTGTCGCGTATAGGGGGGCCGGCGAAGTCTAGTTCTGTTACTTGAAAAGGTTCCGAAGCGGTCACTCTTTCATGTGGCAACGGCGCAGCTACTTCGGACAAAGGTCTGGCATTGAAGCGTTGGCAAACTATGCACCCTCTGATTATTTTCTTGATTATCTGTCGTCCTCGTATTATCCAAAATCTCTCCCTTATTTGAACGAGTGTATCCAGAACGCCTGCATGAAGCAGTTGACAATGGTGCTGCACTACGAGAAGCTCGCAGTAGTGGTGGTCCTTGGGTAAGACGATTGGATGCTTTTCCTCGTAAGATTTCTTGCTGAACTGTAGACGTCCTGTGACGCGAAGAACTCTATTATGGAGGAAGCAGGTGACATCCCGGAGAATAGAATCCCTTAAATGTTGAGCTCCTTTAGAAATGAGGTCGATTTCCCGGGAAAAGGCTGTACTTTGAACCTTTTTTATTCAATATAATTCGGCGACTTCTATCTCTTCAGCAGTCAGGGCTCCTTGTGACAAGCTTTTCCGCTTCATCTTTGCAGCGAATCGTAGTACCCAAGCTGTAACACGGTGTATTCTCGAGAGGGAGCTGTATTTATGAATAGCCAGTATTGGCGATTCGTTTGAAACGACGATTTCCAAAGATGTTGCTTGATGCGTACGTTCCTCTGTGACGCTCTGTGGAAGATCGGTGGAGTTCAGAATGCTGTGTGGTGGCCATTCATTATCTTTACATATAAGCCAGTTGGGTCCCGTCCACCAGACTGAGTTTGTTATTAAGTCATGGGCGGGTACTCCTCTCGTCAAAAAAATCAGCAGGGTTTTGCTTTCCTGGGCAGTGTCTCCACGGCTTTATGTCCGTTTTACTCTGAATTTCCGTTACCCTATGTGTAACGAAATCTTTCCACTTGTTAGGATTCCCGGTAATCCAGTACAGTACGATCATTGAGTCAGTCCGCAACTGTACTGAAGTGATGTGCTCGTCCAGCTCTCGACGCACATAGTCGTACATTCGTGCTGAGACGAGACAGGCTAGTAGTTCGAGTCTGGCAAGGCTTGTCTCCTTCGTTGGCGCCACCCTGGACTTGCACAAAACAATCGTTGAACTTTAGTCGTTCGTATGTCCTGCTGTACAAATGTAGCAAACGGCACCGTAGGCTGACTTACTGGCGTCAGCGAAAAAATGGAGTGCGTACTTGTCTCCAAGTCTATGTGCGCCCTGTCGGTAGAACCGAGGTATTCCTATATCGCAGAGCTGGGGAAATTCATTGCACCAAGTCCTCCATTCATGTAGAGCATCCAAAGGTAACTGTTCTTCCCAGCCTATGCCTTTCTGCCAAAGCTTTTGGAAACAAATCTTCATCCTTATCGTGAAAGGAGTCAACATGCTAAGAGGGTCGTGTAGCCGGGAGGTCGTCTGTAGCATGAAGCGTTTGGTGTCGGTCCTTTGTTGAACAAATTCCAAAGCGTTTCCAGGGCTGAACGACAGTATGTCGGTGTCTGGATGCCATACCAATCCCAGTACTTTCAGCACTCCTGTCAATTGTCCTAGAGGCAGCTCCAGCGGTTGCGTCGGTTGTGTGCCTAGAGCTCGTGGGTCGTTTGAAGCCCACTTGTGTAGCTTCATCGATGCACTTTAGAATATCTCAGTAGCTTCCAAACGCAGCCTAGACGCGTCTTCTACGAAGTCCGCTCCTGTTAAAATGTCATCGACATGTATGGAATTCCGTAGCATTTTTGTCGTTTCGGGGTAAGCAGACGATGTTTGATCTAGATGATGACGTATGGTGGCCGCCAAAAGAAAGGGACTACATGTCGTGCCGAATGGTACTCTTGCCATGCGAAAGGTAGCAACTTTAGGCAACGGTCGACCTGGACTGGGCTCTGTCTCCAACCACAATAGCGCAAGGCGTCTCGGTCTGCGCTGTTGACACTTATTTGCAGGAAGGCTTTTTCGATGTCTGTGACTAAAGCAATGCGATGTTTCCTGAAGCGGAGAAGCAGACCTATTAGATCGGCAATGAGGTTCGGTCTAGAATGGAGGCTGTCATTAAGCGAGAGTTCTCCCTTTTCGTGAGATGAAGCATCGAAGGCTACGCGCACTCTTGTTGTGCGGTCTTCGCGTATCACTGCATGGTGCGGCATGTAATAAACAGTGTCCTCCGTCTTATCGTCGGTGACCTTCTCTGCAACGCCGTCATTGGCGTATTTGCGTATGGTGACACAATACTCTTGAAGCAACTGAGGGCATCGGCGAAGCTTGCGAAGAAGCTGATTTAAACGAGTCTCTGCGTATGCTCTGTTGTTGTCATTGAGAATTGTCGGTTTCCATGGGAGCGAGACCACGTAACGATGATGCTCGATCTTGATTGTGCTCTTGAAGAAATTCAGAACTGGGTTTTCCTCTTGGGTCTTCTTGTGTTCCTCCGATCTTATTTCCATTACTTCCAAGTCCCAGTAGTTAGCCGCTGTAACTTTACAGTCTGTCACTGCCTTCAGGACTATTGCCTCATTGCAATACGTGACAGTAGCGCAAGAGGCTACTGGCCTAAGTTAGTCTCGACGGCTTTGAGCCCGTTGTCCAAATTCTGCGCGTTTCCTGTGACAAATGTCCAATAATAGTCACTGCCGATCAAGACGTCGACTGCGTTTGGGCTTTCGGCTTGCTCGATGTCGTAGAGGTAATAGCCTTGCCGTTCAAGCTTGTCGATGAAGTCTTTATGCGGTCGTGGAATAGACTGATGACAGATCTTTGTCGTGACGAGAGCTTCGATCAGTAGCGGTGTTCCATTACGCTGCGCACTTAGAGTGAAGAGCACGCGCTGGAAGTTGTTCTCATCATGTTGCCCTCCGAAATATCCCACCGTAAGATTCTCGTGAGCTAGTACTCGACACTTTAATTTTTGAGCTAATTGCTCGGTGATGAAACTGCCCTGGCTGCCTCCATCGAATAAAACTCGAACGAGGCATAAGCTTCCTTGTCCGGCTGCCCAACCAACAGCTGTTTGAAGGTACACTCGCCGTTTAGAACTGCCAGTTCCAATCATCTCGAGCTGCATCGGTGTTGGTGACGTCTCGGGATTGGTAGTCAATTTCAGCATGCGAGGGTCGCACATTGTTTAGGCATGGCGTCGATTACACTTTGTACATGTAACGTTCCTCCTGCAATTTTTTGCGAAATGATGTTGCAATGTACAGCGGAAACATCGACGTGCGTTCAGTATTCGTTTTTTCTTTTCCTCGAGAGGAATCGGTGGGTCGCACTGCTCTGTGTTATGTGTGGTTGACCCACAGAAAAAGCAGGCGCTCTTTTGCGGAACTGGTTTCACAGATGTAGTTAAAGACTCCGTTGTTGAACGTTGATGTCGCGAAGAGAATGTCGTGCTAGTGCGAAAATGTGTACCTTGGCACTGCGACGTGTGCTCTTTTGCAGATACGTGCAGGACAGTTCGTTCGCGAGACTCTACTTGTGTTTGTATAAAGAACAGCAAAGACTGAATGCTTGCCTTCTGTTCCTGGGTGTGCTATCCTTGCTGGTCTGTGTTTCCATGTTGTCGTATGTGCTCTGTACATTGACGTGAGATGGACTTGTTGTAGTCGAGGACTATCTCGTGAGGAAGCGACTTCAGGAGGATTCGGTAGAGCATTGCGGAGTAATAGGCTTCCGATACTCCGAGAGTTTTTAGGGCGCGTGTCTGGGGCTGGACCGTGTCGTAGAAGCATCGAAGTCCTCGAAGATCGTCGGAGGATCGAACGGGTCGCAATTCGATGAGTCGCTGCATGTGAGCCTGGATTGTTACACAGTCTGTCTTGGCAAAGCGCTGTTTTAGAATGTCCAGGGCTTCACAGTAGCAGCTTGCAGTAGCCGGAAGTCCCGCGATAGCCGATGCCGCGTCGCCGGTCAAGACGGAACGTCGATAGCTGAATTGGTCTACGTCGGTGAGTCCACTGTTGTTGTGGATCAGTTGATTGAACTGCTCCCAAAAAGGCGTCCACGATGACGGTTGGCCATCGAACTTCATGAGGTCGATTTTCGGAAGTTGAATGGCGGGCTGGGGTGTGCGTAGAACGGGTTCGGTTGGTGTTGCCGGTAGTGCATGGTTCAGGGACTGTTGGAGCTGACGTATTCGATACTTTAGTTTCGCGGACGTTGTTGTGGCCCGATCGTTATATTCCACAACGCGGTCAAACTCTGCCTCCGCTTCCGTGGCTGACAGCAGAGGGACGATGTCGGAGTCCGTCGCTCTCAAGTCGGTTTGCAGTTGGCTGAGGCGTTCGTTGAGAATGCAAAGCTCCTCTTCCGCAACCCTGTCTTGAGTGAGCGTTGCTTCTGCCTCGTTGATAAGGCACGTTAACTGAGCTCTCTCGGCTTTACGCTTGAGCTTGAGAGCCTCCACGATTCGTCTCCGTGGCAATCAGCTATGTGTCGGGACGATGAATCCGTAAGCGGGAAGGCGATTACCTTGAGTCCATCGATGTGGTTCGTTGTTCCGATGAGTTTCGGCACCACTTGAAGGAAATCGAGCCTCCCGATGCGTAGAAAAAGGGGTTTATTTGAAATAAACCGCAGCCAGACTCCGTGGGTTGCTGCTGCAGCGCGTGAATCGAAGCCAGAGATAGTTCGTCGTCTTCCTCTTTGTCGCCCTTTCTTCAACATGCCGTACCAACAAGCTCGCCTTGCAACTTTACTCGATTAGAGCTCAATCAACCAAAGGATCCAGCAGGATTTCGTACAGGCTACTCAACAATAGGCGAAATTCATACTATCAATCAGGTGATAAAGCAATGCGCGGAATACAAACAATCCTATACATAGCCTTCATAGATTACGAGAAGGCATTTGATTCAGTGCAGACATCAGCAGTCATGCAGGCACTGCAGAATCAGGGCATCGACGAAGCCTATATAAGCATACTGGAAGAAATCTACAGCAGATCCACAGCCACCTTGGTCCTCCATAAAGAAAGCGACAGAATCCCAATAAACAAGGGCGTAAGGCAGGGAGACACGATCTCTCCAATGCTATTCACCGCATGTTTACAGGAGGTTTTGGAGTCCCTAGATTGGGCAGAGTTAGAGATAAGAGTTAATGGAGAGTATCTTAGTAACCTGCGATTCGCTGATGACGTTGCATTGATGAGTAACTCAGGAGATGAATGACATCTCATGATTACTGAACTGGATACGTAAAGCCGAACAGTAGGTCTGAAAATTAATTAGCATAAAACTAAAGTAATGTGGAACAATCTTGGCAGAAAACAGCGCTTTGCGGTAGGTGGCGAGACACTGGAAGTTGTTAAGGAATGTGTCTACTTAGGACAGGTAGTAACCGCTGAGCCGAACTATAACAGCGAACTAGAACAATAAGGATGGGATGGAGCACCTTCGGCAAGCATTCTCAAATCATGAATGGTAGTCTACCACTATCCCTCAAGAGGAAGGCATATAACAGCTGCATCTTACCGGCACTCACCTACGGAGCTGAAACCTGGAGACTTACAAAGGTTTTTTTTTATTCGTATTGCCACGCGTGTTATTTTGATGTGCCCTGTTTCAACCGACAAAGACTGTGAGCAACGCTCGGCGCAGATCGCACCTGAGTGTTCGAGAAGCTTCGCTTTCGTTGTAGATCGTTCTGTTAACATTTCGCACAGCACCCGAACACTCAAGATTATTCCAGAGCTTGCGCGACGACCAGTCATAAGGCTAGAATGTTCGACGCATGATTTATAAAAGCCGGCGCGTTCCAACGATGATCAGTCGATCGACGGCCGACGCCCTGTTCGCCGCTATTAGTGCAGTGTGTATTGCTGTAATCTGACTTTCTGTTTACCGGCCACAAGTTCGGCCTAATAAACAGTTTCATTTTGGACCTACCGACTTCTGCCTTCGTCGACGTCACGACCACGTGACATCGACCACGTGACATCTGGTGGAGGTGCTGCTTCGTTCATGATCCGGACGCCCCCCACGGAGCACTGACCCCGGCCCAAGCCACGAAGAAGCCGATGCCAAAGAACTCCCCGATCTTCGAACTAGCCGCAGGCAGAAGGGACTCCAGCCATAGTACGGGCTACTTCCCGAAACCACCAGGCAGCCCAAGAGCCCGACATCGACCTCGACCGGAACGATGACCGCCCCAGCGGCCCCTACACCGATCCGGCTACATGAACCCAGGGAGCCACCCACCTTCCGGGCCTCATCACTCGAAGACCCGGAGAGCTGGCTCGAAAAGTTCGACCGCGTCGCCCTTTTCAATAACTGGACCGACGATGACAAGTTGCGCCACGTTTATTTCGCCCTGGAAGATTCCGCTCGGACATGGTTCGAGAACCGAGAAGCCACACTCACAACCTGGGAACTTTTTCGCGCCGCATTCCTGGACAGCTTCACAAACGTCGTCCGCAAGGAGAGAGCCGAAGCTCTGCTGGAAACACGTATGCAGCTGCCAAATGAAACCGTGGCGCTCTTCACGGAAGAGATGACGAGACTGTTCCGGCACGCCGACCCCGCCATGGCTGACGAGAAGAAGCTCCGGTTCCTGATGCGAGGTGTCAAGCAAGAGCTGTTTGCGGGACTTGTCCGCAACCCACCCAAGACTGTCGACGAATTCCTTACTGAGGCCACGACAATCGAAAAGGCACTTGAGATGCGAACAAGACAGTACGACCGCCGCTCTTCAACAACAAACTACGCCGAAGCTCATGCTCTCAGCAACAACGGTCTACGCGAGACCATCCGAGCGATCGTGCGGGAGGAGTTGCGCAAGCTGTTACCCTCGCCGCAGCCCCAAGTGGATTCAATCACCGACATTGTCCGCGAGGAAGTTCGGCAATCACCACAGCCTCAGCCGGAAGCTATGAGCTACGCCGCTGCAGTCTGCTGTAACGCTCCTCCAAGGCCGCGTCAGGACGCTGCACCACCGCAGTTCCGCCACCAGGCTCCGCCGCCACCGCCACCGACGCCATACCGCCCCCCTACCGGTCAGCGCTGCGCTCCGAGGAAGACCGACATTTGGCGCGCCCCTGACCACCGTCCACTCTGCTACCACTGCGGCGAGGCCGGCCACACCTACCGCCGTTGCCAGTACCGACAGATGGGGTTACGCGGTTTCGCCGTCAACGCGCCTCGTCCACAGCGGGGTGAACGACCACAAGACATTGCCGACTACCTCGCAGGAGTGCAGTGAACACCCCGACGACCCTCCCGTTCGCCGTCGCCAGGCCGCTACACCTCATCGCATCGTAGGCAGTACACCAGCCCGGCTCGGGGCCGATCTCCGAGCCCTTACTCGGAAAACCAAGATCAGCAACCGATGGAGGTGCGGTTGCTGTACGTCGAACTACCGAAGATCCTCCGCCGACGCCGACGACGCTGCCGCGACGAAACCTGCTGAGCACGACGCGAAGCAGACAGAGCCCTGCTGACGAAACGAGGCGGATCGAGGAAGACCTGATGACGCAGCATGGAAGCAGCGCAACAAATCGGCGCAGCCGTGATCCGACGCCGCGACCTAACCGGAACGCAAGGCGACGGACTAGCGACCTCGACGTCTCATCGACGGCCACAACGTTACCACTCTCGTCGACACTGGGGCCCACTACTCCGTCGTCACCACGCGTTGAATGTGATAGAAGAGCAGGTGGCTGTGCCTCCGCTCTCCAGCGTCATTATTTCCGTTTGTACCGAAAAACCCGCGAACCTTGAAGGCGTCATCGAGGGCGATCAGCACCTACTCCTGAACCGTCAAATTTGCGTCGCAAGAGATATAGCTGAGCTGCGTGACAGTAAAGCAAAGGTAGTGCTGACAAACTCCAGCCACGAATATAGTCTTCGCCCACTGAACAGGCGGCGCGACGGAGCAGTACTACTAGCGCCACTGTGTGGCGAAAATTCGAACCGGCGGGTCGGCCGGGGAGTGGCGCGGCGTGCTGAGGCGGTGTATTTGAATGCAGCTGCCTGCATAGTTTCGGATGGCGCAAAATGTCGACGATAGTTCTGTGCGGCTTCAAACCTGTGCAGCGCTTGGAAGAATATTTCCGTCAATCTGTGCTTCTGAAAGGCGAGAAGTTGTACGATGCTGGGCACGTTTATGAAGTGAAGGAGACAGACGGCGTTGTTGTAAGCGCGCGGTGCCATTCTCAACAAGGGAAACAACTATACGTCGTCTCTTTGCGGGTTAAGTAGAGCGCACGCGTCCATTTCATTCCTAAAGATTGCCGTTTTGTCCCGCCTTGGCGAATTGACTTCGCTTGCATTTGGTAGACAGCGAAGATGAGCTGTCACAGCCGCGGAGGCGCGACTGCGCCGCGCCGGCTTGGCTGGTTAATTGGCGAAGGAATGAATTGTACGACGGTGTTCTTTGGTTCAAACGCGATCATTTGAACTTGCCCAAAAATCTTGCATTTACTAATCTGCGTTCGAGCCCTAGTTTAGCGTTCGCTCAATGCCAAAAATCATGCATGCGGCAGCTGGCAAATGACCCGCGGTCGCAAAATTCCGTGTTTGAATCGATAAGTACTGTACAGGAGACACTTACATCTCAGCGACAGTGACGTTGAATACCGCGTACTGCACTGTATGCACTACGGGGCATTTTGCATGTCGTAAAGATGGACTAAGTGATCAATTCTTTGGCGCAAAATAGGGCGGTCGCTCTGTACGCATGCTTGGGTGATTCATGTGATTTCGCGATCAGGAGTGTAATTGTTTTGAGTTATTGTGATTACAGCTGCACGAGGCCGACCGATATGTCCTCGAAGGGTCATGCGACTGCAGGTACGGCGCAGCTGGCAACTGCAAGCATTGCGCTGCCGCTGCCGTTGCCATATGAACAAAAAAGAGGAGGCGTCATGCACCTCCCAACCGCAGACGTGGAGAATGCCTTCGAAAAAGGCGCGTCCGAGTGACAGGGCACCCATTCATGAACTTTTCGGCGGTAAGTTGGCGCACGAGGAAAGCGCATATCGCGTAAGGCGGTTCGCCGCACACGTGTATATGTAAAGTTACCAGGCACGCTGCGAATCCAGTATTACGTCAGAATCGTACTTATATGAGCTTCCAGTAGCGTAGGCCAGAAATGTTTTTTCGAGTGGGGGGAGGGGGGGGGGGGGGGTTCAATCATAATTTATGTTCGTGCGTGCGTTTGCACGTGCATGTGAAATGTACGTGCGTGCAAAAGCGTGTTTCGAGGAGGGGGGGGTGGTGTTTACCCCCCTCCCCCCCCCCCTGGCTACGCCAATGTGGCCCACCAGTGAGTGCTCGTGCGTCTTAATTTTTTTTAAAAGACCGAGCTGGCGATTCGGCTGCTTGATCGGACGGTAATGCACGTGCGTGGGGCGCCTACGTTTGAGCAAGCGCGGTACGTGAGCCACAGAACAGAAGCACGTGAACGCTTAAGACCCTCCGAGGCACGCGGCACCCGTTATGTTCCTGAGACACTCTTGTCACGCGCCCGATAGCTGGAATGCTCAGCAAAGTCGAAAATAATTTCTAACAAGCAAAAAGGCGCAATACCGAAATCGAAACCCAACAGAGTGTGCTGTCTACGTATGACGTACTAGTTTGTTACGAACCGGAAGTCGTGCAAGGCATGCTGGTCCCGCTGGCGCGGAATATCGCACGCTCCTCCACAGAGAACAGAAAATCGCGCGCCAAACCAGCAGAGCGCCGGCCAAACACCGTCGCCTTGTGGCCAGCACAGTATACGCTGTAGCGGCCAAAGTTAGCGAACACATCGGCTGCGTCACTTCCGTCGACCGGCAAACCAACACGTCACACACGCAATGTTGCCAATAATTGTGGGAAGCCGGGTGGGCGTTTGCAGACAATCTTTAAAATTCATTTGCAAACAATCAGCGCATCTCTCAAGCTTGAAATTTGGCATAAATGGCGGAAATGTGCAAAGGAACGTACCCAGCGAATTTCATTGAGATCCATTGACCTCGAAAAATCGCCGGAGTTGGCCTAAAGGAGCCCTGACACAAAAATTTTCGCCCCGCGTTTTTTTGCTGCATTGTGTTGCTGGGGGGCCTGTTAGTCATTACACGGCGCATCGTTTGCTGCAGCGCGCGACAGATAATTAATTACAAGCTCCTCATTGCCGACACAGCCTCAGTTTCGGTTTGACAGAGCTCCAAAAACGACAAGCCGCTGGGTGCAACTATCACCACCTAGCGAGTGAAACGCTCGGTACGGAGCACACAGAACAGTGACGCACTTCCGCGCGGTCTGCATCGTCTGCTTGCATTCGCTTGTCACCCATGCTGCGTGATGTCGTCGCCGTTATCGTCCTCGCTGTCGTCGTCGGGCTCATCGTCGTCTGATGGCGACAATTTTCTTGCGACGGGGATGGAAGGAATTTACGACGGTGCGAATCACTTCAGGTTTGACCCGCTGGCGAGGAGTGCTTCGTCGGGAAGCGGCAACGATACCAGCGACGACGACCACGAAGAACCTCGCGTCGGCAATGTACTATGGTAAGACCCGACACATTCGTGCACAAATGTTCTGCAGGGCAATTCATTTAGCCAAAGTACGTTCTCTTTTTCTACGTTCAATATTCGATTGAATCACTTGATAACATTGTGATGCCCTTCAAGTTGTTGGTGCCGAAGAAAGCTAGGTAACACCAGAGCACCAGACGTGAGCGATGCACAGGGTCGAGTCGGAAGACCCATGTACGCCAAGTCCGGCGCCTGTGTGGTAAAGCAATGCGCCTCGAAATGGAGCCCGCAAACGCGACTGTTCTGCACGGGGGACCAGTCCTGATACTCCTGACGTCCACAAGCGCACACGAACTCGATCCACTTCTGCCGCCGAGGTTCGTCGCGGGGAAACGTATGCAGCGATACGCCTGATCCCGACTTCGACGTGCAGAAGGAAACGGCGCAGAAGGATTTCGGTATTGTGGCCTGTCACTGCAGCCCAGGCAGCACAGGGAAATCAAGAAGTCCTTGGGAGCAGGAAACGGGAAAGCTGTACTGTCGCCAAACACAAAACATTCAACGCGTGCGCCGCGGCAGCGCCTCCTCTTGGCCGCGGCCACACACTCGCGAGCAGCCGCCGAGCAGTCACCAACAGCGCAGTGGCGAGCGCGCCAAAACAAAAATGGCGGCTACGACGTCATCATAACCTGTTGTACCGGGAAGTAGGGGGGTCACCGCGGGTCACCTCCGAGGGTGTCAATGCCGCCAGGTGCGGCCTAGAATGCTGGATCGCGCACGCGAACTTCAAAATTCATATAAAATACCTTCCAAGCTTTATTCGCTGTCGATGTTTTGCAGATGGTACACGCATGTACACGGGAATCGATCCAGCAAGCTATCTCAGCCGCGAAATTTTGTGTCAGTACCCCTTTAAAGAAGCGCACGGGCCTGTACTTTCTCCTCCAGATACCCCCCCCCCCCCCCCCCCGTCTTACACATACATATCCAGTCGCACTTCAGCCACGGCCAAGGGATGTTTCCTCCTTTTGAAATTAATCACATACTCCTCGCCCACTTCAGCCTAAAAAGTTCATGAAATTTAGCTCTGCTCTTAAGCCAATGGTCAAAATATCTTTCTCTTTTTTTTTTCATTTTTCTTTTTTTTTTTGAAGTAACATGTCTTCCAGCACAGGTTCTTGATTTCGTTTTCAGAAAACACACACCCATATGTCACTGGAAGAGAGCCAACGGTACATGAACCAGAATTCCTCTTCAAATACTTCCCCGACCTTCCGTGTGCTGCGAACACAATCTTAAAAAAAATTCATGAAGCTGGAAAAGATGCCTCTGCTGTGACACAGGACAACGATGCCGTTAACAATGCTGTTATTGAAGACGACATTTCTACCCTTAAGAGCCTTTTAAAAGAACAACCACAGAGGCTTCACGCCTTAGCTGTTGTGCAGACGCAGCCAAAGTTGATAATTAGAAGAAAGTACGATGGTGATCATCTCGGCCCCGAGGATGCCTTGTACTACAATGAAAATGTTGTCTGTGCCGACACTTTTCGTCTTTGTGCATTGACGAAAGGTCAGTCAAGTAATTCAAGGTGAGTGCTATGAATCCGAATTAATTAGTCATGGTTTAGCTGTTGGTACAGCATGCACCTTTTCCTATTGTGCGAATGTCAACAGGTGGCATCAGGAAAGGCGCTTTCGCATTAACAGCTCAACAGCACACACTATTCTCAGAAGTAGGAAGAGCCCCCAGGAATTGGTTCACACTCTCCCCTATGGGCCTAAATTTTTTTCAACAGCCATGGCATATGGTATGTTCTTTTCACACTGCAATACTTTATTCACAGATGCACAACACTTTTTTTAGGTACAAAAATGGAACCAATAGCAAGGAAAGCGTTTGAAAACAAACTTGGCACAAAAGTGTATGAGGTAATGATTTGAAAAGTCACAGGCTGCTGACACTAATGCATGTGGGCAATTCCTTTCATGTGACAAAAATATGCTGCAAATTTCATGCTTTATGGTAAAAAAGAATGCTACATTCCAGGCAGGACTGCTCGTTCATCCTGGTCAGCCCTGGTTGTCAGGAGGTCCAGACGGCCTCTTTTCAACAAGTGACGACTCTTGTCTTCTTGAGATCAAGTGCCCTTATTCAAGGAGGGACCAAGAGATCATCGACCATCAAGAAGAAAAGTGTTTTGTGCCTTACCTGAAGTACATAAATGGAAGGCTTACCTTGAAAAAAAACACACAGATACTACACACAGGTACAGCTACTAATGTTCTTATGTAATGTTCAAGAGTGCTTTTTTTGTGTACTCACAGAAGCAGGATATCATTGTGTGCGTGCAGAGGGATGACGGCTTTCTCTCCGAGTCAGTTGGTGCCTTGAAGATTTCTATTTTACCTACTTGCTGCCCGAATTGTCCAAATGGCAAGGACACTGACATTGCTTGTATGCATGAAAAATGGGGGGTGTGACCACCTTCATGTCTGTGATGTTTTTATAATGTGCCATCAGATCTTGTTTTAGTATGAACCATGCAGCGTGTTTTGCGTCGCGCAAGCTTACTGCATGAACTCATCGTTGTTCCCAATGTAGTTTCTGCAAGTACAACATTCCACACTTTAATAAAGTTTGCTTTTAGTGTTTTGATTGTGTACATTTGCGCAGTGGTATTTTTCATCAGTTCTTCAGTTGAGATTATTGTCAACTGCCCTGTGTCTGCAATTGATGTAAACCTTATGGGAAGTGAGGAGGGCTAGCCAAGCTTTTTTCTCTAGTTTTTATCCTTACTCCTCGCAAGGTTGTATGGATATACTTCCTTTGCTAATCAAGAAAACAGAGTCAAACGATAATAGCCTGAGAGAGAGAGAGTTGGGTCTAATTAAGCATGATGATTGTCAGTGCACTAAGCGAACCAAGGATTGGAGAAGCACCACAAGCCACACATCTCGTTCACTGAGTGTTCTGGCCTTTTCTATGTCTATCAGACAGCATTGTTACTGTACGTTGCACATTGTTTTCTTCTTGGCATCCCGCAAGCTGAGCATAGTACTCAAAGGCACGCCATAAGTTGCTTGCTACACGCGTCATAAGTTTCTTAAGATACATTATTTGTGGCTATAAAACACTTCAAATCATGACAGAACAATGTACACAGAATAACACAGAGATACACATTTACTTCAAAAACACTTCACGAGCAAATGTCATAACCGTACACACATCTAGAACAAACAGCAATGTATCTCGTAGCAACAATAAAAATGTTTTCTCAAGCTTACTGTCATTCAAAGTCAAAACTATATTTTAATCACAAACAAGCATTAATGATCTAACTCATACAATAACACCACAACATCACCGTGAAAAAAACAAGAGGCAGAAAATTATTTCTCACCTTACACCATTTTCACAGCTTGATTTGTCCCTGGTTAAAAGCAAACGCGTGTACAAGAATTTGACGTACTATTCGAAAGGTTGCGCAGTGCAAGCATTCATAACAGTTAAAGTAGGTGGCGCATAAAAGACAGAACATACTCTTGAAATATGAAATGGCAAACATTGTTGAATTCCATGGCCTATTTTTCTTGTCATGGAAAGATTTTTATCAAGACAGATACAGTAGCCTCTCATTAAACGGAACCTGAAGGGACCAGAAAAATATGTTCCATTTAACAGGAGTTCCATTTACTGAGAGATGAACAAGGGTGCAGAATACAAGTACGAAACCAATCTTGTCAGAAGCACTTGTTCCATTTAAGCAGCAGTTCCGTTCAAGAGATTTTCGTTTACTGAGAGTCTACTGTACACTTGAAATGAAGACGAATGAAATACTCAAATTCGGCTGAGTTAAGATTCTGCGTTTGTTGGCTCCCTTATTATTGGAGGCTGCATATTAGCAAGTACGCAACACACATGGAACACGTCGGACATGGCAGGAATCAATTCAGTGGGCACACGTGTATTTAAAACATTGTACATTTTGATGCGCTGGATCATTCGCTCCACGTGAATTCGCACTCTTGCAATGTTGTAGGTCTGTTGTACATCAGCCTCCGTGAACTGACCTTGGCCTCTGAGAAAAGGAGGCATAACAAGTACGGCCCCTGCCTTCCCAAGATCCGTAGTAATCCCAGGAAATCCCTTATCAGCCATGATCATGTCGCCTGGTTGTACTTCTTTAAGGAAGTCTGAATGTACTGTGATGAAAGCATCAGAACACCTGCCTCCGTAAGCTTTAGAATGAAAACAGACTGCTCCATTGGGTGTGATTGCAACAAGAAATTTCAATGTGTATCCTCCCTTGTAGTTGGAATAGAGTGCCCTCTGCTGCCGTACAGAAGGTGGCTGCTCTGTCGGGACTTCTGTAAAATCAATAATCATGGTGCAGTTTGGATAGTGCACTTTGAAGCACTCGGGCATTATAGACCTGATGATATGTCTCGGTGGAACGAATATCCATTTCTGTGTTGCAGCAGCCAATGTGCGAAGCACGCTATTAAAGTGCCTTGCAGCAGTCATTCGGCTAACAGAAAACAAAACTGCCAGTGATGAGTAAGTGATGCCCAACTTCAGCTTCATTAAAAAAAAAGCAGAAGTCTGTCATTCATTGGAACATCACAGGAGCGGTCAGCAGCCATAGGCAGCAGTGCAAATAAAACTGCAAACATCTCCAACGTCACACCACAGAGGTCTCTCATAGCAGAAGAACATGATTTCACGCTTTCGTAGCCACTGAAACATGAGGTTCTCTGGTTTGGCCCACTGTGGCGTGCAGTGGTTGAGGGGCTGCACTGAACTCCTACCTCACAAGTAGTTCTGTGCGACACCTGTGTGCTTGCGTCAGGCCCATCCGATGAGCACAAGAACATAACCAAACCTCCACAGGTGTTAGTATGATCAGTCTGGCAGGCCTGCATAGAACAAGATAAAAAAAATTATTTTTTATTTATTTCGTCATCTCTTTATCTATTTCTTTCTCTTATTTTTTCCCTTTCTTTCTTTCTTTCTTTCTTTCTATTTCTTACTTGCTTCCTCTTAATATCATTATCAAGGTGCTAGAAGAAGAAGAGGAAGAAGACTTTTCCTCGGCGTGAGCATGCGCCCAATATGCTGCGTTACACCAAGCAATGACAGCATACGACAGCCTGGGCCCCTAAAATGCTTGGAACTATAATATAAAAAGCAACCTCACAAGGCCCTACCTGGTCTGCAGTTCGGTCTTGCACCAATGCAGAGCAGTGCAGAGCAGCTCCAAGCCATTTGCAGAAGCACTGGAGGTAGGAGCATCCTCACTGTCACTAAGATCTGCTTCAGTCCCGCTGAAAGAACTTGTGTCTTCAGGCTTTGCCGGCCTTGCAGCAGATGCCCTTCTGTTCCATCTAAAAATTAATTACAATAACGGTAAAGCACATATATGTCGCACAATTTTACATGGCCTTTGGCAGGCCTTCTCGTCTTGCATACCATGCACATCATCAAGTGAAACTGCGCAACAACACTTGGTTAGAACTGACCTTTCATATCTTGACAGCACTCCTCTTGTGTTCACAGGACGAGACATGTAGGCATTTGGGAAAATAGTCGGGTAGTAGCCTGGATGTGAAGCGATGTTGCTCTTTTCACCATTAACGAAGTGCTTTGAGCACACCCTCGCTCCATCACTTGGGATCCAAGCAGAGCCGTCACTGTCACTGAAAACGCAGTGTAAAGGTTACAAGGCATTAAGAAAGAAGGCAAGTCGACGAGCGAGAAAGTAAGCTAAGCAAATTAAGCTAAGTAAGCAAGTAAGCTAAGTAAACAACAACAAATTGGATGGGCGAACGGGGTCTAATGGGCATAGGTCAGCACTTTAAGGGAGTACTCACTCAAACTCACTCACCACAATTTTTTCAGCCTTCGCACTCACTCACGTTCACATTCACGTCCACTCACACTCATGAGTACTCACTCACGTTCACACTCACCTCCACTCACACTCATGAGTTCTCACCCACGTTCACACTCACGTCCACTCACACTCATGAGTACTCACTCATACTCAACTCACCACGTTCAAATGAGTGTGAGTGAGTGTGAGTTGAGTGCACTTATGAGTGAGTGTGCCGAGCTCCATAGGTCGGCACTTTAAGGGAGTAATCACTCAAACTCACTCACCAAAATTTTTTCAGCCTTCGCACTCACTCACGTTCACACTCACGTCCACTCACACTCACGAGTACTCACTCACGTTCACACTCACCTCCACTCACACTCATGAGTACTCACTCACGTTCACACTCACGTCCACTCACACTCATGAGTACTCGCTCATAGTCAACTCACCACGTTCAAATGAGTGTGAGTGAGTGTGAGTTGAGTGCACTCATGAGTGAGTGTGCCGAGCTCCATAGGTCGGCACTTTAAGGGAGTACTCACTCAAACTCACTCACCACAATTTTTTCAGCCTTCGCACTCACTCACGTTCACACTCACGTCCACTCACACTCATGAGTACTCACTCACGTTCACACTCACCTCCACTCACACTCATGAGTACTCACTCACGTTCACACTCACGTCCACTCACACTCATGAGTACTCACTCATACTCAACTCACCACGTTCAAATGAGTGTGAGTGAGTGTGAGTTGAGTGCACTCATGCGTGAGTGTGCCGAGCTCCATAGGTCGGCACTTTAAGGGAGTACTCACTCAAACTCACTCACCACAATTTTTTCAGCCTTCGCACTCACTCACGTTCACATTCACGTCCACTCACACTCATGAGTACTCACTCACGTTCACACTCACCTCCACTCACACTCATGAGTACTCACTCCGTTCACACTCACGTCCACTCACACTCATGAGTACTCACTCATACTCAACTCACCACGTTCAAATGAGTGTGAGTTGAGTGCACTCATGAGTGAGTGTGCCGAGCTATGCTAATGGGTGAAGGGGTAGGAGAATAAAAGCGCGTACATGCGTGCGCGCGCGCTTGTCGGCGTTTTGGATAACTTGAAAAGCAACCCGCCTCATTGTTTTTCCACGAGTTAATGCAGCACCTGTATTCGTTTAAGACGTACCTTTGTCGTACCAGGCCCGCCGTTTCCGGCGCATTTCTATCTACGCTTCTTTCGCCGAGGAAGAATTGGGTATTTGTGTCTTTTCATGAATGACTGCAGACAGCTCACCTCTGTCAATGAAAAGGATACGCGCGTCTACCACAGCAAAAAGCAGCCCTGCGCGAAAGCGTTCGCAGCCGGGGGGATGAATGGGGAGGTTTGAATAAAAAAAAAAGACTAGAAACGGAGAAGGGGTCAATTATAGAATGGTTCAATTATCAAGCGCAGCACGCACACTCGTGAAGCAAAGTAGATACGATGTTAATATAACAACGTATTTTGTAAAAATTGAACTGCGCTAAAGACGAGACACCAGAAACGAAGTGGACAGGATGATCGCAGTGTCCTGTCCTCTTCATTTCTGGTGTCTCATCTTTAGCGCAGTTATATTTTTTCCGATTATGTCTTACCAACTAGCCCCCCCCAACATACGCTTTTCGAGTTGATACAACGACGCGCTCTCATTTTGATCGTCTCTGGTTGCGCTATTCTGGAATTCGGTTTCGCCGCCGCAAAAGATGTAAACACTCATTCAACTACAAGTATTTGCAAAACCCTGTTTCACGTTTGCGGTGTTAAGGTGTGTCCCTTCAACAATGACAACCGTGTTGAAACTCACACTGAGCGCCACTGTACGTGTTCGTCCAGTGCGCTTTTGTGTTGCTAACTAACGGCAGTAGAGATAATCGAAGCATAATTTGGTACTGATTAAAAAGATGCCAAAGGTACTTACTTCACTCGTCGAACGGCAAAAATCCATTTTCTCCGCCGTTCTTTCTCCCACGGCTGGCCGGGGAAGCGGAATAATCGGACGCCAGGCTGTCCTTCACGGCTGTGGCAGTCTTTCACGCAGCAATAGCGGCGCTTGTTGGCTTTCGTTCCGCTCGAGGTACTGGCGGTACCGGTGCCCCCCATCAGTGTTCATCGTACCACGGAATCGAGGCGTTAACACGAGGTCGCAGGCACTGCGCTCGCCGAATGAAGCCAACTGAACAGCCTCACAGGCCGCGTCCCACGGCGCCGAGGCCGACCCGCGGGTTCCGCGGCGTGGTGATAGATGGCGTGAGCGCGTTCGCAAACTCCACTGAACGGAGCCTATAGGCACCTCAACATTGGTACGACGGTCGCCTACATCGACGAATGCGTGGCCGCCAGCAACGCTTTCACCCTCTTCGATGCTGCCGAACCTGCTACGACGAATCGTCGTCCCGAACCAGAATTCGACGTCAACCCGAGCCTCCCGAAGGCCAAACAAGACGAGCTCAAAGCACTGCTCCTGCAATTCAAGGACTGCTTCTCGGCGTCGTCAAGAATTCGACAGACCCCAGTCGCGAAACATCGCATCATAGCAGAAGAAAGTGCCCGACCAGTCCATCAGAGCCCGTACAGAGTGTCGACGCGAGAACGCGAGGCCGTGAAGAAACAAGTTGACGAAATGCTACGCGACGACATCATTCAGCCGTCCAAAAGTCCGTGGGCGTCACCCGTGGTGTTAGTAAAGAAGGACGGAACCCTTCGTTGCTGCGTCGATTATCGTCGCCTGAACAAGATTACAAAGAAAGACGTGTACCCTCTCCCACGGATAGACGACACCCTGGATCGACTGGAGTCTGGAATTCGCCCGGACCCGCGAAAAACAGCTGCTGTCGCCGCCTTCCCGCCGCCAACTGACAAAAAGGCCGTGCGCCGATTTCTCGGCTTGTGCGCCTACTACAGACGCTTCGTCAAGGAATTTCTCGGCTTGTGCGCCTTCTACAGACGCTTCGTTAAGGCCCATTCGTGCATTACATAGGGGGTTTCAGTCACTTGTATAGTAAACTTGCAAATAAAAACGTTGTTATTATACAATGCAAATGGTAAACAAATTAAAATACAGTTCCATGAACAAGGGTACAAAAAAAATAAAGACATTGGTAACATACGAATGGAAAATTCAATAAGGGGAACACTAATACAGTGAGAAATAAAATATAATGAAAATTGACATTAAAAAAAATTACACCATCTCCCGCTAAAGGGAACCATGTGTAGATGTGAAGCAGCGGGCGCTAACGCTTACACTGGCCGTGGCGTTGACGCTGGCGCTATCGCAGCGTTGCGCAGGAGAGAAAACTGAGGAGGCGCAAAGCACGCAGTGATGGAGCGGTGTTTCCTACTGGAACATACCAATCGCTGCTAATGGGCAATGAGAGACAGAAGACTCCGACTGGACACAGAGACCCGCAGTGCGCTTTTAGTTAACGCGCACGCTGCGAATTTTTATTGTTCAACAACGCACAGGAGAAATCTCCCACCGGCACCACCTTGGAGGTCAAGATCCATTGCCATATATACGGGATGGACAGTGAACGGTTGTGCAGCGCGAGCAGTCGGTTTTTTCAACCAAGAAACTCGCTAGCAGACGCTGCCTGCGTCGGCGTCACGAGGCGAGAGAGGGGGGGAGCGTAGGAGAGGAGAGAGAGAGAGGGGGGGGGGACGCGCATGCGCAGTGGGGTGTGGACGCTGTGGGCATAGATGCCTAGAGGAGAGAGGGGGGGAGCGTAGGAGAGGTGAGAGAGGGGGGGACGCGCATGCGCAGTGGGAGCCCAGACAGGGATTCCTAGAGGAGAGAGGGGGGGGAGCATAGGAGGGGAGAGAGGAGGGGAGGCGCATGCGCAGTGGGGGGTGTGGTTGCCGCGGGGAGGGATGCCTAGAGGAGAGAGAGGGGGGAGGAGAGGTTTTTTTTATTTTTATTTTTTTAAAGGGTTTGCGCATGCGCAGTAAGGGCGGCCACGCCGCACACCCCCCACCGGATTAAGCTTCGCCATAAGATGCTTCACATCTAAAAAAGGAATATATGAATCATTCAAGGGGAATGCCGCTACAGTGAGAAAAATATATAGTGAAAATTGACATAAGAAATATAAATTTACAATGGAAAAAAAAGTAAACAAAAGAGAAAAAAAAGGTAATACATACATACATGCACCTACACAGACACACACACATAAATAGGCAAATCATATGTGCCAAGACAATCTTCAGCTCGTTAAGAAAAGCGGCATGATCAATGATTGAAACGATGTCCCTCGGCAGTTTGTTCCAGTGATGTATGGCTAGAAGTAATAGTGATTGTTGATACATATTTGTGCGTGCAAAGAAAGGCTGTACTTTGAATGGGTGATCAAAACGTTGGGAAATATTATGAGGTATATTAATGTGAGCTTCACTAAACCAGGATTTGCTATGATAAAATGTATGAAAATGCGATAGCAGTGCTAACAGTCTGCGTTTTTGAAGAGGGGGCAATGAACTTCAGTGTTTAATATCTGTAATGCTATAGTTGTGTGAATATTTCTTGGTGATAAATCTTGCCGCTTTATTTTGTATCGATTCTAGTTGATCGATCAGATATGATTGATGTGGGTTCAGATGACGGATGCATATTCTATCTTTGAACGGACAAGTGTAGTGTATGCTAACAGTTTAGTGGCAGAGTTCGCCAAGTACAGGTTTCTTTTAATGAAGCCAAGTGTTTTGACGCCTTACTAGTTATGATATTGATATGCTCATTGAAAGTTAGGTCACATGATAAATGAGAAATGAGAAAAAAGTCGCAGTAATCCCGTACCTGCATCAAATTAGCCACAACGTAAAGCGTGTTGGCAAGCGAGCGGGAGTAAATGTTGTTTTTTCAGCCCCCGAAAAGCTCCTAAAAATGTGCCATCAGGTGAATTCTGACGCAAGACCCCAAAAAGTGTGCACCACTAAGCATAAAGATAAGTTTGTCCCATGTGAAGAATGCGTAGTTTATTGTATACCGCTTTTTTGTCACTGTGAATATGTCGGTCAGACCGGAAGGTGCCTCAATGAACGTCTTAAAGAACACAGGTACAATGTAGATAGAGCTATCAGTGGGCATTTGGGCATTCATTGTCGGGATTGTGGGTGCCGGCCCCTTTTCCATCACACACGTGTGCTCGCAAGAAACAAATATAAGACAGCGCGTGAGATCATAGAAGCACAGGAAATCCTGAGACGTGATAAAAAGTGTATCAGTGTAGCTTCGCTTGCTCTTTCGAGCAAGGAATGCGAATTTTTATCGTAAAACATGCGATATCGATGATCGGTTGCTCTTCCCTCGTCCGCTTTGTATTTCCTTCTTCTTTTTCCTGTGAAATGAGCATATATATTGCTGTGGCAGGAAAATAAAAGCCAGTTGTAAGTTCAGCGCTCTGTGTGTCTCTTCTTTGTTTGTCGTTGTTCCATGCGCTGTGAAACTTTGAAAAATATGCAGCACCAACTAGCCCAACGCTCCACCTTAGTGATGATAAATGAACTCCGAGATATTTAAATGTGGATACTTTTTCAATGGGGACACGTTGAATTACATAATGGCTTAGTTCGGTTTTATGAGCTCTTGTAAATGTCATGGCCCTAATTTTAGAAGTGTTAATTTGCATTTGCCACTGGTGACACCGAAATCCGAGTCTATCGAAATCTCACTGTAATGACTCGTTAGCTTGGGTGTTGTTAATTCGTCGGTAGATGATGCAGTCGTCTGCAAATAACCTGATTGTAGATGATAATCCATGTCCAATGTCGTTGATGTAAATCAGAAACAAAATTGGTTGCAGGACCGATCTCTGGCGACCACCAGGCTTTACAAGTGCAAGTGAAGATGTGTTCCCGTTCACATAAACTGATTGGCTGCAGTTTGTCAAAAAATTATTTATCCATTTTATGATTTTGCTGTCTAGGTTCAGATTCGTTAATTTCATTATCAAGTGGATGTGCGGAGCCTTGTCAAATGCTTTTGCAAAATCGATGAATACAGCATCAATTTTAAAACCACCATGAATGGCTTCCTGTAAGTCAGTTACCAATTCAAACAGTTGGGTTTCACACGAACGACCACGAAGGAAACCATGCTGACTGCTGGAAAAGCAGTCAGCATGGTTTCCGGACGACGCAATATAGACGACGCAGCGAGCGATGGAAAGGAAAATGATAGATGTAACCTTAAGAGAAAGGAAGAGAGCAGAGTGGGTCAGGGAACAAACGGGGGTTAAGGATATCATAATTGAAATCAAGAAGAAGAAATGGACATGGACCGGGCACGTAGCACGTAAGCAGCATAACCGCTGGTCATAAAGGGTAACTGACTGATTTCCAAGAGAAGGCAAACGCGTGAGGGGGGAGACAGAAAATTAGGTGGGCATACGAGATTAAGAAGTTTGCAGGTATAACGTGGCATCAGAAAGCACAGGACCGGGTTGATCAGCCGAAAATCGGAAACGCCTTTGCCCTGCAGTGGGCGTATTCAATCTGATGATGATGATGTCTCCCTCCTTGTTTCATTTTTGTCCTTCAGGTAGTTGCTCAGAGCCGCTCTTTTCTCCATCTCTGCCATCCAGTTAACCTTCTCCTCGTCCGCAGATCTTCGCCTCGTCCGCAGATGGCGCCGCCAAAAACATAATAAAAATCTCAAAATTCGTATCGCCGAGCTCACCTAGCGAGCGGCAGAGTACGCGGCCCAACTCTGCGACTTGAACTGGGTGGACCGCTGTAGCACGGCGGCCAGACAAATCTCTAGCCGGAGCCCGTGGCGCCTCTTCCGCGCCCTAATTGACCCGACTCAAACCCGCGCCGAGACACGAAAACATCTCCAACGGGCTATTCATAGCTTCGATGGAGATACCTCAAAATTAGCGTACAAACTACGCGATCAGTATCTCTGCACTCAACAGGACCCCCGAGGGCCCGCGTACTCGTATGCAGGTTCAGAGAACGCGGAGCTGGATCAGCCGTTCCAGCTGTACGACCTAAAGACGGCCCTAGCGAAAATGAAACGAGGAACGGCACCGGGCCGGGACAAGATCACTGTGAAACTGCTTGCCAACCATCCGGACCCCGCCTACAAATCCCTCCTCGCTTTCATCAACTCGATATGGCTTGGCGAGACACAGCTCCCAATCGAATGGAAGACCGCCCTGGTAACTTTCATTCCAAAAGCCGGCAAAGCCCTAAACACAGACAACCTCCGCCCCATCTCCCTCCCGTCTTGTGCGGGAAAGCTGATGGATACTATGGTACGGGACAGGTTGTCTGGGTTTTTGGAAAACGAAAATGCATTCGCTGACACCATGTTCGGTTTCCGTCCACACCGGTCCGCGCAGGATGTTCTACTTCAACTCGACCGAGAAATTCTCAGCCCTGTCGAATACCCCCTCAACGATAAGGCAATACTCGCCCTAGACTTGAAGTGTGTGCTTTCGAAAACGTCACACATGAAATTATCCTGCAACATCTCTCCCAAACCAACTGTGGACATAACACCTTCCAGTATATCAAACAATTTCTCTCAGATCGAGAATCTTTCATCCGAATACAAGATGAGGTCCTCTCGCCGTCACTTTTTAATCTGGCCATGATGAAACTTCCGGCTCAGCTGGCCAATGTCGACGGTGTCCAGCATGCGCTGTACGCCGATGACATAACCATTTGGGCCAAACACGGATCGGTTGGAGACATTGAGGCCAACCTGCAGCAAGCGGCGGAGATCGTGGACGCTTGCGCCCGTCGCTGTGGCCTTCAATGTTCCCCGTCCAAACAATCTGTGTACATTCGTCCATCGTCTAAGTGCACCACCAAAATTAATATATCCCTGCCCAGCGGCCCGATACCAGAACACGATGAGATCCGAGTGCTTGGTCTCTTTATCCACACACAAAAACGAGTTCATACGACAATAGCTAAACTGCGTAAGGTGGGGGGACCAGGTGGGCCGGATGGTCCGCTGGGTTTCCAACAAACGCGGGGGGGTTACGGTGCAAAGACGCCTTGCGGCTGGCGCATGCATTCGTGACCAGTCGAGTACTCTACTTGACTCCTTACCTCCACCTGCGCATCACGAGAACGCCCATGAGGTGATTCTCAGGAAAATATACAAGCGTGCCCTCAATCTCCCGATAACCACTTTCAACCAGCGCCTCATGGGTCTGGGGATGGTAAATACTTTCGCAGAGCTTCGGGAGGCACACTTGACTAATCAATACACAAGACTTTCCCAGACGACGTCGGGACGCCGCCTATTAGCCCGGCTACACATCCGACACCCAACATTGACGGAAGAGCGCGTACGCATCACCGAAGTCTGGAGATACGCCCTGCACGTGCGCCCTCTTCCAGCCAACATGACACGTGACGACCACAGTGGCAGGCCCCTTGCGCGGGCGGAGGCACTGGCCCGCCACTATGGGAACAAACACGGCATTTTTTACGTGGACGCCTCCGGCCCTCACCATGGGGGGTGGTACACGGCCGCAGTCATCCACAAAACGTCACGGTGAATGGCCTAACATTCAGAGCTCCAAACATAACGCACGCGGAAGAAGTCGCCATCGCGCTAGCTACCGCAGACCAGGACTCGCGCGTCATCATTACTGACTCGAGAGGGGCCTGCAAAAATATTCAACACGGGTACGTCCCTCACCTGGCGTATCGCATTTTACAAAACAGCAATTACGTCGGTGCCCCCCTCGTCCCTAGTGATCATATGGGCTTCCGCTCATACGGGCCTTGAAGGCTACGAAACGGCTGACGCCGCTGCCCGCGCGCTGACTCTCCGGGCACCGCCTTTCGTCCCTTCTGAAATGGATCCCGAACCCAATCCGGCCTTCACTTTTCGAGAGATTACTCAATTATACCAATTCGGCCACGCAATTTATCCTAAGCCCTGTAAGGGCCTTACAAAGGCAGAGGAGCGCACACTCCTCCGCCTTTACACCAAAACACTGCTGTGCCCGGCAGTTCTGAAACACTTTGATCCTGCCTGTACAGGAAAGTGCCTGCACTGTGCGGAGACGCCTTCGGACATTTTCCACATGGTGTGGGCATGTCAATCAACCCCAAACCTCGCCCCAAAACCAAACCCCACCCGGGAGGACTGGGAGGCAGCCCTGCTCGGCTGCTCCGACCTGGAGAGCCAGAAGGCCATGGTCGACAGAGCCCGAGTTGCGGCAGTCGCCAATGGGCTCCTGTAATGAGAAGCCCACCTAGTGATTGTGAGGGGGTGGCCCTTTCTGGGCCTCCTCAAACTTCCTCCTTTTGCACCAGCAATAAAGGTTTTTCAAGCAAAGCGCTCTCATCGCCGCCCTGGCCATGACTGGGTAGTGCAAAGAGAGCCGTCCGCAAGCGAATGTGCGTAGGCCACTATAGAACCCCCCCTCTTTCGCTCGGGTTCAGGGCGGTTTCCTGAGAAATCAAGGACCTGAAAAGCTTCTTCCGTCAATCCACCCTCGCTTCAGAAAAGTAGAAAGCTGATCAAAGGAACTGCGGCTACAATGCAAAAGATGATTCAGCTATTTCGGTGTGCTGCAACTCGGAAGTGCAAGCGAGCATCGCATGACATCGAGTTCAAGGCACTCCGACGTGCGTTCTGTAACGCCTAAGTACGTTAAATTTGGGCATATACATAATGTCAAAGCAATGAAGTACGCACACGAGCAATGTTTCTTACGATCAGTGGTACAAAGGTCGCTTAATCAGGCATGAATGGTCCCGGCGATTTTCGCCTTTGCAGTTGCATTCTCCATCCATCTGTCGCTTCCTGTGCGTTGAACTGTTTTATTACGCATCCTCGAATGTACTGTTGACGGTTGTCTTCCGTTTGTATATACTGCAAATGGGGATACATGCGTGTCCACTTTCTCGGTATACAACGAAAGGCAAAACCGTAGCCTCCGAGATAGCTCCGGCAATCGCGGAGACCACGGGCAAGAAAAACCTGACGGTGGTCACGACCACAATTTAGCGATTTACTTGTGGGTCATTCCACGCCAAACGTCCCAGTCATTTTGGCGACCATCTCAAATGTATTCGAAAAAAGTCATGCTGATTTGCTGCATTGATAACAATGAATTGCTGGAATATTACTGTGAGAAAAAATTTGTTGGTCAGGTGGGTGCCTTCCGAATTTCACAGAATGTTGTCTGGGTGTTGTTTGTGAGAAAATTTATTCTAAGAGTATCGTTTGCTGTTTATAAACCAAATTTGGTTTACATATTAAGAAAAAGCGTTTTTGTAAGGTGTTTGAAGCTGAATAATATTAGTGCTTGTTTTCTGCCATATACGCCTCCAAGAATTTAACCAAAATGTTCTATGTTTGCATATTTTTCATTGGAATATTACGCCCTGTATGAATATCTGAGCCATGAAAACTTAGTCTACAAAAGGTATATTTTGCGCAAAAAATATTTTCAGACCCTTGAAGTTTCCAATTTTTACGGCAAAAAATCACAAATTTCAGAATATCGTGATTTTTGTCCACATTGTGATGCAATTTGAACCACGTGGTGCTCCAATTAAAAATCAGCTTTATACCTCAATCGAAAGCCAATGAAGAGTTCTTCTTATGTGGCAAGTTTTATCGTTACAATTTTTGTTTTAAGGAAGAAAATAATTTTTGAAGTTTCCCATTGACGGCTAGCTTCCCATTTGGTCATACGTACAGCTTCCTGGTTGAAGCTCCCCATTGCCGTCAATGGGGAAATTTCAAAAATTACTTTCTTCCTTAAAACAAAAATTGTAATGATAAAACTTGCCATATGAGAAGAACGGTTCATTTGCTTTCGATTGAGATATAAAGATGATTTTTAAGTGGAGCACGACAGGGCGCAAATTTGGTCTGAATGTGGACAAAAATGACGATTTTCTGAAATTCGTGATTTGTTCACCTAATTTTGGAAACTTGAAGGGTTTGAAAATATTTTTTGCGCGAACTGTACCTTCTGGGGAGTAATTATACATTACTCAGTTATTCGTACATGGCATAATGGTGCAATGAAAAAAATGCAAACATGAAACATTTTGGCTAAATTCCTGGAGGCGTATATGGCAGAAAAATTACGCTAATATTATTGAGTTTTAAACACCTTACAGAAACGCTTTTGCTAAATATGTAAACCACATTTCGTGTAGAAACAAGGAACTAAACTCTTAGGATAAATTTTCTCACGAGCAACACCCAGACGACATTCTGGGAAACTCGGAAGGCACCCACGTGACCAAAAAAATTTTTTTCTCTCCGAAGTATTACAGCAGTTCACTGTTTTCAATGCAACAAATCAGCACATTTTTTTTCGAATACAGTGGAGATGGTCGCCGAAATGGCTGGGACGTTTGGCGTGGAATGAACTTTGTATGACGCACGTGTTAGCCTTTGCTAGCCGGAACTTTGAACCTTCAATGTGTACGTGCGCGTTAAGATTATGGGTGGTCGTGGAGTGCGCGTTTTTTATCGCGCGCTTCACCAGTCTGCATTTATCTGCTGCACGGCGTGCACCGCGGTCTGATGCTCTGCTGAGCTTCATAGTCAAGTGTACCACTGTTCTGCGTCAAGGCTACTCAAAACACTAACATGAGACCCACATTATCACACTTTCTCATGCGACCGGCTGTGGAGAACGCGAGTAATTCGCTTACCCAGAACGTTCGCAACGGCCCGTATCCAGAGCTCTCGCTGTTCTGCTTCGTGCAACAGCTGCAGAAATCGGTAAAACAAGTCCTTCCAGTCTGTGGCAAACCACAATGCAACAGTAGCTTCGACTCAAGCCTTTTTTCGTAGCGCCCGGAGCTGTTGCGTCTGCTCTTGTTTTCGACGTCGTTTTGGCACGCACTTCATGGCGGTTCAATTGCGCGTCCGACTAGCGGAGATAATTTCGTAGCTTTTTTTCCGAGTGTTCAATGCGCCAACACACCAAATATTTAGGTTAATTGTTGTTTCCAACTCGCTAGTTGCACCCTGTTGCACAGGAAACTGTGCAAGGGAGCCGGACTTTGCACTACTCAAAACTGCTCCGACAGGTGGCACTACGTGTCTGCAAAACTCCAGAGTCTCACGTCTATACAAATAACGGAACACTTTCTCCACCCATCTACTTTCTTTCATATTCCTCAGCCTCTCTGCGAACCTTATTTTGCCCTGAGCTTCCCTCGATTCGAAACTTGTCCACCCCATATCGTCCTTCACAGCCTCATTTGTCGTCTCCTCGTGAGCGCCCAACGCGAGGCGTCTCACCATCCTTTGATGATTGCACCTTTGACCTCATGCACACCATTGAATTCCCAAAGTAAGCTCCGGAACCATTACACCTTTCCACAAACCTGGAACCAACTCGTACCTATTGTATCGCCACAACGTTATGGGCAACGAAACGAAAAAACAGCGCGAAACACGGGACAGTGAAAGAGACGGACCAAGCGCTGATCAGCGCTTGGTCCGTCTCTTTCACTGTCCCGTGTTTCGCGCTGTTTTTTCGTTTCGTTGATCATGTACCAACCGGCCCAAATCAGCACCTTAGAACGTTATGGGCTTCATTATTGCAGCATTCCTCTTGCACTTTGTTACCGATGCTTTTTCCTGTACCTCCACGTATCTATCACCCTCATTTGCCCATACTCCGAGGTACTTGTATTCGCTTACCCTCGGTATGTATTGACCCTGTATTGACACCGCCTGATCATTGGGATCATTGAATACTATCAATCCACATTTTCTTGCACTAAGTCCTAATCCAAGAGCTTCGCCCGCGTATATCCGTCGGCGACTCTTCATTTATGCCATCTATCGGCAAATAGCAGTAGTCTCCTAAGCGGCGAGAGAGAGCGTCCACTGGAATCTTCCAAGAGATTAAGGACAGGACTCTGAAATAAAACAGGGCGCTTGTGGTAGTGGTAGCTTGGCGCTACCCTTATTAACTCTACGTGGCCCACGCGAATACAAAATTTTGCTGAACTCTTCATAGCAGTGTTTGCTGTTCTTCGAGTGAGTGAGTAAAAGCTTTATGAAAAATGTCCGGCGGTATTAAGCGGAGTGGGGCTACAAGCCCCCCAGCCTAGGTGGTGGCCTCGAGTCTTTGGGTACTGGTGGCCTCCTGGGCGTGCCGGACGCCGTTATGTTTTTTTTCTTTTTTGATGAAGCTCGAGGTTGTCCAAGACCCGTTTAAAAAGTTTGCATTATGGACTGAAAATTCTTTGATTTCCTGCTTGATTTTACTGGTTAAGTGTTTATATATATTTGCTCAAATTATTATTGACAAACATTGCTTGTTCCGCATATTTGCTTTCCCTGATTTCAAAGAAGCTGAAGGAAATATCAAGTGACATTAAGGAAATTGAAGAGAAGCGGCTAGTTGAAATCGAAAAAAAAAGTAGATGCTCTTTCGAACCTGGATGACATTAACTCTTGCCAGGAACAGCTTGGTCGTATTAGCAGCGTACTTCAGTTACTCGAAAAGAAGGTAGATGAAATAGACAGTCGGCGATCTAACTTAACAATTTATGGAATAACTGAAACAAACGGTGAAAATTCAGAAACTTTAGAAATGACCGTAAACAAAGACATTCTTCAGAGCGTTCTTGAACTACAGAATATAACTATGGAGCGAATGCATAGATTAGGCAAACCGGCATCCAACGAAAACCGCCCGGTTATCGTAAGGCTTTTGAACTCCAGTGAAAAATCCGCTGTTCTAAGGGGATATAAATTGAAGAACACTAATATTTCGATCTCTGAAGACTTTTCTCGGAACGTTCGGGGCATCAGACGAAAACTGGGGGGCAAGTGCGAAGACAAACCGGGAAAAACACGATAAAGGTACCTTATCCTTCGACAAGATGTACATTGACGGCGTTGCTTATGTCTGGGATGAAGAAAAAATCATAAAGTACCTGTTAAAAAAAACGAGGCCGGAAGAGGGAATCGCCCCGTGACAAGAAGTCACACGCATGTGTAGACTTAGGTAGACAAGCAAACAGAGTTCAAAGCCGCGAACCTAGTTTTCCTTACACAGGTAATGACAATAGTTCTGCGCACGCAGGTTCACCACAAAGAAAAGAGTTGCGTATCGCCAACATAAACGCCCGTAGCGTTATCAATAAGGCAGATTCACTGTAAATTCAGTTGCTCCTACACGACCCTCATTTTACTATCATTACACAGACATGGTTACATAATCAAGTTACAAATGACCCAGTATTCCCACCATGTTATAAAACTTGTCTTATAGATCGAGCGCACAGAGGCGGAGGGGTAGCTGTCCTGACAAAGGAACCAATCGAAGCAACACTTATTGATGGAAACCCTGAGATCGAGTGCCTATGTATTCATTTGTCATGCTGGGGGCATTGGTTTGTATTATTCGCATGTTACAGACCGCCAGAAGCGGCACTCGATTTCATGATAAAGCTAAAAGAATACATGTCTCCTTTTCAGCATAAGAAATTTTTCCTTGTAGGCGATTTCAATATGCCTAGTATTAACTGGGAACGACTTCAGGTGGGCTGTAAGAAGGACCAAAATACTAACATTATCTTAGGCATTATGGTAGAATACTACTTAATTCAAACGGTTATTGAACCCACCCGAGTACAAGGTTCTTCGAGTACTGTTCTTGACCTGCTATTTGTGAATCGTGACTTTTCGAAATACGTCGTTACAGTTTATGAAGGTCTCTCCGATCACAAGCTTGTGACTGTCGCCTTGCCTATATTTAAATCTGTCGTCACTAAACGCACTAAGACACATTGCTTTAAAAATTATGCTAGAGCTGATGATGCAAGCTTATTGGAATTCATGGAAACGTGTCTTGGTGACTTCACTGATACTGAGAACGACGTATTCGCGCTCGGGGCAATGTTACTCAAAATGTGTCGTACTGTATAATTACATTTGTGCCTAACAAAACAAAAAACACAGCATATCCACGGAGTGAATGATGATGAGTGGGCGAAGCTGCGGAGGTTCATCGGTAAACCGTGAATCTTCCGTGAATTCTGCCCGGTACATCATCACCGACCTGAGATCGGGCGCGTTTATACTAAAGGGTCGATGAGAGTTATGGTGACTGAAGCAATCATGGTTACACCGTGAAATATTCAGTGGTTTCGCCCAGCAGTAATCAAAGCGATAGTGTGTGTGAAATTTTATTCAAACTTGAACGACCGGTCGTCGTCCATGGTCCGCCAAGCAGCACGATCCGGCAAGCGCACTCGTACGGCGGTCCGCGCAATCGGAGAGCAGCTGCACCGCCAACGCCATCTAGCGTACCTTCACCCAACCGCCATATTGTACGCATGTCTATAGGACAGCGCCCTCTCGGAAACGAGACGAGAACTGGAGATGACGACACCATATCCACGGAGTGAATGATGATGAGTGGGCGAAGCTTCGGAGGTGCGTCGGTAAACCGGTAATTTTCCGCGAATTCTGCGCAGTACATCATCAACGACGTGAGATCGGGCGCATTTATACTAAAGGGTCGATGAGAGTCATGGCGACTCGCAGCTCATTTTAATTTTACATGTACGTTGTGAATTTTTTTATTGTTTAATCACGCACAGGAGACATCTCACACAGGCACTACCTTGGAGGTCGAAATCCAGTGCCTACTGGCTACTCAGAATGCATGGACAACCGAGGACTGCCGAGGTGATGCCATAGGGAGCATCGCCCCTAAATATATTCATGATATACAAGTACCGCCATCGAGCGGACATTCCAAGAACTAAACGAGAGGTGGCTACCTACAACTACATACATCGAGGACGCACGACCCACGGCTTAAGGAGCTTCGCCCCTAAAAGCAAATACTGCGCATTCCTGAGGGACAACATTAATATGTAAGTGTCAGGGCGTGTGTTATTTATTAGAAAATACATAGGTACGCAATTCTAAAGACCCTAGTGTTTTTAGGCTGTCTCAGGCAAGGCAAAACATAGTAATACGGCCGGCACAAGCTGTTTTACAAAGAGCTGTGCTGTGAGCACGGACAACGCCGCACGCCGACAAGGCTCGGTCTTAAGGTGCTTCGCCCCTAAAAAGGTCAGCAAACAAACACCCTGGATGACTCGTAATATACTGCAACTAAAGCGCCAACTTCAAAGGAGCAAAAAGAAGCGCGCCCCGCCCCAACTTATCAGTGAAATAAAAAGCAAATTGTAATCAGCTGTCTGCAGTTCAAAAGATTACTACTTTAAGACGGCACTACCTGGCTTCATTAAAAACGCACCGGAAAAATGTTGGGGGTACTTAAGCGAAAATAAAAGACCTGTCAATGAAATAATGGTCGACGGAACTACTGTAAAAGAATTGAATGAAATCACTGAACAATTCAACAACTACTTCCACAGTGTTTTTTCCCAGTCAGACGAAGGTACCTTGTTTCATTCGACTGTTTTTGAGGCACACGAAGTGGACTCATTTCATACAATGATATTGTACCAATGCCTTTGAATTTAAAAACAAGGAAATCATGTGGCCCAGATGATATACCAAATACGTTTCTGAAGCGATATGCGGAAGTTATTGGTAGATTTCTTTTTATACTGTTCCGAGCGTCCTTGTTATCGACTAAGTGCCCAACGACTGGAGGACGGCTCGAGTGGCGCCAATTTTTAAAAAGGGCAATCATTTATCCTTAGAAAGTTACCGCCCAATATGATTAACTTCCTCTTGCTGCAAGCTAATTGAACATATTATCGCCAACCACACCACAAAATTTTTAGAAAGAAATTCAATACTAACAAATTGACTGCATGGCTTCAGAAAAGGCTATTCCACCACGACACAACTGTTAACTGTAATTGATACATTTGCGAAAACGTTAGATAATAACGGTCAAGTTGACGCTCTTTCTTTAGATTTCAGTAAGGCATTCGACAGAGTAGTTCATTATAAACATTCAGAGCTGTCTTCCAGTACGGACTCGAGCTGTCTTCAGGTAACATCCGGTGTACCCCAGGGCAGCGTCCTGGGGCCATTGTTGTTTTTACTTTATATCAATGATATTGTCACCATTGTTACACCAGGTACAGAGATAAGATTGTTCGCGGACGATTGTGTTTTATTCTGGGAAATATCTACAGTACATGACCAGACAGACCTTGAAAGAAGTTTGCAGAACATACAGTCATAGTCCTAGTCTGACAGGTCAGGCATTGCTTTAAACAAGGACAAAACAGTAAGTCTTCGAATAACACGTAAGAAAAGCGCATTAAAATATACCTGCACACTGGCCGCTTCACCCCTAAGGGAAGTTGAAAATTACAAATATCTAGGTGTAACCTTCACCAACAATCCATCGTGGAACACACATATTTGCAATAATTGTTCCTCCGCTTTCCGCAAGTTTTGCTTCTTAAAACACAAACTTAGAAATTCACCTGCCAGCATTAAATCACTTAGTCATATGACTTTCATTAGACCCAAATTAGAGTGTGCTTGTATTACATGAAACCCATACACTAAACACAACATTAAAATAATGGAGAGAATGCAGAGAAAAGCTGTTCGCTTTAATTACTCTAAGTTTACGCCCACCGATTGCCCCACACAGCTCATGATAGAAAATGACATTCCGCTCCTCGAAACACGTCGGCGGATGCTTCGCCTCAACTTTCTACAATCATTAATTAGTCATGAATAATCCATAGACCCCGCGTTATATGTATCCCTCCTGTCCACAAGGCGTACACGTCACGATCACACACACGCATTAACCCCTCATTTCGCTCGGACAGATACTTACAAATATTCCTTCTTCCCTCGAACAGTGTCCGAGTGGAACTCCACGAACGAACTTTCCTAAATCTGCTCGTTACCCATGTTTTATGTTGTATTTGAAAATGCGTATATTCTTTTTACAGCCGTGTCTATATCTTCGTATTATGTTGCCTTTCTTGTACGCATCTTAGGAGCCTTTCTGCGTTATGTTTGAGGATATTGTTTGGACTAACTGTATTGATATTTTTTGTATTGTATGTAAAATGAGTGCCCTTCCTGCAAGGACCTGATTGTGGTCTGCAGTATGTTACAAATAAAAGAAATATAATTTACGGATAGTTTCTGAGCTAATGGTCTTCATTATGACCAGACCTCATCTCTAGTCCGCAAATATAATACTCTATATTGTAAGATGCTTTTAACATTTTCTGAATCACGGTTAAGGGTGATCGTTACAGCTCACTTTGAAATGCGAAGCATTTGTAAGCGATAAAAAGGCGCTTTGAGCGTTCCTCTCTGTCTGTCTGTCTGTCTGTCTGCCTGGCCACCTACGTCTGTGTGCTCTCATGATCGCCTCCAAATTTGGTGACAGGGTAAGACGATTTTACGAATATGACTGTCGTGTTATGACATAAATAATATGAAAACCATGTCACGTACTTCGTCAAACTCTTTCCTCCAGACACGTGTGTCATATACGCGTATACCAGGGTCGTCGTATGCGGATATGCGCCACGGGTGATTGACAGTCGATATCGATAAAGAAACGGCGAGAACAGACATTGGTTCTTTAAATGTCACAGCGATAAGAAAATCCGCCAGCGGCTGCGTTGACCTGACGAACGCAAGAAAGTGAAATCACCATCCCAGCAGGAATCGAACTCAAACATTCTGCGTGGCAGTCAGGAATTCTACCACACAGTCACGCCAGGTCTTGAAAGTGCTTCGGAAAAATGCCCTATGCAGGAGGAATGTCGGTGCAACGTCATTTGTGGTTGCAATGCTGGCTATTGTTTATGACACAGCAATAAACATTCCATAGATACACCTATGACACAGGCGTCAAGTCGGGGTAACATCACCTGTGGTTCCAGTGTTGCCTCCGTTTTTATAGCAGTCTAATAAACATTACTTTTGTATTCCTATGATTCAGAAAGCTATCTTTAAGCGTTACTCGAACCCGGAGGAATACACTGACGAGTGACATTCCCATTGTTACACTGCAGCGTGCACTTCCTTTCGATATTACTGACATCTGTCCTGTAACGTGAGTGGCGACGTTAGGTCAGACCATATGTTACCCTTGAAACGCCAGTGTAGTCAACGTTCTTGGCGAGTTCACGAAGGGCACACCACTACTACTCTCACAAAAACACGTCGATCCACCTCGTAACACTTGGCCCAAAGCTAAAAAACTCACATAGACAGCTATTTGACGACTGCTTCACCTGAAGACGATTCCCACAAGGCGTGGGATCTGCTTATGTTTAGATGATTTTACTGAAGAGCACCCGCGAAAGTTGTTTTGGCAAATACTTACCCCAATCCACGGAGGTTCAGCCATGCGCATGTGGGTGTAAATTCCACATGGAACAAACGTTGCGAAAGACGTGAACTGGAACATTGTGTACTGTGGGGAAGCAAAAGACGCACCCACAGTTATCCTTAATCATTGACTTCCACATGCTGCGACAGGCCAGAACACGATAACTAGTGCCCGACTTGCCAATGATAAGAGCCGGAAACAGTGAAACTTGATCAAGTATTCTTTTTGTCTAGTGGGCTCCTACATGTGAAGTGTCATTTCTCTTATGTAGCGTACTTCTTGCGAAAATTACACCCTAATATTTTAAAACATGGCTGTCAAAAAAGAGTACAACGTTGAGCAACTTGGTGTTGCATATTTAAAAGTGAACGGCCACGCGACTGAACAAGGACGCAGCAAGAACAAGTGACAACACGACCGCTCGCGTTGTGACTTGTTCTTTCGCCCTATCGCTCACTGTCAAAAAGAGCTGTATACTAGCAACGTCGTTTGTTCATATATTAAAGGAATCATCGGAAGCACACAAATAGCTGGATGAAAAAAAGGGAAATTTTCTCGCCATAGAAATAAAAAACCGCATATTGTGGCTCTAAACAATATTCTACAGTAAAACATATAATTGAATTGTAATCATATAAAAATAGTGCAGGTTAAGCATACAATATTTTGTTATGGGACATATGAAACAAAGGTTGTGGAAAAGTAACAAAAGGATGTCCGAAAGTGACTGTCGAGTTTCGTGGTTTTTCGATCGGTTTGTGTGTTCTGTGGACTCATGGGGCCGTGTTTAAGTTATCGGCAAGCTTTCAGGATTTTAACACGAAAGTGTTTTATGCCGGGGTCCACCGCGACTTCACTGACGTATTTCCGTCCCGGATATGACGTTGTAAAATGTTAACGAACAGATTGCAAACAAAAAACTAGAAGAAAAAGTTCCGTCGCCGGGCGTCGAACCAACGACCTCTCGCTCCGCAGCGCGCGACGTGAAACCTCTAGGCCACAGCGGCGTACGTGCCTCAGCCTGTTAACGGCGAGCTATTTATATACACCATATACCGTTGGCGGCCTTCAAAGCTCGTCGACTTCTGCGCGTTTTCGTCATTACTGGCGAGATTGCGTGAAAGTGGCGCGGAGGGCGTGCTCTATGGTCGTCGCCCCTCTGGTTGCTATGCGCGCGCGCCTCCACTGGGCGTGGTCAACCTTGCGCGTGCTCTTATCTCGTGATTGGGACATTGGGGTGCTTTGTACGTCTTGTGCTTCCACCGCAAGTTTGCTTTGAAGTTACAGTGGTTAAAGAGTGCACGAAGGTCACTTCGCTCGCCGCAGCGGCCGTGTTTACGAAAGGAGCGCGCTGCTCACGCAGGAAGTAAGAAATGTGACAGTTGTTCGCGCTCGTCCTGTGTATACTTGTGCGTTCGTTTCGTGCGTTCTTCTTTATGTTTCAGCAGCGTGCTTTAGGTATCGAGCTGTGACAGTTGTTAGTCTGCGCTCGTCCTGCGTATGCTCATTTCGTGCGTTCTTCGTCCGTTCTTCACGTGACATTACATCTCTATCCGTCCACACTGCTAACGAATATTAGAATGTGCGTAGAAGTGGTGTAAGCCCATAAGTGCAAGCTAGCGCCAAGTTCCGAGTTCACTGCTGCTGTTGTTTACCTTACACTACGATGAGTTGGAAGGAAACAAGGGCGCGATGAAAAGCTGATATACGTTTGAGAAAATTCTTGACAAAATTCGCTTTTTGGAGAGTGCTGGTATTAAAAACAAATACTGTCTTGCCTTGGGCCCAGTTCTATTAGAAAATGCACTTTAGACATACACATTAAAAAAAAAATCACCGCCCAAGCACTCCGTACAAATGGTTAACCAGTGAAGCTGAAATGTGCGGCCCCGGTGTTTAGCAGTGGGTTCAACCCGACGCTGCACTGAAGCCTTCCACAATTATCGTTGCCAGGTTGTGGTCGAACCACAGGCGGTCACAGACGTCGCAGCCGAAGCCAAAGTGCCTCAGGAGAAACTCTCGCCCAAAGCGGGCGTTCGCCCCGGCGAACGCGCTCCCGCAATCATCACGCCGACGCTGTTCTGCCCGCAACGCCGCTTCTTCGGCGCGCCGTTGCTGCAAGCGTTTGACCCTGCAAGCGTCGTACCCAAGCTCGCGTGCCGATCGCGTGCGAGCATGGGTATGACGCTCAGAATGAGCGTAGCTGACAGCAGAGCCAATGAAGACCGCTCGTGACACAGATGCCGAGCGGTTTTTCGTTTCTCCTAGCCATATACAGCTTTCGCTGTGAAAAGAGTCAGAGGAGGGTCACGACACCGTGACTATCTTCGATCCATTTGACCCTTTTTGGAAGGTAGAAACAGAAAAAGAGATTTAACATTTCCGCAAGAGTCAATTGACACGCGTAAAATGCGGTTCGCCTGGCTCCCGCGCTGAGGAAGCCACCGTATACGCCATTCATATCTCGTGGTTGGCGTTCAGCGCCGTTTTGGCGCCGTTGTGGCGCGGTGGCTCGCCGACAGAAGCGGGCACCCCGGTGGCGTGGCACTTCCGTCTCCTCTCTCAGTCTCATCTGTATCTTGTAAGGCGTCGAATTGGTTGCGGGGGTTCTTTGTCACGTAGTCTTATGCTCGAGAGAACATGGGCATCTGCGGTTGCGGTCAAGCTATATTGTACGCGGAGGCTCCGAGCTCGAAGTGACGCTTGGTGGGCGCCATATCCATGGAGCTGCGGACACGGACAATAGGCTGCTATTAACGGTGTGCTTTCGTAGGTACTAATTATACACTTTGAGCTGGGCGTGTGCAGCAGCACTGCGGAAATAGGCTGCCAGCCATTAGCAACAGGAGGCTTCGTTTGCGGGTCTGTTGCGGATGCCCAACTAAAACTGTCAACGATTTGAGACGGTTATCACCGTTGTTATAGAAGTTCCCGCTTATTAGCGATGCACTCAATTATCGAGGGTGATCTTTACTGATCGCACATTGTGTCTGCACTGCTGAAGGTGAACGATGTCACTTTGAGATGCGCTTTAGTCTACGTCATAACAACATTTCCATCGATATTGAGTGTGTAGCGCGCTGCTGCGCGTGAAAACGCGAAAAAAAGTCTGTGTACAGAACACTTAGGCGCACTAGATGTAATGGTTTTTGTTGGCTTAAAGCTGGTACTTTGAGATGAAGACAGAGTACGCTTCCAGCAAGTACGCGGCAGTCTATATATGATTGAATATCAGCTATTTCTATTTTAAGTGGTCCAGCTGTGTTTATTTACATTTTCGTCGAAAGGCTTTTGCATTTAGGCGCTTAAATAAAAACGTCACAGTTGTTTTCAGACACGTGTGGCTACTTTTGGCTACTTTTACTGCACTTGCCTCAAGTTGGCTAATGTTTGGCTAGTTTTGCCATATTTCTGGCTATTTTTTGTGTTTAAATCCTGGGAAACCTGGTCCCAGACGGCATTACGAACCCTCAGCGGCGCAGCGCACGACCTGAAGTCGTTCATGCTGTGCGCCTTAAGCTGTCTTCTGCGGGTTGAGGAACCTCGGGACTCTATTTTTCCTTGCTTGACGAGTGTTCGTTCTTATTGCATGCATGTTTTCTTGTGCATGTTCGGTTTTAAGCATCGGGGCGAGGGTGTTCAGGGGGAGGGGGGTGCAATACCGCGTGTCTTTATTTGATATATTCGGGTTTCATATGAAAGGACTGTTAGCAACGCTCGGTGCAGACCACGCCGCAGTGTTTTCGAAGCTTCCCATTTGGTGCAGATCATTTTGATAACATTGCGCGCATGACGCGAATAGTGAAGTTTATTCGAGAGCTTACGCGAGCACCAGCGATAAGGCTCGAATGTTCCATGCCGCATGCATAAATGCCGACACATCTCACCGCAGATCAGATTACCGACGCCCTGTTCGTCGCTAACAGGGTACAGCTTAAATTGCTTGCACCTTGCCTTTTCATTCTTCCGGGCACAGGTTCGCCCAAAGAGAAATTGTGTCTCGAAGAAGCCGACTGCTGCCTTCGTCACGTCACGACCCTGACATTATAGAACTACATGCAGCCATATAGCAGATGCAAAGTGATTCATCCGAGGTTTATTTTTCGTGAATATTTATTTATTTCCAAATACTGTTGGCCGTCATGACCGTAACACGGTGGGTGCAGCGAATGTGCACATAACACAGAAACAATGCTCAGCGTATTATACTCAAGACAAAACTGTAGAAAAATACACATTTTTCAAAAAAGGCAGAAAAAAACAAAAAACAAAGCTGTAGAAGAACATACATACAGATGTTGTGACGGTGGTATTGTATGCCATTTGAAATAATTAGATGTGTTCGGGAACGCCATCACAATGTACGTTCAACAGTAGCAATGACCAATTTTATAAAAATTTTTAGCGCACTCTGCAACGCTTCCAATGCTCGTCGAATTCCATACAGTGACTAATGGTTCCACTTTTATCATTCGAGGAAAAAAAGAATACGTGTACACATCAGCATGGCATTTTGTAACCGAAAATAGAAATGGATCGCTTGATCTGGCGTTGCTGGTTTGCCTGGGAACAAGATAAGTTTAAGTATCAATATCAAGGTGTTCTTTTCATATAAAAAAGCATGGTTGATCCTGCAGCCATAGAAATCGTTATAACACGAAAGCAAAACATGCCCTTACAAAAGTAGTTGAATGTCTATCCTGCATTTATATAAGCGAGCTTGCACAAAGTCTATTGGTGCTTGGCAGCTATAGCACCGTCTAACGTGGATGCACCCACGTTGACGTTTGGTGATACACCTCCATCCCGACGACTACTGTTCATGATCAATGATTAAACAAATATTTCTGGTAGCTGCAGTAGTTGACGGTGAGAGCGTAATCGGAGAAAGTGGTGTAGCAGCCAGAAGAGTGTTGCTAATTGCACGGAGAACTTGAGCTCAGCTGGCCATCCCGCAGGCATTATAAAAAGTTATTGAAAACCGCAGCAGGACTAGAGGCAAACGCAACGTGCGTTTTGTCTCCCCTGTAGCCCTGCTGCAATTTATATGGGTGTGAACGTAAGCTGGGAACATGGTGTCACAGCCAGACGAGGCATGCGCGCGCGTCAGCGATTTTTTTTTAATATGCATGAATGCTATGAGCAAGCCCGAGGCTTCTAGCTACAATCTGATGCCAAGAATTTCACAACGAATTCAGAATGAGCCAGCGAAAATGGATCCTTTACTTCCAAAAAATACATCTTTTGCAGACACTCCGCGATAAGGCATTGCCACACCCTCTTTCAGATACAACTGACCTAAACGCAATTTCTTGCTTATAGATATTTGCTCTGAAAAGCACCCTAAATTTCATTCCTTTAGAATACCTAACATAACAGGCAAGTTTTCCTAGGTCACATTTTTTAATAGTTTTACAGCGTTCTTTTTCGCGCTTTGCACGCTAACGTCACATTATCTAAAGCACTTTTTCACCGCCGCAGAAGCTTTTTCTACATACAATGCGTCCGGTAGAGCAGCCAACAACCCTTCTTTGTCCGCTTGAACAACCCGCAAATTATTGTCAATGAAATACTTAGCAGCTCGGACAGCGCTAGGCTAAAGTTCTGCGTGAAGCCAAGACTCGGCCTCGTTGACAGGCTAGTCCTCACAACAGACATTGCCCTGAGCGTACATGAGAAAGAAAATGACAGATGTGCAATTTGTCGATGTAGCCAGTGTCGGTAAGCTAGAAATCTAGCAGCTTACCGACGCTTTGGCTACATCGACAAGTTTCACAACACATCTGTAATTTGCTTTCTCATGTACGCTCCGGGCAACGTCTGTTGTGAGGGCTAGCCTGTCAACGAGGTCGAGTCTTGGCTTCACGCAGAACTTTGGTCCCAACCTCAGGACTCCTTGTTGGCGCTCATCAAGCGTTGCATCACCTAGTTGTAGAGGGCTTCCATTCGGCGGCTCCTTTTTCTTGGTGAAGGTCCGACGCACATCGTACCGCAGAGCTTCAGTCACAATGTTTGCTGACTACACCAGACACGGAAGGCTTTCATGTTGAGACACCCATTCGAAACAGACGAGTGAGCCACTTTTAGACGATCGTTGAAATTTCTAAGCACTCGCCGGCTCTCGGATCGCAGAATCGCTGTGATTCTTTTCCCATGTCCCCCCTTCTCCCGGTACATTAACGCATGTGACCAGGCGTTGTGCCATGCGCGCTTTTCATGAGTTTTTTACGATCACATCGCGCAGATCAGAGGGTTCTTAAGTGAGTGTTTTCAAAAACATGGTTGATCCCTCTGTCAAAGGAATCGGTATAACACGAAAGTGCAACGTGTCTTCACAGAGGTAGTTGAGCGTTTATTGTGCATTGTTTCACCACAAGGGCGAAGGAATGAATGCTACAGCAACAAATTGAAATGTCACGCGAAGAACGACAAGCAGCTTGAAACTTGCTGCGTGCACCTTAAGCTGAAAGGACGCACGAAATGAGCATACACAGGACGAGCACGGACTGTCACAGCTCGACATCTAAAGCGCGCAGCGCTAACACAAGACGCACGAAACGACCGCACAAGTATACACAAGACGTGCTCGAACAACTGTAACAATTGTTACTTCGTGTGTTACCAGCGTGCTCCATTCGTAAACGCGGCCGCTGCGCTAAGCGAAGGGACCTTCGCGCACTTTTAACCACTGTAACTTCATAGCAAACTTGTGGTGGAATGAGAAGACGTACAACGCGCCCCAGTGCCCCGATCAGGAGATAAGCGCGCGCGCACGAGCGGCCAAGCCCCGTGGAGGCGCGCGCTCACCGGAGCGAGAGGCACGGCGACCTTCAGAGCGCGCACTCCGTGCCACCTTCGCGCCATCTCGCTACTCATGACGAAAACGCGCTGAAGTTGAGGAGCTCTGAGGACCGGCAACGGTATATGGTGTATATAAATAGCTTGCCGATAGCAAACTGAGGTATGTACGCTCCCGCGGCCGAGTGGTTTCGCGCCGCGCGCTGCGGAGCGAGAGGTCACAGGTTCGACGCCCGGTGACGGAACGTTTTCTTCTGGTTTTTTTCTTTGATCTCAATATGTTAGTTTATATTTTACAACGTCATATCCGTGACGGAAATACGTCAGAGGAGCCGTGCTGCACCCCGGCATAAAACACTTTCGTGTTAAAAAAAATCAGTTGTTAGATTGCGCTCGTCCGTGTGCATCTCTTCTTTGCCTCCGTGTAGTGGCGTAAATCATGGTGGGGGGGGGGGGGGGGGTCAGGGGGGGTCCTGACACCCCTTGTGCTCAGGCTGGGGGGGGGGACATCTCCTGCAAGTGTCCCCCCCCTCGAAATTTCTCTTTCAAATCTGAATGACTATATATCTGAATAATGTATGTATATATATATATATATATATATATATATATATATATATATATGAATGACTATATATCTGAATATATATATATATATATATATATATATATATATATCCGGATGACTATATATCTGAATGACATGACAGTTAAGTATAGCGCGTTCAACTTCTTTTATGTTACAGCGAAAGCTGTTATGAGATCACAACAAGGTCGTTTTTGCGCCGTAGTTGTCCGCGCCGCCGCCGCCGGTGACCGTAACTACTATCGCGCGAAGTAAGAAACACTAGCAGTTGTTCCGTGTACGAATACAACCGATGAGCGAAGATTCTTAGAAATGGGACGCAAACGACTATGTGAGTTTTGAAACTGTTGGCCGCGTCGGCGCTTAGATTCGGCCGCTCTAGCATATGAAAGGATCCTCTCGGCGTAGCCTTTGTAGCTCCGCTCGTCGTGCTTTAACCGCAGGATCCTGTTTCGGGGCTCGTCTTGCTGGCGCTGCTTTAACTTTGCGTTCCGCATCTTTGCCAAGCTGCTTATCGTCTTCATCATCACGTTTACGTTTCTGAGGACGACTTTACATGTACTGTGAGCAGCCCTAAGTAATGTCAAGTGGGTCCCTATTTTTGTTATGTATGTACAAACATGGTTTTTGATGAATTTTACTGTCCTTTATAGACGCGAACTGTTCTTGCGCCGTGCGCATTTTTTTCTTTTTTTTTTCTTTTTTAGGCGCCGGCTCCATGTGGGGAGAGCTTCTGCTACTAACGAAGCGCCCGTACTGCGCTAGAATGATGGTTGTCATTTCACAATCTACGATACAGGTGGTGAAAGTGAAGACGATCATTATAAAAAGTTGTGCACACAGCTTATTTCTTTCATTTAACCTCGAATTTTTGGTGTGCTAGAACCAAACCGCTCGGCGTTCTGCGCGCGCGGCGTTTCATTTTCTTTTTGCGCCGGCGTCGCATCTATGTGTTGCAGGGAACTTCAACGGCGACGGCGGGGCGCGGGCCTAAGGAGCTTCGCTCTTAAAAAAAATTAATAAATAAAAAACTTCCCCATCTCCCGCTAAAGGAAACCACGTGTGGATGCGAAGCAGCGGGGAAAAAATTTGCTTGAGCGGGAGGAACGTCGCCGCTCTCGTTTCACGGCAGCGGTCAGGGCGCTCATAGCGGCGCTGCACAGGAGAGAGAATGGGGCGCGCGCGCTCTGTCATTTTCATACCGTGGAACTACCGTGACGCCCCCCAGCGGAGTATGCAGCTGTCGCACCACCTGTCGTGCGCGCCGCTCCGTAGAGAGTTCCTAGAGGAGATGCCGGCGGGAACCGTAGGGGAGGAGAGAGAGGGGGGAAGGGGCGTGCATGCGCTGTGGGGGGTGTGGGACGCGGGAGCCGCTCCGTAGAGAATTCCTAGAGGAGAGTACGGGGCGGACCGTAGGAGAGGAGAGAGAGGGGGGAGGGGGGCGTGCATGCGCTGTGGGGGGTGTGGGACGCGGGCGCCGCTCTGTAGCGAATTCCTAGAGGAGAGGACGGGGGGGACCGTAGGAGAGGAGAGAGAGGGGGGAGGGGACGTGCATGTGCTGTGGGGGGTGTGGGATGCGGGAGCCGCTCCGTAGCGAATTCCTAGAGGAGAGGACGGGGGGGGACCGTAGGAGAGGAGAGAGAGGGGGGAGGGGACGTGCATGCGCTGTGGGGGGTGTGGGATGCGGGAGCCGCTCCATAGCGAATTCCTAGAGGTGAGGACGGGGGGGGGGACCGTAGGAGAGGAGAGAGAGGGGGGAGGGGACGTGCATGCGCTGTGGGGGGTGTGGGACGCGGGCGCCGTTCCGTATAATAGATTATTTCTAGAGCAGAGAAAGGGGGTGAGCGTAGGAGAGGATAGGGGGGGGGGGGGGCGCACATGCGCTGGGGGGGGGTTTGGTACGCGGGGGGCCGCTCCGTAGAGTCATGATTCCTAGAGGAGAGAAAGGGGGGTGAGCGTAGGAGAGGAGAGAGAGAGGGGGGGAGGGGACGCGCATGCGCTGTGGTGGTCTGGGACGCGGGAAGGAGGGACGGACTAAGCCCCCCTCCAAATACATGCAAGCGAGATCAAGGAATGGGGTCAACCTGGGCGACCGACACCACCTGCCTAGCCATTGCTAAGCAGCCTCTCCGTGCTATCGGCCATGACTCTGATGGCTGTGGTTGTGGTTGACGGCCTTCATATTACTACAGTGTTCTGGTTCGCATAATGGGTGCTTCCCTACTTCATGAAAGTGGCCGGACGCGGGACGCGGGAGGGACGCGGGACGGACATAGCCCCGAGCATAAGATGCTTCACATCTAAAAACACCCATGCCGGAACGGGAATCGAACCCGGGCCCCTTGCGTGGTAGCCCAGCACTGTACCACTGAGCTACGCCGGTGCTTGAAAGTGCGTTGCAAACTGACCCTATGCAGGCTTCATTTTGTGTAAGGAATCTCGTTGACATGTGTTGTAAAGCGTTTTAGAACAGTACTGTAAAAACCAGGCGTTACACAATGCGAATTGCGTAACGAGTGGGTCGTTCAATGCACCAACCCATTACAAAAGCCTGAGGCATAATTCTTCATCGTCGTCAGCCACAGCATCAACTAAGTGCACATAATGCGTTACAAGTGTGTAGTGGGTGCCGCGCTTTTCCGAAGAAGGAAGAATAATGACATAGTTGATGCTTCCCCACAACACAAACATTATGATAATGTATGGCGTAGTGGGTACCGTGCAAGTGTGCTTGTAGTAGTTGCCCCAAGAGTGTTTTAAACAGGCTCTAGAAAAGCCGCTTTTCCAGCTTTCGCTGTGACTGTGCTGCTCGTTCCGCGCAGGCCTGGTGTTGTTTTGCTTTTTTTTAAATGCGAAGCATTTCTTTGCGTACTGCAGGCACTTTTAGCGTTTCTATCTGCGTATCTATCTATCTATCTAGCCACCTACGTCTGGGTGATCTCGTGATTACCCCTTTAACTTGGGGTAGACCAAAATTAGTATGTGAGAATAAGATGGTTTGACGAATATGACTCGCTGGTCATGACATGAATAATGACAATCCCGTCGCGTACGTCGTCAAACTCTTTCGGGCAAACCCTGTGGCACATACCACGGGGCGGGTATGTGCCACAGGTATGCGGGTATGTGCCACAGGTGATTGACAGTTTAGAGTACCCAGGAACGACGAGACAAACATTGGTACTTTTAACGCCAGAACGTTGAAAAGCTGACGTCATCAGCAGCGTTGACCGGACGAATGCAAATAATAAATGTCAGGCTCCCAACAGGAATCGAACCCAAGCATTCTGCGTGGCAATCAAGCATTTTACCACAGAGCCACGCCAGGTCTCGGAACTGCTTTTCGAATAGACCCTAATGTTCGTGAAACGTCAATTGTCGTTGCAGTGCTGGCTATCCAATTTTATAAACATTACGTATGTACTCCGATGATACAGCCGTCACGCCGGGTTAACATCAATTATAGTAAAGCGCCATCCACTGAAGTTGATATATGTTGCAGTGTCCAGGGCTACCATCCTGGCGAGCACAAGCGCTACATATCAGTTTACCGCTTCTGGTGTTGCTACTGCCCATGTTGCTGTTGGCATCGTTACGCAACTGTAAAGAACTTGTTATGCAAAACATATGCGACTGTGGAACATATGTCTGTGCATACAACATTTGTACATATCGTTAGCGTAATTTTGTAACGTTTCGCTCAATAAAACATTACAACACAGTTACCTTCCCTCCGAATGCTTCGCATAACACCGATTCCCAAGGTACGTGGAATCTGCCGAATTTTTTATTTGTAGCGTGTATTGGTGTTCAGTACTCCTCATCTGTGCGAGACTATTGAAATTGCAACTGCCTCAAGATCGGTTTCAGAAAATACTCAACAGAACAATTAAATTACGCGAGCTAGGTACCCATATGTTCGTTTTTCAATTTCATTTCAAGGCATCATTTTAATTTTTATATAGGCAAAAATAAAACTTACGCAACATTTATAGAAACAAAATGGCCGCCATGATAAGATGTGTATCCCGCCTTGTGATTTTTGTGGATTTACGCCACTGCCTCCGTGTGCTTGCGCGAATCCGTTAGGATGAATTTGTTCCAACTAGGCCGAATTGCAGTATTGCTTTAAATATAATCTCAACATAGCAGGCTACCCATTCGCATACCTGCATAAAAACGCATTTGGTATACCATCTGGGCCTATAGATTTCTTGTCTGACATTAAGCAAAAGTGCTACAATGCCTTCGTATGATACCTCTATATAAGGTATTGGCGAAATGTACGGGGATTCTAGCGCGAAGGGGAAACAAACATCTGCAAGACTATCAATAACTACGGACTAAAAAAAATCATTAAAAAAATTGGAATACGAGAGTAGTCCGTCACAGTTGCTCGCATACCAATGCTCTCGGAGACGCATTTCGGTTTTCTCAGCATTTTCTTGAACAGCTCCTCATTTTTTTTTTACTGAGGCCGACAACTTAAACATCATACACATTCAGGAAACAACGTTGCGATTCGCTTTGAGGAGCTTTAGGGGCAGGTGTGCCGCATATATCTAGTTATATAGAAAAATGAATATGCTGCAAGCGCGCGCACACAATTCGCAGCTCCGTGCATGTTGTCTTGCAAAAGTACGAAAACCAGGAACAATAGCATGCACGTCAAAAAAAAAAAAAACACCATCTCCCACTAAAGGGAACCATGAGGGGATGCGAAGCAGCATTGGGGGGTGCACACCAAGTTTCCGTTTACGTTCACTCGGTCGTCGAAGCCAAGCGTCGGCGTCGAGCTACCGCTTCGGCTACAGAGAGACAACGCGAGTCTGCGGCGAGGGTAGCGAGGCTTTCAAGACAACTGCAGCGGCCGGCAACCGACGGAGCGACCGCACGATTCAAGCGGTACTTCCTCGACGTAGTGACTATTAAGGAAAAGGTGAAGAAATAAGTGTCAGCCCGTAACTGTCTCATTTAAGGTCACTTCAACAGGCTGACACAGGGAGGGGGGGAAGGTAGAAACAAAAGATCGAAAGAGATAAGAATGCGCTCTGATTCCGCGTCCGAAAACCGTGACAGCGCGAGCACAACGCAATGCGCAGCCATCGGGAAAAGCCGCCGAGAAGGTCGGCGGAATACAGTGAATGCACGAAGTGCGCGCCCGATGTAAACAAACGGCAAGAAGAAGAAAAAGAGGTCTTCCGCACTCACGTAGCAAGTCCGGTCGACCTCGCAGTGGGCGTCGTATCCAGTGAGTTAATCCTGACCAGTGGCGATGGCGTCATGAGCGGCCAGAGCCGTGGCGCACATTCCACGAGCAGGACAGTCCACTGGCACCAACGCCCAGCACTGCATTCTTCGACCGAGCGCACGCGGTTACATGAAATGGGGTAGGGAGAGGATGGAGTGGGTGTACAGGCTGCAGCGCGGGGGGGAGGAGAGGAGAGAAGGCGACCGAATGCCTGCGTAAGCGCCCGCGTAAAAGAGTAGAGTGCGCGGCCACAGCGCGGGGGAGGAGGAGCGCTCTACCCGCTTTATATTCACACTTGAAGGAGAGGAGACTAGAGGAGGAGAGTAGCGCATGCGCCAGGTGGTGTTGCACGGCCGGACTGGAGGAGCGGCACTCTCTTACGGCCTGCGCTTCGTGTCTAGTTCCCACCTTTCACCACCGCAAGTTCGCGGCGCTGCCGCCCAACCCTCGCCAGTACAGCTGCAGAGAGGAGCGGCGCCCGCGCACTTGAAATATTCCGCGGCAGATCAAAAACACGTGCGGCACGCGTGGTCAGCTGACTCGGTCAGAAGCGAGGCTTCGACTGAGAAAAAGGAGGAGTGAGAGGGAAGAGGGTCGGGTCGAAGCTCCCCCACGCGGCGATCCCTGCAACGAGCAGTCAAGAATCTGCCCTATTGTTCCCTCCTTGGGTGCGCAGGCCGTAAGAGAGTGCGCGCGTGTCGCTCCTCCAGTCCGGCCGTGGGTGTTGATGCGCCGCGAGTGCAGAAGCGAGAACCCAGGAGAAGCGCAAGCAGGTGGTAGGAGAGAAGTGGAGAGAGTAACGCGCAGCTGTTGGAGAGAGGGAAGGAGGAGAGTTGCGCATGCGCAGTGAGCATGCGCTTCGCATCTAAAAGCCAACGCTCAAATGTTAGCCTCAAATATAGCCATTGTAGCGGAAACGATGCAGCAGTCAGCATCAATGGCACGCTCATTGTTTCCTGGGAGCCAACAAGCGCCAATTTTACGCGATACGTAATAACACCCGCTCGGCAATGTTATTATGCATGAACCTTCTCCGGGAATTTTCTCGGAAATTAAACTGATCGGTCGTGCTTTCTCCGCCTCCACAGTCTTTCTTTTTCCTAGTTAATCCGCGCACCCGTGCGCCTTTTTTCTTATCCTTGTCCGTACGACCGCACTCGCGAGCGTAGCCCTCTTTAGGGCTCCCAGGGGGGGCAAGATTTTATTATGCATGCCAGCTCTTCCCCGCGCCTATTGTCCAAATGGACAATAGCCCTCCCGACCTCGCTTCAGGCTTCGCCCACTCAGCCGGCCGCTCTCGCTAAATGGAGACGCTGCTGAAGGAATCCAGCCGTATCATCGGCAAGCAATGCTCCACCACGGACAAACACCTTTCTCCAAAGAGGATCTCCTCTGCTAGGAAGGTGAAAACCACCAGCCGCCCTGGTTCTACCAAGGCTGCCACAATCTAAAAAAAAGAAAAGGGTCCCTCCCCGACCTCCTGACGTGGAGGAAGTCACACAGGAAGCAAGATCTTCCACACGAATCGACAATCCTACAGCAGACGCTGGGCAAGAGAACGTGACCTTCTATTTCCGTTCACCCCCTCGCCCTGCTACCACCGATACGAACACGCCAACGCCTACCACTGGCCTTGCCTCTGCTCATGCTGAAACCGAACCGTCCTCAGCCGGAGACAACGAAAACGGCGCACTCTCGAGCCCCGAAAACCCGACTTCCCGGTGATGCTCTTCGGAGTCTTCCGAGTCGGCCGCTTCCGTATGTCAATCGCAGGACAGCAGTGAAGACTGGTTCACACCGAAGGCGGAGCGGCAAAGCAGGAAAGCGGGCTTTTCGAAGCGGCGAGGCGGCTAGTGCGCGCACCTGTTCAGACCGCACGCCGCCTTTGGCTGCCCGCGCGGCCGAGGAGGCGGGGCATCGCGCGCGTGTCGCTATCACGTGGCACTGCTTCTCCCAAAGATCACGGCCGGACTGGAGGAGCGGCACGCGCGCACTCCAGTGCCGCTCCTCCAGTCCGGCCGTGCAAAGATACACCAGCTTCACCGCCGCGCCACCGCCGCAGCGCGTTCTGATTGGCTGCGGCAAAGCGGCGACCTTGGGTGGGCTGCAAAAAATTGGTCCGGGAGCAATCGGACTTGCCGCCTCGTTTTCCGCCCGCTTTAGCTGCCTGGAGAGGAGGTTTTCCCCGCTTTCCGCCTTGCCGCTTGGCCGCCCCGCCTTCGGTGTCAACGAGCCTTGAGACTCTCTTCGCACTCCTCCTCCTCTGCTGAAGAAGAGGGTGCCTCAGCTTGCCCCCCGCGCCAGTGCTCCAAAATGCCAGGGCACTCAAACGATCGACCCACCAGAAATGACCGGTGCAAATGCCAACGGAATCGACCGATTTCGGCCTGCTTTGCGCGCGTCGTCTGCTAGCATCCCACTAGCGCGGGCCCGCTCCACTCCTACGGCCACCGCTGCTCTCTCTCGCCTTTCCACTGCCACGGCCGGTCTGGAGGCGCGCGCTCGCTCCTTCCTTTACGGCCTGCGCACGGGGGGTTGTTGCTACCTATCGCCGCAGCTTGGCGGGGGCGCTCCGAGCCAACCCGCCGCCGGCAGCTGCGGAGGCTAGCGCGCGCAGGGAATTCTCGGCTTCGAACTTGCCGTGGTCCCTTTTGGGGTCACTCCATGGTACCAATGCGATGGGAACATGGTGGCAAGCATATAGGATAACCCCAGTGATTTACACTTTTCGGATGGTAGGCGCAAGCCGCTTATTTTCCCGTTCATGTTGCTCGGGAAAAAATCGTCGTGGTTATAAAGAAAATTTTTTCTTCGTTTTCTGTAGCGTCGAGAAATGATTAGGAGACTGAATATTGTACTTGAAGTTGAAGAGCATGTGCGATTCTGTGTTGCACTCAGAAGGCTCGGCCGCGTGATCACCGATCGACAGATAAAATTACGTATAACTTATTTTTTGGTAAAAAAAACGGTTTAGAAAACATTTCTTTCAAATACACGCGCCGGCCGTCGCGGCACTTCAAAATAATAAAGTTTGTACTTTTTTGTTGAAGGCATCATAATAAATAAATACTGCAAAAAAGTTGAAAGTCAACGAGGACGGCCACTGTTTTTTTTTTGCACTTATATCTAAGTGAAAATCACAGTAGCAGGAATAATAATAATAATAATAATAATAATATTATTATTAAACTGTTCAAAATAGAAAAACACAAGCTAAAAATAACATGAAATAGCAGGTACTGATACAGTCTAAGACAGGCATTGAAGTATAGAAATAAGAAGGAATAGGGGTTCGCAGGTAAACACACGAGAAGAGTCTTAAGGTGAAATAATGCACGCCGGAGACAAACAGGAAAAATAAAGCACTGATGCACTCGCTTCTGTTGCTCGGGGAAGCATCGACGAGTTTATAACAAAGCCTGTTGTTTTTTTTTTCGTTTTCTGTAATTCCGAAAAATGGGATAAATATTTTGAACTGTAGCTTCTAAGAATGCTACACTACAGAAAATATTGAGAAAATTCACCCAATACTCGGCCGATCCCCTGCATTAACTATGAGCCACAGAGAGGAAAACAACAACACGAGTGATAGGCTCGCCATAAGAATCAGACTGCACGTATCATTGTAGCAACTGAGCAATAGGACGCACTCGGTTATATATGCATCAGCATACCATCCATACCATTGTCAACCAAAGAGTTAGGATTTACTGCTTAAAACGATGGCAATCTGTTCCTCGCGCATGTTTCTTTGTGACTCCACCTCATCTGCATTCACTGACGTGTTTGCGGCATAATGAGGTGACAATAATAACTGTTGTGGTTTAACGTGCCAAACCTACAATATGATTATGACAGACACCGTAGTGGAGGCTCCAGAAATTTCAACCACATGGGGTTCTTTGATGTGCACCTAAATTTCGGCCTCAAGCATTTTTGAATTCATCGAATATAAGGTGGTCGAGCCTTAAAAAAATTCTGGTAGCCTTGCGTGTGCGTCTTCATTTGCCGAGTGCATGTGCCGAGAAAGCCAGACTGTCCCCACACGCACCTCTACTTCTCTCACCGCTTCCTATAAGCGAAAAAATTAATTAGCACGCGAAAGTGGCCGGCAACAGCTGCTTTATAAGACGAAGCGTGTGCGGCCAAACGTGCTTTGAAGGGTTGGCTCGCGACGACCTCACGCGGAGCGCGCCGTCGTCACTGTATAGAAAGAACTCCATTGTACTCGCGGTGGCTGCTCAGGCCGTAAAAGGAGGGAGCGAGCGCGCGCCTCTAGACCGGCCGTGCCACTGCGCACGTCACGACGACGCTACTAGAGAGGAGGAAATCCGAGCTGACCCTCCCGCCAGCGTATTTTGGAATGCTGGAGTAGCAGCGCACGCGAGAGAGAAAAGAAAGAGAGCGAGGAGGCAGCCAGCGGATCCGCCGGCATTGCTCGCGCGCTACTGGTTCTTCTTTCAAGGTCACGTGGCTGGGGACGCGCGCGCGCTCACCAACGCACGCAGGCACGGAGGTAGGGTGGCTAGCCTAACGGAGGTGTGTTTTCGGCTCTTCCATCGTGCAGAAGCACCCTCGCCCCTTCGCTGCCTTGGATGGATGGATGGGCGTGCGTCTAAATGTCGCACAGAGTCCGTACCTAGAGAGAGAATCTCTAGGGATTTTTCGATCTAGGGACTTGCGATGGTGGTGCCGTCGGTGCCGTCACTTCGTAGCGGCGGTTTTTGGAACGCTGCTTCGCCGGCCGGTGTGGCCCGATATCGCCGTTATTTTTTCGAGCTAGCGCCCTGCTTGAGCGATTTTCAGCGTTCGTCTCTTGTCTCTGCTTCGACGACGATGGACGATGACCGCGAGTCCTGCAGCTTTCGTTTCGGCAGCGTAGTACGCGATCCGGTGTCCCGTAGCGACTTCGTCGTGACTGCCTCAGAGAACATCTATGACTGCCTTTGCTTGATCGGTGTGGCTAGGGTTACGTCCAGGCGTTACTGTTGCCACCGCTGTCGTTACGTCCAGACGTTACTAGCGCCTTTCCTTACCTGCCGTCACTATAGGCTACTGCTCACTGTAAGGCCAGTTTTACTAGCGCCTTTCCTTACCTGCCGTCAGTATAGGCTACTGCTCACTATAAGGCCAGTTTTACTAGCACCTTTCCTTACCTGCCGTCACTATAGGCTACTGCTCACTATAAGGGCAGTCAAATATTTTGCCAGCGTTTGCTCAAGTGGCTTGTGTCATTACAGCGAAAGAGTGGCAGCGACGTGGGTTGGGGCTCCCGCCGCTGTCACGAAGGCGATTTCCTTAAAGAAAAAAAAATATATTAGCGGCGCCCGTGGAGTATTATGCTATACTATTAGAACAGTACTTCAAAAAAGAAAAGTAAAAAAAAAAGAGCTTCGTCGAGATTTGAACCACCGACCTCTCTGCTCCCAGCACGGCACGTTAGCCCGCTGCGCCACTGAAGCTGATTGGTTAGGTAGGTTTAATAGGCGGAATGCCTACGCACACCGGCTGGCGAAGCGGCGTCGTTCCAAAAAGCTCCGCTACGAAGTGACGGCACCACCATCGCAAGTCCCTAGATCGAAAAATCCTCTCTAGGTACGGACTCAGTACGACATTTAGACGCTCGCGATGGATGGTACCCTTTAGATCGGGCGGCCACTCACGCCACTGCGCTACCGTGCGGTGAGGGCACGCACGAGTGGGGTTTCGATAAAGTGATGATAGTTTCAATGAGCAAAGTGGTTCCGATTGTCAACGCGGAGTTCCTCCGCGTCGACATGTGCACGAACGGCGACGCGCAGGAGTGAATCGCCAGCCGGCGCGTAAGCCGAGGGGGGGGGGGGGGGTTCAAACCTGCCCCCCCCCCCTGTAGCCCATTCAAACCCCCCCCCCCTTAAATTTTCAGGTTTGCTTGCGTATATATACACGCACACGTACAAACACAGGCACGAACACACATAAGGCATGGTTGAACCCCCCTCCTCTCCCCCCGAAAAGAATTTCTGGCTACGCCCCTGATCGCTAGCCACAGCCAGGCACCAAATACGACGTAGATCGTGGACAGGGAACCCGAAATCCATAGCGCAAAGCTTACATGCTGCCAGTTTTCTTCACAAGTGGCGAAAAGGCAAGTCTAATAACATATGATGATATCGACGATCACTGCCAAGCCACATAAGTGCTCCCAAATGAAGAGCGGTCGCATTAGCCTTGACTTCGACCACCTAGTTCATGTTTACGTGGAGCTACTGCGGGTTGTGAAACACATGCGGATTATTGATACAGGACAGGCATGCTGCATGCTCGCTCATCGTATCGAAAGGCACGACGCTGTGGTTGTGATTGAATGTGGCCATTATATTGTGCATTTAGAAAGGGAAGGTAGAGAAAGTGTGCGGCGATGCGTAGGTGCCTCGGTACGATGAAACAGCCGTAGAGACCCCGGTCGCATAGACCACGGCCGGTCTGGAGGAGCGCGGTCGCTGCGAGCGAGCGCGCGCCTCTAGACCGGCCGTGCATAGACATAGGGGCGAGGGTTGCGAGGGTGCTTCCGCACGATGGAACCGCCATATTGGGCGCGAGGACATACCATGGCGCCACCATGCGGAGGCAGGCATCCCTGTGACGTGCAGGGTTGGATTGCTCCGCCAGCCGTCTCGCGCACAGCCCGCAGCCGCTTTCGCGTCTCCTTTTTTTATGATTCTTGTTGTACTTCACGTCGACGAAATCAGCAAAGTACTGCTGCGGCTTCTTCACTGACTGTACGAAATGCTAAATAACTACTCCGAAAAAATTTTACGCTTCTCACAAAGCCTGATTGCCGGCGTCGTCTGCTATGGTCCGAGCGCACAGCTTTTGAAAAAGGCTAACGAGTTATTCTGTGTCGAATTGAAACATCAAACAGGCATTAACGCGCGCTTGCGGCAAAGGAACACATTTTTGCTGCAAGAAATGAGCACAGCCGTGCTACATCATTCATTGCAGGTTTGCATCCAAAAACGGGCCGTGGGACAAGCATGCGCAAATTTACATTCCTGTTTAGCACACCGCAAGCGGATTCCCCGCTTTTTGGAAAGAAACCGAGCATTCTTACAGCTGCATGCAGCCGCAACTTTTCTGTTGATTGGGGGGCAAACGCAAGAGAGTTACACGCACGCACGTGGCTCATTCAGAGTTGTAGCTATAGGTAAAATTTCACACGAGCAAAATCTTCTCTGCGGCACGATCTTAATCTGTTGCCCCTTATTGCGCAAATTTTCGACGGTTGTCACACGGTGCACATTCGCTCGCAATCGAGCCACACAGGGGGGTGAGAATTTTGGATGATTGGATCAGTTCTACAGCTTCTACAAAGGGGTCAATTGCAATCGAAAAATGCGATCCCAACCGCGGGATCGATCACGATAGCAAATGCACCGTGTGCCAGCCGGCCGTATTACTTTGCGTCCTTTAATGAGCATGCTGCGAGGTCTTACTTACCGTGATCTAAATGACAATTTCATGTTTGAGTGAAAATACCAGTGTCCAGAGCTTCATTCATGAGCTCTATGACATTCGCGGCAGCCATGGTCGTCGGCAGGATTTTCTCTTGGGGGGTGCAAACCAGTGTTGCATCGCGGCTGGGGGAGGGGGAGAGCACTGGTTTAGCTTGGGTGAGGGCAAGTGCTGATGAGGCTTGAGGGGGGGCAAGTGCCCCTTTTGCACCCCCTGCCGACGCCCATGGCGGCAGCTGTTGGAAGGGGAATCATTTTTCGAAGCTGACCACATTTTCGCCTGTAGCTCAAAATAACACAGAGAAGAACAAGTGCCAGTGGCTGTGAGCGCATTCTACAGACGTAATCTACAGGCAAGGAACCCCGTGAGCTGAATTTGCGGACGGAAACCCGTGTGGTCGGGTCGGGAACACACATGAGGAGAACTAACATGGACACCCGGGGAGGAGGGTGGCGCAGACTGTGGTAAATGTTACCTCGGCGAGAGAAGTAACTTTTAGCAAAGCCTCAAGCGGCACATGTATGACGTAAGAAAAAAGCTTTCGTCGAACGCGCTGGCCGAACACGCAAAAGCAACTGGCCGCGAAATAGACTGGAATAGGGTAAAGATAGCGGAAAGGGAAAACAACTGGACTTTTCGGCTTTATTTTGAATCTCTGACAACTCAGACGACGGCGCACATTCTTAAACGTATTGACGGCAACTTCCCACTGTACGCATGTTGCTACGTCGTATTTTAAAACATACATAACCGAACCGTTTCCACACTCATTTTTCGTTGCGAACGAAGTTCCCGTGCGGAAACTGAAACTTTCTGCTTTTATGTGAACGTTCGTGCTCGATGTCCATTTTAACACGGTGAGCTTGAAATAAAATCAAATAAAGACATGCGACAGCGGCATCATGCTCTTGCAAAGCAGGGTAGGGGTAAAAGGGAAAGCTCACGTACGCCTGGCTCCTTCGCGTACGGTGCGCACTGTGGCACGGAGCAGAAGAGTACCACACCGCCGATAACATTTACTGCTCTTTTCAGGATTTTGTAGTCTCCAGAAGTTCGCACACACGAAGTGAGAGCAAAACAACGCCGTTCAAAAGTGAAAACACCGCGAAGTCGTGGTTAAAAACAACGTATTCAACCGTCCGCTTCCCTTCGCCAGAGCGAGCCGAGATCACGTGATCCAACCCTGTACGTCACAGCGATTGCAGCGCCCGCGCCTCCAGTGGTGGGCCTCGCGCCCAATACACTCCTCTGTGCGTGCGTGCGTTTGTGAGCGCGCCCGCGTCCCCAGCCACGTGACCTCACGAGAAGAAGCAATGGCGCGCGAGCAGTTCCGGAGGAGGCGCTGGCTCCCTCCACTAGAGTGTACTAGAATATAGTACACTCTACCTCCACGCTCTCTTTCTTTTCTCTCTCGCGTGCGCTGCTACTCCAGCATTTCAAAATACGCCTCCCGCCACGGTTACGAGCCAAGGAATGCGCGCGTCGTCTGCTGGCGGCGCAACAGCTGACGACATTGCGCAGGACTCTGTGTCCAGCACTGGGTGACGTCAGCGCGCCCCCCCGTCTCTCCCTCTCCACATTCCCTTGATGGAGAGACAGGCGCCGCCTTTACCTGGCTCTGCTGCGCCGACCTCCTCGCACCAGACACGCCACCCTCCTCTCCCGTCCTCCTCGGAGAACAACGCCGAAGCGTCGTCTGGGGCGCTATTTTGTAAGCGTTCTAGCATAGAATGGGGAGGAGGATCGAACAAAAGGAGGAGGGGGGAGCAAACAGCCAATAGGGGAGTTGGGGAATTCAGGAATGTATCCAGTGCATAAATAAATGTATAAATATTATAACTGAACATCAATACTCACAGGCATTGTTTCTGGAAGCTTGAGGTTGAAGAGCTCGGTGACCTTAACAGTTAACTTGTGTTAATGTATTTACATAGCGCCAGGTGGTGTCGCAGTGGCGCTGGCCCCCCCGCTGTTATAACCAATGCTTCCAGTATTAGCAGTATTAGTGTACTTGTAAAATTCAAACGGCGCGACAATTGGAACCGTTACCCAGTTGTCAAAATAGCGCAGCAATCGAGAAGAGGTCCGCGCTTTCCCGACAACCAAAGGGCGTTTCTGCTCTCATTTATGGAGCGGCATCCCCAGTTAGCCTTACGCACTAGCGAGCTCACCCACGAGTACACAGCAGCGGACAGGCGTCAGCTGTGAGGCGGTAGAGAGATGCGCGAGAAGCCATGGAGGAAGGAATACTAAGGAGAGGCCCTGACGTCACATTCGTGAAGCCTCCACCTCGCAAACGCCCGCATCGCCTCCTAGCGAAGGAGCAGCTAAGCATTTTGCGTTTTCGTCGCGTCGTTTGCAAGCGCATGCGCGCACCGACCGAGTTGGCGAGTCACGGAGCATTTGCAGCCTTTTTAAAGACGATAGTCTTTCTTGGGATACCTAAACGGAGAAATCTTGGTTTGTCTGTCTGTTTCTCTGGTTGTCGGCACGTCGCACGATTCAGCTAGCTGGCCAAAGTTTAACCCCCTGCCTTACGACCTCCAATCTTGAACGAAGGGCAAGTGTTCATACGGGTGAGCGTGGGCAATTAAAAATCAAATATTACGCGTACCTGAGGCACAACATCAATACCTTAGTACTATTCACAGTGTTCCTTTAAAACAAAATCTATAGATACGTAATTATAAAGATCCTAGTGTTTATTACGCGGCGCTGGAAATGCGCCGCTGTGAACAAAACAAGTCTCCGCCCTGTGATTTAACTTCGACGGTGTGGTGCTGCCACCTCGCAGCAGCATAGTTCAACACAAGCCGATGTTCCCCGGTAGCGCTGTAGATGGCGTCCTCTTCTGTTTTATCAATGCCAGCCAGATGCGGCTGATTCATCGTAGAAGAGCGCTGTCTCAGGCAAGGCAAAACATATATGGCCGCTTGATGAAATACGACCCACTCTACAAGACATGATCAGAGAACGCAGAGAAAAGACCGACGACCAAATTTCAGCAGAGAAACGCCGGCGTCCGTCTAAGCGTGCCCGGAAAACGTCCGATAAACGAGCCCAGCGGCTAGCCCAGCTATTCAATTGTGGTACTCATGCCGCTCATGCAGTGCAGTCGGCACAAGACTATCGTCTTTCGACGACATTTGCAGCGAAGCACGCAGATACGCGGCCAATTTTTTTTTTTTTCGCCGTGCAAGCGGCGCAGTGGATTCACTCGTGCTGCTCCTTCTGTGTTTGTTGGAAAGCTACGTGCAAATCGCGTGCACTGCGGAAAGCACCGAGTGTCACTTTTCATGTGTACGTACGATCGCTTCATTGCTGATTACTAATGCATGGTCCTTGCATGCGAAGCTCTCATATGTGCGCTCTGTTGGTTCTTACGTATTGTGTCAACTCAGCACACACGTGAACTTCTGTTTTTGGTGTCTGGCGCACCGTACATAACACACGCCGTAGGCATCGTACCGCGTGTTGAGAGGCTGTGTCGTTCATACGGAGGGGCAATAAACTTTTGCTGTCGTTATCGGACTACGTGCTGTATGTATTTCGCGGTGTTTGCGCGCTGCAAGTTGTGTGCGCAGTGTAATTACAAACTTTGCGTGTACGATCGCTTAGAGAATACGGCCACGGCGGTGTCCTTTTTTCGACGTAAAGTTTCGTCAAATACAAATTTGGCGTTGTGCCGAATAGGAAGAAAGGCCTAACGCCCAGCAGAACGCGTAAGTCACTGCCAGGTCAGTTCGAACAGAACGATGCAGGGGCTTAATGTTTTGGATTACGGCACGTACCGGTACTTTCTGTACTGTTGCACAAAAACGCTCCTCGAAGAATTTAAGCACGCAGCGCGGGGGCTTGCCACACCCGAACAGCCTGGTAAACGTGTGCTTGCAACGTGTTACTGCATGCAAACCGCACAAAACGCGCTAAGTTTACGTCGGAACGAAAAATCTGCGCGGAAACAAACCGGCGTGGAGAGCACGCCGCGGGGCGTCTGCTGTTTTGTTTGCCGCATATCGGTTTGTTTGCCCCATAAATCTGACGTCACTTCCGCCACACTTCTCGCAATGCATTGGGATACGATAGGGCTTCTCCTGAGTATTCCTTCCTCCATGCGAGAAACCCACTCCTCCGGCCCCACCGCTTACGTTTCGATCCAATCCGAGTCGCCCGCGGAGACTGTTTTGTATCCATACTATCGATAGAACGACGCCCGAGCCCGTTATAACAACCTCCTTTCCGTTCTATGCACATTGTGTGGCTATTCTCACGTCTTGACCGTCGGAATAGCCTCATAGCCTCGACGAATCGCGCATGTCTTTCCCTCCTCCTTTTGTTCGATCCTCGTCCCCGTTCTTGCAAGAACGCTTACAAAATAGCGCCCAGCTGCTGCGCCTGCTGCTGCGGCCCGCGCTACTCTCTAACACGATGCCGCAATCGCGCCAATTATTCGACCAGCTTCGGCCCAATGCGACCCCTTGTTGTGGATGCGTTCACGGAGGCCGACTATCGCGAGGCCCAAAGGAGGCTCAGTCAACAAAACGGCCCAGCATGCCAGGCACCCCCCTTCAACAAGTGCCCGTTCCAACCAACCCCCAGCCAACTCTGCTCCTACAAACAGAGGACAGAAACAACGCAAACAACCACGTCGCCGCCAGCACCAGCTGGATATTGTAGGCCAGCTAGCCGTGAGGGAACCTCGGGACCCTCCTACTACCATTCTCTACCGCCCTAAGGGCAAAAAGAATAATTTCTTGCATCTGACAAGAGACGCCATCGCGGCACAACTGTCAAAAGTGCCCGGAACCCTCCGAGTACGCGTCAACTTCCGCGGCAACGTGGTAGCAGTAGACAGCACCCCCGGCGCGGACACCGCCGCCTTCCTGGCCGTGGAAAGTGTTGGCAACGTAGCGGTCACGCCAAAATTGCCAGCAAGGGTACGTGTTCCGAGGTCATACACGGCGTCAACCCAGCTCTAGATTTTGAGGCGCTGAAAAACAATATTGACAGCTCCACGCCGGTCTTTCATGTGCTCGCAATGGAAACAATGTTCTCCTAGAGTTCGCCGGAAACGCGCCCCCTCCTGAGGTGGCTCTGTTTCGGCAGACCTGAACTGTCCATTACGTCGTCGGCGTCCCCTTCAGTCTGTCATTTGCGGCGGATACGGCCACTGCGATGCTACGTGCACCAACGGCGCCCGCTGCCTGCGCTGCGGGGGTGACCACGCCCGAGCCGACTGTGCAGCCACTGCACCGAAGTGCCTCAATTGCAGTGGGCCCCACATCGCTACCGAACCCCGCCAGGGGCGTAGCCAGAAATTTTTTTCGGGGGGGGCACCTCCTTGATTTCGGGGAGGGCACCTCCTTGAAATGGCCATTATTCGCTATATGTGCCATGCCGAAAAAAAATTTCGGGGGGGGGGGCACGTGCCCGGTGTGCCACCCCCTGGCTACGCCACTGAACCCCGCTGCCCTTGTTGGCAGCACGAGAGAAAGGTTTTGGAAGCTATGGCCTCCGCTGACCCCCCCTCAATCCCGTCGCGACGCCGAGCGCCTTATCAAGCAAGATAATAAGAGCGCGCCTATTAACGCAGCCTCTGCTGTGTCCTCTACCGCTGTATAACCCGGCCGCTCTTACAGCGCTGTCGTTGCGCCTTCGGCCGCCCACCCAGTGGCACCTGGCAGTGCAATGCAAAAGGACCTCGTCATTGGAGCCCTCGTCGCTGCTGTGCAGGCTTTAATCGGGACCTTCCCGCAAGACGGCCCCGTGTTCCAGCTTTGCAACGCTGCCCTCAAACGCAATGGCTAACTCCAAGGTGTTTCGGCTGCGGATCCTACAGTGGAACGTCCGTTGCATCCGCTGCCGACACGCCGAGTTGGCCATCCAACTCTTACGGCGCGAGTACGACCGTTCTGCTTCTGCAGGAAACGTATGCCCGCGCCAGTTCACTCAACCTGCCTGGATTTATCGGCTGCCACAGCAGCACACAGTGCGAACTCGAGACGTGCCGCTTAGTTCGGTGCAGCGTGAACTCTCACCCTCCGGGCATGTCTCGCGCGTCTGTTTTCGTGCGCGCCGACCTGCCTCACGCCACCGTCAACATTGAGGACATCCTCAGCGACACCCTTGAAGCTGTGGCCCTCACGGTCCGCATTGGGGGGCACGGACACGAGTGTTGCAAGTGTATACGTGCGGACATCGATTACCTCAGTTCGCTGGGATAACAGTTTTGTGTGCAGCCTGGCGAAACGTCTCCATCATGACGCCGTCATGGGTGGTGATTTTAACTCACACTACACCTCGTGAGGGTGTGCCACTACGGATCACCGCGGCCGCGAGCTCCTCGCCGCCATCCACAACGCTCGCCTGCTCGTCCTCAACACGGGCAGCTGCACCCTTGCGCGCCGCGGAGTGACGGACAGCGCTATCGATCTCACACTCGTTGGTGGCGGCTGTGTCTATGAGTGGAAGCGCGCCCCCCGACTCTCAGGGCTCTGACCACTAAGGGGGGCTGACCCATCGTGGTTAGCCCCCCCTTCTGCCAGCGTCAGGTGCACTCGGACGTATAGTGTGGTGAAGTGGCCTCGATTCAGGGAACTGTGTGCTGCTGTGCCAGTCTCTACCGACTTCTTCGCCGCGCTGTCCGAGTGTCACAAAGCAGCTACTATTCGCTGCACCGTGCCGGCGGGCACCCCAGTGCCGGATGTACACCTCCTCAACCTTCGGGCCGCCCGACAACGAGCGCAAATCGTGGCTACGCGCTCCCAAGTCGCCGAGCACTGGAAGGTGTACAACAGAATCGGCGCCGTCTGCCGCCGGCGCGCCCGACGTCGTCGCGACCAGAGTTGGGGCAGCCTGTGCTCTTCCTTGGACGATCCGCGCAACCACGCCCGTGCGTGGCGTATTTTCGCTGCTGTTCTCCGCACACGAACTCCTCGTAACCCGGCTCTCTGTGTTGCGGTTGGCGATGCGAATTTCTCAGCAGGAGCTGGCCGAGTTGCTGGCCGACAAATTCGCACCTCCTGCGGTCCCGCAGCCAAGGGCTCCCACCCGTGGCCGCACTCGACAGGCCAGCACTGTTCGCCCCCGAGTGGTATTAAGGCGAAAGCCTTTAATGTCTCATGCTCACGTCCGTCCGGTGTCCGTCCGTCCGGTGTCCGTCCGTCTGTCCGGATGTCCGTCTGTCCCTCCGGATGTCCGTCCGTCCGTCCGTTTGGATGTCCGTCCGTCCGTCCGGATGTCCGTCCGTCCGGATCTCCGTCTGTCCGTCCGGATGTCCGTCTGTCCGTCCGGATGTCCGTCCGGATGTCCGTCCGTCCGTCCGGTGTCCGTCCGCCCGCCCGGATGTCCGTCCGTCCATCCGGATGTCCGTCCGTCCGTCCGTCCGGTGTCCGTCCATCCGTCCGTCCGGATGTCCGTCTGTCCGTCCGTCCGGATGTCCGTCTGTCCGTCCGTCCGGATTTCCGTTCGTCCGTCCGGATGTCCGTCTGTCCGTCCGTCCGGATATCCGTCCGTCCGGTGTCCGTCCGTCTGTCCGTCCGGATGTCCGTCGGTCCGTTTGGATGTCCGTCCGTCCGCCCGGATGTTCGTCCGAATGTCCGTCTGTCCGTCCGTCCGTCCGGATGTCCGTCCGTCAGGATGTCCGTCCGTCCGTCCGTCCGGATGTCCGTCTGTCCGTCCGTCCATCTGGATGTCCGTCCGTCCGTGCGTCTGTGCGTCCGTCTGTCCGTCCGTCGGTCTTTCCGTCCGTCTTTCCGTCAGTGGAATGGCCACACGCTTTCGCCGAACACACTTTGGAATGTACAAAGTGTCCAATTTTTTTCCAACTCGTGGCATCGTGTTGGAAATACGCGCCCTGTGCACAGAGGAGTTTACTCTCAGCGAACTCACTGTGGTGGTCAACGGCCACACCAAGCGTTCTGCACCGGGTGCGGACGGGATTACCTACAAGGCACTGCGCAACATCGATCGCTCCATGCTGCCCCGTCTACTAGAGGCCTACAGCAAGATCTGGTGCAGGGGCCTGCTCCCTCCCGGCTGGAAAGAGGCGCTCCTGGTCCCGATCCTCAAGCCACGTAAACCAGCTACGGAGCTTTCCTCCTACCGGCCTGTCTCTCTAACGTTGGCTGCGGGAAAGGCCATGGAGATGATGGCTTTGCGCCGCCTGCGATGGATCCCCAGCGCCACCAACGTCTTCCCTCCCGAGCATAGCGGCTTCCGCCCGGGTCGCTGCACGTTTGACTCGCTCGCCGACGTGATCGCTACCCTTGAGGGCTTCCTTGGCGGCCGATCCCTTTGAGTACGGGTGGGCTCTACCATCAGCGGGCCTCGCCATGTCACAGCCGGCGTCCCACAGGGCAGCATCGTGAGCCCTTTCCTGTTCAACCTTACTCTGGCCAAGCTGCCCGATTACATCCCTTGCGACACTGCGTGTGAAGTGCGTACGGCAGTCTACGCCGACGACATTGCTCTTTTCGCCTGCGGCCCCGGTAAGCATCACCGGGCCCTCCTCGAGTCCCTCCAGACAGTCATCAATGCGGTCGACGCATTCCTTAGCGGGATTGGAGTGACCCTCGCCGCCTCCAAGACGGAGGCTCTACTCGTCAAGACCCCTCGGCTCTCGCTCCGGGGCCTCCCCATCGAGTGGAGCAAGACGGTGCGCTACCTGGGGGTGACCATCGACCACCGGCTCAGCTGGCGACCGGCTGTCAACGAGTTGCGTAAGAGCAATCGCAAGGTTGTGGGCGCCGCACGCAGTCTCCTCGCGCGTGGCCGTGGCTGCACCCCTGCCCTCGCGCTCCGTGTTTACAACGCTGTGGCAACGGTACGCGTGCTCTACAGTGCGCCCGTGGCCTCTTTCAGCACCTGCCAATTTGCAGCGCTGGATGCCGACCACCGCAACGCCGTGCGCGAGTTCTATGGTCTTCCGCACACCTCCCCAGTGGGCCCCACCCTCGCCGAGGCGGGGGAAACCACCATCTCGCTGCGGGCAACCAAGCTGGCGCTCAACCATCTGCTCCGGCTGAAAATCAAAGCGCAAGGGCAGTTGTTGATCAACCGTTTCTACGCTCTGCCTTCCTCATCCGTGGGACAACGGGCGAGCGAACTTCTCTCGGTTCTGCCTGACACGCCCTACCACAGCTGGCCGGCCATCCCCCCCTACCAGCACGGCCCCCCTGGTCATCAACAAGACCCTCGGCGGCATCAAGGCGAAGGCGCACACCCCCCATGGCTGTTATGCAGCAAGAGAGCGCAGCGCTCCTTCACGATCACCAGGCCGGGCGCACCCTTGTTTACGTCGCAAGTGCCGCCTTCCCTCCCTCGCCTCCTCCACGGTCGCCGAGCTCACCGCTGTCAACTTCGCGGCCGAACTCCTCACGGAGCAAGCTGCGATCACGGCGGCGGCGATACCCTGTGATTGCCGCGCGGCTTTGGCCGCGATCTCTCGTGAGGAGGACGGTTCTCTCCTGCACAACGGATGACAAGGAAACTTCATGTCGTCGTTCAGTCAGGCTGCGATCTCTCCCTGCACTGGGTCCCCTCACACGTCGGGATACCCGGCGATGAGGCAGCAGACCAGGCATCTAAGGATGCCCACGACCCCACCACCCCAGTCACCGATTTCGTCTGCACGGCTGACGTGTACGTGGGCAACACCCTGACCCTCGCGTCGCATCCGGCACACCACCCAGACGACTCCCGCTCAAGGGCCTTTCCAGACGGGACCGTGGGTTCCTCCTCCGACTTAGGACGGGGGACAATCCCACCGCGGAACGTCGCCATCGCCACTCCGGGCGCGGTAGTCCTCTCCGCGGAGACTGTGGCGATCTCAAGACCCTTGATCATCTCCTCCTCAAGTGTCCCGCCGCCGATGCCAACAGGCAAGCAATGCTCGCTGTTTACAGCCAGCTGGGCCTCCCCCGGGCGTCCTCTCAACATCTCCTCTTTCCCGAGTGTCGCCGCGAGCACGTTAAACGTGCCCTATCTGCGCTGCTCGACTTCGTTGACGGCAGCGGACTGCGTGAGCGCATATAATGTTATTTTCTTTTAGATGCGAAGCATCTTATTGTCGGGGCCATGTCCGTCCCTCCCGTGTCCCCCCGTCGCCCGTCCGACGTCCGGCCACTTTCATGAAGTAGGGAAGCACCCATTATGCGAACCAGAACACTGTAGTAATACCAAGGCCGTCAACCACTACCACAGTCATCAGAGTCATGGCCGAGAGCACAGAGAGGCTGCTTAGCAATGGCTAGGCAGGTGGTGTCTGTCGCCCAGGTTGACCCCATTCCTTGATCTTGCTTGCATGTGTTTGGAGGGGGGCTTAGTACGTCCCTCCTTCCCGCGTACCACACCACCACAGCGCATGTACGTCCCCTCCCCCCTTTCTCTGTCCTCTCCTACGCTCACCCTCTTCATCCCCTCCAGGAATCCTCTACTCCACGGAGCGGCCCCCCACGTCCCAAACCCCCCACAGCGCATGCGCGTCCCCTCCCTCTCTCTCCTCTAGGAATCCTCTACTCTACGGAGCGGCTCCGGCGTCCCACATCCCCACAGCGCATGCACGTCCCCTCCCCCCTCTTTCTCCTCTCCTATGGTCCCCCCCCCCCACGTCCTTTCCTCTAGGAATCCTCCACGGAGCGGCGCGCACGACAGGTGGTGTGACAGCTGCATACTCCGCTGGGGGGCGCCACGGTAGTTTCGCGGTATGAAAATGACGGAGCGCGCGCGCCTCATTCTCTCTCCTGTGCAGCGCCGCGATGAGCGCCCGGACCGCTGCCGTGAAATGAGAGCGGTGACGTTCCTCCCGCTCAAGCTAATTATCTCCCCGCTGCTTCGCATCCACACATGGTTCCCCTTAGCGGGAGATGGGGAATTTTTTTTTTTGATTGGACGACGAGTGAATGCGCATCTTTTTTTTAAAATTATTATTGCACCCCACCCTCCGTTTCTCTTTTCATCTCTTTAGAACCCCTTCTCCTTCCCCCGCCTGTGCACTACTGCTGAAGTTTCCTCCTCTGTGAGAGACAGTTGCGGTGTGCACTACTTTCTGCTTACCCAAACCAAAACCACTCCCTCCCCCCCATTCTCCGGCAACCACGTGAAGCATGTTGCACTAGTTTAAGGGCGACATAACCATTCCGCTAAACAACCGTTGCGAATACTCAACGAAGCCTCACAAAGGCGGGAATCGTTCCTCAGGTATAAATTTCTCCTGCCGTATTCACTGCGGCCGCACAGCCCGTCGGCTTGTGTAAGTTTTCCCACTCGGAATACCAAAGCGCTTTTTTCCCGCTTCTTGACGGTTGCTGTATTCAAAAGCTCAGCACCGAGGCTTTCTTCGGTGTCTTGATGGGCTTGTTAATGATCAAGGGTTAGATTGATATCGTACAGTTCGTGCTACGCTTTCCTCAATCTATAAAAACAATCGCCCTCTAAATCACCGCGCGTAATCCCCTTGATTATTTTTTTTCATAGGCTGCTGCTACCACATTGCTCGGATACCAAACAGTAATCAATCTGGTGACCTATATATTGTCACGTGGTCGTAACCGTTGACGAAGGCAGCAGCCAGTATGTCCATGATGAAACTGTTTAATTGGCCGAACATTGTGGCCGGTAAACGGAAAGTCACACTACAGCAATACACACTGGCACTGATAGCGGCGAACGGAGCGTCGGCCGTCGATCAACTGACTAGCGGTGAAACGCGTCGGCATATACAGGGTGTTTCAAGAAATGTGTCCAGTATTTTTTTTTAAATCAGGAAAATGCGTTATTTGCTCGCTGTCTTCCCAATTACTTTTTCTGTAGCGGCAGGCATTTTAACATGGTTGAAAACATGATTTTAACGCGATAGCGTTAAAGAGCTCGTTTCGCAGAAGTTCCAGCGTCGGCGGCGGCGGCGGCGTCGTTGATTGTAAGCGAAAAATCATCATCTTGTCCGTGACTAAAAAATCGAGAAAGATGCAAATAAAATAAATAATAAAAATTTCCGGGTCCGAATGAGGATCGCACCCGGGTTGTCTGCGTGGCAAGCAGGTGTTCTACCACGCAGCCACGCTTCTGCTTGTGATTACATATAAAATAACTTCTTCTGCTTGGAATGGCACTGAAAATAACTTTCATGCTTTGCAAACACGCGCGTCCTGTATACAGGCGTCACAATACAACATGTAATATCGCAGTAATATTGCGTGGTACAAGCTTGCATAGCCATCAGACGTCAGAAGATGTGAATATCATAACGACATTGTGGTTCAAAGCCGTGTACCCATTACAAGAGGCACACACGTTACAGCGCGTATTCCCTTAAGACCACGTAGTGGGTGCATGGCAATTTCGAAAAACATTTCCCGCATTTACCGCGCATAATTGCTCGTGGTTTAAAGCATGTTACGCATTACATAGTGTGCACTAAGCGATACAAGTACGGACTAGGGACAGGATATCGCTATCGCGTTCAACTCTGAAAGGCGAAGCTTAACTCTTTCGTTACCGTGGGAAAATGGGCAACTTTTCGTAGGTTTTTGTTGGTATTTTTTTGTAATAAGTAATAAAATGGTTATACTGTAATGCAATACATCAAGAGACAGCTAAGTAAATATACTTTTGACGTGTGTAAGTTTAAAAAACTGAACTTGGAAACTAATATGCAGAAAAAATCGTTAAAGGCAACATTTCTTGCAAATTTGAAAGAACATTTGCAATTGAATGTTTACTACATAAAAGAAGTAAATCTGGAAAATATTCTGAAATATACAAATTGTTTAGATAGCATACATCTACCTAACAGACAAGCTTCACTGACCTAGCTCAACAACTGCACGAGTTACACTTGTTTACTTGTTGCCCAGTAGAAAGTGTCTTGTTCAGCCAGGTTGCACAGTTTTTTTCGCTTTATTGCACAAATTTCTCACACACAGACGCACAGTAAATATTAGTAAAAAGGGAAAGAAATGGGCCATTGAAGCATGTATATATGGACATATTGCGCTCTATGGTTGCTCAAGAAAAAAATCTTAACTGGGTAAGTACAGTGTCGCAGGCGGCGCCAGAACATCAATTATGTATGACTTCACTACACAAAAAATATGGTGAATTGTGTAATTAAAAAAAAAGCTTCTTGCATCCATGTGAAAGAGAAGCAGCCAAGTGATCGTTTCCAGATGCAACAGAATCGCCAGAAAGGCGTCGTTCGCGCGAGGGACCGGCAACAAAAGCGTCTGCCATCTTCGTAAACAGACGGAGCGAACCGCACAATTGGAACCGCCGTTTCAATCGCCGCCGCACGGAAAAAATACAAACTACGCAAAAAATGAAAGATTGGTGCCTAGAGAATACGACAGATAGTGCTGCAAGTCCATAGGAGCGCTCATATTTTAAAAATAGCTTGTGGCGCGTATGGGTCACCGGTGACCCATGTCCTATGGACACGGTAACGAAAGAGTTAAGGGTCCCCCCAATTTTTGGATAGTTATTAAGAAAGTTAAATTAATTAACTTTTTAATCAGTAGAATTAGGCGGTTAAGTCAAATGGGAGAATTGAAATCCTTCATGCGAACAACCCATTTCAGCTTTGAGATTTCGAAAAAGCGGCCTCTAGGAATAATTACGAAGTAATGAAATTCTCCCAAATTCAGCGGCGAAACCGAACCCAAAACGTGGAAGAGCGCAACTGCCATATTCGTCTGAGACGTCCACAATGAGTGAACGTCGTTATATCAACCATCAACCGACTTCGTTGTGTAGGTATGTGGGCTGCGCTTGCAGTAGTAGCACGCATGACGCACATAGGCTGTAACCCATTGTCTTGAACAGTGACGTCATTCTAGTCGCCTGCTTGTTGCGCTCAAAGACTTCGTAGCGCAGGGAAAAACAGACACAAAGAAACGACACCAGTCAACATACGAGCGCTAACTACCAACAACGAGGTTGCAAAAAGCAGCACAAAGGTTCATTTGTTGCCTGCGCTACCAATGTAGTTTACAGCATTCCGCTGTCCTGTGGTAAACAATATATAGGGCAGGCAGGGTGATGCCTAAATGAACGTTTGTAGGAGCATGCGCAAAATGTAAAGAAAACGGCACGTGATGGTTGGTTGGCAATGCACTGCGGGTCTGGTGGCTGTGAACCCCTTTTTGCACAGTGTAATGTCGTCAGCAAAAGTAGTGATAGGCTTACTCGCGAGATTATAGAGGCAGAAAAAATATCTTCATTGGGTTCAGCATGTGTCAGCACCCCCCTCTGTACACCTTTCAGATAAAGAGTTGTACTTTCTGAGAAAGTAGTGTGCGCATGTGCGACGGCGTCGAGCACGGTATATATACGCATGTGATGGTCAATAAACCTTTGTTGGTAGTTAGCACTCGTATGTTGTCTGGTGTCGTTTCTTTGTGTGTGTTTTTCCCTGCGCTACGAAGTGTTTAAGATGATAACCAACAAGCCCAATTCGTTGCGCTCATCGGTGCTTGGGTTTCGGCTTCGCCGTTGAATTTGCCTGAATTTCATTACGCCTCAATAATTAACAGAGGCCGCCTTTTCTAAATCTCAAAGCTGCGATAGGTTTTTCTCGCATGAATAATTTCAATTCTCCCATTTGACATAACAGCATAACTTCACTAATTAAAAAGGTAGTTAATTTTCTTAATTGCTGCCCCATATGACGTCTTTAGCCATCGCAAGATGCAAGTTCCTACAGAAAAAGGAAATGTGAAAACAGCGAGCAAATATCGCATTTTGCTGATTTTTTGTGGATATTGGACACATTTCTTGAAACACCCTCTATACATGTGCCATCGAATATTCCAGCGTTATCGCTAGCGGCCACGTAAGTTCGAGAAGAATCTGTAATGTTCACGTTGTGCGCGTAATCGCACCGGAAGATTCTAAGATTATCTCCATAGTTCTTAGTCAATCGGCGGGGTTTGCTCAAGGCAGCACTTACGTGTAATGGGGCGATAACCAAACTTGAGAAAGGAGTGTGGCTTGCCCCCCCTCTGAAAAAGGCATCGTCTCGATGCTTTAACAGAATATGAAAGTACAATAAGAAATAAATACAAGCAATAAGTTACAATTATAAAGTAAAAATGCAGTCCAAAGGTTCTCTAACGCACGTAAAATGGCTTGAGGAGCACGACATGCACGACTTCGGGCCGCACACGGCGCCGTTGAGAGTTGGTAATGCCGTCCAGGACAATCATGTAGTTTAGAGCGCCTAGACGTCGAAGCACTTTGTATGGCCCGAAGTATCGTCGAAGGAGTTTTTCACTAAGCCCACGTCGTCGTATCGGCGTCCACACCCAAACGCGGTCGCCGGGCTGGTATTCCACGAAGCGTCGTCGAAGATTGCAGCGGCGGCTGTCAGTTGTATGCTGATTATTGATGCGTAGGCTGGCGAGCTGTCGTGCTTCTTCGGCGCGCTGTAGGTAGGCGGTCACGTTGATGCTGTCCTCGTCGGTCACGTTTGGTAACATGGCGTCCAGCGTTCTGCCGGGCTCCGTCCTTAGACCAACTGGCATGGCGTCATCTGCGTCGTTTCTTGTACGGCCGTGTTGTACGCAAATGTCACATACGGAAGGGTGGCGTCCCACGTCTTGTGCTCGACGTCGACGTACAGCTGTCATTTTTATGAAAGGGAACACGCGAGCGCGAGGCCCGCGCGCTCCGGCAGCTGCTTGCTGCGCGTTCAAGCGGGAGCGAGAGAAACCACAGCCTCTTTTCGCGTCATCTAGTGGCGAGCAAAACAACCAGTCATTGGCGACATGGAACCGGCGGCAAGATTGCAGCCCCCTCACCCTTCAAGGCGATTACGCAAGATGCGCGGCATCTGCGGCATCTGCGCGAAAAGAGGCTGTGGTTTCTCTCGCTCCCGCTTGAACGCGCAGCAAGCAGCCGCCGGAGCGCGCGGGCCACGCGCTCGCGTGTTCCCTTTCATAAAAATGACAGCTGTACATGGCCAGCATGTCGGTGATGGTCTTGTTTAGACGCTCGGTGAGGCCATTTGTCTGTGGGTGGTAGGCGGTAGTCCGGCGGTGGTTTGTCTGGCTGTACCTCAAGATTGTCTGAGTTAACTCCGCTGTAAAGGCCGTGCCTCTGTCGGTAATGAGGACCTCTGGGGCGCCATGATGTAGGACGATGCCCTCAACGAAGAACTTTGCTACCTCAGCGGTGCTGCCTTTGGGTAGGGCTTTTGTTTCGGCGTAGCTCGTGAGGTAGTCGGTAGCAACGACGATCCACTCGTTTCCGACAGTCGATGTCGGGAACGGACCCAGTAAGTCCATGCCGCTTTGCTGGAACGCCCGGCGAGGTGGTTCGATGGGCAGGGTTGCCAGATTTGGCTACTTTACGCCAAATTGGCTACTTTTAAAAGGCCACGGCGACAAAAAAGTGACGGTGGCTACTTGGATACTTTTTGGCTAGTATTCTGGCACTTGCATCAACAGTTAATATACGCTAAAACCTAGCGCAACTATCAAAAAATAAATGTTCATTCGCACTGCCGGCTGCGCCTCCCTCGGTTAATGGCTTTTGTGTACTCTGTATACCGCAAGCAATTGCGTGCGCCCGAAACGCATCACGGCCGCCATGCTTTTCACATTATTAATGGAACTCCTCTAAGTTAGGCAGCACTGTAAAGTAGCTGGCGGGGGACTCGTTCATGCTTTCTATCCGCTATCCGGCTCTTGCGCTACTGCTTTGAGCTGTACAGGTGGCGCCACCAACGACGAACGTTGGCGAAAAGTGGATGCGCGCGGCTCGTAGAAGCCTTGCGCAATTCGCACGCATCTCACTGTTTTTACGGGCATTTTTCATTCTGGTTTGCTATTTGCACTGTCGACGCTGCTGCAGTAGTCAGCCATGACTTTTCTTACATCGACTGTTCTATTTTATTTATTCGAAAATGACAGGCTCGTTTTTTTATTACTGTGTGCCCGCGCGATGCACTGCATGCGTTTCTTACGTGCATGCGTCTAAGTTGTTTGCGTGATCTGTTAACACGGACGAAATATACATCAGGCGCTAATCCTATACAAGACATTGCTGACGGCGCAATGAAACTCCTTGAAGCGGAGCGAGTGTTTTCTGCTGTGGCTCTCTCAAAAAGCGACTTAAGGAATAGAATGTCGCACGAACGTCTTCTCGCAATCATCTGGATCAGATTTGGACTACGTCTGAAAGGGGTTACGAGCTCTAGATTTAGTGCCGCGGGGCATTCTGGGAAAAGTGAACTCGATATGTACACTTGACTGTCATGCAGCATTAATTGCCAATTTTCTAGTCTTAATGCCTCCTCCAGGAAGTCACCTGGTCTTTTTTTTTACTCTAGTGCGATGTGATAAACATTGCTGTGACATAGATTTTTTATATATTTAGGTGTCAGAACACGGTGATAAATCAGCTAAACTGAAATCACGTTTGGCTACTTTTCTGGCTCCAAAATAAAATAACGGCTGCCAGTTGGCTACTGTTTTGGCTACCTTGCTTAATTTTCTGGCTCTTTTTCTCTTCGAGGATCTGGCAACCCTGTCGATGGGCTGCAAAAGTCCCGCGTCGCTGACAGTCCCGGCATGTTTTCACGTAACGAGTGACGTTGGCGATAAGGCGTGGCCAGAAGTACTTTTCTTGTATCCTCGCGAGCGTGCGGTAAAAACCGAGGTGGCCAGCAGTTGGGTCGTCGTGCAGGGCATGCAGAATTTCTGGTCGCAGTGCCGAAGGTACAATGATAAGGTAGCTGGCTCGGGCCGGAGAGAAGTTCTTAACGAGGATGTTCTTTTTCAAGAAAAATGATGCCAATTTTTGCCTGAATAGTTTTGGGACAACGATGGTCCTGCCCTCCCGGTATTCCACCAGACCCCTCAGTTCCGGGTCGGCTCGCTGTCGTTCGGCGAAGTCGTCGGCACTTATGACTCCCAAGAAGCTGTCATCAAGCTGGTCGTCGGGTGGTGGTGGGTCCACGGGGGGCATGAGACAGGCAGTCGGCGTCGGAGTATTTCCTTCCGGACTTGTACACGACGGTAATGTCGAATTCTTGAAGTCTTAGGCTCCACCGTGCGAGGCGACCTGAAGGGTCCTTCAAGTTAGCTAGCCAACAAAGGCGTGGTGGTCGCTCACAACTTTGAAGGGCCTGTCGTAGAGGTAGGGGCGAAACTTTGACATAGCCCAGATGATGGCGAGACACTCCTTTTCTCAAAAGGACACACGAACACGAAAGGAAGAAACCACGAGACTAGCGCAGACTAACAACTGAAAGTTTATTGTCAGAAAAACACACTTATAAAGAAAAAAGCAAACACGTGGTTATGATTACAGGTTGGCGGCTAAATAATCTATCTCAAGTTTATGCAAGTTCACCGATGGCCTTGCCACACACATGTCACCGGACTTGTCAATGTGAAAAGCCTCAACAATCTCTCGCGCGGTCCTATCCTTGAGCCTCGACAACACTTTTGTTTCATTCAGTAATGGATGACACTTACATTCCTTGCAATGCAGGCAGAGATTAGACGAAGGCTGCCCTTTCAACGAATTCCTATGGTCCATTAATCGGTTATTCAAACAGCGCCCGGTTTGACCGATGTACCACTTTCCACACGATAGAGGGATACGATAGACTACCCCCTTACCACACTCAACCAATCTGTCCCGGTGCTTAACGTCACAATCATTCCATTTTTTCTTCTTGCCGCCCTCAACTTTCCGTTCAACTGCTGCGCAGATGCGACCTAACTTATTCTTGGCGGAGAATACTACGTCAATACCAAAACGACTTCCCACCTTTTTCATGCGGTGCGAAAAGGCATGCAAATACGGAATGCATGGAGACTGCGCTAGTCTCCTGGTTTCTTCCTTTCGTGTTCGTGTGTCCTTTTGCGCAAAATGCCATTCACAATGCAATACCAACTCACCCAACGCTCCATTCTTCTATACTCCTTTTCTGTTGTGGAATAGTTGGCTTCTGCCTTGGATAGCGACCGGCTAGCGTAACTGATAACTCTTTGCAGTCCGTCCATCCGCTGCACAAGGACGGCGCCGAGTCCTACGCTGCTTGCGTCGGTGTGAATCTCCGTATCGGCGTATTCGTCGAAATGAGGAGGTATCGGAGGCGTCTGCAGGCGTCGTTGCAGTTCATGAAATGCTTCGACTTGCGCTGTTTACTACCTGAATTCGACGTCGGTCTTCGTGAGCTGCGTTAGTGGCTCGGCGATCCGTGAAGTCTTTGACCAAGCTTCTGTAATAGGCGCTACAAGACTAGAAATCAGCGCACGGCCTTCTTGTCGGTGGGTGGCGGGAAAGCGGCGATGTCAGCTGTTTTCTTCGGGTCTGGGCGCACTCCAGTCTTGCTGATCACGTGACCCAAAAACAGGAGGTCCTCGTTCACGAAGCGGCCCTTTTCTGGCTTCAGGGTGAGCCCAGAGTTATTGATTGCTTGAAGTACGGATTCAAGGCGCTGGAGGTGTGCGTCGAAGTTCGAGGAAAACACAACGACGTCGTCCAAGTAAAGAAGGCAAGTTTGCCACTTAAAGCCAGCCAATACTGTATCCATGACTCGTTGGAAAGCCGCAGGTGCCGCGCAAAGACCGAAGGACATCACCTTGAACTCGAAGACGCCGTCCGGTGTTATGAAGGCAGTCTTTTCTCAGTCTCTCTCGTCGACTTCGATTTGCCAGTAGCCGGTCTTGAGGTCCATCGAAGAAAAGTACTTCGCGTTGTCGAGTCGATCTAGGATGTCGCCTATTCGCGGGAGAGGGTGCACGTCCTTCGTGATTTTCTTCAGGTGCCGATAATCAACCCAGAAACGCAGGGTCCCATCCTTCTTCACTAACACCACAGGTGACGCCCACGGACTCTTTGAAGGCCTAATGATGTCGTCGCGTAGCCATTTCGTCGACTTGTTTCTTTATCGTTCTCGCGTCGAAACTCTGTACGGGCTCTGACGAAGTGGCCTGGTACTTTGTTCTGTTATGATGCGATGTCTTGCGACTGGTGTCTGCCGAACTCTTGACGACGAAGAAAAGAAGTAATTGTATTGCCGGAGCAGGGATTTGAGCTGGTCTTGCTTGGCTTTCGGAAGGCTCGTTTCATCTATGCAGCACATCGTTTCACTTCACAATGCCATACCAACTAGCCCCAGTGGAAGCACTTCTAAACGTTATCTCGGGTTGACGTCGAAATCTGGTTCGGGACCTCGATTCGTCGTAGCAGTTTCGGCAGCATCGAGGAGGGTGGAAGCATTGCTGGTGGCCACGCATTCGTCGATGTAGGCGACCGTCGTACCAATGTTGAGGTGCTTGTATTCGTGGCTGAAGTTTGTCAGCACTACCTTTGCTTTACCGTCACACAGCTCCGCTATACCTCTTGCGACGCAAATTTGACGGTTCAGGAGTACGTGCTGATCGCCCTCGATGACGCCTTTAAGGTTCGCAGGTTTTTCGGTGCCGACAGAAATAATGACGCTGGAGAGCGGCGGAACGGTCACCTGCTCCTCTATCACATTCAATGAATGGTTCACTGGCGTCGCGCGGGGGGGAGCGCTTTGTCGGCGGTTAGTGTTACCGACTCAGGCCTCAGGTCGATGACGGCTCCGTGGTCACTTAGGAAGTTCATTCCAAGTATCACATCCCTGGAGCAGTGGATTAGAAAGCTCGCAGGATAAGTCCGGTTATTGATTGTGACTCTCGCCGTGGAGACTCCAATCGGCGTTATCAGGTGGCCTCCAGCTGTCCGGATTTCGGGTCTACTCCAAGCGGTATTTACTTTCTCCAAATGGCCCACTGACGACGGAATAGTCGGCCCCATTGTCGACGAGAGCGGTGAGGTTGTGGCCGAGGTCGCTAGTCCGTCGCCTTGCATTGCGGTTAGGTCGCGGTGTCTAATCACGGCTGCGTCAATTTGTTGCGGTGCTTCCATCTTGCCTCGTCAGGTCTTCCGTCCACGAGGTTTTGTCGGCAGGGCTCTGTTTGGTTAGCGTCGTGTAGAGCAGGTTTCATCGCGGTGTCGTCGTCGGCGGAGGGTCTTCATTAGTCCGTCGTACAGCAACCGCACTAACATCGGTTGCTGCCCCTAGTTTTCCGGATATGGGCTCACGGAATGGCCCCGGTTGGGGCCGCTGTACTGCTCTCGTCGCTGAGGGGACCGGTGGAGCCCAGGCGATAGCGAACGCGATGAACGTCGAGTTGACCATTCAGTGCTGGCCAAGTTGTCGGCGATGTCGCGAGGCCGCTCGCCGCGCTGTGCATTGACGGATAAGCCGCGTAGGCCCATCTGGTGGTGCTGGCAGTGGCGCTATGAGTGGCCTGCGTCTGCGCAGTGGTAGCACAGCGGGCGGTTGTCAGGGGCACGCCAAACGTCGGTTTTCCTTGGCGCGCAGCGTTGTCCAACAGGCGAACGGTATGGCGTCGGTGGTAGCGGCGGTGTCTGGCGACGGTAGTGCGGCTCTACGGCGTCGTGTCGTGGACGCGGCGGGGGAGCGTTGCGTCAGGCTACCGCAGCGTAGCTCATGGCTTGTGGCGCACGCTGCGCTGGTTCAGGTGTTCCCAGAAACTGCTGGACTTCCTGGCGTACGATGTCGGCGATAGGGTCCGCTTGATGCTGGGAAAGAGGGAGCAACTTACGCAGCTCTTCCCGTACAATGGCTCTGATCGTTTCGCGCAGGTCATCGGATTGCAATGCCTGAACCTCCCCGTAGGTCGTCGTCGGAATGCGGTGGCTGTACTGTCTCGTGCGCATTTCAAGGGCCTTTTCGGTCCTCGTGGCTTCTGAGACAAATTCGATGACCGTCTTGAGTTGGTTGCGTACAAGGCCAGCGAACAGTTCCTGCTTAACTCCCTGCATCAAGAAGCGACGCTTCTTATCCTCGGACATAGCAGGGTCGGCATGACGAAACAGGCGCGTCCCTGGTAGCCTAGCCGCAGGCACAACCGTTCGGAAAATAAAGTTTATTCAGCTCAACTTAATCCCGACATTCTCGTTCGGGAGCTGTACACGGCTGTCCAGCAACGTTTCGGCTCTTTCCTTCCGGTTGACGCTTGTGAAGGTGTTCAGGAATGCGGCGCGAAAAAGGTCCCAGGTTGTGAGTATGGCTTCTCGGTTCTGGAACCATGTCCGAGCGGAATCTTCCAGGGCGAAATAAACGTACCGCAACTTGTCATCTTCGGTCCAGTTTAAAAGGGCAACGTGGTCGAACTTTTCGTGCCAGCTCTCCGTGTCTTCGAGTGATGGGACCCGTAAGGTAGGTGGCTCCCTGGGTTGATGAAGCGGGATCGGTTTAGGGGCCGCCAGGGTGGTCATCGTTCCCGTCGAGGTCGATGTCGTGGTCTTGGGCTGAGTGGCGGTTTCGGGAAGTGGCCCGTACTCTGGCTCGAGTTCCTTCTGCCTGCGGCTAGGTTCGAGGATCGGGGTGTTCTTTAGCGTCGGCTTCTTCGTGGCTTGGGCCCGGGTCAGTGTTCCGTGGTGGCGTACGGATCATGAACGAAGCAGCACCTTCACCAGATGTCCCATGGTCGTGACATTGACGAAGGCAGCAGTCAGCATGTCCAAGATGAAACTGTTTATTCGGCCGAACTTGTGGCCGGTAAACGGAAAATCAGATTACAGCAATACATACTGGCACTGACAGCGGCGAACATAGCGTCGGCCATCAATCAACTGACTAGCGGTGAGAAGCGTCGGCATTTATACATGTGTCGTCGAATACCAGCGTTATCGCTAGCGGCCACGTAAGTTCGAGAAGAATCTGTAATGTTCGCGTTGTGCGCGTAATCGCATTGGACGGTTCTAATATTATCTCGATGGTTCTTTGTCAACCGGCGCGGTTCGCGCAAGGCAGACTTACACGTGTAATGGCGCGATATTGAAACTTGAGAGAGGAGTGTGGCAAATATATCACAGTAAACAAATTTACACCCTTAAGGGTGTAATACGTGTATTTGCGTTTAAAGCACCTTAATGAACACCCTTATTACACCCTTACTTTCACAATTTGGGTATTTTTAAATGAAACACCCATGCAACATCTCATTTACACCCTAAAAGGAGGGGTGTTATGAACAAGGCTACAAATGTACGACATTTCTGGGCAGGTTTTGCTTATATTTAGGTATACATGAACCATCTTGATACCAGCAATGCCCCGCCTACTAGCTGCTTGTGGTTCTAGTAACGAATCGAAGCAGGAAGTAAAGTAATGCAAGCGAAACACAGTGTTCATTCGTGAAGCGCGCAAACTACAAAGACGGAAGACAAAACAGGAGCGCTGCTTATCCAATAGGATCAAGACTAATCCCGTTGTATGTGTTCCTCTCGTTTTTGTCGTTTGCGTGCTTTGTTAACGCTCAAAAAGTGAACTTGCCCAAAACAAGGTAATGTTGCGCACAATAGCGTGGCCATGGGTTCCCCCCCCTCCCCTCACGAGCGAAGCTCTTAAAGCTGGAGGTAAAACGTCTGCCATCTGCACAATACCCTCCGTGCAGTTGACTAGCCATAACCTTGAAGGCAACGGGCCGTCAGGTCCCTTAAAAATGGACATTGACGAGAAGTATTTTGAGCCAGGCACGTTTCATATCATTACTATTGCGATTATTCCTCTTCGTGCTACACATTCTTCGTTAAGTGCATGACAAAAATTAAACGGAGGACACCGACTATCAAAAAGAATGCCAGAAAAGACGTTTCGGTTCCCCTGACGGAGCCTCGCTCACAATGACGGGAGCCTTGAGTAGATTGCGAACAAGGATCTCGTCAGGGGCGCCGAAACGACATTTTTCGTTTTTTTTTATTGCGGGTGCCCTTTTAATTTTATGATGTTATTTCGCGAAGAGACGTGCTTTCGTCAAAGCCTCAACATCATAAAGTGCGAGAAGTCAACAGTACTGCACCATTTTCAGTGGTGGTCTTGTTCGAAGGACTGCAAGCAAAGTAGAAATAGGTGTTCTCTTCAAATAGTTTCACGATCCATGCATGCAATGTTGCGTGGAGGGATGTCTTGCGCAAAATGAAGGCGTTCTCAAAATATCGCCTGCGTGGCTATGAATGCACAGTCGCACAGTCTCGACTACAGGAGCTGCGACTGGGCATCATCTGCATACGCTGGGCCAGATGTCAGCCATGGGAGGGGGGGTGAGAGGCAAAAGTGTTCCGCGCCCCCAGGCCACACACACCTTGATTTTGCAGCCCTAACACTGCTTGCTTCATATTTATGCTTGATTTAATTGTTATTGCTGTTGTATATCAAGAACGCAGGATCAGAGGGTGGAAGAGAAACTTTATTGAGCTGCTCGTAGTTACAGAGCCTCAAGCAGACTGCCCCGATGGAGGCGGGGTCCTCGAGGAGGAGGAGGGCCTTTACGTCGTTCTCTGTTTACAATAGACGGCGAGAGCGGCGTCCCGGGGAAACGTGACTATACATGTCTTTGGTTCACGGCGGCTGCACTAGTACATAATTCACAGCCGCGCACCGATATAAACACGGAGAGGCCATGTGGTCTCTCACTTCACACTAGCGTTGTTAAACACGCACACTTTGCCGTTGCTTATATGTGTGTGGCTTTTTGTGTTCCCAACATCTTCCTCCCCCATAAGATTGAAGGTGTCGTAATTCAGACGTTCAGGAAAACGTCTCGTGCGCGTACTACGCCTGAGAGCGTTCCCGTTTTCACTGTCTGTGTGGAGGTGATTCCGAGGGCGCCGTGTCTGAACGCGACGGCGTCAAGGCTGGAGCTGACGGCGCCGTGCCGACCGCCTCCGCTTCGTTTCCATTATCCGTCTGTGGGCAGCTTATATCGTCCCCGTGAAATGGGATATCGCCTGGCGCGCTGCGGCTGCGCAAATGGTCCACGTGGCAGAATCGTACTTGCCCCGAAACAAACACTAGGTATGTCATTACTGACCTTCTGTTGACTATCTTTCCGGGAAACCACTTAACGGTTTCACCTCGAACGCTTCTTATGTAAACGAGATCCCCTTTTTCAAACTGTCTTGAGCGACCTCGGTGTTTGTCTGCGCTCTCCTTTATATGAGTTGTTCTTTCGTTCATTTTTCGTGCCAGGTCTGGTTTCAGCATTGAGAGCCGCGTGCGCAGTTTCATTCTCAAGAACAATTCAGCTAGCGTCTGCCCTGTGATTGTGTGTGGAGTAGTTCTGTACCCAAACACGAAGTTATCCCCTTGTTTTTGTAGTGTTGTTTGCTGGTTTTTCTTTTGGTCACTCACTCCCTGCAGCAGAAGCGACTTCTTCAGCGTTTGTACTGCTCTCTCTGCCGCCCCATTTGATTGTGGGTGGTAAGGAGGAGATAGCGTGTGTTTCACACCGTTTGCTTTTAGAAAGTCCTTAAATTCTTGGGCTCTGAACTGAGGGCCATTGTCTGTAACACTTTCGTGCGGTAATCCATATGCAGCAAACATAGATCTCACTACTTCGATTGTCTTTTGCGCTGTTGTGGAGTTCATGATTTTTACCTCTAGCTACTTCGAATGGGAGTCCACGGCCAGGAGAAATGATTTGCCATTTTTCTCCGCAAAATCTAAGTGTACTCTCTCCCACGCATTCTCACACCATCTCCATGGTTGCAATGGAGTGGGCTGACCGAACGACGCAACACTCTGGCAAATATCACACTTTCTAGTGATTTCCTCAATACTGCGATCAATAGCAGGCCACCAGACCATTGATCTAGCGATTGCCTTCATCTTAGTGACACCGATGTGCTGTTCGTGCAGCAATCCAAGAACGTCACTTTGAAGTGAAGCGGGAATCACAACTCTGTTATTCCACACTAAACAACCCATTCGAACTTCCTTACAAAGTACGGCTTTAGCTCGTGAGGAACTTTGTTTGGCCTACCGCTCCATGTGAATTCCCGCACAACGCGGAGGACTTCATCTCTGGCTGTCTCTAGCTCAACCTCTTTAACTGTGACAGGAAGGTCTTGTGTAGGTGCAAAATAGAAAATGCTGTCAGACTCTTCAGTAGTTTCAGGCAGGGGGAGCCTCGACAAACCATCAGCGTTGCCAATCGTACGTCCTGCCTTGTACGTGGCCTCGTAACGGTAATTCGACAGTACGTGTAAAAAACGGTGCACTCGCGCAGCAGCCACAGAGCTTGCTGGACGCTTCGGGTCAAAAAAATTGGACACTTTGTACATTCCAAAGTGTGTGCGGCGAAAGCGTGTGGCCATTCCACTGACGGAAAGACGGACGGAAAGACCGACGGACGGACAGACGGACGGACAGACGGACATCCGGACGGATGGACGGACGGACATCCGGGTGGACGGACGGACATCCGGACGGACGGACGGACATCCGGACGGACGGACATCCAAACGGACGGACGGACGGACATCCGGACGGACAGACAGACTTCCGGACGGACGGACATCCAAACGGACGGACGGACGGACATCCGGACGGACGGACGGACAGACGAACATCCGGACGGACGGACAGACGGACATCCGGACGGATGGACGGACGGACAGACGGACATCCGGACGGACGGACGGAAGGACATCCAAGCGGGCGGACGAACGGACATGCGGACGGACGGACGGACAGACAGACGGACGGACGGACACCGGACGGACAGACGGACGGACGGACGGACACCGGACGGACGGACATCCGGACGGACGGACAGACGGACATCCGGACGGACGGACGGACATCGGGACGGACGGACGGACAGACGGACGGACGGACGGACGGACGCCGGACGGACGGACACCGGACGGACGGACACCGGACGGACGGACACCGGACGGACGTGAGCATGAGACATTAAAGGCTTTCGCCTTAAAAGATCAGTAAGTGGCTGGTGATCTGTGAAAATTTCGAACTTGCGACCATACAAGTACTTGTGAAATTTCTTGATTCCAAAAATAATGGCAAGTCCCTCTTTCTCGATTTGCGCGTAATTGCGCTCAGTTGGGGTCATTGATCGAGATGCAAAGGCAACAGATTTTTCATGACCATCCACCACATGAGACAGCACTGCCCCTAAGCCGTATGCAGACGCATCACATGTCAGACGCAAGTCTTTTCTAACATCATAAATCTCCAATAGCTGGTTATTACACAGCAATTCTTTGCACTCTTTGAAACACTTGTCACACTGACTTGACCATTTCCATGCACTTTCTTTACGGAGCAAGTTGTGTAATGGCTCAAGTAGAGTTGCCAGATTTGGCATGAATTTCGCATAGAAGTTAACGAGGCCAAGCAATGCTTTGAGCTGTGTAACATCCTTTGGCTGTGGAGCATGCATGATAGCTTCCACCTTGTCTGGTGCTGGGTGCAACCCATTCTTGTCAATTACATGTCCCAGATAGCGCACTTTGCTTTGAAAGAACGAGCATTTTTCTGCATTAACGCGGATTCCATGATCCTGTAGCTTCTTAAGCACTCTTTCGGTTCTTTCGTAGCACTCTTGCTTATCTTTTCCTGAAATAAGTACATCATCTATGTAGCATGAAGTGCCAGGTATTCCTCGTAAAATCTGGTCCATTACTGCTTGGAACATCGCCGGAGCGCTTGATACTCCGTACGGCAGTCTTTTAAATCTAAAAAAATCACAACATATCCACGGGGTGAATGATGATGAGTGGGCGAAGCTCCGCAGGTTCATGACTCTTCCGTGAAAATTCGCCCATTACATCATCATGAAAGACGTGAGAACCAGTGTGTGCGCTTGGCAGCAGCTTCCCGCACTCGCGCAGCCTCGGGATCTGCCCGCCTGTACGCGCGTTTCCTCACCGCTTCTCGGGCTCTGACAGTTTCTAGATCCGCTTTTCGGCGTCGCCGTGGACCTTCTCCTTCGTGGGCTCGAACGTCGGGCTCCGTTTCCGGCGCCTCCGTGCCTTCGTCGTCGCTCTCCTTTGTCGCTCATTGCGCGCTGACTGCCGATCGAAAGAGGAAGCGCTCCAAGAGCGCCGCGCCACCCAGCGGTCTCCTATCACACTAGAGCACGCAGCGGAGCCGTCTCCTACGCATCGGAATGGAGCGAGCGCCGCAGCGCCATCTAGTGATCAATTCACGTACTGCCACAGCGCAGCGCCATCTAGTGAACATTGTGAGAAGCAGCAGCGCCCATACATCTGAATGGAGCGAGCGCCGCAGCTTTTCATCATATATTCATCATATACAAGTACCGCCATCAAGCGGACATTCCAAGAACTAAACGAGAGGTGGCTACCTACAACTACATACATCGAGGACGCACGACCCACGGCTTAAGGACCATCCACTGGCGTCGTAACCACGCTGCAATCTCCTGAAGCTGCTATTCGGTCTGCCGATGTAGCCATGATTGATCAGTCCAGTTTCACCACAACAAGATGTCGTTAACCACTTGTCTTGTGATTCCATCGGAGATACCATCTGAGATCCCATCCTTGTCGCCAAAACTGTTGTATATCAAGAACGCAGGATCAGAGAGTGGAAGAGAAACAATTGGAAAATTTGTCGTCGAGCTCAAGAAGCTAGCGGCTACCTGCGAGTTCGGCAGCTTCCTTGAAGAAAGTCTTCGAGATCGGCTAATCTCGGGTCTTCGCAGCGAGGACATCCGATGCCGTCTGCTGTCATTACCGAACAAGGAGGCGACATGGGAACGAGTTCTAAACATCGCGACCGCCATGGAAACCGCAAAGAACGACACCAAAGAAATTCTCCCAGCTCCTGCGGACGTCAACTGGCAGAACAAGCCGACGCCAAAAAGGAAGCCAACGAGCAAAAGCAAAACAGCGACCGCAAATGGGACTGCCACCTGGAAACCTGGGAAGCCGCGGAAAGAAGGACTTTGTCCCGAGGAACAAGGAAAATGTTTCAGGTGTGGTGATGAGCATTTTGCTAGGACATGTCCGTTTTTGGAGAGTCAATGTTTCAAATGTTCGAAAAAGGGCCATGTTGCTAAAATGTGTCGAACTAAACAAATGCATTGCATTGACCAAAGCACAACACAAGCGAAACTGTTGGCAACAGGGCATAACCAGAGAGATGATCAAACATCTCCTTTAGTAGTAAAGCTACGCATAAATGGCAAAGAGGTTCCAATGGAACTTGATACAGGATCAGCAGTGTCTCTAATGGCGGAAAGCGAATTCGAAAAATGTTTTCCCGATGCTGAGTGGTCCGCAACTGATGTGCGCTTGCTCACATACAACGGAACACCTGTAAATGTGAAGGGTTCCGCGCAAGTTGATGTGAGCTATGGCACACAGCGCCATCAGCTGCCGCTTGTAATAGTCAAGCATGAATCGGGCTTGAGGATGCCAACACTTTTTGGGCGTAACTGGTTGTCGAAAATACAGTTAGATTGGTCAGAAGTCGTACCTGTGTACAACATTCAGACAAAATTTTCTCTTTTGAAAAAGTACCATGAAGTGTTTGCAAAAGGATACGGTACAATCAAGGGCTTCAGTGGGAGCATTGTTCTGAAAGAGAATGTGTCACCCCTTTTTTGTAAGGTTGGACCAGTTCCATACGCCGTGTTGGAGCAAGTTGAAAAAGAATTGCATGACCTTGAGAGAACTGACATCGTATACCGAGTCAAGAACAGTGAATGGGCGACCCCTCTCGTGATAGTGCCAAAGAAAGACAATTCTGTTAGGATATGTGGGGACTACAGAATTACTGCAAATCCGCGTATAGAAGAGGATCAGTACCCACTGCCTTTACCGGAGGACATCTTTGCATCTGTAGTAGCAGGCACAAATTTCACAGTTCTAGATCTCTCTAAGGCTTACCTGCAACTTCAACTTGATGAACGTGCCCAAGAACTATTGACAGTGAACACTCATTTGGGTCTTTTTAGATTTAAAAGACAGCCGTACGGAGTAGCATGCGCTCCGGCGATGTTCCAAGCAGTAATGGACCAGATTTCACGAGGAATACCTGGCACTGCATGCCACATAGATGATGCACTTGTTTCAGGAAAAGATAAGCAAGAGTGCTACGAACGAACCGAAAGAGTGCTTAAGAAGCTACAGGATCATGGAATCCGCGTTAATGCAGAAAAATGCTCGTTCTTTCAAAGCAAAGTGCGCTATCTGGGACATGTAATTGACAAGAATGGGTTGCACCCAGCACCAGACAAGGTGGAAGCTATCATGCATGCTCCACAGCCAAAGGATGTTACACAGCTCAAAGCATTTCTTGGCCTCGTTAACTTCTATGCGAAATTCATGCCAAATCTGGCAACTCTACTTGAGCCATTACACAACTTGCTCCGTAAAGAAAGTCCATGGAAATGGTCAAGTCAGTGTGACAAGTGTTTTAAAGAGTGCAAAGAATTGCTGTGTAATAACCAGCTATTGGAGATTTATGATGTTAGAAAAGCTTTGCGTCTGACACGTGATGCGTCTGCATACGGCTTAGGGGCAGTGCTGTCTCATGTGGTGAATGGTCATGAAAATCCTGTTGCCTTTAGCATTTCGATCAATGACCCCAACTGAGCGCAATTACGCGCAAATCGAGAAAGAGGGACTTGCCATTATTTTTGGAAATCAAGAAATTTCACAAGTACTTGTACGGTCGGAAGTTCGAAATTTTCACAGATCACCAGCCACTTACTGATCTTTTTGACCCTAAGCGTCCAGCAAGCTCTGTGGCTGCTGCGCGAGTGCACCGTTGGTTACACGTACTGTCGAATTACCGTTACGAGGTCACGTACAAGGCAGGACGTACGACTGGCAACGCTGATAGTTTGTCGAGGCTCCCCCCTGCCTGAAACTACTGAAGAGTCTGAAAGCATTTTCTATTTTGCACCTATACAAGACCTTCCTGTCATAGTTAAAGAGGTTGAGCTAGAGACAGCCAGAGATGAGGTCCTCCGCGTTGTACGGGAATTCACATGGAGCGGTTGGCCAAACAAAGTTTCGTACACATGGGTTGTTTAGTGTGGAATAACAGAGTTGTGATTCCCGCTTCACTTCAAAGTGACGTTCTTGGATTGCTGCACGAACAGCACATCTGTTTGACTAAGATGAAGGCAATCGCTAGATCAGTGGTCTGGTGGCCTGCTATTGATCGCAGTATTGAGGAAATCACTAGAAAGTGTGATATTTGCCAGAGTGTAGCGTCGTTCGGTCAGCCCACTCCATTGCAACCATGGAGATGGTGTGAGAATGCGTGGGAGAGAGTACACTTAGATTTTGCGGAGAAAAATGGCAAATCATTTCTCCTGGCCGTGGACTCCCATTCGAAGTAGCTAGAGGTAAAAATCATGAACTCCACAACAGCGCAAAAGACAATCGAAGTAGTGAGATCTATGTTTGCTGCATATGGATTACCACACGAAATTGTTACAGACAATGGCCCTCAGTTCAGAGCCCAAGAATTTAAGGACTTTCTAAAAGCAAACGGTGTGAAACACACGCTATCTCCTCCTTACCACCCACAATCAAATGGGGCGGCAGAGAGAGCAGTACAAACGCTGAAGAAGTCGCTTCTGCTGCAGGGAGTGAGTGACCAAAAGAAAAACCAGCAAACAACACTACAAAAACAAGGGGATAACTTCGTGTTTGGGTACAGAACTACTCCACACACAATCACAGGGCAGACGCTAGCTGAATTGTTCTTGAGAATGAAACTGCGCACGCGGCTCTCAATGCTGAAACCAGACCTGGCACGAAAAATGAACGAAAGAACAACTCATATAAAGGAGAGCGCAGACAAACACCGAGGTCGCTCAAGACAGTTTGAAAAAGGGGATCTCGTTTACGTAAGAAGCGTTCGAGGTGAAACCGTTAAGTGGTTTCCCGGAAAGATAGTCAACAGAAGGTCAGTAATGACATACCTAGTGTTTGTTTCGGGGCAAGTACGATTCTGCCACGTGGACCATTTGCGCAGCCGCAGCGCGCCAGGCGATATCCCATTTCACGGGGACGATATAAGCTGCCCACAGACGGATAATGGAAACGAAGCGGAGGCGGTCGGCACGGCGCCGTCAGCTCCAGCCTTGACGCCGTCGCGTTCAGACACGGCGCCCTCGGAATCACCTCCACACAGACAGTGGAAACGGGAATGCTCTCAGGCGTAGTACGCGCACGAGACGTTTTCCTGAACGTCTGAATTACGACACCTTCAATCTTAGGGGGGAGGAAGATGTTGGGAACACAAAAAGCCACACACATATAAGCAACGGCAAAGTGTGCGTGTTTAACAACGCTAGTGTGAAGTGAGAGACCACATGGCCTCTCCCTGTTTATATCGGTGCGCGGCTGTGAATTATGTACTAGTGCAGCCGCCGTGAACAAAAGACATGTATAGTCACATTTCCCCGGGACGCCGCTCTCGCCGTCTATTGTAAACAGAGAACGACGTAACGGCCCTCCTCCTCCTCGAGGACCCCGCCTCCATCGGGGCAGTCTGCTCGAGGCTCTGTAACTACTAGCAGCTCAATAAAGTTTTCTCTTCCACCCTCTGATCCTGCGTTCTTGATATACAACAGTTTGAATAAGTTCTGCGTGAATAAAGCAGTAAAAATTACACCATCTCCCGCTAAAGGGAACCATGTGTGGATGCGAAGCAGCGGGCGCTAACGCTTACACTGTCGGCGGCGTTGACTCTGGCGCTCATCGCGGCGTCGCGCAGGAGAGAAACCTGGGGAGGCGCAATCACGCAGTGATAGACCGGTGTTTCCTGCTGGAATATGCCAACCGCTGCTAATGGGCAATGAGAGACAGAGGAATCCGACTGGACACAGAGACCCGCAGTCCGCTTTTAGTTAACGCGCACGCTGCGAATTTTTATTGTTCAACAACGCACAGGAGAAATCTCCCACCGGCACTACCTTGGAGGTCAAGATCCAGTGCCATATATACGGGGTGGCGAATGAACGGTTGTGCAGCGCGAGCAGTCGGTCTTTTCAACCAAGAAACTCGCTAGCAGACGCTGCCTGCGTCGGCGTCACGAGGCGAGAGAGGGGGGGAGCGTAGGAGACGAGAGAGACGGGGGACGCGCATGCGCAGTGGGGTGTGGACGCCGCGGGCAGGGATGCCTAGAGGGGAGAGGGGGGGAGCGTAGGATGGAAGAGAGGGGGGACGCGCATGCGCAGTGAGTGTGGTCGCAGCGGGGAGGGATGCCTAGAGGAGAGAGGGGGGAGAGGAGGTTTTTTTATCTTTATTTTTTTTTGAAAGGGTTTGTGCATGCGCAGTAAGGGTGCCCTGCCGCACACCACCACCACCCCCGGATTGGACTTCGCGATAAGACGCTTCGCATCTAATAAAAGCGTGCACTGTCGGCGCAGAGCGCTACGAAGGTCGGCGACGAGTATGGCGAGGATGAAGAAGCGAAGCGGCGTGACAGGAAAGACGAAGGCAAGTTGCTAGACTATGGACCCAGCGAGGACGTGCCGACCCAGAGTTCCGAGCAAAGGAAGCCGGGACCGGGGCGTAACAATCGTCTACAAGTCTACAAACAGCCGAATACAATGAGTTGTGAGTGAGGGAGGTGGCGTCGCGGGAACGGCAGGTCGGAAGGGAATCCGTCCCTCGCTTGCGAGTTCTGGAAAATTTCCGTCTCCGAGAAAGAGCTACAACCGACGCTGAGAGAAGGTTTAGTGGAATCACATTATCATTGCTATACCACAGCTAAAACAGTACTTAGTAAAAGTGACCCTAAGGCTACGCAAAAGCCATTAGCTCCGCTGTTTCACCAGTCTTCACGACGTTAGCTGCGCTAAATTTTGCTCTTCAATATGCGCCCTTAAGGGGGGTTTACACGCTTAAGGTGGTTTACACACTTAAGGTGGTTTACATACTAAAGGTGGTTTCAAGCAGGCAAAACACTATTTTGCCTCACCAAGGTTAGCAAAATTATGATGTGAGGGTGTTTTCCTTCCCCAAATAGCTTTTAAGGGTTGATGTTCTAGCTAAAACATTCCTTAGGGGTAAGGGTGTTTTGGGTTATCGAAACACCCATGGCCCATACAACAGCGTACCAGATGATAGACTGGCTGATTAAAGAGTCCTTCGACCTCAGACGAGTTTAGATGAAAAGATATGTTTCTTTTAGGGGTATCTACAACCATACCATAAATTTACGCCTATTCTCTTACTGTGTAGTGTTCACTGATAAGGAACAGGAATATCCCCACCGGCCCTGAACGGCGGCTAAAGATACCATGGCTATATGTACCAGATAGTCACTTTAAGGCTGTGTAGCACGTCGCAGAGTCCATGAGATCTGTTACAGTACACTCTATTGTGTGTATGGTCTGGCACGCTCGTGCATCTTCTACGCTGATTTCAACTGTGATTACACGTCCCCTGATCGGTAGATCTTATTTTTCACGTTCTTTTTTTCAGTGATAAAGGTGTTTAGGCCATTGGAAACACCCCATGATATGGGTGTTTTGATACGTGAAAAACATCCTCTTCATCGGGTGTTAGGGTCTTAGTTATAGACACGGTAAAACCCCATGAAGAGTGTAAACTGGTTTACTCTGTTCGCTGTGACATGCAGACCGTGCAGTCCTTTCAGCATCGTGGCAATGCTCACTGCGATTCGGATACATTGTTAAAAAAGCATAACGAAATAGGCCGCAGAGAGAGCTGCGGCCCCGCAATCCAACAACGGCCGGAGAAAACGTTAGCAACGTCAGGCCGAAGCTGCCGGAGCGCCGGCGCCGCTTCGTCTCGTCGCTTAGACAACCTCGGCTGCCCTGACCGCCACGCGTGCGCAGCGCGCGGAACTATGCACCACTTCAACCACGTGACTCAATGCGCTGGCGAAATACTATCCCGTATTTGTGCGTGTGGTGCACGTCGCTTCTCGATCAGTCGAGTTTAGCAGTCAGTGTTTTTTTGTTTGAAATGTGCCTGCGCTCTGTGCTCGTCCTTTGTGTTCTGCCAGTGCTGCTTATTACGACGATGCAATGTACTGAAAGGGAGGCCTCCAGGTTCATATTGTGGAACACTGCATATGAAACGGTATGTAGCGCTCGCATGTTGCTGCGGTCAGCGCTTTGTTAACCGCGTGAGCGCGATAATAACACCGTCGACTGTTTTTGCTAACAATTGGATGATAAGTCAGCATTTGTTTACGTAGCGAGCATGTTTCTGTGTATTGTTTCACGTTTCATTAATATGATGGCAAAGTTGTGTGATGTTAGGTGCGGGTAAGCTTCTCTTTTTTAGGAGTTGAAAGCAGAGTGCGCACAGCTGTGATTCGGCGGGGGGATTTGAACAGAGTTGTGGCGGCGCCCTTCTCTGTTGGCCGTGGTATTAGGTGCCCCGCTCGCGATGAACCTCTATTTTGGTTTAATAATAGTTGAGTGGGAATGGCGCCTGTTAGCTCTAAGCGTTAACCATGTCTAAGCGCGTATGCTTGGGCACATTGGTGATTTATGTGCACTTTTTTTAGCGCACTAAAGGACGCAGGAGGGAAAACACGGGCGTGGTGTGCGCGTCGTTCTTTTCCGTCCTTGTTCGTTTTGTGCGCTAAAACGACCGTGATACTCGGGCTGATGCATTTGGGGGGATAACACAACATATTGCTTGGTGTTAGGTGCGCATTGCGAAGGTCGCTTACGTGCTAATGCATTCCGTTTCGTTAAATTCGTACCGACGTTTTCATTCACCCACAACGTAGGTTGCAGTATACTGCCAGCACCCGTGCATTTGGAGCCGTTCGTTAAACTTGACTTGTGTTTGAACGGATCATTCATGTGTGTGTTCGGCTAAATAGCTGCACCCGAACTGTGTAAGCGCTACTTTGAGCATAGTGCTGGCGTTCGAGCACAATTTATTTAATCTGCTTGTTTCCACCATGTGTAGCCTTTGTTATATTGTTCTGGTTAATAAGAGTTATTCACTTCACCCTATTTTAGTGTTTTAACTGCGCTGAGTACTTTTAGGTGTAGAAATATTATAAAACACAGTTTTTACCACCACCTGCAATGACATTTTCTGATGAACGCCAAACGTAATACTTTATTCGATATTGTAAGTTCTCTTGTCATACGCCACAGATGATAAAGGGATTTGTGCTATGTCAAGCATATCAATCATTTCTTTGTTGCACAAGACTCGCTAAATTCTTATACATATTGCACGATATGCATGCATGTGTTGCTACTAAAGTGTAAGATTACGCAGCGTACTTATCTGAGAACACAACAAATATAGAATGCTTTTTTCGGGACCATGGCATTGAAACTGTTATAAAACTTCAGAAATCAGTTTCACCGAAGGATTATTGTGTATTACTAAATTCCGATCAATAGCTTGGATTTTGGTTATTGGATATTGTCGGGGAAGTTTACATACTTTTGCTTACAGCTTACAGCGCCAGTCCTCGTGTCACCTTCCTTCTTCCTGTCTTTGGGCTGTTTTTTTTCAAGTTTTAAGTTATGTACCACTAGCCCACCTTTCGCCGCTTCTCCAGTTTACATATTTTACTGTGATAGCGTGTGGTTTATGATCGGTGCTTTGTAAGTCTCGGAATTTTTGCCTTTTTTTCCCACAAAGCCACTAAACAGCCTATGCTGCATTAGTGAGGAGTTATGCTTTTTTAGATGACCAGGATCACTGAAACTTATGACCATAATTTAGCAGTATGCAATAGTCATTGAGGGAAAGCAACCTTTTACATTATATAATCGAGCCAGTGTCAGCCGCCTCAAGAACACTACTTTAGGTTTATTCGCAAGCAAACACATAACTACACATAACTTTACATGTTACCTGCACTGGATACATGACGGATGTGCATACCGTCATGTATGCGCAGTGATTTTGTGCAATAAGTAAAACATTTATACGGTGGGCATAGCATTGCATTCCCTTTAAGAAACGCATCGTATGAATACCATAGTATATCTGCGGAAATACACCTGTGCCTGTGTGGATGCATACTTATGCATAGAACTTAACTTTCACTTAGACGTGGTCGATGCATACAGCTATTGGGGCATCATCAACTAGTAGCTGTTCCTTTGTATTGGCGCACGAGCAGGCTAAAATGATAAAGTAAGATGCAGATCGTCGGCATCAAAGTTACAAAAAGTTCTGCCGCAGCGCAATTTTTATTGCATTTATTCCGCAGAATACCCTTTTTTGCATTACTCACGGTGTGGGGTCCGATGCCGGTGAATGTGCTGGCTATGCAATGCGTTAATACCTACACATAACTAACAAAGCAATTGGTCATGACGGGAGCATACTGTATGTTGCACTCTATGTGATAGTTTTGGTCATTGCTCCTTGTGTACTTATTTTAGGTTTCCGGAAACGAATTTACTGTACAGAAAGAACAGCCTGGCCCCACTTCTGTCGAACAAAGAAGCCAGCTGAGCAGCTGAAGATGGATTGCGCAACCAGCAGTGAAAAGATGTAGTTTTATAATGTGCAAGTGTATGAAGAATCACCTTACGTTAATCTAATCGCAATCAAATAACCTTGTCAAACGTTGTGATTTTGTAATGTCCAAGTTTATACACTGGTACATATAGCGGGCTGTAAATAAGCCTTTAGCACGTTTGTAGCCACGCCTTTTCGCAGTGTTTATAGCGCGCACTGGTAGAAATAGTACCTCACTCTCTTACTCTTCCTATTCATTTGCTTTTTGTGTTGTATATGAATCATTCCACGCCATACCTTTTAGCCATTTTTCCGACTACCGCAAATGTTTCGGAAAGAAATTATGCAGATTTATTGCATCGCAGACAATGAATTTCTGGTATATTTGAGAGAAACAATTTTGGTCTCGTGGGAGATTTCTAAATTTCGCAAAATGCCGTCAGAGTTTTGTTCCTCAGAAAATTCAGTCTCAGAGTATCGTTGCTTGTGACAATACAAAATTTGGTAGACACATTATGCAAATGTGGTTCAGTAAGGTGTATGAAGCTAGGTCAATAATGTCACTGCAATTTTTCAGCCATATATGCCTCAAGGAATTTCGAGAGAATGTTCTACATGTGCATTTTGTCCATTGCAATATTGCGCTATTTACAAATATACGACTAATGAATAATTACTATAATAAAAGGCATGTTCTGCGCTAAAAAAATATTTTCAGACCACTCAAGTTTCCAGATTTTACGAGAAAAAAAACCAGGACTTTGAGCAAGTCACCAATTTGGCTCATTTTGGGACAATTTGCAAGACGTGGTACCGCTATGGAAATCAGGTTTATACCTCATTACAAAACAAATGCATGTTTTAATTTCGCAAGTCTGATCATTAATAATTTTTCTTTCAAGGAAGAAAATCGCTTATGAAGTTTTCTATTGTCGACAATGCGGAACTTCGATGAGGAAGCTGCCATATGACCAAATGGCACGATAGCCACCAAAGGGAATTACAAAAATTATGTTCTTCCTTAGAAAAAAATATAATACTGAAGCATGCCGTATAAAAAGAAGCATTTATTCACTTTTGAATGAGGTATAAATCTGATTTTTAATTGGAGCGCCACGGGGTGTAAGTTAAATCTCAATATGCACCAAAATGATGATTTATTTTTAATTCGTGATTTTTTCTCGTTAAATTTTTAGAATTTCCATTGGTCTGAAAATATTTCTTACGCAAAACATACCTTTCATAGAGTGAGTGTTCATTACCCGGATATCGGTTCGTAGCGCATTATTACAGTAGAAAGAAATACTTAATATTCTGACGAAATTTCTGGAGTCGTATATGCCAGATAATAGTAGTAATATTACTGAGCTTCGAACATTTTACACAAATGGTTTTGCCTAATATGCCTACGAAATTTGGTATTGAAACGAGGAACGATCCTCTCGGAATTAATTTTCCCACAAAGAACACTCAAATGACACTGCGAAATTCGGAAGCCTTCCACGTGACCAATTGTAGAGGACACTGCTTAAGCGGGGCATGATCTCCCGGCACTTTTCTTTTTCTCTGGACTTCACTGGCTCTTTTTTACTGTTGGCGAACCAGCGCGATTTCAGCTAGGGAGCCTTCTTGCAATGCTCCGCGCATTCCATGCCGTGCCTTCCTTTTTTGCATACGATAAAGAAAATAACGCGCAACAGTATAACCATCTGAGGTGTGAATATTGGGTCAACGATTATTAAGACTCAGAATTCTCTTAAACAGTTCGCTTCACATTTCTCCCTCCTATTAGTAGCAGGTGGGAATCAGTTTAGTTTCAGTTTTTTCAGTTTATTGCTTTCAAAAAAAAAAAGTAGTACAAGATCAACAAATATACAGGCGAGGGCCCCAAAGTAAAAGAACTGTAGTGGGACCCTCGGTTAATTATACATGCATTGAGGGAATAACTAACACAGCAAGTGAACAGGATTATTGGCAAAATCAAACCATATTAGATAAAACCCTAACATTCAGATCAGTAAAACATGAAAAAGCGCAGCAAGAACAACCCGAAAGTACAAGTAAAAAAGAAGAAAAATAGAGTCGATTAGACAGCCATGACATGCGTACACTTGGTGCAGGTAGAGATGCCTGAGGTCATTTTTGTAAAGTGCAAGGGAAACACGAGATTTGATAGCTGTAGGCAAGTCATTCGAAAGTGCAATTGCAGTGATCGCAGATGTTTTTTTTGCCGTAATTACTGTGAACTGTAGGTAACAAAAAACTCTTATTAGCTGCACATCTCACCACGTTTTTATTCTGCAATAAATCATATGACATTAATGGAAGCGTGAGGTTGTTATGAAGAGCTTGTGGAATAAGACGACTATGTTGAACTGGAACAAATAAGTAACAGGCAAAATATTGTAAGAGTGGAGTAACACAGATGCATCGCATTGTATGGAACTAGCAGTGATGATGCGTATTGACTGATTTTGGATATGTTGAATTGATGACAAGTGACAAGCGTACGTGTTTCCCCATGAAACGATGCCTTACTTAATGTGACTATGAATGAGAGCAAAGTACAACGCGAGCAAAGCCTCACGAGAAAAAAAAGGGCGAGCTTTGATCATGCACGGATGCCAAACGAAGTCTTATGCTTGAGATGGTGGAAGTGACAGCGAAATTTAAGGTTAGGGTCAAGATGTATGCCAGCAAAAGTGACATCATCGCAAGCGGCTATAGAATGAGTCCCAAGTTGTAGATCCGGAGTAAATGTGAAGGGCCTTTGAGCAGTCTTAAACACCATATATTTTGTTTTTAAATTATTAATCACCAAAGTAATTATTGCTACACCAATTCATAATGTTACTCAATGCAAGATTTAACCTTGAAGTAAGAGCAGTAATGGGTTTATCGGATGAAGATATGGTAGTGTCATCGGCGTATAAAATGCAATGATCGTGATTGGAGAACTTAAGAAAACCCGGAAGATCATTATTATATAAAAGCCAGCAGATCCCACGAACTGTGGGAATCGATGTAATGCGAAGCAGCCAGGAAGGAGCAAATCATGCTTTACATAATTTGCATGTCATGTTTTACATGTTACGACGTGTTATTTGTGTTCGTCATACAGTCACGTCGCGATATACCAATTTTGGTGTATGTCAAGCTAGCGAACTGGACGCAAGCGCACCATGAGCGTGGCATGTAAATGTCATTGTAGATGACATGCATACCAATATTTTCATGTTACCACCTGCCACTTATGTTCGTTATACAGTCATGTCACTCAATACCGAATTTGGTGTATATCAAGCTAACGAAACGGCCACGAGCACGCCATGAGCGTGGAAAGCAAGTCATGTCGCTCATGACATGTCATGATTTCCATACTACCACTTGTCATTTATGTTCGTCATACAGTCATGTCACTCAATACTAAATTTGGTGTATCTCAAGCTAACGAAACGGCCGCGAGCGCGCCATGAGCGTGGCATGTAAATCATACTTTTCATGACAAGTTAGCCATGATTTTCAGGATATGACCAGCCATTTATGTTCGTTATACAGTCATGTCACTCAATACCAAATTGGGTATATAGCAAGCTAACGAAACGGCCGCGAGCGCGCCATGAGCGTGGAATGCAAGTCATGTCGATCATGAAGTCATGATTTCCATATTACGACTTGTCATTTATGTTCGTCATATAATCATTTCACTCAATACCAAATTTGGTGTATATCAAGCTACCCAAACGGCCGCGAGCGCGCCATGAGCGTGGAATGCAAGTCATGTCGCACACGACAAGTCATGATTTCCATATTACAACTTGTCATTTATGTTCGTCATATAATCATTTCACTCAATACCAAATTTGGTGTATATCAAGCTACCCAAACGGCCGCGAGCGCGCCATGAGCGTGGAATGCAAGTCATGATTTTCATATTACCACTTGTCATTTATGTTCGTCATACAGTAATGTCACTCAATACCAAATTTGGTGTATGTCAAGCTAACCAAACGGCCGCGAGCGCGCCATGAGCATGGAATGCAAGTCATGTCGCACATGACAAGTCATGATTTCCATATTACGACTTGTCATTTATGTTCGTCACACAGTCATGTCATTGGATACCAAATGTGGTGTATATAAAGCTAACGAAACGGCCGCGAGCGTGCTATGAGCGTGGAATGCAAGTCATGTAGCTCATGAAGTCATGATTTTCATATTGCCAGTTGTCATTTATGTTCGTCATACAGTAATGTCACTAAATCCCAAATTTGGTGTATGTCAAGCTAACGAAACGGCCGCGAGCGCGCCATGAGCGTGGCATGTAAGTCATACTTTTCCTGACAAGTTAGTCATGATTTTCATGATATGACCAGCTATTTATGTTCGTCATACAGTCATGTTATGTCATAAAAAATTTGGTACAAATCCCATTAACGATACGGCCAGGAGAGCACAAAGTCGTAGGCGGCTAGATAGATAGATAGATAGATAGATAGATAGATAGATAGATAGATAGATAGATAGATAGATAGATAGATAGATAGATAGATACGCTCAAACTCGCCGAAGTTCGCTAAGAAATGCTTCGCATTTAAAATGAAAAGCAAAGGACCTATAACTGAGCCCTGTGGTACACCCCGGTTAATGCATTTAGTTGCCGAGAATGTGTCCGCTACGTTTACTGTATATTGTCGGTCAAGTAAATAGTTTTTTAAAAATATTAGTGCAGGACCGGTTATGCCGTAACACTCAAGTTTATTAAACAGCACTTGATGGTTAATCGTGTCAAAAGCTCTAGTGAAGTCTAAGAAAACAGATCCTACTTAATTTTCTGAATCAATGCATTTTTTACTGTAGTCAGTTAGAGACAGCACAGCAAGATTAGTCGAACTTCCAGGGCGGAAACCAAATTGGTTATTCTTCAACAAATGGAACTTTGTAAGGTAGTTATCAAGACGTTTAACAAATAATTTCTCAATGAGTTTACTAAGGCAGGAAAAAATAGCAATTGGACGATAATTAGTAACTATGTGTTTGTCAGCTTTTTGAAAAACAGGAAAAATCTTGGCCTTTTTCAAGAAAGAAGGGAATAATCCGTGTTTAAACATCAGAATCAACATCTCTATTCAGAAATACCACCAACTTACCACAAAAAAAACTTACCAGGTTATGGCTTTCATCACTGTTGGCAGGACTTCTTGCAGTTTTTCGTATAAATAAAGCCAGATGTGAACGTATCGGCTTTACTTTTTTTTACTTCCACGTTAGATTCGGTTGCACCTCATGCAACAGTTGACTGCTTGCACTACTCTGTGGGTGTGTTTCGTGCGCGTGTATGTGTGTGTGTGTCATTTATTAAGTACCCGCCGCGTCCCACCGTGCCATTTTTGGCCCAGTGTGCCCACAAATACAGTGATGTTATGCAGCCCATTCAAGACCACTCCACTTCACTTCTTCACTTTATTTTTCTTAAAGACCTCGCACTGGAGGTATTACATAAGGGGCGGGGTTTACAAAATAGTGGCTACATACATTTACAAGATAGTGGCTACAATAGATTTATTGAAACATACGAAATGTTAGTTTTTCAGAAAATCGTGATGCGCTGGTGGTTTCGCCGATATGGCGGGGCAGGCCGTTCCAGTCAGCTGATGATCGACAACAGAAAGATGCAGAAAAAGTCGCAGTGCGGCTGCGTGGACGAGTAACTTGCAAGTGGTGCCCTGTGCGCAGCGATGTGCGCGGTGGCGGGGCCAAAATATATGGGGCATGTTGAAGCGAGCTGTAGAAAAACTTATGAAAAAGTATTAATGAATCAATGCGGCGCCGGGACAAGAGCGTGTTTAAACTACATTGTACTTTTAGTAAAGATACGCTGGTGTTATAAGAATATGATGATTGAATGAACCTTACTGCGCGATTGTGAATGGCTTCTAGGGCATTGATACGGCATGTTTGATGAGGTGACCAGATGGGAGAAGCGTATTCTAGCTACGGGAGTACGACTGACTTATATGCTAGAAGTTCTACGTAGCATGGTGCATGGCGCAGATGACATTTTAGGAATCCAAGGGTTTGGTTGGCCGAGGCAGTAACGCGTGTTATATGAGGCGACCAGTTCAAGTTATGTGAAAGGGTGACACCAAGGTACTTAAATGTATCTACTCTTTCTAATGAAGTGTTAGCAATAGCGTAGGGTGTGTGTGATGGCTGAAGGCGGCGAGTGAAACATATTACATTGCATTTGTTGGGGTTGAGGGTCATCAACTATTCGTTGCACCAATCATGAACATTGTTAATGTCTTCTTGCATAATGGTGCGATCAGCGTTGTTAGTGATTGCACGGTAGATAACACAATCATCTGCGAACATTCGGATTTGAGAGGCAACATGTAGAGGGAGGTCATTAACCCATTAGGGCCCACTGTACTTTAAAAAGTACACTTCCTTTTTCGGGAATAGAAAATACAAAACCGAATATTCTGATCTTGCTTATTAGAATTTCTGATGCCAAAGGTTGCAGCAAGATAATTCTGATTTGGAATATTGACTCGTTATGTTTTTTCTGCTTTCCGAGTCGTCAAACTTTAGGAAAATGAGAGCCTGTTTAACGCACGTGGTCGGTACTACGTTTTCTAAATTAATTTGAAGTCAGTGGCGTACAAACTCTTTCGCGAGTGAGGGGGGGGGGGGGGGGGGCAAACCTACCTCACCTGTCGGCCGTTATTTGGGCGTTTGTATATATATATATATATATATATATATATATATATATATATATATATATATATATCTGGGGCGTTCGTCAGCGAGGGAAAGAAAAGCTCAGAGAAAGAAGGGAAGACGAAGAGCCGCCGGAAGCGGGCAGGTTATCAGTGTATTGTCTACGAGGGGTAGATAAAAAGGGCGGCCTGAGCTAGCGACCAATACAAAGCAGAAAAGAGAAGAATTGCCGCTTCTACCGAGCCACCTGAAGTTGAACTCCATATGTGCGCTGACTGCTTCAACCGATTCCCACAGCGTATGGGATCTGCCGAATTTTAACACGAAAGTATTTTATGGAAGGGTTCACCAAGATTTCAGTGACGTATTTCCGTCTCGCAAATGACGCCGAAAAATATGTACACGATCGAATATTAAAGAAAAAAAGTTCCGTGAAATGGCATCGAACAGATGACCTCTCGATCCGCAGCAACAAGTTCCGATCACGCAATCCACTGAGCCATGGCCACAGACTCTAACAGCTCTACAAACGCGCCTATCATATCTCACACTTTCCTCTTACAGTGCTCTTGGTCAGCGGGGTGGTGTCGCTCTCTTGGAGCGGTAAAGTAAACCAATCATCATTACTGTGGCCTCCACGGTTAGCGCCTTCAACGCCTGTGGCTACGCGTCCGTCCCATTCGGCACGTTTTCAATAGTAGTGCAATTTTGTCAACGCCTTAACACACTGCGAGGCGGCGACCTTACCCCAAGCGTTGGTCTTCCTCATAGCGTCCATCCAAGCCAAAACTAGCTCTCGGTCGCGCGCCTGCCTCACTTGGATGTAATAAACGCGTTCCTCTTTTACGCTCGCCCCGAGAACATTGGCGGCCAGGCTACAGGGGCGACAGGACGCGCTTAGCGTTTTCCTCCAGTACGACCGTGGTGTTCAATCACACTTTAACATGCCGCGGGATGGCGACCTTAGCGCAATTTCTGCATCCAACATGTGACGCCTTTCTGGCTATCACGCCTCGTTTTCTGATTGCGCTCTGGCCGTAAACATCTCCAGCTACCACAGTGGTTTGTTTAATCATTGACCACGGACGTTAGTCGTCGGAATAGAGATATCAACAAGTGTCAACGAGGGTGCATTCACGTTAAACGGTGCTATAGCTGTCAAACAACGGAATATGCATTGTGCAAACCCTCCTAAATCAATGTACTGTACAGTAAACATTCAATCACCTCTGTAAGGGCACGTATTACTTTGTGCTATACTGACTCCTATGACGGATGATTCACGAATGTTTTTTTTTAAGTGAATGACTGCCGTTATACTTTTTCATAATGAGTACTACACTTTCTTGCGTATATTCAGGCTTGTGTAGGTTATAATTTGCCTTGTTTGCTAATAGTCCAAACAGTGTTTCTAGCGCGTGCTTATTGACATTATTACTATTATTATATTACTCTTATATTGTCATGTTGTCAACCTTTTTCTTAAATAAATAATTTGTCGTGTTAGGGACGTAGCGAATTGTTTAGAGTCATCGTATATGTATTTACAACATTTATGAAAGGGCCCTCCGGCACCTCCATAAATACGCCAATACAAACGGTGTAACCAAAGATTTATTTTGATAGCAATTATATATGGACACTCTCGGCTGGTTTTCGCCGTCGGCGTCGCCGCCGCCGTCATCTTCGGTATATGTATATGTATCTATATATTTATAAAAGCCTCAAAGAAAAATAAATCAGAAAAATGTTTCCCACGCGCGGCATCGAACCAGGGACCTCTCGCTCTGCAGCGCGCGGCGCTAACCGCTGATCCACGAAAGCGCAGGTCCGTCAACGTTCAAACGGCGAGCTATTTATGTACAGCAAGTTTTCAGCGTGTTTTGAGCATTACCTGCGAGATGGCGCAATGGGCGCGATCGGCGAGGCCATAACTAGCCATAGCACGGCGCCCCATCGGCCCCACTCGTCGTGACGCCCGCGCTCATCCGCTCGCGCCCTTTGCCCTGTGGGGGAAGGGGGGGGGGGGGTAGACGCCCGTTCGCACGCGCACTTATCTCACGGTGGGGGAGAAATGGGCTTTCATCGGAACGATCGCGTTGTAGTTACCGAGCGCAGGAAGGTCACTTCGCTCGCGGCAGTCCCCCCCCCCCGTTTGCGAAAAGAACACGCTTTTCAAACACAGAGAAGTAACAACTGTGACACTTGTTAGTTCGCGCTCGCCTGTACCTGTGAATTCATTTCGTGCGTCGTTTTCGTTTGAGCAGCGCGTTAAGCGTCGAGCTGTGAACGTTGTTAGTTCTCTCGTTCTGTGCCTGTTCTTTTCGTGCGTCGTGTGTGCGTGAGCAGCGCGCTATACGTTTCCACCTGCTTGCCATTCGTCGCTTGACGTTCGAATTTGTTGCTACCGCATTCATTGCTTCGCCTTGTGGTGAAACTGTGACTTTTTTTTGTTCAAGGAAATGTTTGCGATTTTAACGTTAAATTATCCCTCGTTGCTTCCTTCCGCAATGGTCGTTAGCTGTTTATGATTGCTCGAAACATTCTGGATCATGCACACAGTACCTGCTCGTTACGCGAGGCTACAAATGACTCGAAAATGATCCATTGCGTAATGACCACTTATGCACGACCATGTAAAAAATAAGAGAACGAACTATTTTAAATGCGAAGCATTTCCTAGCGAACTTCGGCGACTTTGAGCGTATCTATCTATCTATCTATCTATCTATCTATCTATCTATCTATCTATCTATCTATCTATCTATCTATCTATCTATCTATCTATCTATCTATCTATCTATCTATCTAGCCGCCTACGACTTTGTGCTCTCCTGGCCGTATCGTTAATGGGATTTATACCAAATTTGGTATGGCAGAAGGTGACTGTATGACGAACATTAATGGCTGGTCATATCATGAAAATTATGACTAACTTGTCATGAAAAGTATGATTTACATGCCACGCTCATGGCGCGCTCGCGGCCGTTTCGTTAGCTTGATATACACCAAATTTGAGATTGAGTGACATGACTGTATGAAGAACATAAATGACAAGTGGTAATATAGAAATCATGACTTCATGAGTGACATGACTTGCATTCCACGCTCATGGCGCGCTCGCGGCCGTTTCGTTAGCTTGATACACACCAAATTGGGTATTGTCTGACATGACTGTATAACAAACATAAGTGGCAGGTGGTAACATGACAATCTTGGCATGCATGTCATCTACAATGCCATTTACATGCCACGCTCATGGTGCGCTTGCGTCCAGTTCGCTAGCTTGACATACACCAAAATTGGTATATCGCGACGTGACTGTATGACGAACACAAATGACAGGTCGTAACATGTAAAGCATGACACGCAAATTATGTAAAGCATGATTTGCTCCTTCCTGGCTGCTTCGCATTACATCGAATGCCACAGTGCGTAGGATCTGCCGGCTTTTTAATATGGCATATTGTTGGCCATTGGTTCTTCGGCATTCGTAAAAATTTTCTGCGTGCCATACAATCGCCTGCTTGTTACACGACGTCACGAATCTGCCAAATTCCGTGGTATTTATGATGACATATGCACATTAAACAGCGCATTCATGTGCTCAACAATACCTAAAGCTATTTGGAATAGCCGGAGAGCGTCTCCTTTTAAAACTAATTCAAGTAGGCTGCCCGCCGATCACATTAGCAGTGGCTACTTGTAACAGCTGGCGAGATGGATTTATATGAGTATAATAAATAATTTCAATTGGAGCATAACGACGATTAGCTGTTTGTGCGCGTATACAACTCTGTGAGCTCATCCTTGCTGAGAGAGAGAGGGCGAGAACGAAATAAGCTGCACTGCGCGTGTGTGCTTCCTTGCTGACCAAGTTGTATTTTGAGCTGTAAAAGTCAATTCAAGCTCAATGAAAACCAACTAGCCCGACTGTTAATTAAGTATCCTCAGTCCAAAAAAACACGGACCTCCACCATCTTCCTGGTCCAGTAGATCAAGTTGCGGGGCAAGCATAAAGCTGAGCTTCCCACTGTGCTCGAGTCCACTGCTTTATTCGTCGGCTTGTTGGAAGCTGCCACCATTGCTGCAAGCCACCATAGGCAACGCTGATCACGTTGATCGGAGACTAAAGCGGAAACCTTTTTTGGCGCTTCCAGTGCGGTAAAACTAAAAGATTAAAAAAAAAGCTTAGTCACACTCATCGGCTCACATCAGCTTCGACAGAGCAGCGGCGATGATGTTCCTTTTCAATGAAAGAAAATGATTTTCCTGAAGCACGAAGAGGTTTGATCGGTCCGTAAAACGTTTGCTCGTTCCCACCCGATTTTGCATAGTCGATAATTTAATTGTCAGTCCAGGCACAGCAGAATAAAAGCATGAACGAGTAATCTAATGTTCTTGGGCCCCTGCTCAGCGCTAGCCTGCTCTGCACTGATACAGCCCAAGGTACGAAAGCGTCGCATAGGCGGCCCGAACCGAAAAGAGCCTACAAGGAAAATCTTCGCAGCAGCAAAGGGTAGCAAAATTGTCATTATATAATTGAGTGATTACTGTGATAAAGGAAAACTTCACCTCAGTTGTTGATTTCCCAGCGTACAGCCGACAGTGACCACTGTCGAAAGTGGGGGGGGCTCAGCCCCCCTAACTTTCTCAGTGGGGGGGGGGGGGGGGGCTCGCGCCCCCCCTTGCCCCCCCCCCGGGCTGATACGCCTATGTTTGAAGTTTTACATTTTATATGTGGAAGAAACGAACTGCTTCTGCTTCAGCAAGAGCAATTCAATCCCAGCAAAGCGCGAGAAGCCTATAGAGTGCATAGTTTTGCTGTGAGGAGTAATCAAATGTTGCTGTACTTTATTTAGTACACTGGGACTTCGTGGGAGCATACATGTAACTCTTGTTGTGCATTGCATCACAGATTCAACAGGCTTTTTTTTGTTATGAATGCCGTTTTTTTCGGTTATCTCAGGGTGTTGAGGCTGCGAAAGATGTCGCTATGAATATACGAGAGCCTCTTGATGTTTTAATTGTCGATTCTGACCCTAACATGGGAACTTAGGAGGAGGAGGGGAATGACGACGGTACGAATGGATGCTCTCTGCTAACGACAAAAAAAAACATGGAACGAAAGGAACGTGGGTAAGATAACTTTGTTTTGACTCAGGAAAGCAGCTTTGTTTCGAAAATGGCAAGGACAACAACATAGTTGCTATGCTGACGAAAGACTACATAGTTGAATGACTATGCTATCTGTCGTGGTGGTCATTCACTGAAAAGAAAAAAAAACGTAGTGTCACTGCCCTCCTTCATCCGCAGTGACAATGCCATGAAAGGGTTTGAGCTCTACGATCAAGCTGCGAATGACGAGAGAATTTTCATCCCTGAGAAAAAGCGGTACCAGCCCCTATTTAACCAGATGATCGAAATAGCCGCAGACAACGCATAAAGGGTCTGCTACCACACTGGAGGTTTTAGCAGACCCTCTACGCGTTGACAATTGTCCTTTAGTCGCATAATAGCAAAACACTGACTGCGCCTTGTTGTACCGCTCTCCAGCTTCCACCGTGCTTGCTATTACCCTCTATCCATACGGATATTTTCACAAGAAGCTGGCAAAACAGTTGAATTCAGCCATAATACATGGAAATGGTGTTGCGAAAAGCGTGACGTTACGCTTTCCCTAAAGCACTGGTCCTTGATTAAGTTGCATCGGCCAAGATAACTTTGTTATTCGTTTCGCAAGGGCCCAGCGTACTGGCCATTCTTGCATCAAGTCACCTTGCCCATTGCTATCTCGAAGGCCCAGCGTACTTTTTTAAGTACAGTATCATAACTACTGAAGAAATACACGTAACTCTATGAAAATTTGCACGTGTGGTTGTCTATTGCAGTTAAAATAATTTGCGAAATTTCAATAAAATCGGCCCAGGAGTTCTTCCGTGGGCCTTAATGGGTTAATATAAATAAGAAATAGCAGTGGGCCTAAGACGCTACCTTGTGGAACGCCAGATGTTACAGGGAGGAGGGCGGAAATGGAATTATTGATATATACGGACTGTGATCCGCTAGCAAGGAATTCTTCAATCCAATGGAAAATGTCGGGATGCAGATTCAACTGTGAAAGCTTAAGTAACAGACGTTGGTGGGGTAACTTATCAAATGCTTTTGCGTAATCAAGAAAAATGGCATCTACCTATTTGTTAGTATCGAGGTTGATGTGCAAGTCATGGATGAACATGGCAAGTTGCGATTCACATGAGAGGCCCTTGTGGAAGCCATGTTGAGATGCGTGAAAAAAGTTGTTGGTGTCTAGAAACTGCATGATTTGCGTGTAGATGACGTGCTCCATTATCTTGCAGGGTAGACTAGTCAGGGAAATCGCTCGGTAGTTAAGAGGAGAGTTTTTGTTGCCTGATTTATAGAGTGAAACGACCTGCCCTTCCTTCCAGGCTAGGGGGATCCTACCGGATTATAAAGACTGCGAGAAGATTAATCTGAAATAGGCTGCGCAGATGTTCTTGGTGTTTTTGAACAGTTACGTGTTGATATCATCTGCCCCTGATGTTGATGAAAGTTTCAGCTTTTCAATTATGGCCATTATGCCTTGTTCGCTGAATTTGATTGCTGACATGACACCCTGGACAGGGGGGTGGGAGAACTGGTAGAGGAGCATCAGGTTCAGTGGTGAATACAGATGAAAAAGCAAGGTTAAATACATCAGCACAATCTTGCTCAGGAATTGTAATGTCGTTATCGTCGGTAATGATAACAGCAGAAGGTGGCTTGGGGTTTAAAATTTGCCAGAATTTTTTAGGGTTGCTCGTGAGTACACAAGGTAAGGTGTCATAAAAAAAGGAGTGCTTGTCATGGCGTATAGCTGATAAGTAAACTTTCTCAGCTACGTAATAATTTTACCAGGCCATTGTACAATTTCTCTTCCTTGCCAAACGGTAAAGTAGTTTTTTCCTATTTTCTAGGGATTTTAATTTCCTAGAGAACCAAGGCTTATTGCGGTTAGCTTGTACCTTATTTTATCAACTGCATAAGTGCAGGTCTAAAAAGTTCAGTGGTGGCAACAATATTTTCCTTCTTGGGAATGGCAACTACAGCGGTAGATTCATTCTATGGTGCGCCTACAGGGACCAGGTGCACGCTGATGCCTGAGTGCCCCGAGGGGGGCTGACAGGGAAGAAGGTCCATATACGCTTCTCCCTGTAGCTCTCATCTTTCCAATGGTGTCTTTATGTATTACACCTCACTCGCACGAGTGTAGCTTGTTCTAACACCCATACTTTAGGGGTGTTCTTGCACACCCACTGCAGTAGGGTGTAATTCAGCCTTACACCCTACTTTTTAAGGGGTGTTTTTAAACACCGTGTGTTTAGGCTGTTCATAAACACCCTAGAATGGTGTTGCCTGTCCGACAAATACAAACACCCTTAAGTGCGTAAAAATTTTTACTTTGTAGTGTGACTACTGCTGGGTATCCGAGCTATGTGATTGCAGCAGCGTGTGAAAACATAATCAATGTGGTTAAGAGTAGCGTTACAGCATCGGCGGGAATTAACGACCTGAAGTAAGAAAGTTATGCTATGCATCCTCCCGAGCACGCGGTAACACAAAATCTGAAGAACATTGCCGAACGTTATGGTGTTCACGTCGCGTTCTCCGCCCCTCCCCCTCTCCCGCCAAACACGATCCGTTTATGTTCGCATGCATTGAGTGAGTGAAATTGAGAAGCAGTGATGCTACCGATGTCTTTTGATTTGGAGCAATTTTTAGAGGCGCAAAATTTTCACTTTGGAGCACTTTGGAGCCCGTAATCTTGCATCTAGGAGCACTTTGGAGCTGCCACTTTCACATCCTGGAGTACACTGGAGAAGCAAGTTGAATTTACATTCAAAGACCTGAATAATTATAGCGGCGCTCTTATGAACAGCTAGGAATATTTCGAGTCATGGCAAATGTCATGGAGCCAATCATATCTTAGCAGCATTACCTATTTCACTCGATGGTGCAAAAATAAGGGCGTCATGCAGATGAACGTTCTGGAACAACCTGTTCGGCGATAATTTTCGACACTAGGAAATAAACAGAATACTGGATCAATAAAATTGTACTTTATGAAATAATATTCTAAATACATCCAGTGGTTATCCGCAGACATGGTAGACAAGCGCTGCGACCTACAACAATGCCTAAATACTAAAAACTCACACTGTCTCAAATGCATTCCCCTAAGATGACTCCAAGTAGGAAGAGAGGTTGTTTTTCTTCACGATCGATTATATTGCTGGGCGCTACATGACGTCATCTAGCTAGCCGCAAAAAGCCACCCTCCTCCGACACTTCCTTCCCCCCTCTCTGAGGCTTCTCTGTGCTGGTGCAAGAGCATTGTCACAGCGCTTCCAGGATATCGTTTGCGCATGCGCCGAGTTTCCCAGAAGATGGAGATCCGTTTCAATAGAGCTTCCGCGAAAGTGTGCAAAAGTGCGTTGTATGGGGTACATGATTTAACAAACTTTGTTTTCCTTTTGTAGCGAAGTTGTATATGGCTAGGTCATTTTGTTTGTACAGCGACCACCCCATAGTGCTCTCTAGAAAACAGTGCAAGAAAAAAAGCCGGCAGATCCCACGCACTGTGGGAATCGATGTAATGCGAAGCAGCCAGGAAGGACCAAATCATGCTTTACATAATTTGCATGTCATGTTTTACATGTTACGACCTGTCATTTATGTTCATCATGCAGTCACGTCACGCAATACCAAGTGTGGTGTATATCAAGCTAACGAAACGGCCGCGAGCGCGCCATGAGCGTGGAATGCAAGTCGTGTCGCTCATGACATGTCATGATTTTCATCTTGTCATTTATGTTCGTCATACAGTCACGTCGCGATATACCAAATTTGGTGTATATCAAGCTAACGAAACGGCGGCGAGCACGCCAGGAGCGTGGCATGCAAGTCATGTCGCACATGACAAGTCATGATTTCCATATTACCACTTGTAATTTATGTTCGTCATACAGTCATGTCACTCAATACCAAATTTGGTGTATATCAAGCTAACGAAACGGCCGCGAGCGCGCCATGAGCGTGGAATGCAATTCATGTCACTCATGACATGTCATGATTTCCATATTACGGCTTGTAATTTATGTTCCTCATACAGTCACGTCGCGATATACCAAATTTGGTGTATATCAAGCTAACGAAACGGCCGCGAGCGCGCCATGAGCGTGGAATGCAAGTCATGTCACTCATGACATGCCATGATTTCCATATTACGGCTTGTTATTTATGTTCGTCATACAGTCACGTCACGATATACCAAATTTTGTTTATATCAAGCTAACGAAACGGCCGCGAGCGCGCCATGAGCGTGGAATGCAAGTCATGTCACTCATGAGATGTCATGATTTCCATATTACGGCTTGTCATTTATGTTCGTCATACAGTCATGTCACTCAATACCAAATTTGGTGTATATCAAGCTAACGAAACGGCCGCGAGCGCGCTATGAGCGTGGAATGCAAGTCATGTCGCTCATGAAGTCATGATTTTCATATTACCACTTGTCATTTATGTTCGTCATACCGTCATGTCACTCAATCCCAAATTTGGTGTATGTCAAGCTAACGAAACGGCCGCGAGCGCGCCATGAGCGTGGCATGTAAATCATACTTTTCCTCACAAGTTAGTCATGATTTTCATGATATGGCCAGCCATTTATGTTCGTCATACGGTCATGTTATGCCATACCAAATTTGGTATAAATCCCATAAACGATACGGCCAGGAGAGCACAAAGTCGTAGGCGGCTAGATAGATAGATAGATAGATAGATAGATAGATAGATAGATAGATAGATAGATAGATAGATAGATAGATAGATAGATAGATAGATAGATAGATAGATAGATAGATACGCTCAAAGTCGCCGAAGTTCGCTAAGAAATGCTTCGCATTTAAAAAAAACACAGGGCACCTTGTACATTCGCCTGAGATGACTTGAAGGCGAAAGCCATTTTCTTTTTAAAGCGATAGCAAGTATATGGATATTCACGACTGGTCTTTCCCGTCATGGTCATGCTTTGTGTAATATCGAAATTGATAACATTCCCCCGCGCATGGTGTGTTTTAAGGTGGGTAAAAGCATGCTAGCGGGGACGACGAACGCAGCCGAAGCATATATAAAAAAGCCGACTTATCTCCGTTGCACGGAGGCCTCATGGGATTACATCACCCCGCGTGCCAGGCCCGTGACCGGTTGCTACTCAAGCAGTGAGGAACGTCCCATCCGTCTTCTAGGAGCATGAAGACCGCCGGAGGGGGGGGGGGGGGGAGGGATTGCATCGCAACTGTGAGCTTTGATTTTAAAGGCGGATTCACACCGGCGACTAGCACCGGTCGCGCGACCATCCAAAAAAGCGACTGAAAGCGACCGATGTTCACACCGGCAGAGGCTGCATGCGAGCGACCGGAAGTCACAAACCCAGAAAGTCACGTCCGGATATCGTTATCAGTGAGCCAAGGGAGCGCAATAAAAAAAGAAAAGAAAAAGCGACGAGCCCGGTTGCAAACAAATGCTGACGTCAATTCTGGGCTTCATTGATTGGTTCCAACCGTCCTGCGACTGCAGTCGCGCGACTGAAAAGTCGCTCAGCGAGCGACTGAGCAAAAGCAGTCGCTTTGCGACAGAAGCGACTGTTTGCGACCAGTCGCAAAGCGACTAACTTGGTCGCGCGACCGGTGCTAGTCGCCGGTGTGAAGCAGCCTTAAAGGCACAGTCGCGATCGCTGGCGCGCACGTTATCTCAGCAGGCATCACAGAGGGCTCTTATACACTTTTTCCAAATTTTCAGGACCAGGGGCCGCCATATGGAAATGCGCGCCGTCTAACGTGCAAGTTTGGCGAAATCACCATCTTCCATGGGCTGCGCGTACTCGAACCGGCGCATTATCCGTTGTTGTGAGATCCCTTCTGACGCCTGCGTTTAACCTGTTTTGCTTGATATAGTCGCTGCCACTGACAGATTCATCGCTGTATGAACCATCAGCAATTTGCGTACGGACGGAATCACACTTGTCTAGATCAGCGGAGTACGTGGCTGAGGACGCTGTCATCCGCAGCGGCTGCCTAACATTGCCATTTTTTGGGCGTGTTGGTAAACGGTATTTGAAAACATCTTTTGCGCTAGCAAACAAGGACGTAGGGAGACGACAACACAATGCGCTAACTTCAACAAGTTTATTTCCAGAAAACACCACCTATTTAACCATGCACATCAACGCCACGGATGTCGGATGCACCAAGAACCATCGCGACCCTCTTGTGGAATGCGTACAAGAGGTGGTTTATGAGCTCCCGCTGACCTGTGGGAATAAGTACATAGGTCAGACGGGAAGATGCATTAACGATCGTCTACGCGAACACAAATTAAACGTTAGAAACAAAAATAATTACGGTCATTTGTCTGTGCATTGTTTGGAGTGCGGTTGCGCACCAATGTATGGGTCTTGCACGGTACTGGCGAAGCACAGAGATAAAAATGTGAGGGAGATTATTGAAGCCCAAGCTATCTCTCGAAATAGTGACACGTGTGTAAGTGCACCGTCAATTGAGCTCTTAGATCGGGAGAGGGCCTTTCTGGTTGGCTGCTGAGTGGAGTGGTGGCGTTGATGTGCATGGTTAAATAGGTGGTGTTTTCTGGAAATAAACTTGTTGAAGTTGGCTGCCTAACGTTAGCTACAAGCTTCCATTCATGCTTGAATTATAGCAAAAGAATGCATGCAGTATAACGATGTTTAGGTATCATTGCGCAGCATCGGCATTTCCATATTTTTGCAGAAAACGGCAGCTAAAGCGGCCGGGGTATCCAAGATGCAGCATGGGAACGTTGTTCTCGTCCGTTTTCTTGCCGCCTACGCAGTGCTGTAAACTGAGGCGTCACTATCGCGACACACGGAAGTTTTTCGATTTACTGAAGCCACCTACTGATGTCGCAACTCAGGCCACGACGGAAAGCGATGCAGCGCGCACGTATCACACCTACACTCATCGCGTGGCGTACTGTGCTGCAGACACACGGTTATACGTAAAATGGTCCACTTGCGCTGATCTTTCGTGCACCCGTACATGACACGCGGATGGCCAGATGATCTGTTCTTCGAATACGTACAATTTCCTGCCACGACAGTCCCTTTTAATTGGACAGAAACGCCCATTACACATATTACATCGAAGCGTACCGAGTGTACACGTACGGCATGCGCAGCACAAGGCACGATGGCTACACTGAAAACACACCCTCGACCCCTCCAGCTCGCTGGTTCAAGAGTGCTCCAGTGAAAAGGTGTATACACTTCTAGGTTCTTTGCTCGCACGGCGAAGTGATTCTCTCCCTGGAGCAGCGATATATTGGGTATGCATTGAGCCTTGATCCTCAAGGCGGCAACACCATCGCCGCGCCATTTAGGGGGGCCCGTTCGTACGCACCGTCCGTGTTGGACGTGCATCGGCGTGCAGCAGGTGTTCCGGAGGTCTCTAGTCATCCATGTGGCCGTACAGATCTCGAATACAGCGCGTGCAGCAAGTTTTTCTGCGCGCGCGGCGAGTGCGCGGACCTTCACAATGGCGACCCCGCCGCTAGCATTCCTCGCGCATGATGTCAAACCTTACTTCGTATTACAATACAATAGACCTTATGCGAAATTGCTCGGGTGTCTGGCAACAGTGATCCGGGTGCCATCTTGGTTGTGTCAAGAAGTTGCGGCGTTCTTATGGGATTGCATGTGTTGTTGCAGTGCATTGCAGTGTCTTCACGTTGAATTTCGTGTTTCGGTGCATTAATTTAGCCGCTCGTGATCGTTTTGCTACGAAAAATTGCGCAACGGCTACACTTTCCAACTGCCGGCTGCGTAATATGGAAAAACGACTTGGAAGTTCTGCCGCACGTCAGTGAATATGCTTCAGCCAGCCTCTGCACATCGGTGTCGTGTCGCCAGCTGGCGAACTCGTACAACTTTGCTGTCGAGGCCTACACCTCACCGTCGTCGGTAGCTACGAACACCTGTGATTTGAGGTACTATCGGCGTCAAATGAAACGCGAACAGCGGCGTGCGCGCACATCCATGGTAAGAGCACTGCGCATACGCACGCCTGTCAATGGTGATGACTGAACGGTGCGCACTATGTCAGTGCGAATGCTTGCCGCTGTTCGCGTTTCATTTGACGCTCATTGCATGTGAGCATTATAGCGCTTCGAAACTGCGCGACGTGAACATTGGCAGCCGCAACCTGTTGTGTCTGTCGAGTGAGGTGTCGCGTCGCAGTTTTTCTGTCTAAACACGTTCAGAACACGATAAAGAAATCAAACATAAACTTATTGCGATTATGTGAAACGTCTCCGTTTATTCGTATGGATATTGAACACTGATCCTTCCGTTTATATATTTCCTTATCCTAATGAAGTGGACTGACGAACGAGCGCATACACAGTAAAAAAATTACACCCTTAAGGGTGTAATGTGGTGTTTGCGTGAAAAGTACCCTTATAAACACCCTTATTACATCCTTATTTTCACAATTTGGGTGTTGGTAAGCAAAACACCGTTGCAACACCCCATTTACACCCTCATATGAGGGGTGTAATGAACAAGGCTACAAATATACGAAATTTTTGGGCAGGTTTCGCTTATGTATCAAGTATACTAGAACCGTCTTGATACCAGCAAGGCCCGTCCTACTAGCTGCTTGCGGTTCTATTAACGAATGGAAGTAGGAAGTGACGCAATGCAAGCGAAACACAGTGTTCATTCATAAAGCGCGCGAATTAGAAAGACGGGAGACACAACAAGAGCGCCGCTTATCCAATAGGATCAGGGCCAACCCTGTTGTATGTGTTCCTCTCGTCTTTGTCATTTGCGCGCTTTGTGAATACTGAAAAAGTGAACTAGCCCGAATCAAGGTAATGTTGCGCACAATCCCCACCCCCCCCCCCCCCCTCTTCACTTTAAGAGCCATGATCTTAAAGCTGGAGGTAAAACGTGTGCCATCTGCAAAATAACCTCCGCGCAGTTGACATAGCCATAACCTCGACGGCAACGGGCGATCAGGTCCCTTAAAAATGGACATTGACGTGATGTATTTTGAGCAGGGCACGCGTTATTTACTATGTATACTGTTGCGAATATTGCTGTTCGTGCTACACATTCTTCGTGAGTGCATCAGAAAAATTAAAATGAGGGCACCCACTATAAAAAGAATGCGAAAAAAGACGTTTTGGTTCCCCTGACCTTGCTCACAATGAAGGGAGCCTTGACTAGATTGCGAACAACGATCTCGTCAGGGGCGCCGAAAGGCCTTTTTTGGCATTTTTTTTATGGCGGGTGCCCTTCTTATAATTTTTTGATGTTACTTCCCGAGCATACGTGCTTCCGTCAAAATCTCAACTTCATTAAGGGCGAGAAGTCAACAGTACTGCACCCTTTTCAGCGGTGGTCTTGTTCGAAGGACTGCAAGCAAAGTACAAATAGGTGTTCTCTTCAAATAGTGAAACCATCCATGCATGTAACGTTGCGTGGAGCAATGTCTGGCTCAAAATGAAGGCGCTCATAAAATATCGCCTACGTGGCCGTGAATGCACAGTCGCGCAGTCTCGACTACAGGAGCTGCGACTGGGCACCATCCGCGTACGCTGGGCCAGGTGTCAGCCATGGGAGGGGGGGGTTAGGGGCAAAAGTGCTCCCCGCCCCCAGGCCACACACACACACACCTTGATTTAGCAGCCCTACCACTGCTTGATTCCTGTTTATGCTTCGTTTAATTCTTATTGTTATAATAAGTTCTGCGTGAATAAAGCAGTAATAAAAGCGTGCACTGTCGGCGCAGAGCGCTACGAAGCTCGGCGACGAGTGTGGCGAGGATGAAGAAGAGAAGCGGCGCGACAGGAAAGACGACGGCAAGTTGCCAGACTATGGACCCAACGAGAACGTGTCGACCCACAGTTTCTAGCAAAGGAAGCCGCGGCTAAGATACCAAGAATAGCCGAAGACTATGAGTTTTGAGTGAGGGAGGTGGCGTCGCGGGAACGGCACGACAAGGCTCATAGCGAAGAGAGACGTTCGACTGCCCATCAAACACAGGGAATCCGACCCTCACTTGCGAGTTCTGGAAAATTTCCGTCTCCGAGAAAGAGCGACTACAGCCGACGCTGAGGGAAGGTTTAGCGGAATCACATTATCATCGCTATACCGCAGCTAATACAGTACTTAGTAAAAGTGACCCTAAAGCTATGCAAAAACCATTCGATCCGCTGTTTCACAGTCTTCACCACGTTAAGTAAGTAAAGCTACGCTAAATATTGCTCTTGAATATTACATACGTGCGCTGTGACATGCAGCCCGCGCAGTCCTTACAGCATCATCGCAATGCAAACTGCGATTCGAATACACGGTTAAAGAAGCATAACGAAATAGTCCGCAGAAATAGAGCTGCGACCGCGCAATCCATCAACGGCTGGAGCAAACGTTCGCCGGCGCCGCTTCTTCTCGTCACCTAGGCAACCTCGGCTGCCCTGACCGCCGCGTGTGCGCAGTGCGCGCAGTGCGTGGGCGCACGGGACTATGTATTTACGACGTGACTCAATGCGCTGGCGAAATACTCTCCGGCTTTTGTGCATGTGGTGGTGTGGTGCGCGTCGTTCTCGATTACTCGAGTTTAGCAGTTGGTGTTTTTTTTTTAGATGCGAAGCAGCTGTTTGACTACACTCTTAACCGCGTAACCTTTAGTAGAGGCATACATTTTTAAGATTCGTATCTGTCTAATTGAAAGGTTATGCATTACCTTTTAATATGGTAACTTCTACCATATAGGTCACGACAGTTTTCTAAGTCACAGAGAATCCTTTAAAGCAAAAGGTAACTAACAACCTCTAAAATTGTAACTTTTATTAGAGGTATAGCGTGTTTGTGTCCGTATAGGTATTTGAAAAACTTCTAAACAGAAAGGTTATACTGTAAACCTTCAAATGTAACTTTTATGACAAATACAGCAGATCACTGCATGGAATTAACCTTATACAACCTCTGCATGCCTCGTGCAAAACTCTTCCATTAGAGAAAGAACATCACACAGGACATGCAGAAGTTGTGGGTTCATACCCCTTCCATTCAGCAAACTGCATTTTCCTTTCATTCACCTGGAAAATAAAATTGCCCTGAAAGAAAGACAGGCGTATCGGCTTACCATGCTTTTTAGCTTAGTGGTACACAAACTTTCTAATCAATAAATGTTTATAAAGCCTGCGTGTGCATGGTAATTTCTGTGAGAAATATGTGAAATTGTTCGGCACACACAAAGCCGAACAGTTCATGCAGGAGCATAGGCTCTCAGACATTCGTTCGGATGCAAAGCAAGTTAAACGAATTAGTCAGAGAAATAAAAAGCATGAAGCACTTTATTTAAAATGCAAAAATATACAGTAATTCAGCTATACGTAACTGAAAAGTTTTTCTTGGAAAAATATTTAGATGAGAACTTCCAAACATCTGCCCAAATAATCTGTGGCAATAAAGTTTGACCAACCAATTGCATATACAGTGATCAGACGTTTTTTTTTCTTCAAAAGCGTCAAGAAACACTTCAATCGGTTTGAAATAAGCCCACGCGGGATAGGTTCTTGAGGTCTTAAAAGTTTTTGAACCATATTCAGGGTTTTCAAAAATGCAGATGGGTACATGAGGTTTTTCAGGTAGTAAATGAGAAAGCATATGACGACGGCACGCCCAATATTCAGTTCCTTCAGGTGAATTATTTCTTCTTTGCTGCCTCCATACACCCAAGCTTGGACGTATACATGTGGTGCAGCAATTTTTATTTCTGTCGGTAGAGCAGCCTGTAATTAGAATCATCAAAGACCCAAAAAAGAGTTTTATATACTAAATGCAGCCATTTGCTAGACATTCAGCATTCGTCCAAGTCTATTTTTCGCACGTCATTTGACACATGAGCACTTATCAGTGTACTGCGTCTTTCACGCTTTGCGAATACAGTTAGGCAGAGAAAAAAGAAAAAAACTTACCTCAATGATCAGTGAGTGCTCTGACGAACCTTGCAAGTGCTTCGAGAGCTCTAAAAATGAAGTTTCCCTTCCTTCCTTCTCGGAGAAAACTTGTGCCGCCTGTTTTAGCCGTTGTACCGCTTCATCCACAGTGAACCCAAAGCGCAGTTGGAGCTCAGCACAAAGCTATGGCAGAAGCAACAAAACAAGAAAAACATTTATTTTCCCTTCACGCGCCTTAAAAAAGTGAATTTGAAACAAGTCATTCGGCTAGACCTACGTTATATTAAACCTTGAGTGTAAGGAAAAATCAATGGAGCCTTGAATACAACGCCACAAGATTAATTTTCCTGTGTGAGTTTACTACTCTATTGTGTGCCACTGCTCAGAAACAGATGCTTTACGATGTTTTAAATCAACGCTGATATAAAGTATAAACCTACAGTTTCTTCCACCAAAAAATAATTTGGCAAGGGGTCTACATGGTGTTGGCAGCGGTCTTGGTATGTGGCTCTCAAGAGGTACAAAACCCTTTCGTAGTTGATTGTGGCCCCTTTTAAGTTGTTCGAAGCCAATAACTAGAATACACAAAAATACAAATATGACAAAACAATTAAGGCCCCCCCATTGACATGGAAGGATAAAGATCATAAACGTCCTTTGGAAGTATTTTGTCTCGTATGAAAATTAAACAAAAAATTGCAGCCTACCTGCAACTCTGCCAATGCCACCTCTCTTGTTAGTTCTGGCCTGGATTCCTCCAAGAGAGCAGTATTACTTCTTTTCTGTCGGTGCCGCTGCATTTTTCTTTGGAGAGAAAGCCTCCGTATGAAGACACTCGGTGGAAAACAGCAGAAAGGAATGAGCATGAAAACATAAAAATATGGTGGAGCCTATTCAGGATAGAGTAATCTGCACACAGGGAAATAAAGCTCAGTACATCTCACTCAGAGTTGAAAAATTTCGTCAGGGACTGCACCATTCATAGATCTCAATATGCTAAACTGCTACATCTATCAGTTTCAGCAAGGCCACTAATCTCACGGACCAATAATTTTAACTCAAGCATTGCTTTGCGATTTTAACCCATTTTATACCACATTCTCTCACCTGACCACTCTATCTAATTTATCTAATCTATCTAACCAACGGCCACCTGATTCACGAGTTCGTGTTAGCTGTCATCATCCTAGCGAGCGCTCTTTTCTAGCACACCTCTGCAACGGAAAGAGGGGGGCACCTCCTTAATGAACTTGAACGGGTGTACAAATGCTGACGTCCTTGCCCCGGCAATGCAAATGTAAGGGAGGGGGGTGACGCATATATATTTACAACATACCAGAGGGGATTATAGCAGCACTCTGAGAGCCTTGGTTGAAAATAGTTTTCAATGCGGTGCTCATGTGAACGCGGTTTTGAGAGCTGACGTAACCAGCTATGTTTACAAGAAAAGCACTTTGGGTCCCGCCTCACTCAGTGCTCTTTTAAACCGAAACTTCACTGGGCACTAGAACAGTATTCCAATTATTAACCATCACACGCTCAAGTAAACGAGCTTTCCGGCCGTGATAAATGGGCCGTTAGCAACAGAAAACACAAGGTGCAAAATTCTTTTTTTTTCAGTGCCTTTTTAATAATAAATACGCAGGGATTCACTGCTCACGCCAACCAGTATGTGAGCCTGGAGGACGGTACAAAGGAGCACACGGTCAATCAAATCACACCGAGGTTGAACACGGCTCCGCAAACGCGGACGAGCCCGTTTTAATTCGTGAAAAGGACACGAAGCACCTCATCGATATCCCTCTTCTCGCACCACTCAGCATTGATTCATGAGCAGATTAGATGCAATGACACTCCGCAGGTGCGTAGCCACGCGTAGCCGTGTTCGCGAGGCGAGGTACGCACAGAAACCACAGCGCAGATTAAGAGCCCACGACTGGCCTCATGCCCATATGCCGCCTGGCATACGTGTGCTGATATAACACCGGCAACGAGCAGCTCACACATGCACGCAGACTCTCCTACCATATATATGCTTCGGTGGACCGCATCGGAAGCGATTATTTCGCTTTGCAGCCGTAGACTCGGTTGTTAGATGAAGGAACGCACTGGTAAATGCTTATCCACTCATTTCAGCATCGCTCTCCAACTGCGCTCGCGGTAACATGAGAAGAACAAGGTGGTCGTGGAGAGCGCGAGGGGCCACACAAGTGTGCCGCAGAGAGAACACAGAGCCGCCTTTCCATTCGCGTGCGCCTGAGTGAGGTTTGAATAAGTCCTGGGGCGGACAACGCTTTTAGCACAAGCACTACACCGCAAAACGCCACATCAGACAGAACATGGTACGTAACACTCCTTACCTAACAACGTTGCGAAAAGATGCTAAGCTCACACGTGCAGGCAAAGCAAGTATTACGTGCTCGCGTGATAATCCGTCAATTGCAAGTGAGCACTAATTTTAACAACATAATGCTACAAAATTTATATCTTAATACTAGATTATCTAATTCTTGAATACGAGAGGCAACAACATTTGTCAGGGCACACAAAAGGGAAAACACACAACGGCTGCAAAACAAAACTTTGCTTACCGAGATCAGCAATCCTGTTGTGGGCGCTGGGACGCATCGAATGCGCTCCTTGGCATCGTCGACGGCGCACACCACCATATATTGCTTGCAATTGCATTGGAGGTCATTGCACCGGCCACGTAACACGCCACAAATGTCTTTGTGCTTGACGGGCATTTTAAAATCATAACGAGCACGCCGCCACACGTGTACAACGAGCGCGTCACGTTCAGGATGAGACTATGGTGTAACATAGTTGCTGTATATGGGCTCCCTGAGAGACTCATGATGCCATGAGAGGGCGCTGAGCGCAAGAGAAGTGCTGTAATCGCGGAGCAGACAGCTTCGTGAACAGCCTCTGTAGCAGTTATTTCCGTGAGACTTCATATGGCGCAATTTCGCTGTGATTGTAGAAGGCAAAATTAGTAAATTGCTTGTTTCAGCCACCATAAGCTGAATTTAGAGCATAAGAGCGTTCCAGTTAGCGCTTTATGGGCGTAGTTTCCTGCAGCTCTGGCTGTTGGTCGCTAACGTGTGCTTCTGTTCGGCGTGCGTGTGTGTATATATATATATATATATATATATATATATATATATATATATATATATATATATATATATATATATATAGAGAGAGAGAGAGAGAGAGAGAGAGAGGCTTGTCCACGGTCTGCCACCAGTTTTGCGAACAAGGATACAGCTATCCGCGCGTTAGAAAAAATTGACGCGCGTTAGAAATAACGCCTCGTCTCCCTGGACCCGTCGTGTTTTCGCAGTTCCCTTCGGGAAACATTGCTCCAAATCACGACCGCCGACTAGCGGGATTAGGCTGAAAACGACGCAGGAGACGTGGTACAGAAGCAGGTACCATACTTTTTTTCTCCTTACCGCGAACGTTGCTGTAGAACACCTCAGAATGCCACGGCCCTCTAAGTATTTCATCGCTCTAACAACCACCTCGCCCACATTGCCGCGCGCCGAGGGCGGCGCACTTGCCAGTATTCTAGCACACGCAAGCACCAAGCCATTTCAGGGCTGTTTGCGCGCGATTAGAGCAATACATTTTCCTTTCCCGATCGCCCTCGCCGAATCTGTAACCCTTGCCCGTTTAATGTAAACGCCTAAACGTATACGGCGAAGACTCTGTCACCTTTAAATTTATATTGTAACCTCTGTGAATCAGCATGTAAACCTTTAAACTTGGGAAGACAAAAAACACAAAAATGTCGACCCATGTAACCTATAGGATAAAGGATAAATTTTGATAAAGGTATACATAGAGGATACGCGGTTAAGAGTGTAGGCTGTGTAACGCTGTCCCTCCGTCCGTGCGTCCGTACGAACGCGCCGCAACGCGCTCCCCTCACCGCAGGTGTTGGAGCGGTGCCAAGTAGGTCACGCCGCAGCTGCGCGTTGACGTCACGCACCCCTCGCAGTGCACGCTGACGTCACTCTCTCCCTCGCCTGCCGCGCGCTCGCCGCAGCGCCCGCAGCTGCCGCCTGACGCGCGCCTAACGTACGCGTTGAAACATGTCTGTACGTGTCACCTCTCTATCGCTTCACCCTCTCCACCGCTCCCATGCGCAACGCTGCTGCTTCGCATCCCATCAGGGTTCCCTTTGGGAAGACGGTTTAATTTTTTGTTTGAAATGTGCCTGCGCTCTGTGCTCGTTTTTTGTGTTCTGCCAGTGCTGCTTATTATTCAGATGCACTGTACTGAAGGGGAGGCCGGCAGCTTCATATCGTGGAACACACGAAGTGAAACGGTATGTACCGCTCTCATGTTGCTGTGCTCAGCGCTTTGTGAACTTCGTGAGCGCGATAATAACGCCGTAAACTGAGTATTTTAAGGCGAAAGCCTTTAATGTCTCATGCTCACGTCCGTCCGGCGTCCGCCCGTCTGTGCGTCCGTCTGTCCGTCCGTCCGTCTCTCCGTCCGTCTGTCCATCCGTCCGTCCGTCTGTCCGTCCGTCCGTCCGTCTGTTCGTCTCTCCGTCCGTCCGGACGTCCGTCTCTCCGTCCGTCTGTCCGTCCGCCCGTCTGTCCGTCCGTCCGTCCATCCGTCTGTCCGTCCGTCTGTCCGAGCTCTGGCACGGAGCCAGGTGGCTGCCGGGATGCGCAAACGGACGCCGGTCGCGTCGGACTCTACAGCGCTCGCGCTTTGCTTGCGTAGCGTCGCTGTGCCCAGCGTTTGAAATCATTCTGGCCGACGCCGTCTCAATGGACACAGGCGTTCACGGAATACACTTTCGAATTCACAGAGGGTCCGTCAATTTAAGCGCTGGAACGCGGATGGCGTTTGCACTATGCGTAAAGCGCGAGAAAATACTAACGCATGCGTACGGAGGAAGATTAGTCTCGCGTCTCGCTGTGATTCGCGGTAAAAAATTACAAAAGAAAACACGCACACATTCGGTTTGTGTGTTATCCCACTGAGAGTGTAAAAGATAAAAGACATGGCATAGTCAGTGGAATGGCCACACGCTTTCGCCGAACACACTTTGGAATGTACAAGGTGTCCTTCAATTTTTCCTAACTAGTGGACGATAAGTCAGCATTTGTTTACGTAGCGAGCATATTTGTGTGTATTGTTTCATCGGGATGATGGCAAAGTTGTGTGATGTTAAGTGCGGGCAAGCTTTTCTTTCTTTGGAGTTGAAAGCAGAGTGCGCATGCGCGGCTGTGATTCGGCGGGGGGATTTGAACACAGTTGTGGCGGCGCCCTTCTCTGTTGGCAGTGGTGTTTGGTGCCCCGCTCGCGATGAACCTCTATATTGTTTTAATAACAGTTGAGTGGGGATAGCGCTTGTTAGCTCTAAGCGTCAACCATGTCTAAGGCGCGTATGCTTGGGCATTTTGTTAATTCATGTGCACTTTTTTTAACGCACAAAAGGACCAAGGGTGTGGTGTCTGCGTCGTCATTTTCCGTCCCTGTTCGTTTTTTGCGCTAAAACTACCGTGATACTCGGGTTGATGCATGTGGGTGATAACACAGCATATTGCTTCACCTTAGGTGCGCCTCGCGAAGCTCACCTACGTGCTAATACATTCCGTTTCGTTAAATTCGTACCGATGATTTCATTCACCCGCAACTTCACCCGTTCATTGAACTTGACTTGTGTTTGAACGGATCTTTCATGTGTTTTGTGTGTGTGTGTGTGTGTGTGTGTGTGTGTGTGTGTGTGTGTGTGTGTGTGTGTGTGTGTGTGTGTGTGTGACCAAATAGGCGTACCCTATTTGGAAGCGCTAGTTTTAGCATAAGTGCTGTCGTTCGAACATCATTTATTTTATTCTGTTTGTTTCCACCATGTGTAGCTTTTGTTACATTGTTCTACTTATTAAGAGTTATTCAATTGACCCCATTTTGGTGTTTTAACTGCGCTGAGTACTGTTGCGTGTAGAAATATTATAAAACGCAGTTTTTACCACCACCTGCAATGACATTTTCTGATGAACGCCAAACGTAATACTTTATTCGATATTGTAAGTTCTCTAGTCATACGCCACAGATGATAAAGTTCTCTAGTCATACGCCACAGATGATAAAGGGATTTGTGCTGTGTCAAGCATATCAATATTTTCTTTGTTGCACAAAACTCGCGATAATGTTATACATACTGCACGATATGCATGCATGTGTTGCTACTAAAATGTAAGATTACGCAGCGTATTTATGTGCGAACACAAATAATACAGAATGCTTTTTTCGGGATCTTAGCATCGAAACAATTAAATAACTTAAGGAATCTGTTTCACCGAATGATTACTCCGTATTACTTAATTCCGGTCAATAGGTTTCAGGATTCTGGTAATTGGCGATTTTCAGAGAAGCTTACATACTTATGCTTACGGCTTACAGCCCCAGTCCTCGTGTCACCTTCCCTCGTCCTGTCGTTGTGCTGTTTTGTCAAATTTTAAGTTATGTACCAACTAGCCCACCTTTCGGCGCTTCTCCAGTTTACATACTTTATTGTGATGGTATGTGGTTCATGATCGGTGCTTTCTAAGTCTCGGAATATCTGCCTCTTCTTCCCCGCACAGCCATTAAACAGCCTATGCTGCATTATTAAGGAGTTCTGCTTTTTTAGCTGACCAGTATCATTGAAACGAAGGACCATAATTTAGCAGTTGCAATAATAATTAAGCGAAAGCAATTTCTTACATTATACAATAGTGTCAATGTGAGCCGCGTGAAGAACACTACTTCAGTTTTATTCACAAGCAAACACATAACTACACATAACTTTACATGTTACCTGCAGTGGATACATGATGAATGCGAATACCGTCGTGTACGCGCAGTGGTATTGTGCTTTTGTGTAATAAATAAAATATTTATATGGTGCGCATAGCATTGCATTCCTTTTAAGAAACACATCGTATGAGTACCATGGTATATCCGCAGAAATTCACATTTGCCTATGTGGATGCATACTTATGCACAGAGCTCAACTTTCACTTAGACGTGTTCAACGGATAAAGCAAATGGGGCATCATCGCCTAGGAGCTGTATACCTTTGTATTGGTGCGCGAGCAGGCTAAAAGGGTAAAGTTCAGATCTTCGAACGCACACAACACAGGCGCTGTGTTGCGTGCGGCTGTGTTGTGTGCGTTTTCTTCTAGCGGCGGTGTCTGTGCGCGCGCCCTATTCAGTTAAAAGATGAATCAATACCAGCCAGCCCAATTAGCTGTGTTACTTCAGATCTTCGGCATCAAAGGTATAAAAAGTTCTGCCACACCACGCTTCTTATTGCATTTATTCCGCAGCATACCCTTTTTTTTGCACTTGTCACTGTGTGGAGTCTAATGCCACTGAATATGCTGGCTATGCACTGAATTTATACATATAACCAAGAAAGCAATTGGTCATGTCGGGAGCATAGTGTATGTTGCACTCCTTTGTCAAATGTTTCGTCATTGCTCCTTATGTACTTATTTTAGGTTTCCGGAAACGAATTTACTGTACAGAAAGAACAGCCTGGTCCAACTTCTGTCGAAGGAACCAGTCATCTGAGCAGCTGAAAATGGATTGTGCAATCAGCAGTGAAGAGCTGCGGTTTAGTAGTGTGCAAGTGTATGAACAATCACATTACGTTAATCTAACCCCAATTACATAACCTTGTCAAACGTTGTGACTGTGTAATGTCCAAGTTTATACACTGTTACATATAGTGGGCTCTAAGTAAGCCTCCAGCAAGTTTGTAGCCATGCCTTTTCGCAGTGTTTATAGCGCGCACATGCTAGAAATAGTACAGCTCACTCTCTTGTATAGTCATTCTACTTTGTGGTTTTCGACTCGGTGCTTTGTCCCTTTTTTTGCAGCAGTTATAATAACTGAGATCATTCGCTGTTGAAATTTTAGCTTAACAAAACTGCCAGTACTTCACAGTAAAATCATTTTATCGAATATTGTTTTTGGAATTCATTTTTGAGTTTTATGACAAGCTTTTCATTTTGTAAAGATTTCTTTTAAAACAAATAAATACTCAATTGCCAATGATTCTGTTGCAATTGCTTATAAAGGGATAATCCTTAAAATTAGCCTGAGCAGGCCTATGTAAAATTTCATTCTACTGCTGTGCTGCAGGTCATGTTTCTGCAGTGCGGTCGTGATCATACCGTCCCTATTACATGAATTTCCTGCATATTATCGCATTCAGTATGAACTGTAACGTGCAAGCCATAGTCAGATTGCTCACCTGCTTTTGTTGCAGCCACAATTGATTGCTTCTGAGTGGGTGGGAAAAGTTTCACTATTTCAGGAATGTGCACAGTCTTCTACTACACTCATGTATTTTCCCAAAAAAAGAGAGATAATATTGAGGCCTGCTGAGCAAAACGACACATAATGTTGCATGAGTTGTTACGGAGAATCGCTGCTCGTGTATCAGCTACAGCTGTTAGGTGGCAGCGCCTAGAAAGTCGACAACAGCCACACTGGTGTGGGCACTGCTGAAGTTTTTGAAACCTTTTATCACTCCATGTTAAATGCGAAGCATTTCTGGCCGAACTTCCACGACATTGAGCGTATCTATCTATCTATCTATCTATCTATCTATCTATCTATCTATCTATCTATCTATCTATCTATCTATCTATCTATCTATCTATCTATCTATCTATCTATCTATCTAGCCGCCTACGACCTTGTGCTCTCCTGGCCGTATCGTTAATGGGATTTATACCAAAATTGGTATGGCATAACATGAGTGTATGACAAACATGAATGACTGGTGACATCATGAAAATCCTCACTAACTTGTCATGAAAAGTATGATTTACACGCCATGGCCATGGTGCTCCTGAGACGGTTTTCTTAACCTCATATATGCAACAATTGGTACGATCAGACATTTCCGCATGACGAACAATAATGACAGGTGTTAATATTACAGTCATGACCTGCATGTCATGTACAACATGATTTACATGCCACGCTCATGGCGCCCTGACGGCCGTTTCGCTATCTTGATATACACCAAATTTGGTATTGCGTGACGTGACTGCATAACGAACATAAATGACAAGTGGTAATATGGAAATCATGATATGTCATGTGCAACATGACTTGCATGCCACGCTCATGGCAGGCTCGCGGCCGTTTCGCTACCTTGATATACACCAAATTATGTATTGAGTGACGTGATTGTATGACGAGCATAAGTGACAAGTGGTAGTATGGAAATGATGACATGTCATGTGCAACGTGACTTGCATACCACGCTCATGACACTCTCGTGGCCGTTTCGTTGGCTTGATATACATCAAATTTGCTTTTGAGCTACGGGATTATATGACGAGCATAAATGACAAGTGATGATATGGAAATCATGACATGTCATGTGCAACATGACTTGCATGCCACGCTCATGACACTCTCGGGGCCGTTTCGCTAGTTTGATATAAACCAAATTTGGTATTGCGTGACGTGACTGTATGAAGAACATAGATGATAAGTGGTAATAGGGAAATCATGACATGTCATCTGCAACATAACTTGCATGCCGCGCTCATGGCGCGCTCACGGCCGTTTTGATAGCTTGATATACACCAAAGCTTGTACTGCGGGATATGACTGTATATCGAACATAAGTGCAGGTGGTAAAACGAAAATCTTGGCATGCCTGTCATCTACAATGTCATTGACATGCCACGGGCACGCTCATGGTGCGCTTGAGTCCAGTTCGCTAGCTTGATATACAACAAAATTGGTATCGCGCGACGTGACTATATGACGAACATAAATGACAGATCCTAACATGTAAATCATGACATGCATATTATGTACAGCATTATTTGCTCCTTGCTGGCGGCTTTGCATTACATCGATTCCCACAGTGCGCGGGATCTGCCCGTTTTTTTGTGAAGAGATCGCACATTTTTGAATCATCTCCTTAACAGGAGAATTCTTTTTAGGGTGCACCTGAAGGATTGAAAGAACGTATGCTTGGGCATGTTGGTTATTCATCTTTCACTTCTTTAGCGCACTGAGGGACAAGGACGAAAAACGACGCGAACACAAGCGCTGACTTCCAACAAAATGCTTTATTTTTAACAGGGGTACATATATACATATACAACAAAACGCAACGCACGCAGGCGCAGTGTACAGGAAGATTAGCAAAACCAATGATGAAATGCATGAAAGTTAAGATATGCAGACAATAAAATGATGCTGGAATTTTTCTTTCTGCGAGATCAAGAGGTCATTCAAGCTTGTCATTACCGTCCAGCCACTCTGTGGGCCTTGCTCAAAAAATCAAGTTCTTTTTTCGAGAGATCTATGTGAGAGCAACATCGTTTATGAGTTACCGCTGTCCTGTGACAAGAAATACATAGGGCAGACGGGTCGGTGTGGAAATGACAGGCTGCGTGAACACGCAAACAACGTACGAACTGGAGGCGTGGGACATTTGGCATTCCACTGCAGGAAGTGCGGGTGTGATCGCATATATTCGCAGTGTATTGCGATAGGAAGAAGCCAGGAGCAAACGACACGAGAGATAATTGAGGCGGCGAAGATAGCAAGCCTGGGAGAGGAGACGCGTGCGTTAGTGCACCTTCTATAGATCTCTCGAAAAAAGAACCTGATTTTTTGAGCAAGGCCCACAGAGTGGCTCGACGCCCTAGTGAAAAAATCCGTATGTACGGAAGATACGGATCCGTACATATGGAATTATGGTATTACGGATCCGCATGATACGGATCCGCATGATCTGGATGCGCATAATCCATATATATGGATTATACGGATCCGTATCCTCCGTATATACGGCTTCCATATATACGGAAATGTGGTATTATGGATGCCATAATACCATAGTCATTTTGGTTTAGCGAGTCCATACAATGCAGGCAAGGTCTTCCATTAAGTCAGAACTTGTTTGAGGACAGCTTAATCGAGAGATCAAAGTAAACTGAATAATGTTTACTCTGCACATGTACGCGCAGAACAAGCCTAAACAATGTGCACTGTCAGATGACAACACCCTCGCATGCACCACGCAGAATAACCACAAACAATGCGCACTGTAAGACAAGACGACACCCTGGCACACATCACCACCCACACACTTGTTCACGTCTGCCCCCACTGGTTATGCTCCATGTGTCGAGAATGTAGAAACAGCGGCAGTTCTCACATGCAGAGTAAGCATAAACAATGAGCACTGTCAGGCGACACGACACCCAGGCACACACCAATCAGAATAAGCATAAACAATGCACACTGTCAGATGACACGACACCCTGGCACACGCCACAACACATGCACTTGTTCACACTTGCCGCCATTGACCATGCCAGATATGACGAGAATGTAGAAACAGCAGCAGATCTCACGCGGCACTGCAAACGGAATGGCACTAATCTTCCACCCTTATCTACAATGAAGGCATGGCATTCACACTGGCAATAAAACTGAACCTTTATTCTGCACGCGTACCTACGTATGCAGAATAAGTACAAACAATGTGCACTGTATGCGAAACGACACGACACCACTGTACTGGCACGCACCACCACATACGCACTTCTTCACGTCTGCCACCACTGACCATGCTAAATATTATGAGGCTGTAGAAATAGCACAATCTCTCACACAGGTCCTGCCGTTGCGAGGTAATCGCATTGACCCGCCATCCTTAACTGCAATGAAGGCATGACATTCTCACTGGCGGGTAAACCTTCGAAGCTGTAATGTCAAGCAAGCGGGAAACGTGGTCGTGCAAGCAAAGTCCATGGTGACACAAAAATAGGTGGTTCTCCGATGTAACTAGAGTTGTGGCAGGTCGCGTCATGCACCTCCGAGTTCCCAAGGCGTTACGAGATCCTGCAGATTATAAACCTTTCCTGCAGGCACACACGCACACACACGGCCGCGTCCGATACACTGGCAGGAGCGCCTCAAGCCACGAAAGACAAGCCCAACGTAGGTGGCGCCGCGCCGCGGTGGAATGTAGCGTAATACCATGGTGGGTGAGAGGGAAAGACGACGGTCGCCGAGGGAGCGTTTGACGGGCACAGAATTGTATAGAGGAGGCTATGAGGGAGGGCGGCCCCTCCCTCTTAAGTGACAAGAGGGAAAAGGGGGGCGCCCCTCCCCCCCCCCCCCCCCCCGTGCGCTCGCCTATGGTCATGGTTTCACGTAGAACACCATGCTTTCCGTATACTACTATTGCCACGTGGATCTTTCCGCATAGCCCATACGGATTCCGTTTGTTCTTTCCGTATATTCCGTATCGCCGTATGAGTCTATCCGTATAACAGATATGGCATCCGCATGTTCCTTATGGCCACATCCGTACGCCCATACGGAATTCCTTATGTACCATATGATTCTTCCGTACGTTCCTTACAATTTCCGTAAGCATCAGTATACGTCCGTACAAAATCCATATATTTTATACGGAAAATATGCGGAATCCGTAAGTTTCCCGTATGACGGTATGCGGATTTTTTCAGTAGGGCGGTAATGACAAGCTTGAATGACCTCTTGATCTCGCAGAAAGAAAAATTCCAGCATCATTTTGTTGTCTGCATATCTTAACTTTCATGCATTTCATCATTGGTTTTCCTAATCTTCCTGTACACTGCGCCTGCGTGCGTTGCGTTTTGTTGTATATGTATATATGTACCCCTGTGAAAAATAAAGCATTTTGTTGGAAGTCAGTGCTTGTGTTCGCGTCGTTTTTCGTCCTTGTCCCTCAATGCGCTAAAGAAGTGAAAGATGAAGGGATTGGTACACGCTGATGTCTGCAGTGCCCCAAGGGGGGCTGGCTGGGAAGAAGTATCATATGTGCTTCCCCCTTTCACTGCCACCCTTTCTAGGGTGTGTTTGTCTATTACACCCCACTCGAACGGGTGTAGCTTATTGTAACACCCATAGTTTAGGGGTGTTTTTAAACACATAATAAAGTAAGGTGTAATCTTTCCTTACACCCTACGTTTTAAGGGGTGTTTCTAAACACCCTACGTTTAGGGTTTTTCTAAACACCCTAGAAGGTTGTTGCCCATGGGACGAAAAAAGTCACAGTTTCGCCACTAGGGCGAAAGAATGAATGCGATAGCAAGAAATTAGTTTGTCACATGAAGAACTACAAGCCGCTCGATACTTGCAACGCGCCGCCGCAGCACAAAGAAGGACGCTCGAAAAGGACGCATAGGTATACACAGGACAAGCGTGAACGAAACAACTGTCGCAGTTGTTACGTGTTTGTATTTGAGCAGCGCGCTGCGAGTGTCCGCAATGCAGAAGCCGACGTTGTTTTCCTCTGACATCGCTCATACCCACTCAGGGGGGATTGGACAAGGACTGTTTATATGATTATATGACTTTTCGACGCTGTTCGATACTTCTTTTTCTTTTAAACTGCGACACGTGGAATGACCCCTCTGCGTCTCCTGCCACGCGGTGGCGTCTGACGCCAAGTGTGCCCGCTGTTCTTTTTTTTCCTTCTACATCATGAGTGGTACGAAGACAGCCACTTTTTCATGCGCATCTCAAGGGCAGTTTTCAATTTGAAAGAAACTGCAAAAGCGTTGCGCGATAGAAAACACGGTCAAGCTGTTCCGAGACCTGCGTACCGCGAGCGGCAAATGATGCATATGAATAGCTCGCTGTTATATCGCTGCAGCGAGCCTGGCGTGTGGCTGTGTTGGCTAGCGCAGCAGGCTGTGGAGCGAGGGGCCGCTGGTTCGATTCCCCGGTCAGGTGGTCTGCCTGTTTTTTCTACAGATTTATTTTTCTTTATGCCTTTTTATATATACACATACACATACATATCCGGGACATGACGGCACCGACAGACGGCGACGGCGAAAATTAGCCGATAGTGTCCATATAATTGCTATCGCAATAAAATAAAGAATAACGCGACGCCATCGTACCAATCGCGCTCTTGTTGTGTAATAAAGCGCATATATGTGCTCCAGCGCGTTTTCGGCACAAGCTGCACATCATCATCATCATCAGCCTGACTACGCACATATTTATTAGATATAAAAGGGAATTTCGCCTATCCATTGCTAACCTATCCATTGATAAGCGCTAGGTGGTTATTCTCGCTGAACAGCTTTTGCATAGGCCAAATGCTTTTCCGATTCGATCCGAACGCCAACGAAAGATTTGTCACATATATCAAATTGACGGACCTTTTTTCCTTCTGCACACGTAGACTGTAAAAGGAACACAGCAGTGTTGCAGCATCTTGATCTCCATGAATGAAATAATGTCACGTGTTGCGCTGCCGCATTCACGACGGACTACGCAAAAACATGTGCTCCGCACGTGCGTCCGCGCAAGGTGTCGTCTCATGGAGGAAGGAATACTCAGGAAAAGCCCTATCGTATCCCAATGCATTGCGAGAAGTGTCGCGGAAGTGACGTCAAATTCATGGGGCAAACAAAACAGCAGACGCCCGGCGGCGTGCTCTCCACGCTGGTTTGCTTCTGCGCAGATTTGTTGTCCCGACGTAAACTTAGCGCCTTTTATGCTGTTAGCATGCAGTTAAATGTTGAAAGCACACGTTTACCAGGCTGTTCTGGCGTGGCAAGCACGAGCGCTCAGTGCAGAAATTCTTCGAGGAGCATTTTTGTGCAACAGTACAGAAAGTACCGGTACGTGCCGTAATCAAAAACACTCAGCCCCTGCATCGTTCCGTTCGAACTCACCTGGCAGTGACTTACGCGTCCTGCTGGGCATTAGGCTTACCTTTCTGTTCGACGCAACGCCAACCCAGTGTTTAACGAAAATTTACATCGAATAAACCGGCACATTACACGCACTGTGGGAATCGATGTAATGCGAAGCCGACAGCAAGGAGCAAATAATACTGTACATAATATACATGTCATGATTTACATGTTAGGATCTGTCTTTTATGTTCGCCATATGGTCACGTCGTGCAATACCAATTTTGGTGTATATCAAGCTAGCGAACTGGACGCAAGCGCACCATGAGCGTGCCCGTGGCATGTAAGTGACATTGTAGATGACAGGCATGCCAAGATTTTCATTTTAGCACCTGCTCTTATGTTCGATATGCAGTCACATCGCGCAGTACAAACTTTGCTGTATATCAAGCTATCGAAACGGCCGTGAGCGCGCCATCAGCGCGGCATGCAAGTCATGTTGCACATGACATGTCATGATTTCCCTATTACCACTTATAATTTATGTTCTTCATACAGTCATGTCACTCCATAGGAAATGTGGCGTATATCAAGCTAGCGAAACGGCCACGAGCGTGCCATGAGCGTGGCATGCAAGTCATGTCACTCATGACATATCATTTCCATGTTACCACTTGTCATTTATGTTCGTCATACAGTCACGTCACGCCATACCAAATTGTACATCAAGCTAGCGAAACGGCCGTCAGCGCGCCATGATCGTGGCATGTAAATCATGTTGTACATGACATGCGGGTCATGATTATCATATTAACACCTGTCATTATTGTTGGTCATGCAGAAATGTCTCATCGTACCAATCATTGGATATATGAAGTTAAGAAAACGGTCTCACGAGCACTATGGCCATGGCGTGTAAATCATACTTTTCATGACAAGTTAGTGATGATTTTCATGATATGACCAGTCATTCATGTTTGTCATACAGTCATATTATGGCATACCAATTTTGGTATAAATCCCATTAACGATACGGCCAGGAGAGCACAAAGTCGTAGGCGGCTAGACAGATAGATAGATAGATAGATAGATAGATAGATAGATAGATAGATAGATAGATAGATAGATAGATAGATAGATAGATAGATAGATAGATAGATACGTTCAACGTCGCCGAAGATCGCCAAGAAATGCTTCGCATTTTAAAAGGAGACCGCCGTATTGTATAACCGATCGTGCACGTAAAGTCTGCAATTCCACTGCGCACACAACTACTACCATGCGGCGCGCACACACCGCGCAATACGTACACCACGTAGTCCGATAACGACAACAAATGTTTATTGCCCTTCCGTATGAACGACAGAGCCCCTAAAAAAAACTCCCCCATCTCCCGCGAAAGGGAACCATGTGTGGATGCGAAGCAGCGGGGAGATGGTTAGCTTGAGCGGGAGAAACGTCGCCGCTCTCGTTTCGTGGCAGCGGCCCGGGCGCTCATCGCGGCGCTGCACAGGAGAGAGAACGAGGCGCGCTCTACCGCGGAACTACCGTTTTGCCCCCCAGCGGAGTATGCAGCTGTCGCACCACCTGTCGCTCGCCGCTCCGTAGAGGATTCCTAGAGAAGAGAACCGTAGGAGAGGAGAGAGGACACGCATGCGCTGTGGGGGGTGTGGGACGCGGGAGCCGATCCGTAGAGTAGAGGATTCCTAGAGTAGAGAAAGCGCGTGAGCGTAGGAGGATGCGCATGCGCTGTGGGGATGTCGGACGCGGGCGCCGCTCCGTAGAGTAGAGGATTCCTACAGCAGTGAAAGGGGCTGAGCGTAGGAGAGAGGACGCGCATGCGCTGTGGGACGCCGCTCCGTAGAGTAGACTATTCCTAGAGTAGAGAAAGGGGGGTGAGCGTAGGAGAGGAGAGATAGGGCGAGGGGACGCGCATCCGCTGTCGGGATGTGGGACGCTCTGTAGAGCAGAGGATTCCTAGAGAAGAGAAAGGGGTGAGCTTAGGAGAGGAGAGAGAGGGGAGTGCATGCGCTGTGGGGGGTGTAGAACGCGGGCGCTGCTCCGTAGAGTATTCCTAGAGAAGAGAAAGGGGGTGAGCGTAGGAGAGGAGAGAGACAGAAGGAGGAGACGCGCATGCGCTGAGGTGGTGTGGGTCGCGGGAAGGAGGGACGGACTAAGCACCCCCCCAAACGCATGCAAGCAAGATCAAGGAATGGAGTCAACCTGGGCGACACACATCTGCCTAGCCATTGCTAAGCAGCCTCTTTGTGCTCTCGGCCATGACTCTGGTGACTGTAGTGGTGGTTGACGGCCTTATATTGTACTACAGTGTTCTGGTTCGCATAGTGGGTGCTTCCCTACTTCATCAATGTGGCGGGACGCGGGACGCTGGACGGACGCGGGAGGGACGGACATAGCCCCGTGCATAAGATGCTTCGCATCTAAAACGCGATACGATGCCTATGGCGCATGTCACGGCGCGTCAGATGCCAAAAACAGAAGTTCACGTGTGTTCTGAGTTGACACAATGCGTAAGAACCAACAGAGCGCACATCTCAGAGCTTCACATGACTATGCAAGCAATGAAGCTACCGTACGTACACACGAAAGCATAGCTCGGCACACTCACTCATGAGTGCACTCAACTCACACTCACTCACACTCATTTGAACGTGGTGAGTTGAGTATGAGTGAGTACTCATGAGTGTGAGTGGACGTGAGTGTGAACGTGAGTGAGTACTCATGAGTGTGAGTGGTCGTGAGTGTGAACGTGAGTGAGTACTCATGAGTGTGAGTGGACGTGAGTGTGAACGTGAGTGAGTGCGAAGGCTGAAAAAATTGTGGTGAGTGAGTTTGAGTGAGTACTCCCTTAAAGTGCCGACCTATGGAGCTCGGCACACTCACTCATGAGTGCACTCAACTCACACTCACTCACACTCATTTGAACGTGGTGAGTTGAGTATGAGTGAGTACTCATGAGTGTGAGTGGACGTGAGTGTGAACGTGAGTGAGTACTCATGAGTGTGAGTGGAGGTGAGTGTGAACGTGAGTGAGTGCGAAGGCTGAAAAAATTGTGGTGAGTGAGTTTGAGTGAGTACTCCCTTAAAGTGCCGACCTATGGAGCCCGGCGCACTCACTCATGAGTGCACTCAACTCGCACTCACTCACACTCATTTGAACGTGGAGAGTTGAGTATGAGTGAGTACTCATGAGTGTGAGTGGACGTGAGTGTGAACGTGAGTGAGTGCGAAGGCTGAAAAAATTGTGGTGAGTGAGTTTGAGTGAGTACTCCCTTAATGTGCCGACCTATGCGCGAAAGTGACACCCGCTACTTTCCGCAGTGCCCGCGATTTGCACGGGGTATACGCAACAGCTGGGCACTGCGTGGCTTTCCTAAAAACAATCACAGAAGAAGCAGCACGAGTACATCGACTGCTCCGCTTGCACGGCGAAAATAAAAGAAAGGCTGCAGAAGTTCCGCGACTCCCCAACTCGCTCGGTGCGGGCACGCGCTTGCAAACGACGCGACGGAAATCGCAAAATGGTTAGCTGCTCCTTCGCTAGGAGGCGATGCGGGCGTTTGCGAGGTGGAGGCTTCACGAATGTGACGCCAGGGCCTCTCCTTAGTTTTCCTTCCTCCATGTGTCGTCTGCTGCGCCTCAACGTTTATAGATACTTTTTCAGTTTCCGAACTCCTTCTTGTGAGGCGGCCGCGATTTGCTTCTAGGGAGTGTGGGGGGCTCTGCAGTCTAACTTTGCGCCAAGTAAACGGCCTCTCCGCCGCTCTCCGCTGGCTTCACTGCCGCCGTAGGTGTGTGCGTTCTTTGTTGGTGTTCGGCAGCACCTTTTTTTTTTCTGTGTGTATGCCTCTTCGTTCTCTGTGCAGGTGGCATGCGTCCATGGTCTACTGAAGATAATCCGACGTCTACGACGTAGGACTCTCCGATTGTTGACAAAGTGGGCACGATCTAAGCAGTGCACGTGTGGACGTCTCCCAAGGTAAATTCTACAGCTGCTGCTATCCTGTGGGTCATGCCTTAGACCTTCGGGACATCATGACGGCGTGTTTTGTGCCCGCGTGCACCAGCGGGTACAGAAAAAACGCAGAGAAACGCCACTTATTCTCTCCGCCGTCCTACTCGCTCTTACTGCAGAAGTGGGAAGGATCCATTCCACTCGAGGACAAAACTTTGCGAAAGACGTGCAACGTGTACGATGTTGTCTTTTAAGGAAACGTATTTCTGGAGAAATATAAGCATGTCATAAATAGAGAAGTCGTCGAAACCGACTGTGGTGCATGGGCATTGAGGAGTGATGCAGTCCCTTGTGTATTCCCGAACCTCCCAGTGCAGCCGCATAAGACGAAGGTCGTCAAAGAAAAGGTTACCTGTACATCAACATACTGTGCAGCTGCCTTGCGATCTGCCAGAAGAATCCCCGGAACAGGTACCCGCTCTTTTGGAGGATTTCAGTTTTTCTGAGCTAGTGGAAAAAAAGTGCTTCACTTCAGCTTCACCGCAACTGGAGTTCGGTGGTCCCTGAAGAGCCGGCCGGGAAAACCTCTGGTAATCGCCTTCGATAAGGCAAAATTCAAAGAAGATATCTACTGCAATCTCAAAAGCACTGTCGTCCGCGAAGATTTACGTGGTTTCGGCGAACGGGAAATTGCTGAAAAAGTTACCTTTTGAAACACCACTGCGGTCACTCAAGCTCGTAAAGGCTGTCGTGCATGTTGCAAATGAATGAATCCTGCATTTCTTTGCAAGACAAAAGTGCCAAGACAATGACAGTCTCATCAAAGCACACACACAGAGAAAAAAAGGCCATACTTGTGTGAAATTCGAATGCTTGTGACAAGTGTGTTTAGTAAAGATACGTTTTTTTTTCTTTTCATATGTTAAACGAAATATAGTTGTGAACTAGTGTGTGATAGTGGCAAAGTTCTCGTGTCAATATATTGATGTTTTCCTATTTCTTTTCACAAAATTTGCATTTTTTGTCTGAATGATCCTAAATATTATCCACTGACAGACATCGAGAAATCTGAATACTTAAACAGAAGTACGTGCACTGGTTTATGTCACCTGAACAGAGAAATAACGTCCTTTCAGTGGGATTTTCAACGAGGGTCGTACCTGCCAGCAAAGACTCAGTTTCAACTTTCTTTAGGGCACGGCACACTGAGGTGCTTATCGCTGCGCAAAGTTAATGTGCAGAGCGTCGATCATCCCTATGCTAAGACTCACCAAAACAGCTGTTAAATAAATAACAGCAGAAAACTAATGAGTCGCAGCTTTTACCGAGGCTTCGTTGAGACGTAGCTGATAAAAATTAGCTCCAAATTTTGCTTCTAGTACCTGAAACAAGAAATTACAGGGCGGCGAAACGACTATATAATCGACAAGTGTACGCTTAGCACCTCACTTACGCGAGCTATTGTTTTTACCGAGGTCCCTGAAAGACGTAGCTCACGTATCTAGGCCCGAAGTTAAGCTCCTCGTGCCCCAAAACAAGAAGTTGCGCTGCAGGGCTCTTTTTTAACCTGAAATCGTCGTGCAAACGCTGCACACCGCGCCTAGCTGTAGCAGACGACTCTCGTTTGCCTGGCGCAAAGTTGGACTGCAGCGCCGCTGTGGCGGGAACTGCAGCCGGCCGCCCGCTCCCCGTAGGCGAAGCGGGGAGTTCGGAAACTGAAAAAGTATCTATGAACGTTCCTGCGCCTGACATAACCAAGATGGCGCCGGCGATTGCTACGGTAGGGTAGCTACGGCGCCGAGAAGATGGCGCTGCTAATTTCGCATAAGGTCTATTTGTTGGTATCGCATTCATTGTTAAGAGCTTAAAGGAGTACTGACACGAATTTTAATTATTTTCATGGTGTTCTAAATAAAAACGCGTGTGTCGGGAACCCTAAAAAGAGTGTCGTGGCGCTTGGGAATGCATTGAAAATATATTTAATACCGCTACCTAAAAACAGCAATTTCGGCTTATACTCTGTTTCAGAAGTTCCCTTCAGCACTGTGGAGGCTACAGGGTCCCTTAGCCAATAGGAAGGGCGATTAGCCCCTCCACTTGTATTCATCCGCGCCGCGTCGTCTGCTAGCATCCCCCCTGGCGTCTGCGCGCACACGTTCAGCGAGCAGACGGCAGCGCCGAAAAAAATAGAACATGGCTGCACTCATCGAAGCTGCTGCTCTCCGCCTCGAGTTTATCGCGTCGTCGTTGTGCGCTCTGTGGCCCGTAAGTTGCAAACAGGCGCTTGTATTCGTGACTACACTGCGCTGTTTTCATGAACCGCTATCAAATCCTCGGCGCATTAGGCTTAGCAGGCGTGGTAAAAGCAGTATCTTATCTCCCCAACAACGACAGAGCGTACCTGATTATTTGTCCTGATCGTGAGATGGCGCAAAGCGATAGCTCATTACACCATTAATTTGTTGCTGTGAGCGCTTTGGGCGAGCGTCAAGGGCAAGTTTGGATCGAAGCGGGTGGTCGGGTCTGCATGGGCGCTGCCATGTTGATTTTTAGCCACAGTTACCGATGGTTACTGACACAACATTTAAAGAAATACGACGTAAATGCGATGAAGAATAAATAAATTACTTATTGATGTGCAGAAGCAGATGCTAAACAAGGGCAAATGTATCAACCTTTCCAATTGCAAGGCAATTATATCTGGATCTATGTTTTCCAGCGCAAGCGTGTGGCTTGTTTACACCCCGTAGCTTTGGCAGTGCTGAACGGTAGTGGTGAAACAGAGTATAGGTATCGAGAGGGTGGCTTCGCAGTGACGTGTCAAGTGAGGTCGACGTCACGGGGAGACTGCAACTCGCGACATACTAGCAACACCTGCCTCTTTGCTGTCAGCCGCACGTGGTTCACGTAAACAACGATGAGTGAATTGTTGTCCAGAGACTCTGACAGTGATTCTATGCGATTAAGGCTGCATGCAGGACGCAGATTTTGCAAACCCAAGTTCTCTTCGATTTGGCTGCACCGGCGGAACCAGTTCAACGGGTGCAGCACTTCCCTGCTCGATTTGCTGGTGCCGCGCGTGCGCTCTGCACTGGCTCCCTCGTTTTGTTTAGGTGCAAGCGTAGTTCTGCACGAGTTCTCTGCCGGCCTGCACTCGCTCGAGAGGAGGTGCAAAGAAGTGCAGCACGGCGTGCGCCCCTTCCCCCCTCCCAAGCTTAGAGCAGACGACGCTGCGTTGGCTGCGTGTTCTTGTTCAGGGCATGCGTGCAACAGGTAATCTTAGCCGCGTCTTTTCGGCAGCTACTAAGGTGAATCCTTTTACATGGCTCATGAGCAGAAAAATCCACCGTGGTTGACGGCAATAAGAATGCTAAAAAAAGTTTGGTAATAAATATATGTGGCTCGAGGCGTGTGGTGCGCTCCCACTTCGTCTTTGCGAAAGCGTGGAAGCGTATGCGCGATTGGAAGCGATCAAGAAAAACTGCTGATTTTAAAAATGTATTCACCGTGAGAGCTTGCGTACGTACCATAATGGTTTTAAATAATTGTCATATTTGTCCTCTAGAATAGCGTGAAGAAAATTGGCACTGCCAATGTGTTGAACACAAAGCGAGCACACTTTCATGGATAGGTGAAATTTTATGTGAAGTTGTCTTAAACCTTCGGTAAAAGGACCCCCGAGATTTTTCGCTAGCTCTACGGCCTCGCACGCACTTTAATAAAAGGCCGAAATCAGCGTAATTTACCACTGAGCAAGTAAAACGTTTTTCTAGACACTCTGAACAGTCTCTTTAATTCACAATCATGGAACCTTCCGACGACGTTCCAGTACCAGGGAACACGATTGACATCTTCACGTACCAATGAGCAGGCAACCAATTAAAACACAATCACCTCCTCGGAGTTACTGTAAGGCTCGCCGTTGTCGGAATCATCGTTGCTGTCGAGCAGTTTCACATACGGCAGCTACGAAGACAGATATCACGGCAGTGTTTTGGTAAAGAACACCACCGATACACGCCGCGTTGGCCACACGGCCTGTACTTGCGTCTTCGTTTTGGCGGTAGCCAACGCGCAGTAGTGTCGCGGCTGCACCTGCACTTGCTGAACCGGTGCTGTGCGCACCCGGAAACGCTTGACAGCGCTGCGACACTTTTCGGAACTAGTGCAGGCAGTGCAAGCCAAATCAAAGAGACCTCTAGTGAAATGTGTTGACTTGTGATAATGTACGTTGCGGTGGGGCTGGCTTGCAGATGCTGGGCGACGAGCTTTAAAATTAAATAAAAAACATTGAAGGACACTTTGTACATTCCAAAGTGTGTACGGCGAAAGCGTGTGGTCATTCGACTGACTATACCATGTCTTTTTTCTTTTACACTCTCAGTGGGATAACACACAAACCGAATGGGTGCGTGTTTTCTTGTTTAATTTTTTACCGCGAATCGCACCGAGACACGAGACTAATCTTCTTCCGTTCGCATGCGTTCGTATTTTCTCGCGCTTTGCGGTTCGTACAAATGCCATCCGCGTTCGAGCGCTTAAATTGACGGACCCTTTGTAAATTCCGAAGTGCTTTCCGCGAACGCCCGTGTCCGCTGAGACGGCGTCGCTCAGAATGTTTCCAAACGCTGGGCACAGCGACGCTACGCAAGCAAAGCGCGAGCGCTGTAGAGACCGACACGACCGGCGTCCGTTTGCCACCCCGGCGGCCACCTGGCTCCATGCCAGGGCTTTGACGGACCGGTCGGACGGACGGACACGGACGGATGGACGGTCGAATGAATGGATGGATGGACGGACGGACGTGAGCATGAGACATTGAAGGCTTTCGCCTTAATATTTTGTACGTGTTGTCCGGCTCCACTGTGTGGAAAGTGATGACAGTGCACACCATGTAAACGAAAGATGTCCCTTTTGGGGTGGCTCAGGACCGTGTCAGTACTCCTTTAAGCGAAACTAACAAATTGTGTTTTACGAAGTAAGGTAGCAGCTGTTTTGGACACCATCTCGCGTAACTCAACAAAACTCCGGTTAAAGGGAATATGACCACCCCAGGTACGGAAGCGGTTTTCGTGCTGTCAGTTACCTAAAGGCGAAGTAAACCTTGAGAGCACAGCAAGTTTACGAGCAGTCTCATCAGGCCTCAAGATAGCGCGTGTCAGCGACTGCGCCGTTCGAGCGACCCTCCCTCTTCCCCCCCCACATCAAGCGAAACAAGGAATGCGATACCGTAATTTCTTTTTAACCGCTAGCTATTGACCCTGGAAAACGAGGGGACGGACGTGTAACATGGCGTAGCCGCTTCACCGTGGGCATTCCGAAAACCGGCTGTCAGCGATGGGCCCGCTGCTATCAGCTGCGCGTATTAAAACCAACTTGCGGCTGCTCCAACCAGGAGTTCTTAAAAATTGAACTGCGCTAGAGACGAGAGACCAGAAACGAAGTGGACATGACGATCGCAGTCCTGTCCACTTCGTTGGGTGGCGGAAAGATTCGGCGTTGATATGGTTTTTCCAGCGCCTTGCAAGTTGTCGCGTTTGTGTGCCATGTCTAACGCAAGCAAAGTTAACAATGAAAGATGTGACGTTAAGCACAGACGTGCGTATGTACCCTGTACAACTGAAGTGGTCTACGAATTCCCCGTGACCTGTGGAATGGTTTATGTTGGGCAGACCGGTAGGTGCATAAATAAGCGTTTGATGGAGCATGGTAATTCATTAGGAGACGGAAGCGGGAAACACCTACCAGTGCATTGTGGCGCATGCGCGCAGGGATGCAAGCCCATCTTTAGTAGCACCAAGGTGCTAGGGCGAGCTAAGAGCCAAAGGGCAAGGGAAATCTTGGAGGCCTCTTGGATAGCAAGACACGGGCCTGATAAGTGCGTCAGCGTCACATCTGTGTATCTTTCCAGGAAAGAGCGTGATTTCCTTTTGCAGATAGGAGTTTTGGGGGTGGTGCAATTATGTCACGTGGTCATGACTGCCACTACGCACGCGCATTGTTTCATAAGGGTAGTGTTTGTGGTTTCAATAAACCAGTTGTTAGCCTGAGATCGTCCTGTCCACTTCGTTTCTGGTCTCTCGTCTCTAGCGCAGTTCAATTTTTAAGAAGTTATGTCATATCAACTAGCCCCCCCCTCCACGCCCCCCGTCAGGACGGCGTACAGCCGCACTACCGTCGCCACCACCGCCGCCATCTTACCCGCCTGTCAGCCAGCGCTACACGCGCAGGAAGACCGACATCTGGCGCGCCCCCGACCACCACCCACTATGATACCACTGCGGAGAAGCCGGCCACACTTACCGCCGCTGCCAGTACCGCCAGATGGGACTGCGCGGTTTCGCCGTCAACGCGCCTCGTCCACAGCGGGGTGAACGACCGCAAGACATCGCCGAATACCTCGCAGGACCTCAGTGGACGCCCCGACGACCTTCCCGCTCACCGTCGCCCGGCCGCTACATGTCACCGCATCGCCGGCAGTACACTGGCCCTAACCGGGGCCGGTCACCTAGCCCGTACCCGGGAAACTAAGGGCAGCAACCGATGGAGGTGCGGTTGCTGTACGACGAAATGCCGAAGATCCCCCGCGGCCGCCGACGACGACAGTGCGACGAAACCTGCAGAACACGACGCGAAGCAGACGAAGCCCTGCCGACGAAACGTCGCGGACCGACGAAGACGTGACGACGCAACAAGGAAGCAGCGCAACAAATCGACGTAGCCGTGATCCGACGCCGCGACCCAACCGCAACGCACGACGACGAACCAGCGACCTCGACGTAATATTCGACGGCCACACCGTCACCGCTCTCGTCGACACTGGAGCCGACTATTCCGTCGTCAGTGGGTCTTTCGCGACGAAGTTGGAGAAAGTAAAGACTGCTTGGCAAGGCCCTGAAATCAGGACCGCTGGGGGGTCATCTATTAACGCCGGCCGGTGTCTGCACCGCAACAGTCACCATCAATAACCGGACTTATCCCGCCAGCTTTCTAATTCTGCAGCACTGCTCCAGGGATGTGATACTGGGGATGGACTTCCTAAGTCAACACGGTGCCGTCATCGACCTGAGGTCTGAGTCAATACCACTGACTTAAGAAAAAGCGTTGCCGCCCCACACGTCGCCGGAGAATCATGCCTTGAATGCAATAGAAGAGCAGGTCACCGTTCCGCCTCTTTCCAGCGTCATTTCCGTCGGCACCGAAATACCCGCGTACCTTGAAGGCGTCGTCGAGGGCGATCAGCACCTGCTTGTGAACCGTCATATTTGCGTCGCAAGAGGCATCGCCGAGTTGCGCGACGGCAAAGCAAAGGTACTGCTGACAAACTTCAGCCACGAATATAGGCACCTCAACATTGGTACGACGGTCGCCTACATCGAGAAATTCGTGGACGCCAGCAATGCTTTCGCCCTCTCCGATACTGCCGAAACATTCTTCGACGAATCGAGGTCCCGAAACAGATTTCGACGTCAACCCCAGCCTCCCAAAGCAGAAGGAAGACCAGCTAAAAAATCTGCTCCTGCAATTCAAGGACTGCTTCTCATCGTCGTCAATAATTCGACAGACCCCAGTCGCCAAACATCGTATCATAACTGAAGAAAGTGCCCGACCAGTCCGTCAGAGCCCGTATCGAATTTCGACGCGAGAACCGCGAAGCCGTAAAGAAGCAAGTCGACGAAATGCTACGCGACGACATAATCCAGCCGTCCAAGAGTCCCTGGGCGTCTCCCGTGGTGTTGGTGAAGAAGAAGGACGGCACGGTACGTTTCTGCGTCGACTATCGTCACCTGAACAAGATCACGAAGAAGGACGTGTACCCCCTCCCACGCATAAACGACACCCTGGATCGACTCCACAACGCGAAGTACTTTTCGTCGATGGACCTGAAGACGGGCTACTGGCAAATCGATGTCGACGAGAGAGACCGAGAAAAGACTGCCTTCATAACACCAGACGGCCTGTTCGAGTTTAAGGTCATGCCTTTTGGTCTTTGCTCGGCCCCCCGCGACCTTCCAACACGTTATGGATACTGTACTGGCTGGCTTCAAGTGGCAGACTTGCCTTGTGTACTTGGACGACGTCGTTGTGTTTTCCTCGACCTTCGACGAACACCTGCGGCGCCTTGAAGCTGTACTTCAGGCAATCAAGACCTTCGGACTCACTCTCAAGCCAGAGAAGTGCCGCTTCACGTACGAAGAACTTTTGTTCTTGGGCCACGTGATAAGCAAATCCGGAGTACGCCCCGACCCGCAAAATACAACCGCCATCGCTGCTTTCCTGCCACCCACCGACAAGAAGGCCGTGCGTCGATTTCTCGGCTTGTGTACCTATTACAGGCGGTTTGTTAAAAACTTCGCCCGCATCGCCGAGCCTCTCACTAACCTCACCAGGACGGACGTCGAGTTCAAGTGGTAAACGCCGCAGGAGGAAGCATTCCATGAACTAAAACGACGCCTGCAAACGCCTCCGTTACTTGCGCATTTCGACGAACACGCCGAAACAGAAGTGCACACCGACACGAGCAGCATAGGACTCGGCGCCGTCCTTGTGCAGAGGACGGACGGAGTGGAAAGGGTTATCAGTTACGCTAGCCGGTTGCTATGAAAGGCAGAGGCCAACTACTCCACAACAGAAAAGGAGTGCCTTGCCATCATCTGGGCTACATCAAAGTTTCGCCCCTACCTTTACGGCAGGCCCTTCAAAGTTGTGAGCGACCACCACGCCTTGTGTTGGCTAGCTAGCTTGAAGGACAGTTCTGGTCGCCTCGCACGGTGGAGCCTGAGACTTCAAGAATTCGACATTACCGTCGTTTACAAGTCCGGAAGAAAACACTCTGACGCCGACTGCCTGTCTCGTGCTCCCGTCGACCCACCGCCGCTGGACGACCAGAATGATGACGGCTTCCTGGGAACCATAAGTGCCGACGACTTCGCCGAGCGAGAGCGCGCCGATTCGGAACTCAAGGGGCTTATGGAATACCTCGAGGGCAAAGCCACCGTGGCTCCAAAGGTATTCAGACGAGGACTGGAGTCGTTTTTCATGCGCAACGGCGTTCTCCTAAAGAAAAACTTCTCGCCACTTCGGGCCGACTCCCTCCTCGTAGTACCTTCGGCATTACGACCAGAAGTTCTGCATGCTTTGCATGACGACCCAACGGCTGGACACCTTGGATTTTCCCGTACGCTGGCAAGGATACAAGAAAAGTACTACTGGCCTCGCCTCACTGCCGACGTCATCCACTACGTGAGGACTTGCCGAGATTGTCAGCGACGGAAGACACCACCAACTAGGCCAGCCGGACTTCTGCAATCCATCGAGCCACCTCGCCGGCCGTTCCAGCAAATCGGCATGGACTTACTGGGGCCGTTCCCGACGTCGAATTCCGGAAACAAGTGGATCGTCGTAGCTACTGACTACCTCACCCGCTACGCCGAGACAAGGGCCCTGCCCAAGGGCAGTGCCGCCTGGTTTGCAAAGTTCTTCGTCGAAAACATCGTACTGCGTCATGGCGCCCCAGAGGTCCTCATTACCGACCGAGGTACGGCCTTTACCGCGGACCTAACTCAGGCGATCCTAAGGTACAGCCACACAAGCCACCGCCGGACCACCGCGTACCACCCACAGACCAACGGCCTGACCGAGCGTCTAAATAAGACCATCGCCGACATGCTGGCCATGTACGTCGACGTCGAACACAAGACGTGGGACGCCATCCTTCCGTACGTGACCTTCGCATACAACACGGCCGTGCAAGAAACGACGCAGATGACGCCATACAAGCTGGCCTACGGACAGAGCCCGGCAACGACGCTCGACGCCATGTTACCGAACGTCACCGATGAGGAAAACATCGACGTGACCGCCTACCTACAGCGCGCCGAAGAAGCACGACAGCTCGCCCGCATGCGGATCAAGAATCAGCAGACGACTGACAGCCGCCGCTACAATCTTTGACGACGGTTCGTGGAATACCAGCCCGGTGACCGCGTTTGGGTGTGGACGCCGATACGACGCCGCGGACTTAGCGAAAAACTTCTGCGACGATACTTCGGACCGTATAGGGTGCATCGACGTCTCGGCACACTCGACTACGAGGTTGTCCCCGACGGCATTTCGAACTCTGAACGGCGCCGCGCGCGACCTGAAGTCGTCCATGTCGTGCGCCTCAAGCCGTTTTACGCGAGGTAGTGAACCTGAGGACTGTCCTTTTCTTTCTTTCATTGGACTTTCTTGCTTATTGAACAGTCTTGATTTATTGTCGTTATTTATTGTTGCATGTATTTTTACCATGTGTTCTGTTCTAAGCATCGGGACGATCCCTTTTCAGAGGGGGGCATTGCCACGCGCGTTTCTTTTACTGCATTCGTTTTCCGCCCACAAGGACTATCAGCAGTATTCGGCGCAGACCGCGCCTTATTGTTCCAGGAGCTTCTCGCTTGTAGTAGATCGTTCTGTTAAGATTGCACGCAAGACGCTAACACTCAAGATTATTCCAGAGCGTACGCGACGACTAGTGATATGGCTAGAATGTTCGACGCGTGAGTTATAAAAGCCGGCGCGATCCAACGATGTTTAGTTGATCGACGGCCGACGCTCTGTTCGCCGCTATCAGTGCCAGCGTGTATTGCTGTAATCCTACTTTCCGTTTACCGGCCACAAGTTCGGCCTAATAAACAGTTTCATCTTGGTCACGTCGCCTGCCGCCTTCGTCGACGTCACAACCACGTGACAATATATTCAATCCAAACTATGCTCTGATGCACGCGTATCGTTCTGCGGCGATCTATTGTACATTTTGGAGGAACATGGCAGTGCCTATTACCCCGTGAACGCGTCGATAATGTCGCTACACCGTGTGATGCTTCGACAAACAAACACAGCAAGCCCAACATATACGCACTCTCCGGGTGAGCACTCCTTTAAAGTATCCGTCTCTTCCAAAGTGATTGCCGTCGGAAAGAAACGTACCAGTTCCCTCGTTCTGTTTTATTAGGTTGCCAGCACCACAGGTTTGCCTGCTTGCTTTTATTGCGATATCGCTCGATATTGTCACGTCGCTTCAGGGGGTCCAGGCAAGGTCTATTTCAACGCTGAGCAACAAGGCTCTTAACAAGCGCGTCGGTTGGGCTTGCTCGCAAGAGCGGGATCGCGTGCGCACTTCTTTCTTTTTGTGGTCTGTGCCTTTGCCTTTGCATACGACCTGCTGCTGCAGGTGGCATTATACCCTCCTTTACAAAAAAAATACAAAAAGAGCATCGTGTCGATGCTGCAATGTAGTTGAAAAAAAAAGAAAGCCGCTTAGGCAATGCGAAAGGACACGAATCATGAAATGTTGCGCGCACTGTCAATGAAGGATGAGACAATGTCAGTAGCACAAGTAAAAGGATGTAAGAAAAATGAATGAACAGTAGGAGAAATTATAAACGCGCGAAATAAGGCTTCATGCGCACGACATGAACGATGTCGGAGCTCGGTTGTCTTCGTTGTGTCCGTGCTGAAGACGCAGTGTCCGGAACCACTTTGTAGTTTACGTCACTCACGCAGCGTAACACTTTATACGGACCGAATTATCTGCTCAGCAACTTTTCAGAGAGTCCACGGCGACGAACAGGGGTCCAAACCCAAACATGGTCTCCTGGACTGTAATATACGTCTCTGTGGCGGATGTTGTAGCATCGTGCATCAACCTCTTGCTGCATACCAATGTGTAGTCGCGCAAGCTGGCGACCTTTCTCGGCACGCTCCGCAAATTCTTCGGTGTCAGTTGTTAACTCATCGGTGTCTTCACAAGGAGGCATAGCGTCCGGCATCGTCTGAACTTCGCGGCCGTAGGTGTGAATCGGCGAAATGGTGTGAATCGCGTTGTCTCTTGAACGGCGGTGTTATAAGCGAACGTCATGTAAGGTAAAATCCGATCCCATGTCTTGTGTTGGACGTCGATGTACTACATGGAGATCATGTCTGTGACTCTCTTATTTAGTCGCTCGGTAAGTCCGTCGCGCTGCGGATGGTAAGCAGTCGCCTTTCGATGCCTGGTATTGCTTAGTCGGAAAACTTCGTCCATAAGCGGCGCAGTGAACGCTGTCCCTCTGTCTGTTAGGAATGTGAAGGGAGCACCGTGACGCAGAACGATGTGGCACATGAAGAACTGCGCTACCTCGGAAGCCTTGGCTCATGGGATCGCCTCTGTCTCGGCATTGCGTGTAAGACAGTCAGTTGCGACAATCACCCATTTGTTGCCGTCGGTCGACAGAGGAAAGGGGCCGAGAATGTCCATGCCGACTTGCTCAGACGGCTTATGAGGCGGGTCAGTTGGTTGAAGTAACCCAGCCGGCTTGCTTGATGGTGACTTTCGAGGCTGGCATTCACGACAGCCTTTGACGTACTGCTTCACGCTTGCCGAAAGTACGGGCCAGTAGTATGTTTCGCCTACACTGGCGAGTATTCGTGAGTAGCCTAGGTGGCCAGATGTGGGCTCGTCATGACAAGCGAAGAGGACGTCGTCTCGCATGTCCCTCGGAACCACGATGAGGTAAGCGCGGCTCGTAGAACAGGTGTTTTTAAATGCGAAGCATTTTTAGCGAACTTCGGCGACTTTGAGCTTATCTATCTATCTATCTATCTATCTATCTATCTATCTATCTATCTATCTATCTATCTATCTATCTATCTATCTATCTATCTATCTATCTATCTATCTATCTATCTATGTACCCGCCTAGGACTTTGTGCTCTCCTGGCCGTATCGTTAATGGAATTTATACCAAAATTGGTATGGCATAACATGACTGTATGAGGAACATGACAGACTGGTCATATCATGAAAATCATGACTAACTTCTCATGAAAAATATGATTTACACGCCATGGCCTTAGTGCTCCTAAGGCCGTTTTCTTAATTTGATGTATCCGAAAATTGATACGATGAGAGATTTCTGCATGACCAACACAAATGACAGGTGGTAGTATGAAAATAATGACTTGCACGTACAACATGTACAACATGATTTACATGCCACGCTCATGGCGCGCTGACGGCCGTTTCGCTAGATTGATATACACCGAATTTGGTGCTGCGTGATGTGACTGTAGGACGAACATAATTGCGAAGTGGTCATATTCGAATCATGACATGTCATGTGCATCACGACTTGCATGCCACGCTCATGGCACGCTCGCGGCCGTTTCGCTAGCTTGATATACACCAAATTTGGTATTGAGTGACGTGACTGTATGACGCGCATAAATGACAAGTGGTAATATGGAAATCATGACATGTCATGTCAACATGACTTGCATGCCACGCGCATGGCTCGCGCGCGGCCGTTTCGCTAGCTTGATATACACCAAATTTGTTATTGTCACGTGGTCGTGACGTCGACGAAGGCAGCAGTCGGTAGGTCCAAAATGAAACTGTTTATTTGGGCCGAACTTGTGGCCGGTAAACGGAAAATCAGATTACAGCAATACACGCTGGCACTGATAGCGGCGAACAGAGCGTCGGCCGGCGATCAACTGAACATCGTTTGAGCGCGCCAGCTTTTATGCATCACGCGTCGAACATTCCAGCCTTATCACTGGTCATCGCGCAAGCTCAGGAATAATCTCGAGTGGTCGCGTCTTGCGCGCAATCCCAACAAAACGATCCACAATAATCGCGAAGGCTCTAGAACAATAAGGCGCGGTTTGAGCTGAGCTTTGCTGACGGTCTTTGTGGGCGAAAACCGAATACAACAAAAGTGAAAATAAGAATAGCGCGTGGCAATGCCCCCCCTCTGAAAAGGCATCGTCCCGATGCTTAAAACAGACCACGGGGGAAAATGCATGCAACAATAAATCACAACAATAAAGAAAGAAAGTACAATATTTAAGCAATAAGTGCAGTCCTCTGGTTTGCTAACGCGCGTAATACGGCTTGAGGCGCACGACATGGACGACTTCAGGTCGCGCACGGCGCCGTTGAGAGTTTGTTATGCCGTCCGGGATGACCTCGTAGTCCAGATCACCGAGACGTCGAAGCACCTTGTACGGCCCGAAGTATCGCCGAAGGAGTTTTTCACTAAGTCCACGTCGGCGTATCGGTGTCCACACCCAAACGCGTTCGCCGGCCTGGTATTCCACGAAGCGTCGTCGAAGATTGTAACGGCGGCTGTCGGTTGTCTGCTGATTCTTGATCCGCAGGCGGGCGAGCTGTCGTGCTTCTTCAGCGCGCTGTAGGTAGGCGGTCACGTCGATGTTGTCCTCGTCGGTGACGTTCGGTAACATGGCGTCGAGCGTCGTTGCCGGGCTCCGTCCGTAGACCAACTTGTATGGCGTCATCTGCGTCGTTTCTTGCACGGCCGTGTTGTATGCGAAGGTCACGTACGGAAGGATGGCGTCCCACGTCTTGTGTTCGACGTCGACGTACATGGCCAGCATGTCGGCGATGGTCTTATTTAGACGCTCGGTCAGGCCGTTGGTCTGTGGATGGTAGGCGGTGGTCCGGCGGTGACTTCTTGGCTGTACCTTAGGATCGCCTGAGTTATGTCCGCGGTAAAAGCCGTACCTCTGTCGGTAATGAGGACCTCTGGGGCGCCATGACGCAGTACGATGTTCTCGACGAAGAACTTTGCTACCTCGGCGGCACTGCCCTTGGGCAGGGCCCTTGTCTCGGCGTAGCGGGTGAGGTAGTCAGTAGCTACGACGATCCACTTGTTTCCGGAATTCGACGTCGGGAACGGCCCCAGTAAGTCCATGCCGATTTGCTGGAACGGCCGGCGAGGTGGCTCGATGGGTTGCAGAAGTCTGGCTGGCCTAGTCGGTGGTGTCTTCCGTCGCTGACAATCTCGGCAAGTCCTGACGTAGTGGGTGACGTCGGCAGTGAGGCGATGCCAGTAGTACTTTTCTTGTATCCTTGCCAGCGTACGGGAAAATCCAAGGTGTCCAGCCGTCGGGTCGTCATGCAAAGCATGCAGAACTTCTGGTCGTAATGCCGAAGGTACTACGAAGAGGGAGTCGGCCCGAAGTGGCGAGAAGTTTTTCTTTAGGAGAAAGCCGTTGCGCATGAAAAACGACTCCAGTCCTCGTCTGAATACCTTTGGAGCCACGGTGCCTTTGCCCTCGAGGTATTCCATAAGGCCCTTGAGTTCCGGATCGGCGCGCTGTCGCTCGGCGAAGTCGTCGGCACTTATGGTTCCCAGGAAGCCGTCATCATTCTGGTCGTCCAGCGGCGGTGGGTCGACGGGGGGCGCGAGACAGGCAGTCGGCGTCAGAGTGTTTTCTTCCGGACTTGTAAACGACGGTAATGTCGAATTCTTGAAGTCTCAGGCTCCACCGTGCGAGGCGACCAGAACTGTCCTTCAAGCTAGCTAGCCAACACAAGGCGTGGTGGTCGCTCACAACTTTGAAGGGCCTGCCGTAAAGGTAGGGGCGAAACTTTGATGTAGCCCAGATGATGGCAAGGCACTCCTTTTCTGTTGCGGAGTAGTTGGCCTCTGCCTTTGATAGCGACCGGCTAGCATAACTGATAACCCTTTCCAGTCCGTCCGTCCTCCGCACAAGGACGGGGCCGAGTCCTACGCTGCTCGTGTCGGTGTGCACTTCTGTTTCGGCGTGTTCGTCGAAATGCGCAAGTAACGGAGGCGTTTGCAGGCGTCGTTTTAGTTCTTGAAATGCTTCCTCCTGCGGCGTTTCCCACTTGAACTCGACGTCGGTCCTGGTGAGGTTAGTGAGAGGCTCGGCGATGCGGGCGAACTTTTTAACGAACCGCCTGTAATAGGCACACAAGCCGAGAAATCGACGCACGGCCTTCTTGTCGGTGGGTGGCGCGAAAGCAGCGATGGCAGTTGTCTTTTGCGGGTCGGGGCGTACTCCGGATTTGCTTATCACGTGGCCCAAGAACAAAAGTTCTTCGTACGCGAAGCGGCACTTCTCTGGCTTGAGAGTGAGTCCGGACGTCTTGATTGCCTGAAGTACAGCTTCAAGGCGCCGCAGGTGTTCACCGAAGTTCGAGGAAAACACAACGACGTCGTCCAAGTACACAAGGCAAGTCTGCCACTTCAAGCCAGCCAGTACAGTATCCATAACGCGTTGGAAGGTCGCGGGAGCCGAGCAAAGACCAAAAGGCATGACCTTAAACTCGAACAGGCCGTCTGGTGTTATAAAGGCAGTCTTTTCTCGGTCTCTCTCGTCGACTTCGATTTGCCAGTAGCCCGTCTTCAGGTCAATCGACGAAAAGTACTTCGCGTTGTGGAGTCGATCGAGCGCGTCGTCTATCCGTGGGAGAGGGTACACGTCTTTTTTCGTGATCTTGTTCAGGCGACGATAGTCGACGCAGAAACGTACCGTGCCGTCCTTCTTCTTCACCAACACCACGGGAGACGCCCAGGGACTCTTGGACGGCTGGATTATGTCATCGCGTAGCATCTCGTCGACTTGTTTCTTCACGGCCTCGCGTTCGCGCGTCGATACTCGGTACGGGCTCTGTCGAACTGGTCGAGCACTTTCTTCTGTAATGATGCGATGTTTCGCGACTGGGGCCTGTCGAATTCTTGACGACGCCGAGAAGCAGTCTTTGAATCGCAGGAGTAGGGCCTTTAGCTGGTCTTGTTTGACCTTCGGAAGGTTTGGGTTGACGTCGATGTCTGGGTTGGGACGTCGATTCGTCGAAGCAGGTTCGGTATCATCGAAGAGGGCGAAAACGTGGCTGGTGTCCATGAATTTCTCGATGTGGGCGACCGTCGTGCCAATGTTAAGGTGCCTATATTCGTGGCTGAAGTTTGTCAGCAGTACCTTTGCTTTGCCATCACGCAACTCGGCGATGCCTCTTGCGACGCAAACCTGACGGTTCACAAGCAGATGCTGATCGCCCTCGATGACGCCTTCGAAGTCTGCGGGTGTTTCGGTGCCGACGGAAATTATGATGCTGGAGAGTGGCGGAACGGTCACCTGCTCTTCTATCACGTTCAATGCATGGTTCCCTGGCGTCGCGTGGGCCGGGAGCGCGTTTTCTGAGGTTAGTGTTATCGACTCAGACCTCAGGTCGATGACGGCGCCGTGTTCACTTAGGAAGTCCATTCCAAGTATCACATCTCTGGAGCAGTGTTGTAGGATTACAAAGCTCGCAGGATAAGTCCGGTTATTGATGGTGACTCTCGCCGTGCAGACTCCAATTGGCGTTATCAGGTGGCCTGCAGCTGTCCGGATTTCAGGTCCACTCCACGCGGTCTTTACTTTCTTCAGCTTGGCGGCGAATGGCCCACTGACGACGGAATAGTCGGCCCCAGTGTCGACGAGAGCGGTGACGTTGTGGCCGTCGATGAGAACGTCGAGGTCGCTAGTCCGTCGCCTTGCGTTCCGGTTAGGTCGCGGCGTCGGATCCCGGCTCCGTCGATTTGTTGCGCCGCTTCCGTGCTGCGTCGTCAGGTTTTCTTCGATCCACGAGGTTTCGTCAGCAGGGCCCTGTCTGCTTCGCGTCGTGTTCAGCAGGTGTCGTCGCGGCGGCGGCGTCGGCGTCGGCGGAGGATCTTCGGTCGTTCGACGTGCAGCAACCGCACCTCCATCGGTTGCTGCCCTTAGTTTTCCGGATAAGGGCTCGGAGAGCGGCCCCGAGCAGGGGCGGCGTACTGCCTGCGGTGCGGTGAGGTGTAGCGCCCTGGCGAAGGCGATCGGGAAGATCCTCGAGGCGTCCACTGCGTTCCTGCGAGGTAGTCGGCGATGTCGCGTGGTCGTTCACCCCGCTGTGGACGCGGCGCGTCGATGGCGAAACCACGCAGTCCCTATCTGGCGGTACTGGCAACGGCGGTAGGTGTGGCCAGCTTCTCCGCAGTGGTAGCACAGGGGGGCGGTGGTCAGGGGCGCGCCAAACGTCGGTCTTCCTCGGAGCGGAACGCTGGCCGGTGGGTGGATGGTATGGCGTCGGTGGCGGTGGCGCCCTGGCGGCGGAAGTGCGGTGGTGCGAAGTCTTCACGTGGGCGCGGCGGGGGGAGCGTTACGACGCGCTGCGGCAGCGTAGCTCATTGCTTGGGGCTCACGCTGCGCTGGATCAGGTGCTCCAAGAACTTGCCGGATTTCCTGGCGCGCGACGTCGGTGATCGGCTCCACCTGAGGCTGCGAAGTTGGCAAGAATTTGCGCAGCTCCTCCCGAACGATTGCTCTGATGGTGTCGCGCAGGTCGTCGGCATACAGCGCTTGAGCCTCCCCGTAGGTCATCGAGGGAATGCGGCGGTTGTACTGGCTAGTACGCATCTCCAGGGCCTTCTCGATCGTGGTGGCCTCCGAGACAAATTCTGTGACTGTCTTCGGTGGGTTGCGTACAAGGCCGGCAAACAGGTCTTGCTTAACCCCCCACATCAAGAAGCGAACCTTCTTTTCCTCGGACATGGCGGGGTCAGCGTGGCGGAAGAGTCGGGTCATTTCCTCCGCGAAAATTGTGACGCTTTCGTTAGGAAGTTGCACCCGTGTCTCCAGCAAGGTTGGGGCCCTTTCCTTTCGGACGACACTCGTGAACGTTTCCAAAAAAGTGCCGCGAAAGATGTCCCAGGTTCGAAGAGTGGACTCCCGATTCTCGAAGCAGGTCCTAGCTGCGTCCTCTAGGTAAAAGTATACGTGGCGCAGCTTGTCGTCCGCGTCCCAGTTGTTGAATGTGGAGACCCTTTCGAATGTCTCGAGCCAGGTTTCGGGGTCTTCACTGGGAGATCCGTGAAACGTCGGCGGCTCTCTGGGTGGCTGCATCACGATTGCCGTGGGGGGTACTGCGGTCGTCATCGTGCTTGTTGTCTTCGTCGCCGTGACCCGGGTCTTGTCGGGTAGGGGTCCGTATTCTGGCGGGAGGCCTTGCTGCCTGCGGCTGGCTCGCTGCTCAGCGTTGACGTCGGTGTCCCCTTGGCGGTGTGGGCTTGGCTCACGGCTGGAGGGGGGGCGTTCGGTACATGGACCGCGAAGCACCTCCACCAGATGTCACGTGGTCGTGACGTCGACGAAGGCAGCAGTCGGTAGGTCCAAAATGAAACTGTTTATTTGGGCCGAACTTGTGGCCGGTAAACGGAAAATCAGATTACAGCAATACACACTGGCACTGATAGCGGCGAACAGAGCGTCGGCCGGCGATCAACTGAACATCGTTGGAGCGCGCCGGCTTTTATGCATCACGCGTTGAACATTCCAGCCTTACCACTGGTCATCGCGCAAGCTCAGGAATAATCTCGAGTGGTCGCGTCTTGCGCGCAATCCTAACAAAACGATCCACAATAATCGCGAAGGCTCTAGAACAATAAGGCGCGGTTTGAGCTGAGCTTTGCTGAGGGTCTTTGTGGGCGAAAACCGAATACAACAAAAGTGAAAATAAGAATAGGGCGTGGCATTATTGTGTGACGTGGCTGTATGACGAACATGATAAGTGGTAATAGGGAAAACATGACATGTCATGTGAAACATGACTTGCATGCCACGCTCATGGCGCGCTCCGGCCGTTTCGCAAGCTTGATATTCGCAATGCCCATGAACTATAGGTGGAGCGCTGTACGATTCAAGATGGCGCCCGATGGAGGTTAAATCCGTTTGTTAGCATAGGTACAGGTAGGGCGTGCGGACGTACGGCCCGTGCCACTTTCACCGTATGAAGTCATGAGCTGCACTGAAATGGATATGAGACCGAAATGCTTTCTCAAACCATGGAAGCTCGCCACCTAATTATTTGCCGCGGTGTGAAAGGTCATATTTCAGCTCCGTTACCGTGCATAAGCGATGCTGTGCGAAATCCTGTGCGTGCTGCAGAAAACTTCATTAACTAGAATTGACTTATGACCTGAACGGCACTCCGAGATACTGTGTACCGAGCCTGCCTGACGGATTTGCCGCAGTGGTAGGCCGCTAGCCAGTAGCGTCATCGCTGTTGCACGGGACTGAATGTTTAACGTGGCGATGGTTTGCAAACATACCCCGTCGTCATTACTTGAGCAGTCAGAAACGCGGAGTTGCTTCTTCAACGGAACACAAGCATTTAACATCCCATTTAGTAGCGCTTGTGTCACAGCCATGCTCAGACTCAGGCCGTGCGCAATTCACTGCACTCGGATGCCGCTGGTTCGATCAGCACCATCGAAACATGAATATCGAAAAGAACACGCACGTATGCTTTTCGCAATGACGATTTCTTCAACGTTGTGAAAATGCGTCGAACAACTATGCCGATCGAAGGTACCGGTCAAGTACAGGAGAAGTTAGCGCACAGGCATGGATTGTGGCCGTGACTGCACGTTTCATCGCTCTAACCATTTCGCTTCCCTGTTCCGAACTCGAGCGCTTTGGCGGCATGCGGCACTCGATAATATCCACAATAATTGTGCTACGTGCAATGCACAAGAAAAAGTATGTTTTTATTTTGATCTCGCTGAAGTATACTATACATTAAATACAATCAAAGTGACTTACGAGCGCGAAAAAACATTAGCGCATGAGGGGACGTGAAGTGCAACTCGCTCCTCGTGAGTTAGCAGCTGATCGTTCATCGTCGCTGTCACACTCCTGCTCACACACATACACGCTTTCACAGCCTTCTTCGTCCAGTGAAAAATCCTCGTCGTCAAGGTGGTTCCTCTTAACATCATTGCTGAAAGCAATCTGAAGAATTTCCTCCGCCGAACGACTTCGATTAGTCCTCGTCACAACGTTATCTGGGCGCGCAGAACTTCTTGCTCTCACACCGGTCAACAAACAAATCGCTTGCAGAGTGCTGCCATCTATCAACAAACGCACAAAAACAAGCGGCGCAGCGCTGGCCAATTTGAGATTACTCAGTTATATATCGCTAGCCCGCGGGACTTCCCGCCTACAATGTTATAAATTCATGCACTACAAGAGCACTGACGAATGCTTTATGCAAGTAAAACAAGGTTAGTTTTCAACTGAGAAGGTCAGACCACAGCGTTTAACAAACCTACGTCACCTACGTGGCTACACAAAAGCTCGCGAAGCTGATATTTGTACGATGTGGGTCATCGTTGAACGCGCGAGTTGGCATGTATTTTCACGAAAACTTCGCGTCTCGCAAGAAAGAATTAGATTTATCGTGTCACGGAGGGCCCGGTTTGTTCACTGATGCAGGAAACATGCAAACTCGTAGTGTTTCTTTCCTGCTAACACAGCCGAACAAGTGAGCGACTGCGTAGGGCTACCATGGTGTCGTCTACTGATCATCCATGAGAGGACGCTCATAAATTCCTGAAGGGGCGCGACAGTCTATGGGCATTGCGAATACACCAAATCTGGTATTGCGGAACGTGACTATATAGCGAACATAAGTGGCAGGTGCTAACATGAAAATCTTGGCAAGCATGTCATCTACAAGGCAATTTACATGCCACCTCCATGGTGCGCTTGCGTCCAGTTCGCTAGCTTGATATACACCAAAATTGGTATTCCGTGACGTGACTGTATGGCGAAAATAAATGACAGGTCCTAAGATGTAAATCCTGACATCCATATTATGTACAACATGCTTTGCTCCTTGCTGGCTGCTTCGCATTACATCGATTCCCACAGTGCGTGGGATCTGCCGGTTTTTTCTTGTATAGAACATTGTCACGGAGGCATAAGGATATCAACACGCGGGATGGGATGCGTAGTTTAACGGCGCTACGTTCCTCTAGATCAGGGGTCTCAAACGCGCGGCCCGCGGGCCGCATGCGGCCCGCGAGGCTCTCGGGGCGGCCCGCGGCCCGCACATGACTTTCTTCGCCCCACGTTTTCTTTTTTTTTCTTTTTTATTAAATATGTTCGTGGGGCACACAGGCCAGACTGGCTTACGGCATTGTTTCTGTGAAGCATCCCATGTGTCACCTTGTTCTGAAACATAACCGTGAAACAAAAACTTTATTTCACAACCAACGTCTAAATTTCAGTCATTTGGAGATCAATATCGATATGGTGTTGGAATTCTGGCACCACCAAAGTCCTTCAGAAGTGACCTGTATATTAGATGTGGGAATGTTTTCTTTTAAATAGCAGCGTTCTCTAGCAAAACGTAACCCCCCGCTCTTATCTCCTTCACTGCCCCGGCCCTTGCGGGACTAATTGCGTGAGTGTGGCCCGCTGGCTGAGGTGAGTTTGAGACCCCTGCTCTAGATAATCGATGACCAGTCGAATTTCTTCGTCGTCTCGCTGCCGTCTGCTCAATTCCGATTAGCTCAGAGCGCCCGAGAAACCGCCATCGTACTCTGCGTCCTGACTGCCGAGATGAATGGGGTGCACGCGACAGTGTGCCAGCGTCTTCGTGCTTCCGCCCAGACTTATAGACGATGGTCACATCACATTCCTGCAGGCGCAAGCTCCACCGGGGCCAGTCTCAAGGATCACGCATGTTTGCCAACCAACAGAGGGCATGGTGGTCCGGGACCACTTTGAAAGGACGACCATACAGGTAAGGGCGAAACTTGGTGATCGCCCATAAGACTGCGAGGCATTCTTTCTCTGTGGTCGTGTAATTCGCCTCTGCACGGTACAGTGAACGACTGGCATAGGCTATCACTCGTTCCTCTCCATGTTAGTGCTGGACAAGCACTGCGCCGAGGCCAATGTTACTGGCGTCAGTATGCACCTCTGTGTCAGCATCATCGTCAAAATGTGCAAGCACGGGTGCTGACTGCATGCGCTGTCGTAGTTCGGCAAAAGCAGCGTGTTGCTCGTCAGCCCAGACAAACGGTGTGTCGTCTCGTGTAAGTAAAGTTGCAAGGCGGGCTTGTTGGTACGGCATACTTGAATAACACTGGTAGCGCAAAGAAACGGGACACAAGAAGTAACACAAGAAGTGCGTGTGTGTCTCCGCGTTACTTCTTGTGTCCCGTTTCCTTGCGCTACCAGTGTTATTCAAGTCTCGTGTAAGGCGGGTCAAGGGTTCCGCTATCTTCGAAAATCCTTTAATAAATCGTCGATAATAGGCGCACAAGCCCAGAAAGCGCCGGACGGCTTTCTTGTCGGTAGGAGCTGGAAACGCGGCCACAGCGGCAAGCTTGTCAGGATCGGGTCGGGCACCTCTGGCACTCACTACATGTCCGAGGAACTTGAGTTCTTGATAACCAAAGTGGTATTTTCTGGTTTGAGTGTAAGATCTGCCGATCGAATAGCCTCTAGCACACTCCCTAGGTGGTGAAGATGTTCGAACGTTTCAGAAAAGACGATTACATCATCGAGATACACGAGACAAGTCTGCCATTTCAGCCCTGTGAGCACAGTGTCCATCATTCGCTGGAAAGTTGCCGGGGCTGAACACAAGCCAAAAGGAAGGACTCGAAATTTATAGAGGCCGTCGGGGGTCACAAAGGCCGTTTTCTCGCGTTCTCGATCGTCTACCTCGATCTGCCAGTACCCACTTTTTAAATACAGAGAGGAAAAATACTGGTCGCAGCGTAGCCTATCCAACAAGTCGTCGATGCGTGGCAGCGGGTACACGTCCTTTTTAGCCGCGTTGTCCAGCTTCCGGTAATCGACGCAAAAGCGTAGCGTCGTGTCTTTCTTTTTGACTAGGGTGACTGGAGATGACCATGCACTGTTGGAAGGTTCGGTTATGCCGTCGTCAAGCATTTCTCGTACTTCTGTACGAATCGCTTCGCGTTCTTTTGTTGACACGCGGTAAGGCTGCTGGTGTATCGGGAGGGCGTCGTCGTAAGTGATGATCCTGTGCCTGGTGATGGAAGTCTGGCGCACCTTAGAGGAACTGGCGAAGCATGACTTGAATTCAAGCAAGAGCTTCCGCAGTGCTGTTTGGTTATCGGATGACAGGTCATAATTTATGTCGATATTGTCCAGTGACGTATCTGCGGTCTCCACTGCGTGAGATGTAAAGCAGTTCCGAACGTTTCCTAGTTCGTCTGCAAACGCTAACGTAGTGCCGCGGGAAAGGTGTCGATGTTCGTTACTAAAATTTGTAACCAGCAGCTGAGATTGGCCATCGTGAAGCTGTATGATACTCCTAGCCGCGCAAACACCTTGCGTCAGCAAATGTTCCAAGTTACTTTCTGCAATCGCTTCAACATTTCGCATTCCACAGCATGTGAGGTCCACCATAACGCTGGCTCGCGTAGGGAGCGTTACACCGTCCGGTGAAACACGAAGAACGTCGGCACGCCGTTGATGGTCTTGCCCGTCGATAGCTCAGTCGGCTGAGAAGGTGATGCGACGCTCTTGAAGATCAATAACAGCTCCATACTCCTGTAGGAAGTCGACACCAAGACTGACGTCGCGGGAACATTCACGTAGCACAAGGCAACGTGCTACGAATGTAGAACCGCCATTCCGTACTGTACTCGTGCAGGTTCCAAGCGGAGAGGCGATGTGGCCACCAGCCGTTCGAATCTGGGAGCCATTCCAGGCCATGATTACCTTCTTCAGAAGTGTTGCCATTTTCCCACTTAATATCGAATATTCAGCCCCGGTATCCACTAAAGCACTAACCGTATAACCGTCGATCAGCACCGGTATATCGAGAGAAAGCCGGCCATTCCGTTCGGACAAATCTGCACCCTTTCTTGTTGGCGTCGATCGGAGGTCTTCAGCACGTCGACAGCCAGCGACCTCGCCTCCAAAGGTCGCCTGAGTTAGTTTTCCCGGCGGGGACTGGGGGGACCGTGCGCCAGCATATCGCTGGGGTGGAGGTGAAAATCGCCTCGGCGACGGTGAGCGCGACTGCCGCCCGGCAGGTGGTGGCATGTGCTGTTGAGCCAGGTAGTCCTCAATATCCCGGGGTCGCTGGTCATACCGGGGAGGCGCTGAATTGGCAGAAAAGCCCCGAAGCCCGAAGCGCCGGTATGGGCACTTGTGGTACAAATGATCGGCTTCACCGCAGTGGAAGCACAGAGGCCAGTGATCAGGAGTGCGCCAAACATCAGGTTTCCTGGAGGACGTGCGTCTGTCATTGCGGTAATTGCTGGCTGCTCTGAACGATGTGTGACAGGATTGGCGTGCTGACGTGCGTGTATCTTCGTAGTACTGAAGCGGCTGCGCCGACTGAAGTGAAACCGTAGGAGGCGCCTGAACGAAAAGCGGGGAGAGGAAGCAGGCAGCTTCAAGGCTTCCGCGTAGGTCGCACGGCGGTATACAGTCGGCACTGGCGTGGTGTTATCAGGACTCACGGGGTCACGAAGGGCCTGGTGCAGTTCGTCTTTTATTATACTTGCAATGGAGCTCACTGTAGGGAGTGGTAGTGCGGCAGCCTTTTGCAGTTCCTCCCGTACTATAGAGCGGATAAGATCTCGCAGACACTCGGTGTTGCTCCCGATAGCCGTGAGAACCTGAGCAGCGGACGCAGTGTTCATTTGCCGCTCATACAGGGTGGACCGATGCTAAGCATCTTTTCCATTGTGACGGCCTCCGATAGAAACTCAGTGACCGTCTTCGGAGGGCTCCGTACAAGACCAGCAAAAAGCTGCTCCTTGACTCCGCGCATGAGATGACGCAACTTCTTCTGCTCAGCCATTCCTGGATCCACTCGTTTTAAGAGACACGTCATATCCTCGACATAGGCCGTCACAGTTTCATTGGGAATTTGCAAGCGGGCCTATATCGCTCGTTCCGCTCGTTCGTGGCGATCAGCCCTGGTGTAAGTGTCTAGAAGCCGACGGCAGAATTCGGGCCACGACTTCAGCTGTTGCTTACGGTTCTAGTACCACGTACGTGCTCCGTACTCCAAGTAGAAGTACACACGTCGTAGTTTGGCCACGCCGCCCCATTCGTTCAAGGCAGCCACGCGCTCGAAGTCCACCAACCAGTCCTCGACGTCTTCCTGCATGGTGCCATGAAACGGCGTCGGAACCCGTGGGCTCTCAAGCGTGTAGCGATTCACCATCGTACTGTCCGTACCTGTTGGGGTGGTTTGAACGGACGTGCTGGTCATACCGGTGAGAACCGTGACGTTGGCTTCGGCTTCAGGAGCTAATCCCCTGATCCTTCGGCTGGGCCGATGAACGGGAGTGTTGACTCGCACTGGTCTTGTGATGCGGCTTCCAGGAGGGGTCTGAAACATCTGTGAGGGCTACCCATCACCTCCACAAGTTGTCACGTGGCTTCAGGGGTCCAGGTGAGGTTTATTTCAACGCTGAGCAACAAGGCTCTTACCAAGCGCGTCGGTTGGGCTTGCTGGCAAGCGCGGGATCGCGCGCGCACTTTTTTCTTTTGTGGTCTGTGCCTTTGCCTTTGCATATGACCGGCTACTGCAGGTGGCAATATAAAGCTGAGCGGGACGGTTTTTTGTGATTACCAGTGGCGCATGCTGTTTATTAGGCGAGAGTCGATGCACTCGGCAACCCTAATTGTATTGCTCGCTTCGCTGGCCAGGCGTCAGTCATACTGATTTTGACGGGGTGTAACATTTTACTGTGGCAAAAGGGAGAAATGTCACAGCATTTAAAGATGAACATATGGGACATCGCCGATTCTTCCTTAAAGGAGCGAGGGTCACACCATTTTTTAAGTCTGTGACTTAAAATGTCCTTGCACGAGATATGTGGTTGACTGAGAAAGACTCTTTAAAAAAATGACATTTGATTCAAGCTGACCTCCCGTTCTGACATTTTTCCCTGCCTCGGCCCTTGTGGAACTTTGTGAATCCGGCCCGCTAGATGAGGTGAGTATATGTAAGACTGCTGCAGTCGCCGAACACTCTGAAGAGTACACAAGAATCATTCGCGCGTAAGAGGCCAGATCGTCAGCTCGCACGAGCTGACGATCTGGCCTACTTTACGAGTCCCCCAATTTTACTGCAACTATTTCCTTCCATCACATCTCACAATCAACAATTCTCGGCAACACTCCAAAGCTACGCACGTGAACAGAGACATGTAAACAGCACAATAAGTTACACCCATTGTGCCCCTTACTTGGTTTACCATGATTACTAAAGGAGGACGTTATCATGAGGACACCCACCGCTTTCCGACTCTCTAGCATCTAACGTGAGATGTTAGTACAACAGAGATTTGAGCAATGGAAATTTCGTTTATCGTACTCACGTAAAAAATGGATGGCATACAGGCTGCAGACTCTTTGGAAAGCAGAGATGTGAAGAAGAAACAGAAGTCGTTGAAGAAATACGCGGCAGCCGAGCAGCAGAAAAAGTGGTGGAAACGGGATACCAGATCTTGCTTCAGCAGTCCTCCGAAAAGGACGAGGACCATGCACTGCAAGTGATACGTACATTTCATTGTACAAGAGCAAATCTGTCATTTCCTTGACACGCAGGCGTACAATTTGAACGCTTCAAGGAAGGACGCTGGCACTAAGAACTGCGTGATTTCGAACGACCAAAACGGCGGAACTATTCTTGCCCATGGAATAGTCAAAGTATGTCTGAAGCACGCGAACAGGTTCTGCTGCTTATTTGTACGGCTTGAATGAATCAATGATTGAATCAATGAATGAATGATTGAATGAATAAATGAATGAAAGAGTTTTTTTTTTTTTGAAAAAAAAGAGCAAGCGGGCCTCGAGCGAAAAGCTGCAGTGGTGTGGCTGCGCTACCTAACACACACGTAAAACAAGGCACACACGCGCAGCAACAAATTCTCCTCAGCTGCAAGGGTAGCTGGAGAAGAGCGCGAGACCCAGCAGAGAGAAAAAAGATTACACCATCTCCCACTAAAGGGAACCATGAGGGGATGCGAAGCAGCATTGGGGGTGCACACCAAGTTTCCGTTTACGTTCACTCGGCCGTCGAAGCCAAGCGTCGGCGTTGAGCTACCGCTTCCGCCACAGAGACACAACGCGAGTCTGCGGCGAGGGTAGCGGGACTTTCGAGACAACTGCAGCCACCGGGAACCGACGGAGCGACCGCACGATTCAATGGACTTCCTCAACCGAGCGCACGCGCTTATATAAAATGGGGGGAGGGAGAGGAGGGAGTGGGTTTACAGACTGCAGCGCGGGGGGGAGGAGAGGAGAGAAGGTGACCGATCGCCTGCGTAAACGCCCGTGTAAAGGAGGAGAGTGCGCGGCTGCAGCGCGGGGGAGGACGAGAGAGGGCGACCGAACACCTGCGTAAAGGAGGAGAGTGGGAGAGAGAGTAGGCGCAAGCGCACTGGAGCGCGGACGCCCCGGAATCAGGCTCACTCATAAGATGCTTCGCATCTAAAACAAGACAGAGCAGCAGAAACATGTGCATATTCAAAGGCGAAACACATACGCGAACTGCTAAGTGAGAAAATCGAAAAGAGTGACCATTCGCGCAAGTGGAAACAATGAAAACCAAAAAACAGCGAGAACATGAAACAACGGGCCGTCGTTCAGTGGTATTTGCTGGCGAAAAACTAAAGTGAAGCTCTCAGGGCAATCTGAACAATCAAAAGGAAGACTGAGGGTCTTCCTTTTCAGATAAGAGTCGTTCTTGTAATAAGATATGACTTGAAGTTTTTCAAACAGCCAGTAAAAATACTTCGATTGTTTATACCGGTATGATTTCGAGTATATCGTAAAGCGACACACATGTTATGACTGCTACACATATTCAGCGTCCAAGATCGTTCCGCTAGCTGTGCTCGCTGTCGCGGCTAATGGCTGTTTCGTTTCTCATGACGGATTTTTTTACGCTGTGGGGATTCAGTGTTGTTGCGGCCGCTATTGGTGGCAGATAATGCCTATCTATTAAAATGATATGGGAAGTTCTGCGCGGTGTGACTTAGCGTTTCTTTCACAGGAGCGATGAGAAGGATAGATAGATAGATAGATAGATAGATAGATAGATAGATAGATAGATAGATAGATAGATAGATAGATAGATAGATAGATAGATAGATAGATAGATAGATAGATAGATAGATAGGGGTCATTCCACGACAAACGTCCCAGCCATTTTGCAACCATCTCAAATGTATTCGAAAAAATTCATGCTGATTTGCTGCATTGATAACAGTGAATTGCTGGAATATTACAGTGAGAAAAATTTTTTTTGGTCACGTGGGCGCCGTCCAAATTTCACAGAATGTTGTCTGGTAGTTGTTTGTGAGAAAATTTATTCTAAGAGTATCGTTAGTTGTTTTTACACCAAATTTGGTTTACATATTCAGAAAAAGTGTTTCTGTAAGGTGTTTGAAGCTGAATAATATTAGTGCTTGTTTTCTGCCATATACGCCTCCAAGAATTTAGCCAAAATGTTCTATGTTTGCATATTTTTCATTGCAATATTATGCCTTGCATGAATATCTAAGCCATGAAAACTTAGTCTACAAAAGGTATATTTTGCGCAAAAAATATTTTCAGACCCCTGAAGTTTCCAATTTTTACGGCAAAAAATCACAAATTTCTGAATATCGTCATTTTTGTCCACATTGTGATGCAATTTGAACCACGTGGTGCTCCAAGTAAAAATCAGCTTTATACCTCAATCGAAAGCAAATGAAGAGTTCTTCTTATGTGGCAAGTTTTATTGTTACAATTTTTGTTTTAAGGAAGAAAATAATTTTTGAAGTTTCCCATTGACGGCTAGCTTCCCATTTGGTCATACGTACAGCTTCCTGGTTGAAGCTCCCCATTGCCGTCAATGGGGAAATTTCAAAAATTATTTTCTTCCTTAAAACAAAAATTGTAATGATAAAACTGGCCATATGAGAAGAACGGTTCATTTGCTTTCGATTGAGGTATAAAGTTGATTTTTAATTGGAGCACCACAGGTTGCAAATTGTGTCTGAATGTGGACAAAAATGATGATTTTCTGAATTTCGTGATTTTTTCACGTAATGTTTAGAAACTCGAGGGGTCTGAAAATATTTTTTGCGCAAAATGTATCTTCTGTGGAGTAGTTATACATGACTCAGTTATTCATACATGGCGCGATAGTGTAATGAAAAAAAATGCAAACATGGAACATTTTGGCTAAATTCCTGGAGACGTATATGGCAGAAAAATTACGCTAATATTACTAAGCTTCTAACACCTTACAGAAACGCTTTTGCTAAATATGTAAACAAATCTTTTTGCAGAAACAAGAAACTAAACATTTAGAATAAATTTTCTCACAAGCAACACCCAGACGACATTCTGGGAAATTTGGAAGGCGCCCACGTGACCAAAAATTTTTTCTCTCCGAAGTATTACAGCAGTTCACTGTTTTCAATGCAGGAAATCAGCACAATTTTTTTTCGAACACATTGGAGATGGTCGCCGAAATGGCTCGGACGTTTGGCGTGGAATGACCCATAGATAGATAGATAGATAGATAGATAGATAGATAGATAGATAGATAGATAGATAGATAGATAGATAGATAGATAGATAGATAGATAGATAGATAGATAGATAGATAGATAGATAGATAGGTTCAAGTTCGTTTTATTTGGCAGGAAACGTATGCACCGCATTAAAAGTCAAAAGTGCAGGACGAAACAAGTCAACATATTAATTTTAGATTAAACGGGAATCGTGTTGCTCGGCGAAAAATTTACCGGAAGCAGGGCACAGGTTGTTGTTGTGGTAGAGCACGACGAGAGGACGAACTCAATCTTTATATGCTTAGTCACACTTGCGGTCCTCGAGAGAAAGAAAATTTAGCGAGCCGTATCGTATTCACAAGTGGAATAGGCGCCAGTCCATTGCTAGAAATGTTTGAAAGGGCGCTTTTCTATCTATCAGCTATCGTGGCTATGCTAGAACTGTCACACCGGCTTCAGCCCGATAGACCTAAATCACTAAGACACAGGGACGTCTCGCTCAGTCCTTTTCTCTCTCTCGCTCATTTGACCCTGTCTCAACAGCGTCCTCCTGTGTTCTTTCTGTTCCTACTGCCCCCCTCCCTTTTCTCGCACTCGATCTCCTCCACTTGAGGCAGAGAGAGCAAAACACACTCTGCTCCCGAAGGGAAGCCAGTAATCGCTGCCAGAGAAAGTCAAGTGCACTTGCGGACGCGCTCACTTCAGTGCAGGCTCTGTTTGGCGATTTGTTATCGCTTCAACCACCTATGTTCCCCCGATCGTTGTTTGTATTTCTATCAAAAGCTGTCGCTCACATTTACTAAGCTGCGGTTCATTCGTTCTTCGATAAGGGCGGCTAAGATTGATGTGCGTCAACCTTTAACGACCTACATGAGCGGACTCGCTGGTCTAGTCGTCATGAAAAACTCGTAATGCCTGGTACCCTGACGTGCTTTCCGTGTTCTTGCCTCTAGCGCCGAGACCACCGATACAACTTCCACAATGCTTAGTAAGGCTTGTCCTATGATAATTTTAGGGTAGGGCGCTCGCATGATTTCTCACTTTCGCTCTTCCGCGACGTGGTAAGTCAGTGCATTGTGGTTGTCAATACGCTTCTATGTTGTGCGCACCGAAACATTTGGCAGAAACAGCATTCAGGAAAGTTATTTGCTGCCCACTGGGTTGCGGCTTTCGTTCCGTGCAACCACCAGATATCATGACAGCACTCAGCAGCTTGTTACGAAGTACAAAAATGATCTCACCAATTCAAGGAGGTTCATAATGCCCATTGCAGTTTCGATGAAAGGCGTTTGCTCGCCGGACTCCTCGGACTGGTGCAGAAGTGTTCCATCTGTGGACGAAGGAATATGATGACTCCACATAACGCCTAGGAACGTCAGCATGAGAAGTATATCAAAGTTATTTTGCTTACGGTAGTGCTGCATAGTAAATATTGCGGCGGCTAGCAGTGCACGTATGGATGCTGGAACAAGCTAGGACCTTCTGCTTCTTTTTATCCTACACGCATGCACATTCATTTGTTGTTTAGTGTCTGGTACTGGGATCACTCGACCAAGAAGTCGAAGCCGTGTATCAAGTGCTAGGAAAAAAATGTGTTTCTTCACTGTGAAAATAACTTAGAATGCCTAATCCAGCTACTGAATTTTCACTGGGCACCACCATTCGAATCTACGAAAGATGATGACGACGACGATCCATTACTAAGCAGCGAAGCATAGCGCAAATTGTTGCTGCAGACGCGGAGTGCAGCTACTGCGACCAAAGAGATTGTACTAAATCTTCCGGAGGGGCGCCGGCGCTCCGCGACCAATGGAATAGTCGAATGTCTGATGAAGTGGGCAGTGTTAAGGGACACGTATTTTTTTTTCAACATTGTAACCTGCCTGCTGTAACGCCTTTGTGCAAAGCGGAGATATGAATGAATAAAGAAGTAAAGCCGCCGAGTCGCCATGTTGCTCAGGGCTGAAACCGTTAGGGAGTGTTGCATAAGGCGTCGCTGCGGAATACGATGCCATTAGATGGCGCGTGCTCCGTGGCCGCCGCAGAGAGGAACAAGACTGAATAAACCATAGAGTTAATATACTAACTCCGCAGGAGAAACTCCCTATAGGACCCACGAACTGAAACCTACACAACCGCAATGATGGAACAAAACGAACGTTGCCAGATCCTGAAACACCCACTGTATTTCACTGTAGTATTCAGTTTTAGTCTGCCAGCCAAACCACGCTACTTCTTCGTGCTGTGTCAGGGAACGTTTGTTGTGCTTTGATGCGTGAAGCCGTGTGCTAGTGCAGTGTTGTCTGTGTAGCTAGCCGGAATGATAAAAGTTAATATTTCCAACTGTTTGTACGTGATCTCTGACAGGGACGCCCTCTGAAAACTTCATAGCGACTACAGTTTCTCCATTCGCTGGCACTAGGGTCACTCGACGGATTCGCAGCTAGAAGCAAAGAGCGTAGGCCGTGGTTGTGTGGTGCTTCGACTCGCACCGAGGAGACAGACATCCGCATTCTTCTCGGCACAGAGCTGCCGTACTTTCGCGCAGAGAATTTCAAAGCGGAAAAAAACCGGCAGATCCCACGCACTGTGGGAATCGATGTAATGCGAAGCAGCCAAATCATGCTTTACAAAATTTGCATGTCATGTTTTACATGTTAGGACCTGTCATTTATGTTCGTCATACAGTCACGTCGCGCAATACCAAATTTGGTGTATATCAAGCTAACGAAACGGCCGCGAGCGCGCCATGAGCGTGGCATGTAAGTCATGTCGCACATGACAAGTCATGATTTCCATATTACCACTGATGATTTATGTTCGTCATACAGTCACGTCACTCAATACCAAATTTGGTGTATATAAGGCTAACGAAACGGCCGCGAGCGCGCCATGAGCGTGGCATGCAAGTCATGTCGCACATGACAAGTCATGATTTTCATATTACCACTGGTCATTTTTGTTCGTCATACAGTCACGTCACTCAGTACCAAATTTGGTGTATATCAGGCTAACGAAACGGCCGCGAGCGCGCCATGAGCGTGGCATGCAAGTCATGTCGCATATGACAAGTCATGATTTCCATATTACCACTGATGATTTATGTTCGTCATACAGTCACGTCACTCAATACCAAATTTGGTGTATATAAGGCTAACGAAACGGCCGCGAGCGCGCCATGAGCGTGGCATGCAAGTCATGTCGCACATGACAAGTCATGATTTCCATATTACCACTGTTGATTTATGTTCGTCATACAGTCACGTCACTCAATACCAAATTTGGTGTATATAAGGCTAACGAAACGGCCGCGAGCGCGCCATGAGCGTGGCATGCAAGTCATGTCGCACATGACAAGTCATGATTTCCATATTACCACTGTTGATTTATGTTCGTCATACAGTCACGTCACTCAATACCAAATTTGGTGTATATAAGGCTAACGAAACGGCCGCGAGCGCGCCATGAGCGTGGCATGCAAGTCATGTCGCATATGACAAGTCATGATTTCCATATTACCACTGATGATTTATGTTCGTCATACAGTCACGTCACTCAATACCAAATTTGGTGTATATAAGGCTAACGAAACGGCCGCGAGCGCGCCATGAGCGTGGCATGCAAGTCATGTCGCACATGACAAGTCATGATTTCCATATTACCACTGTTGATTTATGTTCGTCATACAGTCACGTCACTCAATACCAAATTTGGTGTATATCAGGCTAACGAAACGGCCGCGAGCGCGCCATGAGCGTGGCATGCAAGTCATGTCGCATATGACAAGTCATGATTTCCATATTACCACTGATGATTTATGTTCGTCATACAGTCACGTCACTCAATACCAAATTTGGTGTATATAAGGCTAACGAAACGGCCGCGAGCGCGCCATGAGCGTGGCATGCAAGTCATGTCGCACATGACAAGTCATGATTTCCATATTACCACTGTTGATTTATGTTCGTCATACAGTCACGTCACTCAATACCAAATTTGGTGTATATAAGGCTAACGAAACGGCCGCGAGCGCGCCATGAGCGTGGCATGCAAGTCATGTCGCACATGACAAGTCATGATTTCCATATTACCACTGGTCATTTATGTTCATCATACAGTCACGTCACTGAATACCAAATTTGGTGTATATCAAGCTAACCAAATGGCCGGGAGCGCGCCATGAGCGTGGCATGTAAATCATGCTTTTCATGATGAGCTAGTCATGAATTTCATGATATAATAATAATATCTGGGGTTTTACGTCCCAAAACCACGATATGATTATGAGAGACGCCGTAGTGGAGGGCTCCGGAAATTTTGACCATCTGGGGTTCTTTAACGTGCACTGACATCGCACAGTACACGGGCCTCAAACATTTCGCCTCCATCGAAATGCGACCGCCGCGGCCGCGATCGAACCCGCGACCTTCGGGTCAGCAGCCGAGCACCGTAGCCACTGTTCCACCGAGGCGGACGAATTTCATGATATGACCAGCCATTTATGTTCGCAATACGGTCATGTTATGCCATACCAAAATTGGTATAAATCCAATTAACGATACGGCCAGGAGAGCACAAAGTCGTAGGCGGCTAGATAGCTAGATAGATAGATAGCTAAAGCAGAATCGCGAGTTGGGCAAGTTGGTGGATGTTCATCGTGGAATATTTTACAGCGCAACGGGTTAAGTACGGACAGAGAAGCGCTGTGTCCCTTCTCTGTCCGTACTTAACCCGTTGCGCTGTAAAATATTCCACGATAGATAGCTAGATAGATAGATACGCTCAAAGTCGCCGAAGTTCGCCAAGAAATGCTTCGCATCTAAAATGTTGTTTGCAGCATGCAGCGGCAAGTACGAATGAGACGTCACGCGAACGCTTCAACCAAAACTAAAGCTACACGGCACACGAACTTTTATCGCCGGTAAAAAGACTGAATAAAAAGCTTCTGTAGCGCCTAATTGCAACGCTACTTTCAGTGCCTGTCTCATGTGTTCTTTGTGGTCCGTTCAGGCTGGCACTGAAGTTTTCACTTTTAAATCAAAACGCTGTGTCGTGAAGCCGTGTTGGTACGTGGCGACAGAAAACACTCACAAGACAATACAACCATAAGGCATCCTGATCACTTTAGAGAACGGAAACTGCACCTTTGGGTGTAGTACAAATATAAGGGTAGTGGCGGCGTACTGAAGTGCAGTAGAGCGAGGCTAGATGATGCTGCAAGTTCTAACATCATCATCATCATCATGATCATCATCATTACCATCAGACAAACGAAGTTTTGGTGCTGGTACGCGCTGATCGCGCTACTTTGCCTCTCACTGTGTGTGGTATTTTATTGTCATTGCGAAGTCGCGGCTCGCGTGTTTGGTTACCGCCAGGTGATCCAACCGACCTCGACTTGCAAACACGTTAATCAAATGATGTTTGAATCGTTTATTGCGAGTGCCCAAGCTGGTACAAGCAAAGTGTACAATCAGGTACAAACAAAACAAGTCACTCATACACATCGAAAGCTTTCAACCCGTACTTGTAATGACTGTGAAATCTGACAAATAAGTGCATAAATGAACACTGAAATCGCCGGACGAATATTGCTCTCGTGTTGCGGCGTCGGAGCGTCGCTTTAGGACAATCCTGCTGTTAGCTATGGCAGCTTGTATTGATCTTGGTGAGTGCATAGCGTGGAATCAGAAACGAAACGCGTGTTACGTCGACCGATAGTTGGCCCAGTGAGAGGAATGTAGTTTTGCTAAATTCGTTACATAAACAGTCGCGGTATGCGTTCAGTTCTCAATTTTGTCGTCCTGTTGAATGCGTTACAAATAATTAAGAAATATAGCGTTGTGTCACAGGGTAGAAACAAGTTAAACGCGAAACATTTCTTAGCGTAATGAATGCACTTTTAGCGTGTTTGTCTGCCTGCCTGCCTGCCTGCGTGCCTGCCTGCCTGCCTGCCTGCCTGCCTGCCTGCCTGCCTGCCTGCTTGCCTGCCTGCCTGCCTGTCTGTCTGTCTGTCTGTCTGTCTGTCTGTCTGTCTGTCTGTCTGTCTATCTGTCTGTCTGTCTGTCTGTCTGTCTACCACCGGCAGTACACCGGCCCAACCCGGGGCCATTCGCCTAGCCCGTATCCAGAAAACTAATGGCAGCAACCGATGGAGGTGCGGATGCTGTACGACGAAATGCCGAAGATCCTCCGCCGCCGCCGACGACGACGCCGCGACGAAACCTTCAGAACACGACGCGAAGCAGACAGAGCGCTCCCGACGAAACCTCGCGGACCCAGGAAGAGCTGACGATGCAACATGGAAGCAGCGCAACAAACCGACGCAGCCGTGATCCGACGCCACGAGCCAACTGCAACGCAAGACGACGCACTGGCGGCCTCGACGTTCTTATTGATGGTTAGAGCGTGACAGCTCTCGTCGATACCGGAGCCGACTATTCCATCATCAGTGCACCGTTCACCACGAAGTTCAAGAAAGTTAGGACTGCTTGGGAAGGCCCTGAAATCCGGACTGCTGGAGGCCATCTAATAACACCAGCTGGAGTTTCCACAGCAAGAATCACCATCAATAAGCGGACTTCTCCTGTGCGCTTTGTAACTCTACAACATTGCTCCAGTGATGTGATACTTGGGATGGACTTCCTCAAGTCACCACTGCGCCATAATCGACCTGAGGTCTGAGTCAGTAACACTAACCTCAGAAGAAGCACTACCGCCCCACACGACGCCATGGCGACCCACGCTTTAAATGTGATAGAACAGCAGGTCACTGTTCCGCCTATCTCCCGCGTCATCATTTCAGTCGACACCGAAGATCTCACAGACTTAGAAGGCATCATAGAGGGCGACCAGCACCTGCTTCTGAACCATCAGATTTGCGTCGCAAGAGGCATCGCCGAGTTGCATCATGGCAAAGTTAAAGTAATGCTCACAAGTTTCAGGCACGAATACAGGCACCGCAACATCGGTACGACGGTTGCCTACATGGATGAATTCATGGAAGCCAGCAATGCTATCGCCCTCATCGACGCTGCTGAACCTGCTTCGACGAATCAAAGTCCGCAACCCGATTTCGACGTCAATCTGAGCCTTCCGAAGCACAAGCAAGGCCAGATTGAAGATCTGTTCCTGCAATTCAAGGATTGCTCCTCGTCTTCAAGAATCACACAGACCCCAGTCGCAAAACATCGCCTCATAACGCAGGGAAATGCGAGACCACTCCGTCGGAGCCCGTACCAAGTTTCGACGCGAGAACGCGCAGCCGCAAAGAAACAAGTCGACGAAATGCTACGTGACGACATAATCCAGCCATCCAAATGTCCCTGGGCGTCTCCTGAGGTGTTGGTGAAGAAGGACGGAACCCTACGTTTCTGCGTCGATTATCGCCGCCTCAACCAAAAATAACGAAGAAGGACGTGTATCGTCTTCCACGTCCTGAATCGCCCTGGATCGACTTCACAGCGCGAAGTGCTTTTCGTCGATAGACATCAAGAACGGCTATTTACTAACCGAGGTCGACGAAAGAGACCGAGCAAAAATTGCCTTTTTCACACGAGACGGCCTCTTTGAGTTTGAGCTCATGCCCTTCGGTCTTTGCTCGGCAACTGCGACTTCCAAAGTGTCATGAACACCGTACTGGCAGACTTGAAGTGGCAGTCTGGCGGCAGCCAAGCCAAGCCAAGCCAAGCCGCCAGGCAGCGCCACCCTCCGCTGCTCTCCGGAACCTTCAGAGAACCTGAATAAAACCAGTTGATGTTTGGGATCCACACCGCGCGGTCGTGTCTGCTTCTCCCGCGCGTACACGCGTCCCAACAGTGGTGACCCGGACGAGGCTTACCGCCTTTTTCAAGCGATCGACGCCATGGAGACTCCCCCTGACGCACCGGCCATCTCCGCCGTCGACATCAGGCTCCCGCCGTTTTGGACAGCGGACCCGCAGCTATGGTTCCTGCAGGTGGAGTCCCAATTCACCGCTCGTCGTATTGCCGCTGAGCTAACAAAGTACCACCACGTGGTCGCTAGCCTCCCACCGGCAATAGCGAGCTAAATACGCGATCTGCTGGTCGCTCCACCTGCAGAGAACACGTACACAGCGCTCAAACAGCTGCTCATCAGCCGCCTCACGCCCTCGGAGCCTCAGCGACTGCAGCAGCTACTGCACGACACCGAGCTCGGGGACCGGACGCCCAGCCAATTGTTGCGCCACATGAGGCAGCTGTTGCACACGGCCGGCGCAGCCACCACCGATGCCGACAGCAGACTGCTTCGCGAGCTGTTCCTACAGCGACTTCCGGTCAACGTGCGCATGGTCCTCGCCTCGGCTGCCGACAAACGCCTGTCTCAAATCGCTGAGCTCGCGGACTCGGTGCTGGCGGTCGCTCCGCCGTCCGTCGCGGCGCTACAGCCAGACATCGCCGGCGGCGCACCTACGACCACGCTGCATGACATCCGGGAGCAGATATCCCGCCTCGCCGATACCGTCGCAGCGATGCAGGCCCGCAGCACTCCCGAGGAGCGCCAGCGCCCAGCAGCGCAACAGAGAATCTGCTGGTATCACAGGAAGCATGGCAATGCTGCTCGCAAATGCATTCCTCCTTGCGACTATGCGGGAAACGGGAGCGGCCGGCACTGAGGACGACCAGTGTCACAGAGGCCCCCCGAACGTCGTCCATCAGTGTTTTTCCTCACCGACCGCGACAGTCGCCTTCGATTCCTCGTGGACACCGGCGCTGAGGTGAGCGTGTTGCCGGTTGGGCCCACCCATCGCCGTGTCCCCAGTGCGTCCCCCCCCTTCAGGCGGTCAACAACACAACCATCGCCACCTATGGACATCGCTCGCTGCCACTCGCTTTAGGCTTGAACAGAACGTTCCGGTGGATTTTCATCATGGCAGCAGTGCAGTTCGCCATCTTGGGTGCGGACTTTCTTCGGCATTTCGGCCTTCTCGTGGACGTGCGCAACCACCGCCTTCACGATCCCGTGTCGCAGGCAACTGTGCAAGGCAATCCCTCGCACCACCCTCCGCTGAGCCCCACTCTGCTCGGGCCGTCCGGTGCAGAACGTTTTACTCGCATTCTGCAGGATTTTCCCGAGTTGACGAGGCAGCCGCCAGCCAGCGCCGCGGCGAAGCACGAGGTACGCCACTACATCGCCCCCCAGCGGCCCACCCGTGCACGCGCGGCCTCGCCGCTTGCCTCCAGAGAAGTTGAAGGTCGCACGACAGGAATTTGAACACATGATGGAGCTAGGGATCATCAGACCCTCGTCAAGCGCCTGGGCATCTCCACTTCATATGGTGCCAAAGTCAACGCCGGGAGACTGGCGACCATGCGGGGACTATAGGGCGCTGAACCAGGTAACGACTCCAGACAGATACCCCCCTATTGATAATCCCAGCATTGCCCACCAAAAAACTTATGCTGGGAATGCTGGAAATTCTGGTGGGCATGACGGAAAATGTGGTGTACATGCTGGGAATAATGGTGGGCATCGTGGGACACTTGGTGGGTACGCCGGGTGGATGCTGGGATAGTAGGTGGGTTGGTGGACCCTCGGTGGGTATAATGGTTGGGTGGTGGATACACACGGATGGTGGGTGCCGGGATATGTGGTTGGGTGAGCTGGGTGGATGCAGGGACACTTCTTGTTTGGTGGGAGACACGGTGGAAACAGTGGGTGGATGGTGGCATACGTGCTGGGTGCATGCTTGGTGCAATAGATGTGATAATAAAACATGATGAAGAGCGATTGGCCCGTATCTTGCTGATTATGCATGCTTGGTGATCAGTTGTATTTACGATGCATCGAAGTACGCATTCGAGAAAATCTTCGATTTGTCGTGATACAACTTTGAGCTCTAGGACTTTGTGCATCAATGTTCAACGCGCATCTACCGGTATTTCCATGCATTGGAAATGGAAGTGAGAAAAGTTCACTTCTGAACCAGCGGGAGAGGCAAGTGTTATACACGACAATTCACCTAAACCTGACCTAGAACTAATCAGATAAAGCATATAAGCGACATTTTAGAAGTGCAACACTTCTAAAATGACATTTTGCGTCGCCTACATACTGGGCCTAATTGCGCAAAGGTATGGTGTTCGTTGTCACATATTGCTGTACGCGACGGTTACAAGCAACTCAATATAACACAAACGTATTGGTTGCTCGGCAGTGCGCTCGCATGAGTACAGCGCCGAGCACGATGTACTGGCGCGATGTTAAGATGTACTCGCACGAGCACACCTGTATTACCTGTCCGGCTCCTTACCGCGTTTCAAGAATTTATCCGCCACAGCTCCCATTAGACAAATTTAAGAAAAGGGGGGCCCCTACAACGTAGCTTTCGAGGTACCTATGGGCTTACGCAACCCTGCATGACGACGTGCGTATTTGCGTACAAAACACGACATCCACCGCAATAATAATAATAATAACAATAATTATAAATTCCGAATCAATCTGTGAGCGATAACACTTGTCGTATTTTATCGAGGGTGCATATCACGCATGGCAAGGCCATGAAGCTGGCAGGATTGAACCACAATTTGAACAAACATTTTAAAGGATCCTCAGTATCGGCAAATTGCAGCTGTCTACGCTTCGAAAGTAGCAAGATGCTAAAACGGAGCTCACCTGTTGTCAACACTTCTTCCGTTTGGTAAACCTTCTCGTTTCTTTGAAATAATCCCAACAAGTCTGCAGGTGGACCTCGGTGCGTAAATCGAACGGCAAAATTGCTAACACCGGCCGAAGTAAACACGTACGTACGGAAAGGAGAAAACCTTACCCATTTATTCGAATAAAACTGATTTAGAACACATTGAGAAGGAGGTAATATTCACAACACAGGCACACACATCGTTCACGAGCATTCACTTCGTTCGGTTCGCACAGGCTGCCCGTTTCTCTAACGCCGATGGAACGGCCACAACACGGCAACAAAACACACCGCCCGGGGACATTACTGGAATTCAGTCTTGAGGTAACCCCCCTTCCCTTGAAGACGCCAGCCGAATGGAGGGAAACTTCCGCGACCCCCGGGCTCAACCCGGGAACTGCATACAACGACTTTCACTCAAATCTCACTCACAAATGCAAATGTACCGCACAACCACGTGCATTGAACGTACACAAATGCAAAGACGTGAAATTTAGCGAACATGTTATTGTGACGGGTAGTGTTTAGCCGAAAAGAAATGTAAGTAAAGAAAAGCCACCAGCGCGCATACTTCCTGTCTAACACTAATGGTACTTGTTTTTTTGGAGTCTAAATGCACTGTTGCTCTAACCTTTTGTTGTAGGAATGAGTTATACTCGCATTAATGGATAACCCAAGCATAAAAACAAGCATACCTTCGCTTCCATGACAGTCACTCATACTATGTTTATACGCATAAGGGCGTCTTTCGTTAGGTGCCCTTAAACGCACTCAAGTGGATTTTTGAAAGGTGCCTTTTATTTCACTTTACCTGAAGTTCTCCTCACGAAAGGCCGCTCTTACGCGCAAGGAACGGGTCGTTTGAGAATACAGGCGCGAGCTTCCCGGATAGCCACTAACAGCCCCGACTGACGACTGCGAAATATAAGCAAACAGTTCCAAACAGAACGACAATTTCGCTCAACGCGTTCACATTAATTGTGCTGTTATTTTTAGTATTCCAATATTAGGATTTCCGATGGCTCTAACGTCATCAGAGAACCCAGAATTATGTAAAGGTAATTATGTAGAGGGGCGCGTCGTGCACGTCGTGCGACGGATGCGCGCCAGCATTGGTGAAACCGGTGAGACAGAGAGAGCGCCTAAGGCGCAATGCAATACGTCTGGCATATGATATTTACCCATGATTTACTGCGGACACACTTTTACTAAGTTGCTGCACGTTGCACGAACGGTGCGATTTTGTGAATTACGAAGCGGTAGAAACATACATGTATATTATATACATAGCGCATTTGCTCTGCGTAAGACGTGACACCGAGATGAAAAGGTTTTCGTGTCATTTGAACTGCGTATACAACGCACGAAAAAGCAATCACGGTTATTTCGATTTTGTATCGCGCATCCGCGTGATGGGGATGCGAGGTCAACGCCGCACGATAGAGCAAAACGCGTCTAGTTGTACCAAGCGAGAAGTAATAAACCACATGGTTCACAGCTGACTCGCTCTTGAATTAAAAGATAGAGTTTAGGCTGAATAGAAACATTCATTAACCTGCGGATGCAAGTACGCGAAAAAAGTTCGTGAATGCATGATGTGCATTATCATATTAAGCAAACCTCACCTGAAAAACTTGACAAACAATTCCGCCGCATTTGTATCACTTGAGGTAAATTTCAATGAGGGATAGATGAGACAAATATATAAGACAGTTCATTTGCGTAGTGCAGCGTTAGCACGCGTGTTTGATCTATTTCTAGCAACGTACAAGGCATTTTTCAGTTGATAAGTCGATACCGAAACTGAAACTGAGGTGGTGGTGGCGCCCCGATCGCCCCGCCACTGTTTTTTTTTTCTTTCCTCAGACATGGCCAACATGGCGGCCTCCTGCGGTTCATGTGTACTGCGTGGTGTCGAGTTTGTTCGTGCGGGTGATTGTTACTGCATTGCATCGCGTTGTGTGTTGTGTGTGGCGGTTACTGACGTAAGCGCAAGTTCTTCACTGAGTATTATCCGCGGTACCCGGCAAATAGTCGTCATATGCTGGCCCTGCGACTCCGACATGTGCGACTCCTTTGTTCAGTGTCATCGACGGACGTGCTGTTTCCCCTTCAAATGTTACCGCACATCAGTGAGTAGCAGCGCCGCAATCCTTTTTCGATGACGCGCTCTGTGACCCTGGAAAATGCCTTGACGCTCGGGCACTTCAGGAGCGATACCGGGGAACTGCCGGACGCGGGTAGCTTGGCCATTCCTCGCTCGGCGCATCGCTTGAACACCGGCGGTCAGCCTGCAGCGAACGTCGCTAGCGTGCTTTCTTGCAAGAGGTAAGTGATTTTGATCGTTGCGCTTCGTAAGTTGAGTTGTTCTTATTGCAGTATGCGTTATCGCCTAAGTAAATCGTTTGACGTGTTGGTACTGCATGCTGTTGTAGTTGTGTGGATTGTGCTCGCGCGCGACGTTTGTCAAGAGCGTAATCGGTAAATTTTTAGAGTTATCGCTTGCGCGCACGCACTTCTCTACGCTAAAATTAGCTGAAAGGAGGCAACATTTTTGTCAGGCACACATTGTCATGCGTTTTATGTTTACACTTGTGAAGTCCTCCGCGGTAGTGTAGCGGGTACGGTGCTCGGCTGCTGACCCGACGGTCGCGGGTTCAATCCCGGCCGCGGTGGTCGGATTTCGATGGAGGCGAAATGGTAGAGGCCCGTGTACTGTGCGATGTCAGTGCCCGTTAAAGAACGCCAGATGCCCAACATTTCCGAAGTCCTCCAGTACGGCGTCCCACATAATCATATCGTGGTTCTGGGATCTTAAACCCAAACAGTTATTATTATACCTACACTTCTCAACTTACCTGGAGTAACGCAGTGAAACCGAAGGCTCTACATTCATTTATTTTGCACGAGCTCTTAAGGGGAAAAAAATATAGCATTCGGCCACCGTATTGTTCTATGAACCGTGAATCGGTACAGTTGGAGAAATAAAGCGATTCAAGGGATATTATTCTTTAGGCGAGCATTTTGTGCGTCATTAAGTAACGTGACCCGCGAAAGTGTTTAGAATAGCATATGGACACTGTTTATCGTCTTTCCAGCTATAGCGAATGTAGTAGGTTTGCTAAAAACGCAATTGCTGCAGCATGAGACTGTATTTAGTACGGTCGGTTTCACCCATTTTGTATCCTTCATGCATGTTGAACTAATTTGACCAGCCGTACTCTCAGCTGAATTTTCAGTCCGCCGCGGTGGAGCAGTGGTTATGGTGCACCGCTGCTCACCTAAAAGTTACGGGTTCGATCTCGGCTGCGGCGGTCACATTTCGATAGAGGCCGAAATGCCTGAGGCCCGTGTTCTCTGCATTGTCAGTGCGAAAAACACCAGACGATCGAAATTTCTGGAGCCCACCGCCTCGGCGTCTCTCATAATCATAGCGTGGTTTCAAGATGTGAAACCCTAGATATTATGATCAGCTCAATTTTCAATTGTTCACGAATTTTTCATCTCTTCAAGCTTCCAGCTTGCCCTCAAACTCTGCCTTTTTTGAATTGGTATTACTTGTTTCCTAACTTCCGCAGCTGAATAGAGCATAGTAAGTTCTCATCACTGTGTTTACAGGCTATAGTCATTTATGCAAAACCATTTGTAGGTTATTCGTGCTGTACAGGTGGTGCGAAAGGTGGGCTGCAGTTTTCCATGACTCTGGCGAGTATCATAAAGCAGCATTATTGTTCTGCCCACTAACTAAAACTCAGGCTGTATTAGGGAACCATAAATTTTAGTTTTCACGTGGATAAAGTATGCTATAAATATGGTTGCACATTGTGTATGTGGCTAAACACAGAAATAAGGCAACCTGCATCTAAGGTAGATAATATGGCACTTCCATGGCTTGTTTGGTTCAACGTGCAGCTTGACACAGACGAGGCATGGAGTGTCATCGAATTGTTCTTTGCTCATCTGTGCCGCGCGGCACGTTCAACCGAACATGTTAATGTACCAACTCGCCCAACTTGCCGTGTAAATCCACTGACATGGCACAGTGCAACACCGGCATGCTGAGCTTGTTGGATGTAAACAGACATGTAGACCACAGACATGCAGACCGCAAAAACTCGGTAAATTTCATCAATGTACATGCTGTGTACATTCAATCAATAGAATCCATGTGAAAGTTTATTGAGCAATAATCGCATGAACCATGAGGCTTCAAAAATTATACATAACATTTATTAACATTTTCTTAATTGGTAATTGTCGAAGGCACGCTGTTGCATGCGGCTAATGGGGATGTTTTGTGTTATTAGTGAAATAATTTCATCTTCCTGCTGTTATTTTCTAACATATAAGTTAATCAGTGCATCATGTGTTAGCGCCTTGGCCAAGCAAGTTCAAAATATACCTGTATTTCTCTGAGCCATTTAATATTCCATGTAAGGTTTGTGTGAGACGACGCCTGCTTGGCCTAAGCTTTTAGTTGACTGGAAACAGCCTTATTACACAACTTTCTCTCAAAGCCTGTCCTACCAGACTTTATTGGCAACAAACCAGATCAAATCTTTGGCAGTACTTTAACAAAGAAATTGTTGCAGCCTGCTCCTGTCCTGGTGAAGCTGGTGATGACCGCATGCAGCCAATGCTGATCTGAACCTGAGTAATGACCAAATGCAGGTAGGCCAAGGCTCTGTCGTAAACAATTTTGAAATTGTTGCCACAGTGTAAGCTTTTGCAATTTTTGTGTGCCTGCTCACATGTGGCGAGGTTCAGTAAGTTTCATCTGCTACACATGAGCAAAGGAACATATAGTAGTGCTGATGTAGTGTAGGAATCTCCTTGAGTGCATAGAACATATGTTCCACACGTCAGCATCAGATTTCAAATGCATTAAGTTCTAAAGCTACTAAAGTGCGTCGTTTGATTTCCAAGTTAAGCTAAATCTATAAAAGCAACCTATCAGGCACCAGAACTTATCAAGCCTAGAAACCAGTTACAGTGCTGTGTTGTTCATATATCCATGTGTAACAGGCATTATTCCAGTTTTCTTGTGCATGTTTAGTAATGGCACTGCCCACAATCCCTGCATTGATTCAGGGAAATAGGCCCTGGCGCAGCAGAGATTTCTGTGTTATTGCTACAGTGTCGTAGTGAAGGTAGCACAGAATGACAGACACATACACACCATGCAGGGGCATAGCCAGAATTTTTTTAGTGGTTGTGAGCCCGCCTTACTTTACATATGTTTGTGTTTGTGCATGCATTTGTATGTGTGTGTGTTTATATACACATACAGCACTTAAAAATTTTGAGGGCGTTCGAAATCCCCCCTTCCAGCTATGCAAATTACACCATAGCTTGTGATGTTTTGTGCAATATTGCATTCTTTTATGCTGTTCTCATTTCAACATCTGAAACTTCCCTGCAGCACCTTTTTGAAGCGGTCCTATGTATTGAAAGTGAGATGGTGCTCTCACGGTGCTCTCTTTTTTTTAGATTGCTGCAGCACTTTCAGGCAATACAAGAAGCACAATTATACACTCTATCGACCATTGTAGCATTTTCTTTCTCATTGGGAATTACATGGGCTTGCAGTCACTCCTTGCTTTTGTTGTTGCTTTGATTGAACGTTACATATGGCTGTGAACATTCTGTCCTATAGTTGCAGTACTCATAGTACTTCGGTGACACCTCATGCCTGCGCAGAGATACATGTGGCATAAATTCTTTTGTTGCAGATATGCACACAGAGAAGTAATGCTTCATGAGGCAAACAGTGCTTGTTCATCTTTTGTGCACACATCTTCAAAGCCATATGATTTCTGTCACGAGGGCCAAGTGGAACACAAAACAAATACATTCCTCCTATTGTCGTCTGCCTGGTACCTATCTGTGGCGCCATGGTGAATCTATACCATGGTATGAACTTCTCTAGTGCAGAAATATGAATTTTCTAGTCGTAAACGCGACTATGGCATGTTAGGAACTAAAGCTGGAAGCAGATGCCGTGTTTTCCGTGGGCGAACAAACTTCACATACTGCACACGCCGGCGTTGCCGCCGACCACGTCGGTTGCCATAGCAACGACACATAAAACATTTTTCTCCCTTGAAGTTGCATCGTCCCGCCGATAGATATCCGGTGCCGTTGCCGGACCAACGGACGCGCGCCGTTGTTACTTTATCTGGTCGAGCGCGCCTTGCAAGCGAACCACGAAGTTGTGCCCTAAGCCTAACCGCACCGCGACAAAAAGAGGGGGAGGGGGTAGCGGTTCCAAAATTCCTTGACCTTGGTCTATCCCGTGCAGAATGCTGTTTAAACTACCATCGCCGCAGTACACCGGTGCGCTACGGAGAAGCGTATTACGATTTAAAAGGAGCTGTTAGCACTAGTCACGGGACACAGCACATTTTGTTCCTGAATTACTTATACATGTATACACCGCATAATTGTGGGTATTATATAGTATGATCGCTGACGGGAAAAAAAAATTAGTGGCAATCATTCGGAGCAGTGTATGACATTTCTGCAGACTTATGAAACAAGAAACAATACCGTGGGGCAGTTTTTATTTTTTTGCACCATCCCCACTTGTTACTGCTTTACGAACCTCCCGAATTTCAAGGTCGCCAGCTTGGCAGATCCACATTTGAATTTGCACAGTCTGTCAAAGGATTCTACACGCGACCCAAGTGCTAATGTGGACTTCGCCATTGTTTGCACAGTGGGGTGGTTCAAAATACTGCTTTTATTGAAATAGCAGCGTCCATGTTCACTGTGCACGAATTTGGTGTCGTTGATTGGTTTGTACATATTTTTATTTTATTTTCTAAATGTAAGCCTTTTCTGTTATACTGCTCCAAATTCGGGATTTTGCGCCAGCCCTGTGTGTTCTTTACTGTGTCCCGTTCTCCTTGCGCTACGCTTCGACATGAATCTGTACCAACTTGCCCAGTACTCTACGTTAAAAAATGAATGTTTTTTTCACGTAACCTGCTCAAAATTTGGATTTTCGTGCTTCAAAAGTAATATTTTGCTGCTCCAAAAATTATTTATTTCGGCTGTTGCACCCTTGAATTACATTTGATGCCATCATACCTGCATGTGAGTTAGGCAAGAGTTCGATTGTTTTGTTTTGGTTTTAAAGGACACTAAAATGAAACCTTAGATCAGTCTAGACAATAAATTATTTTTAAATTCTTGAAGCGCTCTAATGTCATTAATTTTGTGTAAACTTCATACGTGAACTAGTGGTAGAGAACATGAAAATATTTCACTTGTTAAGTTTCGTGATGATTTTCAGCACATGCGCGTTAGGGTGACGTCACAAATATTACGTGTTCTTGCATATATTTGCCACATTTGCTTGCCAAAATTTTCTAAAACCTGCTAAGTTAAGATGTTGGCTCTGTATGAACACAATGTAAACAATATAGACTGGCGGGTGCTGGCAAAATCTGCGCTGTCATGCAGAGCTGGTGTGGGGACTTCTACAAGGTGTCGCCTTGTGTATCTGCTTTTCCTACATTATCTCGCTTGCGAATGCCAGGAAGCTGAGCTAGTTGGTAGAGATTCATGACAAAAAACGGTAGGCATGCAAACACGGACTCAAGAGAGAAGTCAAGACAACAGAAATGCTGATCAACCTTGTTCGGCTAGTGATTTAGTAGGCATTTGTGTTGTCCAGACTTCCCTCTTGTGTTCATGTTTGCACGTGTACTGTCTTTCATGAATCGCCTACCACGCATCTTCTCGCATTAAGAGTGGTGTCTTTGGTATTCTGAAGCTTTATTGCACTAAATTACGGAAATAGCTTTATTTCTTTTGGATCCCTTTAACCCTTTCCCAACCGAAAACAAGCTGAGCTCATGCTAACAGTTTGTGCTGCTCCTAGCAAAGAAGAGCAGGGCTCATACACGCTGAAAGAAGCGTCTGGGACACCACAACTAAGCTATTCTGATTATGTTTGCCGCGTTATTTTTCGCTTCAACTAATGGTGGCTGCCGGGGCGCGCCAACGAATGCCGATTGCACCTCGCATCGGACTCTACAGCGCTCGCGCTTTGCTTGCGTAGCGTTGCTGTACTCAGCGTGTCCAATCATGCAAGAAGGGAGACGGCCACATCACGTTCTATTCTAACCGACCCCATCTCAATGGGTACAGGCGTTCGCCAAACACACTTTGGAATTTACAAAGTGTCCTTCAATTTTTGTGGAAGCCCCGCAAACCTTTGACGTCGACAATACTCTCTTTACTCGTGGAACATCACATGGGGCTCGGAATAGCCATACCAGTGGTGACGTCACGAGGTGCTGCCAACTCAGATGAGCACACACGCTTACTTTAAAACCAAATTAAAATATCTTAGCTAACGTCAGGTACTAAAAATCGGTCAGAAGTGCCCCATAATCAGGTCAATCAAACAACGCAAACATCTTCATGTTTCAATTTTGGTGTCAGGGCACCTTTAAGCTTTTGGTTGAAGTGATTGCAACTGCTTTCGTTGATGTTATTGCCCCATATTGAAGCAAAAACAGTTTATTTGTTCTTGTTTCACTCTTTTGTAGCATGCCTGGAAAAGTACTTCAAGGCACACCCCAGCCCGGCTGCGCCACCTCAAGGAAACTGCCTTGCTGCCATCTGCAAGCTCCTAAGAAGTTACTTTATGAAGCTAGCCCGCAGGGCATATGTGTTAGGCATCCCAGCATGGAGAACAAATAAACACGTCTTTCGTGCAACGTACATTCATTGATTCCGTGCTGCATCAACATATGTGGCTGCATCCTTGGCCACGTGACGACACAGACAAGCTTGTTAAGATCAATGGTAGAAGGTAGTCTATAATCACGCTGCTAAGTGCAATGTCTATTTTTTCAATTAATTCAGAGTTCGGCCTTGATTCGGGTGTCCAACACCAGTATCTGCCCCTCTGCCCGTCCCTCAGCGTACACCCACCCTGCACCCATCATCTGTCCATTACTCCCACCATCTGCCCATCGCCCGCCATCCACCCGTCATCTGTCCATTACTCCCACCATCCACCATTCGTCCACCATCCACCCATCGTCTGTCCATCACCCACCGTCCGTCCACCACCCACCATCTACCCACCGTCCGTCCACCATTACCCATTACCATAATCCACCAAGATGGTGGGCGGTGGGTCCCATCATGCCCACCACTGGGCAAATTTTCAATAGGGCCGGTACCGCACATACACGATGTCACGACGAGGCTTCACGTTGCCACTATCTTCTCGAAGATCGACCTGGTGCGGGCATACCATCAGATTCCCGTTGCCCCGGAGGACGTCCCGAAGACCGCTATCGCAACGCCTTTCGGACTTTTCGAATTCCTCCGAATGCCATTCGGACTCCGAAACGCGGGTCAGACATTCCAGCGGTTCATAGACGGTGCTATACGCGGCCTCAACTTCTGCCACGCCTATCTTGACGACTTGCTAGTCGCCAGCAGCACTCTGGAAGAGAACGTGAATCATCTGCGCATTGTCTTCCAGCGCTTAGTGGAGTATGGCATGGTCGTGAACATGGCCAAATGCGAGCTTGGTGTGCGACAGCTCTCGTTTCTTGGACACGTGATCTCCGCCTCAGGAGTTCTTCCTCAACCCAACAATGTTGAAGCCGTGCAAGGATTTCCGCAGCCGACCGCCAAGCGCCAGCTTCGGGAATTTCTGGGTTTGGTAAACTTCTACCGCCGTTTCATTCCCCGCTGCGCCCAGATCCTTCAACCTCTCCACGACCTGCTGGCCACTTCACGGAATGGCTCAGACACCCTCTCCTGGTCTCAAGAAGCAAAAGAAGCCTTCTGCGAGGTCAAGGACGCTTTGGCAAACGCCGCACTGCTTGAATACCCCAGGTCCGGTGTCCCGCAGAGCGTAATGGTGGATGCCTCCGATACAGCCGTTGGGGCTGTATTACAGCAGCTCGTTGGGGGGAATCTGGCGCCCGATTTCCTTCTTTTCGAGGAAGCTAACACCTACCGAGCGCCGCTACAGCCCCTTCGGGAGAGAACTGCTGGCCGTGTACGCTGCCATACGACATTTTCGCCATTTCCTGGAAGGTGTAGAGTTTTTCGTCCTCACCGACCACAAGCCGTTTACTTATGCATTGCGCTCGCTAAGCTCCGACGGTGGAACGCACACAGCACGTGAACGGCGCCAAATGTCCTATATATCAGAGTTCACGACTGATATCCGCCACGTCAAAGGCGGCGACAACGAGGTAGCGGACGCCCTCTCACAGAATCCTGTGAACGCCATCATGCCCACACTACAGGTTGATCTTCCCGCTTTGGCAGCCGCTCAACGTGAAGATGACGAACTGAAACACCTGTTGACCGCGACCACTGCCCTGAATCTTGAGTGGATCCCAGTTCTTGGATCCGAGGACAAGGTTTGCTGTGACACAAGCGTCAGTAGAACTCGCCCGTTCGTGCCCGCGAGCCTCCGTCGCCATGTGTTCGAGTCCTTGCACAGACTCTCTCATCCTGGGATTAGAGCCACCCAAAGACTGGTGACGGCAAGATTTGTCTGGCCGGGCGTAAATCGGGACGTCCGACGCTGGGCACGCGAATGTGTAGCTTGCCAGCGCTCTAAGATACAACGCCATACCTCGACAGGACACTCCCCACTCCGGATTCTCGCTTTGATCATGTCCACCTGGACATCGTCGGCCCACTGCCACCCTACCACGGAAAGGCTTACCTGCTGACCTGTGTCGACAGGTTCACCCGCTGGGCGGAGGCCATCCCTATCGCGGACATCACTGCCGAGACGGTTGCGACTGCTTTCGTGTACCACTGGGTAGCCCGTTTCGGTGTGCCCTCCACCATAACAACAGACCGCGGCCGACAATTCGAATCAGCCCTTTTCACTGCCATCAGTAAGCTCATGGGCACCTCACGCATACGCACGACAGCGTACCACCCCATGAGCAACGGCATGGTGGAGTGCTTTCACCGCCAGCTGAAGGCTGCGGTCACGGCAACCGAGGAACACAACTGGGTGGAGGCCCTCCCACTCGTTCTTTTGGGTATAAGGTCCACCTTGAAAGAGGACATTGGCTGCAGCGCCGCTGTGCTGGTCTACGGCACGACACTCAGGCTGCCGGGAGAGCTCTTTGCGCGCGGCTCAGAGGAGGCATCCATAGCTTGCAGCGACTATGCACTTCGCCTACGCAACGTCATGAGCAAACTGCGCGCGGTACCTCCACGGCCCCCAGGGTCGCGTGTGGTGCACGTCGACCCGCAGCTCACATCGTGCCCATATGTGTTTGTACGACACGACGCGGTTCGGCGACCTCTTCAGCCACCCTATGATGGGCCGTTTCAAGTCCTCCGCCGTGGCAACAAACAATTCACACTCAAGAGAAACGGCCGTGAGGAGGTCGTGTCGTTGGACCGCATCAAGGCAGCACACATGGACCGTGACGACGCCGTGTTGCCTCCACGAAGGGAATCATCGCCAGGACCCCCCAGCTTCAATGCCAGCCCAAGTCCACGAGGTGCCCTCCCGGCTGACGCACAGCGGGCGGCTATCAAGAGCACCCACTCGCCTGGACCTTTAACTCCGTTCGGCAACTCACTAGGGGGGAGTGCTGTGGCGGCAGCCAAGCCAAGCCAAGCCAAGCCGCCAGGCAGCGCCACCCTCCGCTGCTCTCCGGAACCTCCAGAGAACCTGAATAAAACCAGTTGATGTTTGGGATCCACACCGCGCGGTCGTGTCTGCTTCTCCCGCGCGTACACGCGTCCCAACAGCAGACTTGCCTTGTGTACTCAGAGAACGTCGTTGTGTTTTCTTCAAACTACGACGAAATTGTCCGGCGCCTTGAAGCTGTACTTCAAGCACGCAGGACCTCCCGACTCACCCTGAAGCCAGAAAAGTGCCGCTATGCGTACGAGGAACTTCTGTTCTTGGGCCATGTCATCAGCAAGTGTGGAATTCACCCCGACCCAAGGAAAACAGCTGCCATCGCTGCCTTCACACCGCCCGCCAACAAGGCCACACGCTGATTTATTGGCTTGTGCGCCGATTACAGACGCTTCGTCAATGAATTTTCACGCATCACCGAGCCACCGACTGAGCTCACGAGGGCCGACGTGCAATTCTATGGGGAGCGGCGCAAGTCAAAGCATTTCAAGAATTGAAACGACGCCTGCAGACGCCTCCCATACTTGCGCATTTTGACGAACATGGGCAGATGCGCACCGGAGGCAAATGGAACCTCTTGAAAGTACTGCTCGATGACACTAACTCCGAAAGTAATCAGCGTTTGGCAATCAACCGATTAGTCCAAGCACAGAGACACAGTGGGGTAGATGGCACGACTGTGCTTAAGGAATTGGCCGAACAATACCTTCCGATTGGCCCTTCGGAGACTGGGATTACCCAGATTACTGGGGAGGGCCGCTGGAGGAAATCGACTCGCCCTTCACGAACCTTGAGAGCGAGGATGCGCTTCATACGCTTAATAGTCGCTTAGCTCCGGGCCCTGACGGAATAACGAACAGGCTGCTACGTAATATCGATAATAAGTCCATAGCTAAGTTAACCGAGGAGGTAAATCTTCTCTAGGCAGAAGGCCGCGTGCCGTAGGCCTGGAGGACCGCCTCGGTGGTACTCATTTTCAAGCCGAGCAAGGCACTCGCCAAAGAGAACCTACGTCCCATCTCACTCACATCTTGCGTGGGTAAGGTGATGGAGCATGCGGTACACAACAGGGTCTCTCGGTATATCGAAGATAAAGAGCTCTTTTCACACAACATGGTAGGCTTCCGGCCGGGCCTTTTCACCCAAGATGTGATGCTCCTGATTAAAAGGCTAAGTATCGATCGAGTAATCCGAGATGTTCGGGGACTATTAGCCATTGATCTCGCCAAGGCCTTTGATACCATTTCACACAAGGTCGTCTTGGAGGCGGTCGAGAGCATCGGGTTGGCACCTAAGTTCCACGCCTATGTTGGAACCTTCCTCAGGGACCGCAAAGTAACCATAAAGATTAGGAAATTAACATCGGAGGCCTTCACCCTGGGTGCGAGGGGCATGCCTCAGGGAGCTGTCAGCGGTAATTTCGCCTATCTTATTCAACATAGCCATGAAAGGCCTGTCGGAGCGTCTTTCCACTGTAGTCAATACCAACCACGCCCTATATGCCGACGACATGACGGTCTGGTGCATGGAAGGTTCGAATGCTGAGGTGAATGAAGCGGTCCAGTCGGCACTGACTATCACAGAAGGTTTTCTGGAGGGTACAGGGCTTCGTCTCTCGCCCTGCAAATCGGAGTTGCTTCTCTACAGACCGGTTCGGCCCGGTAGGAGGTCCCACTCACCGCTTGATCAGGTACACATTGCGCTAACCACAAGTTATGGGCAGTCGATTCCTAGAGTCAACTGTATTCGCGTGCTAGGATTTCTTCTTGAATACAATGGCAGAAACTCGTAGGTTTCGGCTCGCATCACCTCCAAGACGGAGAACATGCTTAGGCTAATATTAAGGCTCTCAAACCACAGCGGAGCGCTGAAGGATAGCAATCTCCTTCGGCTCTACCACGCGTTCCTCATGAGCCACATTAATTACGCGGCATCATCAGCGCACGTGCTGTCATCGTCTCTTCTTGTGTGTCGTCTTTTTTTAGCGCTCTAGCTTATCCATTCCCTATGCCCCTGCTAACTTCCATTGCCGAGACTCTCCTAAGTCGCTAAGGGTGCCCAATAACAGACAAAGCGATAGTCAACGTATCACGCGTCACTCTAGCACAGCCGTTATTCCATACGTACACCCGCTCCCAAAAGTTTACGGAACGCGAGCTCCACTGAAAATGCAAATTTCTGCTCTGTTAGTGCACGGCGCATCTAACATAGCAGGCAGCTGCGTAGGTCGCAAGGACTACTACAAGCTGGGACATCTGTTTGGGGGCTATGTTCAAAGACAAAGCGGGAATATATCATTTTCGGAAATTTCGTGTTCCGAAAACTTTTGAGGGCGGGGGGTACATGAGGTTTCACACAGGCTAAAGAAAGTTGCAGGCAAAATAGGTGTAAGAGTTGTTTTCTGCGCACGCGGCAAGCTCGCCGGACTGTGCGGTAGGGTTAACAGTGATGGACCTAAGAAACAAGCATGCGCTAAGAAACATGCTACGCGCTATGTTGATTGTGTTTCAGCGGTTGTTTATAAGGTACAATTCACTTGTGGGCGCTGTTACATCGGCCAAACAGGGCGATGCATTAATGATCTGTTGAGGGAGCACGGTTACTCTCTGAAATGCTCTGTCCCCAGCCACCTGGCTGATCCCTGTAAAAATTGTGGTTGTCAGCCGATTCTTGATAAGTGTGTGGTCATGGGGCGCTATAAGGAGCAGCGCGTACGCGAGATTAGCGAAGCCTTTCACATTGATCAGCACGATGTTTCCTGTGTTAGCGTACCCTCAATTTCGCTTCATGCCTATGAAATTAGATATCTGGGGTCCACTGATATGACAGGTTCTTGATTATGTCTACCGGTTGGCCGTATCACATGTGTGTGCACTTTGGCTCATGTTACTTGGTTTCTGCGCAGTCACCTATGTCCTATATCTCGCACCCGTTTTGCCATAAAACATTGGTTGTTAGTTCAGCGCCGTGTATGTGTCCCCTTCTCGTCCCGTGTTTAGCGCTGTTTTTAAATCTTCGTCTACCATGCAGCACCAACCAGCCCAATCGAGCACATTGTTAATGTTTACACACGAAACACTTGCTCAGTGAGTCCACTAGCAAGCGCGCGCAGGCGCGCACATGGAAGCGAGCGTACGGCGAGGAATGTTCGGGCGGTGAACAAAGACAGGAATGGCGGACTGTCTGTAGCAGGGCAGAGGTTGGCTTGCTTACCGATGCGCTGGCATTATTGCGTAGCTGCGTGGCTGCACAGAGGCACGAGCGTCGACTGGGCCTGATGTGAGGGCTAAGCGTGAGGGCTGAGGCGTGAAGGCGGAGGTGTCAGGAACAAGGTAACAAAAAGACTTGATTAACGCATCATGGCACGCGATCGAAACGTGACCGTCCGTCGCGGCGGCGGTAGCGAGAGAGAGAGAGAGCAAGAGAGTGTCCCGGCCCTCACATGGGCTTGGTGTTGCATCGGCGTAACAGTGGCGTAGGCGGCGGTAGTGATGAGCTGGGCACATGTGGGCGCTCAGAATATAGGCACTGGATCTTGACCTGCAAGGTAGTGCCGGTGGGAGATTTCTCCTGTGCGTTGTTGAACAATAAAAAAATTTCCCCATCAACCGCTAAAGGGGACCATGTGTGGATGCGAAGCAGCTGGGAGATGGTTAACTTCAGCGGCAGCGGCCCGGGCGCTCATCGCGGCGCTGCACAGGAGAGAGAATGAGGCGCGCTCCGTCACTTTCATACCGCGGAACTAACGTTGTGCTCCCAGCGGAGTATGCAGCTGTCGCACCACCTGTCGTGCGCGCCGCTCCGTAGAGGATTCCTAGAGGAGAGAACGGGAGGAACCGTAGGAGAGGAGAGAGAGGGGACGCGCATGCGCTGTGGGGATGTCGGACGCGGGCTCCGTAGAGTAGAGGATTCCTAGAGTAGAGAAAGGGGGTGAGCGTAGAAGAGAGGGGGGGAGAGAACGCGGATGCGCTGTGGGGATATGTGACGCTTCCGCCGCTCCGTAGAGTATAGGATTCCTAGAGTAGAGAAAGGGGGGTGAGCGTAGGAGAAGCGAGAGAGAGAGAGGGGGGAGGGGATGCGCATGCGCAGTGGTGGTGTGGGATGCGGGAAGGAGGGACGGACTAAGCCGTCCCCCCCCCAAACACATGAAAGCAAGATCAAGGAATGGAGTCAACCTGGGCGACAGACACCACCTGCCTAGCCATTGCTAAGCAGCCTCTCTGTGCTCTCGGCCATGACTCTGGTGACTGTGGTGGTGGTTGACGGCCTTATATTGTACTATAGTGCTCTGGTTCGCATAGTGGTTGCTTCCCTACTTCATGAAAGTGGCCGGACGCGGGACGCGAGACGCGGGAGGGACTCTGGACGTACGCGGGACGGACATAGCCCCGAGCATACGATGCTTCGCATCTAAAATTCGCAGCGTGCACTTTAACTAAAAGCGGACTGCGGGTCTCTTGTGTCCAGTCGGAGTCTTCTGTTTCTCATTGCCCATTAGCAGCGATTGGCATGTTCCAGTAGGAAACACCGGTCCATCACTGCGTACTTTGCGCCTCCCCAGGTTTCTCCTGCGCAACGCCGGGATGATCGCCAGCGTCAACGCCGCTGCCAGTGTAAGCGTTAGCGCCCGCTGCTTCGCATCTACACATGGTTCCCTTTAGCGGGAGATGGCGTAATTTTTATTATTGTTGATATTATTAATACTGTTATTATTACTATTATTAAATGGCGGCAACTCTTGGCGGATATGGCGCAGGTGACGTGTTTGAGTATTATATACACTGCGTGACAACAATTACACGACAGTTACATATACATTAAATACAAAATGATATACACTACATAAATATAAGTATAGGTGAAGAGGCAGTCGTTTATCCAACAAGGTCATTTGAGAGCATGATCAATGCACACACTGAATGGTAGTTGTAAATTTCTACAGAAATAACGTGAGAGAGTGAGCGGATGAGCGAAACAAGTTCAGACTGTGCTGTGGTTTCAAATGCAGCATGCTGAAGTGAATTTAGTAATCCTCGTATTTTTTTTATCATTTGCATGCTATTATTTGATCTTTATTCGGGTGTAAACAAATGTTCACCGCGAAGGAACTCCCAAAAACGCAATTCAAAAGGTGGCAGAAGCTTTGCATCGCAGAGATGGATAGCTCACTGCAGAATTGCCAGGTCTATGGCGTTCAGTTTGAGAATGATGACATTGTAAAACACTACCGTCATGTTTTGCTGGACCAGACGTTTTTATTTCACGCGAAAAGTGGGAGCTCGCGCTCGTTACTCCTCCGGGCTTGTTCCCAGCACCATATATCGAAGCCAAAATGTTCAGGACCAAGGTGCCAATACCCCGAAAAACGCATGTAACCTCTCGAAAGCCCAGTGCCCAGTTTTTAAAGGAGCTGCCAGAAATAGAACAGTAATATGAAAGGCAAGCGATTCACAACGCTGCCGAGACTGAGAGTTGCATCATATTACCATTCGATCAGCTGTCGCACTATCGCGCTGCCTTCAAAGCAGTGGATTTTTTTGCTTTAACATGCCCGATATGTTGCTCTCTTATGAACCAACAAATTTTATTTAAGTGGTCATGTTTTACCAATGACCAGGTTTTGTTACATTTCCTTCATATTAGAGCAACCTATCTTCCTCTTAATTGTATACAGTGTTCCCATTTGTGAAGCTTAGCGCAGGTAACAGGGTGTCGCACAGATCGGTGTCACTTTTTGGTGGAGCGTTGCACACCGGGAAGTAACACACTGTGGGAGTACTATATCTGTGGGTACGTTCACAGAAAAAATTACACCATCTCCCGCTAAAGGGAACCATGTGTAGATGTGAAGCAGCGGGCGCTAACGCTTACACTGGCGGCGGCGTTGACGCTGGCGCTCATCGCAGCGTCGCGCAGGAGAGAAAACTGGGGAGGCGCAAAGCACGCAGTGATGGAGTGGTGTTTCCTACTGGAATATGCCAATCGCTGCTAATGGGCAATGAGAGAAGACTCCGACTGGACACGGAGACCCGCACTCCGCTTTTAGTTAACGCGCACGCTGCGAATTTTTATTGTTCAACAACGCACAGGAGAAATCTCCCACCGGCACCACCTTGGAGGTCAAGATCCATTGCCATATATACGGGGTGGCCAGTGAACGGTTGTGCAGCGCGAGCACTCGGTTTTTTCCACCAAGAAACTCGCTAGCAGACGCTGCCTGCGTCGGAGTCGCGAGGCGAGAGAGGGGGTGGCACGCATGCGCAGTGGGAGTGTGAACGCCGTGGGCAGGGATGCGTAGAGGAGAGAGGGGGGGAGCGTAGGAGAGGAGAGAGAGGGGGGACGCGCATGCGCAGTGGGAGTGTAGACGCCGCGGGCAGTGATGCCTAGAGGAGAGAGGGGGGAGTGTAAGAGGGGAGAGAGGAGGTGAGGCGCATGCGCAGTGAGGGTGTGGTTGCCGCGGGGAGTGATGCCTAGAGGAGAGAGAGGGGGAGAGGAGGTTTTTTTATTTTTATTTTTTTCAAAGAGTTTGCGCTTGCGCAGTAAGGGTGGGCACGCGGCACACCACCACCACCGGATTAAGGTTCGCCATAAGATGCTTCACATCTAAAATGGAATAAGTAACAACGTGCCAATATTGGCTAGCACCCATGAGGAGTGCGCAGCCATGCCCAAACCACACGAAAGTGCTTTCTCTCAAAGGAGGTGTTTCTGTAAAGCTAGCTACGTCGTCCCTTACGAGACCTTCTTTCTGCATTGAAAGGAATTGCGAAAGCTGTCTAGAGGCCTTCGACGAAAACCCCTTAGTTCTTGACCACTTTTGGATTGTGCTTGAGAATTTCGAGTGGTTCCCACGGCATCCTTTGAGCTGTATCGTTCATGACCAGGACGTGAAGGCTAGGACAGTGATGTTTTACATTGAGATGAAAGTGTTCTCGCCTTTTATTCCGATAGCAATGATATGGACACTCTCGGCTGCTTTTTGACGTCGGCGTTGGCGTCGTCGTCATGCCCAGAATATATATATATATGCGAGCAAGAAGTTCAATGGTTCCGGTGGGAAATGAAGTCGAAAAAAAGAGGCCGACAAACGTACGAAACGCAAATTTTACTAATGTTTCGGCAAGAGGGCCTGCTTTCGTCTGCGTAAACCTGATGAAGGCAGGCCCTCCTGCCGAAACGTTAGTACAATTTGCATTTCGTACGTTTGTCGTCATCTCTTTTCTACTTTATATATATATATATATATATATATTGTAAGGGGGTTTATTCGATGATGTTGGGCAGCAGGCAGAGAGCCGGCAAAGCGAAAAACAGTCAACCAGGCTGGGCACCCACAGCTCGCGATCTGCGCTCGCGCTTCGCACCAAGCGAGCGTCCCACTGGCGAATACCTTACTCCTTCACCACTACATTACATATATATATATATATATATATATATATATATATATATATATATATATATATATATATATATATATATGAAAACTAACAGACAATGATGCCAAGAAAAGTATAGGGGACGTTATTAGAAGTAATTGTAATGTAAATGTGAAGAAAGAGAAGTGGACGAAAAGATAACTTGGCACCGGCAGGATCCGAACCTGCGACCTTCGAATAACGCGTCCGATGCTCTACCACTGAGGTACGGTGGCGGTCATCCCCCCCGTGTACTTTATAGGGTATATATGTTCATTTAAACGTGGGAGCGTCAGTCAGCGCCGCCTGTTGCCATTACGGCGAGTGTGAAACTCTTTTTGCCAGTAGGCTTCACGTAGCACGTGATCTTATTACGGGCTGGCACCTGACTAATTATCCCTCGCATACCACCTGAAGGCAACAAGTCTGCCAGAACGAGACCCTCGTTATGACCTAAGGAAGGGAGTGTGAACTTAAGGGCTCGTTTGCTTTGTTAAACACATTATTAATGAGAACTAACAGACAGTGATGCCAAGGAAAGTATAGGGGACGTTATTAGAAGTAATTGTAATGTAAATGTGAAGAAAGAGAAGTGGACGAAAAGATAACTTGCCACCGGCAGGAATCCGAACCTGCGACCTTCGAATAACGCGTCCGATGCTCTACCACTGAGCTACGGTGGCGGTCATCCCCCCGTCCACTTTATAGGGTATATATGTTCATTTAAACGTGGGAGCGTCAGTCAGCACCGTTTAAATGAACATATATACCCTATAAAGTGGACGGGGGGGGATGACCGCCACCGTAGCTCAGTGGTAGAGCATCGGACGCGTTATTCGAAGGTCGCAGGTTCGGATTCCTGCCGGTGGCAAGTTATCTTTTCGTCCACTTCTCTTTCTTCACATTTACATTACAATTACTTCTAATAACGTCCGCTATACTTTCCTTGGCATCATTGTCTGTTAGTTCTCATTAATAATGTGTTTAACAAAGCAAACGAGCCCTTAAGTTCACACTCCCTTTCTTACTATATATATATATATATATATATATATATATATATATATATATATATATATGGTCACGTGTTCGTGACGTTGACGAAGGCAGAGAAGGCGTGTCCAAGATGAAACTGTTTATTTGGCCGAACTTGTGGCTGGTAAACGGAAGGTCAGATTACAGCGATAAAACTGTCACTGAAAGCGGCGATAAGAGCGTTGGCCATCGATCAACTGAACAGCGGTGAAGCTCGTCGGCATTTATACGTGTGTCATCGAATATTCCAGTCTTATTAGTGGTTGTTGCGCAAGCTCTGGAATAAGCTCGAATGTTCGCGTCTAGCGCGCAGTCTTAACAAAACGATCTACAATAATCGCGAAGCTTCTAGAACGATGAGGCGCGGTTTGCGCTGAGCATTGCTGACAGTCTTTGAGGGCGAAAACTGAATAGAGCAAAGCGAAAATAAGAAACGCGCTTGGCAATGCCCCCCCTCTTTGGCTGATCCCTCGATCATAGGAATCGGTATAACACGAAAGTGGAAAGTGCCTTCAAAGAAGTAGTGCTTATTGTTTAGTGCTAATGAGAGTTCGTACAACGTCTATTGCTGTTTTACACCTATAGCACCGTTTGACGTGGATGCACGCACGTCGACGCCTAGTGGCACATCAGCATCGCGACGACTAACGCCCATGGTCATGATTTAAGCGCTGTAATAGTTAAACTTTTGAACCTATACCTGGACACAGCATATCACAAATCGCGCGCAAAGATGACATCAACAAGGACGTAATAAACACTGGTACTCTGCTCTTCTTCAAAGCGTCGTCACTGAAGGAGAGAAACGGCACGGCGTGCACTCCTGAGGGATGCGGTAACCTATACTCCGTTTCACAAGCTGTTGGCAGTGCAGCCAAAGGTAGAGCTCTCTCGTCCAATCAGGGCTGCGTGAGCACAGTAAATAGTCCCTCAACTATTTTGGCAATCCAGCACTATTTTGCACACTACAAACGCATAACGTGACAGTATGGTACGGATTGATGTTTTAAAGCGTCCAAAGTGTTTTAATAATTCGTGAAATGAATAGAAAAAGCCCGCATGGACGCGGCTGAGCGGAGGCTTGTTGTGAGGTGGTGATGCGCCGCTTTTCGGCAACATGGCGTCGTCCGAGCTGGTCGTGTCTCTGCAACGCGTCCCGCAAACTGTCGCCGGTGAGCCATCCATCGAGTGTGCGTGATTTTTCCAAGCTGGCGAAGCAGATAACTCTAAACGCTAGCGCTTCGCGTCGAGTGCGGGGAAAGTGCAAGTTTGGATTCACTCACCAAGAGGACGGAAAAACCTATCCAGGTGAGCGAGCGAACGCTCTGTCGGTGGAAAGCGCTGGCGGGGAACGCGGGCAGTCCTACCACCGAACAAGCGTTTTATTGGAAAGGCCGTGATCGGGTGAAGAAGCTCGACGATTTTGACCTGAGCGTCTTTCGATTGGTGGTGTACGCCTTTTTTTGAGGGAGGTGAAATTCCATGCCATCGCCAAGGTGGTGCAGCGTTTCAAAGAGGACGAGACGCTACGGCCGTGTCCACAACGACGATGCAGAGTATGCTGAAGCAACGTGGCTTCAAGTACAAGGAACGCTCTCGGAACGCATTTCTCATAGAAGCGAGGCGCATTGTGCAAAGTCGCCGCTGGTTTCTGCGGAGCTGCGACGCCAAATACGAGTTGTGATGAGGACGATGAGATGTGAGCCCTCCTAACGGCCTCATGGCAATCATTGCGTGTTCCTTACAGGACGGGATCATTCAGTACTGTTGCAGTGAGAGTAACAAACATAAAAAACAAAAAAAAAACATTTTTTATGTCGGAAAATAAAGCATCGGATTGATTGATTCTATGAATCGCTCGTTAATTGACTCAATGATTCTCTTAAATTGATTGATTGAATGATTAGAGAAATATTTTTTATACCCGTGGCGTAATCAATTAAAAAAATCTCTGATGTGACGAAAATTCATAGGAACAAGTCACACTAAATATTAATAGAAAAAACCAGTTCCTTTGGAACGGAAGTCGGCCCGTCCAAAAATAAACAGAACAGATCACGATGGTGCCAAGCGCCACCTGCTACAAAATTAAAAAGTTAATTAGTATTGTACACATTTTTCCACCCAGGCGGGGCCACTTGTCAGATTCACGGAAGCGACATTCGCGTAGGAACACAATTATGTAGTGCGCTCTGTCGTGATTGGCTGAGGGCGCACGTACCTTCCACTGTACTGCCAACAGCTTGTGAAACGGAGTATACGCCTGTGCTCCCGCATACGCTACCGCACTGCGCTTCATCAACACGGGAGGCAGAGCTTCAGCCGCGAACGCGCGCAGGCGTTCGGCGTCCCGCTGGCCTCCGTCTCGTTCCACCAAGGCACCACATTCGTTCGTCGACATCATTGCCTTTCTGCACCGCTTACTCCATCAGTTTAATTGGTCGGTGCTATCGCACTTAAAGTAGTCGGCTGCGAAACACCATTGGTGCATGTGGAGGCGCACTACTTCCAACACGAGCCGTCACACGCTAACACGAAGCAAAAGGCTAGAGCGACACATAACTGCGTCTAGGGCAACTTCCGGATGCTAGCGCGGGCAGCGTGTGTTGCTGCTATCGAGACGCTTTCACCATGACCTCCGACATTGCGCGCCGGCACGCAATCTCGGACCCCATGATATAACTGCGTCGTCGACGAATCGTTTTCTACCGGTGCTAGTGTCGTGCCGCATTACTTCTCTTCATCGCTCACAGACGACGGTACCGCCCGTCGCCACCAACAGAGAGCACCGAGCGAGAGAGACTGCATGGGATATAAAAGGCGCGTTGGTAACATATTCTCCGTCTGCTTGTTTAGCTCAGTCGGTAGAGCGTCGGACGCTTACCGTCGCGGGCGAACGAGTCAAAGGTTGGATTCCCGGCGGGGAAACATTTTCATAATAATTTTTCTTTCTCATTTGGTAGCGTTAATTATAGTACTAGTAGTAGTAATAGACTTTTATTTCAGCCATAAACTAAAGGCCGAGCATTTCGACCGCCTGCGCGACCAGTCGACGCTGTTCTTCTTCTCCTTCGGCGCCGATCCAGTCGAGCCAGGTGGTGATGAAAAGGGAGGGGGGAGGGTAAAAGCTGGATTGCTGAGCAGTTGGGCAGTAGAAAAGGCAGTGTGACAGGTCGGCATATGTGGAGGGGCAATTGGGACAGCAGGGGTCAGATCTGTATTTATAGAGAAAAAGGCGAGAGGGCGTGATCAGGCAATTCAATTGTATGTGCCGAAGAATTCTAGCCTCTAGCACAGTGAGTGATGGATGAGGGGGGAGGGTAGAGTCGCTTGTCGAGTCTGAGCTGGAGGTATACCTCCTTGATAGTATGGCGCAGTGAGATCGTTCCGTCGTTCCTCACGGAGCCCCCACCGTCCTCCGAAGGTGTGGGCCAGGGAATGAACGGTGCCCGGTGCAATATATCGCGGGCGAGCTGATGAGCCAGCTCATTGCCGTCAATCCCTGAATGCCCAGGAACCCAGCGGAGGAAAACAGTGGAAGGTTGGAGTGCAGAGACCGCTAGCTCGACCTCCTGTTCTAGGGAAGGGGGTAACGTGCGGTTCTGTATGTGACGAATGGCGGCGTAAGAGTCGGAGAAAATCGTGTACTCGGGTACAGAAGGTAGAGACGAAAATGACTGTAATGCATGAACAATGGAAAGGACCTCGAGCGACAGTACATTTGGCGGGTGCAAGTATGGCCCGCTGGTGTGGGTTTCAGGTGCCGAAAGGTGTGGATGATATATAGCGCAGCCGCAGGAGCCACGAGGCGCAATGAATGAGGCATCCGTGTAGGCGACTCCCTGTGTAGAAAAAGGAGGGGAATGATGCTGCGCTGCTGCGTGACGACGGCCGGCGTGCAGAACGGGGGACATGTTGGACGGGAGGGGGGGGAATACGAAGGTTGGAAGCAGGGGTGCACGCGGGAGAAGGCGACGTGGTAACTGGAATGTGAGGTATACCCGCTTGCGCCAATAGCCATTGACCCTGACGGGTAAGAGAAAGACGGGCAATCTGAGAGTCGTGGTGGAGAGAAATAAGAGAACGTAGTGGATGGAAGAGGCCTGTGGCAAAGAGCTTAGTGGTAGAGGTAGTGAGAGGGAGGTTTAGAGCTGCCTTGTATAGGCCTAGAAGAGCTGTTTCGAGGGTCTTAAGTTGTGTTTGGGTGAATTGAACGTAAGGCACAAAGTACAGAAACTTGTTGAGGGCGAGCGCATGGGCAACTCGGCACGCATGAGCTTCATGGAGACCCGACTGCCGAGTGACAACGCGTCGCAGGAGATGAGTTACCGAGTGGCAGGTACTGACAGCGTGATGGAGGGCCTGCGCGTTCTTGGTCGCATGCAAAGGGAAGCCAAGAACTTTGCATTGCTGAACGGTAGGAATGGGAGAGCCAGCAAGATGTAAGGAGATGAGGGCGTTGTGTGAGCGCTGGTAAGCAGAGCGATTGAGCAAAAGCAGCTCGGATTTCTCCGGAGCAGGAGACAGGCCAGCAGTAGTAAGAAAGGAAGCAATGAGGTCTAGGCCACGTTGTAAAGTGTCTTGCACTTCGCCGGGAGATCCAGACGTACACCAGAGAGTGATGTCGTCGGCATAAAAAATATGGTGGAGGTGAGGAACTTGGGATAGTTGGGAGGCAAGAGGGGCCATAGCCATATTAAAAAGAGTAGGAGATAGCACGGCGCCTTGAGGAGTGCCGCGAGTGAGAAAGTGTGGGTTGGACAGATGCGTATCGACCCTGAAGCGAGCTACTCGATTACAAAGGAACGATCGTATATAAGAATACATGTGGGAACCACATGATAGGGAGGAGAGCTGAGCCAGAATGTGGTCATGACACACGCCATCGAATGCCTTACGGACATCAACGGTTACAAGAGCATGGATCTGGCTGCTAGAAGGTGACAGAAAAGTGTGCTGAAGAACGAGGAACATGTCCTGTGCACAGACTCGCCGTCTAAAGCCGATAAGAGAAGGAGGGAGGAACTCTTTCGCCTCAATAAAATCATACAGGCGAGTCAAGGCCATTCGCTCAAGGGTCTTGCCAACGCATGATGTTAAAGAGATAGGGCGAAGGTTAGAGAGAGAGGGAGGCTTGCCTGCCTTCGGAATCATGCAAATGAGAGAGGATGTCCAAGAGCTCGGCAGAGAGCCGCTGTGCCATGCTTCGTTGAATGTATGTAAGAGGAATTCCTTAGCGTTGTCGGGAAGATTGCGGAGGGTAGTATATGTTATCTCATCCTCGCCGGGAGCTGATCGGGTAGAATGACTGGCCAAGGCAGCTTCAAGCTCCCTGAGAGTGAATGGGCGGTCCAGGTCTGGGTTAGCATCCCCACAGTAAGCAGGGTAGGAAGGTGTGAGGGGGGGGCGGGAGATACATAGATGCTAAATTGTCAAAGACGTCAGACGGAGTCCCGTGAGTGAGCGCTTTTGCTAGGGTGGGAGCAAGGGCAGCTTTAGTACCCAAGAGGGATCTAAAGAGAGACCATGTGGATCGCGAGTGCAATGCGGAGTCAATGCTGTCACACAGCGCGTTCCAACGTGAGTGCTCAAGTGATGCGCCATAAGTAATTATTTCAGCCCGCAGAGCATCAATGCGGGATGAAAGTTGGACGTTATGCGGCTGGGAGCGGAAGGAGCGTTTCAAACGTTTATGACGACGCCATAAACGGAGAAAGTGAGGATCAGGGTCAGGAATGGGTAGTCGAAAGCGAACGTGACGGCTGCAGGATTTCAGTGCTGTCGAGATCCGCGACGTCCAGTCGTCATAAGTTTCAAAGGAGGCAGAAAGGAGATCAATGCGGAATGCATCCCAGTCAGTGTGAACGACGCGGCGTTTCCGAGTGACGTGGGATAGAGGGGGCGGTGATGTGTATGAGAAAGTGGTCACTGAGAAAGGTTTCGGCTGATACCTGCCATTGAAAAGGAAGTGAACCCCGAGAGAAAGTGAGATCGGGTGTAGTGAAGCGCTGCGAGACAGTGCCCGCTCGAGTAGGGGTGCCAGGCGTGTTAAGAAGGGTTAAGTGGCGTTCCTGGGCAAGACAGTGCAGAAGGCGGTCAGGTTTGAGTGTCTGGGGGGTAGCCCCAGAGCCTGTGAGGTGCATTAAAGTCACCCCCAAGGAGGATATGGGTTGTCAATGGAAGCGAGTGGAGGAATTTGCCAAGGGCATTGAACAAAGAGGATGTGACAGGGGGGATTGTAAAAGGAAATCAGGGCGAGAGAGATACGGGAAGAGGGTTCGTAATATACCACACCAACTAAATATTTAAGGAGGGCGGAGGGGACATCTAGTGGTTCGACGAGAACGTCGTTGCGCACGTAAATGGACGCAAGTGGCGTGCCCGTCGTAGCATGGTAGGCGCGGTAGCCCGGGACGGTGCGGACCGTCCGAGTCTCCTGGAGAAGAAGAAAATGGGGCAGGAAGGGGCGGGTGAGAAGATATTGGTGGAGAGGGGTCCTATTATGGCGAAAGTTGCGGCAGTTCCATTGCAAAATCTCGAGGTCCTTTGCACGCGCCATCTAAGTTATTGTAGTAGTGGAGGCGCTCGCACGAGCGCGTTCCTTCTTTTTTGCCGGGGGAAGCGATTCTTGCAGGGAGTTGAGCATAGAACTGAATGATTCCAATCGCTTGGATTGGGTTTCGAGGGTGGTAAGAATCCGGACAATCGAAGTTTCCAGTTGAACTAAGCGAGTGTGGTGTGCGGTGGTGGTGGCTTCCACCATGTCTGCCAATTTGGCTATATGGGAGTCGGATGTCGGGGCGGTGAGCGCTGCGAGTTGCTTATTTAGCTCCGTGAGTTGGGAAGTGAGAGTGGAGGTGGTGGTTTTTAGGGCCTGCGTCAGTGCGTGTATTTTTTGCTGTAACTCATCTGAGACGCGCTGTTGCTCGCGCTGGTTGCGCTCCAGCATTGCGAGGCGCAGATCGAAGGAGTGGCTCTCGTTACCCACGGATGGTGAAGGTGTGTTAGAGGAAGAAGGGCACACCGGGGACACGCCTTTCACTTTAGCGGCGTAGGAACCCGGGGGGGGGTTGTTGCAGGTGTTGAACGGATTTCATGCGCCGAAGAGGAGGGCGGGGATGGCTGGGTGGCGCGGCGCAAGGCTGTGCGACGGAGAAAGGCAGCTTTGGCACACTCCCGTTGCTTCGCAAGAAGGAAAGGACAGGTGGAGTCGAGAGAGGGATGAGTATTTACTTGGCAATGGATGCACCAGGGTTGGGCGCAAACGTGAGCAGCAGGATCGGAGGGTAGAGGTGCTGCACAGCGGCGGCACTTGGCCGGAACGCTGTGCTGAGGGCACTGGTGAGCACGGTGCCCTATAGCAAGGCACCGGGTGCAAGTAGGGGGGCTTAGGTTTGTGTGGACGGCATCGGAAAGAAACGCGTTTAAAATATACAAAGCGAGGGATGACGGTTCCAGCAAATGTTATGAGCACGGTGGTGCGCGAATAAACGATTCACTTAGAAAGGTACACGAAACACAGCGCGTTTATTCGCGCACCACCGTGCTAAGATGAGTTACCAACTCGCCCAGCAATGCGTACTTCTGAAATGTTATGAGCACGGATTCAGTGGAGCCCATCATACGAGCAGCGAGTATGTCAGTCGTGAAAGATTCTAGGTCATGCAAGAGCTGAGGAGATGTGAAATGACCCCCGACGTTGTGTATGACGCCGAGGCATGATATGGGAGCATTGGGGGGCATATGGCTTGATGGTGATCGGCTTACCGTTAAGTTCCAGATTCGTTAGAGAGAGTAGGAGGTGGGCAGTGAGGGGGGGAGTGCGTTTTCAGAAACACAAGGCTCTGAGCTGGTTTGGCCTGAAGGGTGACCTCCGCACTGGTTTTGGGCGAGAGATTTGCGGCGGCGATGATGGAAGCAAGCAAGTCGTACAGAGGCAGTTTGGGCGTTAGTGTCCCGGGTGGAAGTTGAATTCCGACGGTGATGAGCTCGGTGCGGGGACGTGCGGTCGAGGCAGGTTTCCGGTTGGCACTAACGGTGGTCCAGCTGCCTTCGGGGTGTGACGCATCGTCGTCGTTTCCTTGGGAGGCTGCGAAGTCCATTTCTGTCGGAGTGTCGTCTGCCAAAATAGTGGTGGGCAAACCTGTGGGGACGAGAGGAACGCCGCTCTTCAAAACAGACTCTTCGGGAGACTCAGCATTTACAATGGCTAGCCCAGGTGCAGATCCGGTGGGAATAGCAGCAAGCGCGGCCGACTGCAACGCCGACGCAGTAATGCGGCTCTCGGATTCTGGCGCGACAGTAGAGGCATTGGTGACGACGAACGCTGGCGTTTGTGTAACGACTGGGACTGGTTCCACCATCTTGGCTGCGCTTAATGCGTTGTCTGTCGTAGGCATTGTAACGACGCACGTCGGTTGAAACGTGGCCATCAAGCTGGGTGTCGCACAGACGCTGCCAGCGTTGCTCGTCGCTGGAGTGTGCGTGCAGCTCAGGAACGCTGCCGGTTGACCGAGGGCTGTCGGCGTGGGGTTATTGACATTGCCAGGCGGGGACAGCGTAGGCACAGTTGTGTCCGCCGCAAAACAGGAGGCTGGGCTTACCGCAGGGGCAGTGCTTGTTGTTGGTGGTTTCGAGGGCTTCGTGAGACGCTGCATACCGGAGGTGCTGGCGCGGCTCGTTAGGGTTAGTGTGGCGCCGCGCCGCTTGGGACTTTTGAAGGGGCCTGGAGGGCCAGCCTGGCGTTGAATCGGGACTCTTATGGTGTCCACGTGTCGCGGCAGTCTTCTTGAAGAAATATTGGGCTTATCCAGTCTCGGGCGGGGCCCTGTACCGGGCCAGGGGCACGAGAAAAAGGAGCACGGTACGGAGCCAGCCAATCAAAGCGACGCCACCTAGCGGATCCTCCGTTAATTATATCAACGTCATATCCGAAACGGACATGCTTGGTGCACCCCGGCATAAAACCCTTTCGTGTTAAAAGCATCGTCCCGATGCTTAAAACAGAACACAACAAGACAGAAAGAAAGTACAATAATAAAGCAGTAAGTGACGTCCTCAGGTCCGCTAACGCGCGTAATACGGCTTGAGGCGCACGAAGTGGACGACTTCAGGTCGCGCACGACGCCGTTGAGAGTTAGTAATGCCGTCCGGGACGACCTCGTAATCCAGAGCACCGAGACGTCGAAGTACCTTGTATGGCCCGAAGTATCGCCGAAGAAGTTTTTCACTGATTTCACGTCGGCGTATCGGCGTCCACACCCCAACGCGGACGCCGGGCTGGTGTTCCACAAGGCGTCGTCGAAGATTGTAACGGCGGCTGTCGGTCGTCTGCTGATTCTTGATGCGTAGGCGGGCGAGTTGTCGGGCTTCTTCAGCGCGCTGAAGGTAGCAGGTGACGTCGAGGGTTTCTTCGTCAGCGACGTTGGGCAGCATGGCGTCGAGCGTCGTTGCCGGGTTCCTTCCGTAGACCAACTTGTATGGCGTCATCTGTGTCGTATCCTGCACGGCCGTGTTGTAGGCGAAGGTCACGTACGGGAGGATTGCATCCCACGTCTTGTGCTCGACGTCGACGTACATGGCCAGCATGTGCGCGATGGTCTTGTTTAGACGCTCGGTGAGACCATTGGTCTGTGGGTGGTAGGCGGTGGTCCAGCGGTGGCTTGTGTGGCTGTACCTCAAGATCGCCTGAGTTAACTCCGCTGTAAATGCCGTGCCTCTGTCGGTAATGAGAACCTCTGGGGCGCCATGACGCAGGACGACGCTGTAGACGAAGAACTTTGCTAACTCGGCGGCGCTGCCTTTGGACAGGACCATTGTTTCGGCGTAGCGAGTGAGGTAGTCGGTAGCCACGACGATCCACTTGTTTCCGTCGGCCGACTTCGGGAACGGCCCCGGTAAATCAATGCCGATTTGCGTGAACGGCCGGCGAGGTGGCTCGATGGGCTGCAGAAGTCCCGCTGGCCTTGTCGGCGGTGTCTTACGTCGCTGGCAGTCTCGGCATGTCCTCACGTAACGAGCGACATCGGCGGTAAGGCGTGGCCAGTAGTACTTTTCTTGTGTTCTTGCAAGCGTGCACGAAAAGCCGAGGTGGCCAGCCGTTGGGTCGTCGTGCAGGGCCTGCAGAATTTCTGGTCGCAGATCCGGAGGTACAAGGATGAGGTAGCTGGCTCGGGCTGGAGAGAAGTTCTTTACGAGGACGTTGTTTTTCAAAGAAAATGACGTCAATCCTCGCCTGAATACTTTTGGGACGAAAGTGGTCCTGCCCTCTAGGTATTGCATTAGGCCCCTCAGTTCCGGGGTCTTCTCGCTGTCGATCGGCGAAGTCGTCGGCACTTAGGGTTCCCAAAAAGTAATCATCATCCTGGTCGTCCTGCGGCGGTGGGTCGATGGGGCCACGAGACAGGCAGTCGGCGTCGGAGTGTTTTCTTCCGGACTTCTACACGACGGCAATGTCCAATTCTTGAAGTCTTAGGCTCCACCGTGCGAGACGACCTCAAGGGTCCTTCAAGTCAGCTAGCCAACACAGGGCGTGGTGGTTGTTCACAACTTTGAAAGGTCTGCCGTAGAGGTACGGGCGAAATTTTGACGTAACCCAGATGATGGCAAGACACTTCTTTTCTGTTGTGGAATAATTGACTTCTGCCCTGGATAGAGACCGGCTAGCCTAACTGATAACTAGAGGCCGGATTTTTAGGCACTAAAAATCGGGTTTTAGGCGCCAAAATAGGCAGGAAAAACACAGTTTTAGGCCCCCCAAAATCGTAAATATAGGCACAATAAATTTTTACAAAAACTCAAATTTTCGAATAAGGACGTCCGCGACCTGGTCTACGAGAGGAAAGCAAACAAATGTTGTATTTTATGATTGTATAAACGCGTTAACGATTTAACATAGCCATGCAATGGTCCCTTTTCGAGCACGGTTTCCAGAACGCGGTCTCTCCTTTTATTGTCCAGAATGGAAAGTTAAATGTCCACCATCGAATAAACACGCTCCTGGGTGTGCTTCTTTTCGGCATGGCTGGGAAGGGCAGCGCAGGATTCAATAGCCAGACCGCTAAAAGGCCAGAAGGGTCTGTTCGCCTCGTATTCGGCGGGTCTAATAGCGCAGGGTCAATTTCTCCTCTTTGTGTGAACACCATAAGAGGCCCCTTACCAGGTTTGAGCGTTTCGAGCTAGAAGTGTAATGCATGCACTGCGCTAACGATCACGTCTGCCAAGATTTGCAACGCTACGCTCCCCGGAAGGAGGTGAAATGTCAGACTGAATGCCTCGTGCCCTCTATCTCACGGGCGCGCGCACCAATGCGGGGGAAGTGAAGTTCAACAAGGAATGGTCCTGTGTATGTCACAGTAGTACATGAAACTGCGAGAATTATTGGAGGCTACATGTGTAATTTGTGCAATCTGTTGCTTGAATAGAAGAATGAAAGTTAATAGAAATATTAAAACATACAAACGGAATGTGTGCCCGTTTTTCTTTAGTTTTTTTTTCGAATCGAGAGCGATGCGAGACTTAGCTGCCTATACTTCTTTTATGTTCGTGTTCTCGCCTTTCCCGCGTCGTGCCGGCGCCAGCTGTGACAACGCTTAGCATGTTTTTGGTGCATCGTCCCTTACAGCAGTTCCAGCTGTGCGATGCGCTGTGTCGTGGTAAGGATACAGGATCCATGCCAGCCTCTGCAAACGCATAGACGGATCCATCCCACAGAAACAGGCAGTACACTATACAGCGGACGCCGAAATGATACAACACCGCTTGTGCGCATGACCTGGCTTGGGCATGTCATGTGCACATAGTGTAATCTTGCGTGCGCATGGCGTGTTGATGCGTCAACGTCGTGTGATCTTCCGGCTCCGAGTATCTCTGATACTGAAGAGGGCAGGGAAGGGATTTGGCTTGCGAGTGGCAAAGGTTTCAAGCTCACCTACCGGCATCATGCTTTCGCGGCTCGTAATGAACCAATTAAAAAGTTCTTGTGGCACGAAGCTCTTCATTGGGCACACGAACACTTCCAGTATATGACTAAAATTTCTCATGTGACCTGCTGAAGCGCCTTTTAGAGTAAATTCAAACGAAACAAAAGCCATGTGCACATCCGATTTTTTTTAACCTACTTTCTACTTTCCCCTGACGTCACTCCATGGTTTCGCATTCGCTCTCCACATTCCTGCTGCTGCGCGCAGGCACCTCCTGTTTTCTGCCCCCCCGCCACGCCCAAGTCTTCAAGGAGGTGCTTCATTTCCATGGGAACACTTAACTGGAAAACCGGCGGTAAAAGCCGGCCACCACGCCCTCGGCCATAGACGCCACTCTCCTCTTCTTCCCCTCTCCTCTTCCCGCTTTTATTTTCCTCTCCCCATTCCACTGTGCACACTGGGACGTGCTCCTATTTAGGGTTGCAGAAATAGCGTCTTTGCCTCTCCCCTGCTCCAACCGCTCGCGCCACGTCAGTGCAGTGGGGTAAGATGGCCGGCGCGTCCCATTTCACTGCTGCTACCGGTTGCTTCCCGGATGTTGGTTGAACTAGGGCACTAGGTTGTTGCTCCCCATAAAGTTCCGAAGCGTCAATTTTGCCCGGTAACATGAATTACGGTCTCAAACTGTACTCGAATTCAAAATTTGAGGCTAAATAGCGTTCATATAGGCACCGATTTTGAAAATAGGCATTTATGGGCACTTAGAGACATTTAGGCACAAACCCCAAAAATTGGCATTTATAGGCGCTATAAAAACGCTATAAAAGCCCTCCTTTACCCCTAATTCATGCTCATATATCAAAGTGGCGCGATAGGAACGCAAAGAAAAAAATAGGCATTTGCCTATAATCCGGTCTCTACTGATAACCCTTTCAAGTCCGTCAGTCCTCTCTGAGCCCCACGCTCTGAGCCCCACGCTGCTTGCGTCGGTGTGGATTTCCGTGTCGGCGTATTCGTCGAAGTGCGCAAGTATCGGCGGCGTCTGCAGGCGTCGTTTAAGTTCTTGAAATGCTTCTACTTGTGCCATTTCCCACTTAAAGTCCACGTCGGTTTTAGTGAGGTGGGTTAGCGGCTCGGCGATATGGGAAATGGCCTTGACGAAGCGTCTGTAGGAGGCGCACTAGCCAAGAAATCGGCGCACGGCTTTCTTGTCGGTTGGTGGCGGCAAAGTGGCGATGACAGCTCTTTCTGTGGATCTGGGCGCACTCCAGTCTTGCTGATCACGTGACCCAAAAACAGAAGCTCCTCGTACGCGAAGCGGCACTTTTCTGGCTTCAGGGTGAGCCCGGAGTTCTTGATTGCTTGAAGTACGGATTGAAGGCGCTGGAGCTCTTCGTCGAAGTTCGAGGAAAACAGAACGACGTCGTCCAAGTAAACAAGGCAAGTTTGCCACTTCAAGGCAGCCAATACTGTACCCATGGCATGTTCGGAAGTTGCAGGTGCCCAGCAAAGGCCAAAGGACATCACCTTGAACTCGAAGAGGCCGTCTGGTGTTATAAAGGCAGTTTTCTCTCGGTCTCTCTCGTCGACTTCGATTTGCCAATAGCCGGTTTTGAAGTCCATAGACAAAAAATACTTCGCGTTGTGCAGTCGGTCCAGGGCGTCATCTATCCGTGGGAGAGGATACAGGTCCTTCTTCGTGATTTTGTTCAGGCGGCGATAGTCGACGCAGAAGCGTAGGGTTCCGTCCTTCTTCACTAAAACCACGGGTGATGCCCACGGTCTCTTGGACGGCTGAATGATGTCGTCGCGTAGCATTTCGTCGACTTCTTTCTTTACGGCCTCGCGTTCGCGCGTTGAAATTCGCTACGGGCTCTGTCGAACTGGTCGGAAACTTTCTTCTGTTATGATGCGATGTTTCGCAATTGGGGTCTGTCGAATTCTTGACGACGCCGAGAATCAGTCCTTGAATTCATGAGTAGGGCTTTGAGCTGGTTTTGCTTGCTTGGCCTTCGGAAGGCTGGGGTTGACGTCGAAATCGGGTTGGGGACCTCGAATCGTCGAAGCAGGTTCGGCAGCATCGAAGAGGGCGAAAGCATTGCTGGCGGCCACGCATTCGTCGATGTAGGCGACCGCTGTACGAATGTTGAGGTGCCTATATTCGTGGCTGAAGTTTGTCAGCACTACCTTTGCTTTACCGTCACGCAACTCGGCTATACCTCTTGCGACGCAAATTTGACGGTTCAGGAGTAGGTGCAGGTATCCCTCGATGACGCCTTCAACGTTCGCGGGTTTTTTGGTGCCGACGGAAATATTGACGCTGGAGAGCGGTGGCACGGTCATTTGCTCTTCTATCACATCCAATGCACGGTTCCCCGGCGTCGCGTAGGGCAGGATCGCTTTTTCTGAGGTTAGCGTTATCGACTCAGACCTCAGGTCGATGACGGCGCCGTGGTCGCTTAGGAAGTCCATTCCAAGTATCACATTCCTGGAGCAGTGTTATAGGATTACAAAGCTCGCTGGATAAGTCCGGTTATTGATGGTGACTCTCGCTGTGCAGACTCCAATCGGCGTTATCAGGTGGCCCCAGCTGTCGGGATTTCGGGTCCACTCCAAGCGGTCTATACTTTCTTCAGCTTGGCGGCGAATGGCCCACTGACGATGGAATAGTCGGCCCCAGTGTCGACGAGAGCGGTGACGCTCTGGCCGTCGATGAGAACGTCGAGGGTCGCTAGTCTGTCGCCTTGCGTTGCGGTTAGGTCGCGTTGTCGGATTATGACTACGTCGAATTGTTGCGCTGCTTCCATGCTGCGTCGTCAGGTTTTCCTCGGTCCGCGAGCTTTCGTCGGCAGGGCTCTGTCTGCTTCGCGTCTTGTTTAGCAGGTTTCGTCGCGTCGTCGTCGTCGGCGGAGGGTCTTCGTTAGTTCGTCGTACGGCAACCGTATCTCCAACGGTTTCTGCCCCTAGTTTTCCGGATACGGGCTAGGCGACCGGCCCCGGGATGGACCAGTGTACTGCCGCCGGTGCGGCGACATGTAGCGGCTGGGCGATGGTGAACGGGATGGGCGCCGTTGTTGCCGCTGTGTTCCGGTAATGTAGTCGGCGATGTCGCGAGGTCGTTCACCCCGCTGCGGACACGGCGTGTTGGCGGCGAAACCGCGCAGCCCCATTTGTCGGTACTGGCAGCGGCGGTAGGTGTGGCCGGCCTCCCTGCAATGGTAGCAGAGCGGGCGGTTGTCAGGAGCGCGCCAGTCGTCGGTTTTCCTTGGCGCGTAGCGCTGGCCGATAGGAGGACGGTAGGGCGGCGGTGGTTGTGGAGGCGGCAGCGGCGGCGCCTGGCGATGGAACTGCGGCGACGCGGTGACTTGATGTCGCGGAGCGGGAGCAGGACGGCGGACTGCAGCATGTAGGTCATAGCCTCCGGATGTGGCTGTGTTGGTTCGGGGACTCCCAACGCTTGCTGGACTTCATCACGAACAATGTCGGTGATCGAGTCCACTTTAGGTTGTGGCGAGGGTAACAGCTTGCGCAGTTCCTCCCTCACGATCGCTCGGATCGTTTCCCGCAGGTCGGCAGAGCATAGCCCTTGGATGTCGGCGAAATATGGAGTGGAATGGCGATTGTACTGCCGGTTACGCATGTCCAGAGTCTTCTCGATAGTCGTCGCTTCCGAGACAAAGTTTTGGGCGCTGTTCGGTGGGTTCCGCATCAGTCCCGCGAAGAGTTCCTGCTTAACTCCTCGCATGAGGAGGCGCACTTTCTTGTCTTCAGGCATTTCAGGGTCTGCGTGCCGGAACAGTCTTGTCATCTCCTCCGTGAAGAGCACCACGTTTTCATTTGGAAACTGCACACGGGTTTAGAGGAGAGCTTCAGCCTTCTCCTTGCGTACAACACTTGCAAATGTGGTGAGCAATCTGGTGCGAAAAATGTCCCACGATGTGAGGTTTCGCTCTTGATTCTCGTACTAAGTCCGAGCGGCGTCTTGTAAGGCGAAATAGGCATGCCGAAGCTTGTTGTCGTTGCTCCAGTGGTTGAAGGTGGCGACCCGGTCGTACGCTTCCAACCAGCTTTCCGGATCTTCAACTGATGATCCGCGGAATGTTGGCGGCTCTTGGTGCTGCCAGAACACGATTGGTGTAGGCGGCACAGGGGTGGTCATCATGCCTGCGGTTGAAGTCAATGTCTTGGTTGGACTCTTGCGCGCAATCTTAACAAAACGATCTACAATAATCGCGAAGCTTCTAGAACGATGAGGCGCGGTTCGCGCTGAGCATTGCTCACAGTCTTTGAGGGCGAAAACCGAATAGAGCAAAGTGAAAATAAGAAACATGCGTGGCAATATATATATATATATATATATATATATATATATATATATATATATATATATATATATATATATATATATATATATATATATATATATGCAGCAATGAAATAACGCTGTCCCCGGTAGAATAAGGAATAAAAGAAAGTACGACGCACGTTGGTTTTGCACGGTATATTTTCTGACGTTTCGGCTGGTGGACAAAGGCTGGTCCACCAGCCTTTGTCCAGACTGGTGGACCAGCCTTTGGACTTTGACAAAGTCTGGTCCACCAGGCGAAACGTTTGAAAATATACCGTGCAAAACCAACGTGCGTCGTACTCTCTTTTGTTCCCTATATATATATATATATATATATATATATATATATATATATATATATATATATATATATATATACATATATATTGATGACGAAGAGTGACACCGGGGTTCGGGTGCGTGGGCAGCTAGCGAGAGGCAGAGGAAGACGAGGTCAGATAAAGAACAGCTGGCCCAGCGTACGGGCGTTGTCTCTGGTCTTTCTTCATTACAATGGCGCAGTTTGACAAGTGAACTTTGCGGCTGAAGCCACCTCTACGTGCTCCTGGGTCGTCGGCGTTGCGGGTCCCTACGTCTGCGGAACGCCGTCCGCGCTTCCTCGACAATGGACGCCAGGACCCTGCTACGGCCGGAAGCACGTACGCCACCATTCGAGGACGGCGTCCAGGCCTCCTCGGTGGCCCAAAGGCAGCCATATCCCGGCGTCAGCAGGACAGCGCACAGCGTTCTGTTGTCCGGGAATTCCGTTCAGTCTTCTCCTTGCGACACCCTCTCGCCCTGGACTCATGCAACGTATGAGCCACCAAGGGAGGCCGTCCAGGCTGCCTTGTCCGTGGATCTCGCTGCCGTGAGTGCTGCTAACACTGCATACTCCGCGGACGCGAATCCTGGCTATGCGGGCGCCTCACCCGACAGCGTCGCGGACACCACGACCCGACGGCTGCTGCCTCTACCCGTTCAATCATCCGCGGACGGCGTCAATGCCTCTCCGATGATTTCAGGGTACGACCTGAGAGGAACCTGGCTACCACCTTCGTCTGAGAAGGCGCACGGGCTCCTGCCGTTCGGGAACGTCGCGTACGCTCCCCGTTACACGGACCCCGTGCCCGATACTCTTCTAACGGGTGAGCATCCAAGGGACGCCGTTCAGGCTTCCTTGGCGTGCCCCAACGCCGACAAGACAGCGTGCGGATCGCCTGAAAACGCCGCCGCGCTTTCCCGTATCATCGAGCGCAGCCGCGTCACGGTCAGCGTCTTGAAAGTGTCGAGCTCAGCGCTGTTTCCTGCTGTCGTGCCGGAATGGTGCGCCGTCGACGCCATGCTGGAGGTAGCCGCCTCATACGACCTCGAGGCCAGCGCACCCGAGCAACGAAGGGAGCTGTGGTTCACTCTCATGCAGCTATCATGCCAGCTGGGCTCCTTCACGTTGAATATCTCCGCATTTTCACCTGCCGCCCCACCATCACCGGCCGTCTGCGAACTACCGGAATTTCACGGGCTCCAGAACGACGCCGACAGTTGGGTGGCGAGCGTCAACGATCTAGCAGCCCGCGAGGCATGGACGGAGCTGCAGAAATGGTCCGTGGCCGTTGAGCGCCTTCGAGACGGTGCCGCGGCGTGGCACAAGTACGAAGGCGTGAGACAGCAGTCCTGGGCAGAATGGAGTGCTGCCCTGATTGCCGCTTTCGGCAGGATACCGAGTGCCTCCAGTGAGTGCAACTGGACCTTCCCTGAGGACAGAGCTCGGGAAGGCCCCCCATCCCGAGGATGCAACTGCCAACTGCATCTCACCGGCGAACTGCGCAGCCGGTCCTGCTACAAACACCGGACTCAAGCTGTGCCGTGACTCTGCCTCGGTAGCCGACACGACTACATCTCTGCCAATGGCCGAAGGCGTTTCCCATCCACATCTATTGGAAAAGCTGCCCCCCCTGCTCGCCACCATTGGGGCACTTGGAGGCATCGGCCCGCACTGTACTGGACGTTGTACCACGTCAGGAAACATACGTGTCTATGGATTCGACCACGTTCATCCCTTACCAAACGGAAGCGGATCTGCGCGCTTCAAATCGTTTACTAACCGAACCTGAGAGCGTTTCCACCTTGCGAGAAGACGCCTCTCCCGAAGACACCAAGCTCCCTGACGCGTCTCCTGTCGTTTTCATGGAAGATCTACCCGCACAGCACAAGTCTTCTGCGCTCGGAACGGCTTCCGACGACGCCGTCCTAGCTCCACGCAGCATGGCTTCAAAAATTGCGGGCTTGACAACTTCAAGGAGCAACAGAGCGAGAACGCCGCAAAAGCAGAAGCCGCGTCACAGAACAGCGTGGAAACTTGACCCCACCATGGCGCAGGCGTCTAGAATAACGCGCTCACACTACCCGACCTGTTGCAAGATGTGCAGACGACCGCGTTTGGTGCGGTAAGTCACGTTAGCGCATCCGCCATTTCCTGCCCTGTGTTCGAAAATGTGGCGCGACAAAGACCGGCGTTTTGGGAAAGACCAGCGTTTTGGGAAACACCAACGACCATGCCGAAATAGTCAGGGCCGCCCGTCAGAACCATCTCGGACAAAAATTCATGCCAAGTTACACCCTTGCTGGGAACTTCGGCAAAGGCGGAACTGCCTACTCCGTCCACCCGAGGAGAATGAAACCGCCTTCCCTGCAAAGTCGCAGCGTGGCCGAGGTCGTGGACTCCAGCGACAGAGCCAAGTCCGCCCACCAGAACACACAGAGGCAGATACCCAAGCGGTGTCACAGCGTGGCTGGGACCGACCGCTGCGATGCAGCCAGTGCCGGCCACCGGAACCATCTTTGACACATTGCCAGGCGAAGTTCCAGCGTGGCCGAGTCCGGCCACTCCGAAACAGCCAGTGCCGCCCACCGGAGACTTCTCGAAAGCCCGCGCGCTCGCAGTCATGGCCGAGTGTGATGACGAAGAGCGACACCGGGGTTCGGGTGCGTGGGCAGCTAGCGAGAGGCAGAGGAAGACGAGGTCAGATAAAGAACAGCTGGCCCAGCGTACGGGCGTTGTCTCTGGTCTTTCTTCATTACAATATATATATATATATATATATATATATATATATATATATATATATATATATATATATATATATATATATATATATATATATATATATATATATATATATATATATATATATATATTGTCACGCAGCTGCAGTTCGCTGGAGCCAAGAAGAGGAAGGAGAAGAACGCGCGCGAAGTGAGCAGTCGTGGGGCTGACCGTTCGTCCTGTCCCTTGCGCTGCACTAACATGTCTCACCTTGTAAATAAAACCCATTCCATCGTTACAGTTTTGGTGGACGTGCGGGGTGCATCACCCTGGACGACCGAGCTCTACCGCCCCCCTCGACGCTGTAAACGGTTGGCCGGGCTACCACTTCATGACGTGGCCATGAATGACAGGGATGCAGGCAACGACGGCCGGGAAGGAATCGCGCAAGAGAATGCTCGCCCAAGACAGGCGGGCTACACACTTTATCGGGAGCCCCGCACATTCTCAGGAAGATGAAGAGGTCGATGACTGGTTGAAGCACTACCACAGGGTGAGCCGTCTTAATGAATGGAACACCTCAGCACAACTCTCGCACGTTGTCCTCTTCCTTGCGGGAACTGTACTTCTGTGGTTCAATAACAATGAGAGTGCACTAATGACTTGGGATAAAGATAAAGAGATAAAGAAGTGCTTCGGTGATTCGCTTTCGAAAAAGAAAAAGGCTGAACAGACACTTTCCCAGCGAGCACAGTTACCTGGAGAGACGTGTATGACCTACACAGAAGAGATCCTGAAGCTCTGCGGAATAGTGAATCCAAACATGTCAGACGAGGACAAGGTGGGGCACTTGCTCAAGGGAATCGCTGAGAATGTTTATAATTTCCTGATCTCTAAGGAAGACGTTACGACCCCGTCCGACTTGAGGCGTCACTGTCGTGCGTTTGAAGCACTCAAAACACGGCGGATACTTCCGAAGTTCGGTCGACTGCACAACGTCCCGACCGTTGCTAGTGTGGACGCCTCTTCCTCTGAAGACTTCGCCACTATGGTACGTCGTGTTGTCAGAGACGAACTGGCTCACTTTCAAGGCGGCGATGCCAACCGCTCATCCAATGTGCATTGGATGAGCGCTATTCGGAAGTACCGGTCGCCTGGTCGCGACCTGCATACACCAACCGCGCAGCCTGCGATGACTTCTTTATGGACGGCGCCACACAGCCTCGAGTGACGAGTTTGCCACGCCGACAGGACGTACCGCCTCGGCGGATGCCTCTCGATTACGCAACGCCCAGCAGACCTGTGTCCTACAACAACGAAAACCCTCGCACCCCACCTGTCTGCTTCAACTGCGGAATTCCGGGACACATCTCGAGGTACTGCAGACGTCGTCCGCAACACCCTGCAAGAGATCGCGCGTACCCGCCTCGCGCGCAAGACACCACAAACTGGCAACCGTCTGGTGCATCTGCCCCTTTTCATCTGCCACCTCGAGAATACGTGCCCAGGAACGCGTCCCCAGTGTCTGACCGCAGCCTGACTCCGCCGCCAACCCGGACGCGTCGATCGCCATCACCACGTCGCCGCCCGCCTACTCCGCCCCAGCAGGGAAAGTAGCTGGTGCGACCGATGGAGGTGAGGTCGCAGGACGGTCATCTTCGCAAATTCCTCCGCCTGTCATTATGTCAAAGAACAAAGTGTGTGTTTGTGTCGAAGGCGTGAGTACTGTAGCTTTGGTGGATACTGGTGCTTCCGTGTCTGTGATATCCCTTTCGTTCAAGAATCCCCTAGGACAGAAAGTTATGTTTGCCTGGAACGGGCACTCCTCGTTTCGTGGTGTTGGCGAAGAGCTGTTGCGACCTTTTGGGGTATGTTCAGTTTTGGTCACCGTGGACGAACAGGCTTTTCAAACTGAATTCAGCGTATTAGCACGTGCTACTCATTATTTAATTCTTGGCATTGACGTTTTGCGAGACTGTGGAGCGACATTAGACTGCAGAGCTGGGGAAATTTCTATGAGAACTGATACATTACCGCATGCTTTTGAAGATATGCCGTCCGATCAAGTTGAGGTATTTTCCGTGTCCGACGATGTGCTTTTGCCTGGGGAAACAGCAAAGTTTGTTAGAGTGACTTCATCTCGCCCCCCGTGAGGGTTTGTCCTGTGGATTGATTGAGCCGGACTATTCTAACACACTGAAGAAGCAGCTTATCGTGCTTCGTTCACTTGTCAAAATCTTCGACGGCTCTGCTCACGTGTGGACGGTGAACGTGTCTTCCGAGTCGGTTCTTCTACCTGCTGGGTTGAAGCTAGCTTGCTTCGAAGAAGATACCGCTGTGAGTATTCGTGCAGTCGCTGTCACGACCGACAAAACTTCGCCACTCTCTGACCACCCGTCAAAGTTCAAGAGCATGATTAACAAATCGCTCCCCTCGTCCGACCAATGCGTGCTCCAAGAGCTTCTTGCGCGCTATGCGACCGTCTTCGACTTTGCACAACCTGAGCCTCTGCCTTCTCCACCACAATCCCGCGTGCACCACTGCATCAATACTGGGCCAGCAGCCCCCATTAGACAAAAGCCTTATCGCGTCTCTCCCGCCGAAAGGAAAGTGATTGACGATCAAGTAAGGGAAATGCTGCAGAAGGGTGTCATTCACGAGTCCTGTAGTCCTTGGGCAGCCCCAGTTATACTGGTCAAGAAGAAAGATGATTCGTGGCGATTCTGCGTCGACTATAGACGCCTAAACGCAGTAACGAAAAAGGACGTGTATCCGCTACCACGAATAGACGATGCCATCGACTGCTTACACTCCGTCTCGTACTTCTCACCTGTCGACTTGCGCTCAGGCTACTGGCAAATACCTAGGAACCCTCAAGACAAAGAGAAGATCGCCTTCATTACACCGGATGGCCTCTTTGAGATTAACGTAATGCCCTTTGGTCTGTGTAACGCTCCGGCGACCTTCGAGCGATTCATGGACACGATCCTTCGCGGACTCCGATGGGAAATATGCATGTGCTACCTCGACGACGTGGTCATTTACGGCAGGACATTCCACGCGCACAACCAACGGCTTGAAGTCATTCTCGACTGTATCGGCCGTGCGTGATTGGTTCTTAATTCGAAAAAGTGTCACTTTGGTGAGCGTCAAACGCTTGTTCTGGGTTTCGTTGTCGACAAGGAAGGTATCCCTCCCGACCCTGGGAAGCTTGCTGCAGTTCGTGACTTCGAGCAACCGAAGACGGTGAAAGACCTTCGTAGCTTCCTTGGACTGTATTTCTGCCGTTTTATCAAGGACTTGGCCCGTCTAGCTCTTCCACTCACGTCGCTGCTTCACAAGGACACACCTTTTGCATGGACTACTGAGTGCGAACCTGCGTTCAGCGAGCTAAAATGTTTACTTACCTCTGCTCCGATTTTACACCATTTTGATCCTGGCGCACCAACTGAGCTTCAAACCGATGCTAGTGGTGTGGGCATTGGAGCGGTACTTGTTCAAATGCACAATGGACGCCAAGAAGTGATCGCGTATGCAAGCCGTACACTCACAAAGGCAGAACGGAACTATACTGTCACCGAAATGGAATGCCTCGCGGTCGTGCTCGCCATTCAAAAGTTTCGACCATACCTGTATGGCCGTCGCTTCAGGATAGTCACCGACCACCATTCACTTTGCTGGTTGGTTGGACTGCGCGACCCCACCAGCCGCTTAGCTCGCTGGTCATTAAGGTTGCAGGAATACGACTTTTCGGTCACATACAAAAGTGGTCGCTGTCACACCGATGCTGACTGTTTATCTAGACTTCCGTCAGCAAGCACTCGGGATGGGGACGATGACTTGGACGAATATCTTTTTGCCATATCCACGGAGTTTCCTGATGCCACGGCCTTCAAACGTGAACAGGAACAAAACCCTTCCATTAGGACTCTTCTTGATGCTGCTCGGTCAACACCACGGAGTTCCCCTTTCACCATGTCCGCAGGTTTACTGTATAAGAGAACTATTCAGCTGAAGGTGCTCCACTCCTCCTCGTCGTGCCCCAGAACCTTAGACCCGAGATCCTTCGCGCCATGCACGATGAGATCACATCAGGCCACCTAAGCCTTGCTCGGACGCTGCACCGAGTACGTCAGCGTTTCTACTGGCCCAAGCTCTGGAAGACAACGAAACAGTACGTTGCCAGCTGTGCTATTTGCCAACGTTACAAACAACCAACAACGCCTAAGGCGGGTGCCTTGCAGACAGTTAAACCACCCACCCTTCCATTTGAAAAGATCGGCGTTGACTTGCTTGGCCCCTTATAGTGTGCGTGGACTGTAACGAGGCTATTTAATCATTGAGCTCTCGTGTAGGTTCGTGAATTAACTCAAGCGATGACGTAAACGTCAACAAGAACATACGAGACCGTTTGTCGAGACACACACACAAAACTAAATATATTTACAACATAAAGAGAGCATATATACAACAACAAAACACTCGGCATACACAACGCAAGCTACCAAAAACCAATCGTAGCTAGTTACGAAATGGGACTAACGTGAGGGTTAAACAAAAATGTCACCGTTCATGACGAATGGCACGGTCACCATCGGCGAAGAACACATGCTGGCGTCGGAGGTAGAAGAGGTGGTAGCGACGCTCAACCGTTGGCGAGGGTGGAGATGGACGCGCCTCCGGCAAGTCGAGGTCAACGGCCGGACGCCGTGTCGGCGTTCGCCAGCCGAAGACAGAGGAGACGCTGGTCTTGCCTGGCCAACGCCAGGCGATGGGAAGCGTGAGTCCGGCCAACGCCAGACGCTCGGAAGAAGGTTGGGTACGTGCCCAGGTGGGAGCCCGCAGCGGCCGTTGCACGGGATCTCCGCCGACCGCCACTCCCGCGCCCTGGACACCTTCGCTCCGCCACGTGTCGACCACGTCTCTCTCTGCACCCTTCTGCGACAGCGGCCTTCCGCTTCCAAATCGCCGTGGAGGATGTTCATTGGCTGGCCGTGTCTTCTATTTCCTCACGTGTAGTATTGCCACATCTTCTTTGTCAATTCTCCTCGATCCTCCACACCCGCAGTTCTTGCCGTCGTCCTCTTCTTCCATTGATCACCATCACATTCGCGCACTTTCCCAAACGCGCACTTCACTCATTACATGGACTACCTGACGCGGTATACTGAGACGGCAGCACTCGTCTCGGCTACAGCAGCTGACGTCTCATTCTTTCTGCTACACTCCGTTATTCTTCGTCACGCTGCTCCGCGTTTTGTGATTAGTGACCGGGGACGGCAGTTCACAGCGGATGTTGTGGAGGAATTATTACGCCTTTGTGGGTCTGATTATCGGCACTCTTCACCATACCTCCCTCAAACAAACGGCCTCACTGACCGCACGAATCGCACCTTTACCAACATGCTTGCCATGTATGTGTGCTATGACCACAAAAATTGGGATTCTATTTTGCCGTTTGTTACGTACGCATACAATACGGCGAAGCACGTAGTCACGGGGTATGCGCCTTTTTTCTTGCTCTACGCTCGCCATCCCCAAAGCTTCATCGACACAATACTTCCCTGGTCTACACACGAAGACTTCGCAATAGCACGGACATTATGCCGTGCTGAGGAAGCTCGTAGATTTGCTCGCCTCAGGATTATTTCCACACAAGACCGTGCCAAAAATCGTTATGACTCTCGACACATGTCTGCCACATTTGCCCCTGGAGACTATGTTTTGCTTTGGACGCCTATGCGGAAAAAAGGAATATACACGAAGTTTTTGTCCAGGTATACAGGACCATACGTCATATTGCGACGATTAAGTGACGTCAAGTTCATCGTCGCTATAGTGACCTCTGACAACCGGCGGTCACGTCGAACCCAAACAGTGCACGTTGCCCGGCTGAAGCATTACCACCATCGGCCTACGTAACTCGCTCGGAGAGCTTCGTCTGCAACCGGGGAAATTGTCACGCAGCTGCAGTTCGCTGGAGCCAAGAAGAGGAAGGAGAAGAACGCGCGCGAAGCGAGCAGTGGTGGGGCTGACCGTTCGTCCTGTCCCTTGCGCTGCACAATATATATATATATATATATATATATATATATATATATATATATATATATATATATATATATATATAGGCATCACGTACTACGTGACGCCTACAGGCAAAAAAAGGGTGTTCTACACTCGTCGTAATGGCAACAGGCGGCGCTGACTGACGCTCCCACGTTTAAATGAACATATATACCCTAAGAAGTGGACGGAGGGATGACCGCCACCGTAGCTCAGTGGTAGAGCATCGGACGCGTTATTCGAAGGTCGCAGGTTCGGATCCTGCCGGTGGCAAGTTATCTTTTCGTCCACTTTCATTTCTTCACATTTACATTACAATTACTTCTAATAGCTTCCCCTATACTTTCCTTGGCATCTTTGTCTGTTAGTTCTCATTAATAATGTGTTTAACAAAGTAAACGAGCCCTTAAGTTCACACTTCTTTCCTTCGTATATATATATATATATATATATATATATATATATATATATATTGTTACGGGAAGAAAGGCGTAGGCGTTGGTATAGCTCGGCCACGGCTGTGAATTCCAGGAACTGCGACAGTGGCGGGAAATATGGCCGGTGCGTCCGCAGCAGAAGCAGATAGGCCTGTCATCGGGGTTTCGCCATTCAGCTGAGTTCCGGTATCGAGGACGGTCGTATGAGCTTCGGCGCAGATCAGAGTCTCGGGGCAGAGCAGGTAGAGCGGGTGGACGGTAATCGGGCCTGTTCACTGGGCACAGCGTCTGGAGTCCTGCGTTAGCAAGCTCCTGGCGCACCACAGTCTGGATGAGGGTAATCGTGTCGGAATCGTCGGGGCCGCGCGCCTGAGCAGGAACTGGAGCTGCAGCTTCAATTTCACGGCGGACGAGGCGCAAAATATCCTCGGATGCAGCAGGCGAAGGAGGTGGACGGATATCCTAGCAAGTAGACGTTGCAGCCGTGTTCGGAAGACGTGAAAAGTGAGGCGTGATGCGACGGCTTTTCGCTTCTTCAAAGCGGCGGCACTCGTTGATGACATCGTCTACTGTCGACGAGTTTCTGAATACCAGAAGAGTGAAAGCATCGTCCGCGATTCCTTTGAGGATGTGCGCCACCTTTTCAACTTCGGACATCTTGTCATCAACCTTGCGGCAGAGCGCGAGCACATCCTGAATATACGTGATGTATGACTCGGTGCAGGTCTGAAGTCGGCACGCGAGCTCTTTCTGTGCAGCACGACGGCGCCCAATGGGCTTGCCGAACAAGTCAATTAGCTTTTACTTGCACATGTCCCAACTTGTTATTTCTTGCTCGTGGTTGCAGAACCAAACTTTTGCCGTTCCCTCAAGGTAAAAGAGGATATTGGCCAGCATAAGCGTCGGGTCCCAGTTGTACAGAGCACTCACCCGTTCGTAGAGCTGAAGCCAATCCTCGACGTCAGTGTTGTCGGTGCCCGAAAAGGTGCCTGGGTCGCGCGGCTGCGTGAGGACGACGGTGCGGTTTGTGACGGCTGGTTGCGGCACGGGTGGCTGTGGCGCCGGTGGTTGTGATGCTGCTGGTTGTGACGCCGTAGGTCGTGGTGCGGTCGTTCGAGGCACGGTCGACGAAGTGTCTGAGACATCCTCGTCCTCCTCGTGAGCATGCATCGCGAAGGTGGTCAAAAAGCAGCCGCTGCGTAGTAGCGTCGTGAGTGCTGGGAGAACCCGCACCTCCACCAAAATGTTACGGGGAGAAAGGCGTGGCGTAGCAGATTATATTTAGAAGGAGGACACAGAGACGCACTCGGAGCCAGGCATACCAAGATGGAGACAAGTCCGCGCGAAAATCAGGGAACGTCGTCTTCTTTCTTATTGTCTTCGTCTTCATCTCCGATAGCTCTTCGTAGCAATATATATATATATATATATATATATATATATATATATATATATATATATATATATATATATATATATATATATATATATATATATATATGTATGTATATATCCCCTTCAGGCGCGCATTAAGATGCACTGTCCGGAAATCTAAATTTCGCACAACATAATTCTCAGGCACTCGTTACTACATTCCAAGAAAGAAAATGAAGAAATATCTTGTATTTTGCGAGCTATGGTAATTAATCTCAATTAGCGTATAATTAAATATTTAATTATTCTTCAACCACTCAAGTACGATCTTTACACGAAAAGAAGGTAATATTTGGCTCAAAATTCCCACGCAGTTTGTTTTTGGCTGTGTTTATTTTGAGCAAAGAAAAATAATACATAAGAAGTTCGTTCTGGAACGCGGCAAGTCCAGTGACCCGTCAAACATCGTAGTGCCTTCATAAAAGTGATCGGCTGCAGTCATATACAGCGCATTGGGGTCAAGTCAAGACATGATGACTATGCAGAAGGTTCAATTATTCCCATGCACAATGTATCTTGCCCTTTCTTTACCACAAGTGCGAGGAACTGGCAAAAACAGTTCGCCTCCACATATGTGGACGTTGCGCCTGAAGGGTATATATATATATATATATATATATATAAGCAACGAGGAAAAATATTTTCCGACGCGCGGAATCAAAAGGGCGACCTTTCGCTCCGCAGCGCGAGGCGCTAACCGCTAGGCCACAGAAGTGCACGTCCTCCAGAGTGCTAACAGCGAGCTTTTTATATACACCATTCAGCACTGGCGGGTACGGCGATCTCGGGAGAATATCAGCGTGTTCTCTGCCTTACCAGCGAACTAGCGAGATGGCGCGAAGTGCGTGCTGGGCGCCACTCGTTGCGGTGCATTGGCTCCTCAACCTGCCCCTTGCCCTCGCGGCGTATTCGCCCGTGCCCGAGCGTGCGTGCGCGCGTTAGCGCGGTTATCTTGGGGTGGGGGGCGGTTTTACCGGTTTTACGTCGTGTGCTTTCGCTGGAAAGATTCCGTTTAGGTTACAGAGCGCACAAAGGTCACTTCGCTCGCTGCAGAGGCCCATTCGCGAAAGAAACGTGCTGTTCAAACACAGTGAAGTAACAACTGTGACACTTGTTCGCGCTCGTCCTGTGTATACCTGTGCGTATGTTTCGTGCGCCCTTTGTGCTTGAGCAGAGCCTTAAGTGGCGAGCTGTGGACGTTGTTAGTTGGCGCTCGTCCCGTGTTTGTCCTTTTCGTGCGTCATTTTCCGCATGAGCAGCGCGCTCGAAATTTCGATCTGCTTGGCGTTCTTCACATGAAATCCCAAGTTGTTGCTATCGCATTCATTGCTTCGCCCTTGCGGCGAAACTGGGACTTTATTTGCAAACAATTCAATCACGAACTACTGCTTTCTTAAAAGGTGGGAGATTCCAGAAAAAAAAATTACACCATCTCCCGCTAAAGGGAACCATGCGTAGATGTGAAGCAGCGGGCGCTAACGCTTGCACTGGCGGCGGCGTTGACGCTGGCGCTCATCGCAGCGTTGCGCAGGAGAGAAAACTGGGGAGGCGCAAAGCACGCAGTGATGGAGCGGTGTTTCCTACTGGAACATGCCAATCGCTGCTAATGGGCAATGAGAGACAGAAGACTCCGACTGGACACAGAGACCCGCACTCCGCTTTTAGCTAACGCGCACGCTGCGAATTTTTATTGTTCAACAACGCACAGGAGAAATCTCCCACCGGCACCACCTTGGAGGTCAAGATCCATTGCCATATACAGTGAAACCTCGGTGATACGAATCTCACGGGACCACCAGAAATATTCGTATCATCCGAAATTCGTATCACCAGAAAGCATGCAAATATCATGCGACAAAAGAAAGGTGGTGTACATTTTGATTTATTGTTTTTCAGGGCCGCACCAACGTCAGGGAGAACACTGAATGATTGTCAGTCAAGTTTTTCGATGGCGGCAATCGTACGAGCACTCGTAAATACACGGCCCGTACGCGCGTGTTTATTAAATGAACCAGGTGCGTTGTTACCCGCGACAGCAGTAGCCCCTTCCAAACTTTAGTACGCTTCTTCGCATGACACCAGAGTACTACGGCGAAACTAATGAAAGAAGCGCTTTGGCACGGCAGATCAAGGCCACAAAATCTCAGAACCACGCTCCTATGTTATGATCTTGTTATCGCGCAGCTGTTGGGGATGTTTTTGGTAGATTTGCGGCCGTGCCCGCACAAGTGCGACCTCAACAGTCGCGCATTTTGACGTTGTGAGGCCTGACTCTTTCGCCAAGACCGTCCTCGCCTTCGTTCGGTCCTCGTCCACCTTTCATAGGATGTCTGATGCACGAAGCAGGCACTAGTACACACAGTACAACGACATCAGCCCGCGTCGACGCACGAGAAAAAAAATCATTGTGACAATGCCCTCTGTAATCTAAACGCGAAGGCATTTTGCGTGTTTTTGTTGTATAACAGCGTTCAATTGATACTTCGCTGTCTTGCCATTTGCCTTTGTATTGTTTTTACATGCTTTCTTCATCATGGGTCCCCCCTTCAGTCTTTGGATTTTGGGACCCTAGTCTGGAAAACTTTTCCCTCATCATATGTATCGCCACTTCGTTAACAATAAACGTCAAACTTCAAACACGGTGGCACATTAGATCCTCAAAGATTCGCGCACACAATCTCGGAGTCCGTTACACGTCTGTGAAGGTTTCTTCTGACCATAAGAAAAGTATTTTTCTTACACCGTGATTCTGACGATTTGACGGTGCGGCGCGCAGGCCAGCGCGTGCGTTCCCGCGCTCCCACGTGCTTGGTGCGTCTTCCGCGACAGCGCGGAGGGCACCTCTTCGCACCTGGGCGGTGCGTACGTTCGTATGGAACGTCGCGCGGTGAAAATCGGTTCGCAACAACCGTACTCCATTACATTGGAGCCAATGGTCCTTGGCCGGGACCAAAGAAAAATTCTTATCACCCCGAAATTCGTATGACTTGTGATCGTATCACCGAGGTTTGACAGTATACGGGGTGGCCAGTGAACGGTTGTGCAGCGCGAGCAGTCGGTTTTTTCAACCAACTCGCTAGCAGACGCTGCCTGCGTCGGCGTCGGCGTCGCGAGGCGAGAGAGGGGGGGAGCGTAGGAGAGGAGAGAGAGGGGGTGACACGCAAGCGCAGTGGGAGTGTGAACGCCGTGGGCAGCGATGCGTAGAGGAGAGAGGGGGGGAGCGTAGGAGAGGAGAGAGAGGGGGGGGACGCGCATGCGCAGTGGGAGTGTAGACGCCGCGGGCAGGGATGCCTAGAGGAGAGAGGGCGGAGTGTGAGAGAGGAGGCGAGGCGCATGCGCAGTGAGGGTGTGGTTGCCGCGGGGAGGGATGCCTAGAGGAGAGAGAGGGGGAGAGGAGGTTTTTATTTCTATTTTTTCAAAGGGTTTGCGCATGCGCAGTAAGGGTGGGCACGCGGCACACCACCACCACCGCATTAAGCTTCGCCATAAGATGCTTCACATCTAAAAGGTGATGTTGCTGTAACATTTTCCCTCTACTCTCGATTGTTAGCCGTCGCGAAGCTTTGTCTTGTATACTGTGTAAGGCAGGGGTCTCAAACACGGGGCCCGCGAACCTCTCGCTTGAGGCCCGCCCATGACTGTCTGCGTCCCACATTTTTAATTTTTTATAAGTATGTTCGTGAGCTACCGAGGCCTGACGGGTCTAAAGCATTGCTTTCTTGAGGCACCTTATGTGGTCAAACATAGCTGGGAGAATCGGAGTCCAGACTGTAGTTATTTGGGCGATCGGTATCGACACGTTGGTGGAATCCTGGCGCCAAATCTGCTTGAGAAACGGCCCGTATATGAGATACGGGAAAGTTTCTTTTTTTTTCAAACGGTAACGTTTGCTGATAGTTTGTACAAACTATCCCCCCCCCCCCTCCTCCCCCCTGTTTTTACTTTCTTCCCAGTCCCGGCCCTTGCGGATCTGAAGTGCGTGACGGCGGCCCACGGGCTGAGATGAGTTTGAGGCCCCTGGTGTAAGACATGGGTACTGTTTTTGCGAGAACTTCATTTTCGCAAAAAGTACAAAACATGAGTACTATTTTTCTAGACGCTTTTGTATTCCCAGTAAGTCAATTTTTTGCACATATAAATGCTTTTCCAAATATTTTGGGTCATTTTTCGTTTAGTAAGATGGCTGTTGTTAAAATGGTAGCAGTCGTTAGAAAAACTACGTTGAAAATGCTCACTCGCTACCGTACTAGGGGGCTAAACGCTACGTAGAAAGCGCAAGTATACGATAGGCTGACATTATTGAAATCTTAGCCAATCAATGAGCAACATATCCGGGCCATGCATGCAGGCAACCTTATGCATATATCCACTGAAGCAGTCGACAAATACGACGGGAGATTATCGTGTGGAAGCATGATAAATGTTGAATAAGACTTGTTGTTGGGCGAGTTGGTTAACATCTATCGGGTACATAATAGCGCAAACTTGGAAAAACACAGATTCGAGAAAAGAAGTAGGAGGGAGCAGAAAGGTCGGGCGCTAAACTTCAACTGTTTATTCCAAAGAAGAAGCCACCAGATTACAACTCTCTGCGCATGCGTGCATCAAAATCGGTAAAACACTGGTCACACTCGCGTATCAAGAAGCTGCAGCTCATTTTGGTAAAGGGAAACAGACGTATCACTGATGCAACCCGTGCCTCTCTTCTTAATGTGAAACGCCTCCAATAGCTCTCGCGCTAATGTGTCGCGGCTTCTGCCTATTATCCTGATCTCACGAAGCAGAGGCTCACACCTGCAGGCTAAACAATGCGCTGGTAAGTGCGCATTTCCTTTATTCTTTAAAGATAATTCATGTTCCCGAGCTCGGTCGTTGAGACAGCGTCCAGTTTGGCCCACGTACGTCTTCCCACACGACAGCGGTATTTCATAAACAACACCAGTCGCGCATTCCACATAAGGTCTGGTGTGCTTCTTCTGGCATCCGGGCTTTTTGTCAACGCGGTTGACCCGCGGACACAGTCCAGCCAACTTGCGTGGTGCCGAGAAGACTACGTGCACACCGTGTCTATTGGCAACCTTCTTGAGGTTGTGGGAAAGTTGGTGGACGTACGGGACCACCGCGGGCTGGCCTCCGTTTTGGACGGGGCTGGACGTTATCCTTTTAATGCCCTTCACCTTCTGAAGAAGGGTTTTTGAGACGGCCACTACGACGGAGCTCGGTAAGCCGGCTGAATGCAGCCTACCCAATTGGCTGTCAAAACTATCCTGCATGGCGTGAGGACACGACTTCATGAGGGCAGACTCAAGACAGTTGGCGGCGATTGCTCTCTTGACTATTTTTGAGTGAGCGGAATCGTACGGGAGCATATATTTCTGTGCGCGTGGGCTGTACTGCCAACAAACGTGGTTTTGGTCAAACGTTAAAGACAAATCTAAAAACTGGAGAGTGCTCTGGGAAGGGGATTTATGTGTAAAGAGCATGCCCTTCCCATGCAGCCGAAAGGTGGCTAAAACGTCGTTAATGCACTCGTCAAATGTAAAAGGGTGGTTACTTTTTAAAAGAATTACAAAATCGTCAACATATCTAAAAGCCTTAAGGAAAAACCTATCGTCAAAGGAACAGAGCAGGTTTCGATCTACAGACGCCAAGAAAATGTCACACAACACTGGGGGCGACGCAAGAGCCGATACATATTCCCTGGCGCTGGACGTACAAGTCATTGTTAAAAGAAATAAAGGTAGACTTCAAATAAAATTCTAATAAGGCCATAAAATTGTCAACAGACATGCCCACAAAATTCTGAAAATCTACTACACCGTTACGGTCAATACAATCCCTAACGGAGGGAAGCATTTCTTGTTGAGGCACAGAGTAAAATAGATCGGTGACGTCAACAGAAAAACCGTGAGCGATACAGGCGTTTCCTTGCAGGTAACTGATTACGTCTTTAGAGCATTTCGTGATGAAAGTGTCATCGACATGCAAGATTCTAAGGTTTTTTAAAAGGAACCGGCTAAGTACCTGCTGCCAGGAGCCTCTGTCGCTTACGATAGCACGCAACGGAATTTCTTCTTTGTGTGATTTTGCAGTGAAAAAAACCTGTAAAAAGTCAGCTTTGCATTCACTTATTGCCTTCAATAAATCCGAAAGGTTTACAGGTTTTTTTTCACTGCAAAATCACACAATGAAGAAATTGCGTTGCGTGCTATCGTAAGCGACAGAGGCTCCTGGCAGCAGGTAGTTAGCCGGTTCCTTTTAAAAAACCTTAAAATCTTGCATGTCGATGACCCTTTCATCACGAAATGTTCTAAAGACGTAATCAGTTACCTGCAAGGAAACGCCTGTATCGCTCACGGTTTTTCTGTTGACGTCACCGATCTATTTTACTCTGTGCCTCAACAAGAAATGCTTCCCTCCGTTAGGGATTGTATTGACCGTAACGGTGTAGTAGATTTTCAGAATTTTGTGGGCATGTCTGTTGACAATTTTATGGCCTTATTAGAATTTTATTTGAAGTCTACCTTTATTTCTTTTAACAATGACTTGTACGCCAGCGCCAGGGAATATGTATCGGCTCTTGCGTCGCCCCAGTGTTGTGTGACATTTTCTTGGCGTCTGTAGAAAGAAACCTGCTCTGTTCCTTTGACGATAGGTTTTTCCTTAAGGCTTTTAGATATGTTGACGATTTTTTAATTCTTTTAAAAAGTAACCACCCTTTTACATTTGACGAGTGCATTAACGACGTTTTAGCCACCTTTCGGCTGCATGGGAAGGGCATGCTCTTTACACATGAATCCCCTTCCCAGAGCACTCTCCAGTTTTTAGATTTGTCTTTAACGTTTGACCAAAACCACGTTTGTTGGCAGTACAGCCCACGCGCACAGAAAGATATGCTCCCGTACGATTCCGCTCACTCAAAAATAGTCAAGAGAGCAATCGCCACCAACTGTCTTGAGTCTGCCCTCATGAAGTCGTGTCCTCACGCCATGCAGGATAGTTTTGACAGCCAATTGCGTAGGCTGCATTCAGCCGGCTTCCCGAGCTCCGTCGTAGTGGCCGTCTCAAAAACCCTTCTTCAGAAGGAGAAGGGCATTAAAAGGATAACGTCCAGCCCCGTCCAGAAAGGAGGCCAGCCCGCGGTGGTCCCGTACGTCCACCAACTTTCCCACAACCTCAAGAAGGTTGCCAATAGACACGGTGTGCACGTAGTCTTCTCGGCACCACGCAAGTTGGCTGGACTGTGTCCGCGGGTCAACCGCGTTGACAAAAAGCCCGGATGCCAGAAGAAGCACACCAGACCTTATGTGGAATGCGCGACTGGTGTTGTTTATGAAATACCGCTGTCGTGTGGGAAGACGTACGTGGGCCAAAATGGACGCTGTCTCAACGACCGAGCTCGGGAACATGAATTATCTTTAAAGAATAAAGGAAATGCGCACTTACCAGCGCATTGTTTAGCCTGCAGGTGTGAGCCTCTGCTTCGTGAGATCAGGATAATAGGCAGAAGCCGCGACACATTAGCGCGAGAGCTATTGGAGGCGTTTCACATTAAGAAGAGAGGTACGGGTTGCATCAGTGATACGTCTGTTTCCCTTTACCAAAATGAGCTGCAGCTTCTTGATACGCGAGTGTGACCAGTGTTTTACCGATTTTGATGCACGCATGCGCAGAGAGTTGTAATCTGGTGGCTTCTTCTTTGGAATAAACAGTTGAAGTTTAGCGCCCGACCTTTCTGCTCCCTCCTACTTCTTTTCTCGAATCTGTGTTTTTCCAAGTTTGCGCTATTATGTACCCGATAAATGTTGAAGTTTGATAATAGCACAACCAGAAAGCCGCCGCGAGCAACAGCGCGGCGGGCCGCCGCGGTACGCCGCCATAGCAGACAATGCACCGAGAGTAGCGCTACTAGCGCAAGAGCTGGCTACAGCGTCGCTAGTTCTCGCGACCACCGTTCGGACCACCCTCCTCCGCTGGCGGAGATACGGAGCTTTGAAACTGAGTTTACTCTAGTAACGTTGGTCACGGTAAGGCACAGCACCGTGTAAAAGGTTAACAAAAGGTTAAGTGGAAAAAATAAAAGGCTCTTAACCACAACAAAATAAAAGGCCACAACACCGCAAAAACACCGACATCACCCATCAATCAAAGCATATGACAGAACAAAAGGTTAACAACAAAATAAAAGGCTGCTAACCAGAACAAAATAACAGGCCACAATACGATAAAAGCACCGACATTTAAGCACCCTAAAATCAAAACATCTGACAAAAAGGTTTAACAATAGAGTAAGATAAATCATAATTGCGACAGAACAATATAAAACACCTACAAGCACAAACCTTTTATACTAGTGGGTGACTTCAACGTAGACATTATAGACCTTAGGACCTAGCTTTGTTGTCGACTCTCACTGTCCGCTGTCAGAGTATATAGAAAACCGTTGCTGTAGTCGAAACATATGTGTGTATGTGAATAAAAAAAGCTTTATAATAAACGAAGATCATTCATAGTTGTGACGGAACAATATAAAACACCTACAAGCACAAACCCTTTATACTAGTCGGTGACTTCAACGTAGACGATACGGACCTTGGGACCTAGCTTCGTCATCGACTCTACATGTTACTTTATGTCACTCAATTTACGTTATATATAGCATCGCTCGCGTAACATACGGTTACTCACCTATACGTTACACAGAGCTTCGCCCATACGCCATGATTTATTTCGTGGAGATGCGTGGATTTTTTATCCTGACAACAGCGAAATGTGATGAAGTGAAATGACTAGTTAGTTCGCTAAATGCTCACATTGGCATGTAAGAAACGTCTGATTGCCGACGAGCCCGCGATCGGTAGGTCATCACTTAATGGAAAACGGCGCATACAATTACACCAGCGTCCGGTGCACCAATGAAGGCCCAATTGGCGTACACCCGCATTTTTGTGCGCTCGACGGCGTCAGTTTTTTTTCGCGAGCCAAGCCACCACCACTAGAATCTGTAACTCATAGACGCTTTGGTGAACCCTTTGTAGGTTCATAGGTAATATCACCGCTCACCCACATGGTTCTCACGTGAAATATTGCCCTGGCAAGCACCATAATCCAAATAAAAAGAATTGGGCTTGCGTACCCGTCTTCAATTTTGGATTTTTCTACGCATCTGCTTCCCCATGACTCATCTCATCACTTTGGAAGAATATGAGATCTCTTCTTTAGCCACTGAGCCCCTCTCCAGTACCAGCACACATTGTTGTTAGTTACCAACTCTTCAATGAAGGAAGTCGCGACGGGGCGGGGGGGGGGGGGGGCATACACTGACATAGGAAGCCAGCCGAACCAGGTTTTTAGATGTGAAGCATCTTATGGCAAAGCTTAATCCGGTGGTGGTGGTGGTGGTGTGCCTCGAGGCCTCACTTACTGCGCATGCGCAAACCCTTTAAAAAATTAAAATAAGAAACCTCCTCTCCCCCCTCTCTCTCCTCTAGGCATCCCTCCACGCGGCAACCACACCCTCACTGCGCATGCGCCTCCCCTCCTCTCTCCCCTCCTACGCTTCCCCCCTGTCTCCTCTAGGTATCCCTCCCCGTGCTCCCACTGCGTATGCGCGTCCCCCCCCTCTCTCTCCTCTCATACGCTCCCCCCCTCTCTCCTCTAGGCATCCCTGCCCACAGCGTCCACACCCCCCACTGCGCATGCGCGTCCCCCCCCCTCTCTCTCCTCTCCAACGCTACCCCCCTTCTCTCGCCTCGCGACGCTGACGCAGGCAGCGTCTGCTAGCGAGTTTCTTGGTTGAAAAAACCGACTGCTCGCGCTGCACGACCGTTCACTGTCCATCCCGTATATATGGCAATGGATCTTGACCTCCAAGGTGGTGCCGGTGGGAGATTTCTCCTGTGCGTTGTTGAACAATAAAAATTCGCAGCGTGCGCGTTAACTAAAAGCCGACTGCGGGTCTCTGTGCCCAGTCGGAGTCTTCTGTCTCTCATTGCCCATTAGCAGCGATTGGCATGTTCCAGTAGGAAACACCGCTCCATCACTGCGTGCTTTGCGCCTCCTCAGTTTTCTCTCCTGCGTAACGCTGCGATAGCGCCAGCGTCAACGCCACCGCCAGTGTAAGCGTTAGCGCCCGCTGCTTCACATCTACACATGGTTCCCTTTAGCGGGAGATGGTGTAATTTTTTTTATTGCGGTATATACCAGAGAAATGCAATGTTTCCTTATTGTTGCGTGCTCTTGAAGTGGTACTTCAGCTGGCTTCGTGCTGCACGCAGCACGAAGCACTTGCGCTTGCTGGATAATGGACTCGTAAAAGTTGTCGCACTTCACGCAGAAGTGCAGCTAAAGTGGCTAAAGCCCATCGCAGCCTCCTTTAGCCAACGCAACATTGCTTCGTGCGTGCGATTCGTGCGAACTTCACGTTGTTGGGCGTCCGTTGGACCACAAAAATTTTCTAACTGGGCGGTCTGGAACGAATCCAGGACATATCGCTGTTATGACCGGGACGGTGCGGAACTCGGGACGCTGTATAACAAGTCGCGGAAGTCCCGCAAAATTCGGGACGGTTGGTAACCCTAGTTGTTGTTCTTGTTCGCCTATTAACCGTGGCGCACACCCGCTGTGCAGGAGTGCCGAAGAATCGCGTGTTTTTATAGAATATTATTAAACTTTAGAATAAGAGAGGTTATAGAATAGAAATATTACAGATTACATACATGTCGCCTATTACTTCATCCTCGCCGACTAAAACATTTGTAAGATGATTGCCTCTGATCTTCCTCCGGAACACACAACAGCTTATCGTCACCTGCTGTTATCTTTTGGGGTGACTTGTACGACCGCCCTCTCGGACAGACATCTCTTGTCACCCATCCCATCGACACCAGTGACGCAAGCCCCATTCGTTGGAGACCATATCATGTCTCCGCTGCGGCAAGGACCATCATACAAAAAGAGGTTGACTAGATGATGGACAAGCACATCACTAAACCATCGAGTAGCCCGTGGGTATCCCCGGTGATCTAAGTAAAGAAAAAAACACAACTCGTGGCGCTGCTACGTCGACTACCGTCACCTCAAGCGGATGACAAAAATTCCCCATCTCCCGCTAAAGGGAACCATGTCCGGATGCGAAGCAGCGGGGACATAATTAGCTTGAGCGGGAGGAACGTCGCCGCTCTCATTTCACGGCAGCGGTCCGGGCGCTCATCTCGGCGCTGCACAAGAGAGAGAATGACGCGCGCTCGCTCCGTCATTTTCATACCGCGGAACTACCGTGGCGTCCCCAGCGGAGTATGCAGCTGTCACACCACCTGTCGTGCGCGCCGGGGGGACCGTAGGAGAGGAGAGAAAGGGGACGTGCATGCGCTGTGGGGGGCCACTCCGTAGAGTAGAGGATTCCTAGAGGAGAGAGGGGAAAGGACGCCCATGCGCTGTGGGAAGGAGGGACGGACTAAGCCCCCTCCAAACACATGCAAGCAAGATCAAGGAATGGGGTCAACCTGGGCGACAGACACCACCTGCCTAGCCATTGCTAAGCAGCCTCTCTGTGCTCTTGGCCATCCCTATTGCAAAAACCAGCGCCCCCCAGCGTGATACCAGTACGTTTTTTGGCGCTGGATCGCACTGGGAACACTGGTACACGCTGGGATTCACTGGCACTTCGGTGAGCGCACTGGGAAAGAGCTGGGTCGCACTGGTAGGGGCGCTGGCTTGGCCGCTGTGACGCTGGCGCGTACTGGGAAGCGCTGGAAACGCTGGAATTTTCACTGGAGTGCGCTGGTGCACACTGGAGCCTGCACTGTTTCTTCCAGTGCGGCATGCAAGTTTCTGTAGTGTATGCGGCGGAATGTTTCGGTATGTTTGAATATAGAATGTTTGATTCGATGGTACCAATGGATGCTACCCTAACAGGCAGGCCCGTAGCCAAACAATGTTTTCGGGGGGGGGGGGGGGGGGGGCACTTGTTGAAAGCCTTGAAAAACACCGATCTTTATTATTTTTCCTCGGTAAACACCCCCTTCCATCCGAATTTCGAGGGGGAGGCCCGGGCCCCTAGCCCCCCTCCCTTGGCCAGGGGCCTGCTTACAGGTCCCAAACATTTTCACAACTTCTAGCTTGGCAGAGAAAGAGAATGAATGATAAGCGCAAGACATGTAGTATGTGATATATATGCGAAATCACCGTCATTTTTATTTTTCCATTTGGAATGCAGAAAAAAATGCGTCAATAACACAAAGGAGCCAACGCTGATTATTTTGCTTGATTTTTTTTCTTCTTATTCACGCAGATTCAATAACGGCGTTAATTCTTGCGGAGCACGTAGCAGCGATGAATGCACGTTTTGTGCATGCGCCGCACATATACCAGTCTGGCATCAGGGATTGGTTGTTGTAATGATTCCATTTTGCAGTGTTTATAAGTCTGGAGGCGCCGGTCCTACCAGAAACAGCAAATCGTTACATCGCCGCACAGTTGGCGAGAAGCAATTCAGCTCTGGCTTCGCAACCCCACCCAACGGAGGCCAGAAAAACAGCCGCCGTTCGATATCACCACACCGGAAACGCATCTCTGGCACTGTTTGCCCTTCCACTTACTTCCGCTGAACTTTAGTTAACCATTAGAAAGGTTCCGAAGCTTGAATGCAGAAACTTCAACCATCGCAACTGCGCTGCGCCGAGACCGGTCCTACCCAGCGAGACTCCCAGCGAGCGTTAGGCCTAGTGTGCCGGCCGTGTCCGTCTACATGTTACCGGCGCTTCGCGCTTTAAGTACACGCAATTCTAAAGCGTAAGAATGACTGTAAAGTACAGTTTGGACATTCGTTAACCTAAATTAACCATTTTTCCCTGTGTACGGTGTCCGCACAAGGAGCGACGACCACCGAAGCGACGCGCTTTCAGCAACGCGCACAAGCTGTCACCGAAAGCTGCCAGCCGCGCTAGCCAGTACTTCTCGTGACTCTTATGTAAGAACGGATAATTTTCAGTCGGTAATTTGGTACGCCTTAGTGAACTAACATAGTGACATACTCCTTTACCGAATTGTATTTTTATTTAGTTGGGCGGTTTCTTAGTTATAGGTATCGATAGAACTGCAAATCTGTACACTGGCACGTCCGCTGTACTGGCGTATCGTCGCTTGCGCGATAACACTACTCAATACTCAATCATGTACGCACCTGTTTATCTAACTAGTCATCATAAAACATCTGTAAATGTTGACCAGTAGCAAGAGCGAGAAACGGCTATTAAAAAAATCGGCAGTAACAGCCAGCAAACAGTGCCTGCTCTACGTGTATTTCATATTTTTCGTAGTTAACATGTGAATTCTTAAAGAAACTTAGCGCTCTTGCCATTATCGGCATGTCATTCGGTACCGGCCGCCGTTCGTTTGTCTAATAAAGACGCAGTTGTTATTTGGAAAGGAAGATCGCGTCTATCGTGACTGTGCGACATGTAAACATGAAGCCGAACCATGTGTTTGTTGGTTAAATAGTTGTTTTACGCACAGTTCAGCATGTTCCGGCGTGGCGTAATGGGTAGAACACTGAGTTCGGAATCGGGAGGTGGCAAGTTCGAATCCTGCTGACGGAGACTTTTTTTTTTTCATATGCCTTTTTTTTTCTTTTTTTTTTATTGCGTTAATGCGTTCTATATCACTTCTTGCACTAATATATTTATTTATGGCACATAGGCACCGCTATTTCAACGCTGTAGAGCCGCATTGCGCGGGAGTACCAGCGTCTCCCAGTAAAATGCCGCTCCAGCGTCCCAGTATCCAGTGCGATACTGGGCCCATAATCCGGCATGGCACTGGACGCTGGTACCCAGCGGCGCTGGGTTTTGCAATAGGGATGACTTAAGGAATGGGGTCAACCTGGGCGACAGACACCACCTGCCTAGCTATTGCTAAGCAGCCTCTCTGTGCTCTCGGCCATGACTCTGATGACTATGATAGGGTTGACGGCCTTCATATTACTACAGTGTTCTGGTTCGCATAATGGGTGCTTCCCTACTTCATGAAAGTAGCCGGACGCGGGACGGACATAGCCCCGAGCATAAGATGCTTCGCATCTAAAAAACGACGCACGAAACGTATTCACAGGTACAGACGAGTGCAAACTAACAAGTGTCACAGTTGTTACTTCGCTGTTTTTGAAAAGTGTGCTGTTTACGCAAACGGGGGGGGACTGCAGCGAGGGAAGTGACATTCGTCCGCTCGGTAACTACAATGCAATCGTTCCGCCGAAGACGTACAATTCTCCCCCCACCGCGACATAAGCGCCCGCGCGCACTGGCGTCTACCCCCCCACGGGGCAAAGTACTACGCGTGGGCGATGAGCGCATGAGCGCGCGCGTCACGACGAGCGAGGCGCCGAGCCAAAGCCCCGCCGAGTGCGCCCGATTCGCGCCATCTCGCTGGTGATGCTGAAAACACGCTGCGGTTAGCGTTGCGCACTGCGGAGCGAGATGTCCCTCGTTCGATGCCGCGCGTCGGAAACATTTTTCTGAATCATTTTTCTTTGAGGCTTTGATAATTATCTAGATACATATACAGTTACGGGACATGACGGCGACGGTGAGGGCAAAAAGCCAGCCGAGAGTATCCATATAATTGCTATCGCAATAAAACATCGTTACCCTAAGGTTCTGATACCGCAGCGACATGTACCGAAGGAAAAAGAACAGATATCACGAAGCAGTTAAATATCAATGCGACGAAGAATTTGCTTCAGTTTGAATTTTGTTTTTGCACGAACGACCCTCGGGGAGTAAGATGGTATAAAGTAGCTACGAGTGCGCTGGCCATGTCTAGTGTATCAGCGAATCACCCGCAAACGGTTTTTAGGTCGGAGGCAGCGTGTAGGGACGTAAGGAACTTTATACTTGTTGGACCGAAAATGCCCCAGGACAGCCGACTCAGTCAGTAGGGCATCAAAGTGAGAGCATCGTAATGCTTTAAAAAGGTCCGTGCCTAAGGGCAGTCTTAAATCATAACTAATATCCCTTTCAAAATTGAACGAAGGATTGAGGTTTATTCTATTTTTTCAACGAATGGCACAGTGACCGAACGCCGTAACACGATACCGAAGAACACTCTAACATAATGCTTGCAGTATCATTTTGCGAACTGATACTGGTGTATAGTATATGATAGTATATAATATACGAGATACTGCCCGGAGCCTTGAACAAACATACGCCAGGTGAGAATTCCAGGCGATGTCACTGTGAAGAAGTACGCCACGGTATTTAACAGATGAAACATAGGGAACAGGTGTGCAAGAACACGAATAACAAGAAGAACAGTGAACCAGCAATGCGACACTTAAACTAACTTGTTCCCGTGGATTACGGAAAGAAATGAGCTGTGTTTTAGAGACGCTTACTTTAATCACGTTATTGGCAAACCAGCTCATCACATTTATCGTAGCATCTTGCAAAAGAGAAACTGCATCTGGAAAACGGGAATGCCGAGACAAAATGACAGTGTCGTCAGCGTATTGAAATATGCGAGTAGATAAAGCCACGGCGAGATCATTAACATATAAGTTGAAAAGATATGTGGGCTTAATGTTGATCCCTGAGATATGCGGCTTTAATAGAGGTTATATTGCTGCTGTACTGCCCTATGGATAATAATGGTGTTCTATCGTCTAAGAACTTAGCAAGTAATTTTAGAAAAGGCCCACGAAATCCAGACAGGGAGAGTTTCGTTAATAGTAGACTATGACACACACCATCAAAAGCTTTGCTAACATCCACGAATAGAGCACGGACAGCCTGGCTAGCTTCGAAAGCGGAATTTATCAGGTTTGAAATATCCTCTAGCAGATCCTGTGTGCCTTTACGTGGTATAAGACGATATTGCGCACTAGATATAATGTTTTGGCATTAAGGTACGTGAACAGACCATGCAAAATTTTTGCTGAACATTTTGCATGCTCTGTTCTTCAACAAGTTCTTCTAGAATGCAAAATGTGTTTTTCCAGTATTTGAGAGATGCAAGGTAAAATATAGATAGGACGTTGATTTTCATTCTGATTTCGTGCAGCTCCTTTGAACAGTGGTATTACTAGGATCTCTTTCATTTCTTCTGGGATTATTTCAGTGTCAACAATATGGTTCAGCAATGTTAATAACACACACTTCAATGCATTAAAATTTCTGCGCAACTCATCTACTAAAATTCCGTCAGTGCCAAGTAATTTATTCGGCTTTAAGTTAAAAAGGACTGAAATAGAGCACATGATTATCATGCGCTGTATTTCAGAGTACATACTTAGGTGCTGACTTAGACGTCTGTACTCTGACCATATCCGGCTTACTCCACATCGACGACGAACAACGAGGAGACCCTGTAAACTTTTGTGCGCTACAAGTAAACAAAATTGACGAAGAAAATGATACGGGCCAACACAAGCGCGAGTGTCCCGCTTGTGTTGTGCCGTATCATTTTCTTCGTCGATTTCGTTTACTTGTAGCGCACAAAAGTTTACACTATGTACAACCAACTGGCCCCTACCCTGGCTCTTCTGAGAAGACCCTGTCCTTCGAAACCTTATGGACCACCTAAGCTACGCGCCCATCGACCCTTCTCTCCGCATGTTCACCTTGCGTGATGAAACTTTATACCACAACAATGTTCAGTCTTGTGGTCCTGAGCTGTTACTAGTCGTTCCTAAGCATCCGCGACTGGCCATGGTCCAGGGACCTCACGACGCTCCTAGTGCTCGACATAAGGGGATCACTCAGACTTACGACCGCGTGAGGCGCCGCTTCTTCTGGCCCAGTCCCCATCGCTCTGTGCGCCTCTATGTCACTTCAGGTGCCTGTGTCAGCGCCTGAAAACGCCTGCCTTGCCTTCTGCTGGTTTGCTTCAGCCTATTGAAATCCATACAGAGGCATTCTTCCCTGTGGGCCTCGACGTGTTTGGTCCGTTCCCTATTTATACCACAGGGAATAAGTGGATTGCCGTCGCAACAGATTATGCAACAAAATATGCCATTGCGCCAGCGGACCAACCAACTTCGCTACTGATGTTGCCGACTTCCTACTCCGCGACGTCATCCTGCACAACGGCGTCCCTCGACAATTATTAACGGATCGTGGCCGTTACTTTTTGTCGAAGGTAGTCGATGACCTGCACCGTTCCTGTTCTACTGAACTCAAGATCGCTACCGCGTGCCACACTCAAACGAACGGGTTCACCTAACGTCTGAGCCGCATTCTAACCGCCATGCCCAGCATGCACGTTTCCGACGATCACCGTGACTGGAACGCCGCTTTACCGTACATTGATTTTGTTTATAATTTGTCCCGCAACGACACCACCAGATTTCCGCCATTCTACGTTTTGTATCCAATAAAATTTGTTGCTGGGCTAGTTGGTCCATAGCTAAAATATAAGATGGTGGCGCAAAAATCGGACAAGGACGAAACAGGAAGAAGAGACGTATACAAGCGCACACTACCAACTGATTTATTCTCGAAAAGACACTCAATATATATGACATTACGCACATGCGCAGACGGTCGAAATCAGAAGCGATCTTGCAAAAAGACAAACTCACTGCTGTGCAGGCCGATAGAAGGGAGGCTGACACAACCACTCCCGTACAATTTAATGAAATAGGCCTCAGCCAGTTCTCTTGCGACTGCGTCACAACTTCGCTTTAAGATTTTCCTGGATGAAAACAGGGGCACACATGCACAAGATTTACAACGATATGGCAGATGCGAGCCCGTACCATTCTTTATGGACAACGCATGTTCCTCTAACCGAACAATAATGCATCGGCCTCTTTGGACGATGTATACATTGCCACAGCTCAAAGGAATCAAATACAGCGCACCTCATAGACCGCATTGTTGCAACAGCGTGTGTCTGTGGTTTTAGATGCGTTTATCAACGTTGGGAATGGGCTTCCTTTCACTTTTGAGACGCCGGTTGATAACGGGTTTCAGTTTTTAGACATCTTATATGTTAGTGACAAACACATCTGTTGGATGTACAGACAACGTGTGCGAAAAGAATTTTTACCTTTTTAGTCTGCCCACTCAAAAACAGTGAAAAGAGCTATTGCTTCTGCGTGTTTAGATTCAGCGCTTAAGAAGTCATGTATGCACACCATGAAGGAGTGCTTTGACCTACAAATTTCGCGACTCTCTTCTGCCGGGTTTTCCCGGTCTGTGGTTGCTTCTGTAGTAGAAGCAATGTTAAAGAAGATGAAAGGCAAGACTCAGAATCCTGCCTTAGAACGCCAAGAGAAAAAAACGAGACATGTTGTCATCCCGTACACTCATAAAGTCGCTCATAATCTTAAGAAGGTTGCTACAATGTTCCTGTGGTCTTCTCGGCGCCGTGCAAATTTTCCAGCGTTTGTAGGCGGGTAATGAAACCTGGTGATTCGAGACGTGGTTGCGATATTAATAATATCTGGGGTTTAACGTCCCAAAACCACGATATGATTATGAGAGACGCCGTAGTGGAGGTCTCCAGAAATTTCGACCATCTGGTGTTCTTTAACGTGCACTGACATCGCACAGTACACGGGCCTCTACCATTTCGCCTCCATCGAAATGCGACCGCCGCGGCCGGGATCGAACCCGCGACCTTCGGGTCAGCAGCCGAGTACCGTAGCCACTGATCCACCGCGGCGGACTGTGGTTGCGATATTAAGCATGAGCATCCTTTTGGGGAGTGTTGTGTCGGTGCGGTGTATTTGATGCTTTTGAGCTGTGGCAATGTATACATCGGCCAAACAGGCCGATGCATTAATGTTCAGTTACAGGAACATGCGTTGTCCATAAAGAATGGTACGGGCTCGCATATGCCATATCAATGTAAATCTTGTGCATGTGTGCCCCTGTTTTCATCCAGGAAAATCTTAAAGGGAAGTTGTGACGCAGTCGCAAGAGAACTGGCTGAGGCCTATTTCATTAAATTGTACGGGAGTGGGTGTGTCAGCGTCTCTTCTATCGTCCTGCACAGCAGTGAGTTTCTCTTTTTGCAAGATCGCTTTTGATTTCGACCGTCTGCGCATGTGCGTAATGCCATATATATTGAGTGTCTTTTCGAGAATCAAATACGCCGCACCTCATAGACCGCATTGTTGCAACAGCGTGTTGGTAGTGTGCGCTTGTATACGTCTCTTCTTCCTGTTTCATCCTTGTCCCATTTTTGCGCCACTGTCTTATATTTTAACTACGTTTTGTATGGCCACGAAAGCAGGGTCAATGGTTCCTACAACAACTCTGCCGAGAAGATGATGCCCCTCATCATTGCTGGTGGCTTTCACATTGATTTATCAAAACCATACAACGTCTGATTGTCACACTAAACGAAATACGTTTTCGATTGGGATAGATCATCAGATCTCGTTCCAATGTCCACGACAGCAGACATCAGAGACCATTTATTCATTAGAGGCATCCACGATTCTTTGCAGCTGTACTATAGCTCATGTCTCACGATACATAGAGCCCTCGTCACCGCGATCACCAACAGAATAGCTAAGAAGTCCTAAGCAGCTGTTGGACACACTGAACATGGTGATGAGGATCTTGTTCAAGAACTGTAAAGAACCTCTTCCACACAGGCACACGGGTTTCTAAAACGTGCTTGCGTTCTCGGTCCTACCCGGCAAATACAACCAATAGATATCACCTTACCGCTTCTGGTGTGTGTAATACCCTTGTTGCTACTGGCATCATTAAACAACTGTAAAGAACTGGTTATACAACAAATATGCTGCTCTTCACCATATACGTGCGTGTAATATTCGTACATATATTTACCGTTACTTCGTAAGGCTTCGCTCAGTAAAAAATTACGCCACATTCATCTTCTCACCGCTAGGGATCTGCAGAATTTTTTCCCTTCCATGCCTCACCGCGCCTTTTTGAATTTAAGCTGAACGTATATCGTAAGCATCCAGGTTTCTGCTCCGTGATTAAGTATCGGTAAGATACGACGTTTAGACTCTTGGTGTGGTTCCACAACGCTCAGCGAGTGTCCTCCAGTCGCCGGTCGGTCGAAAACGGGGCGCGTAAGTTTTCTAACAAACACTTCCTGAACGAAAGTGCCAAGTACATTGCAATGACAAACATTAAGACATGGTCAGACTGTACTAATGGGATATTCGGAGAGTCATAGCTGATGACAGTGTCTGTCAAAGTAAAAGAACACGAAGGAACACCGCAGTAGAAAAAAAATTGAAGGACACTCTGTACATTCCAAAGTGTGTTCGGCGAAAGCGATGTGGCCATTCCACTGACGGAAAGATGGACGGAAAGACCGACGGACGGACAGACGGACCGACGGACGGACGGACAACCGGACGGACATCCGGATGGACGGACGGACGGACAGACGGACATCCGGACGGACAGACGGACATCCGGGCGGACGGACAGACATCCGGATGGACGGACGGACGGACAGACAGACAGACATCCGGACGGATGGAGGGACAGACAGACATCCGGACGGACGGACGGACGGACAGACAGACATCCGGACGGACGGACGGACAGACAGACATCCGGACGGACGGAAGGACAGACGGACATCCGGACGGACGGACAGACGGACATCCGGACGGACGGACGGAAATCCGGACAGACGGACATCCGGACGGATGGACGACCAGACGGACAGACGGACATCCGGACGGACAGACGGACATACGGACGGACGGACGGAAAGACATCCGGACGGACGGACGGACGGACGGACAGACGGAAATCCGGACGGACGGACGGACGGTCATCCGGACGGACGGACACCGGACGGACGTGAGCATGAGACATCAAAGGCTTTCGCCTTAAAAACAAGCGCTGTACATTAGTTGAAACCCGCGCCTCTTACATTTTAACGGCGAAGCTGTTTAAGCTGTCCTAATATGGGTGTAGTATCTCGCTTCATAAACGGGTATGTGCCACAGAAATCGGGTAACTCCAGCTACTCAGCACTGGTCCACTAAAATGAAGACGGCAACAGTTAGCCCAAGACTAGGGTAGGGAAAAGGCAACAGCGGCTTCGAGAAGACCCCGAAGCGATGGAAGGCCTAGGCCAACGACGAATGCACGTAGATCCATGAGAGTTACGAATTCTTGGTTTGAGCGCGAGTTTTCTGTGGTTGGGCATCCCTGTCCTTTCTGTGACAGCGAGAGTAGCAAACGCTTGCTTTAAGCGCGATTCTGTCGGTGGAGTTTGGAGATCCGTGTCATGTCTGTGACTGCGTGTGGTTTAACTCAAACCTCTCTGCGCCTCATAATCGAGGTAGAAAGAACCTACCTTCGCGGCCGTTTAATTTGATGGATATGCACCAAAACTGGTATTCCGTGAGTGACTATCACGAATGTAAATGACATGTCATCATCATCATCAGCCTGACTACGTCCACTGCAGGGCAAAGGCCTCACTCATGTCCCGCCAATGAACCCGATCCTGTGCTTTCTGCTGCCACGTTATACCTGCAAAGTTCTTAATCTCCTCTGCCCACATAATTTTCTGTCTCCCCCTCACGCGTTTGCCTTCTCTTGGAACTCAGTCAGTTACGCTCAATGACCAGCGGTTATCCTGCCTGCGCACTAAGTGCCCTGGCCATGTCCATTTCATCGTCTTGATTTCAATTATGACATACCTAACCCAGGTAGTAACATGAAATGACAGGTGGTGACACGAAAATCATGGCATGCATGTCTTGTACGCCATGACTTGCAGTTCACGCTCATTGTATGCTCGCGGTCGTTTCGCTCACTTGATATGCACAAAAATTGGTGTTGTGCGATGTGAGTGTATGACGAACATATATGACCGGTGGCAATAAGAAAATAAGGACTTCCATGCTGCGCATACCATGATTTACATGCCACGCTCATGGTGAGCTTGAGGTCGTTTCGCTGATATATACCCAAACTGGTGTTGTGTGACGTGACTGTATGACGACCGTAGATGACAGGTGGTAACAGGAAAATAATGACCTGCATGTGATGTATGTCATGACGCGCTCATGATGCGCTCGGTGCTATTTCATCTATTGACATACACTGAAATTAGTATTGCGTGAAGTGACTGTATGACAAACATATATCACAGGTGGTAATATAAGAATAATGAATTGCATGTCATGCACGGCGTGATTTACATTCCACGCACGTGGTGAGCTCGCAGTCATTTCGCACACTTGATATAAACCAAAATTAGTATTGCATGACGTGACTGTATGATCGACGTACATGACAGGTGGTAACATGAAAATACAGCAAAACCTCGTTGATATGATCACGGCGCGTACGAATTGCGGCCTTATACGAAATTTAACACGAAAGCGTTTTATACCGGGTCCACCGCCGCTGCACTGACGTATTTCTGTCATGGATATGACGTTGCACAATATACACTAACAGTTGCCAAACAAAAAAAAAACTTGGAAGAAAAAATCACAAAATATCCACGGAGTGAATGGTGATGAGTGGGCGAAGCTCCGGAGGTTCATCGGTAAGCCGTGAATCTTCCGTGAATTTTCGTCCAGTACATCATCAAAGACGTGACAAACACTGTGTGTATATATTGTCACGTGGTCGTGACGTCGACGAAGGCAGCAGGCGACGTGTCCAAGATGAAGCTGTTTATTTGGGCCGAACTTGTGGCCGAGAAACGGAAAGTAAGAATACAGAAATACACACGGTATGCACTGATAGCGGCGAACAGAGCGTCGGCCGTCGATCAACTGACAAGTGGTGAAGCGCGTCGGCATTTATACGCGTGTCATCGAATATTCCAGTCTTATCACTGGTTGTCGCGAAAGCTCTGGAATAAGCTCGCGTGTTCGCGTCTTGCGCGCAATCGTAACACAACGATCTACAATAAACGCGAAGCTTCTAGAAAAATGAGGCGCGGTTTGTGCTGAGCATGGCTTACAGTCTTTGTGGGCGTAAACCGAATACAGCACAAGTCTAATACAAAATGCGCGTGGCAATATACAAGAAATTTTATTTATTCGTAAAGAGTATACGTGGCTTCCGGTCCCCCTTCATTATAACGGCTTTATGGTCGGTGACGTGGAGGGATATGGGTTCTTATATGGTAAGTAAGTATAATACAAAACGGTAAGTATAATACAAAACGCGCGTGGCAATGCCCCCCTCTGAAAAAGCATCGTCCCGATGCTTAAAACAGAACACAATGGGGGGGGGGGGGGGGGGGGATTTATGCAATAATAAATAACAATAATAAAGCAAGAAAGTACAATAAACAATAAGCACAAGCACGAAAGTACAATAATAAAGCAAAAATTACAGTCTTCAGGTTCACTAACGCGCGTAATACGGCTTGAGGCGCACGACATGGACGACTTCAGGTCGCGCACGGCGCCGCTGAGAGTTCGTAATGCCGTCAGGGACAACCTCGTAGTCGACTGCGCCGAGACGTCGAAGTACCCTGTACGGACCGAGGTATCGTCGAAGGAGCTTCTCGCTAAGTCCCCGTCGGCGAACTGGCGTCCAGACCCATACACGGTCACCGGGTTGGTATTCCATGTGGCGTCTTCGAAGGTTGTAGCGACGGCTGTCGGTCTTTTGCTGGCTCTGGATGCGCAGACGGGCGAGTTGTCTGGCTTTTTCGGCGCGCTGAAGGTACACGGTGACGTCGACGTTTTCCTCGTCGCAGACATTGGGCAACATGGCGTCGAGCGTCGTTGCCGGGGTCCTTCCGTAGACCAATCCATACGGCGCCATCTGCGTCGTTTCTTGTACCGCCGTGTTGTATGCAAAGGTTACATACGGAAGGATGGCATCCCACGTCTTGTGCTCGACGTCGACGTACATGGCCAGCATATCGGCGATGGTCTTATTTAGACGTTCGGTGAGGCCATTGGGCTGCGGGTGGTAGGCGGTGGTCCGGCGGTAACTTGTTTGGCTGTACCTCAGGATCGCCTGCGTTAGGTCCGCTGTAAAGGCCATACCTCTGTCGGTAATGAGGACCTCTGGGGCGCCATGACGCAGTACGATGTTCTCGACGAAGAACTTTGCTACCTCGGCTGCACTGCCCTTGGGCAGCGCCCTTGTCTCGGCGTAGCGGGTGAGGTAGTCCGTTGCTACGACGATCCATTTGTTTCCGGAGTTCGACGTCGGGAACGGCCCCGGTAAGTCCATGCCGATTTGCTGGAACGGTCGGCGAGGTGGCTCGATGGGTTGCAGAAGTCCGGCTGGCCTAGTGTGTGGTCTCTTCCGTCGTTGACAATCTCGGCAGGTCTTCACGTAGTGGGTGACGTCGGCAGTGAGGCGAGGCCAGTAGTACTTTTCTTGTATCCTCGCGAGCGTACGGGAAAATCCAAGGTGTCCAGCTGTCGGGTCGTCATGCAGAGCGTCCAGAACTTCGGGACGTAACGCTGAAGGTACTACGAGGAGGGAGTCGGCCCGGAGTGGCGAGAACTTTTTTCTTTGGGAGAATGCCGCTGCGCAAGAAAAACGACTCCAGTCCTCGTCTGAACACCTTTGGAGCCATGGTGGCCTTGCCCTCGAGGTATTCTATAAGGCCCTTGAGTTCCGGATCGGCGCGCTGTCGCTCGGCGAAGTCGTCGGCACTTATGGTTCCCAGGAAGCAGTCATCCTGTGGCGGCGGGTCGACGGGGGGCGCGAGACAAGCAGTCGGCGTCAGAATGCTTTCGTCCGGACTTGTAAACGACGGTAACGTCGAATTCTTGAAGTCTGAGACTCCATCTTGCGAGGCGACCTGAAGGGTCTTTCAAGTTAGCTAGCCAACACAAGGCGTGGTGGTCGCTCACAACTTTGAAGGGCCTGCCGTAGAGGTAGGGGCGAAACTTCGACGTAGACCAGATGATGGCGAGGCACTCTTTTTCTGTTGTTGAATAGTTGGCCTCTGCCTTGGATAGCGACCGGCTAGCATAACTGATAACCCTTTCCAGTCCGTCCGTCTTCTGCACAAGGACGGCGCCGAGTCCCACGCTGCTTGCGTCGGTGTGCACTTCTGTTTCGCCGTGTTCGTCGACATGCGCAAGTAACGGAGGCATTTGCAGGCATCGTTTTAGTTCTTGAAATGCTTCCTCTTGCGGTGATTCCCACTTGAACTCGACGTCGGTTCTGGTAAGGTTAGTGAGTGGCTCGGCGATGCGGGCAAAATTTTTGACAAACCGCCTGTAATAGGCGCACAGGCCGAGAAATCGACGGACGGCCTTCTTGTCGGCGGGTGGCGGGAATGTAGCGATGGCGGCTGTCTTTTTCAGGATCGGGGCGTACTCCGGACTTGCTGATCACGTGACCCAAGAACAAGAGCTCCTCGTATGCGAAGCGGCACTATTCAGGCTTCAAGGTGAGACCGGAGGTCTTGATTGCTTGAAGTACTGCGTCAAGTCGCCGGAGGTGTTCATCGAAGTTTGAAGCAAACACAATGACGTCGTCCAGGTACACCAGGCAAGTCTGCCACTTCAATCCTGCCAGTACTGTGTCCATAACCCGTTGGAAAGTCGCAGGCGCCGAGCAAAGACCAAAGGGCATGACCTTGAACTCGAAGAGGCCGTCTGGTGTTATAAACGCGGTCTTTTCTCGGTCTCTCTCGTCGACTTCAATTTGCCAATAGCCGGTCTTGAGGTCCATCGACGAAAAGTACCTCGCGTTGTGGAGGCGATAGAGGGTGTCGTCTATCCGTCTGAGAGGCTACACGTCCTTCTTCGTTATTTTGTTCAGGCGGCGATAATCGACGCAGAAGCGTAGGGTTCCGTCCTTTTTCTTCACTAACACCACGGGTGACGCCCACGGACTCTTTGAAGGCTGGATGATGTCGTCGCGTAGCATTTCGTCGACTTGTTTCTTTATTGCCTCGCGTTCCCTCGTTGAAACTCTGTACGGGCTCTGACGTAGTGGCCTGGAACTTTCCTCTGTTATGATGCGGTGTTGTGCGACTGGTGTCTGTCGAACTCTGGACGACGACGAAAAGCAATCCTTGTATTGCAGGAGCAGGGTTTTGAGCTGATCTTGTTTATGCGTCGGAAGGCTCGGATTGACGTCGAAAGTTAGTTGATGAGCTTGGTTCGTCGTATCATGTTCGGTAAACTCGGCGAGGGCGAGGGCGTCGCTGGTTTCCACAATGTCTTCGATGTAGGCGACCGTCGTGCCTTTGCTCACGTGCTTGTATTCGTTGCTGAAGTTCGTAAGCATCACTGTTGCTTTCCCTTCACGCAACTCGGCGATGCCTCGTGCGACGCAAATCTGACGGTTTACAAGCAGGTGCTGATCACCCTCGATGACGCCTTCGAAGTCTGCGGGTTGTTCGGTGCCGACGGAAATGATGACGCTGGAGAGAGGCGGAACGGTGACGTGCTCTTCTATCACGTTCAATGCATGGCTCCCTGGCGTCGTCTCGGTAGGCAGTGCTTTTTCTGAGGTTAGTGTTATCGACTCAGACCTTAGGTCGATGACGGCGCCGTGTTTACTTAGGAAGTCCATCCCAAGTATTACGTCCCTGGAGCAGTGCTGTAGGATTACAAAGCTCGCAGGGTAAGTCCGATTATTGATAGTGACTTTTGCTGTACAGACCCCAGCGGGTGTTATTAAATGGCCTCCAGCGGTCCGACTTTCGGCTCCTTCCCACGCAGTCTTAACTTTCCTCAACTTCGCGGCGAACGGCCCACTGACGACGGAATAGTCGGCCCCGGTGTCGACGAGAGCTGTGACGCTGTGGCCGTCGATGAGAACGTCGAGGTCGCTAGTTCGTCGCCTGGCGTTGCGGTTGGGTCAAGGCGTCGGGTCGCGGCTACGATGGTTTGTTCCACTGCTTCGGCGTTGCGTCGTCTGTTCTTCCGGTCGTGAAGTTTCGTCATCCAGGCTCCGTTCGGCTTGCTGCGCGTTCTTAAGACTTCGCTGAGCCGTCGTCGTCATCGGCGGAGGATGTTCGGCATTTCGTCGTTCAGCAACCGCACCTCCATCGGTTGCTGCCCTTAGTTTTCCGGGTAAGGGCTCGAAGATCGGCCCCGAGCAGGGCCGGCATACTGACTGCGATGCGGTGAGATGTAGCGGCCTGGGGAAGGCGATCGGGAAGGTCGTCGGGGTGTCCACTGCGCTCCTGCAAGGTAGTCAGCGATGTCACGGGGTCTTTCACCCCGCTGTGGACGCGGCGCGTCGATGGCGAAACCACGCAGTCCCATCTGGCGGTACTGGCATCGGCGGTAAGTGTGGCCGGCTTCTCCGCAGTGGTAGCATAGTGGGCGGTGGTCGGGGGGCGCGCCAGATGTCGGTCTGCCTGCGCGTGTAGCGCTGGCTGACAGGCGGGTGAGATGGCGGCGGTGGTGGCGGCGGCGGCGTCTCGCGACGGTAGTGCTGCTGTGCGCCGTCCTGACGGGGGCGTGGAGGGGGTGCACTGCGTCGGGCTGCAGCAGCGTAGCTCACGGCTTGCAGCTGCGGCTCTGGAGGCTGCGGAACGCCCAGTGATTGCTGGATCTCCTGGCGTACGACGTCAGCGATGGAATCTACCTGAGGCTGCGCTGAAGGTAGAATTTTCCGCAGCTCCTCCTGCACGATCGCTCGGATCGTCTCACGCAAGTCGGCGGTTCCCAGCAATTGGATATCGACATAGCTTGTAGCGGAGAAGCTGCGGTTGTATTGCCGTGTCCGCATCTCGAGCGTCGTCTCAATTGTCGAGGCTTCGGAGGCGAATTCGGCGACCGTCTTCGGCGGGTTTCTTATCAAGCCAGCGAAGAGTTCTTGTTTCACACCCCGCATTAGGAACCTGACTTTCTTCTCTTCGGGCATACTTGGGTCGGCGTGTCGAAACAGGCGATTCATCTCCTCCGTGTAGATAGAGATGCTTTCATTGGGCAGCTGCACACGGGTCTGCAACATAGCTGCGGCCCGTTCCTTGCGGACCACGCTGGTAAACGTGCTTAGGAACGTCGTCCGAAAGAGATCCCAGGTTTGTAACGTGGATTCTCGCTTCTCGAACCACGTCCTCGCGGCGTCTTCTAGGTAGAAGTACGCGCGGCGCAGTTTTTCCTCGGAGTCCCAGTTGTTGAAAGCCGCAACTCGTTCATACGTCTCCAGCCAGGTCTCGGGGTCCTCGCTTGGCGATCCATGGAAAGTCGGTGGCTCTCTCGGTGGCTGGATCACGATGGTTGCAGGGGACGCAGCGGCCGTCATCGTGCCTGTCGTCTTCGTCGCCGTGCCTTTTCGCTTGTCCGGTAGGAGTCCGTATTGTGGTGCCAGTCCTTGTAGTCTCCGGCTAGCTCGATTCTCCTGGATGGCGTCGGTTTCTTCTTGGCGACTTGGGCTGGGTTCACGGCTTGACGGGGGGCGTTCGGTACACGAAAGGAGCCGCACCTCCACCAGATGTCACGTGGTCGTGACGTCGACGAAGGCAGCAGGCGACGTGTCCAAGATGAAGCTGTTTATTTGGGCCGAACTTGTGGCCGAGAAACGGAAAGTAAGAATACAGCAATGCACACGGTATGCACTGATAGCGGCGAACAGAGCATCGGCCGTCGATCAACTGACAAGTGGTGAAGCGCGTCGGCATTTATACGCGTGTCATCGAATATTCCAGTCTTATCTCTGGTTGTCGCGAAAGCTCTGGAATAAGCTCGCGTGTTCGTGTCTTGCGCACAATCTTAACACAACGATCTACAATAAACGCGAAGCTTCTAGAAAAATGAGGCGCGGTTTGTGCTGAGCAATGCTTACAGTCTTTATGGGCGTAAACCGAATACAGCACAAGTCTAATACAAAATGCGCGTGGCAATATACAAGAAATTTTATTTATTCGTAAAGAGTATACGTGGCTTCCGGTCCCCCCTTCATTATAACGGCTTTATGGTCGGTGACGTGGAGGGATAGGGGTTCTTATATGGCTCCGTAGAGGATTCCTAGCGGGGAGAGAGGGGGTGACCATAAGAGAGGACGCGCATTCGCTGTGGGGATGTGAAACGCGGTCACCGATCCGTAGAGTAGAGGATTCCTAGAGGAGAGAAAGGGGACGCGCGCGCTGCTCCATAGAGTAGACGATTGCTAGAGGAGAGAAAGGGGGTGAGCGTTGGAGAGGAGAGAGAGGTTGAGGGGACGCGCATGCTCTGGAGGGGTGTAGGACGCGGGCGCTGCTCCGTACAGTAGAGGATTCCTAGAAGAGGGAAAGGGGGTGAGCGTAGGGGAGGAGAGAGAGGAGGAGAGGACGCGCATGCGCTGTGAGGATGTGGAACGCGGACGCCGCTCCGTAGAGTGGAGGATTCCTAGAGGAGAGAAAGGGGGGTGAGCGTAGGAGTGGAGAGAGAGGGGACGCGCCCGTTCCTCCGTAGAGTAGAGGATTGCTAGAGGAGAGAAAGGGGGTGAGCGTTGGAGAGGAGAGAGAGGTTGAGGGGACGCGCATGCTCTGGAGGGGTGTAGGACGCGGGCGCTGCTCCGTACAGTAGAGGATTCCTAGAGGAGAGAAAGGGGGTGAGCGTAGGAGTGGAGAGAGAGGGGACGCGCGCTTTCCTCCGTAGAGTAGAGGATTGCTAGAGGAGAGAAAGGGGGTGAGCGTTGGAGAGGAGAGAGAGGTTGAGGGGACGCGCATGCTCTGGAGGGGTGTAGGACGCGGGCGCTGCTCCGTACAGTAGAGGATTCCTAGAGGAGAGAAAGGGGGGTGAGCGTAGGAGTGGAGAGAGAGGGGACGCGCGCGCTGCTCCATAGAGTAGACGATTGCTAGAGGAGAGAAAGGGGGTGAGCGTTGGAGAGGAGAGAGAGGTTGAGGGGACGCGCATGCTCTGGAGGGGTGTAGGACGCGGGCGCTGCTCCGTACAGTAGAGGATTCCTAGAGGAGAGAAAGGGGATGAGCGTAGGGGAGGAGAGAGAGGAGGAGAGGACGCGCATGCGCTGTGGGGATGTGGAACGTGGACGCCGCTCCGTAGAGTGGAGGATTCCTAGAGGAGAGAAAGGGGGTGAGCGTAGGAGTGGAGAGAGAGGGGGACGCGCGCGCACCTCCGTAGATTAGAGGATTGCTAGAGGAGAGAAAGTGGGTGAGCGTTGGAGAGGAGAGAGAGGTGGAGGAGACGCGCATGCTCTGGAGGGGTCTAGGACGCGGGCGCCGCTCCGTACTGTAGATGATTTCTAGAGGAGGGAAAGGGGGGTGAGCGTTGGAGAGGAGAGAGAGGGAGAGGGGACGCGCATGCACTGTGGGGTTGTGGGACGCGGGAAGCAGGGATGGACTAAGCCTCCGCAAGCACATGCGTAGTGACTAGTGGTGGTTGACGGCCTTATTGTACCACTGTGTTCTGCTTGACATAGATGGCCACACCGCAAGCGCGACGCTCTGCTTCCTCGGTGCACACGATTGGAACTAGAGGTGGTCTGGAACGCGCTTATTAGATGTGAAGCATCTTATGGCGAAGCTTAATCCGGTGGTGGTGGTGGTGGTGGTGGTGGTGGTGGTGTGCCGCGTGCCCACCCTTACTGCGCATGCGCAAACAGCTAAAAAATAAAAATAAAAACCTCCTCTCCCCCTCTATCTCCTCTAGGCATCCCTCCCCGCGGCAACCACACCCACACTGCGCATGCGCCTCCCTTCCTCTCTCCCCCTCTTACACTCCCCCCCTCTCTCCATCCCTGCCCACGGCGTCTAACTCCCCCTGCGCATGCGCGTTCCCCCCTCTCTCCTCTCCTACGCTCCCCCCTCTCTCCTCTACGCATCCCTGCCCACGGCGTTCGGACTCCCACTGCGCATGCGTGTCACCCCCTCTCTCTCTCTCCTCTCCTACGCTCCTCCCTCTCTCGCCTCGCGACGCCGACGCAGGCAGCGTCTGCTAGCGAGTTTCTTGGTTGAAAAAACCGACTGCTCGCGCTGCACAACCGTTCACTGGCCATCCCGTATATATAGCAATGGATCTTGACCTCCAAGGTGGTGCCGGTGGGATATTTCTCCTGCGCGTTGTTGAACAATAAAAATTCGCAGCGTGCGCGTTAACTAAAAGCGGAGTGCGGGTCCCTGTGTCCAGTCGGAGTCTTCTGTCTCTCATTGCCCATTAGCAGCGATTGGCATGTTCTAGTAGGAAAAACTGCTCCATCACTGCCTGCTTTGCGCCTCCCCAGTTTTCTCTCCTGCACAACGCTGCGATGAGCGCCAGCGTCAACGCCGCCGCCAGTGTAAGCGTTAGCGCCCGCTGCTTCACATCTACACATTGTTCCCTTTAGCGGGAGATGGTGTTCTTCATGGTCATCAGCGTCATCGTCATCGGTGGCTACGACGGACGGCGCCGGACTAGCCTATGCTCTAAGGAGCTTCGCCCCTAATACTTCCATCTTCCGCTAAAGGGAACCATGTAGGGGGGTGCGCGAGAAAGGGGGGAGCGTAGGAGAAGAGAGAGAGGGGGGAAGGGTCTCGCATGCGCTATGGGGCTGTGGGACGCGGGAAGGAGGGATGGACAAAGCCCCCGCAAGCACACGCAAGGAAGATCAAGGAATGGAGTCAACGTGGGCGACAGACACCGCCGGTAGGGCGTGTTATTCTTTGCTTGCGCCCACCACCTGCCTAGCCATTGCTAAGCAGCCACTATGTGCTCTCGGCGATGACTCTGGTGACTGTGGCGGTGGTTGACGGCCTTATTGTACTACAGTGTTCTGGTTCGCATAGTGGGTGCTTTCCTACTTCATGAAAGTGACCGGACGCGGGATGCGGGAGGGAGGGAATGCCAAAGCCCCCCGCCATAAGATGCTTCGCATCTAAAAGTTCCGTCACCGGGAGCCGAACCTACGACCTCTCGCGCCTCAGCGCGCGGCTCGAAACAACTCGGACAGAAACCGTACGTTCTTCAGAGTGCTAACGGCAAGCTATTTATATACGCCATTTGCTGTCGACGGTACTCTGAGATAGGCGACTTCAGCGGCTTTTCGTTATGACTAGCGATCGGGGTGGTTTGTGCGTGTTGTGCTGGCGTTGAAGTTCAAGAGAGCACAAAGGTCACTTCGCTCGCTGCAGTGGCGGCGTTTGCGAAAGAAGCGCGCTTCTCAGACACGAAGAAGTAACTGTGCCAGTTGATAGTTCGCACTCGCTCGTGTACTTAGATTTAGGTGCAGGTTAAGGAAGCACAGGTGGTCGCAATTGCCGGAGGCCTCCACTACGGAGTCTCTCATAATCATATCGTGGTTTTGGGACGTTTAACTTCAGATATTATTGTCATTTTCCGCTCGTCCTGTGTGTATTTGTGTGCTCGTTTCGTGAGTCGTTTGTGTTGGAGCGGCACGCTTTAAGTGTCCATCTGTGACAGTTTTTAGTTCGCATTCGTCCGGTGTATGTTGTTTTCTAGCGGACTTTCTGCTGGAGTGAGCTGCAAGTATCGAGCTTCTTGCCGTTCTTCGCGTGACATTACAATTTGTTGCTATAGTGTTCATTGCTTTGCCCTTGTGGCGAAACAATACACAACAAACGCTCAACAACCTCTGTCAAGACACGTTTCACTTTCGTGTTTTACCGATTCCTATGACATAGGGATAAGCCATGTTTTTTTCTTTGGTCGCGGCCGAGGCTGTTTGGCCCGCAGTGTAATAGGCTACAATTGCTGCCAACTAATTTTAACCCCGCGACGCTAGATACGAACATACGCTACTACACAGGTACGAATAGATGCTGCCCGCGCTCTCGCGGAACACGCGACAGGCAAGCGCGGGTGCGGTAACCCAAGCGCGGGCATACGCGCCGCGCCGCCAGTTCTTCAGAATAAACCTTCAGTGATGCGTCGTAGCCTCTCAGATAGTGCGCGCGAATTTTTGAGGCCCTGATGCACCTTCGTGTGCCTTCCCGTTTAGATTACAGATAGCTTTAACATCATGCTCTTTTTAACACGAAAGTGTTTTCTACCGGGGTCCACCAGGGCTCCACTGACATATTTCCGTCAGGGATATGACGCTACAAAAGATACAGTAATAGATGGCAAAGACAAAAATCTACAAGAAAAAGATTTGTTACTGGGAGTCGAACCTACGACCTCTCACTCCCGCAGCGCGCAGCGCGAAACGACTTGGCCACAAACACACGGCACTAACGGCGAGCTATTTATACACGCCATTTACGGTCGGGAGTATTCTGAGTTCGGCGACTTCACCGTGTTCTCGTTATGACTAGCGAGATGGCGCATCGGGCGCGGAGGTGTGCTTTAAATATCGTCGCTCCGCGCGTTGCGGTGTGCGCGTGCTTATCACGTGAGCGGGCCGGTTTCTACGTCTTGTGCTGGCGTTGAAGAAACGAGCTGCTCTGACGCATTGAAGTATTTGGGGAGTTGGTATTTCGCGTTCACCCGCGCACTTAAATGCAGGTTTAAATAACCCCAGGTGGTCGAAATTTCCGGAGCCCTCCACTACGGCGTCTCTCATAATCATATCATGGTTATGGGATGTTAAACCCCAGATATATTCTCAGCTCGCGCTCACCGTGTGTATACTTGTGCGCACGTTTCGTGCGTCTTTGTGTTAAAATAGAACGCTTGAAGTGTAAAGCTGTGACAGTTTTTGGTTCGCGCTCTTCCTGTGTATGTTCTTTTCGTGCGACCTTTCTGCTTGAGGAGTGAGCTTCAAGTTGCGAGCTGCTTGCCGTTCTTTACAATTTGTTGCTACAGCGTTTACGCCTTTGCCCTTCTGAAACAATAGACAACAAACGCGCAACAACATCTGTGAAGACACGTTTCACGCTCGTGTTTTACCGATTCCTGTGACAGTCATGTTTTTTTTTAATAACGTTTTACGCGTTGACGCGTGCTGCAGCTGTTGTACTGTGTTTACACGTGCCTGCCACGTTGGTGCAAACCCTGTGCTCGAGCATCAGGCATCCTATAAAAGTCTGACGAGGACCGAAAGAGGAAGAGGACTTGGCGACGGAGCCTCACAACATCAACATCCACGTTTGTTGGGTGAGCGCAGGTGTGCGCCCACCCAACAATATTGCGGGCACGGCCGCAAATCTACCGAAAAAACATCCCCAACGCCACCGCGATAAGAAAATAACAACGAAAGACAGCGGCTATAAAATGATCAGGCTTTCATCTATCGCGTGCAAAGCGCTCCTTGAGTAACTTTCACCTGAGTATTCTGGTATCATGCAAAAAAGCTTACTAAAATTAGGAAGGGGCTTCTAACCTTCACAGATAACAACCCACCTGGCTAAATATTACACACGCGTGCACGGGCCATGTATTTACGAGCGCTTGTATGGTCGTTCACGTCTGAAAACTTCACCGTGAATCATTCAGAGCTGTTTGTGACGTTGCTGCTGCACTGAGAAACAAATAAAAACGTATGGAAGCGTTCTTTTTTTTTTGCTGTTGCATGTTATTTTTATATATTTTCTGCTGACACAAATTTCGGATGATAGGAATATTTCTTGTGACCCCGCGAGATTCGTATCACCGAGGTTTTACTCTATTGGCATGCATGTGATGTGCCCCGTGGCTTACATGTATGCGGCTCCTTGCTGGCTGGTTTGCATTACATCGATTGCCCCGGTGCTTGGGATCTGCCACTTTTTTTCAGTCAGATTTCGAGGACGGCACGTGTAGTCGAGTTTGTTCGGCAGATAACGCGAGCCCCTGAGACAACACTGGATGTTTTGACGAGTGACAACAGTACTGGACGCTGCAATCCAACTGTCTTTACCGGCATGTGCTCTCGTCCACTTGAGAGCTTGCAAGCGCGGTTCGCGAAGGCCACGCAGAATATAATGATATGAAATGAAATAGTTATATTGATAATAATGAAACAAGCACAAAAACAAAGATCGCATAAAATAAATCTTAAAGAAATTCAGTACAAGAATTTAGTGTAGTACGTACGTTTATGTAAACATACACTTCTCTCAAATTATTTGCCTCAAAATATCACCCAATGAAAATACGCATACAGCGGCGCTCATAAAAGGGAGCACCGTAATCGTCGGCACATACGCACACACGTGGGCTGTGGAAGAGATCCGCTCCGAATTCCCCCTCGTATTTTAAGTGCTCAGCACTTGTGGGGCCCAGGCTGTCGTAAGCTGTCTTTGCCACTTGGCGTAAAGCAGGCAAAACAACGTATAAGAGTAAAAAAGAAGCAGGTAGAGAGAGAATGAAAGTGAAAATAGAAGAAAACTACAAATAGATAAAGAAAACAAGGAAAAACTGCGAGATACAAAGAAAGAAGAAGATGAGGAACGAAAAAGTGAAACAAAGAAGGCTGCCCTGCTCTGCAGTTCCTTCAGGCTTGCCATCACTAGCGCGAAGTTGCCTAAATTTATTTTTATTGTTTGTAACAATTTCCTAAACCAAACCTAATATATGAAATACGGCGCTTTCATTAAAAAGCGTTATCATATAGTGAAGACTCGAAAGGTACATTGCTATTCCAACGTGGTTGGTCTACAATCACACCTAAAACGACGCGACAACTTTTACTTGGTGTCGTAGCGTCTTTTATATCTTCGTATTAAGGCGAAAGCCTTTAATGTCTCATGCTCACGTCCTTCCGTCCGTCCATCCGTCCGTCCTTCCCTCCGTCGGAGCCCTAGCACGGTGCCAGGTGGCCGCCGGGGTGCCCAAGCGGACACCGGTCGCGTTGGCCTCTACAGCGCTCGCGCTTTGCTTGCTTAGCGTCGCTGTGCCCAGCGTTTCCAATCATGCAAGGAGGGAGACGCGCGCATCGCGTTCCATCTGACCAACCCCGTCTCAATGGACACAGCTGTTCGCCGAACAGACTTCCGAATTTTACAAAGTGTCCGTTAATTTAAGCGCTGGAACGCGGATGGCGTCTGCACGATGCGCAAAGCGCGAGAAAATACGAACGCATGCGAACGGAGGCAGATTAGTCTCGCGTCTGGCTGCGATTAGCGGTAAAAAAAGTTTTAAAAAATTTCACCATCTCCCGCTAAAAGGAACCATGTGTAGATGCGAAGCAGCGGGCGCTAACGCTTACACTGGGGGCGGCGTAGACGCTGGCGCTCATCGCAGCGTTGCGCAGGAGAGAAAACTGGGGAGGCGCAAAGCACGCAGTGATGGAGCGGTGTTTCCTACTGGAACATGCCAATCGCTGCTAATGGGCGATGAGAGGCAGAAGACTCCGACTGGACACAGAGACCCGCAGTCGGCTTTTAATTAACGCGCACGCTGCGAATTTTTATTGTTCAACAACGCACAGGAGAAATCTCCCACCGGCACCACCTTGCAGGTCAAGATCCAGTGCCATATATACGGGGTGGCGAGTGAACAGTTGTGCAGCGCGAGCAGTCGGTTTTTTAGGAGCGAAGCTCCTTAGGCTGGCACCCCGACATCGCCGTCGCCGTTGAAGCTCCCTGGAACGGTGCCAGCTGTGGCGTCTCCCACTCACGTGGGAGGATAAATAAGCTATGAGCGATGGAACGCGGATGGCGTCTGTACGATGCACAAATCGCAAGAATACGAACGCGAGCGAAACGGAGGCATATTAGTCTGCCTCTTTCTTCGACTCTGCGCTCTCCCCTCAAACCGGCGAACGCACGAAACCATCGCTTCACCCTTTCGTCCGTCCAGTGGTTGGTCCGTTGCCTGGACAATGAACGCCGAGTACGCCGCACGCCGCGTGCGTCCCATTTCTAAAGAGCTTCGCTCATCGGTTGTATTCGTATGCGGAACAACTGCAAGTTTTCAACCGAGAAACTCGCTAGCAGACGCTGCCTCCCTCGGCGTCACGAGGCGAGAGAGGGGGGAGCGCAGGAGAGGAAAGAGAGGGGGGGGGGACGCGCATACGCAGTGGGGAGTGTGGACTCCGCGGGCAGGGACGCCTAGAGGAGAGAGGGGGGGAGCATAGGAGAAGAGAGAGAGGGGGGGACGCGCATGCGCAGTGGAGTGTGCATAGAGTTTCCTAAAATTAACTAGAGGTACCTCTGGTGCTGCGATCGTTCAGCCACCATGGGAATGATGGGTAGTACACGGATTTGCCTAGTCTTCGTGCTTGCGGGCTTCGAACGCACTTGTGGCTTTGTTTATTGTTGCGCTTTCGTTCTTTTTCGGAAAAAAGAATGGACCGTTGGGAACTTCGTGAGCGTATTTGGATTCGTGAGCCAAAAAAGGTAACGGCGGTGAAGCGTAACTTCAAAACCTTTGCTGAACTTCGTATTACGGAAAGCGAATTCAAGCCACACGCAGCCAAAAGAACGAAGACTAGGCAAGACTAGGCAAATTTGTGTACTACCCATGATTCCCATGCTGGCTGAAGCGCCCTGTGTTGCAGCCCCCGCAGACACTAGCGCCAGAGTTCCCTCTAGTGTATTTATAGGAAACTCTATGGGAGTGTGGACGCCGCGGGCAGGGATGCCTAGAGGAGAGAGAGGGGGAGAGGAGGTTTTTTATTTTAATTTTTTAAGGGTTTGCGCATGCGCAGTAAGGGTGGTCACGCCGCACACCACTACCACCACCACCACCGGATTAAGCTTCGCCATAAGATGCTTCACATCTAAAACAAAACACGCACACATTCCGTTTGTATGCCATCCCACTGAGAGTGCAAAAAAGAAAAAAAAGACATGGCATACTAAGTCGAATGGCCACAAGCTTGCGCCGAACACGCTTTGGAATGTACAAAGTGTGCTTCAATTTTTATCATCAGTTGTTCCGGTAAATGGTAGTTGTAATTCCAGCATTACGTCACGTTCTTTAGAAAGACCGATTGTTTGGCAATATGTTCTGGCAGGCTAGTTGGTTCATTGCTGACAAACTTTCTTAAACTGCGCGAGAAGACGAAGACACACGTAAGAAAACATTTACAATGTTTTCTTACTTGTGTCATCGTCTTCTTGCGCAGTTTAAGAAAGTTTACCAAATGTTTGGCCTTCCATGGCTGGCTGAGATAAATTCGCGCACAGTATAATACGAGAAGAAATGCTTTTTTGTATTGTTTGTCAGCACATTATTCGCGCTCATTTATCTGAGCCAGTAAAAAGACCTGCTTGCACGATCGTATTTCTCCTGCCTATTATTATATAGACATTGAAAGATTATGAATAAAAAACAGCGCGCAAAACCACAGGACACACAGAAAGCGAAGGCACACAGCGCTGACTCTCAACAATTTTTTATTGTGAAAAGAACTGACCGCCATCTGAATACACAAGAAAACCACTCCAGTAGTACCGCTTGATGGGACATAGCAGAGATAGGCCACAAACCACAGAACTGGCATACTGAAAGGTCGAAGCAATTGTGATTTTTAATTGGACAACGAATATTCGTTGAACTAAGCTACTTTCTTGTTGTGGCAACGTGCGGGCTCATTCTCGTTGCCGCCAACTGAATGCGTTTCAGTTCCGGCATCCGTCCATTCCGGCATGGCCGATGCGTTCCAGCGCAACCACGCGTCGGTGACATTGACTCGTGCTCGCTCTCCATAGGCGGACAGCACGCGTGTCAGGTACTCGAACAGCAGCACTTCTGAAGGACTGGCATGCACCGACACGAACGCTGGGCTCACGCAAGGCTGCTGCGAATATGCATTGGCAAAGAATGTGAGCGATTCTTTGGTACATTTGTGGTGGAATCAGACAAGAGAGAACTAAAAGGCGGGATAAATGTAGCGATCGATATATTTTATTGCGATAGCAATTATATGGACACTCGCGGCTGGTTTTCGCCGTCGGCGTCGGCGTCGGCGTCATTGGCCGTATATGTATATGTAGATATATAATCGGTCCCCGCCCGTGGTTCGTGAGCGTGAAAAGACGCGAGGGGGGGGGGGTCCCTCGAGCGACCTTCGATTTTACGAGTGGGGGCGCGCGCGTTATCTCCCCTTCTCGGCGGCCGACAGTGGGCGGGGGGGGGGGGGGGGGGGGCGACGTTCGATTTTACGAGCGCGGGCGCCGGGCGCGCGCGTTATCTCCCCTTCTCGGCGGCCGGAAGCGGGGGGGCCGGTGTACCCTTCTACGTGCTGCGCTCTCAACGCGAAGAGAATTCTCTTAAACAAGCGTTTTCTAGAGTTGCGTGAGATCGGATCCAAAAAGAGTTAGCTGCCAGCCTCACTTCGTATAACATTACAATTTTTTGCTATCGCATTCATTGCTTCACCCTTGCGGTGAAACTGTGACTTTTTATTATTGGTTGCTCCAAATTTTCATAATCTTCAGACGCATTTCCGAACATTATGTCATTTGAAACATGTCAGTATGGGTTTTGAATGTTCACCGTTTCCCCGTGAACAATCTTTTCAAACCACCGAAAATTGTGTGGCCAGAAAGTACTGGCAGCCATGGAATTTGTCACTTCTTTGTCCTGCATTGTACGGATGTTGCTTACGTTCTATCCGTGGCAATAGTAATAATACCTGGGGTTTAACGTCTCAAAACAACGATATGATTATGAGAGACGCCGTAGTGGAGGGCTCCGGAAATTTTGGCCATCTGGTGTTCTTTAACGTGCACTGACATCGCACAGTACACGGGCCTCTACCATTTCGCCTCCATCGAAATGCGACCGCCGCGGCCGGGATCGAACCCGCGACCTTCGGGTGAGCAGCCGAGCACCGTAGCCACTTTTCCACCGAGGCGGACTTCTATCCGTGGTCACCTACCGCTTCGGTGGCGCCAGTGAATGCTACTGCATCAACGATACCCTCGTCCCCATTCTCGCTGTTGAGCCCTCTGCCCGAACCCCAACCGCTTGGATAGCTCAACAAAACATGGACGAGATGTGCACAGCTTTTTTGGAGCGCAAAACGAGACACTCACAAGAACGACAGACACAGGACATAGGTAGTGTTTCTCCTCACGGACCAGTGGGTACCATCGTGCACGTCAACACGTTCGGTTGCCCGTTCGTCGTCTGTCCAAGTGAGTGGCCAAGTGGGAAACACCAGCGATCGAACAGATGGTGACTTTTCGATTATTTGTAGCGCAAGTTGAAAGGATGTAGAACGCATTTCCTTTGCGACTCGGCCCCCCGCTAGTACGTTGTGCCGGCCCCGCGCAGCGCTGTTGCAGGGAACCGCCGTTAAACGGCCTCATGACCTCGGCACCAGACTGTTTCCCGCGCAAACCAGGCTGCTCCTCCCATGAAATGGGACGTCGGGGAGCCGCACATGACGCTAGCACACGTCACTGCGTCGCTCCCAGCCACATTTGCCGCCCGTGAGAGCCCTCGGGCCACCTTCGGAAGCTCGTAGGTGTACTGAGAATGGCCAGCGTGTTTTGCATGTTTTGATATTCAATGCGCTCTTTACATCACATCTGCATTACTGCAACTTAATTCGGTGCGAACTTTCCATAATGCCCGTGCTTCACAAATATTCGTTAAATAAAAAATAATCAGATCAAACAAAGTACAGAAATACTCCTCCTTAAGGTCCTTTATATCTGATATTGTACAATGTCGCAGTTACATACGCCGTTTAGCTAATCTACAAGTGAATAATTCCACGTGCCTAAAGCGACACTCAGAATTTTCTGTGGCCGCGTTCTAATTATGATTTCGAGGCATTGGGTTATTGCTTTCCAAGAACACTGAAAAATTTTAGAATTACTTGTGAAAATGTGCGCACTGTAACACTTCTAGTTTGAATATGTTTTGTTAAGTATGTCCGTAGTAATATTTCTCTTTTTGTGTAAACGTTTTTCAATGCATAGCATGTTTGCATAGTCTTGACACTTATTTTGCTTCTGCCGTCTCGTTGTGGCAGTGAAACAGGCGACGGGGGGGCGTTGTTTCGTTCACCTTTTTCTCCAGTCCGAGCCACTTACCACGAAACTTCATGCGGTAAAAAATAAACTCAATTCTCTCCACCTCTACGGTCTGGTGCTGAGTTGCAGCGGCGAAGAGATGGTCACCGGTCGGCAAGGAGAAGGTCACGCATTGCCTTACCAGGCAACTTGTCGTTCGCGCGCTCGGTTGTCCCCTGTGTGTGGTAGCTCTCGTTAACCCTTTGTAGGTTGGCCTATATTTTTGTACCGATGATATAAAAACCGGCTGTGGTATAGTCATATATACTACACAGGAATAGTATGAATCAAATTTCATCAATATCAAGCCTGTAGTTTGCTGAAAAAAACTCATGAGAGTGTTTTCAAAACGTGGGAAAACACTGTTTCACTGAGGCTCTTCGATTTGCGCAGCCAGACGGCAGCCCGAGGACTCCTCTCTGACAGGAAATGACGTCAACCATGCGTCACTGTGACGATAAGCGAAGTTCTCGGGCAGTCGTCGGGCAGCCCGAGGCTGCCGCCGCACCATCGTCATCATCGTCACTCAAGCTCAGCCGCGTTTGTCCTGTGCGACATCAGCTGCCTGTAGGCATGGAGGCTTCGGCAGACGAGGTCGTCGGGATGCTACACGCTTACGACGCGATTGAAGAGGAAATTAATGACGTGGAGCATCACACCATCAGCCTGTTGTTGGCCCAAGTAATGAGGCATTACCGCACCATGTTCCATTATACGTCGTGCGGGTTGTGCCAGAGTATGTGGACTTGGAGTTAAGAAAAATCTTTGTACAGTCGAGAAGCACTCTGCAGCTCTCGTAGAATGATTTGAGAAGTCTGCATTTTATCCGCCGGAGAGAGAAAAACGAACGCGTCTTCTGCAGCAATCCGGCAGGTGGGCGGAGCTTTGGGGCTGCCCGACAACTGCCCGAGAAAAACGAACGTCGTGACAGGCTCTCGGGCAGCCCGCTGGCTGCCGTCTGGCAGCCCGAGCGAATAATAGAAGAGGCTCACTGTCTCATGAAGGCACCAGCTCGAGATTGCATCAACAGGTATTTGGGATGAAACGACCGAAGCGAATGGCACTGCTCAGTGTCACTTCTCAAGTTGGGAAAAGGAAAGTTGTGCGGAGCTCATTTCAGGAGGAGAACACCACCTGTAGTTGTGCCTCTTGTGAGCCTTCATAGGGCTGTGGTCTGTTCCTGTAAAGCTTCCTTCACCGCATGCACGAACCATTTTTTGTCCATTTTCCTGTCCTTGCTTTTGCTGACAAAATTAGCTAGTACAGCTGTTGTCCCTGAAATGTACAAACTTTTCAAGAGGTATACGATATGAGGGGGGATGGCGCTGCGATCGCCGAGGTGTGCAGACGTGTGTGCATCGGCTCCTGGATTTTCAATGCTTCCGCAGTGCAATCGTACAAGGATTCACGCAATTTTGGCATCAACAGTTGTGTGAAGTTCCAGGGATACCAACTTCGGAGGTGGGCCACCTTCTTTGGAGATTTCGTGAGGACTGTTGTGTTGCGACCACGCTGCCGATCAGTTCAGCCTACTCGACGCGTACAGCGTTCACGACAGCCGCTCGCCGGAGCACAGGCGCGCGGCGCCTGCGGCGTTCGGTTTGCCGACTGCGTCGACGCTGACCAAACGCTGATCAACGATGGAATACCAGGTTGACGGCGAGGATATTACGCCGAAAGAAGTCACCGAGGAAACAGGCTGGAGAACAGCCGGCGCCCGTAGGGCGGGAGCTCAACGCGCAACGGCGCTTCGCTGGATGGGTCGGTGTTGGAAGGCGCCGGCCCGAAGGGACATGAAGCTATTCCCAAGACACGAGTCAAACGTGGAGTCATTAAAGCTAGCAGGATGCCACCGCTTCCACGAGAAGAAATCAAGATCGTTATCAGGCCCCAGGGAGGCCTCGATATTCTCAAGATCGGCGCCCCGACTGTCACCACCGCTATTTTCGCAGCTGCTGGGATTTCGACTGAGGAGAGCATGGAAGACACGGTCTGCCCGAACCCACGACAGAATATCGTGGTTGTAAGTACTCCAAGACGCACCAACGCGGACCGCTACGTTCGCATGCGGCAATTACGGATCCGAGAAATAGTTTACGAAGTGAACGCGTATGAGACGGCCCCCGACAACACTGCCAAGGGAGTGATTCGTGGCATTCCCATTGAAGACGGACTCCAAGAACTGGACCGCAAGATTGTCAACTCAAGAAATCCAACGGCGCTAGCAGCCACACGCATAGGAACGACAACCGCTGTGATAGTGGCGTTTGACGGACTGAAGGTGCGAAGTCTTGTCAGGTACGGTGCTACGCTGTTGAGATGCTCGTTGTACCGCAAAAAGATCGACGTGTGCTATAAGTGTGGCCACTTAGGCCACCGCATGGACATGCGCCCCAATCCAAACAACAGGGTCTGCCGGGGTTGTGGACTCCGCAACCCGGATCAAGGACATCAATGCAACCCAAAGTGCGACTTGTGCGGCGGAGCGCACCTGACTGCCGACAAGACATGCAAGGCGCGATACAAGACTCAGTACCTGGTTCGCAAAAGAAGATGGGAGCGGCAGCACGCCGAGCAGAGTCTGCCCACAATGACAGACTTCCCATTCCTGGAGCACCGTTCGAGATCGAGATCCCGGAGCAGATCCCGGAGCCGATCCCGGACCAGGTCCCGGAGCCGATCCCGGAGCCAATCCCGGAGCAAGGCACGGCCCGGTTCCCGGTCCACATCCCGCAAAAGAACCGGCGCTACCAAAACGGTGAGCTATGCAGACGCGGCTGGGGCCACCTCTCGAGTGGCATCGGGTACGCACCCATATCATAGTAATACCAGCACTAGCAACAGTGATAACGATAAAGCAGTGGAAAACAGGGATATTGAAATGTTAAAGAAGGAAAACGCTGCTATGGGCGACTTAATTCAAAGACTGACGAGTGAAGTACTCGAGCTTAAAAAGGAACGGGCAGCCTCTGACGCCATGCCTGCTAAAGGGTCTGCAACTACTTCGATGGACGAAACAGGCACTCCTATAGCTAAAGGCACTCCTATAGCATCGCGGGCCAAGTTAGGTCAGAGATCAAAGACATGACGATGATGATGCAAGAGACCATCAAGAATCTTCAAATGGCCATGGCCAGTCTTGTGAGCAAGGTTGCCAGCATCGAGTGCAATGTGAACAGCCTGATGTCTACCAGCCAGCAGCAACAACCACAGCTGGTACAACAGCAACAATACAATGAAGCGGAATTCTTAAGACCCATACATGGTGGGCAGGGCCCCGGTTGTCTGAACAACCATCATGGCCCCTCTCAATAACAACAATCTCGTTATATGGCAGTGGAACTGCAGGGGTTTCGCTAACAAGAAGGCAGTTCTGCAACAGCACATTAGGACAATGGAACGCAAGCCAGCAGTCATCTTACTGCAGGAGACGCAACACTACAGCGAAAATCCCGGCGTACCAAGAGCACGTGGCTGTCACCGAAGGGAGGGGAACGATCACCCTCGTCCAAAAGCGATATGCCGTAATTACTCACGAAATCAAGGGCCTCAAAATGGAACATGTACTGATTGAGCTTCTTCCAGAACGGCGTATGAAAGGCTGCATATTTATACTAAATGTGTATAGTAGTCGTGTCAACAACTACCTCGAGTCTACGGGAGCATATCCGCACACCATCGTTGGATTCCGGGCACACCGGTCGACGCAGGATGCGATGCTCCAGCTCAAGCATCAGGTCCTGGATAACAAGTCTCGCAGCACCAAGGCAATCCTCGGCCGAGACCTGGAGAGTGCTTTCGACAGTGTCAGCCATTCGGCCATTCTGAAACAGATCTCTGAGCTCGACTTCGGAGAGAGGATTTACAACTATGTTCGAGATTTCGTCACTGGAAGAAAAGCCCTCCTTCTAGCAGGCGATATCGCAAGCGACGAACAGGAGCTCGGCAGCAGAGGGACCCCGCAGGGCTCGGTAATCTCTCCGATGCTATTCAATTTGATCATGATTGGCCTTGCCAAACGGCTCCAAGCCGTGAGTAACGTGAATCACACGATATATGCGGATGACATCACGATCTGGTCATTTATGGGTAGCGACGGGCAGATTGAGACGGCCCTGCAGGATGCCATTGAGGTTGTCGAGGAGTATCTGACTGGCACCGGTCTTCGATGTTCACCCAAAAAGTCAGAACTCTTGCTGTACCGGCCTACCCTTAAGGGAAGGCCTCCCAAGAGTGTCGTTAAAAGAAGAGCAAATGACGAGATTCACTTACACACCAAAGACGGGGGGCACCATCCCTATTGTTAAACGCATCCGAGTCCTTGGAATGGTTATCGAATCCAACGGGGTGAATGGCGAAACTATAAACAAGCTTACTCACAAGGTCACCAACGCCGTCAGACTTCTCAAGAGGGTCACAAATAGAAGAGGTGGCCTGAAGGAGGAAAGCCTCCTCAGGTTGATCCACTCCATTGTCATTTGTCACATCGCATACGTAGCGTCTATGCACAACTGGTATAAAGGCGAAAAGAACAAGATTGGGCATCATCATCCGCAAGGCATACAAAGTAGCCCTCGGCCTACCGGAATCCACCAGCACTGAGAGGTTACTTCAACTGGGAGTTCATAATACTTTGGACGAAATAGCAGAAGCACAGAGAATCTCACACCTCGAAAGGCTCACTCTCACCAGCATGGGAAGGCATATATTAGAAGAGTTGGGCATCACGTACCACCGATAGCATGGTGGCAAGGTGGAAATACCTAAGGAAATAAGAGAAAAGATACACGTTGCCCCGGTTCCAAGAAACATGAACCCGATTTACAACCCCGGTCGCAGAAAAGCCAGAGCTACACTCCTACTGAAAGCATACTGCAATGATAAGAACACGCGTTTCACTGACGCCGCGCGCTATCCGGACGGACGACGATTCGCTATCGTCGTGATTAACACAGAGAAAACAACAACGCACGCAGCTAGTGTCAAGACCCGACACCCGGAGGTAGTTGAAGAAATAGCCATTGCTCTGGCTATGACTGACGCCGAAACTCAGACTGTCCTCAGTGACTCGCGTACAGCAGTACGGAATTTTGCTAAGGGTAGGATTTCGATTGAAGCCCTTCGCATACTGGTGCATGCTGGCCAGATTTTCCAGACTGCCTTGATCTGGATCCCCGCCCATATGGGTGAAGCCTGCCCGCACTTCCCCAACCTTAACGAGGCAGCGCACTCCGCTGCACGCGACGCGATAACCCGTGCAGGAGGCGATGGCCTTGTCGACGAGTATGCGGACCGGGATCGACTTACGGGATACAACGAACTGACCAAGGCGTTCTACTTGGCTCGGCGATGCTATCCTCCGCCTCGTGGCACTCTATGCAGAGCCCAAGAAGTTACCTCGCGACAGCTGCAAACTAGCACTTACCGCAATCCACTGCTATATCACCTAATATATCCTGAGATCTATAGCACCAGCATCTGTAAGGTCTGCCAGACAGACACAGCTACGCTTAAGCACACGCTCTGGGAATGCCAGGCTAAAGCCAAACGTATTAGTCCCGATGTTCTCTCGGCGAGGTGGGAAGCCGCTCTGCGCACCTCCAAGCTCGCCGACCAACTGTGGGCAGTCCAGCAGGCCCGTGAAGCGGCGGAGAGGCAAGGCCTTGACGTCCCGACATGGGAGACCTGAGCCCGGGCCATTAATCTGCCGAACAATTAATAAAGATTTTCCATCCATATACGATATGAAGAAAAATATTAACATGAAAGTGTTTTATGCCGGGGTCCACCAAGATTTCAGGGACGCATTTCCGTCACGGAAATGACGTCGAAAAAATACACATGATCAGAAGACAAAGAAAAAAGTTCCGTCACCGGGAGTCGAACCTACGACCTCTCGGTCCGCAAGTAGAGATGCCGGGCACGCTATCCACTGCGCCACGGTCACATACTCCGCAGGCATTTCAAACGCGCATTTTATATCTACCACTGCCCTCCCACAGTGCTCTTGTTAAAGTGAAGTAACGCATCCTAACTGTGAAATCAATGATTAGTTTCTAAAGAGCGTCGTTTCTACGCGTCCGTCGCATTCGGCGCGTTTCGAATAGGAAAAGTGCAATTTTGTCGACGCATTAACAAACTGCCAGGTGGTGACCCTACGCCCAGCGTCGGCGTCGCTTATACCATCCATCCGTACCAAAGGTAGCTCTGCGACGCACGAGTGCTTAGCGTGGCCGTAACTCCGCGTCCCCCCCGCGTAGAATCGCAGCCGGCCAACGGGGGCGACTCGACGCGCGTTGCGTTTCCTTCTGGTCGGGCAGTAGTGTTCAATAACTCTAACATGCCACGAGTAGGCGACCTTAGCCCAAATTCGGCGTCCAATCAGTGACGCTCTTCTGGCTGTCACACCGGTTTCTCTGATTTCGCTCTCACCGTACAGCTACCACAAGCATATATGACCGCAAGGGTTTGTTTAATTATTGCTCATGGACGTTAGTCGTCGGGATACAGATGTACCACCTAGAGTCAACGTGGAGGCATCCACGTTAAACGGTGCTGTAACGGTCAAACACCAACAGACATTGTGCAAGCTCTTTTTTATCAATGTACAGTAAACATTAAACTACTTCTCTATGGACACGCTTCACTTTCGCGTTATCCCGATTCCTACGACGGAGGGATCAAACATGTTTTTTTTCCAAGCACCAATATCCACACTTGCGCTGAGAGATGAGCGATGCAATTTGGTAGGGGATCGTTCCGATGCATTTATCGGTCAAGTAGACGAAGAATTAAAAACAGCGCTAAACACGAGACGAGAAGACGACACATACACGGCGCTGACTTTGCACAGAAAAGAACGTCAAGTTATTGCGCAAATTTACAAAAACACTTGATGACTGGACCCTAAAGTCAGCCCCCTAAAATACCAGAAAAACAGGAAGTTCTCCGGCATTTTGATTGGTAAGTTCTATGAACCCGAAGAAGAGGACATTTCAGAAGCTACAATAAGAAAATTGACCGAAATACAACGCTATTGTAACACTACAACCACCCTTGGAAAGCATGAGGTCTCTTCGATTTGGCTTGCACTGCCTGCACTAGTTCCGTAAAGTGTCGCAGTGGTGCCAAGCGGTGCAGGGTGCGCGCAGCACCGGTTCAGCAAGTGCAGGTGCAGCCGCGACACTACTGCGCGGCGGCTTCCGCCAAAACGAAGACGCAAGTGCAGGCCGTGTTGGCCGACACGGCGTGTATCGATGGTGCTGTTTACGAAAACATTGCCGCGATAGCTGTCTTCGAAAGCTGCCGCATATGAAACTGCTCGACAGCGACGACGTTTTTGACAACGGCGACCCTCATAGGGTAACTCGGAAGGTGCTTGTGTTTTAATTGGTCGCCTGCTCGTTGGTACGTGAAGATGCCAACCGTGTTCCCTGGTACGGGAACGTCGTCGGAAGATTCCATGAGCGTTCAAGAGACTGTTCAGACTGTCTAGAACCACGTTTTACTTGCTCAGTAGTAAATTCCGCTGATATCGGTCTTTTATTAAAGTGCTGGCGAAAAATCTCAGGGGTCCTGTGACCGACGTTTTAAGACAACTTCACGTAAAATTTCACCTATCCATGAAAGTGTGCTCGCTTTGTGTTCAAAACCTTTTATTGGACAGCGCCACTTTTCTTCACGCTATTCTAGAGCACAAATGTGACAATTGTTTGAAACCATTAACATGCGTACGCAAGCTCTCATGGTGAATACATTTTTAAACTCAGCAGTTTTTCTTGAAGGTTTTCTATCGAACACAGGCTTCATGCTTTCGCAAAGACGAAGTGAGAGCACAGCTCGTGCCACATATATTTATTACCAACCTCTTTTTTTTTTATCTAGGATTCTTATTGCCGTCAACCACGGTGGATTTTTCTGCTCATGAGTCATGTAAAAAGATGCACCTCAGTAGCTGCCGAGAAGACGCGGCTAACATAAAACCGTTGCACGCACGCCCTGAACCAGAACACGCAGCCAACGCAGCATCGTCTGCTCTGAGCTTGGGAGGAGGAAGGGGCGCACGCCATGCTGCACTTCGTTGCACCTCCTCTTGGGCGAGTTCAGGCCGGCCGAGAACTCGTGCAGAACTACGCTTGCACCTCGATAAAACGAGGGAGCCAGTGCAGAGCGCGCGCGCGGCACCAGCAAATCGAGGAGGGAGGTGCTGCACCCGTTGAACTGGTTCCGCCGGTGCAGCCAAATCGAAGAGACCTATGGTAAAAGAATTTTCCTTGAGATTACGAAAACTTAGGTAAGTGTCAAGACTGACAAGGTCAATGAAAGAAGAGGAGGAAGAAGTGATGGTGACAAGATAAAGAATTCCAAGACTGGAAGAAGAATATGAAAAGGAAGAGAAAAAAACACAGCATATCCACGGAGGGAATGATGATGAGTGGGCGAAGCTGCGGAGGTTCATCGGTAAACCATGAATCTTCCGTGAATTCTGCCCGGTACATCATCGCCGACGTGAGATCGGGCGCGTTTATACTAAATGGTCGATGAGAGTTATGGTGACTGAAGCAAGCATGGTTACACCGTGAAATCTTCAGTGGTTTCGGCCAGCAGTAATCAAAGCGATAGTGTGTGTGAAATTTTATTCAAACTTCAACGACCGGTTGTCGTCCATGGTCCGCCAAGCAGCACGATCCGGCAAGCGCACTCGTACGGCGGTCCGCGCAATCGGAGAGCAGCTGCACCGCCAACGCCATCTAGCGTACCTTCCACTCAACCGCCATATTGTACGCATGTCTATAGGACAGCGCCCTCTCGGAAACGAGACGAGAACTGGAGATGAAGGCACCATATCCACGGAGTGAATGAGTAAACCGGTAATCTTCCGCAAATTCTGCGCAGTACATCATCAACGACGTGAGATCGGGCGCATTTCTACTAAAGGGTCGATGGAGAGTCATGGCGACTCGCAGCTCACTTTAATTTTACATGTATGTTGTGATTTTTTTTATTGTTTAATCACGCACAGGAGACATCTCACACAGGCACTACCTTGGAGGTCGAAATCCAATGCCTACTGGCTACTCAGAATGCATGGACAACCGAGGACCGCCGAGGTGATGCCGTAAGGAGCTTCGCCCCTAAATATATTCGATGGATGGATGGATGCTATGAGCGTCCCCTTTAAAACAGGGGCGGTGACATGTCTGCCACCAGGCTCGAAAAAAGCTTTCTTTTTATGGTGGCCTAATGCCTTATCTACATTGATTAAATCTATGTTATTACAGCAAAGAAAAATATAAGTTCACGGTCCATCTCTCTGCTTCTTAAGGCAGAATGACCTTATTTTCCCCCTTCTTCATTTTTGTCCTTTATCTCTACGTTTCTGCCACCAATACTCTAACCGTCTCTTACTTATTTCTATCGCGGACGTGTTCAGCTTTCCATTGTTGTCCCTAAAACCCAAGGCTTCATGTAGGCTCGTGTCCACACGTATATCTGGGTGGATATCGCCACATTCAATCAGTACATGTTCCATCGTTTCCTTAGTTCCCCCCACAGCATGTACATTGTTCTTCTTCGTTACAGAATCTCGCTTTATAGCTACGCGTTCTAAGGCAACCCGACCTTGCCTCAAACAGTAAAGCGCTTCCCCTTGAATTATCATAAAACCTCTCCCTCCTTATTTCGTTTTTTTCCCTTTCGGTAGTCACTGAGAGCCGGCTTCTTTTCCATCGCTGTCATCCAATAAGTCCTCTCCGCCTCTCTGACTTTTCGCTTAATGCTCCTTGCTGCCATGTCGCCCACACTGCTAGCCGTATATTTACTGGTGAGCCTCCTAGTTCTTTTTCTCCACTGCGTGTCGACGCTTTTTCTATACAAATACCTGAAAACCTTCCCTGCCCATCTACTCTCCTTCATTTTCCGCAGCCTCTCTTGAAATCTAATTTTGCTCTGAGCTTCCCTCACCTCAAAACCTGTCCATCCCATATCACCCTTTACAGCCTCATTTGTCGTCTTCCCGTGAGCGCCCAACGCGAGGCGTCCCACAGTCCTTTGATTTACATCCATTCCAGATTGCACCTCTGACTTCATGCACACCACTGAGTTCCCAAATGTAAGCCCCGGAACCATCACACCCTTCCACAGCCCTCGAAGCACCTCGTACCTATTGTATCCCCATAACGCTCTGTGCTTCATGATTGCAGCATTCCTCTTTCCCTTTGTTACCGATGCTTTCTCTTGTACCTCCATATATCTATCCCCCCTCATTTACCCACACTCCGAGGTACTTGTATTCGCTTACCCTCGGTATTTCTTGGCCCTGTATTAAGACCGCATGGTCTTCGTGATCATTGAATACCATCAATCCACATTTTGTTGCACTAAAACCTAGTCCTAGAGCCTCGCCCTCCCTTCCGCATATATCTGCCAGCCGCTGTATATCATCTTGACTGTCCGCAAATAAGACAATATCGTCAGCATAAAATAGACCTGGAAGCTTCTGCTCAACCATCGCGCCTGCCTGTTTGTGTGACAGATTAAATCCAATGTTGCTCCCTTCTAGCGCTTTTTCCATCCTCACCATGTACAGCATGAATAACAGCGGGGACAAAGGACATCCCTGTCTCAGCCCCTTGCTAATATCAACGCTGTCCTTGCTGCTTATTCCTTCCCATTCTACACAAACTGTATTTTCTCGGTATATCTCCCTCAAAAGCTGTATACAGTCGTCACCTATGCCCACTTCCTTCAATATATCCCACAAAATTTCCTGATTAACGTTGTCATATGCCCCGGTGATCTCTAGATAAGCTACGTATAAGGGCCTGTTTTCTATTTTTGATATTTCTATACACTGTGTAAGAACAAACAGGTTATCGTCTAACCGCCTGTCGATTCGGAATCCATTCTGGAGTTCTCCCAAAATATCATTTTGCTCTACCCAACGTTTCTATTTTTAATTTTACTGCCTGCATCGCCAACCGGTATAGCACCGATGTAATAGTTAGCGGTCTATACGAGCGAATGTTATCCTTTTCTCCCCTGCCTTTATAGATTAAGTTCATTCTACTTTTTCGCCAACTGTCTGGTATTTCCCTCTCCTGTAAGCACTTTTCTACGGCTTTCAGCAGTGCTTCTTTAGTGCTCTGTCCTAGTTCGTTAATTAGGCTGACGGGAACCCCATCTAAGCCCGGAGTAGTGCGCTTAGGAATTTTTCCTTCGGCCTTCTTCCAATTGGAAATTCTCAAGTACTACATCTTCCTCGGTTGTACTCTTCTGTATACTTTTCCTCACCGGGGGAATCCCCTGGGCGACCTTTTTAAACGAATCGGCTGTTACCTTTCGGATGTAACCTAGCGCTTCATACCCTTCCAATTGATTTCCTCCTTTATCTACCATATGTTGTTGCATTGTTACAGACTTCGTACCTAGCGCTTTTAGGTGGCTCCAAAATATCCTAGGCGCGGCCTTCTTCTTTTCGCGAATCTCTGTCATCCAGCGTTCACTTTCGCCTTTAATTTTTGCCTCGACTAATTTCTGCACAATGGATTTTTGCTCTAAATATATTTCCCATACTTGGTTGACTTCATCCTGTGGCCGCTTCTCCTTTTTTGCTTGTCTGTGCTGCCGTGATGCCTCACGTCGCTTCTCGATCGCATCCCGGATTTCTTTGTTCCACCAACTTTTTGGCTTTCTCTTTCCTTTCCAAGAAATAGTTTTCTTCTCTTTTTCTATTTCTTTCGTGATTACATGTAGCAGCTCACTATACTTCCAGCCTTTGCCTGGAAGTTTGTCTACTTCTTCCTCGACTCTTGCGGCTATATTAGTTATTTGTTTCTCATTTAAATATGAGCTGCCAATGTTCGATTCTAGGTTCTTATTTTCAGTTTTATATCCCATTTGTAATGTTATGCGTTTATGATCACTACCCAAGCTGTTAATGCCTTCCTCGTCTATTCTCATCTCTCTAAGTTTGTCATAGATTCCTTCTGTCATGAGACAATAATCAATGCTCGACTGCCTGTTTCCGACTTCCCACGTGATGTGTCCCTCACACTTAGGCCCCGCGTTAGCTATTTCAAGACTATGTTGCTCGCAGAGATCTAGCAATAACTTGCCATTGGAGTCTGAATATCCGTCAAGGTCATGTATGTGTGCATTCATGTCCCCTAGAAGGATTATTTCGGCATCATGACCAAATTCTTTAATATCGGTGCTTATGCATTTCACTATCTCCAGATTCTTTTTTCTCTGCAGTTATTCCCCGTCCACAAGTAAGCTACACCTAGCCACGTTTTCTTTCCCCCCTACTGTGCCCGAAACCCACAGGTGCTCTGAACACGTTTGCTTCACTCTATCCCATTTTGCTCTGCTATGAATTAGCATTCCAACACCCCCCACCTCTCCTTTCTGATATGATCCTGTTGCATCCTTCCCAAATGTAATTGTCAATATGTGGTGGCTCTTCCAAGTCTCTAAGGTGTGTTTCTGTAACCGCATAAACACCTATCTGTTCCTTGTTTAACTGTCCCTCAATCTCTAACCATTTTGCCTTTTTTCTGCCACCCTCCATGTTAATGTAACCAATTGCGACACGCGCCTTCTCCCTTCTTTTACCTTTTCTCTGGTTTTTCGCTATACTACCTGTCACAGAGTCCCCCCTGGTTGTTGTCCTCATTACACGCTACCCTGGACACTGAAGGGCCCGCGTGCCCCCCCCAAAAAAGCTACTGCGCGTCCTGCAAGTCGCCAACCCACCTCATGACCAAGCCTCCTATTGAAGTGTATTCCGTCTCTTCGAAAACCACCCCACCTGTGCACCTCTCTGTTTATTTCCACTACCTGGATGCCCTTCTCTCGACTCATCTGCCATATCTCTGTTTGCGTCGACAACCGCTCTTTGCAGGTTGCCGTCACGCACCGGTACCTCCGGTATTGTGCATACCACTATCTGCACCTGAGGGGAAATGGCGCGCATGTCATCGACCCCTTTCGCCAATGTGGTCGCTTGTTTGGCAAGTACCGCCATCTAGCGGACATTCCAAGAACTAAACGAGAGGTGGCGTGGAGGTGGCCACCTACTACATACATCGAGGACGCACGACCCACGGCTTAAGGAGCTTCGCCCCTAAAAAGGGGGCGCGCGGGGACGCCATATCGGGGAGGCGCGCACAGAGAAGAACATAGGAGCGGTGACGCAGGGTTCGGGGTGCGGAGAGCAGTGGAAGCTCTGGCTGGGTAACGCCCAGTCTCCCGCCCGAGCATCGCTCTCGGCGTGCACTGTCCTGGACTCATACTGCAGGGGCCACTGCAGCCTGCACACCGCCGCTCGGAACGGACAAGGCGTATCGGCAGCACGACAGAGAGGGCCTCCCGACTGACTGGAGGGCACGCTGTAACCGAAAGCGCGGGAACGAACTAGGCGCAAACAGTAGCGGATGCTGAGCCCGAGACATTGACTTTTCTTTATCGTTGTTACTCCTAGTGTGTGTGTTATTGGAATTCTTTTCTCTGTAAACTTTTCAAAGAATTAAATGTGAGTGTTTGGGAACATCGGCGTCTAATCCGTTTCGCACTGCCAGGCGAGCGAACCGGGCAATCGCATAAGCGTAACAGTAAGATATGAGTGACTTAGCGTTGCGCTAATTGCAACGGGTGATGTGGCAGAAAAATTTTCCTGCAGATGGAAAAGTGGGACGTATATGTCCCACTGCCGCGCAAAGGGTTGATAAAGACAACTTTGTAGGCAAGCTGCCTCCAGTACCTTTTCTGTGCCGTGCAAAATGCTTGTTAGTCGACTACATGAAAATACCCTCCGAATATTCCAGCCGCACCGTGCCAAAAGGTCCCCTTTCTCAGAAATATCGCTGGCAGTTTTAGATTAGCGGCTAACTTTCACGCGTTCATTTCTTGCTGGGAATATAAAACTGGGCGCAATAAGTCCCTCCTGCCGTGCGACTCGGGTCATATGAAACTTGTTAAGAGGGCCATAGCATTCTCATGCTTAGCACAAGCAGTCAGAAGGTCATGTGACCACAAGGTCAGTGACAGTATCCAGCAAGAAGTCATAAAACGTAAGAATTGCAGGGAATGTAAAACTGGGCGCAATACGTCCCTGCTTCCATGCGACTCGGGTCATACGAAACTTGTTAAGAGGACTATAGCACTCTCATGCTTAGCATAGGCAGTCAGAAGGTCATGTGACCACAAGGTCAGTGACAGTATCCAGCAAGAAGTCATAAAACGTAAGAATTGCAGGGAATATAAAACGGGACGCAATAAGTCCCTGCTTCCGTGCGACTTGGGTCATACGAAACTTGTTAAGAGGGCCATCGCATTCTCATGCTTCGCACAGGCAGTCGTAGGATCATGTGACCATAAGGTCAGTGATACAAGCTGCTGCTGCAAAGCTTGCGGCAGCGTGTATGCCTGCTTGACACTTCAATTATTGTCGCACAGGTTAGCGTACTTCTAAGAGGTTTGTTGTATCTTGATGAGCTTCTCCTGCCGTAGCTGTTGCTGCTGTTTCTAGTGCTTGCTTTGTAAACTGCTCATTACGGTTTCTCTTGTACCTGCTGGTATTGTATATAATCTTCCTTGTTTAGATCTCACATTGCTTGCCCATCATGTCAGAGGAAATGAACAAGTTGTTTGAGGATTTTAAGCGAACGATGATGCAAGAATTTTGTGATTTTCGAGAAAGCTTTGAAAGAGATCTAAGAAAGGCCATCAGAGAAATAAAGAGCAGCCTCAGCTTCATAAATGAACGCTATGAGTCAATGAAGGTGTCCGTGGAAGGAATAGAGACGGAAAATAAGATCTTGAAAGAAAATCTGAAGGCATTGAAGGATGAGCGTGATGAGCTGCGTGCAGAGCTGAAACAACATGAAACTAGGCTATAAGCCTAGTTTCATGTTGTTACAAAGCGAACAGCACTCGAGATGCTACAACGTAGAAGTTAGGGGCGTGCGCCATGCTCCTCAGGAAAACATCAGAGAAATTGCCAGGAAACTATTACAAGCAGTTGGCGCGCCCCTTGACGACTGTGATATTGTAGTCTGTCACCACGCTAAAACAACAGGCAATACCACTGCCCCAAAGATTGTCATTCAGTTTGCGCGCAGATCATCACGAGACTCATTCCTTGAGAAGGCTAGAAAACAAAGGCTGTCTTCAAATGACTTAGGATTTCAATGGAATGTGCCCTGTTTTTGTCAATGAGCATTTGTACCCTGCCGTGAAGCGGCTATTCGGTGCCGCGAATGGAAAAAAGGAAAGAGTGCAAGTGGCAGTATGCGTGGACAAGAAATGGCAAAATATTTGTTCGTAAATCAGCTGAGACGGCTGTGGTTGTCATAAACAGCCTGGAGGACATAACTAAGATTGTTTGGGAATACCTCATTTTGTGTTTGTTGCTTTGTTTTTGTGTTTCTGTTACAATTATGGGTTTTTTAATTAAATGACCTTAATGCCTTAGTCAAAGCGAAAAGACCAGCGCTGTCATTTTTTCACCAAAACGTTAGTTCTTTAGTGAATAAAACAGATGATCTGGAAATCAATCTGGAGAGCATAAATATATCTTTCACGACAATAATGCTAACAGAAACGTGGTACACTAATACGTCTCAAACGTTTTCCCTTGCCCGGATATCAGTGCTTTTATCAAAAGCGTGAAAGCAAATGCGGAGGTGGTGTGGCGATCTTTGTAACGGAGGCCATCACCTGTGAAGCTGCAGGCGAGCTCTGCATTAACAGCCCACATATTGAAGCACTCACGTTGCGCAGCCGCGAAAACCTTTTTTGTGTTATCTACCGCCCACCCTCCGGTGCTTTTAATCTGTTTCTGAACTTCATCAGCAAACTTTTCAGTCATGTTGCAGAAGAAAATTTGAACCTTTTTTTGGGAGGGGACTGCAATGTGGACATGCTTGTGCACACGCATTACAGGCAAGAATTACAAGATCTGTTGATCGCGAACAGTTTGAGCAATGTAATTGCAGCACCAACACGAGTCACTCAAGAAACTGCAACGCTGTGAGACATCTTTATTACAAATGCTTACTTTGATGATGTAATAGCAGATGCTATTTATACAGATATTAGCGACCATTTAAGTATATTTATGTTGATCACCACTACCTGTCGTTCGATAAAAAAGAAGGCACCTGTACGCTACGTTCAAGACATCACACCACGCTCTCTAGATGAATTTCGTAACTCTGTTTGCAACAGTGGAATAATGTTCTTAGTTCAAACAGCGGCGGTATAGCATATTCCTCTTTCATAGCGACATTTAGAAAGATATACCATGAGCATTTCCCATTAAAAAAGTTAAGAAAGCCTTCCAAAGCTCGTAAACCTTGGCTTACTTATGAATTATTAAACATGATCAAGCATAAGAATACCCTGTACGCCAATTTTATTAAACATAAAAACCCAGGTAGTTTTGAAGAATATAAGACATAGCAAAATCAACTTACTAGTAAGCTAAGAACAGCCAAAAACATATATTTGCACAACTTATTTTCAGAACCTGCGACTACGCAGTCTGACGTGATATGGAAAAATTTACACTCACTGCTACGCCCAACTAAATATAATGTTATTCCCGACAACTTTAACCAGCAAAGTGAACTGTTCTCTGACGAAACACTGGCAGATGCTCTTAAAAATTTCTTTGTTAAGCAAGCAAATCCTGACAGTGGTTTACTCAGCAGCAGCTCTGATGCTCTCGCTACTCAAAACATTAGTGCAAAATTGTTCTTCTTCAGTCGCACTAACTGCGCTGAAGTTTTTTCTTCGATAAGTTCAGTCAAAAATAGTAAGTCGCAGGACACTGATGGTTTTCAAATAGGACCTATAAAGCATGTACTCGACATTATTTGTCCTGTTCTTACTCACATTTATAACCTGATTCTATCGTCTGGCCAATTTCCGAAAGACATGCAAATAGCTCAAGTACAGCCGGTCTTTAAAAAAGGCGATGAAAATGTTTTGGGTAATTATCGCCCAATTTCAATTCTACCGGCATTCTCGAAAGGCGTTGAGAAGATTATTCACGCTAAAATATTATCATATGTAGACGAAAAATAATTTATTAGCTGATCATCAACATGGCTTTAGGAAGCAACGTTCCACCGAGACTGCTTTTTTAGATCAAAAAGAAACAAGCATACAAGCTTTTAATGATAAAAAATTAATTATGGGAATCTACATCGATTTCTCTCAAGCATTTGATCTTGTGAATCATAAAATCTTACTCACTAAGCTACAAGCTTATGGTATCCGTGGTATAGCCTTAGAGCTCTTCTAATCCTACTTATCGCATCGAGCACAATATGTAGAGCTACGAAAAGAAAAGTCCAGTTTTCAGGCTGTAAGAGTCGGAGTTCCGCAGGGGAGTATCCTTGGGCCACTCGTGTTTATAATTTACGTAAATGACATGCCAAAGAGGTCAAAACAGGCAAAATTTATCTCCTATGCGGATGACACAGCAATGTTTATTACCGCTACATGTGAAACTGAACTTGAGCATGAAGGGCACATAACGCTCAGAGAATTTAAAAAGTGGGATGAAGCGAACTGTTTGCGAATAAACGCCAGCAAGACAAAAGTTATGGTTTATATGCAAAAAGGCAAACAATTACAAAGTCCAATAAAAATGACGATAGGCGTGGATGATTTAGAAATAGTTAACACAGTCTCTACATTAGGTGTAACGTTTTCTAAAGACCTATGTTGGAACGGATCACGTCGAGCACCTAAGTAAAAAGCTCTCTTCTGCTGTAGGAACCATAGCTCGCTTAAAATATTTTCTTCCAGTTAACATTAAAATTTTGCTTTACAGTGCTCTAGTGTTTTAGATACTACAATACTGCAACCTTGTTTGGGGCACGACTACAAAGAAAAATCTAACGAAATTGCACTTGCTCCAAAAAATAGCTGTGCGCTGCATTGCCAATGTTCCGGGCTCATTTTCTACGAAAGGTCTGTTCGTAAAGTTTGATATTCTACCTGTATTTTTTATACCATTATCGCTTAATTTTAACTTACAAGTCATACTTAAAGCCATATAATTCTATTACATTTTCGCAGGCTGATTTGAATGTAAACCGCAGTATTCGTCATACTAGGCATAAGGAAAAATGGCATGTCTCTACACCTCGAAACAAATATGACGAACAATCATTAAAACACACTGTGCCAATCTTACTTAATAAACTTACAAAGGCAGATTTTGATCCTCTGTGCAATTCTAATCAAGCAATAAGACTATTTTGTCAGTCGTGCCAGAGAGGGATTACTAACGTTGTGCATGGTGTCTTTTTCTCTTTTTATTTTTTTCCCTTAAGTTAAAATCGCGTTGAACACGTTATCAAAGAGCGTATACATGTGCATATACAGACCTGTGTATATATACTTGTGTATCGGGTATGTCCGATATCCGCGAAATCCCCATTTTCATTCGTAGGCACATATTTTTATTGTGCATTTATTAATATGTATATATGCATACACACTTTCTGTTTTTTATTGAAATTGTATTTTGTATCGCGTATTATTTTGTTTTAAGTCTGTTGCGCTTACTCTTTATGTTTCTGCAATGTGCTGCTGTCATTTGTAAAAGGGGGGCAGGACCCCTTCAAGTTGTTTTAGCTTTTAGTCCTGTCTCCTCACTTTCAGTGTGAAAAGAAAATAAAAGTGATTGATTGATTGATTAATAGTATCCAGCAAGAAGACATACAACGTGAAAATTGCAGGGAATATAAGGCTGGGCGCAATAAAGGCTGGTTCACACCGGCGACTAGCACTGGTCGCGCGACCATTTGCGACTGGCGACCAAAAAAGCGACTGAAAGCGACCGATGTTCACACCGGCAGAGGCTGCATGGGAGCGACCGGAAGTCGCAAACCCAGAGAGTCACGTCCGGATCTCGTTATCAGCGAGCCAAGGGAGCGCAATAAAAAAAGAAAAAGCAAGGAGCCCGGCTGTAAAAAAATGCTGACGTCACTTCTGGGCTTCGCTGATTGGTTCCAGCCGTCCCGCGACTGCAGTCGCGCGACTGAAAAGTCGCGCAGCGAGCGACTGAGCAAAAGCAGTCGCTTTGCGACCGAAGCGACTGTTTGCGACTGTTTGCGACCAGTCGCAAAGCGACTAACTTGGTCGCGCTACCGGTGCTAGTCGCCGGTGTGAACCAGCCTTAAGTCCCTGCTTCTGTGCGACTCGGGTCATACGAAACTTGTTAAGAGGGCCATCGCATTCTCATGCTTAGCATAGGCAGTCATAAGGCCATGTGACCACAAGGTCAGTGATAGTATCCAGCAAGAATTTATAAAACGTACGATATTGCAGGGAATATAACACTGGGCGCAACAAGTCCCTGCTTCCATGCGACTGGGGTCATACGAAACTTGTTGTGAGGGCCATCGCATTCTCATGCTTAGCACAGGCAGTCATAAGGTCATGTGACCTGAAGGTCAGCGATAGTATCCAGCAAGAAGTCATAAAACGTAAGAATTGCAGGGAATATAAAACTGGGCACAATAAGTCCCTGCTTCCGTGCGACTCGGGTCATAAGAAACTTGTTGTGAGGGCCATCGCATTCTCATGCTTAGCACAGGCAGTCATAAGGTCATGTGACCACAAGGTCAGTGATAGTATCCAGTAAGAAGTAATAAAACGTAAGAACAGTGGACAGCCGGCGTCTTTAATAGCCTCTGTTGCAGAAGAGACCCTAAAAAATTGCTTTGCAATAATAATGCACCAAAAGCAAACGAGCAAACTAGGAATATATATGTAATTTCATATATGCACAAAACTTCTCATGCAATGTGTTGGCGCGAAGGTGATGTTGACAACCCTTTCCCTCTTTCTTGTACATCGGTATTTATACTGTTATCGTGTGCAATAAACGTCAGTTGTTAGTAGCGCCGTGTCCTCGTGCCTTCTCTCTCGTGTTCGTGTCTCCTTGCGCTGAAACATAGGAAATCGGAGAAAATTGTGGCACAATAGTAGCTTTTTCTGCCCCTTTGAAGAAAGGTCTTTGCAAACAAGTTAATGCTTCCACCAAAACTACGCGCATAAAAAAGTGCACCGTTAAGCATGTAAACAAATATTTAGAACGTAAAATTCCCTTCACACGTGGGAAGTGCTGTATTGGGCAGACTAGGCGTTGCACCAACAGAACATTAAGAGAGCTTAGGTACGCCACAGAGATGGGGCATTCACCAGGGCATATAGGTACACATTGCGCAAGCTGCGGATGTGATCCCTTATTTAATTAAACCCAGAAGTTGCTGCATTGTAGGTCTAAAAGAGAAGTCATGGAGGCATGTTTCATGTTTAAATCGCACAATCACGTGAACTCTGCATTTATTGCCCTCAATGCGGCAGCCTTTAACTCTATTCACAACCGCTATATTAGTTAAGGCTAGACATGCGGAACACGATCGCCCGAAAATGACTAGATTTCATAAACATGAAGTTGTGACATAGTCCCTGTTATCTTCAATCTTTTCACGCATATCTCTGACGTGCTTTTGCCAAAGTTGAAAGTTTGCGCACTACTACTTGCCCTGTCCATCTTGTTTCGTTAGCATTTCGTGCATTTTGCTCAGCGCAATTACATAACAATATATTTTGCAGTGGGTGGCGAATTACTTACCAACATTTTGTGTTTAGTGGCGAGTTACATATAATTAGTTTAAATAACTGAAGCATTCTTAAAATCCCCAGAATTGGTAGCGTTTCTCGTAAAAAAGCGTTTCATGGCAACTACAAGCGCGGCCCTGGATTTGTTGACTGCGTGTACGCGGACAGATTTGGCCAGCTGGTCGGCCAGTACATTGCCTTGGATGTCTCGGTGACCTGGCACCGAGGACACCGCCCGACTAACAAAGAGAACACAGCAGGGTATCAGGTGATCCAGCTACAGAATTGTTTGCACGTGCAAAACGACAGCATCCAAATAGGATGGGCCAACCAGTGCGTACGAGACGCCAGATTTAGATTTCGACGCAACAGGGCATGAATATTCATTTTTCATTCATTTGTAAAATACTGCTAGCCTAAGAAGGCTGTAAGCAGGAGTGGGGATAGAAAGATGAAGGAATACGTACATACCAGGCAAAAAGCGATAACGGCATGCTACATAGTCAGTATTTTCCAACGTAAATAATATCAGCACTTACATTGATTATCACAATAGTGCATAACTGCACTGTAACGATTATATTCTGAATACTACTGATACATAGTCTACATGGCATGAAAGAATACATTCATTCTGTCGCACATAAGGTGACCGATACTGAATTTATTTACCGTCGAAAAGCGATAAAAATACCATACAGATAGAAACATACAAGTGAACATTGACAAAAAAAATCAGTAAACTCGTATATTATCAAGTGGTTGTGACGTCCACGAAGGCAGCAGGCGACGTGTCCAAGATGAAACTGTTTATTAGGCCGAACTTGTGGTCGGTAAACGGAAAGTAAGATTACAGCAATACACGCTGTCACTGATAGCGGCGAACACAGCGTCGGCCGTCGATCCAACTGACGAGCGGTGAAACGCGTGGGCATTTATCAGTGTGGCATCGAATATTCCAGCCTCATCGCTGGTTGTCGCGCAAGCTCTGGAATAAGCTCGAGTGTTCGCGTTTTGCGCGCAATCTTAACAAAATGATCTACAAAAATCGCGAAATTTCTCGAACAAAGGAGGCGCGGTTTGCGATGAGCGTCGCTCACAGTCTTTGTGGGCGAAAACCGAAGACAGCAACTGTGAAAATTAGAAACGCGCGTGGCAATGCCCCCCCTCTGAAAAAACATCGTCCCGATGCTTAAAACAGAACACGGGGGAAAAATGCTTGCAACAATAAATAACAACAATAAAGCAAGAAAGTACAATAATAAACCAATAAGTGCAGTCCCCAGGTTCGCTACCGCGCGTAATACGGTTTCAGGCGCATGACATGGACGACTGCAGGTCGCGCACAGCGCCGTTGAGATTTCGTAATGCCGTCCGGGACAACCTCGTAGTCCAGAGCGCCTAGACGTCGAAGCACTTTGTACGGGCCCGAAGTATCGCCGAAGAAGTTTTTCACAGAGCCTACGTCGGCAATCGGCGTCCTCACCCAAACGCGGTCACCGGGCTGGTATTCCACGAAGCGTCGCCGAAGATTGTAGCGGCGGCTGTCGGTCGTCTGCTGACTCTTGATTCGCAAGCGGGCAAGTTGTCGGGCTTCTTCGGCGCGCTGTAGGTAGGTGGTGACGTCGATGTTTTCCTCGTCGGTGACGTTTGGTAACATGGCGTCAAGCGTCGTTGCCGGGCTCCGTCCGTAGACCAACTTGTATGGCGTCGTCTTGTACGGCCGTGTTGTACGCGAAAGTCACGTAAGGAAGGATAGCATCCCACGTCTTATGCTCGACGTCGACGTACATGGCCAGCATGTCGGCGATGGTCTTGTTGAGACGCTTGGTGAGGCCATTCGTCTGTGGATGGTAGGCGATGGTCCGGCAGTGGCTTGTCTGGCTGTATCTCAAGATTCGCCTTAGTTAGGTCAGCAGTAAATGCCGTGCCTCTGTCGATGATGAGAACCTCTGGGGCGCCATGTCGAAGGACGATGTCCTCAACGAAGAGCTTGGCTACCTCGGCGGCACTGCCTTTAGGCAGGGCCTTTGTTTCGGCGTAGCGGGTGAGGTAGTCGGTAGCCACGGACGATCCATTTATTTCCGCAAGTCGACGTTGCGAACAGCCCCAGGATGTCCATCCCGATCTGCTGGAACGGTCGCCGAGGAGGCTTGATCGGCTGAAGGAAGCCTGCTGGTCTTGTGGGTGGTTGTCATCCATCGCTGACAGTCTCCGGCACGTCCTTACGCAGCGGGCGACGTCGGTGGCAAGGCGCGGCCAGAAGTACTTTTCCTGTGCTCTTGCGAGCGTGCGGGAAAGTCCGAGGTGTCCAGCCGTCGGGTCGTCGTATAGTGCCTGGAGGACATCTGGTCGCATTGCTGCAGGCACTACGAGAAGGTCACCGGCTCTAAGTGGCGAGAAATTCTTTATGAAAACGTCGTTTCGCAAGAAAAACGACGCGAGTCCTCGCTTGAATGCCTTTGGAACAATGGCGGTCTTGAATTCGATGTACTCCACAAGGCCCCTGAGTTACGGGTCGGCTCGCTGTCCTTCGGCGAAGTCGTCGGCACTTATCGTTCCCAAGAAGAAGTCATCCTCCTGGTCATCCTGCGGTGGCGGGTCGACGGGGGCGCGATACCAGCAGTCGGCGTCAGAGTGTTTTCGTCCGGACTTGTAAACGACGGTAACGTCGTATTTTTGAAGTCTCAGACTCTATCGTGCGAGACGACGTGAAGGGTCCTTCAGGTTAGCTAGCCAACACAAGGCGTGGTGGTCGCTGACAACTTTGAAGGACCTGCCGTAGAGGTAGGGGCGAAACTCTGACGTTGCCTAGCTGATGGCAAGGCACTCCTTTTCTGTTGTGGAATAGTTGGTTTCTGCCTTGGATAGCGACCGGCTAGCATAACTTATAACCCTTGCCACTCCGGCAGTTCTCTGGACAAGAACGGCGCCGAGTCCTACGCTGCTTGCTTCGGTGTGGATTTCCGTGTCGGCGTGTTCGTCGAAATGCGCAAGTATTGGAGGAGTCTGCAGGCGTCTTTCCAATTCTTGGAATGCTTCGACTTGCGCCGCTCCCCACTGGAATTCCACGTTGTTTTTCGTGAGCTGAGTTAATGGCTCGGCGATACGTGAAAATTCCTTGACGAAGCGTCTCTAATAGGCGCAGAAGCAGAGAAGTCGGCGTACGGCCTTCTTGTCGGTGGGCGCCGGGAAGGCAGCGATGGCAGCTGTTTTCCGTGGTTCGGGGCGAACTCCAGACTTGCTGATGACGTGACCCAAGAACAGGGGTTCCTCGTATGCGAAGCGGCACTTTTCTGGCTTCAGGGTGAGTCCGGAGGCCTTGATTGCTTGAAGTACTGCGTCAAGTCGCCGGAGGTGTTTGTTGAAGTTTGAAGCAAACACAATGACGTCGTCCAGGTACACCATACAAGTCTGCCACTTCAATCCTGCCAGTACTGTATCCATAAACCGTTTGGAAAGTCGCAGGTGCCGAGAAAACACCGAAGGGCATGGCTTTGGAACTCGAAGAGACCGTCTGGTGTTATAAACGCGGTCTTCTCTCGGTCTCTTTCGTCGACTTCAATTTGCCAATAGCCGGTCTTGAGGTCCATCGACGAAAAAGTACCTCGCGTTGTGGAGCCGATCCAGGGTGTCGTCTATCCGTGGGAGAGGGTACACGTCCTTCTTCGTTATTTTTAGTTCAGGCGGCAAATAACAGACGCAGAAGCGTAGGGTTCTGTCCTTTTTCTTCACTAACACCACGGGTGACGCCCACGGACTCTTTGAAGGCTGGATGATGCCGTCACGTAGCATTTCGTCGACTTGGTTCTATATGACCGCGCGTTCTCGCGCTGAAACTCTGTACGGGCTCTGACATAGTGGCCTGGCACTTTCGTCTGTTATGATGCGGTGTTGTGCGTCTGGGGTCTGTCGAACTCTTGACGACGACGAAAAGCAGTCCTTGTATTGCAGGAGCAGGGTTTTGAGCTGTTCTTGTTTATGCGTCGGAAGGCTCGGATTGATGTCAAAAGTTAGCTGATGAGCTTGGTTCGTCGTAGCATGTTCGGTACACTCGGCGAGGGCGTCGCTGGCTTCCACAAGTTTCTTCGAAGTAGGCGACCATCGTGCCTTTGCTCACATGCTTGTATTCGTTGCTGAAGTTCGTGAGCATCACTGTTGCTTTCTCTTCACGCAACTCGGCGATGCCTCTTGCGACACAAATCTGACGGTTTACAAGCACGTAACATCTGCGGGAATATTTGCACAGTCGAGAAATGATCCTTAAGTGTCAGAGCGAAATCTGCTGTGGTCGTGCGTTCCACGACATCGGCTGGGAGCTTATTCCATTCGCTTAACGCTCGTGGGAAAAATGTGTTTTGAAATAAATCTGTTCGGCCGTTAGAGTCTCGTAGTTTTTTTAGTCATAAGAGCATGTGATTCGCTTACTTACAGGATGAAGGAGATGGTCATTTTCTTTTCCTAATTTATTGTAATAAATCTTGATAGGTACATTAGTCTTTCTGTGTGGCGCCGGAATTGTAGGGGTTCCAGTTCAGCCCTTTCCACTAGCGTACTTGCCGATGTGCGCCAGCTGTACACATTAAAAATAAAGTCTACCAATTTTCTTTGGACACTTTCTACGTGGCAATGTTTTTTTTCGTGGACGGGTGCCATACTGTTGATGCGTATTCGATGATTGGCCGTATATACGTTTTATAAGCTAATAGCTTAATATCTTGATAGCTGTAATATTTGTGGTGAGGTTCCACAAAGTACATGTATGTTTCGCGACTGGGGTTTGTCGAATTCTTGACGACGCCGAGAAGCAGTCCTTGAATTGCAGGAGCAGTGCTTTGAGCTCGTCTTCTTTGGCCTTCTGAAGGCTCGGGTTCACGTCGAAATTTGGTTCGAGACCACGATTTGTCGAAGCAGGTTCGGCAGCATCGAAGTGGGTGAAAGCATTGCTGGTGGTCACGCCGTCGATGTAGGCGATCGTCGTACCAATGTTGAGGTGCCTATATTCGTGGCTGAAGTTTGTCAGCACTACCATTGTTTTACCGTCACGCAGCTCAGCTCTACCTCTTTCGACGCAAATTTGGCGGTTCAGGAGTAGGTGCTGATAGCCCTCGATGATGCCTTCAAGGTTCGCGGATTTTTCGGTGCCGACGGAAATAATGACGCTGGAGAGCGGAGGCACGGTCACCTGCTCTTCTATCACATTCAGCGCATGGTTCCCTGTCGTCGCGTGGGGCTGGAGCGCTTTTTCTGAGGTTAGTGTTATCGACTCAGACCTCAGGTCGATGACGGCGCCGTGGTCACTTAGGAAGTCCATTCCAAGTATCACATCCCTGGAGCAGTTTTGTAGGATTACAAAGCTCACAGGGTAAGTCCGGTTATTGATGGTGACTCTCGCCGTGCAGACTCCAACTGGCGTTATCAGGTGGCCTCCAGCTGTCCGGATTTAGGGTCGACTCCCCGCGGTCTTTACTTTCTTCAGCTTGGCGGCGAATGGCCCACTGACGACAGAATAGTCGGCCCCAGTGTCGACGAGAGCGGTGACATTGTGGCTGTCGGTGTAGTGCCTGCGATGCGATGAGGTGTAGCGGCCTGGCGACGGCGAAGGGGAGGGTCATCGGGGTGTCCACTGCGCTCCTGTGAGGTAGTCGGCTATGTCACGAGGTCATTCGCCTGGCTGCGGACGCGGCGCCTTTACGGCGAAACCACGCAGTCCCATCTCCCGGTACTGGCAGCGGCGGTGCGTGTGCCCAGCTTCACCGCAGTGGTAGCATATTGGGCGGTGGTCAGGGTCGCGCCAAACGTCGGTCTTCCTCGGAGGGTAGCGCTGGCCGGCAGGTGGGCGGTATGGCGCCGGTGGCGGTGGTGTCTGGCGGCGGAAATACGGCGGTTTGGCCTCTTGACGTGGGCGGGGAGGGGGGGCATCGCGTCGGGCTACAGCAGCGTAGCTCATGGCTTGCAGCTGAGGATTTGGCGGTTCAGTGGTTCCCAGCGACTGCTGGATTTATTCTCGAACCAATGTCGGCGATCGAGGCAACTTGGGTCTGCGAGGACGGCAACAATTTCTGCAGCTCCTCCCGCACGATCGCTCGGATCGTTTCGCGTAGGTCGTCGGAGCTGAGGGCGTGAACAGCTGCGCTTTCTTGCATCGATCGACGATTGTACGGGCGGGTGCACATTTCCAGCTTCTCGATCGTCGTAGCCTCCGAGACAAATTCTTCGACTGTTTTGGGTGGGTTCCGCACCAGCCCAGCGAAGACCTATTGCTTTACCCCTCGCATGAGCGAACGTACCTTCTTCTCCTCGGTCATGTCAGGGTCGGTATGGCGGAAGAGACGGATTCTCTTCCGCAAAGATTGTGAAGTTTTCGTTCGGGAGCTGCGCCCGTGTTTCCAGCAGAGCAACGGCTTTTTCCTTTCGCACGACGCTTGCAAACGCGGCGAGAAAGCTGGTCCGGAAGATGTCCCAAGTTCTAATGGTGTATTCCCTGTTCTCGTATCAGGTCCTTGCTGCGTCCTCCAGGTAGAAGTGCACATGACGCAGCTTGTCCTCGGAGCTCCAGTTCTTAAATGCCGAGACCCTTTCGAACGTCTCAAGCCAGGTTTCGGGATCTTGACTTGGCGATCCAGAGAAGGTCGGCGGCTCCTTCGGTTGCCGCAGCAGGATGAGTGCAGACGGCACAGGGGCTGTCATGGTCGCTGCGGCTGGGGTCAGGGTCTTGGTCTGTTGGGTCTTTTCAGGGAGAGGCCCGTACTCTGGCGGTAGACCTTGTTGTCTGCGGCTGTGTCACTGCTCAGCGTTAGCGTCGATGTCCTTTTCACAGTGTGGGCTTGGCTCACGGCTGGATGGGGGGCTTTCGGTACATGGACCGGGAAGCTCCTCCACCAGTTGTCACGTGGTCGGGACGTGGACGAAGGCAACAGTTGGCGTGAAAAAGAAGGAACTCTTTATTTCGTCGAACTTGTGGCCGGGAAACTGAAAATCAGACTATGGCAATGCGCACTGGCACTGAAAGCGGCAAACAGAGCGTCGGCCGTCGATGATCTGATCATCGTTGGAACGCGCCGGCTTTTATACATCACGCGTCGAACACTCTAGCCTTATAACTGGTCGTCGCGCAACTCTCGAATAATCTTGAGTATTCGCGTGCTGTGCGAAATGTTCTCAAAACGATCTACTACGAACGTCAGAAGATTCGGTGTTCGAGAAGATTCTGGAACACCGAGGCGCGATCTGCGGCGAGCATTGCTCACAGTCTTTGTCGGTGTAAACAGAGCACATCAAAATAACACGCGTGACAATATCGCTCTCATTTTTAAGTGGTCCGCTACACCCGGAAGCTATTGCGTCACTTCTCTGTTGGCTGAATGAAAGTTTTTTGCCATGAACGACTTCATCGCAACACAACGACGCCGAACTGCAACGAATTTTCAGCTCGTTCCAATGAAGTTTTCGAGGGCGCTCGTTTACAAATGATATTCCATTGGATGATTTTTAGCAATTTCTAGCCTTCTAGTTGCCCATCAGCCAAAAGCAAACCCGCTGCATTTACGTGCCATGGTCGAACAAGCAGTTATGGTGTTCTTCTTAGGCTCATTCGAGAATCAAGCTCTGCACCACTCGAGAAGTCAGTTCTAAAAGATGCCCTCACCCCCCTTGTTTCAAGAAAAAACCAACAATAGTTTGCTAACCAAAGGCGCCGGAGGTCTCGTCTAACAAAAGTAGCCCTCATCCTTTACGTGCACGCACTTTCCCAGAGCAGCAAAAAAAAGAAAACAAAAGCTAGCTGTTGTTCCATGTACGAATACAACCGATGAACGAAGCTCCCTAGAATTGTGCGGAAACGACTGTGTACGTTTTGAAACTGTTTAACCATTCGAAGGATGCGAGGCAGATTGCCATTTGGGTGTCTCGGTCAATGCCAATGATATTGCGAAAGTAGCGTTTGCTGAAGGTGTCCACATCGGGTAGGTCGTATTTCCAGTACTCGCAGAAACGGTCGAACCCGCAGTGGCTGTACTGTCCAACGTTGGTACTGTCGGAGGAAGGAAGAGATGGGAGCGCAGAGGAAACTGTACTCGTCCATGGCTACAGAGTGTGTGTGTGTGGCACAGAGAGAACGCTGGCGTCTTTTTAAAGCAAGGTGTTTTTTTTTGCGCCGCGCGCCTTGTTTGCGCCTCACGGGCGGAGAGCATCTGCTGCGCTCGGTGGCGGGAGCGCGGTTTCGCCGGATTGAGGGGAGAGGGCAGAGATGAAGAAAGAGGGAGACAAGTGGGAGAGGGGTGCGAGCGGTGCTGCAGCGGGGAGCTTTGACGGTGGTGACGGTGGCGGCGGGGTGCGGGCCTAAAGAGCTTTCCTCCTAAAAAGCTTTTGGAAGTGCTGGTGCGCAGAACGGAAGAAAATTGGGAACGGGAGCCAGAGCAACAATCCCTACTGCATGAACCACGACTCACGCCATCTGGAGTGTGAAATGGGGATTGTATCAGAACTCCTCGCTAATAATGGCAGAAGGGCCATAGGACCTATTGAGTGCTGCCTAGAATAACAGAGAGCTGAGCTAGCTGGCAAGTATTCATTTTGTCTTTTTAGACAATGTGGCCGGAACTGCCGTCTGTTGGAACATGCCAACACTGTGAAGATCACCTATGACAATAATTGCCGATATGCTGTGCGAAGTGCGGTTTCTCCCCTCTACTTCATAAGACGAAGGTGGTGCGCATGTGAAGCGATGATGGCACTCCAGAAATCTACGAGGCTTTGATGACTATGCACAAAAGCTGAACGTATGTTAGCCCTCCTTCCCTTATCCTGTCGGACAAAGAACACAGCTTTCTCCACATTAATAAAGATAAACACATTTTTAGAGTGCAGTTCTTAGGTGCCCCCCGTTCCTGAGTTGAACGACGTCGCCATCACCGTTGCCGTTGCCGTCGGTGGCGTAAACGAAAGACATGAAAATTGAAATAGGAAAAAAATAACCAGGATCGAATGGGATCTCAAATCGGGCCTTATGGTTGACAGCATCAACACATGCAGCATCAACAAAGTGCACATAACACCTTAGAGATGTGTAGCGGATACCTCGCTTATCCGCAGAAAGAATAATGCGTAGCGGGTACTGTCCTACTTCACAGATATTATGATTTACGGCGTAGTCGATACCTTGCGAAAAGCCAGAACGTCAAAGACAATTGGCTTAGCCTCAACACGATGCTGCGCTCAGAATTCGCATTAGGCAGTATCGTAATCGCCAGTGGACTTTTTTATCACCAGACACGTGTGCTTTACCAACAACCATCTGTTACAATTTACCTCTATCGTTTTGAACCTGTATATTTGAGCGCGCATAATAAATGCATCTTTTCTAATCCAGCGCCCATGCTCGTGTGCTCCAGACTCGCTCGTGTGTTTTAACAGTGCTGCTTTCTTCAAGATGAAAATATGCACATACTCATTTATGCAATATTTTAGTGTGCAAAAAGGCATTATATAAAGATTAATGAAAAGAAGATACACCACTTAGTACGAAAGCGTTGCTGGAGTTTTTTTCCACTGATACATCGCTGCATTGCACATGTCTTACGTTCACGCGAATAGCACCAAGGTGCAGCAGACGACACGGACAAACGGGCTCTGGGTGTCCGTATCGTATCTCTTGTGGGCGTGTGTTCGCGCAGTTACTCCCTTGCTCCACGATGAACAAACTCGCCCAAAATGAAGTTTTGATGAAGGGGCATCTCACCGGCAGGGACTGCGTGAAGGCGTTTCGGAAGGGAAGCCACTCAACTTTCAGGTGTCGGTTGGAGAATCGCTCGCAGCCACGCTCGTCCCGGCTCTCGATCACTGTGACTCCTGCCGTGTTCACGCACCTTCCATCGGGAAAAAAGGTATTTTCAGATGGCGGAAACAGCAAATAGAGTGTGTCAAGTAAACACCAAACACAAGGTCCCGGTCAGCATTACCGATTTTAATGCTTGAAAAATGGACTTCCTGCGCAAGCAGAAGGAAAAAAGAAGGGAGACAGGAAAGCTCGCTCTTTCCTGTCTCCCACCTTTGTCCTGCTGCTTGCGCAGCAGGTAGCTTTCAAGTATGAACCAACTACACTGTCAACCTTTTTACAACCACAAGGGTGTCTCGATCGCTTTTCTTTCTGCTTGCACAGCAAGTAGTTTTCAATCTCCTTTTTCCTTCTGCTTGCGCAGCAAGTAGAGTTTTCAAGTATCAACCAACTACAATGTAAACTTTTTCACACCCACAAGGGTGTTTGAATCTCCTTTTTCTTTCTGCTTGAGCAGCAAATAGAGTTTTCAAGTATGAACCAATCGCCCTGCAAACCTTTTCACACCCACAAGAGTATCCGATCTCCATTTTGTTTCTCCTTGCGCAGCAAGTACTTTTCAAGTATGAACCAACTACACTGTAAACCTTTTCACACCCACAAGGGTGTTTCGATGTCCTTTTTTCTTTCTGTTTGCGCAGTTAGTACTTTTCAAGTATAAACCAACTACACTGTAAACTTTTTCACACCAAGAACGGTGTTCCGATCTCATTTTTCTTTCTGCTTGCGCAGCAAGTAGAGTTTTCAAGTATGAAACACCTACAATGTAAACGTTTTCACACCCACAAGGCTGTTTGGATCACCTTTTTCTTTCTCCTTGAGCAGCAAGTAGAGTTTTCAAGTATGAACCAACTACGCTGTAAACCTTTTGAGACACACAATGGTGTTCCGATCTCCTTTTTCTTTCTGTTTTGAAGTTAGTGCAACAAACTACACTGTAAACCTGCAACAAACTAACAAACTACACTGTAAACCTTTTCGATTCCATAAGGGTCTTTCGAACTCCTTTTTCCTTCTGCTTGCGCAGCAAGTAGAGTTTTCAAGTATGAACCAACTATACTGTAAACCTTTTCACACTAACAGGGGTGTTTCGATGTGCTTTTTAGATGTGAAGCATCTGATGGCGAACCTTAATCCGGTGGTGGTGGTGTGCCGCGTGACCACCCTCACTGCGCATGCGCAAACCCTTTAAAAAAAATAAATAAACCTCCTCACCCCTCTCTGTCCTCTAGGCATCCCTCCCCGCGGCAACCACACCCTCACTGTGCATGCGCCTCCTCTCTTCTCTCCCCTCCTACGCTCCCCCCTCTCTCCTTTAGGCATCCCTGCCCGCGGCGTCCACACTGCGACTGGGCATGCGTGTCCCCCCCCTCTCTCTCCTCTCCTACGCTCCCCCCTCTCTCCTCTAGGCATCCCTCCCCGCGGCGGCCACACTCCCACTGCGCATGCGCGTCCCCCCCTCTCTCTCCTCTCCTACGCTCCCCCCCCTCTCTCGGCTCGCGACGCCGACGCAGGCAGCGTCTGCTAGCGAGTTTCTTGGTTGAAAAAAAATACCCATCTCCCGCTCAAGGCAACCATGTGTGGATGCGAAGCAGCGGGGAGATAATTAGCTTGAGCGGGAGGAACGCCGCCGTTCTCATTTCACGGCAGCGGTCGAGGCGCTCATCGCGGCGCTGCACAGGAGAGAGAATGAGGCGCGCGCGCTCCATCCTTTTCATACCGCGGAACTACCGTGGCGCCTCCAGAGGAGTATGCAGCTGTCACACCACCTGTCGTGCGCGCCGCTGCGTAGAGCATTCCTAGAGGAGAGAGAGGGGGAGGGGACGTGCATGTGCTGTGGAGGTGTGGGACACAGCAGCCGCTCGGTAGAGTAGAGGATTCCTAGAGGAGAGAGGGGGGAGAGGACGCGCATGCGCTGTGGGGATGTGGGACGCCGGCGCTGCTTCGTAGAGTAGAGGATTCCTAGAGGAGAGAGGGGGAGAGGACGCGCATGTGCTGTGGGACGCCGCTCCGTAGAGTAGATTCCTAGAGTAGAGAAAGGGAGTGAGCGTAGGAGAGGGGACGCGCATGCGCTGTGGGGGGGTGTGGGACGCGGGGGGCGCTCCGTATAGTATAGGATTCCTAGAGGAGAGAAAGGGGTGAGCGTAGGAGAGAGAGAGGGGGGAGAGGACGCGCGTGCGCTGTGGGACGCGGGAAGGAGGGACGGACACACATGCAAGCAAGATCAAGGAATGGGGTCAACCTGGGCGACAGACACCACCTGCCTAGCCATTGCTAAGCAGCCTCTCTGTGCTCTCGGCCACGACTCTGATCACTGTAATAGTGGTTGACGGCCTTCATATTACTACAGTGTTCTGGTTCGCATAATGGGTGCTTCCCTACTTCATGAAAGTGGCCGGACGTGGGACGCGGGACGGACAAAGCCCCGAGCATAAGATGCTTCGCATCTAAAACCGACTGCTCGCGCTGGACAACCGTTCACTGGCCACCCCGTATATATGGCACTGGATCTTGACCTGCAAGGTGGTGCCGGTGGGAGATTTCTCCTGTGCGTTGTTCAACAATAAAAATTCGCAGCGTGCGCGTTAACTAAAAGCGGACTGCGGGTCTCTGTGCCCAGTCGGAGTCTTCTGTCTCTCATTGCCCATTAGGAGCGATTGGCATGTTCCAGTAGGAAACACCGCTCCATCACTGCGTGCTTAACGCCTCCCCAGTTTTCTCTCCTGCGCAACGGTGCGATGAGCGCCAGCGTCAACGCCGCCGCCAGTGTAAGCGTTAGCGCCCGCTGCTTCACATCTACACATGGTTCCCTTAAGCGGGAGATGGTGTAATTTTCCTTCTGCTTGCGCAGGAAGTAGAGTTTTCAAGTATGAACCAACTACACTGCAAACCTTTTCACACCCACAAGGGTGTTTCGACTCCTTTTTCCTTCTGCTTGCGCAGCAAGGATAGCTTTCAAGTATGAACCAACTACACTGTAAACCTTTTCACACCCACAAGGATGTTTCGATCTCTTTTTTTCTTTCTGCTTGTGCAGCAAGTACATTTCGAGTATGATTCAACTACACTGTAAACATTTTCATAATCACAAGGGTGTTCGATCTCCTTTTATTGCGATAGCAATTATATAGACACTCTCGGCTGATTTTTGCCGTCGCCGTCACCGTCTGTCGACGCCGTCATGTCCAGGATATGTATATGTATGTGTATATATAAAAAAAGGCATGAAGAAAAATAAATCATAGAAAAAATTCCAAGCCACCTGACCGGGGATACGAACCAGCGACTCCTAGCTCCGCAGCCTGCTGCGCTAGCCAACACAGCCACACGCCATGCTCGTGCCAGGGATATAACGGCGAGCTATTCATATGCACCAATTGCCGCTCGCGGTAGGCGGATCTCGGAATAGCTTCAGCATGTTTTCTATCATGCAACGCTTTTACAGTTTCTTTTAAATTGAAAACTGCCCTTGAGATGCGCACGAAAAAGTGGCTCCCTTCTGTACCACTCATGATGCGGAAGGAAAAAAAAGAACACCGGGCACACTTGGCGTCAGACGCCACCGCGTGGCAGGAGACGCAGAGGGGTCATTCCACGTGCCGCAGTATCAAGCCGCGTCAAAAAGTCATATAATTATATAATCAATTCTTAGCCAATCACCGTGACTGGGTGTGAGCCATGTCAGAGGCAACAACAACAGCGTCGTCTACTGCATTGTGGACACTCGCAGCGCGTTGCTCAAATAAAAATACGTAACAACTGCAACAGTTGTTACTTCACGCTTGTCCTGTGCATACCTATGCGTCCTTTTCGAGCGTCCTTCTTTGTGCTGCGGCGGCGCGTTGCAAGTATCGAACTGCTTGTCGTTCTTCGTGTGACAAACCAATTTCTTGCTATCGCATTCTGGGCATCATAATCTGTGGTCACATTGCAACAAAATAAAGCAGTGTTTTATGTAATACACAGTAAAATTTAATAAAATTAGTAATTTAACCCACATCACTTTGACGTCGGTCTCAGTGCAGAAGTTATCTAAGGAATATGAAAGATAATCAATTATGCTAGTGTCATCTGCTTTCCGGAAATTAGGCACATAAACGACGGGTTCTTCAAGTTTAGTACGCACGGCTTCGTGTTTTATCTGAACGAATACTAGCTCATGATCCGATATTCCCTTGTCAACTGCCAATTCATAATAGTCAAAACACCCGGCCAAAAAAAACCAAATCTCGAATGGGTTTCGCTGAGCCTGTCGTTCGTGTACATTCATGAACTATTTGCGTTAAGTCATGAGCAAAAGCTATATCAATGAGCGTATCACACTCCGAGAGCTCTTGTGAACCTACAGCAAGGGAATCCCAGTCAATATCTGGTAAGTTGAAGTCTCCCGAAAGAATAATACGACCATTTCGCGGTCTGTGTTCATCTAAATAAGTCTTTATATCTTGTAGATACGAAGATGACTTGTTAGGCGCTCTATATATGGCACCGAGAAGAACAAAAGCATTACCAAACCTGACGTTGCACCATATACTCTCGTGGTTTTATATTCCTTGCAAACGGATGCATTCAACGTAATCTTTAACAACAATGGCAACGCCACCTCCTCGAGATTCACGATCATTCCGCATTATCTTGTGACCAGGTGGTAATAACTCATTGTCTCGAATATTAGGATTTAGCCACGTCTCAGTAACTGTGACAATGTGTGGGTCATAATTGGCTAGGATATATTCCAGGTCGCCAATTTTATTTACCAGGGTTCTAGCACTTAAATTGACGAAACGGAAGCTGTCTTTTTTGTCAGGCGCACACCTTCATTCATGGCCTCTCTGCGCTGACGGATGTGGGTTACGTTTAACCTTGACTCGGTGGTTTTTTGTGGAGCCCCAATAATAAGCTTCATTATTAATGTATATTTTGTCGTAGTCAAGACGCGCGCGCCATTCAAAATAGTAAAATATCAATCAAAATAGTAATAACCACCTAGTTCATTTGCATGCGATTACGTTTTCTTGCATGCAGCAGAGCTCATTTGTGCACTTTTCTCTTCTAAGACTGCGTGTTATAATCATGTGAACCAAGCTGCTTACATGTGTCTCTGAAATCATATTTGTTCATCATTTATGTATTCAGGTGCCTGTGAAAAACACATCAAGGTCTATCTATCTATCTATCTAGCCACCTACGACTTTGTGCTCTCCTGGCCGTATCGTTAATAGGACTTATAACAAAATTGGCGTAGCATAACATGACTGTATGCAATGAATGACTGGTCATATCATGAAAATCATGATTAACTTGTCATGAAAAGTATGATTTACACGCCATGGCCATATTGCTCCTGAGGCCGTTTTCTTAATTTGATATATTCAAAAATTGGTACGATGAGACATTTCTCCATGACCAACATAAATGACAGGCGGTAATCTGAAAATCATAAACTGCATGTCATGTACAACATGATTTACATGCCACGCTCATGGCACGCTGACGGCCGTTTCGCTAGCTTGATATACGCCAAATTTGGTATTGAGCGACGTGACTGTATGACGAGCATAAATGACAAGTGGTAATATGGAAATCATGATATGTCATGTGCAACATGACTTGCATGCCAAGCTCATGACACTCTCGGGGCCGTTTCGCTAGCTTGATATCTGGGAGTCGTTTCGCTAGCCGTGCCTTGGCACGGTGCCTGGTGGGCGCCGGGTTGCGCAAACGGACGCCGGTCGCGTTGGACTCTACAGCGCTCGCGCTTTGCTTGCGTAGCGTCGCTTTTCCCGGCGTCTCTAATCATGGAAGGAGGGACAACCGCGCATCACGTTCCATTCTGACCGACCCCGTCTCAGTGGGCACAGGCGTTCGAGAAACACACCTTGGAATTAACAAAGTGTCCGTCAATTTAAATGCTGGAACGCGGATGGCGTCTGCACGATGCGCAAATCGCGACAATACGAACGCATGCGAAACGGAGGCAGATCGGTCTCGCTGCTATTCGAGGTAAAAAAATAAGCAAACATAAGTGGCAGGTGGTAACATGGAACTTTTGTCATGCATGTCATCTACAATGCCATTTATATGCCACGCTCATGGTGCGCTTGCGTCCAGTTCGCTAGCTTGATATACACCAAAAGTTTTATTTCGCAACGCGACTGTATGATTAACACGAAGGACAGGTTCTAACATGTAAATAATGACATGCATATTATGTACAGCATGATTTGCTTCTTGCTTGCTGCTTCGCATTACATCGATTCCCACAGTGCGTGGGATCTGCCGGCTTTTGTGTGTGAGGTATCGGCCTGCCTTGCTTTGACTAGAAACGGGACGCAGCAAGCCTATTATGAACACATTGTAAACAACGAAGCTGCTTAAAGTCAGGTGGCCCCACCCACCTTTGCATGGTCCGGAAAGAGGAGCAGTTTGTGAGCGCTATGCGATCCAGGGCAGCTCGGTTGATGGCAAAAGTGGAGTTTAGGGCCGGACGAGGGATTCGAACACCGTGCCACAAGGCTCCAAGATATGAGGGTTCGGAAGAGTCCAGATCCTTGACCATTTGCCTGCAGCATGAAGCAGCGCGAGATGATATATCCTGGCACAACTGTGAATCAGCTTATTTTTATGAGCAAGGATACACAAGAAATTTGCTATGATTTATTTACAGAACATATTTATGTAAAACTGCAGTCAAGCGGAATCACCACTGTATCATCACTTTGTCTTTCAACCTTGAAATTTGTCAATGTCATAACATCATCTATAATGCCAATGATTCAACGCTGACTTGTAAAGCCATCGCACACCTAACGTCGTTGAGATAAACCACGAAGCTTCTCTGACATTTCTCATAGAAAGACTTTAGTATATGACCCGGTTTTCCGTAGGCTATTATTCACCGGAATGTTTTTCCGGACCGCATTGTTAGCCATCGTTATCCTGGTAATTTTAGGGCCGAGATGTCCTTAATTTTTTATTGTCCGGTATTAACTGTCAAAGATCATTCTATAACTATATTCTCATGCAGAAGTACACGTTGCTGAGATAGTCGGTTCATGTACAAGCCACACAATTGTGGATCTGTACGCTCAAAGAGATACTGAGGGAAGCGGTCAATGGGAGCGCAAACTTTCCACTGTTTATTACTCTTATTATGCATTGAAATATATGGGCACAGACATGCGCAGCAAGCTGAGCGAAACTTCGAGCGCATACCACGCGACTCACAACCTGTGAACTAAGAACCTTCTTACTGCCTGCGACAGAGGCAATGAAGTGTCACTGAAATGTAAAAGGACCTAGTGCTTTTATGTGGAATGCCTCCAAAGATTCTTGAGCCGTGGTGTCCAAGAACCTGAATCTTGTTTAGGCGCGGCTCACATTTATCTTAACTGCAGTGGGTCGGCCAAGTTACCCCATCCTTGCCTCCTAGAGAAAACTCGTGTTCCCTCGCACGCTTATTCACGCACCTTGCTGTCTGGCCGACATATGTCGTGCCGCGGATTAGCGGACATTCATAAACAACACCGGTGGCACATTTTATGCACGACTTGGCGTCTTGCGGCTATCCCGTGGCAAGACGTATTTCGGCCACATGGGAAGGCGCGTGAATGAGCCTGTGCAGGCACACGAGCTTTTTCAAAAGGTGGGGCGAATGTGCCATCGTGAAGGCCTTCTTTCGCTATGAACACTGCGCAGCGCCACGACTTACTGACATTGATCCCGAGCCAGGCTGTGTCTGAAGAGTGACTAACACTTGTACTGTACCGTCGTCCTGAGCTCGGCAGCTATCTTGCTTAGGCAGGTCCACACAAGAACTTGGTTCTGTTAGCCCCATTGGTGAAAACTCCGTGGTGGCTGGGGTCTTGTAGTCCCAGCAACCATAGACAAATGTGAATCATAGATCCATAGAATAATCCATAGACAAATGCGAATGCGCAAAGCCTTTGAACGAACTGTGGTGTTCCCTCAACCGAGGTGTTCTCTCAATGTATTTGTCTATGCATTCTCGCAATTGTGAGTGCCACCCACTTATTGATAAAACGAACTTGCCTTTTAGGCACCCAGATAAACTATCAATAGAGGTAATGGAGGTATTTTAGAGGCGAAGCTCCTCTTAGTCTAACCTTGTCAGGCGTAACGCGTAACCCCCCAGTATCGCCTGCCATCTCGGAGGCCATGATAAGAGATGACCATTTCTCGTCTCATTTCCTAGATGGCGTTACTCTGCCGCTACTCTCCGCATTGCCGCTACTCTCCGATTGGCTGCTGCGCGCGCTTTGCCTGAGTGCGCGGCGATCGAGTGCCTCTCTCAGTCTCCTGGATCGTCGCCGTACGTGTCGAATCGTTGGTGGGGCATGGACGAAGCGAAGCAGCGGGCGCGGAGGGCCGCCGCTTCTCGGGCTCGCCTTTCGGGGTCTGCTGCTCTCGCTGCTCGGAGTGCACGTTGGCGCCGCTAGCTGTGCACTTCTCCGACCACAAGTGCGTAATATATAAAGGTAACTTGAAATCTCAATAAAAGTTTTCTTCACCGTACCTCACGTGTTTGCATGATGATTTTATCGGGCGAACTTCTCGGAGGGTTAACGGCATCAACCATAACCTCTCAAGCTTCGCCCACCTCACCATCATTCACCTCGTGGATATGCTGTGATTTTTTTTATAAATAAGAACAAGTCTCAATGTGTCAGCCAGCTATCCATTGCCTTACTGGATAACGCAGTTTCGATAATAGACAGTGGATCAGGATGCTTTGTTTTTATTTATTTACCTCGCGCGTGGTTGTACTGGTAACTTGCAGAAGGGTTGTAAGGCGGGCTAGTTGGTATAGATTCATATTGAAATATTGGCAGCGCAAACTGACGGGACACAGAAAGAGGACACAAACAAGCTTGTTTGTGTCCTCTTTCTGTGTCCCGTCAGTTTGCGCTGCCAATATTTCAATATGTACTGGTAACGTTTTTATTTTTTTCGCATTCTGTACGTGCAGTTCACAATGCTTAGGTGTGCAGTGTACTTTTAGTCTAATGACCAAACCCGGGTAGTCACGACGTGTTCTGTTCGTGTTTCGTATATGTTATCACTTTCTTCAATAAAAATTCAATTAAAAGACAGCGCTGTGCCGTGTCCACTTCTCGTCTTCGTCTGTGTTTCTCGCGCTGTTAGCCACAATGAATCTGTACCAACTCGCCCAGTATTCCATCCTACGGAATGCGTCTACTTTGGACAGGTTGTATCCATGGAGCCGAACTATGAGACTGAATAATAATAGTAATAATATCTGGGGTTTAACGTCCCAACACCGCGATATGGTTTGGGAGACGCCGCAGTGGAGGGCGCCGGAAATTTCGACCATCTGATTTTATTTAACCTGCACTGACATCGCACACGCACCTCTACCATTTCGCTTCCATCGAAATGCGACCGCCGCGGCCAGGATCGAACCCGCGACCTTCGGGTCAGCAGCGGAACACGATAACCAGTGCTCCGCCACGGCTGACTTTATGAGCCTGAACTAACTAGATGAAGAAGGATGGGATGCAGTACATTTGGCAGGCATTCTGAAATGATGAGGGGTAGTTTACCACTATCGCCCGAGAGGAAGGTATATAACAGTTGCATCTTACCGGTACTTACCTAGCTAGGCGAAACCTGGAGTCTAACAAACGGGGTTCAGCTTAAACTGAGAAACGCAGCCAGCAATGCAAAGCAAAATGATATGTGTAACCTTAAAAGATACGAAGAGAGCAGAGTGGGTCAGGCAAAAAACGGGTGTCGTATCCGCTATAAGCCGAGCGGTACGATGCGCTTGAAATACAGACGTCACTTCGATGTAGCTACCGAAAAGACGTTATTCAACAGCTGCTTCTGATCTCTTTACACCAGTAACGTCATAGGGTTGCACACTAGTGCTTGGCGCGAACATACATAACGATAACACTACATTAAGGGCAGCTTAGTCGACACGAAGAAGAAATGGGCATGGGCAGGGCATCAGCGCATGCGCAAGTCATTAAGAGTAACTGACTGGATTTCGAGAAAAGGAAAACGTGCGAGGGGGGAGACAGGAAGTTAGGTGGGCCGATGAGAATAAGAAGTTTGCAGGTACAACGTGGCAGCAGCAAGCACAAGAGCGGGTTGATTGGCGGAACATTGGACAGGCCTTTGCCCTGCAGTTGGCGTAGTGAGGATGTGAGGATGATGTCGATGATGTACAAATAGTATTTAAATCGTGCAATCTCGCTATTTGTGAACGCCAGGCTGAGCTTAGTGTGTACAAGGTGACCGATTGAGCAGACGAGCATGGCTTTAGTCTAAGTCCACAAAAGAGTAATTGCGTGACATTTTCCAGAAACAGATGGTTGCACCCTGATCCTGACATTGACCTGCAAGGTGAACGTCTGCCTGTAAAAATGGAACATAAATTCTTGAGGGTGACTCTGCACGCGAAACTAACCTTTGTGTCATATATGAAGCACCTAAAAATAAGTTTATGAAAACAATGAACAGTTTGAAAGAGTTATCACACACAACATGGGGTAGTGACAAGAAGTGTTTACTGAATCTTCTCCAAAGCCTCATCCGCTCACGTCTAGACATGAAGCCATAATTTATCAGGCTGCCTCATCAAGCACCTTGAAGATGCTCAACCCCATCAATCAGTTAAGCATTCGGCTATCTACAGGTGCTTTCAGGACGAGCACTCTAGAAAGTCTTGAGTGCAATCGGTGGAGTGGTCGCTCCATTTGTAGAGATCCTACACATATTTCCTTTCTTTTCTCAAAGTGTATGCAAAAAATTTACATTCCGCATATTTTGTCATAAATAATTTGTCCAGCTCTCGCAAATTTCAGAATATTGCTTCAGTAAGAAAGCCACACTCGTTCCGAATGAGGGCCCCTGTTTAAGAAATGGATGTCCGAATTCTTGAAAACGGCCTGATGACCCCCGCTGTAGGGCTCCCACCGTGGCAGTGGCATCTTATGGACTGTGACGTATTCTACGTTGATATCACGGAGCGCATCCCTGTCGCGCATATGCATACGTAATTTTTAGAACTTCAGCATGGCCCTAAATTCTATACTGATGCATCGATGTCTCGTTCTGGCGTCTCTTGTGCAGCACTTAGGCCATCCTTTTTGATGCAAATATGTTGTGCCCTCTAACAAGCATAATTACGGCCGGCGCCCCCCGCGATTTTGCTAGCCGCAATGCCCATCAAGAAATCGAAAACACCTAAAACAGTTGTATACACCGCTTCGGTAAGTGTTCTTAAGACTTGAAGGACTTGAAAAATTCACAACAGTCCCGTGAAGGTATCGGTGTATATTCTCTTGCGTGCCATATAAACGGCCGAGTAGCACGTCGTAGTGCGTTGGGTACCTGGATACCGTGAAATAGAAGGCAGTGTCCTGGCTGACCCGCTTGCGACATGCATCATTAGAAAAACTGGGAACAAATCAATGACAGTACCTGTTAGAAGACCTTGTTCTTGGCCTAGATGGTAACGTACCGAATGCATAGTTTGCCTCAAATAAACACGAACACAAAAAAGTCACAGTATCACCGCAAGGACGAAGCAATGAATGCGATCGCAACAAATTGGCATTTAACGCGAAGAACGGCAAGCAGATCGAAACTTAGAGCTCACTGCTCAAACGCAAAGGACGCACAAAACGTACGCACAGATATACAAGGACGAGCGCGAACTAAAAGGTGTCACAGTTCACTGTGTTTGAAGAGAGCGCTTCTTTCGTAAACGGGGCCTCTGCAGCCAGCGATATGACCTTTGTGCGTTCTGTAACCTAAACGCAATCTTTCCTGGCGAAATCCGGCGCAATCTTTCCGGCTTAGTCCGTCCCTCCTTCCCGCGTCCCAAACCACCACAGCGCATGCGCGTCCCCTCCTCCTCTCTCTCTCTCCTCTCCTACGCTCACCCCTTTCTCTCCTCTAGGAATACTCTACTCTACGGAGCGGCGCCCGCGTCCCGCCTCCTACACCCCCCACAGCGCATGCGCGTTCCCTTCCTCTCCTAAGCTCACCCCCCTTTCTCTCCTTTAGGAATCCTCTACTCTACGGAGCGGCCCACATGTCCCACACCCCGGCAGTGAATACGTGTTCCCCTCCCCCCTATCTCTCCTCTCCTACGCTCACCCACTTTGTCTACTCTAGGAATCGTCTACTCTACGAAGCGGCGCCCGCGTCGCACAGCGCATGCGTGTCCTCTCCCCCTCTCTCCTACGCTCACCCCCCTTTCTCTGCTATAGGAATCCTCTACTCTACGGCGTCCGCGTCCGACATCCCCACAGCGCATGCGCGTCCTCTGCCCCTCTCTCCTACGCTCACCACCTTTCTCTACTCTAGGAATCCTCTACTCCCACGTCCCACACACCCACAACGCATACGCGTCCCCTCTCTCTCTCCTCTCCTACGGTTACCCCCCGTTCTCTCCTCTAGGAATCCTCTACGGAGCGGCGCGCGACAGGTGGTGCGACAGCTGCATACTCCGCTGGGGGGCACCACGGTAGTTCCGCGGTATAAAAATGACGGAGCGCGCCTCGTTCTCTCTCCTGTGCAGCGCCGCGATGAGGGCCCGGGACGCTGCTGCGAAACGAGAGCGGCGCGAAACAAGCGCTGCTTCGCCTCCACTAATGGTTCCCTTTGGCGGGAAATGGGGAAGTTTTTTTCTGAAGTATTTTTCTTTGTGGCTTATATATATATATATATATATATATATATATATATATATATATATATATATATATATATATATATATATATATATATATATATATATATATAAACGACGAACCACACGAGGACGGTGTGGTGCAGTAATAGTGAAGGAGGAAGACAAGCTAATAAACATGGTTCTTCGTACAGCCATCATGTCTCCTGCGTTACACTAGTCGACAGGGTCTACCGTGCCCTTCATCATGGCGACATCTAAGAAAACCATCAACATCCCGAAGTACTCGGGCGCACCCGAGGACGTCCCCTTTGACAAGTGGCTCCGGCTCTTCGATGTGAGGACTGCGGCCACTGCATGGACGGAGCGAGAGAAGCTGTGCTACTTCTCCGATTACCTTGAAGGTGAGGCTTTCTGATGGTTCCTCACCGAGGTGTTCGACACTGACGCGTCTTGGGAGAACTTGTCTCAACGCATGAAGCAACGCTTTACAAGCGGCGTCGCGGATCCTTTCCGTCAATTCATTCATTGTCGGTTGAGAACAGGCCAGGGTCTGAAGGACTCGGCGGCTGTGCACCAACGCAGACCGCTAATCCTTTCACTCTTATCATGCAGGTGTTTCAGTGCGCATTCCTGCGCATACTGCTTTCCGTTCTCCTGCCAGCTTCTTTGACCAGTCCGTTGCAGTATCAACATCGTTCCGGCGAAAGTGGCACGTTTACCTGTCACGCCCTCTTGGTCTTCGACAAAAGGTTATCAACCAAAACGTACTTGGAACCACTGGATTTCACCAAATTCAACAGATCTGGATCCCTCCCGGCGCCACCGGTCAGCTACGTAGCGCTCGACGAAACCTGGTCAACGCTATCACCATCGGCATCGATGTCTGTGTCCACTACAAAAGAGCGGCCTTTGCCGGCGGCGCTTTGTGGGCTCGGCGGCTGTGCACCAACGCAGACCGCTAATCCTTTCACTCTTATCATGCAGGTGTTTCAGTGCGCATTCCTGCGCATACTGCTTTCCGTTCTCCTGCCAGCTTCTTTGACCAGTCCGTTGCAGTATCAACATCGTTCCGGCGAAAGTGGCACGTTTACCTGTCACGCCCTCTTGGTCTTCGACAAAAGGTTATCAACCAAAACGTACTTGGAACCACTGGATTTCACCAAATTCAACAGATCTGGATCCCTCCCGGCGCCACCGGTCAGCTACGTAGCGCTCGACGAAACCTGGTCGACGCTATCACCATCGGCATCGATGTCTGTGTCCACTACAAAAGAGCGGCCTTTGCCGGCGGCGCTTTGTGGGCTCGGCGGCTGTGCACCAACGCAGACCGCTAATCCTTTCACTCTTATCATGCAGGTTAGTAAAACTTACAGTCTTTTCGCTAAGAAGTCTAGTAATTACCTGCTGTTTCAGCTGCCGAGCCCACACGGTTGCGTTCTTGTTGCAGTTGAGTGTTCTCGTGTGATTCGTGCCTTGTTGATGATGTCGGGCGATATTGAAAGCAATCCGGGTCCTGCTTCTGATGCTGTACTAACTGAACTGCAGAAATTATCTGCCGGTCAGACGGAATTAATCAGTCAGGTGCAGGACCTAAAGTCCCATTTGTTATCGACAGATAAATCTATAGCAGATCTCACTAGAAGCATGACTGATCTAGAAGGGCATTGCCAAAATATTCTTTCCTTGCGTTGTGATGTGGAAACGCTCAGAAGAGACACCGCTCGCGCGAGTGACGTTTTGCGCAAGCTTGAAGCGCGCGTGGATGACGCCGAGAATCATTCTCGGCGCAATAACCTCATATTTTATGGCCTTCCTGAATCAACTGGATCGGAAGCATTTGCCGAAGTTGAACAGCTTGTCATCAAGCACTGCCATGATCATCTAGGTATTTCCATCGATCCGAAAGAAATTGAGCGCGCGCATCGTCTGGGTCGCCGCGAGGATACTAACCACCATCGTCCCATAATAGTTAAATTCGCATTCCATAAAACAAAAGGAGCGATTCTTTCTAATGGACGAAAATTTAAAGGAACCACTTTTAGTGTAGGTGAAGATTTTTCACGTCGTGTACAAAACGTCCGTCGGCAATTGATTGCCTTTGCTAAAACCAAGTCGCTGCCTTTCTCCATCACTTACAAAACACTGCTAATGGGTCACAAGCGCTACGTCTACGATGAGCAATCGCAAACTGTACGGGAAGCATCGTAGCAATTTCCTCGGCGCAAATCTGCCGGGCACACCACCACACCTCAGTCTGGCCTTTCACTTTCAGTAGTCTTTGCTAACGCACGCAGTTTTTTTCCTAAACGCGATACTTTCTCTGAGCTTGTTTTATCATCAAGCAGTAACGTATTGGTGATAACCGAGACTTGGCTGACAAATGATATAACCGATGCAGAAGTGCTAGATCACCTACCTGGATTTCAACTTTATCGTAAGGAACGTACGGGCGCACGTGGAGGCGGTGTTCTGATCGCTGTGCACCAACAGTTATCGTGCTCGGTGGCCAGGACCGACTCGCCTGAACTCGAAATTCTTTGGGTCGTTTGCCGTGCTCACCCTCATACTGTCCTTGTAGGCGTTTGTTATAGGCCCCCGAACAGTAACCCAGATTTCACATATAAGCTCAACAATAACCTGAGTGACCTTGGCAAGCAGTATCCACAAGCAGAGATGCTCCTTCTCGGCGATTTTAACTTTCCTCAAATAGATTGGAGTAGTAGCGTTCCGTCAGCTGTGGGCAGTGAGCCCGCAAGAGACTTCATAGATTTCTGCCTGAATTGCAATCTAACCCAACTTGTATCCCAACCAACGCGCGTTACAGAGAGCAATTCCAGCATCTTAGATCTAATACTAACTAGTCATCAAGAGAGCTTATCATCAATTACATATCTGCGCGCCGTCAGTGACCACAAGGTAATCCATGCGGCTTTTTCGTTTCAGCCTGTAAAACGCGATATCGTCACCAAAACAATCCGTCTTTACGACAAGGGCAATTATAGTGCCATCAATAACGAATTGGTATCTTTTCTTCCTGAATTCGAGAGAATAAGCCATACGCGCTCTGTGGATGAGAATTGGATTATATTTAGAGATAAGTTAGCCACTCTTACCGAGAAGTTTATCCCAAAAATAACGTTCACCGCAAACCGAAACAAGCCGTGGTTCTCACATACACTTCAAAAACTAAGAAACAAGAAAAAACGCCTCTTTCGATCAGCCAAACAGTCTAAACTCCCGTCCTTATGGGAAGAATATTATGCCGCTGAAGATGATTATCTAAGAACCATTCGAAACGCCAAGCACGTGTTCTATCATGACGAGCTGCCCAAAATGCTTGCAACTAGCCCTCGCAAATTCTGGGAGGTGATAAACCCTCGGGAGATGCGCACCATTAGTATCTTAAATGCGCATGGCGATACGGTCAACAACAATGAATGCGCGAACCTTTTTAACGAGGCCTTTTTCTCTGTTTTTACGAACGAAAGTTCAGTTCCCGACTTTTCTTCACCTGCGCGCAGCACCGAGTCTCTGTCCCCGATTACATTTTCCACAGATGGGATCATTTCGATTATAGAAAATATTAAGCTTTCTTCTTCTGCAGGGGTAGATGATATTAATTCAAAACTTCTCATAAATGTTAAACATGTGTGTGCCGCATACCTTACATTGTTATTTTCGCAGTCATTATCATCAAGCATTCTGCCACCTGACTGGAAAGTAGGCAAGGTCGTTCCAGTCTACAAATCAGGTAACAGAGACTCTCCGCTAAATTACCGTCCCATATCTTTGACAAGTATCCCCTGCAAAATCATGGAACATGTCATCTACTCCCATATCATCAACTTCTTGGACTCAATGCACTTTTTTCATCCTTCTCAGCACGGGTTCCGAAGAGGTTTTTCTTGTGAAACGCAGCTGGCCATCTTCATTCACGACTTACATTCTAACCTTGACTGCAACATTCAGACTGATGCTCTTTTCCTGGATTTCGCTAAAGCATTTGACACTGTCCCTCACAAACGCCTAATTCTTAAATTATCTCTGTTAAATCTAGATCCTAACGTACTTGCATGGATAACATCTTTCCTGACTAATCGCTCCCAATTTGTGTTTGTTAATAATCACTCCTCTAACCGACTACCTGTAACTTCCGGTGTCCCGCAAGGGTCTGTCTTAGAGCCTCTACTCTTCTTAATTTACATTAACGATCTACCATTGAATGTATCCTGTAACTTTCGTATGTTTGCAGATGACTGTGTAATCTACCGATCAATAACCAACATTCATGACCAAACACTAATTCAGCATGACCTTAACAACATACAAACATGGTGTAACCGTTGGTTAATGAACTTAAATCCTAACAAATGTAAGCTTGTTTCTTTTTCTCGCCGCCGTAACCCTTTTGAGTTCACCTATTCCATCGCCAATGTTCCCATACAATCAGTTCAATCATTCAAATACCTCGGCATCACCTTGGCTCATGACCTGTCCTGGCGTCATCACACTACTAACATCATCTCGTCCGCTAATAAATCACTCGGGTTTCTCAGACGGAACTTACGCCATACTCCGCCTCATGTCAAGGCGCTTGCATACAAATCATTTATCAGGTCCAAACTCGAATATGCATCTTCCATCTGGAGCCCTCATCAAGCATACATAATAAAAGAACTCGAATCACTTCAAAATCGGGCTACCAGGTTCATTCATTCTGCATATTCGTATGACATCAGCATCTCATCTCTGAAGGTGGAATCTGGTTTGGAAACCCTTGCTTCTCGCCGACAGTGTGCCACCCTCTCTCTTTTTCATATGTTTTATTTCAGTTCACTGAATCATCAACCGTACATCACGCCCCCCTTCGCACATATCTCATCGCACTGGTCATCCTTCACAAGTCGCAATACCACGTACCCGGACCACTGCATTCCAAGCCTCCTTTTTCGTACGAGCAGCAAAAGACTGGAACGGCCTTCCTAATGCCATCTGTGTCATCACTAACCCATCTATGTTTGCCGAAGCCATTAAGAACACCGATGTATAGTTTTTTTTTGTTCTTGTTGTTTTGTTAAACACCACCCCTAATGTAATACCCCTAAAGGGGGTCTTTAAGGTAATAAAAGTGAAGTGAAGTGAAGACTACTATAACGAAAAAATGAGTCTCGGACGCCTTGCCGACCTAAAGGATGCACATCTTATATCAGGGCTCATCGACGGCCTTCCTGCCGATATGGAAATGGCGCTTGCTGGGCTTACCCCGTCTACACCAGAGGCATGGCTTACAGCTGCACTTCGTGTAGAGGCAACTATGCAGAGAGTGAGGTTGCAGCGCATTCCACAAGCTCGGAACACGCAGATTAACGTAGCAAGCGGCAGCGTCCGTCAGCGTCCACCTTATACTCCGGTACGAACACTCGCGTCCGAATGCAGACACTGCGCAATGGATGGCTTACCCCGACAGATGCACTGGCACATTGAATGCCCACGACGCGCAAACATTTCCGCCCTCTCCACCAACCAGGGAAACGAGGAGGGTGACCCAAAGTTCATGTAATTCAGTTTGATGCTCTCATTAACGGGTACCCTGTCAGCGCTACTCTTGATACCGGAGCTACGATTACCTGTATCAGCGAAGCAGTGCTGGAGGCGCTTCACCTGCAAATAATGAGGAATTCATGCATCTCAGTTCAACAAGTCACATCATCTACCAAAACATTGGGTCGCGTCATTCTAAAGATACAGATAGGAAAAATCACAAGAGAAATTCAGGCACATGTTCTACAAGGCATGAAGAGCAATTTACTTCTTGGCTTGGATAGTGCTTGACTCTTTAACTTGTCTCTGGACCTTGACACCCTGACTCTACGCCAAGAGTATGACATCCTCCATCCTCGTGCTCAAAACCATGCCACGGCTAACATGGACGCTTCTTTGCACAGAGTTGAAGTTTGCGATTTAATACATCTAAGTGAAACTCAACAGACAGACATTGGGTGCATCAGTAGCGAAACGCATCGCATTCATCTCACCAACAATGTTCCCATCCGTAGAGCTCCCTATCGATGCTCAGAAGCCGACAGCGTTGAAATGGCCCGACAGATCAACGACCTTCTCACGCAAGGCGTCATACGACTATCTACGTCACCATACGCTGCGCCGGCACTTCTGGCAGAGAAAGGGGAAGGTCGCACGCGCTTCTGCATCGATTACCGCAAGCTAAATGCAGTGACGTTGCCCGACTATCAACCCATCCCTCGCATCGACGACGTTCTCGATTCGCTCGGGAAATCTACATACTTCTCGACGTTAGACATAACGTCACATTACTCCCCGCAGGGGCGTCTGCGAAAGCAGGCGTTTGGTGTGTGGCGACACCACGGACCCGAGCTAACGGGGGGGGTTTCCAGCTCCTCCCACGCCTCGCCGTGCGTGGCTGAGCCGTGTCCGGGGAAAAGGGGATCCTGGGGGTTGAGCCGACGCCGGGTGATTGGACCTTTAAGGCCCCCCCGGCAGAGGCAACACACCCCTTTGTCCCCGGCTTCACGTAGACGGCACCCCTGGGCTGACCCACCCAGGGGAAATCGGCAGTCGCCTTTTCCTGTCTCTCTCCCCCCCTCACATCTTCGTCTTTCCCTCTCACTTTCAATCTTTCCTGTCTTCTACTCTTTTCATTTACTTCTGCTTTTCCTGGCGTCGAGGGTTAACCTTGTGTGGATGACCAACCTTGGCTCACCATATTAGGTTATAGTGGTGGTGTGCAGCTGGCGTTGGTAGGGTTAGTGCAACACATCCTCCCACGTCCCCTTGTTGGGCTCGGCGGTGGGTGGCTGGCACCGCCGCCGAAATAAAACAGGCATGTTATGTTGAGCGCACCTTTTTTGAAATCTGATCGTAGCCTTAAAAGGGTACGGACCGAAGCAGCAGTGAATTTCCTTACAAATAACCCTAAACAGTTCCCCAAATATCATGTCATCCACAGTGACGTTTCAGATGAAAAGGCAAGAACGATATCTCCGTTTTTGGTAGCAAAAACCCTGACTGACAAACTAGGACCAGGATACAAGGCATCTAAGATGGCCAGTGGTGATCTGCTGCTTGAAGTTCGAGACATCAAACAGTACGAAAATCTTCCCAACCTCAAGTCATTTGGCAACATTCCTGTCACAGTCACCCCACATCGATCGATGAATACCGTTCGAGGTGTCGTTTCAGACGACGATCTTCTGAACCTCTCTGACGCAGAACTTCTTGATGGCTGGAAGGAACAAAATGTGGTCAATGTGCAAAGAATAAAAATAAGAAGGGACAATCAGGAAAAGCCAACCAAGCACATCATCTTGACATTTGGCTCCAGCGAACTTCCAGAGACTATAGCTACAGGCTACACCAAACTGAGAATCCGGCCATACATACCCAACCCTCGTAGATGTTTTAAGTGCCAGAGATACGGCCACAGCTCCAACATTTGTAGAGGACAATCTACTTGTGCCAGGTGTGCGTCAACAGAACACATTTCTGACAACTGTGAAGCTGCAGCTCGCTGTGTTAACTGTGGTGGTGAGCACCCAGCATACTCACGGTCTTGTTGCATATGGAAAAAAGAGAAGGATATCATTTCATTGAAAGTCAGGGAAAGCATTTCTTTTAAGGAAGCAAGAAAGAGGTGTGCACCATTCTACGGCACAACATATGCGGATGCGGCGCGTCAGGGGGGCAGCGTCGCACCGACCCCCGCCACTGGCCCGGCCTGCGCAGAGCGAGCCGTCTGCTGTGGCACCTGCCCCCACGGCGGCAGTAGTTAAATCTACTCCGCCAACTCGTGACCAGAGTTGTACGTCCAATTTAAGTACGTGACCAGAGCCCGGCGACCGCAGGGCCGTCGGGTCTCAAGCCCTCGCCTCACCAGGCGAGGCCCGAAACTCGAACAAAAGCCTGCATGCGCGGGCGTCCAGTGCCTCCCGCGAGGCAATGGACACTACACCGGCGCCATCGGTGCCGACAGAACGGCGTAGTTCTGTCGACCGCAACAAAAAAGAAAAGCAGAAAATCAGGGGTCCTGATAAGGGCCCTTGAGCACAGAGTCTGAATTACCTTCCTCCTCCACAGAACAGCATACTTTGTGCGAATATGTCGACCCGAATAATGTATTGGAATATCAGGGGCCTAATTCGCAATTTAGACGACATAAGTGAACTCCTATGCTACTACCAGCCGAAGGTGTTCTGTGTCCAGGAGACACATTTAAACTCAAAACAGGTCAATCTCCTTCGGCGTTACGCCGTCTATAGGAAAGACCGTGATGAGGCATCTGCTTCATCGGGAGGTGTCGCGATAGTCGTGGATAAATCTGTTCCTTGCCATCATATTGCTCTTCAAACGCCCCTCGAGGTGGTTGCAGTCCGTGCAATTTTATTTAATAAGTTGGTTTCAATTTGCTCTATTTATATACCGCCTAGTTACCAGCTGAACAGAGCAGAATTGTACAGCCTCATTGACCAGCTTCCAGAGCCTTACATTATCGTAGGTGATTTTAATGCCCATAATATCTTATGGGGAGACTCGCGCTGTGATCGAAGAGGCCGTCTTGTAGAAAATCTTTTGGTAACTTCAGATATATGCCTGTTCAACAAAAAGGAACCAACGTACTTCAATATATCACACAAGACATACTCATCAATTGACCTCGCCATTGGCTCTGCAGTCCTATTTCCTTTCCTGGAATGGAATGTCATCAAAAATCCTTTTGGAAGCGACCATTTTCCCATAACATTGAACTTGAAGGAGCAACAAGACTACCCGCCTCATGCTCCCCGATCGAAACTGGAAGCAGCAGACTGGGAGCGTTTTAAAGAATCTACATGTCTGTCACAAGATTTTATCAATGATCTTAGCATAGATGATGCCGTTACTTATTTTACCACTTTTGTTTTAGATGCAGCAGAAAAATTTATTCCGCAATCGAGTGGTCATTCATGCAAAAGACGAGTTCCTTGGTGGAATGATGACTGCAAAGAGGCGCGAAGGAAACAAAATAAGGCATGGGGTATCCTGCGCAAATACCCTACGGCGGAAAATCTTGTTCAATTTAAACAGATAAAATCTCAGGGAAGGCGCACACGACGACAGGCAAGACGGGCAAGCTGGCAGAGGTTTCTTTCGGGTATAAAATCGTACACCCAAGAAGCAAAAGTCTGGAACAATCTGAATAGGCTAAATGGGCGGCAATCCGAACCATTGTCTCTTGTGACTCGCGAGGGAAATACCTTGGAAGACCAAGTAGATGCTCTGGGAGAGCATTTTGAACGTATTTCTAGTTCCATGCACTATTCGCAATCTTTCCAGAGATACAAAGAGAGAGAAGAAAGCAAACGACTGGATCGTAAATGCCACCAGAATGAACCCTATAATAGTCCTTTTTGCATGGCTGAGTTTAGAACTGCACTAACTTCATGTCAGAGTTCGGCATCGGGACCTGACAGAATTGTATATGACACGATCAAACACCTACACCCAGACACGCAAATGACACTGCTCGCAATTTATAACAATATCTGGACCGAGGGACACATTCCACTCACGTGGAAAGAAGCCATAGTTGTTCCTATTCTAAAGCAGGGCAAAGACCCCTCCTTGGTAACAAGTTATCGTCCAATAGCACTTACGAGCTGCCTTTGCAAGGTATTTGAAAAAATGATAAACCGCCGCCTATTGTATCACCTCGAATCTAATCACATTCTCGACCCGTATCAGTGCGGATTTAGAGAAGGACGGTCGACAATTGACCACCTCGTGCGTGTAGAGGCCTACATTCGGAACGCACTTGTGCATAAACAGTACTTTCTGTCCGTGTTTCTAGACATTGAAAAGGCATATGACACGACGTGGCGCTATGGGATTCTCCGTGATTTGTCCAGAATGGGTGTCGGTGGGAACATGTTTAATATCATTGAGAGCTACTTATCGAACCGCACATTCTGTGTCCGGATTGGTAGTGCTCTTTCAAGAGTATTCATTCAAGAAACTGGAGTACCGCAGGGTGGCGTACTTAGTTGTACCCTCTTTATGGTAAAAATGACCTCCCTGCGATCATCAATTCCACGAGATGTGTTTTATTCTGTATATGTTGATGATGTGCAAGTAGGTTTCCGATCGTGCAATCTGACAGTTTGCGAGCGACACGTGCAACTGAGCCTAAACAATATATCAAAATGGGCAGATGAGAACGGGTTCAGGCTAAATCCGCAGAAAAGTTCAATAGTCCTTTTTACAAGAAAAAGAGGCTTGGTTCCAGATCCAGTTATTGAACTACATGGCCAGCGCTTAGCATTACATGTAGAACAAAAATTTTTAGGTGTCGTACTTGATTCAAAGCTGACATTTGTCAACCATATAAAGTATCTCAAGGCTAGATGCCTGAAAACAATGAACATCCTAAAACTTTTGTCACACACATCATGGGGCAGTGACAGGAAGTGCCTCATGAATCTTTACAGGAGCCTCGTTCGATCTCGCTTAGACTACGGCGCCGTAGTTTATCAGTCGGCTACACCCAGCGCACTCAAGATGTTCGACCCTGTCCATCACTTGGGCATACGCCTCGCCACCGGTGCCTTCAGAACGAGCCCGATTGAAAGTCTCTATGTCGAGTCGAATGAATGGTCTCTTCATCTACAGCGTTCATACTGTGCCTTAAATTATTTTCTTAATGTACACTCTAACAAAGACCACCCTTGTTACACCACCATCAATGATACGGCATCCGCAACGTTGTTCCACAACAGACCAACAGTTAGAGAGCCATTCTCACTTCGTGTGAGGAAGCTGTGTGCTGACATAGATACTCCGCTGCTTGAGTATCGCTTAACGGCTCCTCCTGAACCTTTCCCGCCGTGGCTGTGGAAGACTGTAGACTGCGACACGTCGTTCGTGGAAGTTACTAAACATGCGCCAGAAGCCCATATCCACATGCACTTTTTAGCACTACAGTTTAAATACTCTTGCCTAGAATATTACACCGATGCCTCTAAGTCGCATGCCGGCGTGTCTTATGCAGTCGTCGGCCCATCTTTTTCTAAATCTGATGTTTGACACCCTAACACAAGCATCTTTACTGCTGAAGCATATGCATTATTGTCTGCGGTGAAACACATAAAAGAATCGGAAGTACATAAGGCCGTCATATACACAGACTCCTTGAGTGTTGTGAATGCCTTAAGGTCATACTGCAAACACAGAAATCCAGTCATTATAGACCTATATTCTCTCTTGTGCTCTATTTACGCTTCTGGCCAGCATGTGACAGTATGCTGGGTGCCAGGGCACCGTAATATAGAGGGAAATGTGCTGGCTGACCAGCTTGCCGCATCCGCTATCACAAACACTGCCACACCATATATGACTGTTCCAGTGATGGACATGAAACCTTATGTACGTAACAGGCTTAGAATGTACTGGCAGCGCTTGTGGGATGGCCAGATCCACAACAAGCTTCAATCAATTAAGAGAATTATAGAGCACTGGACACCCACTACAAAATCTAGACGAATTGATGTCCTGCTCTCAAGACTAAGAATAGGACACACTTACGGTACGCACAACTATCTTTTGACTGGAGAAGAACCTCCCAGCTGTAGTAAGTGCGGCGAGGCACTGACCGTGCTCCATGTCTTAATACAGTGTCGCGAACTCGAGTCTCAAAGAAAAAGACACTTTTCAAAGGCATATCGGGAGCATATTCCCCTTCATCCCGCTATGTTTTTAGGAAATGGCGCATTTTTTCCCCAGCGTTCGCTATTAGATTTCCTTAAAGATGCCGGCACATTGAAAGTTATTTATGAAAGGCATCCGTAGCACGTCCTCTGCACGAGGACGTCTCTACGGGAGAACAACATCTTAAATGCACGCGTCTCCGGCCACTTGCAAAGCAAGGGATCTTGAGACTGCAGTGCCCAGCAACACTTCAGCTTTTAGTATTTTTCTCATTCTACAACTCTTAGGCTTATTGCAGACACTTCACGTCACTCTCATGGTTTTAAACGGTTATAGGTTTCACGCCATTTTAGTGTGCAGTATTTTAGGCCATTTTACAGCCATCTTACGTTTACCCATAGTCATTAGGCTCATCATTGTTTGCATAATTCACTTTGGCTTGGCGCTCTTTGGCCACAAATGGCCCTTGCGCCATAAAACCATAGATATCATCATCACATTACTGGCACGTGAAGATGCACCCCGATGACATTTCAAAAACGGCGTTTGTCACACGTGCCGGTCACTACGAGTGGCTTGTCATGCCTTTTGGTCTTCGGAACGCTCCGGCCACTTTCGAACGGGCTGTGAAGTCCATATTGACAAAACACCGCTTGAAGCACGTCACGAATTACTTCGATGACATTGTTGTCTATTCTGACACGTTCCCAGACCATCTGAAGCATCTAGAGGCCGTGTTAAAAGCTTTCAAAAGCGAATGCGTCAAACTGAAATTGAAGAAATGTCAATTCGCCCGAATCTCCATTGGGTACCTGGGACACAGGGTTTCGCATGGCACGGTCACTCCGAAACAAAGCAATGTGGACGCAATTCTACGGTTTCCGACACCATCACGCCCTAAAGAGTTGCAGCGTTTTCTCGGCACTGTCAATGTTTACCGTCGGTACATCGACCGGTTCAGTGAAACTGCTCATCCACTGACACGCCTGCTCAGCAAAGGGTGGCGATGCGGGCTTGTTGGTTGGTCATACTAGAATACTAGCGCCAGTGTGTGTATGTCTCCTTCTTTTGTCCGTGTCCTCGTATGCGCTCAACTCATTCTAGTATGCTCAGCAAAGACGCCACCTTGAACTGGGATTCGCAGTGTGAGCTGGCTTTCACTCAGCTCAAGAAATGCGTAACAGAAGAGCCCATCCTTAACATCTACGATGCCTCCAAGCCCCGTGTGCTATACTGCGATGCATTCAACAAAGGTATCGGCGCCGTCTTGAAGCAGGCTGATGATGAAGGTAGAGAACATGCAATTGCATACCATTCACGCAAGCTACTAAAACACGAAATCAATTACGACATCACAGAACTTGAATGCTTAGCAATTATCGACGCCATTGATAAATGGCATTGTTATCTACACGGGAAACCTTTCACTGTAATCACGGACCACGCGGCGTTGCAGTGGCTTAAAAGCCTCGAAAATCACCCCGAGGCCCTCCCTTCCGATGGTCCTTGAAGCTCTCCATGTACGACGTGAACATCAAGCACCAAAAGGGCATTGACAACGTCGAAGCCGATGCACTGTCTCGAAACCCGATTATTGAACTCCTATCTGCTGAGCACCTGCGAGAGCATCACTACGCCAAACCATCCGGCAAGCATACCATTGAGAACGGAATGACCATAGTGACACGCAGAGGGATACGAAAAGTCTACGTCCCTTTAGCCCTCCGGCCTTCTCTTCTCCAAAAAGCTCATGACGCTTTCGGTCATGTCGGTGTAAAGACATTACGGCTTCTCTCTCCACAGTACTATTGGCCTGACATCGTCAACGACGTTTCCGAGTACATTCGACACTGCGATACTTTCCAGCGCTGCAAGAAGCCGAAGACCAAACGCTTTGGTTCCTTGGAGTCTTTATCACCAGTGGAACAACCATTTGATCTTCTGGCCATGGACACTATAGGAGGTTTTGCCAACTACGGTTCCTCCAAAAGATTCATCCACTTAGCCGTTGATCATGCCACCCGTTATGTCTGGGCTTTTGCACACAAGAATGAGACCTGCGACGCCTACATCTCTTGCCTGAAGAGTATCTTCGCTGCTGGAAAGCCTCGGAAGTCCCTTTCCGACCGCGGCACAAGATTCACCACCGTGAAATTCAAGCAGATCCTCAAGCACAACAACATTCATCAGCTTTTCACAAGCTCACAACGCCCGCAGTGTAATGGCCTGAATGAGCGCACTACTCAGTCCATCGTAACTCGCCTCCGTTGCAAGATCAACGACGAGCCTCGAAAACCGTGGACGCGTCTCCTCTCTGACGTTGTCGATGAGTACAACAGAACACCTCACGAGGTCACGGGCTACCCACCCTGTTTCCTTATGTATGGCACACCATCGTACCTTTATATCCTCTCCGATGTTGCCTAAAATATCCAGGAAGCTCGCGCAAACGCGGTCCGCAATTCATTGGCATATCACGAGAAAAACAAGCTCATATACGACAAGAAGTTCCTTCCATCAGAGCTTCAACTGGGAGACATTGTTCTATACGAAGCACCCTGACATCCGAACCGCGGCAAACTTAGTGCAATCATGGAAGGACCGTATACGATCATACGCAAGATCTCTGCTGTAAACTACGCGATCGACCGCAGCGTGGCTCCACTCGGTCGCCAGACTGACATCGTTCATGTGGGAAGGCTAAGACGATATCATCCACCCCTGCATCTACGTCTCTCTCGGAGGAGGGGGAAGCGTGTGACGAACCACACGAGGACGGTGGGGTGCAGTAGTAGTGAAGGAGGAAGACGAAGCTAATAAACATGGTTCTTCGTACAGCCATCATGCCTCCTGTGTTACATATATATATATATATATATATATATATATATATATATATATATATATATATATATATATATATATATATCTCCTCTTCAGTCCGTGGGTACCCAAATGGGTACATTTGAAAATTGTGCGCTGTGATTCTATGTTTGAAGAACGCTTGACGAAAATTGATGTTTCTGTGAGCGGAAGCATCAGTTAACAAAATGCCCACGACATGTCCCCGTATGCCCATGTACGCGCTCGCAGTAAAAAGATGTATGGCAGCGTTATGCGAGGATAGCGCGCGCAGTCGACCAGGTGAGATTAGATTTTTCTTAATTAATGAAATGCTTGATATATTTTGTTAAGCCGTGAGTATAAACGATCACGATAGCCTAGAGAAGGCGCATGGAAATTTCGGACTTGTTGCTTTGAGTTGCCTCTGAGATTGCTTAATTTACTTACCAATGTACCCAATTGGGTACTTCAGGTCATTGCGTTGAAAATACATTAAAGTTTGTTTTGTGTTGCAGGCAGATTTCCCAGTGACTAGGAGATGCAAGAGCTACTCTTTTATAGTGGTATTGACTTGTCTGATGAAGGCGACATTGTGGGTGAGCTGCACAGCAGCAGTGAACGGTCAGATAGCCGCAGTGATGATGATAATGATTATGATGATGATGAAGATAATGATGCACCAGTGAGCTTCCAAGTTCAACGTTGCGGCTCGATTTTGAAAGAGGCAGACTAGGTCCAATCGAAAAGGGATAGAACACATGCGGGTACTCGTAGGTCATAGGAGGAGAAAAAAAAGTAATGTACAGCATCCCCATTGCAACAAAGCATGCATCAACAATATGGGTGATGTGGACCTTTCGTACACGTACGTGCCTTAATTCAGGACAGATATTCATAGATATTCATAGAAAGAAGTGGCCCATCATGGTATTTGCCCCCCTTTTCGGAACTAGTGCCGATAAATCCCAGGATCGAATGCAGGAATGACTGCAAGCTCATAGATGTTGCAGCAAAAACATCCTCGACCAATTGAACTTTCAGAACGGAGTGGCGAAAACGCCAAAGCACACACACGTCAAGCAAATGCAAGAATGTCAAAATGCATTAGAGCTGGATGCTCAAATTGGCTTATCTCTGGAAGTCCCTAAACGTAGCAAAGTGGTTTCAATACCAGCTAATGAGGCCCGATTTCGCATGCAGGGACATTTTTCAGGGCATGTGCCCCCAAAATTTCAGATAATATGCCACATAAAGATAACAGCGTGAAAACGCGCGTTAAACACCCTAAATGTCAGCTGTTTCCTTGCCTTCTAAAGAAAAATGGCTCTGTTGATTTTTACTCAGCTTAGGCCTCATGTACCCAAATGGGTACATCCATTTTCTCCTCTGAAATTGCAGTTTTTGTTTTTTTCTTTTTCTGAGAAGTGTTTCATGACCCCCCCAAATGCTCAAAATAAAGAGTTTATACGAGTTCACCTTAAGTACTTTTTCCTCAGGTCTGAGGAGGATATATATATATATATATATATATATATATATGGCATGACGGCGACGCCAACGCCGACGGCAAAAAGCAGCCGAGAGTGTCCAATTAATTGCTATCGCAGTAAAAGAAGAGGAGGAAGACACAGAGGGCGGCACTTCCAACTAAATTTATATGTGCGATGACAGAAGAATATATACACTGAAAAACTACGATGCATGCGTATAACGCCCCAAACCTACCTAGCTGGGCAACCAACGCTCAAGAAATCTAATCTCCTAAGAGTGCAGTTGTAATGACTGTTTGCTAATGCACAATTCACCCAACTTCAGAATGTAAAATGCCTCCAGAGATTCACGAGCCGTTTGTTTATTGCTCCTACCAAAGGATCTTCACGTGATCAAATCGCGGCCCACACTTGCAGGCTCTGCCGTGCGCAGGCAAATGCGCCAATTCGTTTTATTTGTTTAAATTTAGTTCGTGTTCCCTGGTTCGTATGTTAAAGGAGCAGTGACATCAAATTTCAAACTCGAGATGTGGCGTTCACTCAATTGCTTGGTTTGCGTGAGTTTTTTTAGCGAGGTATGAATTGCGTCTGTTACGTAGAAGTTATTTTAAACCGAGCGCAAAGAGCGTGCAAAGGCTCAACGGCGCGTTCATGCCATGCAACATCGACACTATTTTAACGCGTTCAGCTAGCTCCTAGGCCACGCCTCAGGCGCGGAGTGACGATGCGCGAGCAACGCTGACGTCGACAAGTATAGTGTTGTCATCGTGGTGCCACTTTTGGTACCGCCTGGCAACGGCGTCGCTTATTTTGTTTTGCTTGGTTCGTGCAGCGTGTTCGTGTGAATCCTGCGTTTTCGTTGTGCCGCTTCGGGTGATCTGTCGTGGAGTCATGAGCGCGAATGTGATTATTCGAAGCTACAACCTCCATCGCATTACGTGCCAGCATGCCGTGGAACCGTTCGCGCTGCAATCGTGGTCTTCAAATAAGAGATAAAGCAAAAAGTTTGCTGCACCATTGCGAAACGCTACCCCCACAACGCGCTCACGGAATCAGAATGCCAGGCCTCCATGTTTCACTTTTTTTCTTGTCGCGTTTCAGTCTGTGAGCAGTATACACTACAATTGACACACATGGCGACATTCACTAACTGACCAATTATTACGACACAACGGTTATGCCTATAGGTAGACGCAAACACCACAATAACCGATCAAAGTGCACCGGTACAGAACGTATGGTTCAGAGAAATATCATTTCAAACAAGTAACACGCACGCAGCGTTCATATGCGTAGTTGTCACATGTCTGCCAGCCAGCATAGCCCAAGTGTGCGTCTCCAGCTGCCTCCTCGTAGCTGCTCGGTCTGGCGCTGACGTCAGAATCACTACTCTGAAGAGGATCGAACTCGCCACGTCGCGAATCACAGCGATTCCATATTCCTCAGTGTTTTCATCGTCGCTTCTGGACGCTCTTAACGGCGGCGACGATGATGGGGGGTGGCGAAGACATGCCTACACGTGCTCGCTGAGCAGACGAAATGTCAGCTGAAACTCGCGTCATCATTTCATGTGGCCACGTGATCAGATGGGGCGTGACCGCGGGAGGTGACCGCTTTGCAGCGCAGGCAGCGCAGAAAATTGGCGGGCTTTGCTCCCGTTTTGAAGTGCGTTCGATACTGGTCATAGTAATCATTATTACATATATTAAATCGTCCCTCTGTTGCATTATCAGTACCGAATCATTACTAGGGGATCGATAACTACACATTGAAGCAAAAAACACGACATGCGTAAAGTTGATGTCACTGCTCCTTTAACACAGCGCCTGGTGGCCCACATAAGACTTGCCAGACGTAAGGGGGGATCCCATACACCACTCCTGTCGCACATCGGTTATACACAGTACCGTGTTTTTTGCCACAGCCTTACGGTCTCGAACCGTCACCTGAGGTAAAGGGGCACAGCTGACCTATCTTACCCGGGGCTAAGAGCCAGAGTTGTACACCATACCCTCCTGCCACCTTCTTGAGGTTACGTGTAATCTTGTGAATATATGGCACCACTGCAGGTCTTACGGTCATCGTTTCCGTACCAACTGCCGCCGTTTTCTTCTTGCCTTTGGTCTTCTCCAGGAGCGTCTTTGCCACTCGTCTTCTTTTGTGCGCGTGTTTATTAGTTTCACACTGTGCAGACAGTACCTGTGATGGATATGATGCCCTATCTTTGTGACACACTCCGAAGCCCCTGACAGCGTCTCTGCGATATCCAGAGTCACAACAAACTTCGTGCTTTGAAGCCAAGTTTAACTGGCGATCCACCATGAAATCCAGACGAAGACACCTTATTCTCTCGACTGAGAACAGGACATACCTATGGTATCCATAGTTACCTATTGACTGGTGGGGAACCTCCTACATCTGGCAGATGTGTGGAAGCACTCAGCGTACTTAACATCTATTACATTGTCGAGAGACAGAATCTGAAAGAAGGAAAACTTTTGTAAAGCCTATCAGGTGCGCATGCCGCTTCATTTTTAGTTATTGAACCATTGTTTGAAAAAAAAATTGGCCGACATCCCGCCCTGCGGAAGTGAATGTCCAGCAAAGCTGTATCAAACACTACGCATGCTTATGGGAGCAGGGGGTGGGGGCGTATGTTCTTTTATTACTTCATAGTAATAATAGTGATAATCGCTTCTTGGTGGCTTTGGTAGACCTTGATCGGCTGCGCGACCATTTTGAGCAAGACGAATTTGTTCCTTTGATGGAGCAATGTAATCACGCGGTTTTTCTGGTGTCTCTAATTTCAGTGGTAGACCGACGGAAGTCTTAGAATAAATTGAATGACTTGCTAGACTGGTATTAAAGCGGGAACACACTCTGGGAGAAGGAAGGGCTATTTGACGTCATTTGAAGGCCTCCGGTGAAGTGCAAACTGGCTGCAACCTAATCTTTACCGGGAAAGTGTGCGAAGGTGCTTCCATTATTAAGAGCCATTTTATCATCTAGTGTGACGTTCCGATGATTGTTTCGTGCTTTCCTTGATTGAGGTGATTACTGAGCTCTATGCTGTATGCCTCATTGCAAAGAAAGATATGCATTTTGCCTTTAATTGCTAAAGGGTCCCTAAACCACCCAGAGGTCGATATTTAGTTCTGGTGCTGCAGTTGTGCACGAATTTCCTGTGAACGCAACTGTGGGTTCACATGTCCACCTCTCCGAATGCCCTTTCTCAGTGTCCGAGGTGAAAACGCCTCGAGCGCTCGCATCTCCTAGCAGAGGAGCACGCTAGCGCGAGCATCCGTTGGTGGTGTATGGGCCTGTATTTTTGTTATTTGTACGCGGCAGAGTTGCCAGATCCTACTGAGCTAACAAGGGAATAATCTCCGCGAAACAAGCCCCAAAAAAGCGACGCTACTTTCGCGAGGAAGCCCAAAAGATGCAGAATTTAATGAGATTTCCCATTCTTGAAAACATTTTTAAATTTCTTAAAAATGTCACCAAATACGAAGGGGAGTTAAAAATCCCTCTATTTTGAACATCGAAAATATGCGCGCAGCTATGAACAAAAGCAGATATTTACTTTCAACATTGTGTCCAGAATAGTCTCTATTCGGTTTAATGTACCTTTTCCAGTGCATCATTAACGTCATTTGTTGATTCCCCCCACCGTATGTTTGACTATAACACTGAACTACACAAAGTCACCGGCAAACGTGCTAGTGGTGAACCTGATGATCACTGAAAAAATATCTGCATTTACGGCAAAAATGAAAATAATCCCGAAAAAAAAAACATGGCTGATCCCTCTGTCAAAGGAACCGGTATCACACGAAAGCGAAACGTCTCTTCACAGCGGTAGTTGAGCGTTTATTGTGCATTGTTTCGCCACAAGGGCAAAGGAATGAATGCTACAGCAACAAATTGTAATGTGACGCGAAGAACGGCAAACAGCTCGAAACTTGCTGCGCGCACCTCAAGCATAAAGGCGCACGAAATGAGCATACACAGGACGAGCGCGGACTAACAACTGTCACAGCTCGACACCTAAAGCGCGCTGCTCTAACACAAAGAAAGACGCACGAAATGACCACACAAGTATCCACAGGACGAGCGCGAACAACCAAACAACTGTCACAATTATTACTTCGTGTGTGAGCAGCGCGCTCCTTTCGTAAACGCGGCCGCTGCGGCGAGTGAAGTGACCTTCGTGCACTCTTTAACCACAAAACTGCAAAGCATACCAGCGGTGGAAGCACAAGACGTACAAAGCACCCTAATGCCCCAAGCATTAGATAAGCGTGCGCGCGCGAGCGACGCGCGCATCGCAGTGAGGGGGGGCGACGACCTTCAGAGCGGGCCCTCCGCGCCACCTTTGCGTCATCTCGCTAGTGATGACGAAAAGGCGCTGAAGTCGACAAGCTCTGAGGACGGCCAACGGTATACGGCCACAGTACGTTCGCACCTGTGGCCGATTGTTTTCGCGCCACGCGCCACTGAGCGAGAGGTCGTAGGTTCGACGCCCGCCTGCAGAACTTTTTGTTCTAGTTTTTTTTTTTGAAATCTGTTACTTTACATTGCTACATGCATAATGCCAGCCCCTGAACCATGCGCTCTGCTGGCTTTCATCGCTGAAAGATCCTACTGGCCGGCTTGGTCGCTGGGCTCTGCGACTACAAGAATACAGTTTTGCCGTGATGTACAAGTCTGGACGCCTACATTAGGACTCCGACTGCCTATCTCGCTATCCGGTCGGTGGATCGAGCACCATCCCCGACACCGATGTTTGCGCCCTCTCCGTTTCCCAGCTGACCGACAGCGCCGATGAGCAACGCCGTGATGCCTCCTTGCGTGCTATCATCGAACGTCTCGAATCATTATCTTCGGACCGGTCTCATCGCTCGTTCGTATTCCAAGCTGGTACACTATACAGCTACAATTTTTACCCGGACGGACCAGCCCTGCTGCTCGTTATACCAAAACACTTCCGCTCGACTGTTCTCCACGAACTTCACGACGTTCCAACTGCCGGTCACCTTGGTGTGTCGCGCACATACGACCGGATCCGTCTACGCTTCTTTTGGCCAGGGCTTGCGCGCTCCGTCAGGCGATACGTTGCGGCGTGTGAAAAATGTCAGCACTTTAAAACACCATCGACGCTTCCCGCTGGGTGTCTTCAGCCACTCGACATTTAGTCCGAACCATTTTACCGCGTTGGCTTAAACTTACTTGGCCCTTTCCCCTGTCGTCCTCTGGCAAGAGGTGGATAGCTGTGGCCACAGACTACGCCACGCGCTACGCCATCACACGAGCTCTTCCGACAAGCTGCGCCACAGATGTCGCCGATTTTCTTCTACACGACGTGATCTTGCAACATGGCGCTCCACGCCAGCTGCTTACGGACCGTGGCCGCACTTTTCTATCGAGAGTCATAGCGGACATCCTGCAGCCATGTGCAACGAGGCACAAGTTGACTACGGCGTACCACCCGCAGACAAATGGCCTCACAGAGCGTCTCAACCGAACACTTACAGACATGCTTGGGAAGTATGTTTGTTCAGACCACTCGGAGTGGCACCTTGCTCTACCTTACGTGACATTGGCCTACAATTCTTCGCGCCATGACATCGCCGGTTACTCCCTTTTTTTCCTCTTATTCGGCCGAGAACGAACAGTGCCCCTCGATACCGTCATTCCGTTTCCAGCAGCGCCGACCAGCGAATATGCCCTTGACGCTATTAACCGGGCTGCTCGTGCGCGGGAAGCAGCGCGTACTCGCCTTCTGAACTCCTAAGGGAACCAACGACGTTTGTATGATCGGCGACACAGGGACGTGAACTTTTCGCCCGGTTCTTTGGTTCTGCTGTGGATTCCGACCCGTCGCGTTGGCCTGTCGGAAAAACTGCTCTCTCGGTACACAGGCCCATATCGAGTGCTTCATGCGGTGACTCCCATGACATATGAAATCGATCCTCTCACCTCGTCGTCTCCATCCTCCCCGCAGGCCAGCGATATTGTACACGTCACACGCTTGAAGCCGTAGAACTCTCCCAGTGTTTTTGACGTCTAGACGCGCCGAGACCGCGCACATGCCGCCGGGGGGTTATGCTACATGCATAATGCCAGCCCCTGCACCATGCGCGTGTGCGCCCGACGAAGAAAACGAAGATCCCGGGCAGCTCCGGCTCTGAGCTGAACCGGTCAGCGCTGCAACCGCTACTTTAAATATATCGCGTAAATAGTCTACGGACTACAGTCTACCGAGTCGTCCTTCACGTAACATATTTTGCAACGTCACATCCGTGACGGAAATGCGTCAGTGGAGCCGTGGTGGGCCCCGGCATAAAACACTTTCGTCTTTAAAAAAAACGCCACAAGCGATTCAGCGAAAAAAAACTTCCGCATCTCCCGCTAAAGGGAACCATGCGTGGATGCGAAGCAGCGGGGAGATGGTTAGCTTGAGCGGGAGAAACGTCGCCGCTCTCGTTTCGCGGCACCGGCCCGGACGCTCATCGCGGCGCTGCACAGGAGAGAGAATGAGGCGCGCTCGCTCCGTCATTTTCATACCGCGGAACTACCGTGGCGCCCCCCAGCGGAGTATGCAGCTGTCGCACCACCTGTCGTGCGCGCCGCTCCGTAGAGGATTCCTAGAGAAGAGAACGGGGGGGGACCGTAGGAGATGAGAGAGAGGGGGGAGGGGACGCGCATGCGCTGTGGGACGCGGGAGCCGCTCCGTAGAGTAGAGGATTCGTAGAAGAGAGAGGGGAAGAGGATGCGCATGCGCTGTGGGGAATGTGGGACGCCGGAGCCGCTCCGTAGTGTAGAGGATTCCTAGAGGAGATAGGGGGAGAGAACGCGCACGCACTGTGGGGATGTGGGACGCGGGCGCTGCTGCGTAGATTAGATGATTCCTAGAGTAGAGAAAGGGAGTGAGCGTACGAGAGGATAGGGGAGGGGACGCGCATGCGCTGTGGAATGGTGTGGGACGCGTGGGGGCCACTCCGTAGAGTAGAGGATTCCCAGAGAAGAGAAAGGGGGTGAGCGTAGGAGAGAGAGGGGGGAGGGGACGCGCATGCGCTGTAGTGGCCCAATATTACTACAGTGTTCTGGTTCGCATAATGGGTGCTTCCCTACTCCATGAAAGTGGCCGGACGCGGGACGCGGGAGGGACGGACAAAGCCCCTAGCGTAAGATGCTTCGCATCTAAAAGAAGCCCAAGTGCGCTTATTATAAGCGGTACTGGCAACTCTGGTGGTATAGGCATACAGATTTGGGGCATTAATTGGTTCTATCAGTTTAAGTGCGCAGCACTTTAGGGCCTCGGGCTCTCGTACGCTGTCATCGTCGTCTCATGTCGCTTGGCGTAACGCAGGCATAACCTCATATAGTATAGCCATCTATGGCACAGCCGTGCATAGCAAGGGCGAGGAAAAGGGAAGTAATGCTGAGCAGGTGCAGTGTGAGGATGAAGAGGAGGAAAAGGAGGCAAGGTGGGCGGGAGGTAGGGAATGTGCTGCCACCGTTTCGTTCCTGTTTGTGCCTTGTCTCCGTGCGCTGCTTCACACGTAAAGATAAACTGTCAACAATGCGCCCAACTTTCAACTTTACCAAGACAATAATTGATACCATAGCCATAGGAAAGAGGAGCGAGGATGAGGCGCTGCTGAGGAGGATGGAAAGCAGGCAACGAGAGCACAACGCATAACATAGACCAGTATGGCGTTAGGTAGCCAAAACCTTGTAAAGCATAGCCATGTATAGCAGGTGGGAGGGAAAAGGAAGCGACGGAGAGGAGGAGTGATGTGAGGGTGAGGAGGATAGAAAGAGGGAAGGGAAGAGCGTAAGACATAGCGAAGCCGCGTATGGCGTCACAATTATACTTCATCTTGTTGATTTTGCGCAAAAAAACACGGGGACAAGGAGAAGCAACACAAAGACTCGCGCAATCTCTATCTAGGCCGACTTGCAGTTTTGATCCAGTTTAGAACCATTACAGCATAGCCGTGTATAGCAAGGATTGGGAAAGGAAAGTTAGCTTGTGGTGTGATACGAGGATAATGATGGATACAAAGGAGGAAATGAGAGGCTAGATCATAGCATAGCGTATGACGTTAGCCAGGCAAAACCATGTAAAACGCAGCCATGCATAGCAAGGCGGCGGGAAAGAGAAGTGAAAGTGGGGAGGATGCAAGGAAGAAAGGGAGAGGGTAAATCCTAGCAGCCAAGCATGACGCTAGGCAGGCAGAAACAATTATATCATTGTCGTGTGTTCAAGGGGTGGGAAAGATAAATGAGCAGGAGGAGGAAAAGGGCGAGCGGAGAGGGTAGAGGATGGCATAGCAATGTATGGCGTTAGCCAGGCAAAATTATGTACAGCAGCGGTTTCAAACACGCGGCCCACGAACCCCTGGATTGTGGCCCGCGGCCTACACACGACTGTCTTCGTCCCACAGTTTTTATTCCCGCAATAACTCTGTACCTGTGCTACATAGGCATGACCGGTATGAAGCATTCTCTTTGTGAGGCAGCTCATGTGGTCGCAATGTGCTGAAGCATAACCGTGAAACAAAAACTAATCTCTGAATCGGCGTCCAGAGTTTAGTCATTTAGGTGACCGCAATCGACATCTTGGTGGAACCCTGGCGACAGATCTCCTTCAGAAATGACCCGTATATGAGTTTCTTTTTCTAACGGTAACAATTTGTACAAACTAACCCTCCCCGTCCCCCCCCCCTCCGCTATTACCTCCTTCGCTGTCCCGGCGCTTGAGGGACTAAATTACGTCAATGCGGCCCGCCGGCTCAGGTGAGTTTGAGACCCCTGATGTATAGCATAGCCGTGTATAGCAAGGGGGGTGGGAAACGGAAGTTAGGGTGACGAGTGATGCAAAGGTTAGGATGGAAATGAGTAAGGGTGAGGGCAAAGTCTAGCATGGTCATATACGACATAAGGCAGGCAGAAACATTATAGCAAAGCCGTGTATAGCAAGGCTGTGGCATAGAGAAGTGAGGAAGAAGAAGATGGAAAGCAGGAAGTAAAGCATAACGCATGGCATCACGCAGGGAAAACCCTGTCTAGCTTAGCCGCGCATAGCAAGGAGGTGGCAATGGGAAGTGATGTTGAACAGAAAAAAAAGGTGGAAAGGAGTATGCTGTAATCGTATGCTGTCATCTCACGTCGTCGCTTGACATCCCGCAGCAAAACTATGTGTAACACAGCCAATTATAGCAAGGCGTGGAAATGGACGTGAGGGTGTAAGGCATCAGACAGGCAAAACCACGCATAGCATAGCCACGTATAGTATGGTATATTAATGGTGTGGGTAAGGGAAGTGAGGGTGTGGAGGAGGGGGAGACGGTGGAGCATAGCATATCTGTGTACAGAATAGTAAAGCAATAAGACTGGAAAGTGAAATGAGAGTGGGGAGTGATGTGAGAGAGAGAGAGGAGGGGGAGAAAAGAGGAGCGGAGAGGCCGACCCTGCATCACAAATGAAGGTTTCCTTTCCCGCCATGGAAGCTTGGCAGCGTGCGCGGTTGGAGCGGCAGAGCGTGCTTGCCCGTGAAGGCGAGGGTCGCTGAAGCAACACACATACTTCAGTGACTCTCACAGGCTTCTACATCTATCCTGGTGTCACTTAACAAGCGCAATTTGCGTTCAGATAATAAGTTTGTACCAACTACTCCCCCCATACACACGCTCCTTTACTTCGTCGCTAAAGGACTGGTCAGCACTTCCTACAGTTTTTACGTTGAGTGCAACTGCACAATTTTAGGGGCGACCTCCTTAGGGCCTGGCATTGTCGTCCGCGTCCGTCATGGGGAATTGAATTTGAATTTGAATTTTTATTGTTTCATCACAATACAATGTGATAGGAGGAGAAGGGAAAAGCCATTTGAATGGCTTGAGGGAGTCCTTCGCCCCCCGTGCAAAGACAGCAGCTCAGTTTCAGGCATGTTCTTAACATTGTGACACTTTCACACTGACATTAACACTGTAAAACTTCTACTGTAACATTGTAACAATTAACAGTGACATTTTCAGTTTGAATTTATATAAAGTCAAAACAATTTTACGCAAAGAGCCTAGGTTAAGAAAAGAACAGATCATACAAATCAGACAATTTTACATCACGAATATCAATTTGCTTATTAATATAATCATTTAATAATCGCGGAAGCTTGTTACGAGCCTTTTGACGACCGTAACTAGTCCGACAATGTGGAACATTCCATGTCTCGGTTTTTCGTATGTTGTATGATGCTTCTTTCGGACACAACTTTACTATTCCCATGAAAAGAGAATCCTGGTGATCGCAATGTATTCGGTATTCTCGGAGCAATCTGTACACGTATAGGTCTTGTGTTTTAATTATTTTGAACCTTCTAAACAGTTCCTCAGAAGGATGCACAGTTGGTACATTTGCAATTATTCTCAAAAATCTCTTTTGCATAAGTAATAGCCGCAAGAGGTTCGATTGTGTAGTAGTCCCCCAAACCAAATGGCAGTAGTTTAAATACGAGGCGAAAAGGGCATTTAAATCAATAGTTTCACTGGTTTCGGAATTAGATAGCGATTTCGACTCACAATACCTGTAATCGCACCTAACTTTTGTAATACTGCATTTACGTGATCATCCCACTGCAGTGATTTTGAGAAATGCACACCTAAAACCTTAATAGATTCAACCAGTTCTATCTGTGATCCGCGATAAACAAGGTTGTCTTTTGCAGAAACCTGCTTGCCAATAGAATGAAAAACCACGGCCTTTGTCTTTTTTGTATTTATTTTTAACTGGTTATTGGCTGCCCATGTGCTTAATTATTCTAACACGAGGTTAGCTTTGTGAAAGAGGTAGTCAACTGATGGAGACGAAATAAATATGCTGGTGTCGTCAGCGTATATTACAAATTTGACATCCGAAGAAGTGTAGACTATATCATTTATATACAAATTAAAAATCAAAGGTCCGAGAATACTGCCCTGCGGCACTCCTGAGATAATTTTCTTTCTGTCTGATATCATTGCGTTCAAGGAGACGAACTGACATCTTTCTGAAAGGTAGCTTTTTAGTAGCTTTAGAGGAAGCCCTCGAATGCCGTAGTGATCAAGTTTATGAAACAAAATTTCGTGATTTATGTAGTCAAAGGCTTGCGTAAAATCGACGAAAATACCAAGGACATAACGTTTTTCGTCAAATTTCTCCAATATGTACTCTTTCTGGTCGAGAAGAGCAAGTTCTGTTGAGCGGTGTTTTAAAAATCCATATTGACATTTTGTTAAGACGTACTTGCTACAAAAAGGATATAATCGTTTATAAATGATTTTCTGAAGACCTTTGGAAAATATCGGCAATATTGACACTGGTCTATAATTAGAGACGTCGGTTTTATCTCCTTTCTTATATAACGCCACTACACGAGCAACTTGCATTTTGGATGGGAAAACGCCTGTTGAAATACACAAGTTAAATATATATGTCAGCACTGAAGAAATCTTATCTATTACGTATTTGACAGGTCTTATCTGCAGACCATCCGCATCACAACTGCGACTGTTTTTAAAGCCCAGGAAAACTGCTCGAACTTCATGTTCTACCGTTGCTTCTAAAAAGAGTGTCTTTACATTATCAGGATCTAGACTTGTGTAAAATGCACGTGGTCCGGTGTCAAAGTCCCGGTACACAAAGTAGTGGTTAAATACATTTACCATGCGATCACCACTGATAGTTTCCCCAGCATGTGAAATTTCCGTCACCGATTCTTTTTCTTTGTTCCGTCCAATAAGCGAGTTCAATCTGTTCCATAATACATCTGTTTGTTTAAAACAGGAAGAAAACAGATTAAAGTAATACATTTCTCTCGTCTTTTTAACTTCTTTATCTAGGACATTTCTAAACCGTTTAAATTCAACTAGGTCAGTTTCATTACGCGTACGCATAAATTTCTTAAATAAACGATCTTTTTTGTCAATTTTGCGCAAAAGCTCCCGTGTCATCCATGGTTTTCGACAACCTTTCTTCCTTTGCGAACGTTTGTGGAAGAAGTGCTTTTTGTACACTGCCGTGAAACAACTCAGAAAAGCATCATAAGCAGCATTTGCATCGGTCAAATGATAAACATGGTCCCAACATACATTATTGAAATCCGAATAAAAGGCATCCAGAGCTTTTTGCGAAACACACTGAAAACCAGGAGGAATATCAATCTGTACCTTGGGATTTTTAGTCATAATACAACAGCATATTGGCCTATGGTCACTGATAGGGTACGAAAGAACTCTTGTTTGAACCAAAGACGCATTATAATTCGTAATAAACAAATCTATGATAGTCTGCGAAGACATGGTTGCCCTCGTAGGAACGTTTACAGTGTTTACACAGTTGTGACATGAGAGCAAATTTTCAAACTCGAACTTTCTTGCGTTATCGCAATTCATGTCTATATTGCAATCTCCGCCAACGACAACATTATACTGATTTTCATTCACAAATGCAAGAAAGTTGTCCATAAAAAGAAGAAAAGCACGAATGTTGCCATCTGGAGGACGATAACAGCAGAGAATGACGACATTGTTGAAAAGAACACACACTGCTTCGTAATCAGTTGTTACTCAAGTAAAATCCTCAAGTAGAACTGCTTTGAAAGAACTTTTGATTAATAGACAAGCGCCTCCGCCTCGTCGGGCTAACCTACGCACGAAAAAAGTATTCATGTTGGGAATTTGAAAATCATCTAAGTCATTTGACTGCCAAGTTTCTGTAAATATTATAATATCGAAGCAGTACTTCATCCTTTCAAAAAGACATTCAAGTTCCACTGTCTTGTTTCCAATCGACTGCACATTTAAATGAAAGCAACGAAGGAAACCATTACGGTTCTCAAATTCTCTAACTAATTCAGACAGTGTAACACATCCTAAGGAATCCATTTCGAGTACCATGGTGCGTTACTGAAACACGTAGGCTTAGACAAAAAAAAAAGAAAAATCAGGCACTCAGGGCAGATAAATCATCCTCGCACCTGATAACCGCAGCAGGTTCGCCGCTCTTTCTCCGCACCAGAATCTTCCCGTTTGAGTGCCACGCGTAGGCATACCCAACCCTTGTGGCCCATGTTCTTGCTATCGTCAGGAGAGTCCTTGCATGCTTTGTCATGTTCTCCGATATATAAAGGCTCCCACCAGACTGGCGAAGTGCCATCCTTTTTTCTAGCCAGGTGTGACGTAGGTCCTGGTGCACAAAACGAACTATCACACCCCCCTGCCTTTCCTGGCTTTGCTGCCATCCTGTGAAGGGCTGAAATGTCCACACGGGCAAGTTTAGGGACACCCAGCCTTGTAGCGACATCATTGACTTTAGCAAGGAGATCCTCCCCTCTTTCCTCCGGTATTCCGTGGACCTCAATATTTAGCTGCCTGCTACGCCGCTCGAGCTCGTCAACGTCAAGCTGTAGCTGGGTAAGACTTTTCGCATCGCAAACCTTCTCAATTTTTTCAACTCGCCCATGAAGGCATTTGATCTCATTCTCATGCCTATCTAGGCGCTCCTGAATGTTATCAAACTTGTCAGAAAGTAGTTGTGCGAGCCTCTCCACCTCCCCTACTTTCTCTGTCAAAGGAACGAGGGAAGTTAGCTTCTTGTTCATATCCACTATCATGAGTTTAATGTCGGTATCTCCCAACAAATCTGCAGCCGGCGCGTTACTCTTCCCACTGGCTGGCCTGCAAGCTTCACACTTCCAGTTTTTCTTCTTGGCATCGCGTTTTGTCGCGAATGCTTCCTCTGTCATGCCCGAACAGACCGTGCCATGAAAGCTAAAATCACACATGCTGCATGTAATAACATTCTTGTCATCACTCAACACAGCTCGGCAAGTATAGCACTTGGGCATGCCTTCAAGTTAAAGCAACAACAACAAAACAGCCGGGGGCAGCGGCGGCAGTGAAAACGGCAGAAAGCAACACAGGAAAATCACCAACCTGTAAGGTACAAGAAGAAGAGTCAGTCGTGTTGCCTGCACCACCGCCGCTGCCGTAATGCGAGTTCCGTGGCGGACAGAAACGCCCCCAAAATCGAAGCGCACAGCTGCCACCACGTCGTCGTTCCTCGCTTATAACCCGTAGTCACGCAACGATTTCCTTCCTGATAGCCAGCGTATTAGGCACGGGAAATTCCAAAAGTCAGGCAGAAACACGGCCAGGCCAGTCGCGCTTCAGAGTCCACCGAAACTCCCAGATTCCAGTGTCTGTAAGGTACAAGAAGAAGAGTCAGTCGTGTTGCCTGCACCACCGCCGCTGCCGTAATGCGAGTTCCGTGGCGGACAGAAACGCCCCCAAAATCGAAGCGCACAGCTGCCACCACGTCGTCGTTCCTCGCTTATAACCCGTAGTCACGCAACGATTTCCTTCCTGATAGCCAGCGTATTAGGCGCGGGAAATTCCAAAAGTCGGGCAGAAACACGGCCAGGCCAGTCGCGCTTCAGATTCCAGTGTCTGTAAGGTACAAGAAGAAGAGTCAGTCGTGTTGCCTGCACCACCGCCGCTGCCGTAATGCGAGTTCCGTGGCGGACAGAAACGCCCCCCAAAATCGAAGCGCACAGCTGCCACCACGTCGTCGTTCCTCGCTTATAACCCGTAGTCACGCAACGATTTCCTTCCTGATAGCCAGCGTATTAGGCGCGGGAAATTCCAAAAGTCAGGCAGAAACACGGCCAGGCCAGTCGCGCTTCAGATTCCAGTGTCTGTAAGGTACAAGAAGAAGAGTCAGTCGTGTTGCCTGCACCACCGCCGCTGCCGTTCGTCTCGACTCTTAAAGGGCGCCGCTCAAAGAGAAGAAAGCACGAAAGGAGCGCACAAGTAGTGCAGCGCTCCGTATACGCCTTAGTGGAGGGCTCTCGAAATTTCAACCACCTGGGGTTCTTCAACAAGCACCTAAATCTAAGTACACGGACGAGCACGAACAAACTGCCACAGTTGTTACTACTTCCTTGTGTGTGAGCGGCGCACCTCCGCAAACGCGGCTGCTGCAGCGAGAAAAGTCACCTTTGTGCTCTATGTAACTCAACGGTGGTGAAAGCACAAGCCGTACAAACCACTATCACGAGTTAAGCGCGTGCGCCCCAGCGAACGCGCTGTGGGAAGGCGCACGCGCATCGCAACAGGTGGGGCGACGACCTTTAAAGCGCACCCAGCGTGCCTACCGCGCCATCGCGCTAGTCATAACAAAGACACGCTGAAGTCGATGATCTCTGAGTGCTGCCGACGGTAATTGGTGTATATAAATAGGTCGCTGTAGATTGATTGATTGATTGATTGATTGATTGATTGAAAACATTTATTTCAAAACAAAGAGAGGTGCAGCCCTTAAGAGGCTCCGCAATGGGTGGAGTCCTTATTCCGGGACCCCATTGGTAACAGCCGCTAGCTTAGCCCTACGGACCAAGGCCCTTTGGGCCTGAAGGTCTGAACAACTCAGTAGGGCCGCCTCCCACTACTCTCGGGTTGGGTTAGGGTTAGGGGAAAGAGCTGAGTTGTGCTGGCAAGCCCAAACGATGTGGTAGGTGTCAGCCACCTCCCCACAGTATTGACATTTGCCAGTGAAGGAAGAATCGAAATATTTCAAGATTGCCAGGCACAATAAAGTATTAGTGAAAAGTCGCAGCAAGATGCGTTCATTAGCCTTTCCCAGCCCCTTTGCAGGAGGTGGGTATTGACGATGCTTATCCCTGTAATAGGTCGTAATTTCTTTGAATGTGAGGAGATATCCGCCTTCGGGTTGCAGGCACTCGGGATCTAAGCGGGACGCCCGGTGAACGAGTGCTCGGGCCGCCGTGTTCGCGGCTTCATTCCCCATTAGGCCCTGGTGTCCTGGAGTCCAGACTAGGCAACGGGGAGTAGGGTCGATTCCCCTGTTGCTATAGTTCTGCAATATTCTTTCCGCTAGCGGCGTGACTCAACCAGCTTCATAATTTCGACATGCCCTACGCGAATCTGTTATGATGCAGTGAGATCGGGGATCAGAGGCAGCTAGGGCAATTGCTACTTCCTCCGCTTGTGTTGTGCTAGGGGCTTTATAAGTGAGCCCATCTACTTGCTTTTCCTCGTGAGTGACCGCTGCCGTATACCACCCCCTGCGGTCAGGACCAGCCACATCCACGTAGAAAACTCCGTGTTTATTGCCATAGGGACGTTCCAAGGCGTCTGCACTCGCCTGGCGACGACCACTATGGTCTTCTCTATCCACCTTTGTGGGGAGGGGTCGAACTCTGACGGCGCGTCTCCAGAGTTCGGGCACTCGGACCCGCTCTTGAGTGTGAAAGTCGTGTTTCAAGTGGAGCCGGTCCAGCAAATGCCGCCCCGACTTTGTCTCTGTTAGGCGTGTGTATTGGTTCGTGAGGTGTGCTTCCTTGAGCTCCTGAAAGGTGTTCACCACTCCAAGCGCGAGAAGTCTCGCGTTAGAAGTTGCGACAGGGAGGTCAAGGGCCCTCTTAACCATTTTGAGGATGATTACCTCGACTTTGTCTGCATCATGCTTGCGCAGGTAGAGATAGGGGACCGAGTATAATATTCGGCTGATGACGAAGGCATGAGCTAGCCACACAGCGTCCATGCTTCGTAATCCCCCCTCTCTTGTTGGAGAGGCGTCGGACCATTCGGTCCACTTGATCTCCAACCTTGCGGAGCTTTTCCAATGTTGTGTCGACTCTCCTTCGATTGCGTATGAAGAGTCCGAGAATTCGGATCTCCTTAGCCTCGCGTATAGGACCACTAGCCAAAGAGAGATGCAGTTTTGTGGTGTCCTTAGGTGATGGTCGAAGATGCACGAATTCTGATTTGTTTGGTGCACACTGGAGTCCGCAGCGCTCTGCGTAGCGATCCACTACGTGAGCGGCTGCTTGCAGACTTTCCTTCATATGCCCGATGTTTCCTTCCGTGGCCCAGATGGTGATATCGTCGGCGTACAGCGTGTGCTGCACGCCTGCAGTACCCTTTAGCTGGGTCGGGAGGTGTCCCATCGCAAGGTTAAAGAGCAGAGGGGAAAGCACAGCACCTTGTGGCGTCCCCCTAGTACCCAATTCGTAAGGTTCATATTCATTTTCCTGGATTCTGACGAGCGCGGCTCGATCCGTCAAGAAACCCTTGATATAATTGAATGTGTTTGTGCCACAATGGGTCTCACTGAGATGTGTTAATATAGTGCTGTGTTCTATGTTGTCGAAGGCTCCCTTTAGGTCTAAGGCCAGGACAACCTTGTCATTGTGAGGGTGCTCCGTTGGATGTAGTGTGTCATGACTGAGCTGTAATAATATGTCTTGTGCCGACTTGTGTGGGCGGAAGCGGAACATCGTTGAGGAGAACTTCTTCTTGGCCTAGTCGGTGTTAATTGCTGTATGACAGATTGCCGCTAATAAAACACACACACAAGTGAGACACGAATAGGACGACAAAACGGGCGGCACTTCCAACTGATTTATTTCACGCATGAAACAATGATATATATACACCAGTGACACACACATGCGCAGAAGAGCCAACAGTACCTAACATGCCCACCTCTCAAACAATCTAATCTCTGAAGACCGCAGCTGTATAGACGTGTCACTTATACAATTGTCGCCTAACTTACTGATATACAAAGCTTCTAATAACTCACGGGCTGTCTGACATTTGCTTTTACCTAGGATCGTCACCTCCTGAAATTGCGGTTCGCATTTGCAGGCCTTGCAGTGCGCGGGAAGATGCGCAAGTTCATCTTTACTCAGATTTCTGTCATGCTCCCTGGCTCGTACGTTCATGCAGCGGCCAGTCTGCCCAACATAATACTTGCCACAAGTCAGGGGGGATCTGGTACACAACGCCTGTTTCACATTTTGTGTATGCCGAGGCGTGTTTCACACCGCAGCCTGCGGTTCCTTTAGCAGTGGTGCGAGGGCAGAGCTGAGACAGCTTCACAGGGGCAGAAAAAACAAGAGGGACGTCATACCTTCCTGCCACCTTTTTGAGGTTGTGAGTCACCTTATGAAGATAAGGAACCACTGCAGGTCTTACGGTGCGAGTAGCCGTGCTCGCTAACGCCACTTTTATTCTGTTTGACAAAGGGCTGTACCTGCAAAGACGTGGCATCTGCATCGGCTCATGTATAGCGCCCGTCCTGTGTAACATTTTCCTAGCCAGTGTTGATCGCCAGATTGCCGATGTTTTTAAGCTGCATGAAGGTCTCCATATTTTAAAGGTGTTTAGATATGTGGATGACTTTTTAATAGTTTTTAACCGACTTGCTTCAGCAGAGAGTTACGGCGTTGTTTTAAACATGTTTACACTTCATGGCAAAGGTCTCAAGTTCACCCATGAACTACCCCTTCGGGATTCGTTGCAGTTTTTAGACCTATGCTTAACTTTCCGTGATAGTCATGTGTGCTGGCAGTATTCGCCACGTGCGAATAAAGGGCTAGTTCCGCACGATTCAGCTACATCTAAGCTGATTAAGCGGGGTGTAGCCTTGCTGTGCCTGAATACCGCGCTAACGAAATCGTGCATTCACATGATACAGGCTGCTTTTGACAAGCAAGTTAGGCGCCTTACTATGGCAGGCTTCCCTGGCTCATTGCTTACGTCAGTGGTAGAAACCCTTATGCAGAAGATTAAAGGCAGCAGGAAACCGGCGTTAGCGAGCACGGCTACCCGCACCGTAAGACCTGCAGTGGTTCCTTATCTTCATAAGGTGACTCACAACCTCAAAAAGGTGGCAGGAAGGTATGACGTCCCTCTTGTTTTTTCTGCCCCTGTGAAGCTGTCTCAGCTCTGCCCTCGCACCACTGCTGAGGGAACCGCAGGCTGCGGTGTGAAACGCCTTGGCGTACACAAAATGTGAAACAGGCGTTGTGTACCAGATCCCCCTGACTTGTGGCAAGTATTATGTTGGGCAGACTGGCCGCTGCATGAACGTACGAGCCAGGGAGCATGACATAAATCTAAGAAAAGAAAATGAACTTGCGCATCTTCCCGCGCACTGCAAGGCCTGCAAATGTGAACCGCGATTTCAGGAGGTGACGATCCTAGGTAAAAGCAAATGTCAGAGAGCCCGTGAGTTATTAGAAGCTTTCTATATCAGTAAGTTAGGCGACGATTGTATAAGTGACACGTCTATACAGCTGCGGTCTTCAGAGATTAGATTGTTTGAGAGGTGGGCATGTTAGGTACTGTTGTCTATTCTGCGCATGTGTGTGTCACTGGTGTATATATATCATTGTTTCATGCCTGAAATAAATCAGTTGGAAGTGCCGCCCGTTTTGTCGTCCTATTCGTGTCTCACTTGTGTGTGTGTTTTATTAGCGGCAATATGTCATACACCGAACATCGTGTCTGCAAATGTGTTATGGTCTTCCAAATAATCGGAGAGCCTATCTCGCACCATCGCCTCCATTAGTTTGCCCACACACGATGTGAGCGAGATAGGTCACAGGTTGTCCGTATTAATGTCCTTCCCAGCTTTTGGAATGAAAGTTACAAGTGATGTTTTCCAATCGAGCGGCACAGGAGTCTCTCCTTTGCCTATCGTGTTGATGTATTCAAGAAGGGCTTTATACTCTCGATCAGGGAGGTTGGCCAGCAGTTTCACTGTGACCTTGTCCCGACCGGGGGGCAGTGTCTCTCTTCATTTTGGCTAAGGCCGCCTTGAGGTCATAGAGGTGGAACGGCTTATCCATCTCTGCATTATCTCTGCCTGCATAGAGATATTCTTGACCTCGAGGGTCCTGTTTCGTGCAGAGATACTTGTCCGTTAACGTCTCTGCCAGCTGTGTGGTTGTGCCCTGGAAATTGTGTAAAGCGCGTTGTAAGTGCTTTTGTGTTTCTCCCCGCGATTGAGCGGGATCGATCAAGCTGCGGAAAAGTTTCCATGTGTTTTTCCCCGACATCTGTCGGGCCGCCATGTTACAACGATCTATCCAGTTGGAATCAGCTAACTGAGAGGCATACTCGGCAGCCTGTTGGGTCAGATCTGTTATACGTCTCTTCAGTGTTCTGTTGTGCTTTTGTCGTTTCCATCTTTTTGTGAGACTGCGGCGAGCTTCCCAGAGATGGAGTAAATGATTATCGACCGCTAGGGAAGTCCTCCGCAATCTGTATGCACTTCTCATGTTTCTGGAGTGTTGTCATGAGATTATGAGCCCATGAGCTATATCCGTCGTCGATAAGACTGGTCCGAGGCAGGGACTTACGGAAAGCAGTCCAGTCTGGCAGTTTGGCCTGATTTGATGTCCTTTTTAGGGGCCGGGTATAAATTAAGGTGTTAAGAATACAGTGATCGCTGCCTAACGTTTCTTCGGTGTTGTACCACTCAATGTGTTGTATGTGTTTGGAAAGCGTGAGATCAGGAGAAGTGTCCCGAGTCACAGAGTTTCCTATACGTGTTGGTCGTGTTGGGTTGGTCTGGAGGGTTATGCCTAACGTGGAAATGAGCTCCGCTAGCTTTCTACCGCGAACTTCCTGCTTATTGTAACCCCGACACCTTGCTGGGAGCATTGAAGGCCCTACAGTGAGGAAGGGATCCCGACCAGTTATCTTCAGTGCCCGGCTGAAGATGTCCGCGAAATTGATGTGTTTTAGCTTAGGCGGGCAATAGACCTTATGCAAAATCTGCTGCCATCTAGCGGCCGCCTTACGCGTTTCCGCCATGTTGAAGGCTAGGCGCTCTGTGCATGTGCACTCACGGAGCGTACGCGTCGACGTGTGGCGGCTGATAGGAGCGGCTATTCCGAGATATTTTCGTGTGCTGTGTTGCTCAGATTGAGGAAATTGGGATGTTGAAAAAAGGTTTGCAGGAAACTAACCTCCATGTTATTAGATTTCTTCGCGGCCGACGACGAGCGGCAGATCGTTTCGTTGCTCCGGCTGCTGCTTACGACTGACGCCGTGTTTACGTTCGCTGTTCTTAATAGATGCGGTATGCGAGAGCATCGGTACTCATCAGAGAACACTTTCATGTCATGCCGGAAAGAAACAGTTTTCGTGGCACGTGCTTGCGGACACAGACAAACCGGCTTCGTGTACGAGCTTCAGAGCTGCATCGATCTAGGCTACTCGGGCGTGCCTGCGCTGCTGTTGACAGCCTTACTGAGTTTATTACATTGCGATAACATTGTTATTAGACAGCTACTCGTGCGTGTAATCAATTCTCAGCGAACGGACCAGAAATTTGTTATTTCGAGGGGGGGGGGGACCCGCATTTGATCCGATGTGTGGTCCGGGGACCGGGCAGGTAAGTGTGGTCGAGTGTCATTTTGTGCTCTGTATTCCATGGCACAAAAGAAAAAAAATTCGGGAGAGGGCACGGGCCCGGTGTGCCACCTCTGGCCACGCTATTGACTGGGGCGTGTTCGTAGTTTGTTTTCGATTGGGAATGAAGTTTAACAAGGTAGCGCTTGGTGAGATGCTTTGCGCGCGTATTGTCTTACTCCGCGTATACTTCAAGCATTTGATGAGCTATCACTGCCAATAAATACAGAGGGGTGGCCAGGATGACCTTAGCGTACCCCCCTTGCTTTTTTTTTTATTTATACCCCAAGAAGAGCACATATCAGGTTCTCACAAAAGCTGATCCCCGCTCGGAAAAATCCCGCATCCACCACTGTGAGTTAAAAAAAAAGTTAACAGATGCTTGTGTGTGACACTTTTCGTATGAAAATCTGAAGAAAGGCTGTTCCGGCAGATGTGTTAGATTAGACCGTGGGTGCGCTACCGTTGGTTACGCGCTGAGGTAGTTTCGCAAGCGTTCAGTCGGCGACGAAAAACTGTCTTGCTGGAACGGGTTGAAATTGTAAGACATCAGTAGGCCCCGAAAGCGACGATGAGAACGCAAATATTCTTGGCGTATCGTGATATTTATGAGCATAATGTCGAGCGGATATTCAGTAAAATACCAACTGATCAGCACCTACTTCTGAATAACAATTTCATCTTCCCTTTTCACGTGCGTGAAGGCGGAAATTTTTTACATTTTAATCGTGCGATAATTATATACATAACATATACGATGGTGACTACAGCAGCAAAATATTTCTTGTTTCAAAAATATAAAAAAGGGACAAAGTTTTATTTAATATTAAATGCCCTATACATCAGGCCGACGTAGACTCTCTTATGAAATATACTTTGAAATGGATCAGCAGCACTTTTTTACCGTCATCGCTGTGCCTCGCCTTGAAGCGCGGTAAAGCCTCCTACCAACTATCCTACACTACACTCATGATATTCAGATAGCCACGAACTCTTTATTCGCTACACTTAAAACACAGACAAAACTTATAGCCTAGCGCATGACTTCATTCTCAACGACAAGCTTGTACAATGCCGGTAACGTGTACTGGCCCTTACACACTCATCTGACGTTTTTGTGCCCCGATTGCCCACTCTCAAAGCAGATACAAACAAGAAGCTATAGCAGGGACAGCAATACGATTCGGACGCAAGCCTCCAACATGGCGCCGAAGCGGTAGCTTCGCGAGACCTCCGACAGATGGCAGCAACTTTGCATAAGGTCTATAGATGTTAAGGATATGTAGTTGTGGGTCAGAGCGGCGCAAGGGTAACACTGTGACCATGATGTACGAATATGCTACCTGCAGGTCGAGGTCTACCTTTTGTGCTGTGTATGCTTTTTGTACAAGGATGCAAGTAGATGGATCTCGCTGAAATGTATTGTACCCTGAAATTTTTGCTGAGGCCCCGGGTTCCTGTAATGCCACGACAGCTGCTAGAAATTGGAATGTATCTAAGTAGAGACGAAAATGAGCGCGCTTGGCGCGATCTCTGAAGCCCCTACAATTCCACTGCACGATTGACAGTGGTTCCTGTCTTGAGTTGGTTCGCTTCTGTCTATGTCCCTGCGCCATGGTTAACAGTATTAGAAGCTGGCTGGCTCTCCGCTGCCTGAAGGGCAGTAACGAGCGGGACGTCTTCGGCACCATTCTCATCAATATTGCGGCAAACTTTGGAGTGGAGGGGCGACCCACCTCCTTTACGGGACCAGCCCGCCTAAACAATTTAGGACTAGCCTGGATCCAGGACTTGACATTTTGGGTCGCCGCAACGGTGATTTGCTGAGTGAGTGTAGTTACCAGCTGTTGCATTTGTGCCTGTATTATTTGCGCAATCATTGTTGGCAGCGGTGCCATCTGGTCGGTGACACTTTTTTCGAGAGCCGTCATGCGGCTTTCCAAGTTGCTCATGAGAGGGCCATACGTCACCGGCCCCACGCCCGAGAACAGTGAGGCCGATTCGTCACCGCTATCCGGAGTGCCTGGTAAAGGCGGCTCTGTCCTTCCGCTTTTGAGTGCATTGATTTTCTGCTTTAGTTGCTCATTTTTGGTTCCGAGAAAGGCCATTTCTTTCTTAAGCTCGAGTTCTAAAGGTGATGGGGAGGAAGACAGAGTGGCGGCGACCCCTGCCCAGTTGCTCACCTTGGTTGTGGCCGCTTTGCTGCTATCAAGGGACGGCAAGTTCCCCTCCTGGGAAACTGGTGTCTTGGCACTTTGTCCACATGCGTTCGTGTTCTTATCCTTCTTAGATGTCTTGTTTGCGGGAGCAGGCCCGGTGGCTTGTCCGGACTTGCCCGACGACGCACCTCCGTTGCCGGAAGTCTTGCTCGTCTTGCTTCTAGGGGCCCCTTGTTTGTTTCCTGGGCGTTGAAGCCGGCGGAATTTTCCCTTGCAGTTTGCGGAGCCGGTGAGATGGACCTCCACACAAACCATGCACGAAGGGGTACACTCGTTCATTTTGATCAGAAAAAAAAAGGAAAACACTCGTGTTCAGCTAGGCCCTGCTCGGAGGCGCCTACTCTTTGGCCACAATAGCCACATCTTGCGACATCCGGATGAGGGCAATTGTCTATCCAGCGACCGACTGTTCCACAGAGGTGGCAGGCTGGGACGGTCTTCTTATATTCCCATAGAACTGTGCATTCACAGTTGTAGTGTACGTAGCGGGGCACTCTCCGGCCCACGAAAGTGAGCACCGCCACGTTAGATGTTCCGAGCTTTCGCACGAAGGCCAGTTCGCCCTCGCGCCACACCACCTTGCCTTTAAGTGATGCCGTTGTCTCGTCTGCCCGCACGGTGATGACCCTCGGCACACTTCACCATTGAGTTTTACGTGGCCCCGCAGAGGAACGAAGCTAGATCCCACCTTGAGGTTCCAATCACGGGCCAATTTGTTTTCTGCCTCCACATGCTACGTCCCGCAGACAATCAAATGCTGTGTCCACACTGGCCAAACGTTGAGGGTAGCGGCAGCTTCACCACCGACGTACTGGGCGATGGCAGCGCCCAGATCTCCAGTCTGGAAGGCCGTCTTCAGGTGCAGAGTTTCACGGGGCTTCAACACCACGATGTTATCATCTGCGCTCATCTTGGGAGTGTCGCGTGGGCGCCACTTAATCAGGTTACCCTTCGGCTGTGCAGCGCGGGCATGCCCACTGGAGACGGGACCGCCGGGATTCCCGGCAGCCGGCTTGGACATCATCTTCTGCTGAGCAGCTTTCCGTCGTAGAGTCACGAGCTGGAAAAGGCCTTCATCTTCGATATTGGTGGGTTTATGTTGGGTGATAGCAGCCTGTTGCACATCAATTTGAGTCCAGGCCATGGCGGCTTGGTCGTATCCGCATTGGGTAGCGGTCGCCATCGTACGGAGTCTTCAGGGAAGGCCCCCGCACCACCGGAGTCGACGCTAACTGTCGTGTTCCAGAGCTTCCGGGTATGAAGACGCCGACAATATTTAAACATGCTTTATTCGCATGCCAGCAACATAGCGATAACCAAGAGTGCCGAAGGAAAAGTGCCCCTGCCCCACCGCGCGCCAAGCGCTTTTATTCACATCGTGGGCGAGGGTGTTGCGATATGGGCGGCGTGACAGTGTATCGCACAAGCACACGTGTACAGATATGCGACATCCCCCCCCACTCTTATTTGGATCCCCAATCATGGTCCAAAAAGTTCACGGCACAAAGCGATCAGGTGGGCGACGCTGTCTCTGCGGGTAGCGACGTTCGCTAGGAGCGTTTGAAGTGTCCGCCGGTTCACTTTGTGCGGTGGGCCAGCTGTCGACGTCATGTGATGAGTCGCAGGCCGGGACCTGTGCGGGAGCTTCTTGCTGCCTTTCACTGAAGGGTAGGTCGAACTCCGTGGCGATGCCGATGTTATCGTTGCGGATGTGATTTTGGTGACGCACCCACTGGAACACACCACGCGGAGTCACTACATTTAGCCGATATGACACTGGTCCCGTACGGGCAAGAACTGTTGCACACAGCCACTTTGGTCCTGATCGGAAATTGCGCACACGAACGGAATCACCAACAGCGATGACGTTGTCGCGACACGGGTGACGCCTTGTCTGGTCGAACTGGCGCTGGCGCACTCTGTTCTCGACCCCTGGTCGTATGAGGTCTAGTCTGGTCCGCAGGCGTCTCCCCAGGAGCAAAGTGGAAGGGGCTTCCCCTGTCGTAGCATGAGGCGTATTACGATACGCCAGAAGGAAGTCGGCTAACTCCTCACTGGCGTTCCTCGGACTGGTTTTGCGGAGCGCTGACTTCAAAGTCTGAACAAAACGTTCAGCCAGTCCGTTGCTACTTGGGTGATACGGTGCGGTTCTTACGTGCCGAATGCCCCTGTGCTTGAGGTAGGCTTGGAACTCTGCAGAAATGAACTGGCTTCCGTTGTCGGACACGAGTGTTTCTGGAAATCCAAATCTGCAGAAAAGTTCATGAATGCAAGCAATGGTTGCCTCTGAAGTAGTGGTTGTCATGGGACATACTTCTGGCCACTTGGAATGGGCGTCGACTACTACTAAGTATGATATACCTTTTATTGGACCTGCAAAGTCCATGTGTAGGCGTTGCCAAGGACGTGTCGGCCAGGACCATGGATGGAGCGGCGCTTTCACTGGCAAACTGCGTGTCTCTGCGCATGCGTGACAAGAGCCGACACATCTCTCGATGTCCTGATCGATATTTGGCCACCACGCATAGCTTCTTGCAAGCTCTTTGGTGCGCACCACTCCCGGATGCCCCTCATGTAATTCATCTAGGACAAATTTACGGAATTTTTCTGGTACCCCCCACACGCATTCCCAGCATGCCACAACCTTGATATAAAGAAAGCTCTAGTTTCCTGCAGAAAAAAGGTTTCAGGTTCGCAGATACGTTAGCAGGCCAGCCTGACAAGATGTACTGCACTACTTGACAGAACACTGGATCCCGTGCAGTTTCCTCTGCGATCTGTTTACTGCAGACGGGCATGCTGTCTACACGCAAAGACAGAAAATTTTCTTTTGCCCCGTCTGTTCCCGGGTTGCTGGATTGGAAGGCGCGATAAGCAATCAGCGTCCAAGTTCTGCTTTGAAGGGCGATACTGCAACGAAAAAGAATATGCAGAAAGCGTGACGGCCCAGCGTTACAGTCTGGCAGCTGCGATGGCAGGAATGCCTGTTTTTGCGCCAAAGATCGTCTCAAGTGGCTTGTCATCTGTGAGCAACACAAACTTCCGTCCGTAGACGTAGTAATGGAACTTCTTGACTCCAAAAACAAGCGCTAATGCTTCTTTCTCCAATTGACTGTAACCTTGTTCAGCTTTTGTTAACGTTCGTGAAGCATAGGCTATTGGATGAACTTGGCCTTGAAAAACGTGTGACAAAACTGCGCCTATTCCGTAGGAAGAAGCATCGCATGACAACTGTAATGGCAAACTGGGATCATAGTGAATCAGAATAGGCTTTGACGACAGTAGTTTTTTTACTTGCGCAAACGCACTTTGACAAGCGGCGTTCCATTGCCAAGGTTCGTCCTTACTCAAGAGCTTGTTCAAAGGAAAGAGTATGGATGCGAGATTCGGAACAAACTTTCCATAGTAATTTGTGAGTCCTAACACTGACTGCAGCTGCTGTTTGTCTGTTGGAGCTGGTACATTTGCAATTGCGACCAACTTTTCATCCGTCGGGTGAACACCGTCTTTTGTGATGACGTGACCCAAGTACTGCAGCTCATTGCGAAAAAAATCTCATTTCGAAGGTTTGACGCGAAATCCGCGTTCTGATAGCCGCTTCAGCACAGCTTCCAGGTTGAGCAAGTGTTCTGCTTCTGTGTGGCCCGTGATCAGTATGTCATCGAGATAACAAGTTACGCCGTTTAGTCCTTTCAGGGCGTTATCCATAATACGCTGAAATATTGCGGGAGCTGATGAAATGCCAAACGGTAGGCGGTTGACCAGAAACAGACCCTTGTGCATGTTCAGCGTAAGGTATTGTTTGGATTCGTCGTCCATTTCGACCTGCTGATACGCTCTGCTTAGGTCAATCTTTGAAAAATGTTGTCCGCCTGCCAGCGCGGCAAATAGCTCGTCCGCTTTCGGTAGCGGATACCTTTCGATGTCCAGTATCGGGTTTAGCGTGACTTTGTAATCACCGCACAGTCTGACTGAACCATCGCGTTTAACAACTGGTACGACCGGCGTTGCGTACGGGCTTGTGGTCACGGGTGTAATTATCCCTAGCTCTTGCAGCTTCGATAATTCCTGCTCAACAGCAGTTTTTAGAGCGAAAGGCACGCTCCTTGCTTTGAAAAATCTTGGCTTCGCGTCACCCCTTAAGAAAAGAGTAGCCTTTTCTCCCTTTACTGTGCCGAGTTCGCCCTTGAACAGGTCCTGATAGCGGTTTAGTAAGGACTCTAATTTAGGCGATCTGTCAGAGCCATATGTGTTTCCCACCTGCATGTGGTGAAGACCTTGTATTTGCGTCCAGTCCAGCTTTAGATGTTGTAGCCAACTGCGCCCCAGCAGCGGCTGGCCGTCCTGTCGGAGCACGTACAAAGGCAACTGTTGGCGCTGCGCGTTGTACTGGACTGCAACAAATGCTACTCCGCAGGGCTTCACGGGTTCATTTGTGTAGGTTCTCAAGGTGAGACTTGTCCTGCGCAAATGAGCTCTGGGAAAAAGAGAACGGAACTGTGAGACTGACATAACGGATACAGCAGCCCCTGTATCGAGTTCCATATTCACTGGTACGCCGTCAATAGCGACCTCGACCATGATTGGTTTTTGTCTTGCGTCTGCAGCAGGTTTTACACTCTTCAAATTGGTGCGTGGCAGTGACAAGGTACTAACATGCCGTTTATTTTAAATGCGAAGCATTTCTTAGCGAACTTCGGCGACTTTGAGCGTATCTATCTATCTATCTATCTATCTATCTATCTATCTATCTATCTATCTATCTATCTATCTATCTATCTATCTATCTATCTATCTATCTATCTATCTATCTACCTATCTATCTATCTATCTATCTATCTAGCCGCCTACGACTTTGGGCTCTCCTGGCCATATCGTTCATGGGATTTATACCAAATTTGGTATGGCATAACATGACTGTATGACTAACATGAATGACTGGTCATATCATGAAAATCATGACTAACTTGTCATGAAAAGTATGATTTACACGCCATGGCCATAGTGCTCTTGAGGCCGTTCCCTTAATTTGATATATCCAAAAATTGGTACGATGCGACATTTCTGCATGACCAACATAAATGACAGGTGGTAATATGAAAATCATGACCTGCATGTCATGTACAACATGATTTACATGCCACGCTCATTGCGCGCTGACGGCCGTTTCGCTAGCTTGATACACACCAAATTTGGTATTGCATGGCGTGACTGTATGACGAACATATATCCCAAGTGGTAATATGGAAATCATGGCATTTCATGTGCAACATGACTTGCATGCCACGCTCATGACGCTCTCGGGGCCGTTTCGCTAGCTTAATATGCACCAAATTTGGTATTGCGGGACGTGACTGTATGGCGAGCATAAATGACAAGTGGTAATATGGAAACCATGACATGTCATGTGAAACATGACTTGCATGCTACGCTCATGGCACTCCCGGGGCCGTTTCGCCAGCTTGATATACACCAAATTTGGTATTGCGTCACGTGACCGTATGACGAACATAAATGCCAAGTGGTCATATGGAAATCATAACATACATGTCATGAGTCACATGACTTGCATGCCACGCTCATGACACACTCGTGGCCGTTTCGCCAGCTTTATATACACGAAATTTTAAAGGCGAAGGCGTTTAATGTATCATGACCACGTCCGTTCGTCCGGTCGTCCGTCGGTCCCTCCAGCCGTGCCCTGGCACGGTGCCAAGTGGGCGCCGGGGCGCGCAAACGGACGCCGGTCGCGTCGGACTCTACAGCGCTCGCGCTTTGCTTGCGTAGTGTCGCTGGGCCCAGCGTCTCTAATCATGCAAGGAAGGAGACGCGCGCATCACGTTCCATTCTTACCGACCCCGTCTCAGTGGGTACAGGCGTTCGAGGGACACACTTTGGAATTGACAAAGTGTCCGTCAATTTAAACGCTGGAACGCGGATGGCGTCTGCATGATGCACAGAGCGCGAGAATACGAACGCATGCGAATCGGTGGCAGATTGCTCTCGCGTCTCGGTGCGATTCAAGGTAAGAAATTAAGCGAACGTAAGTGGCAGGTGGTAACACGAAAATCTTGGCATGCGTGTCATCTACAATGCCATTTACATGCCACGCTCATGGTGCTCTTGCGTCCACTTCGCTAGCTTGATATAAGCCAAAATTTGTATTGCGGGACGTGACTGTATGAAGAACACAAATGACAGGTCCTAACATATAAATAATGACATGCATATTATGTACAGCATGATTTGCTCCTTGCTGACTGCTTCGCATCATATCGATTCCCACAGTGCGTGGGATCTGCCGGTTTTTTTACTTTTGGATTCTTTTAGCTATTTGCTCCGGCAAGCACTCTTGATGTGGCCCTTTTTGTTGCAATGAAAACATTTGGCATTCGCATACGGACAAGAGCTGGCGGTGTGTTTCACCGATCCGCAGCGATAACACGAGGTAGAAGCTTCCCCAGTGCTTTTAACTTTGTGCACTTGAAATTCCTGCTGTGCTGTTGAGCGCGTAGCAGATGCGCTTTGAATCGCAGCTTCAATGGCTATCACCTGATCAACTGCTGTCGGAAACTTTAACTGATTGTCTTCTGCAAATAAACTTCGTTGTATGTCAGCCCGAAGCAAACCACAAACAAATCTGTCCCTTAACGCTTGATCAAGAAAAGTACCGAACTCACAAGTTTGCGCGAGTCTACGCAGCTCTGCGGCATACTGAGTAATAGTCTGTTGCAGCAGTTGTGAGCGGCGATGAAATGTGGCTCTTTCGCCGATAATGGACAGTTTAGGAACAAAGTGGTTTCGCAGTAAGCTTAGAAGTTCTTCAAAAGACTTCTTAGCGGGAGTCTCAGGAGACGTTAACGACTTCAACAATGCGTATGTCTTCGGTCCTACTAGGCTTATCAAGGTATCAGCCTTCTGGTCCTCTGAGACTTTGTTAGCACGCAAAAATGCTTGGAGGCGTTCTTCATAACTAGCCCAATCTGCTGAAGATTCATCGAAGGGTTCTACTTGCCCCAAGTGCGCCGACATCGTGTCGCTGACTTGTCTTCTTGTGGCAGTCCACCAGGGCCCCAAGATCCTCGTCGCCAAGAACTACGTCGTGTTCCAGAGCTTCCGGGTATGAAGACGCCGACAATATTTAAACATGCTTTATTCGCATGCCAGCAACATAGCGATAACCAAGAGTGCCGAAGGAAAAGTGCCCCTGCCCCACCGCGCGCCAAGCGCTTTTATTCACATCGTGGGCGAGGGTGTTGCGATATGGGCCGCGTGACAGTGTATCGCCCAAGCACACGTGTACAGATATGCGACACTAACCTCAGCGGAGGTCAGCTACTCCCGGCGTGGCGAAAAAACGAATCGGGCGAAAAATGGTTAAATTTCGGCCCACCTGCGTCGGATCGGTGTCAGCAGGTTCCTCTTGATGTTAGGAAGAAGTTCTCAATGCTTTGAGAAGGGTGACATCGAAATTTCGATGGTTATTGGCAAAAATTTCCGGAGCCGACGCGACACACGTCCGATCTCAGCGACGCAAGCAGCGTCCTCCCCCAGCTCGCTGTTAGTACCCTGAAGAACGTACGTTTCGTGGCCAAGTGAATTTTGCGCCGCGCGCAGTGGAGCGAGATGTTGTAGGTTCGACCCCCCGGTGACGGATTTAGTCCGTCCCTCCTTCCGGCGTCCCACACCACCACAGCGCATGCGTGTCTCCTCCCCCCTCTCTCTCTCCTCTCCTACGCTCACCCCCTTTCTCTCCTCTAGGAATACGCTATGGAGCAGCGCCCGCGTCCTACACCGCCACAGCACATGCGCGTCCCTCCCCGTCTCTCTCCTCTCCTAACCTCACCCCCCTTTCTCTCCTCTAGAAATCCTCCGCCCCACGGAGCGGCCCCGCGTCCCACACCCCGACAACAAATGCGCCTCTCTTCCCCCCTATCTCTCCTCTCCTACGCTCACCCCTTTTCTCTACTCTACGGAGCGGTGCCCGCGTCCCACAGCGCATGCCAGTCTCTCCCCCCTCTCTCCTACGCTCACCCTTTCTCTGCTGTAGGAATCCTCTACTCTACGAAGCGGCGCCCGCGTCCGTCATCCCCCAGCGCATGCGCGTCCTCTCCCCCCTCTCTCCTACGCTTACCCCCCTTTCTCTACTCTAGTAATCCTCTGCTCTACGGAGCGGTTACCGCTTCCCACACCCCCCACAGCGCATACGCGTCCCCTCTCTCTCTCCTCTCCTACGATTCCCCCCCCGTTCTCTCCTCTAGGAATCCTCTACGGAGCGGCGCTACAGGTGGTGCGACAATTGCATACTCCGCTGGGGGGCACCACGGTAGTTCCGCGGTATAAAAATGACGGAGCGCGCCTCATTCTCTCTCCTGTGCAGCGCCGTGATGAGCGCCCGGGCCGCTGCCGCGAAACGAGAGCGGCGACGTTTCTCCCGCTCAAGCTAACCATCTCCTCGCTGCTTCGCATCCACACAGGGTTCCCTTTAGCGGGAGATGGAGAAGTTTTTTTTCTTGTAAGTTTTCTCTCTGCCATCTGTTAATGTATATTTTGCAACGTCATATCCGTGACGGAAATACTTCGGTGGAGCGGTAGTGGACACCTGCATAAAACACTGTCATGTTAAAAATTCTGTGACACCAGCGCAAAAAAGGACAAAGGACCAGGAAGAACCACAGACGAGCGCTGAACTTACAAATGGAGTTTATCGCCGAAACGGGACAGAATATAAAGAAAACAACACGTGAACAAAAAAGATTGCAAAGCACTATTTGCAAAAACCATACTCAGTATTATCAGCCCACCTCACTTGCGGCGGTCATGCGCACGGGACATATACCGAACTTCTTTTTCCATCAAGGCAATGGACGGGACACTCACGCAATTATCGCCAAGTCTCGCGATTTCTGCTGCCTCTATAATTTCTCGCGTTAATTGAGAGCCCCATCGCCCCACCACTCGGCACCTATCCAAAAGGATTTTGCACGCAACAGTGTCACACGAGCTGCAATGAAGGGCTAAGTGCCCGCTGTTCATTTGGCGAACATTGTTGCTGTGTTGCGCTGGTGTCAGGTAATGGACCACCAACTTGCTCAAAAAGTTGCCCTCTTATGTTAAAAAAAGGTTTAACAATGGGCAAATATCAATCTTTATTGTGATGAACAGTACAAAACACCTAGAAGCACCAACCCTTTATGCTAGTCGGCGACTTAGCGTACACATTATGGACCTTAGGACCTAGCTTTGTCGCCAAAGCTCACTGCCCGCTGTCATGGTGGTTAGAAAACCATTGCTATAGCCGAAATATGTGGGTAGGGGAATAAAAAATGGTTTAAAATAGACGAACAACAATTATAGTTGTGAAGGAAGAATATTGTCACATGGTTGTGACGTCGACGAAGGCAGTAGGCGACGGGTCCAAGATGAAACTGTTTATTAGGCCGAACTTGTGGCCGGTAAACGGAAAGTAAGATTACAGCAATACACGCTGGCACTGATAGCGGCGAACAGAGCGTCGGCCGTCGATCAACTGGACATCGTTGGAAAGCGCCAGCTTTTATAACTCACGCATGGAACATTCTAGCCTTATCACTAGTCGTCGCGCGAGCTCTGGAATAATCTTGAGTGTTACCGTCTCACGTGCAATCTTAACAAAACGATCTACTAGAACCGAGAAGCTTCTGGAACAATAAGGCGCGGTCTGCGCCGAGTACTGCTCACAGTCTTTGTGGGCGGAAACTGAATACAGTAAATGAAACGCGCGTGGCAATATAAAACACCTACAAGCACAAACCCATTAAACTAGACGGCGACTTCAACGTAGACATTATGGACCTTAGAACTGAGCTTTGTCGTCGACTGTTAATGTCACTTTATGTCACTCAATTTACATATGGGGCAACGCTCGGGTAACATATGCGAGACACAAAAAAGGTCTAACGATACACTAATATCAGTCACATTTGTGACTGAATAATATAAAACACCTACAAGCACAAACCCTTTACACTAGTCGGCGACTTTAACGTAGACATTATGGACCTTAGGACCTAGCTTCGCCCACTCATCCTCATTCACTTCGGTGAGATGAATGGATGGAAGAACATTTATTAATGTCCTGCAAGAAGCACGCGAACGCGCTCAGGGCTTCCACGTTGGGACTGAGAGGCCTAGCCTAACAGCAGCATCGCGGGCTTGCTGGACGGCCCATTTCTGGTCGGCTAGGCTGGAGCTACGAAAGGCAGCCGCCCACCTCGCCGAAGTAGCATCGGGGTTAACATCGTTATACATTGTAGTGCACTCCCAGAGCATGTGTCTAAGCGTTTCCGGGGTGAGTTTGCATTGGTTGCATATATCATTATCGTAGAGTTTCGGGTATATGGCGTGGAGTACGTGTGGATTTGGGTACTACTCCGTTTGCAATAGCCTTAAAGTGAGAGCTTGAGGCCGAATTAGCTTAGGGCTAGGCGGCGGGAAGACCCGACGGGAGAGGTAGAAGTGCTTGGTAATTTCTGAGGTGAAAACAGCGCACACTTGACACGGACCGACAGAGAATAGACAAGACACAGGCGCAGCGCCTGTGTCTTGTCTATTCTCTGTCGGTCCGTGTCAAGTGTGCGCTGTTTTCACCTCAGTATGCTCAACCAACTAGCTCGAGATGTGTTATTGGTAATTTCGTTATAAGTTGATGGCACGTCCCTGTTTTCACGGCTTCGAATCGACCAGTATCTGCGCGGTCAGTCAATACGCGCGCAGCACTGTGAGCGGATTCATTGAGGTTGACGGGTCAGCCAGGGATCTGTCCGACGTGAGCAGGGAACCAAATAAGCGTATGATGACAGAGTTCTTTAGGACTGTTCTAGAGAATGCGTAGGGCCTTCGGGGAAATTCTGGCATTAGCGAAGGACCGGATTGCACATCTAGAGTCACTAAAAATGACTTCCACATTGTCGTTAACTATAGCGAGTGCAATAGCAACCTGCTCGGCCACGAGCGGGTCCTTGGTGTAGAGCGAGGTACAGTTAGTCAGCTCACCTTTGTGGTTAATAACATCCGCGGTGAATTTGAGACCGCTTCGGTACGAGGCGGCGTCTACGAAACAGGCTTTGCTGTCGTGTTGATGATTTCTGAGGATAGTGGCGGCCCGGGCCCGGCGTCTTGGGTAATTGTGTTCCGGATGAACATTTCTGGGAATTTGAGTGGCCGTTATAAGCTCTCGGAAACTCGGTGGAATTTCTAGAGTCACCATGGTATGAGTGTTCCGTGTAGCCGAGTTTCTTGAGGATATGTCTGCCCGTCACTGAGGAGGAAAGGGGTGTAATCTGAGAGCGCTCCTGTGCCTCCGCAATTTCTTCTAGGGTGTTGTGGATACCAAGCTGCAGGAGCCGATCCGTACTAGTACTGCAGGGAATGCCAATGTTACTTTTGATCGCTTTTCTAATGAGTGCGTTGAGTTTGTCTCGTTCACTCCTATACCAGTTTTGCATAGCAGCAATGTACGAGAAATGGCACAGGACGAAGGAGTGTACCAGATGGATGAGATTGTCTTCCTTTACTCCAGTGTGTTTGTTGGCAACTCGCTTGAGCAGAAGTATAGAGTTGTTGGTTTTGCTTACGAGCTTGTTGACAGTAACACTATTGGTGCCATTTTCTTCAATGCTCATACCCAGAACGCGTATATGCTTGACCTTGGGTATTTCTGTGCCACAGATCGTATGAAGGGTAATGCTCTGACGGGATTCCTGCCAATCACTGCGCTTTCGACCCCGCCTGACGGGGTGGTAAAGGAGCAGTTCAGACTTCGCTGGCGAGCATCTCAGCCCGGTGGGAAGGAGGTAGGACTCGATGGTATCTACTGCAAGTTTCAAGGCATGTTCTATGTCCCCCCTCGCAACCGCTCGTCGCCCAGATGGTGATGTCATCTGCGTATATGGTGTGCTCAATGCCGTCTATTTTCTCCAGCTCTCTGGCCAGACCAATCATAGCCATGTTGAACAGGGATGGCGAAATGACTGAACATTGGGGGGTGCCGCATGCACCTAGTTCTACCTTCTCGGAAGAAAGGTCCCCTGCTTTAAGAATGACCGTTCTATTGGATAAGAAGCATCGAACGTAGTTATAGAATTTGGTGCCCAGGTTAAAGGTGGATATTGTGTCAAGTATAAACGAATGCGAAATTTTATCAAAGGCTTTCTCCAAATCAAGGCCGAGAAGGGCTTTTATACCACGAGTGTTATTGTCCAAGATTTGCTGTCTGATTAGAATCATGGCGTCTTGCGTAGAGAGATTCGCTCTAAAGCTGATCATACTGTGTCGATGTATTCCGTTGTCCTCGAGGTGCCGAGTAATTGTGTGGAGTACTGCATGCTCCATAGCTTTGCCCATGCACGATGTTAGCGAGATAGGGTAACATATGCGAGACACAAAAAAAGGTCTAAGGATACACTAATATGAGTCACAATTGTGACTGAATAATATAAAACACCTACAAGAACAAACTCTTTACACTAGTCGGCGGCTTTAACGTAGACAATAGGGTCCTTAGGACCTAGCTTCGCCCACTCGTCATCATTTACTTCGGTGAGATGCGTGGATTTTTTTTAAACAATGTTGGTGCTCTGAAAATCATTTGTCGATAAGATTCGCAGCACATCTGCAGGAAAATGCTGCTGCGAAAGTACCATGTCTTCAATAACTTCGCCTCTGGTTCCTTGCTCACAAGGGGCCGTGTGGTGCAGTAGTGCTTAGCAATGATGCAGCTTTGTTTACATCCCATACATGACACAGTTTTTAATTGATTGCGTGGCTACTACGAAAGTTTCGTTGTTGTAATTATTATACTTAGATTGCGCATATTTAGTGCGGAGAATTTTAAGGGCCTTTTAACGTGACGGCTACGGCGAAACACACCAGGAGTTCCCGTACATTGCTACGCAATAAACGTGCACAAGTGTTGAGCTGTCTCGAAAGGGTACGATAAAATTTCAAGTTTCATTGTTCCTATTTTCAATTGCAATGTGAGATCTTACCTCATTCAGTTGAAGTGCACGGTAGGAAGGCTTGAGCTATCTGGATAGCGGTAAACTGCATATTATCTTCAAAAAGTGATCATGACGAAGCATTACAGACGGTAGGATATGGCAAGAGGAAAACAAAAGCAGGCAAGATGTGCGCGATTACGCATTCAATCCATCGGGTGGTGTTAACAATAGGCATGGATTATGAGCAAATACTCTACCTAAGGTTCTCGACGATGACGAACGAGTCGACGGAAGTCCAGAGGAACCAGTCGACGTCAACGGCGTCGTCGTTGAACTCCTGCAGGTAGCGCAGCACTGCCCGACAGGCCCTCGTTGGATTGCGCTCGTCGACATACATGGTGTGTCCAGTGCGCGTTGTGTCGAGCTTGTTGCTTACGAAAAGCAGATGGTCACAGTGGCGCCCCCCAGCTGGCGTTCACGATGAGGTCGAAGTTGTAGTAGTTTACGTAGAACGTGTGTACTACACAGAAGATCGCTACCTTCGACTGTGGTCTTTCTGCTGCCAGATCTGCAATGGATCAGGTACATTTCGCTGTGTTAGGTAGGTGACGAGAGAGCGATGAGTGTATTTTAAAGGTAAAAAATTTCCTTGATATTGCGATTAGCAGGCCAGTAGAAGAGCTCTTCGTTTATACGGAGAGCCCTATACGAAACACTTAACACTGTCGACATCATCAAAAGCAAACTAGGGGCGCTCGACTAACGCAATGGTGTATACAGTGCAAATGGTCGAGATGTGTCGTCCTTTAAACTCAAATTTAATATTCGATTACGTTCTGGTATTACAGAAATACACGGCCTTATCTTGATTCAAACAGAGTTTTGGTTTTTTTTAGCGTGAGATGATTCAGATAACACCTATGTGATTCATATCTATGAGCTCTGAAATTATAAATAACAGCTGTCAATTATCCGGCGAATAAAAAACAACAACGTCGAAATCAAATATGAACTGTATTTTTGTACGATGAACCTCCAGCGTTGTGTAAGCTGAAACAAGCGTGGCACCCAGAGGCTTTGTAGGCGCTCTCTAAGGGAAGTGTGTGTTGGAATATTTGCTTAGGCAAGGCTTTTGGTTGGCTTCCAGGCGGCACAGTGCCTCACAATGGATCGATTTCGTTTTGCCGGTGTATTATGCCCGGAATAGTATATAGCAAAACGAAATAAGGCGTTAGTGTCGGGACCCCTCTCAAAACCTCATTACCTCTTCCATGCAGTCTATCCCATTTTGATCGCTCAACAAATATTGATATATCCCTGTGTCTAAGATTATTTGTCCCATGTTTTAATCTCGGAGGAACATTTGCTCAACTAGAGTTGCGAGGTGAGTGTGCTGAGGAAGCTTGAGTGCTGGTGGTTCAGTTAGGGCAAAACAAGACGAATTGTAGACAAGCGCTGCTAGCAAGACTCAAGTTCATTTCCTTCACTTAGCCTCTTTCAATTGCCCTTCAGTTCACTTCGTATCTGGTGCTGGCCCGATTTCCGACGACAATGACTTCCGGGCAATGGCTTAGTAGAAAAAAAGCAACCACGTGCACTGAAGTGAACACAGTGGGGCTCTTCGATTTTCAGACTTCTGGCAGCTCACTGGCAGCCAGAGCTTGCCAGAGATCAGCCGGCTAGTTCAGTTCGTGACAGCAAACAACGTCGTGGTCACGTGCGTTGGAATCCTGAGACAACCCGAAGTTGCCCGAAGATGGCAAAATCGAACGATGGGACTAAAGGCGTAAATATAAACAAGGGCTACTGCCGTGGCAGCAAACGAGAGTTCGCTTTGCGTGAGCGTCGTTTTTTCAACACAAAAGTGTTTTATGCCGGGGTCCGCCAAGTATATCCGTTACGGATATGACGTGGATAAAATTAACGCAACCAAATGAGAAACAAAAATTATTATGCAAATGTTCCCCTGCCGGGAATCGAACCTCTGACTCTTGGCCCGCGACGAAGGGAGCCGTGTTTCTTACCGACTAAGCCTCCGACACAGCTGGAGAGCAACCTGCCAACGCGCCTTATATCTCTCACACATTCCCTCTCGCACGGCGCTCTCTGATGGCGTGGCGGGTTGGTGTCGCCGCCTGTGAGCAGGGAAGAGAAGTCGACGGGCGAATGTCGTGAGCAATGTCGTGCCTTGGTGGAGCGAGACAAAGGCCAGCAGGGCGTAGAACGCCTTCGCGTGCTCGCGACTCAAGCTACGAACCTCTGCCTCCCACGTTGCTGAAGCGCATCGTGGTTGTGTATGCATGAGCGCAGGAGTAGGTTACCTTATTACTCAGGAGCGCACACCGTATCACTTCTCTTTAGAGACGCGCATATCGAGTGCCAGTGTTCATTACGTGCTTGTTGGTGTCTTTGCGCTGGATTCACCATACGCTGTGTCAAGGTATATCATGTTGACAACTTCAGCTACAACAGCGGTTAATTCGTGACCATGGACGTTAGACTTCGCGATGGAGATTTGCCACTAGGCGTCAACGTGGGTGTGTCCACGTCAAACGGTTCTATAGCTGTCAAACACCAATAGATATTGTACAAGCTCTCATATATCGCTATCACTACTTCTGCGAAGACGCGTTTCACTTTCGTGTTATACCGATTCCTATGACAGAGGGATCAGCCATGCTTTTTTTTCTACATTGCCAGCTTGGAAATATGTGGCTTGGTATGCCGCAGAGCTGAACTGATATTCTCAAGCACACGCGTTTTGGATGCGGTCACGTAGTACGTTGACAAGATCAGGCGCGACTCCGAGAACAATAAAGACGCCGCCGCAGAGTGCCTCGAGAACGATGCAAGGTGAACTGCCGTGCCGATAGCGACTGAACAAGCGCACCTGTGCGTAGTACACGTTGCAGTCACTGTACAACACTCCGGAAAATCTCGCGAAACGACCCCAAAAGACCACTATGATATACTTGCTCGCGGCTATCGCGCACTACGTCGCACACACGCGGTGACCAGTTTGCGTTTTGTCTTAACTTGAGACATGCGGCGGTATCGGCATCACGACTGCACGTTATTCTCGACTTCTGTGTTATGCGCCTTCGACTCGTGTCGGCTGATGGTGCCAGGGTCTCTCTTTCGGTCCTAGATGCAGAAATTTGATGTAGTACAGCTTTGATTTCAGCCAGTAGGTAATAATATTGTATACTTGTTGTAAAATTACTAAGAGGTAAGAAGAGTTAGGCAAAGCCAACGATGAAATAAACAGTGTAATGATGTATGCATTTCTGAATTCGTCTCCGTTTTTTCACTTCGACGCGTGGTAACACCATTTCAACGCTGTCTCAAATGCAGTGCGAGTGTTGTTCTTTAGGAACTCTTCTAGTGATAGTGCGCGGCTCGCACTGCATTTCAGACTGCGTTGCTAGTATCAAGGGATGTCTAATCATCTCAGATGTCTTGATCTTATCCCGGCATTGGTTGATTACTGTGTGGAGAAGAAACTCAGTCTAGAAATTTGAGATAAGGAAAGGTATTCCATAATTATGCCGGACAGTATCATTAACGGCCATTAAAAATAATTTTAGGACAATAAAAGTTATACGATCGGTAGTTAGGCAACCTGCTGTCGATCATTAGTTAAGATAACCTTCAACTATAGGGTACGCATTTGGGCTGGTTGGTTCATGAATTCCAGTAGAAAACAGCGCTACAAGACGGAACGAAGAATGGACACAAACCAAGCACCGTGGTTTGTGTCCTTTCTTCGTCCCGTCTTGTAGCGCTGTTTTCTACTGGAAATACAACCTTGAGAGAATAGCTTTTAATGTCAAGAATGCGAAATCAATTACCTTAGGATTTTTTTAACACGAAAGTGTTTTATGCCGGGGCCCACCAAGACTTCAGTGACGTATTTCCGTCACGGAAATGACGTTGAAAAAATGTACACGATCAGATTTCAAAGAAAAAAAGTTCCGTCAACCGGCATCGAAGGTATGACCTCTCGGTCCGCAACAACAGAACCCGAGCACGCCATTCATTGCGTCACGGCCACATACTCTGATTGCTTTACGAACGCGCCTTTTATATCTAGCACTTTCATCACAGTGTTCCTCGTGAACTGGGTGGTGTCGCTCTCTTGGAGCAGTGAAGTAATTCTTCATTACTGTGGCTTCCACGATTAGCGCCTGCTACGCGTCCGTCTCAGCCGGCGTGTTTTCAGTAGAAGCGCAATTTTGTCAGCGCCTTAACGCAACGCGAGGTGGCGGCCTTAGCCCAAGTGTCTGCCTTGCTCATAGCGTCCCTCCAAGCCAAAAATGCGACGTGCGCCTCCCTCCAGTGGCTGTAATACCGCGTTCCTCGCTTACGATCGCCCCGAGAAAATTCGCGGCCGAGCTACTAGGGCGACAGGACGCACTCAGCGTTTCCCTCTAGTGCGACCGTGGCGTACGTTCAATCACACTTTAACATGCCGCGGGATGGCTACCTTAGCCCAAGTTCTGCGCCCCAATACCGACGCCCTTCTAGCTTCACGCCTCTTGCTCTGATTACGCTCTCATCGTTAACATCTACAGCTACCAGAATAGTTTTGTCGCGTACTGTAGTGCCGACGCAGCGACGACGACGATGTCGAGGTAGGCGCGAGGAGGCGCGCGCGGGCCGTGGAATAAATCAGTTGTTTTTGGTCACTCGATGTAGCGGCATCCTTCTTCTTCCACCACTCCGCTACAGTGGTGACACCGGACCATGGAAGGTTCCAGAAGCTTCGACCGGACACCCACACCGAGTCAATCGACAACATCTGACCCGCCTATCACCATGGCGCTACAAGTCGATGACACCACGGCGCACTGCACCCTTTTACCGCCGCCGTTTCCCGAATTCTGGCCACAAAGCCCAGCAATCTGGCTCATCAAGATGGAGGCTGGTTTCTACCTCCGGAACATCGTCTCGCAAGAGGACAGGTACGCCATCACGGTAGCCATGCTTCCTCCTGCTCTGCGATGCGTTGTGCCTCCTCCTGGGCCACAGGCATATGACCGACTTCGAGGTTTCGTGCTAGCCCTACCGCAACCGGCAGTGCCACGTCACCTACTACCTGTCATGCTAAACGCTGGTCTCGAACCTCGGGCCGTCACAACCACGCAGCCCCAGCCAACCAAGTTATGCTGTCCGGTTCCACCAGGATTTGGCGCTACCACATCAATCAGTACACAGGCAGCTGCACACACAACGCCAGGCATCGTTTTCGACGCGGCAACCAAGACGACGCTGTGCACGTCCCGTGCCACGAACCAGTCTCGCCTTACGCCAACAGCATTGCCCACTACACCTGCCATGACCGACGCCAGCGTTCATCTACCTGTGCAACACAGTGAACTAGCACCGAAATCATCATGGGATGTGGCAACACCAGCGGCCGCAACAGAACTGACAGAAAATACGGATACCTCTCCTTCAAGTGAAGAAACAGCTCTGAGAACTTGCGTAACGTACTTGCAAAGCAACATTATCCTCCTTCTATAGTCAACGACGCCATACATAAAGCGGCAAACCTAGATCGCCAGCAGCTACTTTACCAGCAGAAAGAATTGGAACAAGAGGGACGGAAAAACTTGGTTCTAACATTTGGGAGCAACCCCCCCCAACGTAAACAAAATTCTAAAGAAACACTTTAACATCTTACAACAGAGTGAACGGCTATCAAAAATTTTCCCTTCCCCTCCGCGAGTTGTATATAGACGCCCCAAAAACATTAAAGATTATCTTGTTCGTTCAAAAACCGATAAGACACCTATAACTGGATGTCAGCCATGCGGCAAGGCCCGCTGCAAGGTGTGCAAACGCATACAGGTAACCAACGTTGCTCAAAGCACACATTCCAATTTCAAATACTCCATTCACTCAAACCTTAACTGCGACAGCTCTAATGTAGTATACCTTCTCGAGTGCGGAATATGCAGTATTCAATACATAGGTCAGACTGACACGGCCTTCCGCACCCGCTTCAATAACCATCGTTCACATGTTCATTCGCTTCCGGATCTGCCTCTGTCTTGGCATATAAACTCCGAAAACCACCCGTTTCATTCCATCAAGGTCACACTCTTACAAAGCGGTTTCTCCAGTACAAGGGAGCGTGAACAGCGCGAATCATGCATGATTTATAAATTTGATACATTAAAGGCTGGTCTAAATATCACTCCGGGTATACTGTCTTCAATCCGCGCACTGGAAGATTCAGGATAGTAATGATCCTAACCAAACTTCTTTCCTTTTTTTATTAGTATTTTTTCGCATATCACTCGGAACACGTTGTCGGGCATGCAAGGTCTGCACGCGCATTCCGAGAAGGGTGGGCAACTTTCGAATAATCCCCCCCTACAATGAAATCACTCCTCAGACAACCGAGTGAATGACATATTCGAACCCCACGCCAAAAATTTGAAAAACACTCTCCATTTTCTTCTCAAACATTCTTGAGCCACAGACCGGAGATCGTAGGAACGTAGACCCCCCTCACTAGGCTTCAGGAGCAGCTAAGGAGGGGCGGGGGAGAATAGGTTGGACGTGACAATGGACGAAAGGAATGTACTGTGTTGTTGTGTTCAAGCTCCGGGAAGAGAGGCGCCTGCGTAGTGAACCTTCACAATGTACCACTGGAATGTGCTTAACGTGCCCACCTGGACCATCGATGTATATCTACATATCTTTGGTTTGTTCACTCTTTTCTTGAAACATGTGTTCTTCGTATATCTTGGTATGTGCCGGGGGCACCCCAGGAATGTACTTAACATGTCCAATTAGTGTATTTTTTTTTAAAACACTTCTTCACGTCTAAGTATGTAGAAATACGCGCACATGGTCGTGTGACCACTCTCTCTTTTTTGGCCACTCGTTGATTTTTGCACCGTTTTTTCTTTTTTTCTTTTCTTTTTTTTTCCCCAAATACAGGTGCTATGCGTATGTAGCAGTACGCGCACGTGGTCGTGTGAGCACTTATCAGTATGTACGCTTCTTCTCTTTCTTTTTTTCTCTTTCTCTCGGCACGGCGATGATATAAAAGCGCATCGGCGCCTGGTAAATTTTGTCTTCATGAAGATCGGTCTCCGATCGAAACGTCACCAATAAACAGTTTTTTTAGAGGCGTATATATATTTTTCCTATTTTGTTCTACGGCAACCGAAGCCAGACTCTTCATAATCTACGTATTATATATATATATGACGAACGAATGAAACACCATGCTTTATTGCCATTGTCGTTCGTTCGTCCACTTCACTTGTGCACCTATAATACTACCGAATCCAGGAAGACCTTCTAGACATATATATATATATATATATATATATATATATATATATATATATATATATATATATATATATATATATATATATATGTTCCCCAGCACACACAGGGAACAAGCATCTGCCCCCTCCTCAAAAAGGTACGATCTCCGGAAATACTGTGGCTCTACTAGGCTGTGACAATCCGATCACTCTAACCCATTGACCACCTCCCCCACAGACGAGGCGCGCGCTATACCCCAGACACCTCATTTCCTTAGGTTAAGAAAAATTGTTGATAAACGTCTACGCCATGACTTGCATGTGCGAAGCCTCAAAATTTATTTACGATATGGTATCGCCCCTCAGGGCATTCAACTATCATTTAAGTCGTCAATGCATGATTTTGACGAAGAGGAAACCCAACAATGTAATCTAATTCTGAAATCTGCTTCACTAAAACTAACCGAACTCGTTATGGCGCGCTGTGAAAGGGTGCTCGCGTCTCTGAGGGCGGCGGAACGTCAAGCTAGATCTAATACTTCCCTATCCACTATAGAAGTTGCTGAACTAGAACGTTTTGAGAAAAAGAGGACAGAGGAAATCCTAAAAAATTAAGGAGAAAAAAAATGGCAAGGGATAAACTTCCGTACTCCTGCGAGCTCTACATCGGCAATCCAGAAGGCCCTCAACCAGTGGTTGTGCCACAACTTGGTAGCACGCATAAAACCTTTAACGACCAGCCGAGAGGCACTACTAACACACAAAACAACATAGAAGAAAACATAATTAACCTCTCCAACCTTCAACTTAGTAGTCATGAACGAGCAGTAATCTCCCGCGGACTCACATTTTGCCCCACTACTGGCCGATACAATCAGTTCTCCTTATTACAAGACCTCGATAACTTCGCACGGAATCTTCGCCTAGAGGAATACTTTTTCGACAAACCCCAGAGGGAAACCACTACCATAATACCTTCTAGTTCAAGGCAACAGTGGACACCAAGCTCTCAGCGGGAGAGGCATCTAGATACCTACATCGAAGCCGTCCAAAAAGACATACTGCGGGAATATAACACACACAGACCTGCAGTAGCCAAAAACCTCTCAAGAAAGGAGTATGAAGCACTTCAGACACTCAGTGATCGAACAGATATCGTCATAAAACCAGCGGATAAAGGGGGGAGGGATTGTAATATTAAATAAATCCGACTATATCCAAGAGGGCACCCGCCAATTAAGTAACACCTCTTTCTACAAACCACTTAATAAAGATCCAACACTAGAACATCAAGCGATAATAACCACCGCACTCCATGATCTGGTAGAGCTCGGAGAGTTAGATCCCAAACTTTCTAGGGCGCTTACTGTAGCACGTGCCACACCAGGACGGTTTTATATGCTTCCGAAAATACACAAAGAAGGAAACCCCGGCCGACCAATAATTTCAGGAAGAGGTACCCTCACCGAACCAATATCGAGTTACATAGACTCCTTAATTAAGAACATACCGCCTACACACCCCTCCTACCTACGTGATACCAGCCACTGCATTAGGATGATCAAAGATGTAAAAATCCCTGATGGTGCCTTCCTTGTAACTCTTGATGTAACTTCCCTGTACACCAATATTCCGCATAGTGACGGCATCAAAACATTAGTAGAGTCTTACAGTGCGCATAAATGTGATGACTCACCAAACCCAACAGTCATTGAAACCCTTGCTAAGCTGGTACTTCAACTCAACAGCTTCGAGTTTCATAACCAATACTATTTACAAATTAATGGCACTGCTATGGGGACTCGTATGGCACCTAACTACGCAAACATCTTTATGAATGATCTTGAAACTAAGTTTCTATCAACCCAGAAAATTAAGCCACTTCTTTACAGACGCTTCTTAGATGATATTTTTATTATTTGGACGGATACACAAGAGAGCTTAATTAATTTTATAGAATCTTTCAACAAAGTTCATCCAGACATAACATTCACCCATGCATACTCAACAACTGAAATAAATTTCCTAGACGTCCACGTAAAGGTAAAAGACGGGTCATTAACTACTAACGTTTACAAAAAGCCTACAGACAGGCAGCAATACCTTCATTTCGATAGCTGTCACCCTCGTCACTGCAAGACGTCCATCCCGTACTCGCAGGCCCACCGATTCAAAAGAATTTGCTCCCGCCCCGAAGATTTTGAGGCCAACGCAGAGAACTTGCGTAACGTACTTGCAAAGCAACATTATCCTCCTTCTATAGTCAACGACGCCATACATAAAGCGGCAAACCTAGATCGCCAGCAGCTACTTTACCAGCAGAAAGAATTGGAACAAGAGGGACGGAAAAACTTGGTTCTAACATTTGGGAGCAACCCCCCCCCAACGTAAACAAAATTCTAAAGAAACACTTTAACATCTTACAACAGAGTGAACGGCTATCAAAAATTTTCCCTTCCCCTCCGCGAGTTGTATATAGACGCCCCAAAAACATTAAAGATTATCTTGTTCGTTCAAAAACCGATAAGACACCTGTAACTGGATGTCAGCCATGCGGCAAGGCCCGCTGCAAGGTGTGCAAACACATACAGGTAACCAACGTTGCTCAAAGCACACATTCCAATTTCAAATACTCCATTCACTCAAACCTCAACTGCGAAAGCTCTAATGTAGTATACCTTCTCGAGTGCGGAATATGCAGTATTCAGTACATAGGTCAGACTGACACGGCCTTCCGCACCCGCTTCAATAACCATCGTTCACATGTTCATTCGCTTCCGGATCTGCCTCTGTCTCGGCATATAAACTCCGAAAACCACCCGTTTGATTCCATCAAGGTCACACTCTTACAAAGCGGTTTCTCCAGTACAAGGGAGCGTGAACAGCGCGAATCATACATGATTAATAAATTTGATACATTGAAGGCTGGTCTAAATATCACTCCGGGTATACTGTCTTCAATCCGCGCTCTGGAAGATTCAGGATAATAATGATCCTAACCAAACTTCTTTCCTTTTTTTATTAGTATCTTTTTCGCAAATCACTCGGAACACGTTGTCGGGCATGCAAGATCTGCACGCGCATTCCGAGAAGGGTGGGCAACTTTCGAATAATTCCCCCCTACAATGAAATCACTCCTCAGACAACCGAGTAAATGACATATTCGAACTCCACGTCAAAAATTTGAAAAACACTCTCCATTTTCTTCTCAATTATTCTTGAGCCACAGACCGGAGATCGTAGGAACGTAGACCCCCCTCACTAGATTTTAGGAGCAGCTAAGGAGGGGCAGGGGAGAATAGGAGGGACGTGACAATGGACGAAAGGAATGTACTGTGTTGTTGTGTTCAAGCTCCGGAAAGAGATGAGCCTACGTAGTGAACCTTCACAATGTACCACTGGAATGTGCTTAACGTGCCCACCTGGACCATCGATGTATATCTACATATTTTTGGTTTGTTCACTTTTTTCTGGAAACATGCTTCTTCGTATATCTTGGTATGTGCCGGGGGGCACCACAGGAGTGTACTTAACATGTCCACTTCGTATTTTCGTTTTTTTTTCCCCTTTCTTTTTTTTTTTTTTAGAAAACACGTGTTTATGTCTAAGTATGTAGAGATACGCGCACATGGTCGTGTGACCACTCTCTCTTTTTTGGCCACTTGTTTATTTTTGCACCGGTTTTTTTTTTTCCAAATACAGGTGCTATGCGCATGTAGCAGTACGCGAACGTGGTCGTGTGACCACTTATCAGTATGTACACTTCTTCTCACTTTTTCTTTTTTCTCTCTTTCTCTCGGCACGGCGATGTTATAAAAGCGCATCGGCGCCTGGTAAATTTTGTCTTGATGAAGATCGGTCTCCGATCGAAACGTCACCAATAAACAGTTTTCTAGAAGCGTATATTATATATATATATATATATACATATATATATATATATATATATATATATATATATATATATATATATATATATATATATATATATATATATATATATATATATATATATATATATATGTCTAGAAGGTCTTCCTGGATTCGGTAGTATTATAGGTGCACAAGTGAAGTGGACGAACGACCGACAATGGCAATAAAGCATCGTTTTTCGTTCGTTCGTCCACTTCACTTGTGCACCTATATTTTGTCACGTGGTCGTGACGTCGACGAAGGCAACAGTCAGCGGGTCAAAGAAGAAACTGTTTATTTGGCCGAACTTGTGGCCGTGAAACGTAAAGTCAGATTACTGCTATGCACACTGGCACAGATAGCGGCGAGCGGAGGGTCGGCCGTCGATGAACTAACGAGCAGTGAAGTGCGTCGGCATTTATACGTGTGGCATCAAATATTCCAGCCTTATCACTGGCTGTCGCGCAAGCTCTGGAATAAGCTCGAGTGTTCGCGTCTTGCGTGCAATCTTAACAAAACGATCTACAATAATCGGGAATCTTCTCGAACTAAGAGGCGCGGTTTACGCTGAGCATTGCTGACAGTATTTGTGGGCGAAAACCGAATACAGCTACTGTGAAAATTAGAAACGCGCGTGGCAATGCCCCCCTCTGAAAAAACATCGTCCCGATGCTTAAAACAGAACACGGGGGGGGAAAATGCATGCAACAATAAATAAATCAAGAAAGCACAATAAACAATAAGCACAAGCAAGAAAGTCCAATGAAAGAAAAAAAGAAGTAGAGTCCTCAGGTTCACTAACGCGCGTAAAACGGCTTGAGGCGCACGACATGGACGACTTCAGGTCGCGCACGGCGCCGTTGAGAGTTCGTAATGCCGTCGGGGACAACCTCGTAGTCGAGTGTGCCGAGACGTCTAAGAACCCTGTACGGTCCGAAGTACCGTCGCAGAAGTTTTTCACTTAGTCCGCGTCGGCGTATCGGCGTCCACACCCAAACACGATCGCCGGGCTGGTATTCCACGAAGCGTCGTCGAAGATTGTAGCGGCGGCTATCGGTCGTCCGTTGATTCTTGATGCGGAGGCGGGATAGTTGTCGGGCTTCTTCGGCGCGCTGTAGGTAGGCGGTGACGTCGATGTTTGCTTCGTCGGTGACGTTTGGCAACATGGCGTCGAGCGTCGTTGCCGGGCTCCGTCCGTATACCAACTTGTATGGCGCCATCTGCGTCGTTTCTTGTATGGCCGTGTTGTACGCGAAGGTCACGTACGGGAGGATGGCGTCCCACGTCTTGTGTTCGACATCGACGTACATGGCCAGCATGTCGGCAATGGTCTTATTAAGACGCTCGGTGAGGCCGTTGGTCTGTGGGTGGTACGCGGTGGTCCGGCGGTGGCTTGTGTGGCTGTATCCCAAGATCGCCTGAGTTAGGTCAACCGTAAACGCCGTACCTCTGTCGGTGATGAGAACCTCTGGGGCGCCGTGTCGAAGCACGATGTTCTCAACGAAGAACTTGGCTACCTCGGCGGCACTGCCTTTAGGCAGGGCCTTTGTTTTCTGCGTAGCGGGTGAGGTAGTCGGTAGCTACGACGACCCATTTATTTCCGCAAGTCGACGTTGGGAACGACCCCAGGAGGTCCATCCCGATCTGCTGGAACGGTCGCCGAGGAGGCTCGATCGGCTGAAGGAAGCCTGCTGGTTTTGTGGGCGGTGTCTTCCGTCGCTGACAGTCTCGGCACGTCCTTACGTAGCGGGCGACGCGGCAAGACGCGGCCAGAAGTACTTTTCCTGTACTCTGGCGAGGGTGCGGGAAAGTCCGAGGTGTCCAGCCGTCGGGTCGTCGTGTAGAGCCTGCAGGACTTCTGGTCGCAAGGCTGAGGGCACTACGAGAAGGTAGTTGGCTCGAAGTGGCGAGAAATTCTTCTTTAGGAGAATGCCGTTTCGCAAGAAAAACAACGCGAGTCCTCGCTTGAATGCCTTTGGAACAATGGCGGTCTTGCCTTCGAGGTAATCCACAAGGCCCCTGAGTTCCGGGTCGGCTCGCTGTCGTTCGGCGAAGTCGTCGGTAGTTATGGTTCCCAAGAAGAAGTCATCCTCCTGGTCATCCTGCGGCGGCGGGTCGACGGGGGGCGCGAGACAAGCAGTCGGCGTCAGAGTGTTTTCGTCCGGACTTGTAAACGACGGTAACGTCGAATTCTTGAAGTCTCAGACTCCATCTGGCGAGACGACCTGAAGGGTCTTCAGGTTAGCTAGCCAACACAAGGCGTGGTGGTCGCTCACAACTTTGAAGGGCCTGCCGTAGAGGTAGGGGCGAAACTTTGACGTTGCCCAGATGATGGCAAGGCACTCCTTTTCTGTTGTGGAATAGTTGGCTTCTGCCTTGGATAGCGACCGGCTAGCATAACTGATAACCCTTTCCACGCCGGCATTTCTCTGGACAAGAACGGCGCCGAGTCCTACGCTGCTTGCGTCGGTGTGGATTTCCGTGTCGGCGTGTTCGTCGAACTGCGCAAGTATTGGAGGCGTCTGCAGGCGTCGTTTCAATTCTTGAAATGCTTCGACTTGCACCGTCTCCCACTTGAATTCCACGTCGTTTTTCGTGAGCTGAGTTAGTGGCTCGGCGATGCGTGAAAATTCCTTGACGAAGCGTCTATAATAGGCACACAAGCCGAGAAATCGGCGTACGGCCTTCTTGTCGGTGGGTGGCGGGAAGGCAGCGATGGCAGCTGTTTTCCATGGGTCGGGGTGAACTCCAGACTTGCTGATGACGTGACCCAAGAAAAGAAGTTCCTCGTATGCGAAGCGGCACTTTTCTGGCTTCAGGGTGAGTCCGGAGGCCTTGATTGCTTGAAGTACAGCTTCAAGGCGCCGGAGATGTTCGTCGAAGTTCGAAGAAAAAACAACGACGTCGTCCAAGTACGCAAGGCAGGTCTGCCCCTTCAAACCGGCGAGTACAGTGTCCATAACACGTTGGAACGTCGCAGGTGCCGAGCAAAGACCGAAGGGCATGACATTGAATTCGAAGAGGCCGTCTGGTGTGATAAAGGCAGTCTTTTCTCGGTCTCTCTCGTCGACTTCGATTTCCCAATACCCGGTCTTGAGGTCCATCGACGAGAAGTACATCGCGTTGTGGAGTCGATCCAGGGCGTCGTCTATGCGTGGGAGAGGATACACGTCCTTCTTTGTGATTTTGTTCAGGCGACGACAATCGACGCAGAAGCGTAGGGTTCCGTCCTTCTTCTTCACTAAGAACACGGGTGACGCCCATGGACTCTTGGACGGCTGAATGATGTCGTCGCGTAGCATTTCGTCGACCTGTTTTTTAACGGCTTCACGTTCACGTGTCGAAACTCGATACGGGCTTTGGCGGATTGGGCGGGCGCTTTCTTTTGTTATAATGCGATGTTTAGCGAGTGGAGCCTGTCGGATCCTTGACGACGACGAGAAGCAGTCCCTGAATTGCAGGAGCAGGGCTTCGAGCTGGCATTGCTTGTTCTTCGGAAGGCTCGGATTCACGTCGAAAACTGGTTGGGGACCTCGGTTCGTCGAAGCAGGTTCCGTGGCGTCGCTGAGGGTGAAAGCGTTGCTGGCGTCTACGAATACATTCATGAAGGCGACCGTCGTACCAATGTTGAGGTGCCTGTATTCGTGGCTGCAATTTGTAAGCATTACTTTAGCTTTGCCATCATGCAGCTCGGCGATGCCTCTTGCGACGCAAATCTGACGGTTAAGAAGCAGGTGCTGGTCGCCCTCGATGAAGCCATCCAAGTCTATCGGTTTTTCGCTGCCGACCGAAATGATGACGCTGGAGAAAGGCTGAACGGTGACGTGCTCATCTATCAAATTTAAAGCATGGGTCGCTGGCGTCGTGTGGGGCGGCAGTGCGTTTTCTGAGGTTAGGGTTATTGACTCAGACCTCAGGTCGATCACGGCGCCATGTTGACTTAGGAAGTCCATCCCGAGTATCACATCCCTGGAGCAGTGTTGTAGGATTAGAAAACTGGCGGGATAAGTCCGGTTATTGATGGTGACTCTTGCTGTGCAAACACCGGCCGGCGTTATTAGATGACCGCCAGCGGTCCGGATTTCAGGGCATTGCCAAGCAGTCTTCACTTTCTTCAGCTTCGTCGCGAAAGGCCCACTGACGACGGAATAGTCGGCTCCAGTGTCGACGAGAGCGGTGACGTTGTGGCCGTCGAATATTACGTCGAGGTCGCTGGTTCGTCGTCGTGCGTTGCGGTTGGGTCGCTGCGTCGGGTCACGGCTGCGTCGATTCTTTGCGCTGCCTCGTTGTTGCGTCGTCACGTCTTCGTCGGCCCGCGACGTTTCGCCGGCAGGGCTTCGTCTGCTTCGCGTCGTGTTCTGCAGGTTTCGTCGCGTTGTCGTCGTCGGCGGCCGCGGAGGATCTTCGGCATTTCGTCGTACAGCAACCGCACCTCCATCGGTTGCTGCCCTTAGTTTCCCGGATACGGGCTAGGCGACCGGCCCCGGTTTGGGCCAGTGTACTGCCCGCGGTGCGGTGACATGTAGCGGCCGGGCGACGGCGAGCGGGAAGGTCGTCGGGGTGTCCACTGTGTTCCGGTGATGTAGTCGTCGATGTCGCGAGGCTGTTCGCCTGGCTGCGGACGCGGCGCGTTGACGGCGAATCCGCGCAGCCCCATCTGTCGGTACTGGCAGCGGCGGTACGTGTGGCAGGCCTCCCCGCAGTGGTAGCAGAGCGGGCGGTTGTCAGGAGCGCGCCAAACGTCGGTCTTCCTCAGAGCGTAGTGCTGGCCGGCGGGTGGACGGTATGGCGTCGGTGGTGGTGGCGGCGCTGTCTGGCGGCGGAAATGCGGCGGTGCGACCTCTTGACGTGGGCGTGGAGCGGGAGCGTAGCGTCGGGCTGCAGCTGCGTAGCTCATGGCTTGCGGCTGGGGCCGTGGCGGTTCAGAGGTGCCCATCGACTGCTGGATTTCCTCTCGAACGATCTCTGCGATGGAGTCCACTTGCGGCTGCGGTGAGGGCAACAGCTTGCGCAGTTCCTCCCGCACGATCGCTCGGATCGTTTCGCGCAAGTCGTCGAGAGCATAAACGGCTGCGCTGTCTTGACTCGTTGGGCGATTGTACTGGCGGGTTCGCATTTCCAGCGTCTTCTCGATCGCTGTTGCTTCCGACAGGAATTCCTGGGCGGTCGTCGGTGGGTTCCGCGTCAGCCCAGCGAATAGTTCTTGCTTGACCCCTCGCATGAGCAAACGGACCTTCTTCTCTTCGGGCATGTTGGGGTCAGCGTGCCGGAACAGCCGCGTCATTTCTTCCACGAAGATCGCCACTTTCTCATTTGGTAGTTGCACCCGTGTCTCCAGCGAAGAAGCGGCCCTTTCCTTGCGGGCGACGCTGGTGAACGTGCCCAGGAATGCGCCGCGGAAGAGATCCCAGGTTTGAAGTGCTGACTCGCGGTTCTCAAACCAGGTTCTTGCCGCGTCTTCCAAGTAGAAGTAGACGCGACGTAGCTTCTCTTCCGTGTCCCAGTGGTTGAGGCTGGCCACTCGGTCGTACGTCTCCAGCCACGTCTCCGGGTCTTCAAAAGATGATCCACGGAAAGTCGGTGGCTCCCTTGGCTGCTGCATCACGACCGTTCCGGGAGTTGGTGCGGTGGCTGCCATAGTTGGCGCAGTAGTGGTCGTCGCCTTGGACTTTCGACTCTTATCCGGTAGGGGCCCGAACTCTGGAGGTAGCCCTTGTTGCCTGCGGCTGGTTCGCTGCTCAGCGTCGGCGTCGATGTCCTTTTCACGTAGTGGGCTTGGCTCACGGCTGGAGGGGGGGCGTTCGGTACATGGACCGGGAAGCACCTCCACCAGATGTCACGTGGTCGTGACGTCGACGAAGGCAACAGTCAGCGGGCCAAAGAAGAAACTGTTTATTTGGCCGAACTTGTGGCCGTGAAACGTAAAGTCAGATTACAGCTATGCACACTGGCACAGATAGCGGCGAGCGGAGCGTCGGCCGTCGATGAACTAACGAGCAGTGAAGTGCGTCGGCATTTATACGTGTGGCATCGAATATTCCAGCCTTATCACTGGCTGTCGCGCAAGCTCTGGAATAAGCTCGAGTGTTCGCGTTTTGCGTGCAATCTTAACAAAACGATCTACAATAATCGGGAAGCTTCTCGAACAAAGAGGCGCGGTTTGCGCTGAGCATTGCTGACAGTCTTTGTGGGCGAAAACCGAATACAGCTACTGTGAAAATTAGAAACGCGCGTGGCAATATATATATATATATATATATATATATATATATATATATATATATGGGTCATTCCACATCAAGTGTACCAGGTCAATTTTCGACCATCTCCGATCCTGCTGAAAAAAATTGTCCGGGTATATGTGAGTGTGGTAAGTAGTTATTGAGGCGTTATTTTTCGCAAAAAATAGTTTGTGTTGCCTAGAGGGCGCTTCGAACTTTGGGAATCCAAGTGAAACTGTGTCGCGCTAAATAATTTGTATAAAATTACTGGTCTGAGCAATTACTACGAAACAATTTTTTCCATAATCTAAAGGCGCTGATCTTTCATGAAAATGATAATTTATTCATTTTAGTCTTAACTTTCTTTATTTTTGGTTTTGGCGAAAAATTGCAATATGCTGCATGTTTAGCGTATTTTATAAAAAGCACAGATTTTTTCGCGAGTAATATATTCACATTATGTACTTTATGGGTTCCTATAATAAATGATGAAAATACTTCGGGAGCGTATGATGCAAAAACATTGCCACAGTATTGTGACAAAGTTGGAAAAAATGGCATTTTCACTCATATTGAGGCTTCATTTTCTAAATGTAGCGGTCCAAGTAAAAATATGGCTTATATATTGTTGCATAGTATATTCTGTTGGCAAGACATACAGAAAGTTTCGAAAGAGTAGATTTTGTTTTAAGGGAGAAAAAAAATTTTCCAGCTGAACAACTACAAGGTAGTAGAAAGTTTGCCTTTGCCTCGCCTTCACTGCATAGCAGGTCAGCGCATGATTCTAGCGGGGGCTTTTCGGTGGCGAATAATGCAAGTCAAACAAAAGCTTGTCACTTGTTTTTGTAATACTGCTGTACAGAACGCCAAAAAGGGCAATAGTGCTAATTTTATGGAACGGTATCTTCCCACTTGGACCATCATAGGGCAGGTTATACTCAACCGCTTCATAGTCCCAAGGGGCAGAATTATAATGCAGTCGATGGCCTGCAATACAGTATGGGGGCGTTGTGCTTGGCTTCTGATAATTAATGCACATGGTTTTAATAATAATTAACGACAAAATTAAGGTATAGTTTACTTAAGATGTCTTTATGATGCAACAGGTATAGGCCGATGCGTGATCGCTTATCAGTGGTTTGCATGATGAAATGATGTATGCTAGGTGTACGCGTTAGAGATGATTCGAGATCGTGCCTACAAATGACACTTCAGTCACCATTTCCAGAGGGATTTGAACATTTTCATTTCCCTATTTCTTAATTGTCCGAAGGTGCTGAGAATGTTGTAATTAAAAGCCCGTCCGGTAATTTAACATGTTTAAACAATTTAACATGGGCATTTAACATGTTCAGCACCCTAGGACCTTTAAGAAAGAGGTGGATGAAAATTTTAAATAGCAACTGGAAATAGCGCATTAGGTGTCATTTATGGGCACGATGTCGAATCATCTCTAACGCGTACACCTAGCATACATCAACTCATCATGCAAACCACTGATAAGCGATCACGCATCGGCCTATACCTGTTGCATCATAAAAACATCTTAAGTAAAATATACCTTAATTTTGTCGTTAATTATTATTAAAACCATGTGCATTAATTATCAGAAGCCAAGCAGAACGCCCCCATACTGTATTACAGGCCATCGACTGCATTATAATTCTGCCCCTTGGGACTATGAAGCGGTTGAGTATAACCTGCCCTATGATGGTCCAAGTGGGAAGATACCGTTCCATAAAATTAGCACTATTGCCCTTTTTGGCGTTCTGTACAGCAGTATTACAAAAACAAGTGACAAGCTTTTGTTTGACTTGCATTATTCGCCACCGAAAAGCCCCCCGCTAGAATCATGCGCTGACCTGCTATGCAGTGAAGGCGAGGCAAAGGCAAACTTTCTACTACCTTGTAGTTGTTCAGCTGGAAAAATTTTTTTCTCCCTTACAACAAAATCTACTCTTTTGAAACTTTCTGTATGTCTTGCCAACAGATCATGCTATGGAACAATATATAAGCCATATTTTTACTTAGACCGCTACATTGAGAAAATGAAGCCTCAACATGAGTCAAAATGCCATTTTTTCCAACTTTGTCACCATAATGCGGCAATGTTCTTGCTTCATACGCTCCCGAAGTATTTTCATCATTTATTATAGGAACCCATGAAACACATATTGTAAATACATTACTCGTGAAAAAATCTGTGCTTTTTATAAAATACGCTAAACATGCAGCATATTGCAATTTTTCGCCAAAATCAAAAATAAAGTTAAGACTAAAATGAATAAAATATCATTGTCATGAGAGATCCGCGCCTTTAGATTATGGAAAAAATTGTTCGTAGTAATTCCTCAGAACAGTAATTTTATACAAATTATTTAGCGCGACACAGTTTCACTAGGGTGCCCAAAGTTTTCAGCGCCCTCTAGGCAACACAAAATTTTTTTGCGAGAAATAACGCCTCAATAACTACTTATCACACTCACATATACCTGGACAATTTTTTTCAGCAGGATCGGAGATGGTCGAAAATTGACCTGGTACACTTGATATGGAATGATCCATATATATTCGAGCGGACACTAATATGCTGGAAAGACCGGACGCTGTCTTAATGAACGGGCCAGGGAACATCATGAAAATCTAAGGAATGCCGGCTAACGGTCAGTTGAAATCGGCAGTTTGCTGCTCATCGTTGTCTCCTAAGCCTTATCTCAGAGGACTTGAGGGTAGCTTTTCGAAACAGAGCAAAACGGCGACGAATACATTGGTCTCGAAGTTTCAGGACGAAAATATTAAGTATTAACAACTTGGATGAAGCTTCGCCTTGAACACTCGAGCGCGCAAGCGTAGTCGGGCTCCGCTCGAATCGCATTTTCAATCTCTACCCTAGCTTTTCTTCTCGATGGAAAGCCTGAACGTCTGTGCACATAGGCGTGCGCACGGGGGTGAAGTCTGTTCAATACATTGACTTAATGGGGAAGGACCTCGCCTGCTGAAAGGGAACCATGCGCACGCTTATAATTCCAAGAGCTGTTTACGTACAATATTTAGCGCAGGAAAGACAAGGACTAAAGGCCAGCCATTATCAGAAGCAGGTCATTACTTGATTTCTTGTTTGCTTTTTTCCTCATCAATTGCTAAGCACGTTATCCTTGAGACTCGACCAACGAGCACGGTGGGCGCTGAATTGACACTTTGCCCCCTTAATGGGGAACCCTGCGCACGCCTATGTCTTCGCGTGCTACAGTGACCGCTTCAAAGTATTCTAAAATGCCTCCTGCAAGTACCGTTGCGTCCACGACGCCATATTTTTCCTTTTGCTAATTGGCCAAGCACCACCACGCGTCTGTATAATGCCATGCTCACCTGCGCAGCTGTACACTTTGTTGAAGCTGTTACTGATAATGATGATTGATTATGCCTGAACGCTTTGTAATGGGTGAGCAGCTTTAAACCGACCACTCGTCGCGGGATTGATTCATATGTTATGGCGCCTCGTGAGATTCTACGCTTCCGCCAATCAATATTACATGCGTTAAGGAGACTCCTGCCACTGGGTGACATTCGCAGGTTTCTTTTCCCAAGAACATTAAAGCCAATGGCGTAGCTATGTGGTAGAACACCTGCTTGGCAGGTACAAGTGCGATCTCACTTGAAGGGAAGATTTTATTTCATCATCATCAGCCTGACTATGCCTACTGCAGGGCCAAGGCGTGTCCCTTTTTCCGTCAATCAAGCCTGTCCTGTGTTTGCTGCTGCCAAGTTATACCAACAAAATTCTTAATGTCATCTGCCAACTTAACTTGTTTGCTTTCTCTTGAAATTCAGTCGGTAACTCTTAGCGACCAGCGGTTGTCCTGTCTACGCGCTACGTGGCCTGCCCGTGTCCATTTCGTCTTCATGATTTCGTCTTCAACCCCCGTTTGTTCCCTGACCTACTCTGCTCTCTTCCTGCCTCTTAAAGTTACACCTATCATTTTACTTTGCGTTGCTCGCCGCGTCGTACTCAATTTAAGTTGAACCCTCTTTGTAAGCCTCTAGGTTTCCGCACCCTAAGGAAGTAACGGTAAGGTCAGCTGTCATATATGTTCCTCTTGGGGGGATATGTGTAAACTACTAATCATGATTTGAGAGTGGTAAGATATTAAAATTGTAGGGTGAGTTCTGAGATTTTATTTATTTGCATCTATCTTGAATTTTCTCGCATAGACAACTCGGATTTTCGCTCACAAGCAACGACGCTGATGCCGACACCGGCATTTCTGTAGACCGAGCTTTTCAACGATGTCACATTAATACAAGCTTGGGCTTCGAACTTATGGGCGCACATGACGTTCAAATTCCAGGCAGAAGTGACACGCATGGATGGGCGTCACCATGCTGTGTTGCTCGCGATGCTGCCATCTGCTCGGCTTTTCTCGTCGTCTCATGTGCGCTGACGCTACGGGGCCGCCAAGGAGACGACGCGGTGCAGATTAAGATATATTCAGCAGCGCAACCATGTTCCAGGAGGCCATGGTTGCGGAAGCGCCATTTGAATTTATTGCGCAAACAAGCGGGGAAAATTGTTCATGGATCTGCACCATAAAAAGCCGCTTGTTATTCAGTGGCCGATATTACTGTGTCCTTGTGCGCTTATGTAATATTACAAAATTATTGTACGAAAAAATCCGTAAGCAGCGGTTGTGTGCTCGAGCCGACGTTTAGACAAGTGGACTTGTCTCCTTCAAGGCTGGAACTGTTCCAGCTTTGAAGAAGGTAAGTTCACTTGTCCAAACGTCGGCTTGAGCAGAAAAAGCGCTGCTTACGGATTGTTTCATCTCAAGCTTCCCTCTTCCCCTTCCTGTCGTTTTTTTTTTCAAATTATTGTATATATTTCGCGCCCAAATCACTGAAGCCCTACTCTACTTGTGTGCACGGTTTCCTCGTTTTTCATTACAGAAGAGGTACTTAGGAAGTATCCCACCTTTCTGCAGTACCTCGATGACGTGCGGGTTCTTGAGGGCCGCGACCAGAGCGGCGTTGCTCTTTATGGCTGACAGACGGTGCTGGAGAAGGGCGGTATTGCCGTCGCCCACAGCCGCAGTCTTTGGCAAACCTGGTACTACTCTGGCGTTCCCGTGGAGCCTCTCATTCGGCGCTTGATGCCACAGGAGGCCAAGCGCTATGCCCACAACCATGCCGAGCGCCAACGTTGGCACGTCGAAGCTTCTTGCACAAGCGTTCCTGAGTAACATTTGTAGGCTTCTCTGTGAAGATATGACAACAGAGCTGCACCTTATGTAAGGTTCAGAGTCCTCAGCGCTTTAAGTTGAATATATTTCGGTGACCCGCGAGGAGTTACGGCGTTGAAATCACATGAGCAACTCCCTTAGCGCCAAAAAGCAATGTCAAATATATGTTCAATGTAATGCGCAATGAGGCTACGTTGTAGCTACAAGGCTGTAATCCAACCTTTAAAACATCGGAATTGCAACAGCATGCGGTGCACTAAGTTGCGAGCCAATTGCGTTAGGACTAGTCAATGTCGAATTTTTGTGCAGATGTGCTCCATTAAAAGAGTGGTAAGCTGGGCTAGTTGGTTATGGATGCATAATAATGAACAGCGCGAAAAAAAAGAGGGAGACAAAACGGTAGAACTGCACAGCTGTTTTTTTGTATGTTGTTTTCAATCCGGCTCCTCATGTACCTTGTACAAGTAGTATGCAGCTTTGTTATTTAAGCATGTGTTATGCGCATTGCATGTTTCAGTTGGCAGTTCATCGCCTGTCCTCTGTAGTTCATCCCTTTTGTCTCTCCTTTTTTACGCGCTCTTTATTATTAGTGCGCCATTATTTTATGAATACGCGATAAAGTTCTTGAGAACTTTTATCTGAGGAGGCGAAAGTATCCGCCGCCGCACAGTAAATTGAACAGGCCTCAGGCGTTGACACTCAGACTCTTGCAGGTCGGAGCACATCCCAGTCCCGCACTCTTGCACAAGATCTACCCAGAAATTCAGACGTCAGACATTTGCGTGCTTTGCTCAGACTTTGCCACCTTAGAACACATGCTCTGGCGGTGCCCTGCGTTACGGGTTCACGAGGACGTTACATCGTCCAAGTGGGATGCCGCGCTGCGCAGTCCGGATTTGAAAAAACAACTATGGGCAGTCCAACGGGCCCACGACGTGGCGTAGAGGCAAGGCCTATCTGTCCCGACGTGGGAGCGGCCCGCTACGTGCTAGTTCACGCCCCGACGGACATAAATAAAGTTTTTCCATACCATACCATACGCAAGAAAGCAGCTAGAATGAACTGAAAACGTAAATGCTTACCCTACACTCAAAGCGGCCTTCGCGTCTGTTCGGCGTTGCGCTTCTTCTTCACATCTTCAGGCAAGCCACGTGCCCACTGTGACATGAACTCTTTTGCCAGCTGTCTGGAAAACAAGACTACCGTCTGAGTTGAAGCACTCGTAAAATACAGAACACATAAAAAGCCGCAAACGCAATGCACATGCTATTGAAACTAGCAATTATGCAGTTCCTGCCATCACCCGTGCATTAGATCGGCAAATAAATACCTACGCCATAAACACCGACAAAGTTGAATCAGCTTCGCTAGCAGAGCACAGGACTCGGATAACTTAATTTACGAGTGCTCAAGCCCAGCGTATCACACAGAATTCCACTCTGAGCATTTTTCAGTGCTTGAGGAGAACTTGGCCGAATTGGTGAGAAACTGAATGCATGATTTGCCGCTAAAGAACATGCACACAAAAAGAAGACGAGGGACACAAAAAGAGACTTCTTTGTGTCTGGACAAAAAGAATATTGTTACGGGGTTGGTTGCGCATATACAAGAAGTATTTACTGGGGAAAACACAGGCAAGAGTCAAGATGGCTGACCAACACACGGCGCGCCTGTCAGTTTCTCCCTCTCTTCGCCTTCCTTCACTTCATCTCCGTAACAGGACCCCCGGGCGTTGAAGCGCCGTCTCGGCGCAAGACCGGAGAAGAAGTGCGAGAGAAGTAGGGTTTCATCCGCGAAACATGAACAATGTCAACAGGTGGCGAACTGGGTGACAAATCAAAGTGCAATGGCGCTATCTCGTAGTTCACAGTGGAATGGCGCTATCTCGTAGTTCACGTCGCTAACTTGACGCAAGACTTGGTAGGGTCCTGCGTAGCGGGATAAGAGCTCATCGGAGAGCCCTCCACGGCGACATGGAGACCAGAGGAGCACACAATCACTTGGGGCAAACGTCATATTTCGATGCCGGTGGTCATAGCGGGCTTTTACAGCGAAAGCTGTTATGAGATCACAACAAGGGCCGCTTTTGCGCCGTAGTTGTCCGCCGCCGCCGGTGTCCGTGACCACTACCACAGCAAATAAGAAAAAAAAACTAAATAAATAAAAAATAGCGATGACAGAATGGGAATCGAACCCGGGCCCTCTGCGTGGCAGCCCAGCGCTCAACGACTGAGCTACGCCGCTGCTTTTTTTTAATACAAGGAATAAACACCGGTAATTATTGTGCCCTGCGCACAACATAATTCGTCACATTGGAATTACCTTAACATACACAACGCCCACATTCTTCCAAACAGTAGCAAGTATTTCAAAAGTCAGGCAAACACACACAAGCATCTAGAAGGGAAAGCCACTCCGGAACGGGTTCAAAAGTCTCAACAACACTGCGCACTTGAGCAGCTTCTTCTCTGAAGACAGACCTCGTCGACCGTGGTGGCTCGGCACGTCTGTCAATCATGCGACTTTTCCATAGCGAATAAAGTCCTAATAACATAAACAGATCATATGGAGTATTTTTGGTAGGGCTCTTTTTGAAAGGGAGGAACCTAATACCATGAGCAGTGATAGGAAGACCTTTTCTGATTGTTCATTTTAGAATTTCCCAAAAATAAAATGCATCGCGACAATGAATGAAACAATGCTCTATCGTCTCAGGTTGGTTGCAGAGTCTACAATTTACTGTCCAGGGCACATATATTGCTTTTCCATTCAGCCACGTCTTCACTGGTAGAGTAGAGGTGTGTAGTTTAAAGAAAAACGTTTTAGCTGCAGGCGATATCCACATTTTACGTACGCGGAATAATACATCATGACCAGGCAACAGCGAATATGACAGTCGATAAACAGGTTCAGGGAAAAGGTTATTTACAAGTGCAGCGGTTAGAGTTGTTCTGTCAATATTGTACAAATACTCTAAACTAAATCTGGCTTTTCAAAAATTTACAGTGTCAACAATTTCTTTTAAGAATCCCCACAATTGCGACTCCTTAGCAACGCTTGTTGTGACATAAATAAAAGGAAGGTGGTAACACAGACGGTTTAGAAGAACCGCTAAAAGAAATGGGTGACAAACATCCTTAAAGTAAAAAAAATCGCAACACCAACTGTCGCACAAACAGATGCACCAGACTTTTCAAGTGGAACAAAAAGGTTGTCTCGTCTCATGGGTCCCCATGAAGAGCACCAAATAAAACAAGCAAATATCCTGTGAAAGGCTTGAATGTGCACACGAGAGCAGTGCAACACCTGCAGAACATAAATAAGCTTTGATACAATAAAGGGATTGCACGCTTTCGCTCTCGCAAAAATGGAAAGGTCTCGTCCGTGCCATGTTGAGTTGAGTTGAGTTTGAGTTTATTCAACCACGTGACAAGTACATGAAAATACACTGTATGCGTGGTTTGGTGTAAAGGGATAAAAGCTGCATTTCACAGCTTGACTGGCCCCTTCACCCAGAAAAAAAATCTAAATTACAAAAACTTAAAAGATTACAGGCAGCGGAAAGCGACAATACATAGAGAAACACGCATGTGGCCCATGACAGCAAATAACAAAATAAAAACTCTGAAATACATACAAAAATATTCATAACAAAGCAATGTATGAACGAATTGAACTACGTAACCATTAGAGAAATCACCCAACATTCATGAACAACACAATCAGCACATCCAATTTAACATGTCAGTTTTAGACAATATACGCAGATTATCAATAGTTAATTTCCATTTGTTCATCGCACTCGGAAGACGGTAACGTAGTGTTTCAAAACCATAGTTTGTGCGTGGACATGGTACATGCCAAGTCTCCGTATACCGAGTAACGCGACTGGCAGGATTTGGTTGCAAAGCGGCCAAAGTGCGCAAAAGGATACTTCCTCTGCGTGTTTCTGATTTAAAGGCTGACAGAAGTTGGTATTCGTAATAGCTGGTAATTCTTAAAATTCTATATTTTGCAAATATTGAAGCAGTGTGTGCGTTGTAGGATACACCTTCAATGCATCGCAAGGCATTTTTTTGTAGCACGACTAGGTTATTTAATGATGCTTTAGAGCCTGTAGACCAGACCAGGTGACAATAATGTAAATGTGAAGAGAAAAGAGCGTTGTACACTAATAATTTTTGTTTTACAGGTAGTATATTTTGGCATCGACGCAACACACCTAAAACTTTACAAAGTTTGTTACTAATGTGTTCGGTATGGTAATTCCATGCCATGTGTTCGTGAAAATGGACACCGAGAGTTTTAACTGTTGGAGAAAGTTTAATTTCGACGTTATTAAGTATTAGTGTGTGAGATGTTTCGAATGTCTTGGATTTCGCACGGAACATTACAGCCTTGCTTTTAGAACAATTAATGTGTAGAGAATTTGCTACAGTCCAGGCATATATTTTATCTAGTATTTCATTAGCAGAAACAATGAGGTCATCAGCCGTTTCCCCAGAAAGAAATATACTGGTATCGTCCGCATAGATTACATATTCTGCAGAGTTGTCAACATGTACAATATCATTAATAAAAATATTAAATAATAGCGGTCCCAAAATGCTACCTTGAGGTACACCATTCCTAACGTTCATGGCTGACGATAACTCTCGGTTGATTGATACACATTGTTTCCGATTATATAAGTAGCTTCTTATTAAAGCTAAAACGGTACCGCGAACGCCATAACAGTGAAGTTTTTCTAGGATAATATCATGGTTTATTCTGTCGAATGCTTTGGAGAAATCTAGGAATATTCCTAGGGTAAGTTTTTTTTGCTTCTATATTCCTAAGAATCAATTCCTTTTGGTATAGTAAGGCACTTTCGGTTGAGAGGCCTGACTGAAAACCGAACTGTGACGGCGTAATAATGTTGTGTTTATTAAAGAAATTAGACAACCGAGTGAAAATAAGTTTTTCACACCCCTTAGAGAAAACTGGCAAAATCGAAATTGGTCTGTAGTTTCCTAAATTGCTTTTGTCACCACCCTTATATATAACCGTTACTTTAGCGTTTTTCATCCTCTGGGGAAACAACCCAGTGGTGAACACGAGATTATAAATATGTACTAAGCAGGCTCATACGAGATCTAAAATATGTATTATAGGTTCTAATTTTAAGCCATCTATGTCCTCGCTTTTACTCATTTTGAAATGTTGAAAAACGCTGATGACCTCTTTCGCGTCTGTAGGATTAGCAAACACAGAATGTTTTAAAGCGGGAGGCAAATAACCTGATGAATCACAACTATGACTACTGTCAACTAGTGAGGTAAAGTACTCATTAAATTTGTTCGCTAGTATTGCACCCTTGCATATTTCATTATTGATCACCAGCTCACTAATATCATTAGTTACTTGTTTAGTGGATATAATAGCATTTAGTTTGTTCCATAATTGCTTGGAATCAGTGACCCTGTCAAACATCTTGAAGTGATAATCGCGTTTAGCTTGTTTTTGTAGTTTAGTGAGTTTGTTTCTGTATAACTTAAAAGCCTTAAATTTGTCCGGGTCTCGCTTTATCAGGAACTCTTGATACAATCTATTTTTTTCTTTTATCATATTGAGTATTGCGGAAGAAATCCAAGGTTTACGCGCCCGTTTTGGTCTCTTTAGAGCTTTATAAGTAAAATGTTTTTTATACACAGAACATAGAGTATCAATAAAAGAATCATAAGCAAGATCAGCGGAAGAACTAGATAGAACGTTGTTCCAATTTAAAACGCTAATTTCCTCTCTAAAAGAAGATAGCGTTTGTGGATTAATTTGTTGAAAGTGAACGGCAGGAAGGATTTCACTCCTTACGCTGGTTATATTTTCTAGGACTAGATATATGGGCAAATGATCACTTATTGGGGCACGCAGGACGCCTGCTTGTATCGTACTGCTTGTACTATTTGTAATAAACAAGTCTAATAGAGTAGAAGTGGTATCAGTAATACGTGTTGGCATGGTAATTACGTTTTTTAAGAAAAAGGAAGCAAGAAGGTCTGTAAGTCTAATCTGTTTATGCGTGTTGCTCAACATATCTATGTTAAGATCACCTCCCAGTACTAATGTGTAGTTAAACTGGTTTACAACGGAAAATAGGTTTTCTAAATATTGAATAATTGAATCAATATTGCCACTTGGTGGCCTGTACATTACAACAAAAATATAGCTCTGATACTGTAAGGTTGACGCCTCAAGATCATCAGTGCACAGAGACAGATCTTCAAGATACTCATACGTTATTCCAGCTTTGACATGTAAGCATACACCACCACCAATTCTAGATTTTTATTTTGGTACACAGTGTTATATCCGTCAATACGAAACACGTCTGTTTCACTACGGTACCAAGTTTCAGTCATCATAATAACGGAAAATAAGAAATTGAACTCATCAAGAAATAAGAGCTTTCTTCTTTCGAACGAGCTGACTGCATGTTAATATGAAGGAATGTCAGGGGCGGCCTATGACGGCCGCTTACATACGAGTTCAATTCAGAAATACTGGAATACATCGCCATTGCTCACAGCAGAAATATAAGTCTACGTTTGAGCTAGGCTAAGCTAGGCTACTTTAGCCAGATCCGCTTCAGAAGTTACATGTAAAACAGGTGTCCTGTCTGCTTTCCCAATGAAGATCCTGCCCTGTGATACCCATACATATTTCCATTGCCTTTCATGCCTTACTTGCCGCGCCCTACTGAGCAGAACCTTCATTTCCATGCACAGGTGTTCATTTATATATACAGGGTTACTGTTGTCAAAGCCAAGGCGAGTGCTGTCTAGTTTAGTCTTTTTTGCTGCGGACAACATCTTGTCTCGCGCCGTTCTGGTGAGGAATCTGACGACCACATTTGACTTCTTTTTTATCTTTCGACAGTACACGGTGCACGACGTCAATGTCGTTATCTGTGATGTCAGTTCCTAAGCACTTGGCGATGTTTGCGACAGTTCTCTCCAAGTTTTCTTTTTCGATTTGCGGGAGTCCTTGGATTTCGATATTCATATTTCGGCTGTATTGTTTCAGCTCGACAATTTCCCGTCTAGCTTCTTTCAGGTCCCTCCGCAGTTCTTCGTTTTCCTTACGACACTGCGCACTCTCAGCCTTTACCACGTCAATCTCCTTGCGAAAAGCCTCCACGTCAGTCCTAAAGAGCTCAAAGCTCTCATTCATGAAGCCAATAGCATCTCGAACACTTCCAAGTTCAGTGACTATTTTAGTGTTCGAGGAAGCGACCTTAGCAATTTCACATTTAACGTCAGTCGAGAACACGTCAAGTCTTCCCACTAGATCCCCTAGAAACTTCACGACCTCTTTAATGCTATTTGGCTGCTTCTCAGCGAGGGTCGCCGCAATATTGCCCATGTCGCCCGAATTTTTATCCCCCCATGGTTTCAAGCACTTCAAGTAAAAATTGCACGAAAATACTCTTGTGCACACAAAGCAAGACACACAGCTCGAAGATTACAAAGAAAACACTGTTCTGACTAGAATGCCCAATAAAGCTTCAGCAGCCGCAGCGACGAAACTAATGATGCAAAAAATGTTCAATATGAAAGTTAACCAACCTGCAAAGAGTGCAGACAGTAGGTTAGCGTGCGTCCTTTCGTCGTCGCCGCTGCTGCCTGAGTGAAGCCAGTTGCAAAAAGACAACGCCCCCCCGAACAAACTTGATAATGGCTTGAAACTGCAGCAGGCTCAGGTAGATGGCGGTTTCGGTAGCGTTGTCCAGGTCCTGGTAATGGTAAAAGCCACAGCAACACAATTGTAGAAACGGTCTGGCACTCTACTCTGGTGGCAGAAGACGACTCCGGATCTGATGGCTTACACTTTTCTTGATGATATGCCGGTATCTGCAAAGAGTGCAGACAGTAGGTTAGCGTGCGTCCTTTCGTCGTCGCCGCTGCTGCCTGAGTGAAGCCAGTTGCAAAAAGACAACGCCCCCCGAACAAACTTGATAATGGCTTGAAACTGCAGCAGGCTCAGGTAGATGGCGGTTTCGGTAGCGTTGTCCAGGTCACTTTTCTTGATGATATGCCGCTATCTGCAAAGAGTGCAGACAGTAGGTTAGCGTGCGTCCTTTCGTCGTCGCCGCTGCTGCCTGTGTTGCCACCTTTCGGCGGATAGTAGTTATCGTGGACGTCCAATGTGGGCCGCTATTGCGACAGTTATCGAGAGGCACACCAAGATACCTCATAGCAGTCGAATTCCAATGAATATTTGAGAAGACCGAGGGAGTTTGAGCCCACATGCCCAGCCAGAATTCCCTGCTTTTATCAAAATTTATGCTGGCGCCAGCCATTTCACAAAAGCGTAAAGTAGTGTTTACTGCTTCTTGAACGCTGGGTTTATCGACACAAAAGAAGGCAATGTCATCGGCATAAGCGAGAACTTTAACTTCCTCAGCCTCATATCGGTATCCTCTAATGCTATAATTTAGAAGCAAACTTAAACATAGTGGTTCTAGGTATATTGCAAAGAGCAGAGGCGAGAGCGGACATCCCTGACGTACGGATGAATTTAACTCTATTGTATTTGAAAGGGTGCGCTTTACAATTAGCCTTGCCGTGCACTTTTTATAACAGAGCGAAATACCATTATACAGTACATCACGCAACTGCAGGTGTCTTAGTAGCCGGTACAGAAAAGCATGCTGTACCTTATCAAAGGCTTTAGCGAGGTCTATTTGAAGAAGGGCTACTTGATCCATACTGCCATCGATACACTCTAGGACTGACCGCGCTATGTGGATATTTGTTTGTATAGAGCGACCTCGAATTCCACATCTTCGGTGGTCACCTACACATTTGGTGATCACTGCCTGCAACCGATTTGTCAGCAATTTCGCAAATATTTTGTAATCGACGTTACATAACGATATAGGCCTATACCCGTTAACTCTCTTTAATGCTTCAGGATCAGAACTTTTGGGGATTAATGTTGTATGGCCCTGATAGAATGAAGGGGGAAGTTCACCTCGTTCATAAGCCTCTTTAAAAAGTTGCTCTAGAAAAGGAATCAGAAGCTCCTGAAATTCTATGTAAAATTCCCCACTAAGGCCATTTGGACCAAGAGTTTTGTTTTTCTGCAACGTTGTTATTTTTTTTTATTGCGTGAGTTTGCCCTACGGCATCAATACATATCACACAAGACTGTGTAGCTGCGTTTCCTCCATGAAGTCACAACGTTGTTATTGCAAACCTAATTTCTTCCCTGGTGATGGGCCCATCAACAGTGAGTCGGTCATCCTCTTGTAATTGGGGCGCAAGGGCAATAAAGTGGTCCGCTTTTTCTTCATAATTCTCTTGAAGCTCAGCAGCAGTAAACAGGCTTTTGTAATATTCTTCAAATGCGGCTCTTATTTCACATGTCTCTGTGCAAACAAAACCACGTGATTCAATTTGCAGTATCTGTTTTGAAAGTGCATATCGCTTTTCATCCCCAAGAGCCTTTTTTGTTGGTTCCTCTTCAGTGAATTAAGTAACACGGGAACGAATCATTGCCCCTCTGTATACATCCGTATCGTATTTTTGTATCTGTGCTCGAACTGTACTTATCGCGTCAACGTGCAATCCCGGCTCTTGACTTTCAAAAACATGGAGCTTATGTAGTAACTCATAAAGATAGCCTTTTTCAGCATTTTTTTCTTTGAGCTATTTCGCATGAAATACTAATCGCCTGATACTTCACTTTTTCTTTGAACCTTTCCCATTGAGCGAAAATTGGCAGCTGTCAACATTGTGTTACCTCATGTACTAATTCTTTGATTATTTTTACAAAACAATGCTCGCGCAACAGCTGTACGTTAAGCTTCCATAATTCCCAGTTTAGAGGAACCTTACGAAATTTTTGGGGACCGCATGAAACGGATACTAAGCAATGCTCTGTAAAAAATATGGGCTTTACAGCATAGTTATGGATGTGAGACCATAGGCTTAAAGATACATAGACATGGTCTAGTCGAGCATGAGAGACGCCCTGAAAGTGCGTAAACCTCACCGAGTAAGGCGCATGCGCTCCCACATCTATTATATTGTGGTCATTCATCAATTCCTGCAGTAAAGCTGCACTTGCATCATAACGATTCGTTATATATGAATGATCTTTAGCGTTACAAACACAATTAAAGTCTCCAAAAACTATCAAATTTCTATCAGTGTTCAGAGCGAAGCTAAAGAGAGGAAAAAAGCCTTCCTGTCATTTACTTTGCAGGGAGCATAAACACAGACAAACCTCCAATTGTTGGAATGAAAAGAAAGATCACAACAAATGAGGCGGCCTTCCCCATCAACATGTAGCCACATCAGAGTGGGATTCAACCGCTTTCTAACTAATAAAAAGCATCCAACGGAAGCACCACGTGCTTGGCTAATGTACATATCATAATCTCGAAAAACTCCCAGTGCAAGGTTAGCATCACTAGCAGACGAAATCTTAGTCTCTTGCACTGCCGCTACGTCAGTGTTATACTGCTCAAGTACGTGGCGTAACTGCCACTGACGCCTTAAATTTCTCAGGCCACGTACGTTGAGTGTCGCTACACTCATGGGAAAGGTAAGCGTGGTAGCCATTTTGCTCACTTAAAACTTTTGTTGTTCGCCTTTAGCCACAGGGCAACCTGTGGCTTTACTTCCTTTGCACTACTTAGCAGCACTTTCTTGAGGACGCTGGCATACGCGGCGCGTTCCTCGGTCCCCAAAGGACACGACACGTGGACCACACGAGGACACTTGCTCGGTGATGTCTGAAGCACTCGTTGTTGCTTCATCGCAGACCAGTGCATGACACTTCCTTGTCTGGCTGCTATCCATTGCCTCTTGTTCCTCGTCGTCAGGAGGCTTTCCTTTAAGATCTTCCAGGTCATGTTCTCCTGCAGCATTCACTTCACTCAAGTCTTCACTGATGTCTTTAGCAACGTTATTGTGAGTGCTGGAGATGGCCTCCACGGACACGTGCTCAGCTTCCTTTGAACCCTATACTGCTTCTCCCGCTGCTTCTCCTGTCGCATCAACTACCTCAGTAGCATCCATTAGATGGTCCAGATGCGGCTCTTCTGCGCTAGATTGGCCAGAACGCAGTTTGTTGGCGTCAGTCGACACGCAGGCATCCGACGAATGACCGAATCGATGGCACTGCAAGCACCTCGGTGTTTTGCATTGTCGGCTAACATGCCCAACTCGCTTGCAACGAAGACACAGCGGAGGCCTACCGGGAATAAGTACGAGGCACTGGTGACCGTAGATAGTCATAATATGTGGGATTGAGCTCACAGTGATGGTGTCCTTGAGAGCTCCAAGGCAACGTCCCTGTTTGTTGTCATCCACTGTTCCATTCCAGCACACCTCCATGCCTCTCTCTCTACGGACTTTACCACACCATAAGATTGGAACGCCTCTTCAACACGTCGTGGTTCAAGATCAGGTGGAAGCCAAAGGAGCTTTAGCCTAATATTCTTGGTCTCCGGATCTAGCACCATGCACTTCCGTCCTTTTACACGGAGCTCACCCCGAGTGACGAGTTTCTCCGATGTGCACAAGGTCTCGCACCGCTTAAAGAGAATCGTCGAAAAAACAGGGGTGAGGGTTGTTTTTACGGCCAGAAATAAGCCAGGATCCCTTTGTAAGCGAGTAAATTCCGAAGGCCCTCCAAGCTTTGGGTGCAATAAGACACGCAAAAAAGTTTGTAGAATGCATCATGGCAGTTGTGTACAACATTTCTTTATCTTGTGGTCGATGCTACATCGGGCCAAGCGGCGCGGTGTCTGAACGACCGTCTCAGGGAGCACGCGAATCTCATGCGCAGCTCTGTGGGCAGCCATTTGGCTAGTCACTGTGCCAAGTGTGGGTGTACCCCCCACGTTCGAAGATTGTCAAGTAATGGCAAGATATGGGGACAGGAGGGCACGTGAAATATACGAAGCTTTTCTGATTCGCAAGGCAGGAACGGAGTGCGTGAGCGCCCCGTCTGTAAACTTGTTAGACAATGAATACCGGTATCTGTGGAGTTGAAGTGTCATTTCAATATGTGAATCGGCTTTTTGCACATGCGCCGTTGTTATCTCTTTCTCATTGCTGCTTCATCTCCTCGCCCATCCGATTGTGTATATATATTCCCGCCATCTGAGCAATAAACTAGTTGTAAGTGTGCGCTCTGTCCTATCCTGTTCATCTTTTCCTGAAACGTCTTGTGTAAAAAATAAGGGTTTTCCTTTAAAAAAATTACTGCTGCAACGGTTGAGGAACTGCTCACCAACTATTCTATCGCGGACGCCTTCGTACGTCTTTTCTGTTTCTGACAGATCCATCCAGCCATCAAAATAGTTGGTGAGGCGGCATACAAACTGTTTAGGAGTCTCCAAGTTCTCAGGCCTACACGTCCGGAACTTCTCCCTAATACCCTTGGCAGTCAACCTGAATCTTTCTAATAAAGTTTTCTTGACCAGATCGTAGTCAAGTGATTCTTGTGCTGGCATGCCGAACACACTCAATGCCTCTCCCACGAGACACAAACGACACACAAAAGGAGCGAGTGGGCATTGGCCCACTCGCTCCTTTCCTAGCCTTGCCCCATCGCGATCATTTCGAATCGAGGCAAGTATGCATCGAGGTCGTGCCTTCGTTCATCGAAGGGCGCCATGAGCTTTCTTGGGCACACCATCTTTCGTCTGGGAACAGGCGAGCTAGCTGATGCCGTCGTACGAGTGCTTGCGTTACTCACGTCGTTTCATGAACTAGCATTTATCTATGCTAATCTAACCTTTAGTTCGAGAATCTCTTTCTCGCGTTCATGCTGTTCACGCGCTTTCTGTTGCTCAATTCGCTCCTCATTCTCGAAAAATTTCAGTCTCCTCTTTACTCAAGTCTAAGCCACGGCCGCGAACTTCTCCCAATCCATCCTCGCAACCCCCCGACGATAAGTGACTGGGCCAAAAGATGGAAAAATCCTGGCAGGCTCGCCAATTAATGTCACGATTTATCTCGGGAGTGCTTGCTAAGAATTGGAATGAGAGAGGGGGGCGGGAGACCGTGACGCCATGACAAACAAGATTTATCTAGAACAATTCAAAAAGATGTTAATCACCCTCGCAATTCAAACTAAAGAAAAGAAAAACATATTTACATGGGTGATTGCTAACTAGTACGTAACGGAAACTAAACACACGATACACCTTGGCTAGGCTTCGTGGTTCTGTTCCTGCCAGTCTGGCCACTATGGCCTTTCACTAATCGAACGTTCTTACGGTTCACGTCGTCGATGTCGACTCCAAGTCCATGTCATGTCGTCGTCTCGTCTGGTTCGTCGTCGACGTCCGCAGAATGCTTCTATCGTCGTCGTCGGTCGCTTCCTCCGACCAAACCGCTTGTCTTCGCCGCCCGTGTTCCATTCGTCTTCGCCGTCTACGGTGTCGCCGGGTTAGGCCTAACTCGAACCGTTCCTTACCGGCTGACACCCCAGTGACGACGGGCGCTCCGATGACTGTAGTGTGGTCCGCTTCCGTCTTGACCAGAAGTGGAAGAGCTTTTGGCCCACCGGGAACTGCTGTGTTGAGGTGTGGCAAGTCCGGGTAGTCTCGCTCGGGTCACCCGAGGTGGACGACCAACTCCCGGGCCTCTCGCGCCGACAGCCTCCAGACCGGGGTGGCTTTCGTCGCGGTTGCGACGCAGACTGCCCTGACCTTCGCACTTCGGAGCTCCAGACCACAGTGACGTTTCTCCCTCTGGGGTTTTTCGCCACGGCTCTTGTCGCGTACCACGAGCTTTCCCCCCAGCAATCCCGCACGTGGACGTGGCGGGTACACACACCATCGTGAAAACTTCCATACCTCACGCACCCTCGCCGCATTCCACTGTTTGGAACGTGCCTCGTGCCCTCTTACTGATGACAAGGGCCAAGCAGGTCAAGGCCCACGCGATAAAATGGTTCAGAGGCGACTTCAATTGAGCGGAGACATCCAGCTGGCGGCAAAGGAGGTTTTTTCCGGCGTTGGCATAGGTCGCAAGTAGCGATATATCGACGCAGGGTGCGGTACAGTCCAGGCCAGAAGAACCGACGTCGCACGCGGTCGTGTGTGCGCGAAACTGCGAGATGTCCCGCCGTCGATGCGTCGTGAAGTTGTTCAAGTATGACGGGCCGTAGATGATTAGTAACGACAAGCAGCAGCTCAGGGCCTTCAATGCTGACGTTGTGGTGGTAGAGGATGCGGTTATGCAGCACGAACATACGGGATTCGGCATCGCGGCTGCCAGACTGGATGGCGTCGATGACCGTGCGCAGTGACTCATCCTTACCTTGTTTGGTGCGCGAATCGCTGATGTCACTAAACGCCATTACGCAGCTGTCCGGGTCATGCGCAACGAGATCAGGCGGATCCACCGGATGACGAAAAAGACGGTCTGCGTCCGTGTGCAAACGGCCAGTCTCGTAGGTGACGCTAAACGAATATTTCTGGAGCCCAAATCCCAGCGATCTAGGCGTCCGGTCGGGTCTTTCAGAGAAGTGATCCAGCTAAGGGCGTGGTGGTCCGTAACGACGGTGAACATGCGGCCAAATAAGTATGGCCGGAATTTTGCGACGGCGAAACACGCTCTCACGGTGATGGATTAATTTCTCTCGGGTGGAGAGAGCAGGCGACTGGCGTAAGCTATTACGCACTGTCTACCGTGGTGTCGTTGAGCGATTACTACGCCGATATCGTGCCGACTTGCGTCAGTGCGAACTTCTGTGGGAGCAGATGGATTAAAGCGGGCAAGTATGGGGGGCGTAGTTAGGAAGCCGCTGAGAGAGGTAAACACTTGAGCCTCCTCAGGGCCCCGTGAGAATGTGGTATCCTTCTTTGGCACGTCTGCCAATGGCCCAGCAACGTCGGCGAAGTTTTTCACAAAACGACGAAAGAGCATATGCCAATGAAGCTCCGGACGTCAGAAATAGAGCGGGGCACAGGAAAGCTCCGAACGGCGCGGATCTTTTCGGGATCAGGTTGGGCGCCGTCAGTGTTCAGAAGATGGCTCCGCACAGTAATCTGATGGCGGCCAAATTGGCATTTCGTGGAATTCATTTGAAGCCGAGCTGTTCTGAACACTGCGAGAATTGCAGCGAAAGAGGTCAGCTGGCTGTCCAAGGTGGAAGAAAAGACAATCACATCGTCCAGGTAACAAACTTGTAAGTAGACCACTTGTAACCCTGCTGTAGAGAGTCCATCATTCGTTCGAATGTTGCAGGAACGTTGCATAGGACAAAGGGCATGGCCTTAAACTGGCATAAACCAGTTTAAGGTCACAAACTGGTTTAAAACAGACACTTCAAGCTGCATTTGTGTCGGGACGCAAAGAATATATACTGAAACACAGAACGCATGCGCTTAAAGCTCAAACCTAGGTAAAAGCGCAACCAACCCTCAAGAAATCGAATCTGCGAAGAGTAAAGTTGTAACGACGGTGGTGTTGAGCGCATGCGTTGTATTTTTCAGTATATACTCTTTCTCTCCCGACACAAATCCAGCTGGAAGTGTCTGTTTGTTTGTTTTTATCCTTTATATTTTCGCAGATACGCACTCTAGGGGATTGGCCAGAAAAACGCAGTGTTACCTTTCGATGAACACTACAATAGCGCGTATAAATATATTAGTAAAGACAATAAAGAATATAATAAACAATAAAAAAAATAAAAACAAATTACTAAGAGAGAGAGAGAAGGAAATACCAGCAAATAATGGAATTCTGAAATTTTGAGTAGACTGGACAGTTGTGTTTACTTCCCCCAGAAATTTGGAATATATGGGTTACCTCTTAAAAACACTTATTAAGGTTAGCTCAAGAGTATTTATTACAGTAGATATTAAGAGTGGGATACGTTTAGCGGCATGAAAAATTGGGGGGACCCTTAAGCTTCGCCTTTAAGAGTTGAACGCGATAGCGATATCCTGTCCCTAGTGCGTACTTCAATCATTAAGTGGATACTATGTAATGGGTAGAATGCTTTAAACCACGAGATATTATGAGCGGAAATGTTTTTGAACTTGCTATGAACCCACTACGCGGTCTTAAAGAAATACGCACAGTAACGTGTGTGCGTTTTGTAATGGGTGGCGGGCTTTCAACCACGATGTCATTATGATATACACATGTTCTGACGCCCGATGTCAATGAAAGCTTGTACCACGCAATATTACTGCGATATTATATGCTGTATTGTGACGCCTGTATACAGGACGCGTGTGTTTGTAAAGTATGAAAGTTATTTTCACTGCATTTCCAAGCAGAGGAAGTTATTTTCAATGTAATTCCAAGCGGAAGCGTGGTTGTGTGGTAGGACACCTGCTTCCTACGCAGACGGCACGGGTTCGAACCTCACTCGGAGCCGTAAATTTTTATTATTTATTTTATTTGCATCTTTCGCGATTTTCCGGTCACGGACAATATGATGATTTTTCACTCACAACCAACGACGCCGCCACCGACACCGACGCCGGAATTTCTGAGAAACAGGCTCTTTAACGCTATCGCGTTAATAAATTTTCACACCGCATCAAATACGTCCCTGTGGGAATGTCCCAAAACGTAGGCACCGAAGTTTAGCACTGTTCACACCGTTAAACTTCTGCCTACATTCGAAAACGAAATAACTAGAAGTCTTTTTCCAAGTAATGAGTGTTGGCGCCATGGTAAAACATAATGTTCAATGCTTTCTATTTCTTAACAAAATGTACAGAGGGGTGATATGGCCAGACCAGCTTTGTGTAAATATTGTCACGTGGTCATGACGAGGACTAAGGGAGCAGTCATCGGTTTCAAGATTGAACCAGGCCCCGGAAACTGAGCGCTAGTTTCGGTTTCAAGGGACATGCACGCTGGTAGCGGTTGCCGGGCATCCTAAGATCTGGTTGAACGAAGTGAGGTTGATGTGGATGTTCGCATTTGTTTGCTTTCGCCAGTTTTTACAAATAAATAAATTTGATCTCACTGTAAAGAACTCTTCTTTAGTTCATTTGTACTGTTTTGATTCTTATTTTGTGAATTTTAAATCAGGCGAAGCGCGGGAAGTGGTTGACTTGAATTCTAGCGCTTGCATCCGCTCCTCCTTGCCACTCGCACAGTGATATCACAAGTTGAATCGCGCTCAGTTATCTTGGTCGGTAGACGTGCCAAGTAGGGGAAAGATAAGACAGAAAGTTGTAGCGTGAAGAAAACGGAAGCCGCAGTGAGCTACGCCGAGCGTCAACCATGCATAAGACGAAGATGGCTAAATCGGGCGTCACATGTTTCGCGCGGCTCTCCGGTGTGTTAACCCGGGTATTTCCTGTTCCGCGAAGGTTTCTCAGGTTTCCTAGTGGCAACGGGTGAGCACAAGCATTTCGGCCCATTATTTCAGCAGGTATTATTTTGCATGAATACATGAGTAAAGCCAGTCCTCTGCAAGCCTGAATGTACTGGGTGTGTTCAGAAAAGAACGTCGGTGCATGTCCGCCGACCCCCTTTAATTTCGCCGAAAAAAATATAATTACTTTTCCGATTCCCCAGGACCACAAAATCACTTTTGGTTTCGCGAGGAAAAATTTCACCATTAAAAAAAATTCGCAAGTCTCCATGAGCCGCCACCGCCTGTTTCGAATTTCACGAAAATGGGATTTCTATGAGACGCTACAAAAACACCATTGTAACTGTAGGTCTGAAAACTATTCGCCACATACTAATGATAGTTGGTGTTGACAAAAAAAATTATTACTTTGCAGTTTTGATGTTGTTCTGTCAAGGAAAAAAATTGCTAAATCGGCTAAAGCTCAATAATGTTCACATTTAAGATTTTTTTCCTCCTTAAGTATAAACGTCAGACTTCCCAAAATTTTTAAAAACATTGCCATGTGTTTGGTGAACGAGTGTGCTGAACGAAATACCAGAGAGTAGCTTCAAACGTTAACCAGAAATGTTCAACTGAGGACATGTCTCTCAAAATGCAATATTTGAAGATCATTTTAAAAAAAAACACCTTCTTTGATTTGCATTAAACTCTTCAGAATTAAAGCCAAGTACGTGTTCTAACTTCATCTGTAAAAACATGTTGCATTATGTTTGTGAGGTCGGAACTACGAAGCACAAAATTGGCCAAATTGACGTATTGAGTAACCACAACATTGAGCGAGCATGGAGCAATAGTTGCCATTATCGTTATTTTTAGGTCGCCAATGTCTTTTGTTCTGCTCGAGGGACAACAGCTTGACAGATAAAACCAAAGAGCTGCCTTAAAGTGCAAATTTGTTCATTTGCGTGCGTGCACGCGTCGCAGTTTTGGTCCTGGCGTAAGGACTAACCGCAAGATTTCTAGAAATGTAGTCAAATCGAGCTCTCGGAAGGAACTGTTTCTGAACGCCAGCGTTCAAGAGCTCGTTTCGCCGAAATTCCGGCATTGGCGTCGGCGTCGTTGGTTGTGAGGTTGGAACTACGAAGCACAAAATTGGCCAAATTGACGTATACTGAGTAACCACAACATTGAGCGAGCATGGAGCAATAGTTGCCATTTTCGTTATTTTTAGGTCGCGAATGTCTTTTGTTCTGCTCGAGGGACAACAGCTTGACAGATAAAACCAAACAGCTGCATTAAAGTGGAAATTTGTTCATTTGCGTGCGTGCACGCGTCGCAGTTTTGGTCCTGGCGTAAGGACTAACCGCAAGATTTCTAGAAATGTAGTCAAATCGAGCTCTCGGAAGGAACTGTTTATGAACGCGATAGCGTTATAGAGCTCGTTTCGCCGAAATTCCGGCATCGGCGTCGGCGCCGTTGGTTGTGAGCAGACCTACAGCTACAATAGTGTTTTTGTAGCGTCTCATAGAAATCCCATTTTCGTGAAATTCGAAAGAGGCGGTGGCGGCTCAGTGCAGATTTGCGAGTTTTTTTTAAAGGTAAAATTTTTTCTCGCGAAACCAAAAGTGTTTTTGTGGTCCTGGGGACTCTCAAAACAAAATATATTTTTTTCGGCGAAATTAAAGGGGGGTCGGCGGACGTGCACCGACTTTCTTATCTGAACACACCCTACTGACATAACCGCAGTGTCACTAGACAAATTGGTCAAGACGACAGCCTACCTGCTGTCGGCAAAATACGTTTAATGAAAGGCTTGAATGCGTGTTGGCTCGGCTACATAGTGTTTTCATCTTTTACTTTTGGCATGTAGCTCAAATAATGTGAAGCAATTTTAGGCTCCTTCCTGTTCATGAAATTCATGTAGCCAGTTTGAAACTTTGTGGTTCTTTACTTCTAATACTGTCACTGAAATACATGTGATGGACTGAATGTTTCTAGAAATCATTACACGAAATGTCGCTGGAGTCAACGTTTTGACAAGTGAACTTTTCTTTGTCACGGCAACGCTGCTGCCCTGGCGAAGACAAGTCAGCTTGCCGAAACATTGTTTTCAGCGATGTTCTCCATTGAAGAACTTCTCATCGCTTCAAGCCTCTCTGTTCCTCTGCACTTCTATCTCGTTTGGTAGTCAAATTCTGTAAGAAAATGTGTGCGCCGTCATAATAAACGAGATTGAGTCAAATACGACGTGTCCTGCTCGTGATTGTAGATAATTTTCGCATTGCTACGGTCATTCTGGGTCCAATGTTCGCTCATTATGTCCATATTTCACTTGTGAAGTAAAGCTGCTTTTATAGACTGACACATTCACACTACGCGTACGTCTCTCTCTCTTTTTTTTTATACGGGGCGTGCAAAAAAAAGAAAATAATTTTATTTTAAGCGATCGAGCTTTGTCTTACTGACTAATTGGTCCGCTTAAGTTTGGCCGCTTCAAACACACGAATAAAATTGAAAAACATTTTAACGAAATTTTACGAATGGCCGCGTCGCCCAAGCGGCCAGCGGACCTGGAAGAGGGCCCGAACACATTCCGCTTGCATGCGAAGTGGGAAAGGAGACCTTCCACGGCAACCCTCCTCCTCTCGGTTTTGCGCCCTTTCCCTCTATTCGGTGACCACACCACCAGTGAAGTCGTGAAAGAAATGTTCTGTTTGTGATTTATCTCTAGTTCGATGCCCAGCAGCCGCCAGTAGTAAAAGCGGCGCTGCCGCTGCGTATCATCATGCGAGAGCGCGTCGCATGGGAGGTATAGGGAGTTTCCGCCCCCCGACTGAACTTTTTTTCAAATCAAATCAAATCATTTTATTTTCCCAGAAAAAGAAGACAGGTTCTGGAGAGGTTCACTGGCTAAAAGCTGTTTATGGACAGCTTGACGAGGCCAGTGAACCCTATACAAGGAAGTAGGGACGATGTAATGATGATAAAGTGAAACATAAGCTAACATTACAATACCAAAATACGGTGTAAGAAAAACATATATATATACATTGCTACGAAAAACATACTGACACTAAACATAGCAAAAAAACACAACGGAAAAATCCAACAACCATAACACCACTATCGCGAAAAAAAAATAATGACGAAATACCAGGGAAGATGTGTACAAAATTGCTTCTTGTGTATGACCTGCATCATACAATGTACATCAGATATCAGACAACAAAACTATACACACATTATTATTGCTATATGTTTTCCATCATACAACCTATTCGGTATGGTATGCATGCACACACTGAAAGAAAAAAAATGAAATCGTACAAAAACAACACATTTTACAGCCTCAAAAAGTTAGCCTATATTTACAAAAAAGGATCGCAGTTCTTTTAATGAGAAGCTGTTTACGTGACTGAATTTATTGAGAATCGTTGGTAGATTCTATTGCAATGTTTGAAATTTGTAATTATTGCGAGACCTCGGAACAAACCAAACATCACTGCTTCTTGTACTTAACAAAACATTTTTTGCAGTTAGACATGCGGTATCTTTAATGAATTGTTTAAAAGAAATGGAAGAGAAAAAGCAGGATCGCAGAATGCGAAAGGTATACATATATTCAACTTTAATAATACCGTAGTCCCGACACACGAGTTGTGTAGATGACAAATAATCTAAATTAGCTACATGTCTAATAACTTTTTTCTGCAGGATCTGAAGTTTCATTATGTTAGTTTTTGTCGTGGTTGCCCACACCAAACTGCAGTAATTTAAGTGCGAGAGAAAAAGAGCATGGTATATTTGCAATTTCACTTTCGCGGGTAAGATATGTCTGCAACGAGCTAGCACACCGACTACACTAGAGGCTTTTTTGCAGATATCAACGACGTGTTGGTTCCAGCTGAGGTTTGATGAAAACGTGACACCAAGAATTTTATGTTCATCTACAAAAAGAATGTCTTCACCTGCGTAAGCTAACGCTTGTGTTGATGAAAATATTTTGTTTTTTGCTCGGAATACGATGGCTTTTGTTTTCAGTGGATTAATTTTCAATAAATTTTTGGTAGACCACAAGTAAAGCTTGTTCAATAACTCATTGCACCGAATAATTAACTCATCTGCGTCGGGGCCTGAAAAAAGTAGGTTCGTGTCATCAGCATATATGACAAAGCTCACACTGGGATCGATATCCACGATGTCATTTATGTAAGCATTAAATAATAGCGGCCCCAGTACGCTTCCCTGGGGCGCACCATTTAAGACAGGTAAATATGATGACGTATAAGTGCTTAATTGAACGCATTGCTGTCTGTTTCGCAAGTATGACTTTATCAATTGAAGTGACGTGCCGCGGATTCCGTATGATTCTAGCTTAAGCAGTAAAATGTTATGATCAATGCAATCGAAAGCCTTGCTGAAATCAAGAAAAACAGCTAAAGTGAAAAGATTTCGTTCAAAATTTTGCAGTATCATTTCCTTAAGTGTTAATAGGGCTCTCTCCGTCGACCTTCCTTTCCTAAAACCAAACTGAAAGTCAGTGATTATATTTCTGGAGCAGAAGAAAGCAGATAAACGCGCATAGATCAATTTTTCTAATCCCTTAGAAAACACAGGAATAATAGATATGTGTCTATAATTAGTCACCAGGTTACTGTCACCACCCTTGAACAACACAGTCACTCTGTTTCTTTTCATATCTTCTGGAAAAACACCCGACTCAAGTATCAAATTAAAAATGTGGCTGAGCGCAGGAGTAATGCAATGTAATACATATTTTATCGGTTTTATTTGTATGTTGTCAATGTCTAGTGCCTTACTGTTCTTTAGATTCATGAATGTTGTGTAAATTTCTTTTTCATCCGTTGGTGATAGAAAAATACTGTCGGGGCATTGATTTCCTGTTGTAGCCCTGAAAAAGTCTGCTTGTAAAGGCCTGTTCGCTGATATACCCACATTCACAAAATGATTATTCAAGTGATCCGCAAGTTCTTTACCAGCGAGCTCGACATTGTCAACGGTAATCTTAGCTGGTGCGGAGTCCCGCTTACCGCGACCAAGGACATCATTAATTAAGCGCCATATAACGTCAGGTGATTGCTGTGCGCTTTCAGCAAACATTTTCTCGTAGTAAGTTGTCTTAGCTCGCTTAAGCTCCCTATTCAACTGGTTACGTATTTTTTTAAACTCTCCCAAATCTGTCAGCACTCTTGATTTCAAGAATAAGTTGTAAAGCTTATTCTTAAGTCGTATCATACTAGCGAGAGAAGGGGTCACCCATGTTTACGTATTTTTTTTCGATAGTTTGATTTGCTTGAATGGGAAGTGTTTTGCGTATATATGTACAAAGTCAGCAAGAAATTTCCGATAGGCTTCGTCTGCACAAGTTAAGTGGAAAAGAAAAGACCAGTCATGTTCACTAATGTCCTTCTTAAAAGATTCCAAACTGTGGTTTGTTACAGTTTGCATTGTGTATAAATCTCCTTAATATTCGGCTTGTGGGAATAACACATAAATACCGGGCAATGATCACTTATGTCTGATGAAACTGTTCCACACTGAAATACACTGGCTTCAATATTTGTTATTAATAAGTCAAGGCACGAGACAGATAATGGTGTAACACGTGTTGCTGTGGAAATGACATTCCTAAATCCGGCACATTGAAGCATGCTCAAAAAGTCCGTCGCAATGGGGTTATCATTCAAGATATTGATATTGAAATCTCCACCACATACTAGTGTGAAATTATTGGACGATACGTAATGCAGAAATTTATCAAAAAAGTTTTGAAAGCTCAAAAATATTGCCCCCTGGAGGACGATACACAACAGCAATCATGTCTGAGTTGTGCCTGAGTGCTAAAACTTCGTAGTCCTCACACGTGACACAGAAATCTGATGCTAAATTATACTTCCAGCGACCGTCTACGTGAATAGCAACGCCTCCACCGCGCCTGTTACGACGGTCAAGAAAAAATGCCTCATACCCATTAAACATCTGCCGGCAGCTTGCGCCGTCATACCACGTTTCAGTCATCATGATGACTTGAAACGAACTGGAAATCATTGAGAAGGTGGTGTATGACGTCACTCTTAAACTCTGCAGATCGCGCATTGAAATGCAACACAGTCGAATGGAATCTGTTTTGAGCTCTAAGCAAATGAGGCAATACGAACTCGTGCTATTCCATCTTTCTTAAACCATCAGTAAGCCTTTTACAAACTAGAAGTTATCTTCGATAAAGAACTTTCATCATGAATCTGAATTACAGCTGAAAGCTCGCTTTGCCTCGCGAAAATCTTGCCATTTGCTGTCCACACAGATTTCCAGTTGCAGTCATGTTTCTTTCTTATTGCCATTCCGAGTAGTCTTTTCAATGTCGGGCAAAGGTGCTCGTTGATGTAGATCGGTGTCGAGATATCTAGTCCTACGTCTTTGTTTGTTAGTCGAGCCTTCTTTGCTTTCCTCAAAGTTGCATCACGCTTTGATCTTGATTTGAACTGTACAACGATGTTGGATCGCTCAGGGTTTCGCGTAGGCACTCTGTGACAAGATTCTATGTCTGCTTCTCTAATTGGCTCATTAATGGCACTTCCGATCATTGATAGGGTATGCGGCACACTTTCATTTTCTTGTCTAGCAACGCCCTGAATTTCTAGATTGACATCGCGAGAGTACTGCTCGGCAAGCAGAAGCCGCCTTTCCATGTCAGCACTTCTAGACTCCAAAGCTGTGCACTTAGCTCGAAAAAGCTCATTCTGTTTTTCCTGTTCAACATTTACTGAGACAGCAGTGCTCAGCTTTTGCTTCAGTTCCTCAACTGCTTGATGAGCAAATTCAATGCTGTTAGCCATATTCCGCTGCTCAGTTCTTAATTCTCGAATTTCCGTACGAGGATCACGTTCTATCATCTCTTTAAACTTTGAAAGCTCTTGTTTGAATTCCGCCCTTAATTTTTCCTTGAGCTTTGACAATTCCTTTGCCATGGTTCAAAAACAACAGTGCGCGCTTACACGTCCGTTACAAAATAAAGAAAGTCACAAACTGCACACAAGCTTGGCAGCGGCGACGACAAAAAAAAAAAGCTACAATGTTCAACTACTAACCTGCAGCAAAAAGGCAGCAAGGATTAGGCGATATCGAAGCGTGTTCGTCGCCACTGCCAAGTGAAAGCAGTCCGCAGCCGACGTGGCCTTTTATGGATGTCTCCCCTGTCCCGTGTTGCTGCAGTGCCGCCGGAAACAGCTGACGGTAGCACCTCCTGGTCGCAGTTGCTTATGGCCAGTTGATCACGTATGCACGTGCGATGATCTGCGCCGATTTCAGTGCGAAGTTCAGCTGTGCAGAAGCAGCGATCTGCAGCAAAAAGGCAGCAAGGATTAGGCGATATCGAAGCCTGTTCGTCGCCACTGCCAAGTGAAAGCAGTCCGCAGCCGACGTGGCCTTTTATGGATGTCTCCCCTGTCCCGTGATGCTGCAGTGCCGCCGGAAACAGCTGACGGTAGCACCTCCTGGTCGCAGTTGCTTGTGGCCAGTTGATCACGTATGTACGTGTGATGATCTGCGCCGATTTCAGTGCGAAGTTCAGCTGTGCAGAAGCAGCGATCTGCAGCAAAAAGGCAGCAAGGATTAGACGATATCGAAGCGTGTTCGTCGCCACTTAAATGCGACGCATTTCTTAGCGAACTTCGGCGACTTTGAGCGTATCTATCTATCTATCTATCTATATATCTATGTATCTATCTATCTATCTATCTATCTATCTATCTATCTATCTATCTATCTATCTAGCCGCCTACGACTTTGCACTCTCCTGGCCATATCGTTAATGGGATTTATACGAAAGTTGGTATGGTATAACATGACTGTATGGCGAACATAAATGGCTGGTCATATCATGAAAATGATGACTAACTTGACATGAAAAGTATGATTTACATGCCACGCTCATGGCGCGCTCGCGGCCGTTTCGTTAGCTTGATATACACCAAACTTGGTATTGAGTGACGTGACTGTATGAGGAACATAAATGACAAGTGGTAATATGGAAATCATGACATGTCATGAGCGACATGACTTGCATTCCACGCTCATTGCCCGCTCACGGCCGTTTCGTTAGCTTGATATGCACCAAATTTGGTATTGAGTGACATGACTGTATAACGACCATAAGTGGCAGGTGGTAACGTGTAAATCTTGGCATGCTTGTCATCTACAACGCCATTTACATGGCACGCTCATCGTGCACTTGCGTGCAGTTCGCTAGCTTGGTATACACCAAAATTGGTATTGCGCGACGCGACTGTATGATGAACATAAATAACAGGTCCTAACATGTAAAACATGACATGCAAATTACGTAAAGCATCATTTGCTCCTTCCTGGCTGCTTCGCATTACATCGAGTCCCACAGTTCGTGGGATCTACCGGCTTTTTATTTGGCCGATCTTGTGGCCGGGAAACGGAAGGTCAAACTACAGCACTGCACACCGTGCACTGATTGTGGCGAAGAGAGCGTCGTCCGTCAATAAACTAATAACCGTTGGGAAACGACGTCTTTTATACATCACACATCGAACTTTCCAGTCTAATGCCTGGTCGTCACGTAAGCTCTGGCATAAGTTCGAGTGTTCGCGCCCTTCGCGCAATCTTAACAAAACGATCTACTAGAATCGCGAAGCTTCTCGAAGACTGACGCGTGGTCTGCGCCGAGCATCGCTGACAGTCTTTGTTGGTGTAAACCGAATACAGAAAAATTGAAACAAGAAACGCGCGCGGCCATGCCCCCCTCTGAAAAAAGCATCGCCCCGATGCTCAAAACAGAGCACGAAAAAAATGCAAAAATAAGTAACAATAAATCAAGTAATAAACTACAGACCAGAGGTTCCTTAACGCTCGTAGAAAGGTTTAAGGGCCGCCACATGAACCACCGCTCGACATGCGCGGCGTCGCTAAGAGTTCGGGAAGCCGTCAGGGATAACCTCGTAGTCGACTGCGCCGCGACGTGGAAGTACGCTATACGGTCCGAAATATCGCTAAGTCCCCGTCGGCTTATCGGCGTCCAGACCCACACACGGTCACCAGTTTGGTATTCCATGCGTCGTCGTCGAACGTTGTAGCGACGGCTGCCGGTTTTTTTCTAGCTCTAGATGCGTAGACGGGCGAGTTGTTTGGCTTCTCCGGTGTGCTCAAGGTAGACACTCACGTTGAGGTTTTCTTCGTCGGTGACGTAGGGTAACATGGGGTCGAGGGTCATTGCCGGGGTCCTTTTGTAGACCATCCTTTACGGCATCACATGCGTGGTTTCTTCTACGGCCGTATTGTATGCAAAGGTCACATGCGGACGGATGGCATCCCAAGACTTGTAATCGACGTCGACGTACGTGACCAGCATATCGGTGATGGTCTTATTTAGACACTCGGTGAGGCCATTGGTCTGTGGGTGGCAGGCGGTGGTCCGGCGGTGACTTCTGTTGCTATACCTCAGGATTGCCTGAGTTAGGTCCGCAATAAAGGCCGCACCTCTGTCGCTAATGAGTTGCTCTGGGGTGCCATGACTCAGGACAATGTTCTCGACGGAAAACATTCCCACCTCGGCGGCACTGCCTTTGGGCAGGGCCATTGCCTCGGCGTAGCGGGTGCAGTTGTCAGTAACTACGATGATCTATTTGTTTCCAGAATTGGACGTCGGGAACGGCCCCGGTAAGTCCATGCCGATTTGCTGAAACGGCCGGCGGGGTGGCTCGATGGGCTGCAGAATTCCAGCTGGCCTAGTCAGTGGTGTCTTCCGTTGCTGAAAATCTTGGTAAGTATTTACGTAGTGGGTGACATCTGCAGTGAGGCGCGCTCAGTAGTACTTTTCTCGAATCCTCGTGAGTGTGCGGGAAAGCCCTATGTGCAGCCGTAGGGTCGTCATTAACAGCATCCAGAACTTCTGGACGTAACGCTGAAGGCACTACGAGCAGGTAGTTGGCCCAAAGTGGCGAGAAGTTTTAGGGGCGAAGCTCCTTAAGGTCGAGGTTGTCCATCACTTCCTCGGTGTAACTCGGTGTAGCACGGTGTGCGGTGTAGACCCGCTAGTGCGATGACGATGACGCTGTCATCACTACACAGCACATGCAAGGTAACCATTATACGCCATAACGATGACGATGACGCTGATTACGATGAACAATAAGCTCGTTCCCGAGCACATTCTCTTTTAGGGGCGAAGCTCCTTAAGGTCGAGGCTTGTACATGTACATCACTCCCCCCCGGTGTAGCCATGCTAGTACTCGCCGCTCCCGCTAGAGGTGCAGCTGTGCTATTTATTTGATTTCCATGGCGCCCACTAGATGGCTCTAAGGCGCTCACTCCACTCTCCGGCGCTTGCTCCACTCTCGGCTCTCGGCACGCTTCCTCTCTCTTTCGACGGTCGTCACTCAGTGCGCTTCGATACTACTACTACATACTACCGCTATGAACAACGAAGCACACAAGGTGACGGCGGAGCGGAGGGCTCGCAAAGCGGCTGCAGCGCGGGCTCTCAAGTTGTGCGAGAGAGAAGTAGGCGCCGGCGACGCAGACAAGCGGATCCAGATTTGCGGGCTCGTGAAGCTGCAGCGGCACGGCAGCGTCGGCAAGCTGACCCAGAGGCTGCGAGGGCTCGCGCAGCTGCAGCGGCACGGCCTCGCCGGCAAGCCGATCCAGAGGCGGCGAGGGCTCGTGACACGACGTGTCACGTCTTTGCATGACCGAGTGGGCAATGTACGGGGAGATTCATGGTTACCCGAATGATCCCCCCACAGCTTCGCCCATCCATGATCATTCAATTCGTGGATATGCTGTGATTTTTTTTTCTTCAGGCGAACGCAAAAAAAATAAAGAAAACGACGCCAGTCCTGGCTTTAGAACAGTGGTGGCCTTGCCCTAGAGGTATTCCACAAGGTTCTTGAGTTCCCGATCGGCTCGCTTTTCTTCGGCGACGTCATCGGCGCTTAAGGTTTCGAGGAAGTAATCACCGTCGTTCCCGTCCTAAGGCGGTGAGTGAACGGGGGCGCGAGACAGGCAGTCAGCATCAGAGTGCTTTCTTCCGGACTTGTAAAAGACGGTAATGTCGGATTCCTGAAGTCTTAGACTCCATCTTGCGAGACGACCTGAAGGGTCCTTCAAGTTAGCTAGCCAACACAAGGCGTGGCGGTCGCTCACAACTTTGAAATGCCTGCCGTATAGACAGGGGCGAAACTTGGATGTAACCCAGAAGATGGCAAGGCACTCCTTTTCTGTTGTAGAATAGTTGGCTTCCGCCTTAAACAGCGACCGGCTAGCATAACTGATCGCCCTTTCGAGTCCGTCAATCCTCTGCACCAGGACGGCTCCCAGCCCTACGCTGCCTGCGTCCGTGTGGATTTCCGTGTCGGCATAATCATCGAAGTGCGCAAGCATCGGTGAAGCCTGCAGGCGTCGTTGTGCACAAACCAAGAAATCGGCGTACGGCCTTCTTGTCGGTGGAGAGCGGGAAGGCAGTGATGGCCGCTGCTTTTAGTGGATCCGGCGAACTACAGACTTGCTAATGCCGTGGCCCAAGAACAAGAGCTACTCGTACGCAAAACGACACTTTTCTGGATTCAGCGTGAGTCCGGAACACTTCATTGCTTGAAGTACAACTTCAAGGCGCCGCAGGTGCTCGTGGAAGGTTGAAGCAAGTACACCAACGTCATCCAGGTACACGAGGCAAGTCTGCAACTTCAAGCCTGCCAGTACTGTTTCCATAACGCGTTGGAACGTCGCAGGTCCCGAGCGAAGATGGAAGGGCGTGACCTTGAACTCGAACAGACCGTCTGGTGTTATAAAGGCAGTCTTTTCGCGGTCTCACTCGTCGACTTCAATTTGCCAGTAGCCGGTCTTGAGGTGCATCGACGAAAAGTACTTCGCGTTTTGGAGTCGATCTAGGGCATTGTCTCTTCCTGGGAGAGGGTACATGTTCTTTTAACACGAAAGTGTTTTATGCAGGGGGTCCACCACGGTTCCTCTGACGTATTTCCGTCACGGATATGACGTTGGAAAATATAAACTAACCCATTTGGATAAAAAAATTGGCCGCGTATCTGCGTGCTTCGCTGCAAATGTCGTCGAAAGACGATAGTCTTGTGCCGACTGCACTGCATGAGCGGCATGAGTACCACAATTTAATAGCTGGGCTAGCCGCTGGGCTCGTTTTTCGGACGTTTTCCGGGCGCGCTTAGACGGACGCCGGCGTTTCTCCGCTGAAATTTGGTCGTCGGTCTTTTCTCTGCGTTCTCTGATCATGTCTTGTAGAGTGGGTCGTATTTCATCAAGCGGCCATATATGTTTTGCCTTGCCTGAGACAGTGCTCTTCTACGATGAATCAGCCGCATCTGGCTGGCATTGATAAAACAGAAGAGGACGCCATCTACAGCGCTACCGGGGAACATCGGCTTGTGTTGAACAATGCTGCTGCCAGGTGGCAGCACCACAGCCAGCCACAGCGTCGAAGTTAAATCACTGGGCGGAGACTTGTTTTGTACACAGCAGCGCCGCGTAATAAACACTAGGATCTTTATAATTACGTATCTATAGATTTCGTTTTAAAGGAACACTGTGAATAGTACTAAGGTATTGATGTTGTGCCTCAGGTATGCGTAATATTTGATTTTTAATTGCCCACGCTCACCCGTATGAACACATGCTTCTTGGTCAAGATTGGAGGTCGTAAGGCAGGGGGGTTAAAGTTTGGCCAACCAGCTGAATCGTGTGACGTGCCGACAAACAGAGAAACAGACAGACAGACCAAAATTTCTCCGTTTAGGTATCTCAAGAAAGACTATCGTCTTTAAAAAACGCTAGAAGAAAGAGTTCCGTTACCGGACGTCGAACTTACGACTCTCGCTCCGAAGCGCGCGGCGCGAAGTCACTCGGCCACAGGAGCGAACGTACCTTAGCTTGCTAACGGCAAGCTATTTATATACACCACATACCATTGGCGGTCCTCAGAGCTCGTCGATTTCAGCGCGTTTTCGTCATCACTGGCGAGATGGCGCGAAGGTGGCACGTGCGCGCTCTAAAGGTCGTCGCGCCTCTCGCTGCGATGAGCGCGTGCCTCCACGGGGCGTGGTCGCTTATGCGCGCGCGCTTACCTAGTGAACGGGGCATTGGGGCGCTTTGTACGTCTTGTTTGCTATGAAGTTACATTGGTTAAAGAGTGCACGCAGGTCACTTTGCTCGCGCAGCGGCCGCGTTTACGAAAGCAGCGCGCTGCTCACACACGAAGTAACAATTGTGACAGTTCTTCGCGCTTGTCCTGTGTACACTTGTGTGGTTGTTTCGTGCGTCTTTGTGTTAGAGCAGCGCGCTTTAGGTGTCGAGAGGTCACATTTAGTCCGCGCTCGTCCTCTGTATGCTTATTTTCGTGCGTCCTTTCTGCTTGAGGTTCGCGCAGCAAGTTTTGAGCTGCTTGCCGTTCTTCGCGTGACATTACAATTTGTTGCTCTAGCATTCATTCCTTCAGTCTTGCGGCAAAAACAATGCAGAATAAACGCTCAACTACCTCTGTGAAGACACGTTTCACCTTCATGTTATACCGATTTCTTTTACGGGGGGGATCAGCCATGTTTTTTGTGAATTTGTTCAGGTGGCGATAATCGACGCAGAAGCGGAGCGTTGCATCATTTTTCTTTACTAACACCGCGGGTGACACCCACGGACTCTTGCAAGATTGGATGATGTCGTCGCGTAGCATTTCCTCGACTTCTGTTTTCATGGCATCGCATTATCGCGTCGAAACTGTGAATGCGCTTTGACGGGGTGGCCTGGCACGTTCCTCTGTTATGATGCCGCCTTTTTCGACAGGGTCTGTCGAACTCTTGACGATGATGAAAAGCAGTCCTTGTATTGCACGGGCCGGGTTTTGAGATGTTTTTGTTTATTGAGTCGGAAGGCTCAGATTGACAACGAAAATTGGTTGAAGAGTTTGGTTCATCGGAGTCGATTCGGTAGACTCGATGAGGGCGATAGCACCGGTGGCTTCCTCAATTTCTTCGATGAAGGCGGTCGTCGTGCCTTTGTTCACGTACTTGTGCTCGTTACTGAAATTTGTGAGCAGTACTGTTGCTTTCCCGCGCCGCAGCGCTGCCATTCCTCTTGCGACGGAAATCCCGCGGTTATTCAAGTGGTGCTGGTGGCTTTCAAGGACGCCTTCCAGGTCTGTTGATTTCTGAGGGCCGACTGAAACGATGACGCTGCCGCTAGGGGGGAACGGTGACCTGGTATTGCAACGCATTTAAGGCGTGCTTGCCGGATGGCGTGTGCGGTGCTAGTGCATTTTCTGAGGATAGCGTTATCGACTTAGATCTGAGATCGATGATTGCACCATGAAGACCTAAGAAGTTCATACCAAGGATGACGTCTCGCGAGCACAACTGTAGGACTACGAAGCTTGCGGGATAACTCCGGTGTTATTGGAGACTCTCGCTGTGCCGATTCCTACCGGCATTACTAGGTCACCTCCACCTGTCCAGATTTTGGGGCCTTCGCAAACAGTCCTAAATTTCTTCAACGCGAAATAGCCAGGAAGCAAGACCTCGAGGAGCACCATGCACGAGGCTGACGTAAAAGCAGCGTCGTGATGAAAGCTCGTCCTCCCTGCATGGAAGGAGCCTAATCGTCTCTGCAGGCGCTCTAAATAAAGTTCTCTCTCTCGGCGAACGGCCCACTGATGACGAATTAGTAGGCTCCAGTATTGACGAGAGCTGTCACGCTGTGGCTGTCGAGAAGAATGTCGAGGCCGCTAGTTCGTCGTCTCGCGTTGCGGTTAGATCGTGGCGTCGAATCACGGCTGGTGCGATTTTTCCCGCTGCTTCCACGTTGCATCGTCAGGTCTTCTTTCGGGCTGCGAAGTTTCGACGTCAGGGCTCCGTTCTGCTTGCGGCGGCTTCTTTAGATTTCGTTGCTGCGTCGTCGTCGGCGGAGGATCATCGGTAGTTCGTCGTACAGCAACCGCACCTCCACCGGTTGCTGCCCTTAGTTTTCCGAATATGGGCTCGCGGAACGGTCGCGAGTAGAGCCACTGTACTTGCGGCACTGTGGTGACATGTAGCAGCCTGGCGACGGTGATCGGGTTGGTCGTCAGGGTGTCCACTGTGCTCTTGCGAGGTAGTCGGCGATGTCGCGTGGTCGTTAACCTCGCAGTGGTCCCTGTGCGTCGATGCCGAAACCACGAAGTCGCATCTGGCAGTACTGGCAGCGGCGGTAGGTGTGGCCAGCTACTCCGCAATGGTAGCAGAGTGGGCGGTGGTCAGGGGCGCGCCAAACACCGGTCTTCCTCGGAATGTAGCGCTGGCCGACAGGTAGGCAGTTTGGCGTCGGTGGCAGCGGTAGCGGTGTCTGGCGGCGGAACTGCGGTGGCGTGGTGTCTTCACATGGTCGCGGCGGGGTATCGTTAAGACGCGCTGCAGTGGCGTAGCGCATGACTTCCAGATTAGGCTGCGGTGGTTCCGGAATTCCAAGAGGTTGCCGGACTTCCTCACGGACGAAGTCAGTGATTGAATCGACCTGAGGGGGGCGATGACGGGAACATGCAGCGCAGTTCTTCTCACACAATGGTCCTGATCGTCTCGCGCAGGTCGTCGGAGCGGAGCGCTTGGACTTCGGTGATGCGTGGCGTGGAACGACGATCGTATCACCGGTTGCGCATATCTACCGTCTTGTCAACTGTCGTTGCTAAACCGACAAATTCTCTGACACTGGTCGGTGGGTTCCGCATCAGTCCCACGAAGAGCTCCTCCTAGATTTATCAGATGAAGGGGCGAACTTTCTTCTCTTTGGGCATGGCGGGATCAGCGTGGCGGAACAGTCGTGTCTCTTCATCTGCGAAGTTGGTGACGTGTTTATCGGCAGCTGCACCCGTGTTTAAGCAAGGCCGCGGCCCTTTCTTTTCGGGTGGTGCTCGTGAACGTCTCCAAAAAAGTGCTGCGAAAGATGTCCCAGGTGCGAATCATGGACTCCCGATTTTGGAGCCATGTCCTCGCTGTTTCTTTCAGGTAGAACTATACCTGGCTCAGCTTGTCCTCGGAGTTCCAGTTGTTAAACGTTGAAACCGTTTGGAATGTCTCGAGCCAGGTTTCAGTGTCTTCGCACGGTGAACCACGGAATGTCTTCGGCTCCCAGGGTGCCTGACTCACGATCGTTGCAGGGGACGCTTCGGTCGTCATCGTGCCTGTTGTCTTCGTCTCCCTGGCTTTTGGCTTTTTGGTAGGGGTCCGCATTTTGGGGCTGGTCCTTTCAGTCTGCGGCTGGCTCGACTGTCGCTGACGGTATCGGTGTCGCCTTCGCGACTGCGGCTGTATGGGCGGTATGGCTCACGGCGTGGAGGGGGTGCCGGAACATGAGCGAATAGCACCTCCACCAGATGTCACGGGGTCGTGGCGGGGATGAAGGGAGCAGTCAGCGTTTAAAGAGTGTACTTTTTATTTGACCGAACTTGTCGCCGGAAAACGGAAGGTCAAGCAACAGTATAGCACACTGTGCACTGATAGCGGCGAACAGATTGTCGGCCATCGGTAATCTGATCATCGTTGGGACGCACCGTATTTTATACATCACGCATCGAACCATGCAGCCTTATCACTGGTCGGCGCGCAAGCTCTGGGATAAGCTTGACTTCTGGCGTCCTGCGCGAAATCTTAACAAACCGATCTGCTACAATCGCGAAGCTTCTGGAACACTGAGGCGTGGTCTGCGCCGAGCATTGCTGGCAGTCTTTGTGGCTGTAAACCTAGTACAGAAAATTTCAAACAAAACAAAACACGCTAAGCAATAGAGATTTAAAGGGGGGGCACACGGCATCGAAATCTAGTAATCACTACTTCAAACGTTCTGGACCCTCAAGTGAGGTTTTTACGGAACATACGAAGCTAAACGGATGTGCATAGGAATGTACATAGGCTGTACATAGGAAACGGATGTACATAGGATGTACACAGTAAGTTAAACAGTGAAATATTTGACAAACGGCAAGTCCGCGCGATAAAACACAGGAATGAATTTGTAGATTGTGGAACGAATGCAGTATACAAAATTCCATGTTCTTGCAACAAGTTTTACATTAGGCAAACTAGTCGGTGCGTAAACATCAGAATTCAGGAGCATGCGCGTAATGTAAATAACGGCACAGGTTTTCATTTGGCCATTCATTGTCAAAGAAGTGATTGTAAACATTGTTTTAAAAAAATTGGCCGCGCATCTGCGTGCTTCGCTGCAAATGTCGTCGAAAGACGATAGTCTTGTGCCGGCCGTACTACTATGTTTTGCCTTGCCTCAGACAGCGCCTACTCTACATTGAATTGGCCGCATCTGGCTGGCATTGATAAAATATAGGAGGCGCTGGGCCAGATATGGAGGCCATTGAAAAAAATTACACCATCTCCCGCTAAAGGGAACCATGTGTAGATGCGAAGCAGCGGGCGCTAACGCTTACACTGGCGGCGGCGTTGACGCTGGCGCTCATAGCAGCGTTGCGCAGGAGAGAAAACTGGGGAGGCGCAAAGCACGCAATGATGGAGAGGTGTTTCCTACTGGAACATGCCAATCGCTGCTAATGGGCAATGAGAGACAGAAGACTCGGACTGAACACAGAGACCCGCAGTCCGCTTTTAGTTAAGGCGCACGCTGCGAATTTTTATTGTTCAACAACGCACAGGAGAAATCTCCCACCGGCACCACCTTGCAGGTCAAGATGCAGTGCCATATATACGGGGTGGCCGGTGAACAGTTGTGCAGCGCGAGCAGTCGGTTTTTAAAGACGATAGTCTTGCCTGGGATACTTAAACGCAAAAATGTTGGTCTGTCTGTCTGTCTGTCTGTCTGTCTGTCTGTCTGTCAGTCACCCGATTCAGCTAGCTAGTGGGTCAAAGCTTAACTTATTTCTGAACGCCCAGCCATCTTGAAGTGGTGTTTGCGTTCATATTCGATCAAAAAGCAAATACTCCGCATACGTGAGGCGCAACATTAATATGTAAGTATCAGGTCGTGTGTTCTTTTATTAGAAAATACATCGATACGTAATTCTAAAGACCCTAATGTTTCTTGGGCTGTGCTAAAAATGCGACGCTGTGCATGAACTGCGTCGCTTTGCACGAAAAAGCCCTCTGCCGACAATAAAGCGCTGCCGCTGGCAGTGGCCCTTCGTTCAGCACAAGCTCATGTTTTTCGATGGCGTCCATGTCTCGCGCAGCGCCTCCTCCTCTGTCTGAGGCAAGGCAAAACATAGGAGTACGGCCGGCACAAGACTATTGTCTTTCGACATTTGCAGCGAAGGACGCCGATACCCGGCCAATTTTTTAGATGTGAAGCATCTTATGGCGAAGCTTAATCCGGTGGTGGTGGTCGTGGTGTGCCGCGTGCCCACCCTTACTGCGCATGCGCAAACCCTTTAAAAAAAGTAAAAATAAAAAACCTCCTCTCCCCCCTCTCTCTCCTCTAGGCTTCCCTCCCCGCGGCGTGTACACTCCCACTGCGCATGCGCGTCCCCCCCCTCTCCTCTCCTACGCTCCCCCCCTCTCTCCTCTACGCATCCCTGCCCACGGCGTTCACACTCCCACTGCGCATGCGTGTCACCCCCCTCTCTCTGCTCTCCTACGCTCCCCCCCTCTCTCTCCTCGCGACGCCGACGCAGGCAGCGTCTGCTAGCGAGTTTCTTGGTTGGAAAAAACTGACTGCTCGCGCTGCACAACCGTTCACTGGCCACCCCGTATATATAGCAATGGATCTTGACCTCCAAGGTGGTGCCGGTGGGAGATTTCTCCTGTGCGTTGTTGAACAATAAAAATTCGCAGCGTGTGCGTTAACTGAAAGCGGACTGCGGGTCTCTGTGTCCAGTTGGAGTCTTCTGTCTCTCATTGCCCATTAGGAGCGATTGGCATGTTCCAGTAGGAAACACCGCTCCATCACTGCGTGCTTAACGCCTCCCCAGTTTTCTCTCCTGCGCAACGGTGCGATGAGCGCCAGCGTCAACGCCGCCGCCAGTGTAAGCGTTAGCGCCCGCTGCTTCACATCTACACATGGTTCCCTTTAGCGGGAGATGGTGTAATTTTTTCAACCAGGAAACTCGCTTGCAGACGCTGTCTGCGTCGGCGTCGCTAGGCGAGAGAGGGGGGGAGCGTAGTAGAGGAGAGAGAGGTGGGGACGCGCATGCGCAGTGGGGAGTGTGGACGCCGCGGGCAGGGATGCCTAGAGGAGAGAGGGGGGGAGCGTAGGAGAGGAGAGAGAGCGGGGACGCGCATGCGCAGTGGGAGTGTGGACGCCGCGGGAGGGATGCCTAAAGGAGAGAGGGGGGAGCGTAGGACGGGAGAGAGGAGGGGAGGCGCATGCGCAGTGAGGGTGAGGTTGCCGCGGGGAGAGATGCCTAGAGGAGGGAGTGGAGGTTTTTACATTTTATTTTTTAACACGAAAGTGTTTTATGCCGGGGTCCACCACGGCTCCTCTGGCGTATTTCCGTCACGGATATGACGCTGTAAAATATAATCAGTGGGCTAGGGTGCGGCAGCAACAGCACGATGCTTACTCGTTGCTTGCTTTTCATGCAGTTCTTCGCCGACCTTGCTGATCACAACTTCTGGGACGTCACGTGCTCCGACACTGGTTCACGTGGTTCTGCCCAGTCATTTCTGGCTGGGCACGTGGATGTCACCGAGTGTTTGCCATGGGACTGCCATATCAGTCCGTTATGGGACGGCGTCTGCGCATCAGCCTCCAAGTTGCCGGAAGTCGACGATCGTGAGCACCCTCTACTTGATCAGCCATTCATCGACAACTGCGGGACCATGACGTCATCTACCAGAAGAAATATAAACGCACTGCCCGTGGATCGTCTCTTCAGTGGGCTAAGGTGCGGCAGCAACAGCACGATACTTGTTCGTTGCTTGCTTTTCATGCAGTTCTTCGCCGGCCTTGCTGATCACAACTTCTGGGACGTCACGTGCTCCGACAATGGTTCACGTGGTTCTGCCCAGTCATTTCTGGCTGGGCACGTGGATGTCACCGAGTGTTTGCCATGGGACTGCCATATCAGTCCGTCATGGGACGGCGTCTGCGCATCAGCCTCCAAGTTGCCGGAAGTCGACGATCGTGAGCACCCTCTACTTGATCAGCCATTCATCGACAACTGCGGGACCATAACGTCATCCACCAGAAGAAATATAAACGCACTGCCCGTGGATCGTCTCTTCAGTGGGCTAGGTTGCGGCAGCAACAGCACGATGCTTACTCGTTGCTTGCTTTTCATGCAGGTATGTTACTTTTCTAATGCTGAATGCATTCGATCCGATGATCGCTTTCTGCTGCTGCTTCCCTGCTCACGTAGACTTGTGTTCTCATGCTTACACGTGTTATACTGCAAAAGTCGTCTCGTTCTGAGCGGTGATGTGGAACTGAATCCGGGGCCTCTGAATAGGTCGGTGAATACCAGCAAAGGCAGTACTACTGGTAATAGACCTGTAACCCGAAATGCAGTTGGTTCCAATGCTCGTGACGAGGTTACTTATGCATCCTCTACTTCCGTACCTAATGACACTGACGCTCCATCTATCTCTGAAATGTTATCCAAACTTTTGGAGGGGCAAAATAAGCTATCTGATGATATTGCCGACATCAAGTCGTTTCAACAGACGGTCGCCTGCGGTTTTGATGATTTAGAATCACGTGTTAGTGCTTTAGAACATGCTCCCAAATCTAATGAGCATAGTTCTGCGACTGACTTACGTGTTGAGATCAATTGCTTAACTTCTAAGATTAACGAACTGGTCTTAAAGAACGATGACTTAGAAAATCGTTCAAGGCGAAATAATCTGATAATACGTGGTATTTCAGAAGATCCTAATGAAAACGCTAGCACACTGTTGCGCAGCGTTACTTCTGTATTCACCAATAGCCTGAAAATTACCTGCCCTCAAATCGAACGTGTTCACAGGCTTGGTACAGCACGTACTGGCTACACGCGACCCATTATTTTGAAGCTTTCTAACTTTGGGGAAAAACTCATTGTTCTAAAAAATGCATTTAAACTCAAGGGCTCAAACGTGTTTATTACAGAAGATTTCTCTTCACGGATAAGACAAATTCGGAAAAGAATTTGTGCGGCATCACTTTGTTTTCGCAACGATGGCTCTGTCGTGAAGTTAAATTACGATCACGCGTTCATTGACAAGGTTCGTTACAACTGGGACGACACCTCAAACACACTAGTGAAAAGTCTCAGATCGACCACATGGCTCTCGTTCTGTCCCCGCATCTTCGAATCCCTCTTCATCCACTATCTGACCTTATTATAGCCGTCAGGAACACCTTGTAGTTCTAAGCGTTAATGCTCGTAGCATAGTTAAGAAACTTCCAGACCTATTGTCCCTTGTTGCAACTTATTCCCCTCATATCATTGGCATCACTGAGTCTTGGCTACATAATAACGTTTACGATCCTGAGTTTACTCCGCCCGGTTTTATTGCCATACGTAATGACAGGGCACATGGCATTGGTGGCGGCGTCGCTCTGCTTATCCGCTCAGATATCCGCTTTTCAGTGTTGCCATCACCTCCACAGACCGAATCCCTGTGGTGTAAAATATATCTAAATAACCAATGTATTGTAGATAGTGTTGTATATCGCCCACCTGGATCCTCCCTTGATGTTCTTCAGGATCTTTCCAATTCCATGTGTGATGTTAATATTGCTTCATCAAGATTGATCTGTATGGGTAATTTTAACGCTCCTGACATCGATTGGCCTTCCTTGACTGCAACCGGGTCGTGATGCTGCTATCTGTCGTGAATTAATAAATATTTCTTTGTCTTTTGGGCTTACTCAAGTAGTCTCATGTGCGACTAGGTTTAATTCCATTCTAGACTTAGTTTTCTTAAGTACAGACTTAGCTGATAGTAACTTTTCTTGCGAGATAATCGATGGATTATCAGACCATAAAGGTGTCTTCTTATCACTTTCTTGTCGCACATCTAAATCGCCCTATACATTTACTAGTTGCCCTGATTTCACTCGTGCGGATGATAATTCTATTACTGATATTTTAGCTGATCATTTTGATACGTTTTGTGCACTTTCTGACAGGCAGGATATAAATTGCCTCGTTAATTATTTGAGGATCTTGTTAAGTCCTGTATCCGAAGATTTGTGCCAATTAAAACAAAGAAGAGCAATGCTAATCTTCCTTGGATCACTCGTGACATCTTACATTTATCTTGCCGTGTCCGTCGACTTAGGCGCTCTAGAAGAACCAACGATCCCGTTGACCTACACAGATTTCAGACGGCGAAAAGTGAACTTAACTCCAAGATGAAAACAGCGAAAGATTTCTTTTTTCGCGTACAGTTGCCGGACATGTTGAGGACGAACCCACGCAAATTTCGGTATTCGATTTCGCCTCATGATGCCTCCCCTTCTTCTTTCAGAATTGATAGTGATGTTATTAGTGACCCACCAGCAATATCCAATGCTTTTAATAACTATTTCCAGTCTGTGTTTGTTTCTGACAACAACTCCATTCCTTCTCTGACAGGCGGAGCTCGTTCTGAACCAATGAGTGATATTGAAATAACTAATGAAGGCATCCTTAACCTTATCTTAAAATTGGATGTAAAAAAATGCACTGGCCCCGACGGGATACACAATACATTCTTAGTTCGCTACTCCCTGTGGTCATGCAGATATTTGACGGTCATATTCAATAAGTCTATATCTTCTGCCACTTTTCCATCCTCATGGAAGATAGCAAAGGTACTCCCTCTTTACAAATCTGGCAACAAGCAGTCTCTATTGAAATATAGACCGATATCATTGACTTCTCAATCATGCAAGATGTTAGAACATATCATTCATAAACACATTATGCTCTTCTTAGAATCGCATCATCTACTATCTAACAGGCAGCGTGGTTTTAGGCGTGGTTTCAGTACCACAACACAATTAGTAGAATTCACGCATGATATTCTTTTGAACCTTGATCTTGGCAGCCAGGTTGACGCTATATTTATTGACTTCTCAAAGGCCTTCGATACAGTGTTGCATTCTTAACTCCTTGCTAAACTCGATGTCACATTAAACAAACCTCAATTGGTTCACTGAATATCTAGCTTTTTGTCATCTCGCGCTCAGTTCGTTTCCTACAGATCAACCAACTCTGCTACCATTAATGTAACATCAGGAGTGCCCCAAGGGTCCGTTCTTGGGCCTCTACTTTTCTTAATTTACATAAATGATTTGCCTGTTTGCACTTCATCTTCCATTCGTTTTTACGCCGATGATTGCGTTTTATACGAAGTCATTGAAACACAGGGCGACCATTACCGCTTGCAGGAGTCATTTGCTGGGTTTTGCAATTGGTGTAAGACCTGGCAGATGAATATTAACTTTAAGAAAACCGTACTTATGACCTTTTGTAATAAATCTCCTTCTGTTTTTGTTTACTCTTTCGATAAGCGCGCTGTAAGTAGGGTTCTTGAGTATAAGTATCTAGGTGTCATTTTCACTGATAATATGTCATGGTCCATGCACATTGACTATGTATGCAACAAAGCATTAAAAAAACTGGGTTCTCTACGTCGCACACTACCTAAATAAATCTCCGAAGGAAACTAAGCTTCTTTTATTTATAAAGCTCATTCGTCCAATATTACACTACGCATCTGTCGTTTGGAACCCGCATAAGCAGTGCGAGATTAATAGGCTAGAAGCAATTCAGAAAAAAAGCGGTCAGATTCATATGTCATCGTTATGACCGTGACTTCTCACGCTCTTCTACTCTTTCTTCACTGAACTTAACTTCACTCTCTTCGCGTCGCCGAATAGAGTCATTAAAATTCTTGCATAGCATTGTGACGTCTTCAGTTAAACTATCAAACGACAAGGACATAAACTTTGCGCCTCAGTCAACGACAAGAAGCTATCATAACTTAAACTTAACGCCTTACTATGCTCGAACTAATATGTTCAAGTTCAGTTTCTTCCCCCGTTCTATTGAAGACTGGAATTCGTTACCTGGTTCTACTCGTTCACGCCCATCGCCCAATTTTGTAGCCGACATTCATGACATGTGTTTGTAACATAACCTCGTCTACTTGTCATTGGTGAGCTTTTGTGTTGCATTGTTTCTTTGTTCTATTTTTCGTTCATGCTCATCACTTGTTTATGCACTTTTTGCTTCGTATAAACGCGCATCTGTATTATTTTACCTGTTTACATAATTTTCATTTTTGTTTGTTCCACGTATCTTTGTACCCCCCACTCCTGCCATAGCACACCTAGCGCTGCAGTATGTATAAATAAATAAAATAAATAAATAAACTAACACATTGAGATCAAAGAAAAAAACTAGAAGAAAACGTTCCGTCAGCTGGCGTCGAACCTGCGACCCCTCGCTCCGCAGCGCGCGGCGCTAAACCACTCGGCCACGGGAGCGAACGTACCTCAGTTTGCTAACGGCAAGCGATTTTTATACACCATATACCGTTGGCGGTCCTCAGAGCTCAGCGACTTCAGCGCGTTTTCGTCATCAGTAGCGAGATGGGGCGAAGGTGGCACGGAGTACGCGCTCTAAAGGTCGCCGTGCCTCGCGCTGCGGTGAGCGCGCACCTTCACGGGGCGTGGCCGCTAGTGCGCGTGCGCTCATCTCCTGATCGGGGCATTGGAGCGCTTACGTCTTGTGCTTCCCCGCAAGTTTTCTATGAAGTTACAGTGGTTAAAGGTGCGCGAAGGTCTCTTCGCTCACCGCAGCGGCCGCGTTTACGAAAGGAGCACGCTGCTCACACACGAAGTAACAATTGTGACAGTTGTTCGCGCTCGTCTTGTGTACACTTCTGCGGTCGTTTCGTGCGCCTTTCTTTGTGTTAGAACTGCGTGCTTTAGGTGTCCAGCTGTGTCAGTTAGTCTGTGCTCGTCCTGTGTATGCTCATTTCGTGCCTCCTTTCAGCTTGAGGGGCACGCAGCAAGTTTCAAGCTGCTTGCCGTTCTTCGCGTGACTCTCCCATTTGTTGCTGTAGCATTCATTCCTTCGCCCTTATTGTGAAACAATGCACAATAAACGCTCAACTACCTATGTGAAGACACGTTGCACTTTCGTGTTATAGCGATTCCTTTGACGGAGGGATCAGCCATGTTTGTAAATGGTTTGCGCATGCGGAATAAGGGTGGTCACGCCGCACACCACCACCACCACCACCTGATTAAGCTTCGCCATAAGATGCTTCACATCTAAAACATGAGCTTGTGCTGAACCAAGGGCATTACCACGTGACCAAGGGCCACTGCCAGCGGCAGCACCTTATCGTCGGCATAGGGCTTTTTCGTGCAAAGCGTCGCAATTCGTGCACAGCGTCGCATTTTCAGCGCAGCCTAAAACACTAGGATTTTAGAATTGCGTATCTATGTATTTTCTAATGAAAGAACACATCACCTGACACTAACATATTAATGTTGCGCCTCAGGTATGCGTAGTATTTGCTTTTTGATCGAATATGTTCACAAGTATGGACGCAAACACCAGTTCAAGATGGCTGGGCGTTCAGAAAGTGGTTAAACTTTGGCCGAGTAGCTGAATTGGGTTATGGACAGACATACAGCCAGACCAAATTTTTTGCGTTGAAGTATCCCAAGAATGACTATCGTCTTTGAAAACAGAAATCTTGCATTGCCACACAGACCAGCGTTCACGTGAGATCATGGAGGCATTTTACATGTCACTGGAAGGGGATAATTGTATCAGCCAACCTTCGTTAGCACTATCAGATGCAGAAGGATCATACCTCATGGTTAGCTTGGGTCACGTCCACGTCTCATCATCCACATAGCCTTTTGTTGTTTGTTTTGTCACATTGAGCATGCGCGATTGTTCTTTCTTGATTTAGGTTTTCTAGATTATATTAATTCTGCTTCTGTTGGGAATAAATATTTGTTCAAGACGGAAGCACACCAACTCGCCCAAGTGACAGTTCTGATTTTCCACGGAAATTTGAGGTGGTGATATGCTGTCCATTTTGCTATTGTTTGCATCGTATACGCAAAAATTCCTAATTTTCTATATCTGATCGTGGGTATAAGTTCTATATGTGGAAGTACCGAAATTATTGGGCCATCAAAAGATGCTCGTGCTCGGAAATCGGCCAGTTCATTTAATTGCAATCCACAGTGACCTGGAACCCACAGTAACTTTAGGAGCTTTATCAGAGGCGGTACTAATGTGCGGAAAATCAAGAGATCTCGTAAGTTTTCTGAAGACGTAAGAGCTCTATGCACCGAAAAGGAATTGGTTCTTTCGTTTACTCTGTTTTCATTCGAAGGGAGTTTTCGAAGCGCCAAAATATTAGCCACGAGCTCAGCTTCAAAACCAGGAGTAAAATCAGGCAGTGTCACTGACAATGACCAGCCAAGTCAGCCAAGGGTAAGTGCTTTCCTGTCTGCTTCTCCTTGTGTGTGTTTTTTCTGTGCGCTTCAATCAAATTTTCAAACATGAATGTAAACCAACTGGCCCAACTTGCCATTTTGCTGCAAGTAAAGTGTAGGCAACTCCTACGCCTGCCTTCGAGTAATTGGAGGCAATTCCTGAGCCTATGCACATAAGCATTTGTGGCTGTTATGTTGTTCGTTTCTGCAGTTACCAGGTGATCATGTAGCCTGTAATTTAAGAATCTGAGAGATTGGAAATTCCGCCCGTGTCGTTGTCCTTGTGTTCTTTTTGTGTGCGGGTTCTTTAGCAGCAAACTATGCATTCAGTGCTGCCCGTGCAGTCGTTTCCAACGCCTACTGAGCACTCCCCATTTTCCCAGTGCTCTGATGTGGCTGTACTCTGTATCCAGGCCAACCAGTGGGCTGAAAAACGCGGGAAGCAGTGGGATACATTGGTTTTCGCAGCAAGGTTCTCTGCAGACCACCTCAACCGATTACAACCGAATAATTCCGAAAAACAACGTGACGATCCGGTATGTAAACATAAGATATCAAAGGGTATGCTGTGCGGCGTCGCGAGAGACTTCGTTCAGAGACTACGAAGCCTTGCTTCAGCGAAGCTTCTACAGACTCAAACACACCGCACTAATTAGGTGGTCAGGAATGTGTGAGCACCTGCAAGCGTAGTGACAACTGGGCTTCCGGCATATGCATTTACGTCAGCGCGGGTGTAGGTAGACCTGTGCGCCGGACCCCAAATCACCGGCGGCGGCGCGCCGGTGTTTCCACCTCCGGCGGCGGCGCGTCAGCGGTGCGGGGTTCATCGGATCGGCGGCGGCGCGGCGCGCAGGGGGGGGGGGGGGGTAGGGGGGAGAGGTATATTCAAGATTCAAGAGTTGGTGGGGATAGAAGTTTGTCCCTTGAATCTTGAAAAAAAAGAAATCTGTTTCACCTAAAGAGCGAAGCAGGAATGCGATAGCAACATGTAATGTTATAACGAACTAAGGCTAGCATCTAACTCTTTTTCATCCGATGTCGCGACAATGCAAAACACTGGTGTATGGGAATACGGCCCCGCCCGGGAAAGAAGCGGTTCTCATGCAGTTTGTCGTATGAGTAGTCAAAGCACGAAGCAGTGAAATGATAGCGCGTGGAAGGGTATTTGAGACGCGTTGGCTGATGCCTGCCGAAGTAGCGCGCGCGCTAGCGCTCGCGACCGCGCCCTCATAGTCCAAGTTCACAGGTGCGGATAGCGAGCCACGCAGCCCCCCCCTACTACTCCGACGTCCCTTCATGCGCCTTCATCCAGTGAAACACGGACAAGGCTTCCTTTCTTGTTGAGGAGCAACCGACGGCAGGCCTCGCACGCGGTGTAAGGTAATCGCATGCGCCCTACGTGCGATAGAGATGGGCAGCTTGTTTCATCTATGCTTCAACCATGTTCCTCGCTAGCGCTAGCGACCATTTACTAGCGGGTGCAGCATACGATGCGCGTACAAAAGTTATCGATTCGGGCTTTATACGGAACATGACGGCGACAATGAAAATCTGCACCGAGTGCCCATATAATTGTTATCGTAATAAAAAAAATATACAATAACCGTTGAAGCGGATTGGCCTATTTTTTGGATAGCTGCATCGTCTTCGCTGTAGAGATTGTCAACGTGGCTTTTTGGGCTAGTTGGTTATATGCTTCTAAATGGTGCATAGCGCTAACACACACGGACGAGCAAGACACAACAGGACAAGCGCTAACTTTCAACTGAATGTTTATTTTGGAACGTAGCGGTATAAATAGATCCGTATGCAAATGGTCCACTCATCACACATGAAACCGTGCCGCGTCAAGAAAGGCCAATTCACTTTCAGTCAGTGCCACCGACGGGCCGCTGACACAACTATCACCTGTCCTCGCGATCAGGGCGGCTTCAACAATGTCTCCGTAGTCTTATCAGCATTCCTATATACAACGGTGCACTCTTTGAACAACGCTTCACACATACAATCATTACAATGCACAGACACGTGCCCATCTCGATATCGGCCCAACTTCTGTTTATGTTCCCGTAGCCTATCATTCAGGCATCTCCCCGACTGCCCAATGTAAACCTGTAAAGAGTTCCTCCATTGGAAGAATCAGATAATCCGGCGCCTCTTCCATTCGTTCCACCACATATCTCCTCGACACTTATTTCTTCATGAAGCACGTTTACAATGAGAGTACTAAGCGTTGAGCCCATTAGAATTTCGAGCTTGTTGGCTGCACTCTGTTATTTCGCCTTGCGTAATCGGAAACTCACAAAAAAGTGCGAAATAAGTTCCTCACCACGCTAATCATGGGAGGTGAGGAAGAACGGGTGGGTGAATGCATGGTAAAGCAGGGTAGGAGACAATTCACAACTGATATTTCTCTTAGATGGACCAATAAAGAGTATTTGTTCTAATCATGTCACGTGAATCACCGTTCTCGCGTCACGAGGAGCGCAAGAAAAAAACGAAAAAAAAAAACGAGAGAGAATAACGCGCTTGATTTTGTATTATTTTCAGAGGCTGCTTTGGGGCCCTTAAAATGACAGGGCGTGCAAACAAGGACAAGGGAGTTGTCAAGACACCGCAAACGCCGCAAACTGAAAAATAGTGCAGCGGCGGAAAAGCAAGTAGACAAAAAAAAAAGAATAACGCAGCTTCGCACTGGTGTGCCGATTTTGAAGGAAGTGCGGAGTTGGGCAGCCTTCTTTGTTTCGCATCGGTTTTCTCTTTCTTTACTCTTCTCTTTCTTTCTTTTTCTGTTTCCTTTTTTTTCTGTTCTTTCTTTCAGTGTTTACTGATTTGTTCCTCTCTCTTTATTTCTTTATTTCTCTTTCTCGCCATTTCTATTCTTCCTATTTATTCCTTTATTACTCTCTTTTTCTATCTTTTGCTTGCTTCCTTTCTATTTTTATTTTTATACTTGTTTTTGCCTTCGTTACGCCAAGCGACAAAAGCATACGACAACCCGGGCCCCAAAACTGCTCCGCACTTCATATCATCATCAAGGCGCTCGAAGAACAAGAGGAAGAAGACTTTTCATTGGCGGGAGCGTGCGCTCAATATGCGACTGATGGCTATACTATTCGTGGTTTTTCCTGCGTTACGCCAAGCTACGGCAGCATACGACGACAGCTTGCGATGACTGCAAACGACAGCTCGGACCCTTAAATTGATCCGTACTTAAAATACTTATGTGGGCATTCCCGGGCAAGAGGCGATACCTATCAGTCAGTTGCGCGTGATGGTCAAAGTGAGAGATAACTGGTCACTCTCTTGACTTCACCCTTGTGTTTTCACGTGTCTTTTTAACATGAATACCTGCCAACTAGCTCAGCTATCGGTTATTGTAAGTGTTTCATTGCCTTTCCTTGTCTAATTATTTATCGACTTACTCGAGTAAAAAAAATTAGAAAAAAAGTGCATTAAACCAGCGATATATATTACTTATCTATTTGATTTATCTATGCGCAATGTAGTAGGCCGGAGACTCCACTACTATGCTATCGAGTGAGTTGGGTCGTCTCCCTTTAAGGTTGTAGGACGGCGCAGCGTTGAGATCAAGCAATACTGTTGAGACTTCTGGAGAAAAGAAATATATATACAACTTCCAGGGAGCTATTGTCGATGTGTCCATCTGAAGATGCTGTCCACAGTCCATTTCGGCAGAGCGCATTCAGTTACTCGTAAAAGCGGGTGGCCGTGATGTTTGCTCTTGACCACGTCGATGCGTCCACCGAGGTGGTGTACCGGTCAGGGAGCTCGACTGCTGTCCCGAAGGTCGCGGCTTCGATCCCGGCCGCGGCGGTCGCAACTCGATGGGGGGCGAAATGGTAGAGGCTTGTGTACTGTGCGATGTCAGTGCACGTTAAAGAACACCAGATGGTCAAAATCGCCGGAGCCCTCCACTACGGCGTCCTCAATCATACCGCGGGTTTGGGACGTTTAAGCCCAGATTTTATATATATATATATATATATATATATATATATATATATATATATATATATATATATATATATATATAGTCAAGAAATGAAGGAGCACACTTACGAAAATTGCATATTTGTTTACTGGTTAACGTTTCGGCCGTGGCACGGCCAGCCTTCGTCAGTTTCGGCCGTGCCACGGCCGAAACGTTAACCAGTAAACAAATATGCAATTTTCGTAAGTGTGCTCCTTCATTTCTTGACTATATGTGCACCGGACCCACAGAACTTTCTTTTGAATCATATATATATATATATATATATATATATATATATATATATATATATATATATATATATATATATATATATATATATATATATATATATATATATATACCACGTTAATGCAGCAAACCCGCCAGCACATTCCCAAACAGGAGCTTGTCAAGTCCGAACTTGCTTATGAATGTGTCCCAGATGTTTGAGAACCATGCAGGGAATGTGTACCGACTTTCGCAGGTGCGTTGGAGGGGCGGCCGCATTAAACCTAATGCGATGGCTTACACAATCAGAATTGGTGCACCGCCTCCGAGATGTACGCCGAAAAGCGGGTGTCTGGGCGCTGCGTTCGTTGCGTTGAAGCGCATTCCGTCCCTCTCATTAGTGTCGAGAGGTGTGAAAGCTTTTTGACATCAAAATGACGTTCCGGAAGTAGATCCGGAAACAGGGAGCGCACTGGTCACTGAACTCCAGCCAATCAGCTGCGGCCGAAATGGACAGTCCACTAGGGGGGACACATCGAGAATAACTCCCCAGCCATAAAAAAATGAAACACGAGTATGCTGGAAACTTTGACCAGAGCTTGGAGCACGAGGGGGGAGTAGCGTCGCAGGAGGTTGGTCTGTGGACGTGAGACGCGCGTGCTCGTGAGTTTTATTTTATTTACACATGAGCTCACCAAGAAAAAGGAAAACAAACAGGAGCATGATGGAAATTGTAACACGAGGCCGAAGTGGTAGTGACTTCAGAGGAGGTTGACTTATGGATGCTAGGCGTGCTCTCGACTATTTTTTCCCTCTATGGTTGAAGCTCATTCCGTTCCTCTAATTTGAGTCAAGAGTTGTGAAATTTTCGTGACGTCATAATGACGTTCAAGAGGAAGAATCGGAAAGAGATGGCGCGCTGCTGGCCGAGCTTCCTCCAATCAGCGGCGGCTGAAATGGAGAGTCCATTACACCGACACATTGAGAAAAGCTTGCCCAGTGAAGTGATGTATTTTATGCCCCGATTCCCCGTTTGGGTTAAAATGAAAGACTACCGGCGGCGCGCCGAAATCATTGCGCGGCGGCGGCGGCGGCGGCGCGGTCACTCTGGAAACTTCGGCGGCGGCGCGATCGACGTGAGCAAAAACAGGCAGCGGCGGCGGCGCACAGCTCTAGGTGTAGGTGCGCAATTATCTCTCCCTCATATAACAGATCTACAATTATGGTCAAGTGTGCGCTGTTTCAATTAACAATGTAACGGTCACATGTGAGAACATATGATGAGTACCCGGTAACATTGCAGGAAAAATTGGAAATTTAAGGGATCGTTTTTCTCTTTTTAGACAAATATCGCCGTACGCGTGGGATGAGATTACTCTATGCCACTGTGTGTATGTGCCAAAGGGAAACACAGGAGAGGACAAGGAAGTGAAAACAGACGGTGAGGTCGCACTTGAAGAGATCGGTTCAGTTCATCGGGCAGTTTGCCGATAGGCCACGGTTTTGTATTATTCATAACAACGTGACAATATTAATGTGAATTAAGTTGTCATTAAAACAGTGAGCTCTCACTTGAGTGAACTTCAGGGACCCAAGGAAATAGTTTATTTAATTGAAAGTTCACTAAACTCAATGTTCAATAGAATATGGAGCAGCATTCGGTAGAGCAGAAATCGAGTCAAACATGTCAAATTCAATTTACTTTGAAATACTTCTGTAACTTTCACCGAGACTGGCGCCCTTATAGCGTAAGGAGAGACAAAGCTGTCCTCAGAGTCTACGTTTTTGAACACTGCCTCTGGCACAGCTTGTTGCTGTGGTCCGAAGTTTAAGATATCTTACATCGTGTGCTAGAGATACAGGATTTGAACCTGCCTGCAGAACGCCAGTGCTGCAGAACGCGAAACTTCGTTGAATTCATTTTGAAAACAATCGCGAGTCCGCGGATCAAGTTCGTTCAACTGAAATAATCACTATTCAGAAGCCCGTTCAACTGAAAGCTCCTTGCATATTGTCACGTCACCTCAGAGGTCCAGGCGAGGTTTATTGTTCGTAGAAGAGCAGGGCTCTTGGCAAAACAGCGTCGACTAAGCTCGGTCTCGCAAAAGGATAGCGCGCGCACTTCTTTCTTTCGCGAGCTGTGCCACTGGTCATGCATTTCACCCACTACTGCAGGTGGCATTATTCCCCCCCTTAGCGAAATAGGGCATCGCCTTGATGCTCTAGGAAAGGTCTAAGGAAAACAAAATAGAAATCACGCAGCTTAGACAACGCAAAAGTACAAGAATGGTTGAATATCCCGCACGCACAGTCATTGAATAATGAGGCGATGTCATTGACACAAATAAAAGAAAACAAACAAATGAACGGTAGGGGAAATTATGGGCGCGCCAAATAAGGCTTCATGCGCACGACATGAAGTATGTCGGAGCTCGGTTGTCTTCCTTGTGTTCGTGTTGACGACGCAGTGTCCAGAACCACTTCGTACGTTACGTCGCTCACGCGTCGTAGCACTTTATAGGCACCGAAGTACCGACTAAGCAACTTCTCGGAGAGGCCGCCGCGACGAACAGGGGGTTCAGGCCCAGACTTGGCCTCCTGGATTATAGGACACGTCTCTGGGGGGGGGGTGTTGTAACGCCGTGAATCTGCCTGCTGTTGCAGGCCGATGTGCAGCCGCGCGAGCTGGCGAGCTTCCTCGGCACGCTCTGCAAATTCGTCGGCGTCAGTTGTCAACTGATCAGCGTCTTGACAGGGAAGCATAGCGTCCAACATCGTCTGAACTTCGTGGCCGTAGAAAAGGCGAAATGGTGTGAATCGCGTTGTCTCTTGAAAGGCGGTGTTATACGCGAACGTCACGTATGGCAGGATCCGATCCCATGTTTTATGTTGGACGTCGATGTACATGGAGATCATGTCTGTGACTGTCTTGTTTAGTCGCTCGGTAAGTCCGTTCGTCTGTGGATGGTAAGCAGTCGTCTCTCGATGCCTGGTGTTGCTTAGTCGAAAAACTTCACCCATAAGCTGCGCAGTTAACGCTGTACCTCTGTCTGTTATAACTGCAGAGGGGGCACCATGACGTAGTACGATGTGAAACATGAAGAACTGCGCAACCTTCGAAGCTGTGGCTCGTGGGATCGCCTCCGTCTAGGCGTAACGTGTCAGATAGTCTGTTGCGACAATTACCCGCTTGTTGCCGTCGGTAGACAGAGGAAAAGGGCCGAGAATGTCCATGCCTACTTGGTCAAATGCTTTGCGAGGGGGGGTCAATTGGTTCAAGAAGCCCTGCCGACTTACTGGATGGTGTCTTTCGGCACTGGCATTCCCGACAGCCTTTGACGTACTGCTTCACGCTTGTCGAAAGTCCGGGCCAATAGTACGTCTCACCTACCCTGGCGAGTGTTCGTGAGTAGCCTAGGTGGCCAGATTTGGGCTCGTCATGACAAGCGAAGAGGACGTCGTCCCGCATCCCTTGGAACCACGAGGAGGTAGGCGCGGCTCGAAGAACGGGTGTTTTTCTTATAGAGGGCGTTGACTCGAAGGCAGAAGGAAGTCAACACGCGGGATAAATGGCGTGGTATAAATGCGGTACGACCCTCTAAATAATCGATGACCGGTCGAATCTCGTCATCGCCTCGCTGTTGCCTGCTCAAGTCCGACGAGCTAAGGGCGCCTAGAAAACCGTCGTCGTCTTGTGCTTCCTGACTGACGGGATGAATGGGCGCACGTGACAGTGTGTCAGCGTCTTCGTGTTTTCCGGCCAGACTTGTAGACGATGGTTACATCGAATTCCTGTAGGCGCAAGCTTCACCGGGGCAAGTCGTGCTGAGGGATCACGAATATTCGCCAACCAACAAAGGGCATGATGGTCTATCACCACTTTGAATGGACGACCATGAGGTAATGGCCAAACTTGGTGATCGCCCATACGACTGTGAGACACTCTTTCTCTGTGGACGAGTAATTCGCCTCGGCACGGGACAGTGAGCGGCTGGCATAGGCTATTACTCTTTCCTCTCCCTGTTGATGCTGGACGAGCACTGCGCGGAGGCCGATGTTACTGGCGTGAGTATGCACCTCGGTGTCAGCATCATCGTCAAAATGTGCCAGAACGGGTGCTGACTGTATGCGCTGTCGTAGTTCGGCAAAAGCAGCCTGCTGCTCACTAGCCCAAACAAATGGCGCGTCATCTCTTGTAAGCCGAGTAGGGTTCCGCTATATTTGAAAAGCCTTGAATAAATAGTCGATAATAGGCGCACAATCCTAGGAAGCGCCGGACAGCCTTCTTATCGGTAGCAGCTGGAAATGCGGCTACAGCGGTAAGCTTGTCAGGATCGGGTTGGACCCCTCTGGCGGTCACAACATGGCCGAGGAACTTCATAACCCAAGTGACACTTTTCTGGTTTTAGTGTTAGATCCGCCGCTCGGATAGCTTCAAGCACACTACGCTGGTGGTGCAGATGTTGCTCTAAAGTTTGAGAAAAGACGACGACATCGTCGAGGTAAACGAGACAAGTCTGCCACTTCAATCCAGTGAGTACTGTGTCCATCATTCGCTGGAAAGTGGCCGGTGCTGAACACAAGCCAAAAGGAAGGACTCGAAATACATGAAGGCCGTCAGGGGTCACAAAGGCGGTTTTCTCGCGATCTCGCTCGTCTACCTCAATCTGCCAGTATCCGCTTTTTAGATCCAGGGATGAAAAATAATGGCCACAGCGTAGTCGATCCAACGAATCGTCGATGCGTGGCAGCGGGTATGCGTCCTTTTTAGTGACGTTGTCCAGCTTCCGGTAATCAACACAAAAGCGTAGCGTTCCATCTTTCTTTTTGACCAGAACGACAGGAGACGACTACGCGCTGTTGGAAGGTTGAATGATGCCGTCGTCGAGCATTTCTCGAACTTCTGTACGAATCGCTTCGCGTTCTCTTGTTGACACGTGGTAAGGCTGCTGGTGTATCGGGCGTGAGTCGTCGGAAGTGATGATCCTTTGCCTGGTGATGGAAGTCTGGCGTAGCTTTGAAGAACTGGCGAAGCATGACTTGAATTCAAGCAAAAGCTGCCGCAATGCTGTCTGATTATCAGGAGACAGTTCAGAATTTATATCGACAGTGCCCAGTGGCGTATCTGCAGTCTCCGCTACTTCAGATGTGAAGCAGTTCCGAACGTTTGCTATTTCGTCTGCAAACGCTAACGAAGTCCCGCGGAATAGGTGTCGGTGCTCGTTGCTGAAATTTGTAACCACCAATTGAGATCGGCCGTCACGAAGTTGTATCGGACTCTTGGCTGCACAAACACCTTGGGTCAACAGGTGTTCCAAGTTACTTTCTGCGACCGCTTCACCATTGCGGAATCGGCAGCATGTGACTTCCACAATAACACTGGATCGTGGGGGAAGCGTGATACTGTCGGCAGAAACACGAAGAACGTCGGCACGCTGTTGATCGTCTTGCCCGTCAATTGCTCGGTCAGTTGAGAAGGTGACGCGACGCTCTTGGAGATCAATATTAGCCCCGTACTCCTGCAGGAAGTCCACACCAAGAATAACGTCGCGGGAGCATTCACGTAGAACAAGGCAGCTGGCTACGAGCGTAGATCCGCAAATACGAACCCTACTCGTGCAGGAGCCAAGTGGAGTGACGACGTGGCCACCAGTCGTTCGAATCTGTGAGCCAGGCCAGGGCGTGATCACCTTCTTCAGCAGTGGGGCCATTTTCCCACTTAAAATCGAATAGTCAGCCCCGGTGTCCACTAAAGCGCCAACCGCATAACCGTCGATCAGCACAGGTGTATCGAGAGAAAGCCGGTCATCCCGTTCAGTCGGATCTGCAGCCTTAGTTTGCGTCGATCGGAGGTCTTCAGCACGTCGACTGCCAGCGACCTTGCCTCCAAAGGCCGCGTTAGTTAGTTTTACCGGCGGGGACTGGGTGACCGCGCGCTAGCATATCGCTGGGGCGGAGGTGAAAATCTCCTCGGCGACTGGCGCCCGGCAGACGATGGCATGCGCTGCTGAGCCAGGTAGTCCTCGATGTCCCGGGGTAGCTGGCCATATCGGGGTGGCGCCGAGTATGCAGAAAAACCCCGCAGCCCAAGGCGCCGGTATGGGCACTGTCGGTACAAGTGGTCCGCTTCTCCACAGTGGAAACGGTGGTCTGGAGTGCGCCAAACATCCGATTTCCGAGGAGGCGTGCGTCTAACGTCGAGGTAATGTCATCGTTGCTCCGAAGGACGTACAACTTGACCGGCATAGGCGAAACATGGTGACGGGCGCGGATCTTCGCAATACTGCAGCGGCTGCACCGACTGAATGGAAGCCGTAGGTGGTGCATGAACGAACAGCGGGGGAGATGAAATAGGGCGCTTCAGGGCCTCCGCATACGTCGCACGGCGGTATTCAGTCGGCACTACCGTAGTGTTTTCATGAGTGACAGGGTCATGGAGCGCCTGGTGTAGCTCGTCCTTTACGACGCTTGCTATGGAGCTTACCGTAGGAAGTGACGGGGCGGCAGTCTTCTGCAACTCTTCGCGTACTATAGAGGGAATGAGCTCTCGCAGACGCTCGGTGTTGCTCCCCATAGCCGTGAAAATGTCAGTAGTGGACGCACTGTTGATTTGCCGCTCATACAGGGTGGATCGATGCTGAAGCATCTTTCCATTGTGACGGCCTTGGACAAGAACTCGTTGACCGTCTTCGGAGGGCTCCGTACAACACCAGCAAAGAGCTGCTCCTTGACTGCTCGCATAAGGTGTCGCAACTTCTTCTCCTCTGTCATTCTTGGGTCGGCTCGTCTGAACGGGCGTGTCATGTCTTCAACATAGGCCGTCACAGTTTCGTTGGGCATCTGGATATGGGCATGGATCGCTCGTTCAGCTCGTTCGTGGCGATGAGTGCTGGTGTACGTGTCCAGTAGCCGACGGCAGAATTCGCGCCAACAAGTGAGTTGTTCCTCACGGTTTTGGTACCATGTTCGCGCTCCGTCCTCCAAGTAGAAATACACGCGCAGCAATTTGTCTGCGTCGTCCCATTCATTCAAAGCAGCCACACGCTCGAAGTCGACCAACCAGTCTTCGACGTCTTCGAGCTCGGTGCCATGGAACCCGCGGGCTCTCAAGCGTGTAGCGGTTCACCGCTGTGGTTTCCATGCCGGTTGGGATGGTTTATACAGAAGTGCTGGTCATGCCGGTTGAAGCGCTGCGAACGGGAACGTCGACTTGCGGGGGAAGTTCTCTGATCCTGCCGCTGGCCCGATGCACGGGAGTGTTAAGTGGCACTGGGCTTGTGGCACGGCTTGCAGGAGGGGTCTGCAGCGTCCGTGAGGGCTACCCAGCACCTCCACCACTTGTCACGTCACCTCAGAAGTCCAGGCGAGGTTTATTCTTCGTTGAGCAGCAGGGCTCTTGGCAAAACAGCGTCGGCTAAGCTCGCTCTTGAAAAAGGATAGCGCGCGCACTTCTTTCTTTCGCGAGCTGTGCCACTGGTCATGCATTTCACCCACTACGGCAGGTGGCAATATAATGCATAGGAAAGCCACCGGGGATTTCTTAGAAGTACGTTATTCTGAAATATCCGTTTATTTATTTATTTGTGAAACCCTGAGGGTACATTTGTACATTATATAGGGGAGGGGCAGAAATACAGTTGAACAGCAAAAAATAAATACAGGATTATTTAAACACGTTACAGTGAAAATAACATCGCGACGTAATGGTAAATATTGCACACAAAGAGTACACTTTATTAACAGACAATAGAAATCAAAACACAACGAATACACTAAACAGCCAATCTACACCAGTTGTGCCCGTTGGTACAATTCATGATTTAAAGTTTATTAGTGCATTCTTAAAACGAGTGGGGTCGGTGATAGTTACTAATGATGCAGGTAAATTATTCCAGTCGATTGAGGTCTTAGGAAGAAATGATTGTGAACATGCTATGGTGTTGTGACGAGGGACGCTGACTTTATGCACGTGATCATGGCGAGCAGAATGGTATGGTGCTGGGTGGATCCAAAGTGAGCGAAGGAATGCGTTGTGGAAGTAGATTTTATGAAATAATGAAATGCGCGATTCCTTTCTGCGAAGAGACAGTAATGGGATATGGAGCGTACTCTTCATTAATGTAACACTATCAGTGAGATGATAATTAGCCAGGATGAAACGAGCAGCGTGATTTTGTACCGATTCAATTTCGTTAATTAATGTGACTTGATGAGGATCCCAAATGGATGAGGCGTATTCCATTTTTGGGCGGACGTAGGTTATATATAGCAGTCGTTTTAATGGGACAGGTGCAAGCGAAAAATTTCTTTTCAAATATCCTAATGAGTGGTTAGCGTTTGATGTTAGGCATTGTATGTGCTGCTTCCAAGAGAGGTCGTTGGTTATATGAACGCCTAGATAACGGTAGCTTGTAACAGATTGAAGGAGGCAGTTATTAAGGGCATAAGTAGGGCAGGTTGTGTTGGAGCGAGAAATGCGCATCGATTTACATTTGTTAATGTTGAGCTCCATGGACCAAGTGAGGCACCACTTATATATGTTGTTTAAGTCGGATTGAAGGGTTGCTATGTCAGAGTCATCATTCATTTTACGATATATAACACAGTCGACCGCGAACAAGGAAATTTTTGACGAAATGTTATCGGGTATATCGTTATTATATATTAAAAATAAAAAAGGACCTAGAACAGATCCTTTAGGAACACCTGATTCAATTGGAGCCGTGTTAGATGTGAAGTCGTTAGCTACGACAAATTGCGAACGAGAAGAAAGGAAAGATTCGATCCAGCCAAGTACTCCGGGGTCAATGTTTAGTGCGCTTAGTTTGTGTAGAAGTAATACATGTTTAACCTTGTCAAATGCTTTCGAAAAGTCTAGAAAAATACAATCAGTAAAAAAACCGTTATCAAGATACACGTGTAAGTAATTAGTAAATGTTACCAGCTGAGTCTCACAGGAAAGGAATTTGCGAAAGCCGTGTTGCCACTTAGAGAAAAAGTTAGTTAAACCGACTTCCGTACTAATGAGAGTTCATTGTATTCGGTAATAGCGCTGTAGGGCGAATGCTCCTGTACCATCTATGTGAAGGACGGGAGGAAAAGTGTCGGCCGCTTACAGTGCAATTGGACGCGCTGACACGGGACCGTCTGTGCCAGCCAAGCATTTGTTTCTCCATCGGACAAGGACATCGCGTATCTGAGTGGCACGACACGTTTTTATTGGGTGGTACTTGTTTGCACGTACTTACTGTCATGTGCAATGTAGTTGTGTATCTAGGTGCGTAAGGTCACGTCTTTCTACTAGTCAAAATGTTGATATTGTGTGCTTTGTGTGTGTCTCTGTGCTCTTGTCCACGTCATTTACACGCAACAGTTTACAAGTAACGCATTTCTTGCTAGCCTGATAGTGTCGGAGCATTGATTTTTGGGTGAGTTGGTTTTTCATAGCTGAAAAATGAAGCGCCGCCAAAGAAGGACAGATGGCGGTGATGACAACACAAGCGCATACTTCCAACTAGAGTGTACTAGAAGAGGGGAGCGCCCCGAACGAGCTTCAAAAAGTGAAGCCCTAACAGGGACAATCCGCTTGCGGCGCTGTCATCGGTAGTCTGCAATGTGTCGTTTTAAGAGTGGCGCTCACCTCCACCAAAATGGTGCAGAGGTAAAATGCCCGCTTCCCATTCGGAAGGCCCTGGTTCGAATTGCAGCTGTAGATTTTGAGTTTCATTCTTTAGTGTAACTTCTTATGGCTGTATTGTTTTTTTCTTGTTTCTTAAAACTAGCTACAATTGGTACGTATTACCACAGAAAGTAACTGAAATGTGAAGTAAAATACAAGATATTTGACAGTGTGTGTAATTATTTGCAGCACCGCCAGACGGCATTCAACAAATACGTAAAGTATGCCTTCCGCGATTTCTCGTATTCGCAAAGATCTCAGAGCCATACTTTACGTTTTTCTTGAATGCCGTGCGGCGGCGCTGCAAATAAGTGCAAACGGAGCATAGCCTCAGTATCTAAAGTTCGACTCGCTTTAATCGGCCCCCATGACAAATGTACAGAATGATTGGCCGTTCCGATAGTTCCCCCCCACCTTCCTCTGGTGTTCCATAAGTCTGCATCAGACACCTGCCAGTCCACCGCTGCAGCTGAAGCCTAATGATAATGGGACTTTGTGTACTACTCCGGATACACACGGTACAAATGGGTCTCGATGCTTGATACTGCATGACGTTCTCGTTTTCATGAATGGGTTGGTCATATGGCGAAGAATTTTTAAGTTCTCGGGCACAGAAAGCACCACCCTGATTTTGCTCCTGCTTCCAAACTTCTTTAGGCGGTGAGACGTGTTGTACGTGCACGGAAGCACAACGGTGCGGATTCCATTTCGATCTTGAGAAGGGTTTCCATTTCTTGATTGTGTTTCAGATGTGAAGCATCTTATGGAGAAGTTCAATCCGGTGGTGGTGGTGTGTGGCGTGACCACCCTGACTGCGCATGCGCAGAACCTCCCCACGCACCTCCTCTCCTACGCTCCCCCCTCTCTCTCCTCTACGCATCCCTCCCGCGGCGTTTACACACCCATTGCGCATGCGCGTCCCCTGCCCCTCTCTCCTCTCCTACGCTCCCCCCCTCTCTCTCCTCTAGGCATCCCTGCCAGTGGCGTCCGCACCCTCACTGCGCATGCGCGTCCCATCCCCCCTGTCTCTCCTCTAGGCATCCCTCTCCTCGATGACCACACCCCCCACTGTGCATGCGCGTCCTCACCCCCTCTCTCTCCTCTCGTACGCTCCCCCCTCTCTCCTCTTGGTTTCCCTCCCTCGGCGTTTACAACCCCATTGCGCATGCGCGTCCCCTCCCCCCTCTCTCCTCTCCTACGCTCCCCCCTCTCTGGCCTCGCAACGCCGACGCAGGCAGCGTCGGCTAGCGAGTTTCTTGATTGAAAAAACCGGCAGATCGCATGCACTGTGGGAATCGATGTAATGCGAAGCAGCCAGCAAGAAGCAAATCATGTTGTACATAATATGCAAATCGTTATTTACATGTCAGGACCTGTCATTTGCGTTCATCACACAGTCACGCAGTGCAATACAAAATTTGGTGTATATCAAGCTAGCGAACTGGACGGAAGCGCACCATGGACGTGGCATGAAAATAGCATTGTAGATGACATGCATGCCAAGATTTTCATGTTGCCACCTGCCACTTCGCTTAATTTTTACCTCGACTCGCAGCGAGACGCGAGACCAATCTGCCTCCGTTTCGCATGCGTTCGTATTCTCGCGATTTGCGCATCGTGCAGACGCCATCCGCGTTCCAGAGTTTAAATTAACGGACACTTTGTCAATTCCAAAGTGTGCTCCTCGAACGCCTGTGCCCATTGAGACGGGGTCGGTCAGAATGGAGCGTGATGCGTGCGTCTCCCTCTTTGCATGATTAGAGACGTCGGGCCCAGTGACGCTACGCAAGCAAAGCGCGAGCTCTGTAGAGTCCAACGCGACCGGCGTCCGTTTGCGCGCCCCGGCGCCCAACTGGCACCGTGCCAAGGCACTGCTGGAGGGACGGACGGACGACCGGACGGAAGGACGTGAGCTTGAGACATTAAGGGCGTTCGCCTTAAATATTTGGTGTATATCAAGCTAGCGAAACGGCCACGAGAGTGTCATGAGCATGCCAAGCAAGTCATGTTCACATGACATGGCATGATATTTTTATTACCACATGTCATTTATGCTCGTCATACAATCACGTCGCTCAATACCATATTTGGTGTATATCAAGGTAGCGAAGCGGCCACGGGAGTACCATGAGCGTAGCATGCGAGTCATGTTGCACATTACATATCATGATTTTCATATTACCACTTGTCATTTATGCTCGTCATACAGTCACGTCACTCAATATGAAATTTGGTGTATATCAAGCTAGCGAAACGGCCACGACAGTGTCATGAACGTGGCGTGCAAGTCATGTTGCACATGACATGTCGTGATTTCCATATTAACACTTGTCATTTATGCTCATCATACAATCACGTCGCTCAATACCATATTTGGTGTATATCAAGGAAGCGGAGCGGCCACGGGAGTACCATGAGCGTAGCATGCAAGTCATGTTGCACATTACATATCATGATTTTCATATTACCACTTGTCCATTTATGCTCGTCATACAGTCACGTCACTCAATATGAAATTTGGTGTATATCAAGCTAGCGAAACGGCCACGACAGCGTCATGAACGTGGCGTGCAAGTCATGTTGCACATGACATGTCGTGATTTCCATATTAACACTTGTCATTTATGCTCATCATACAATCACGTCGCTCAATACCATATTTGGTGTATATCAAGGAAGTGGAGCGGCCACGGGAGTACCATGAGCGTAGCATGCAAGTCATGTTGCAGGTGACATGTCATGATTTCCATATTGCCACTTGTCATTTATGCTCGTCATACAGTCACGTCACTCAATACCAAATTTGGTGTATATCAAACAAGCGAAACGGCCGCGAACGTGCCATGAGCGTGGCATGCAAGTCATGTTCTACATGACATGCAGGTCACGATTTTCATATTACCACCTGTCACTAATGTTGGTCATGCAGAATCGTACCAATTTTTGGATATATCAAGTTAAGAAAACGGCCTCAGGAGCACTATGGCCATGGCGTGTAAATCATACTTTTCATGACAAGTTAGTCATGGTTTTCATGATATGACCAGTCAATCATGTTCGTCATACAGTCATGTTATGCCATACCAATTTTGATATAAATACCATTAACGATACTGCCAGGAGAGCACGAAGTCGTAGGCGGCTAGATAGATAGATAGATAGATAGATAGATAGATAGATAGATAGATAGATAGATAGATAGATAGATAGATAGATAGATAGATAGATAGATACGCTCAAAGTCGCCGAAGTTCGCTAAGAAATGCTTCGCATTTAAAAAAACCGGCTGCACGCGCTGCACGACCGTTCACTGGCCACCCCGTATATATAGGCAGTGGATCTTGACCCGCAAGGTTTTGCCGGTGGGAGATTTCTCCTGTGCTTTGTCGAACGATAAAAATTCGGAGCGTGCGCGTTAACTAAAAGCGGACGGCGGGTCTCTGTGTCCAATAGGAGTATTCTGTCTCTCATTGCCCATTAGCAGCGATTGGCATGTTCCAGTAGGAAACACCGGTCCATCACTGCGTGATTGCACCTCCCCAGATTTCTCTCCTGCGCAACGCCGCGATGAGCGACAGCGTCGACGCCGCCGCCAATGTAAGCGTTAGCTCCCGCTGCTTCGCATCTACACATGGTTCCCTTTAGCGGGAGATTTTTCAGCTTCCCCTCATACCAGAACACCATCTCGATAGCCTGCTCTCTTTAGTCGTTCAACTTGCCTTCAGAAACTGGTAGCCAGGGAATGAACACATGATTTTGCTGGGCGATAAAACGCACGATTTTTATTGCTTGCCTTCCGAAACGTCTGAATCTGTCAGCGATGCGTGAAAGTCCAGCATATGACGATGTGCCGACGAAGATCAGTCGATGCGTTGTCAACTGCAATAAGCGATCACATCCGTGTGAGAAACGAGCTTTTGCTTCCCCCGTTGCTGCGAAGTCAATATGAATCGTAGAGAAGCATTCACACAACTAAAAGCATGCGGGCACTGCTTTTTGCTTATGTTAAAAACCTTTAAGAAAGATAGAATGGCTATTTTGCAATTTACTGTGCGTAGAGAGGTGCTGTGGCAGGCCTGTTTACTAGATGGTGCCGCCATATCAAAACCAACACTCGAGAGTGCAAGCGTGTGGGCTCACGACCAACTGCACCTGTTGGTCGTGAGCCCACACCGCAGACGACGAAAAGGTTAACTGCAGCCTGTTCCGACTTCAAATAGAACTTTTAGTTGGGCTAGTTGGTGAGTGTTCAACGAAAGAAATAAGGCGCAAACGAGACGAACACTCACCGGTCCGCATGACGTGGACGAAGAGGCGTTCGGCCATGTCACTTGTTGTATTCGACTCACTTGCGCCTTATTCCATCCGTTGAATATCCGTCTTCAAACACCGTGACCGGATCTGCGTTAGGACGGAATGGGCGCCGCCATTTATGCTATTGCACTTACATGTAGCGGCGCCCTTGTCGGGTCGAAATCTCCATTCAAAATATTCTTCAAATAACCGAAGACTACTTCTTTGTATAATGCTGCACCTAAATAAAACTAATTGTTGTTTATACCAAGTGCGCTTGCCTTGCGATAAACCACGTCATCAATCTTTTGTAATAGCTTTTGCTCCAGCTGACTCGTAGTTGTCAGCAGGTTATCGACACCATTATATTGTCACATGTTCGTGACGTCGACAAAGGCCGCAGTCGGCATTGCCGTTCAAGTTGAAACTCTTTATTTGGCCTAAATTGTGGCCGGGAAACCGTAAGTCAAACTACAGCAAGCAATGCACGCTCTGCACTGATACACCGATAGCGGCGAAAAGAGCGTCGGCCGTCGATAAAACTGATCCGTGGTAACGCGCGCCGGCATTCATGCACGCGGCGTCGAGTGAGTTAGTAACAACTTTATTCATCGAAGGGGTCGGGAGTAAGGGAGGCTAAGCCACGTAGGCTGCCAGGCTGTGCTTCTCGATGAAGACTTCCGCTCGCTCCAGGACCCGTGTCTGGATGTCTCTGTCGCTGCTGGAGAGAAGGGCCTCCCATTGTTCCTCGGTCGGGGGGTGGGCGAATAAGGTCGGCTGGCGGGGGATCGTCCGGGCAGGCCCCAGAGGATGTGGTTTAGCGAGGCAACGCCGCCGCAGAGGCAGCAGCGTGGATCGCTGAAGCCGGGGTGGATGTACGAAAGCACGAGGGGGCACGGAAAGGTGCGGGTCTGTAGGCGACGCCAGGCGATCTCAGACCGCTTGGGAGGACTGCCGTGAGGAGGTGGATAGACATATCGCTCGAGGCGATAGTGCTGTGTGATGTCGTGGTAGGTGACCAGGGGCTCCGGCACCAGGGCGTCCGACTCTGAGGGGCCCACCGCTCGGTCGACGAATCCTCGAGCGTGTTGGTGAGCTGCCTCGTTGCCGGGGTGACCCGAGTGGGCAGGGACCCAGATCAATTCAAAGTGGCGCTGCTCATCTTGCAGCAGTAGCGGGCGAAAGAGTCGTAAGGTGGTAGGCGAGACGAGACCTCGCGCGAAATTCGAGATGGCTTGTTTGGAGTCGCTGAGTATGATGCCAGCGTCGGCCGAGATCGCAGCCAAAGCGATAGCCGCCTCTTCCGCTTCTATGGCATAGGGTGTTCGAACGGTGCCGGCCGTGATTGCCGGCCCCGAAGACGCTGAGGAGGGTGACACGGAAACGACTACGAAGGCATCTCTGCGTGAGTTGTACCGGGGCTGCGTCCACGTAGACGACTGCCGGGTGGTTGGCGTACTTGGCGTGAAGCATGGCGGCACGGGCTTGGCGGCGAGCGTCGTGGTGGCCCGCGAGCATATTCTTGGGTAGCGACTTGATGGAGAAGGCTGCTCGAACAGCACAAGGTAATGACACCAGGTCCGGTGGGTGGGAGGAGGTGTCGTGGCCGATGGAGGAAAGGATGTGGCGACCAGTCGACGAACGGTAAAGGCGTTGCACCTGAGCGGAACGGTGAGCTTCAATCAACTCGTCAAGGGTGTTGTGTACACCCAGGCGGAGAAGACGATCCGTGGACGCGTTGGAGGGAAGGCCGAGGGCAGTCTTGTATGCCCGACGGATGAGGACATCAATTTTGTCGCTTTCCGATTTGAGGAGACGAGTGTAAGGGAGGCCGTACGTGCGGCGGGAAATAACGAAAGCGTCGATAAGGCGGAGCAGATCGTGCTCTCGCATGCCCGCACGCCGTGCACGGACACGGGCGAGCATACGCGCGGTCTGCTGCACTGAGAGCGAGAGCTTGTCTATGGTGTGCGTGTTGTGACGGTTTGACTGCAGTATCAGCCCGAGCACGCGTAGATGCGAGACGACTGGGACGGGAGCGGAGTTGGCGTGAACCGTAATGGTGGGTTGAAGAGTTTTATAGCGACGCCGGTCGGGAGGTCGCATGAGAAGCAGGGCTGATTTGGCCGCCGAGCAAGTGAGACCGGCCGCGTGCACGTGGCACGTGACGACGTCGGTTGCGCATTGCAACGTGTGCTCGATGTGTCCGTCAGAGCCCGACGTGACCCAGAGAGCTATGTCGTCGGCGTACAGGGTGTGTTTGAGACCGGGGATACGGTCCAGCTTGTCAGGAAGCGAGCGGAGGACGAGATTGAACAGAAAAGGTGACAATACGGCGCCCTGAGGGGTGCCACGAGGGCCAAGTTCGTACGTGGGAGACGGGAGGTCTCCTATAATGATTTCGGCCGTGCGGGCAGTGAGAAACGCGCGAATGTAGTTGTAGGTGCGAGTGCCGGGGTTGAGTGCCGCAAGTTCGTTAAGGATAGCCGAATGGGAGACGTGGTCGAATGCCTTATGAAGGTCGAGGCTAAGGAGAGCCTTGGTGTCTGAGAATGTGGGCGGGTCCAGGAGGTCGTGGTGGAGTTGCAAGAGGACATCTTGCGTGGAAAGATGGGGGGCGGAAGCCAAGCATGATATGGGGAAGTAGATTGTTAGCGTCTGTGTACGTTTGCAAGCGAGCGAGAACGACATGTTCTAGAAGCTTGCCAACGCAGGAAGTCAGTGAGATGGGCCTAAGATTCTCGATTGTGAGTTTCTTGCCCGGCTTGGGGATGAAAGCCACGCGAGCGTGTTTCCATGACTGAGGGAGGTTGCCGGAACGCCAGCACTCGTTGAGAAATGAAGTGAGGGTAGCGACCGAAGGAGCGTCGAGGTTTCTGAGGAGCTTGTTGGGGATGCGATCTGGACCGGGAGCTGAAGTGGTGCGCAGCTTAAGTAGTGCCGCGTAAACCTCCGCTTCCGTGATATCGGCGTCCAGTTCAGGGTTGGGGGCCCCGGAGTACGACGCGAGAGGGTGAGGAGGTGTGCCAGGAGGCAGAAGCTGGAAGTATTTGGCGGCAAGGTCTGCCATCAGCGACGAAGTGTCACCTGGGTAAGCTCGGACCACTCGTTCTAATTGTTGCCGAGCGACCGACTTGGCGAATGCAGGGTCGAGGAGGTAGCGGAGGAGATGCCAGGATTGCTTGCAGCCCAACTGACCGGAAAGCCCCGAGCAAAGCTGTTCCCACTGTTGGCGGGCGAGCAGGGTGGTGTGTTGCTCGATCATACGATAGAGGTGTGCGATGCGGCGGCGTAAGCGACGGTTGTAGCGTTGCTTATGCCAACGGTTGGTGAGGCCCGTGCGAGCGGCCCACAGGTGGGCAAGGCGAGAGTCAATTGCTGGATGGTCCTCCGTGTTAGGGATCGAGGCGGTGACCGCTTCGAGGTCCGCTAGCAGCTGATCGGTCCACGTCGAAAGGTCCTCGATCTTGGAGGCGGCGGAGTGCAGCCGGCGTTCTCGGAACGCGTCCCAATCTGTATGGCGGGCCATGTGTGGGCGAGGCTTGCACGGCGAGGTGCGAACTTGAATGGCGAGGACATAGTGGTCACTGCCGAGGGACTCATGCGTATTGGACCAGCGCGCGTCGCGCACGCTGCGGCAGAAGCTGAGGTCCGGGGTGGTGTCTCGGCACACACTGTTGCCGATGCGCGTTGGTTGCGTGGGATCGGTGAGCAGCGAAAGGTTGAGGTCGTGAGCGAGCTGCCACAGCCTCCTTCCGGGCCCATCAGCCTTGGGGTAACCCCAGTCCGGGTGCTTGACGTTGAAGTCGCCGAGGATAAGAAGGGGGGATTTCGCTGCTCTCGCTGCAGCGGCACGGAGCAGGGCGATGAGCGACGCATCGTCAGTGGTACGCGGGGGGTTGTAGACGTTGAGAAGAAAGAGAGACTGCTGTTCACGTCACTGAGCCAGTATCTCAAGAAAGACGTGGTGGACTGCAGGGAAGGGTAGATCAGCTCGATTGACAACGAGCGTCCGCCGGGTGAGGACGGCTGTAACGGGATGGGTTGGCGCTACTTGGTTGTGGGCGACGTAAGCCGAGGGAAACGGTGGCGTGAGTTTCTTGTAAGATGATGTCAGGTGAAATCGAAGGGTCTAGTCGTTGAAGGTGGAGAAGGAGGTGGTTACGCTTTGGACGAAAACCGCGGCAGTTCCACTGCCAAACGGTGACGACGGATCGGTCAGCCATTATTCACAGCAGAAAGTGACGCCTCGGCCGGTGTTTGCGAGGGTCGGGAGGCGGCGGAGGAATTGATACGGGCATGCAGGGGTGGCTTGGCTCGGATGCTTTCAAGCATAGCAGTTTGTAGATTATCAACTGTTGATTGGAGAGATTGGAAGGACGAGGCGGGGGGGGATAGGCGCCGAAGTCTGTGCGCAGGGAATTTAGGGCTTCATGTTGTGCAGTGAGAAGCTGGTGGACGGAGTTGAAGCGGCCATCCAACCGTTTTTCTAGATCCACCAGGGCCGCCTTGATGACTACCTGGACTTCTTCGGACAGGTGAAGAGATTTAAGGGGGGATGTTGGGTCTGCGGCGCTTGCTAGAGCATCCTTCAGGGCTCTGAATGACCATGTCTGAGGAGGAGTCGATGGGGGGAAAGCAGAGAGGATGGCTGGGTGATGGCCGATTCCAGCTTCTCTTCAAGAGCTTGTAGTTTCGCTTGAAGGGAATCGATCTGGGTCTTCTGAGCCGCTATTTGGGCGCTTTGAGCAGTGAGCTGCTGTCGGAGGGAGGCGTTTTCTTGCTGCAATGCAACGACCTGTGGCTCCGAAGGCGAGCCGGGCGGGCCGCGTGGCCGTGCCGAATTCGTGGGCTGAGAGGCGGACGTAGACACCGCTAGTACGAGGGGTGGAAAGGCAGTGACTGAGTTGGGGGGTGGAGGTGGTGGAGGACCACGTGCAGATTGCTGGGGTGAGCGCGCGGCCACTGGGGGGTGCACCTGGTGTCGAGGGGTGGGTGTCAGGCACCAGGGCTTTCGGACGTTGAGCGCGCTGCACGTAGCGGTGTTTGCAGTTGGAGCTGTGCGTGGAGTGATGCCCGTTGCAGACGATGCAGCGGGGGGTGGAAGTGGGTGGCGATCCTTCGGGCGATGAGGGGTGAGCAGTGCCGCAGCGATGGCACCGCTCCTGCCGCGGCTTGGGGCACACGTCGGTCCGGTGGCCGGTCGAGCGGCAATTGAAGCAGGCTTCCATCTTGTTGCGGAACGGAAGAAGGCGAAGCTGAACACCGTGGTATAAGATCCACCGCGGTAGCTTAGTGTTCATGAGGGTGACCAATATGTGAGGGGACTTGCCCATGCGGCGACCACCAACAACAGTAAGTGTAGGATTGCTTGCCTGGAGGTCGTCAAGGATGTCTTGGTCCGTGAAGTCGTCAAATGCGTGGTATAGTATGCCCCTCAGGGCATCGTCTGGGGGTGGGGCGTAGAGGTGGACGGTGAAGGTGTTGCCGGATACCGTGAGGGAGGTTATACGGAGGTAGGCTTGAGCGCGAGCCGAGTCCGCGACGCTCAGCTTAAACGTGTTGTTGACAGGGTGGATCCGCACCGTGTCGCGAGATGCGGGCGGGAGGTCTTGCAGGCGTGCTGCTTGCAGCAAGGCAGTGTACAAGTGCCAAGGCTGGAGCTTGGTAAGTTCTACGGGGCTTTTTGGGCGGCCGACGACGTGAATAGTGTCGGCCGGGAGACGAGGAAGTGGAGCGCGGCGGTGGGGCTTTGGAGGCGAGGCACTTGCCTGCTTCGGTGGCGGTGATGATGATGGCTGGGAAGTCAGCGAGGCCGTGGGGTGAGCTGTGGCAGCGGCGGCGGAACGGCGCAAGGCTGCTCGGCGTTTCTCTTGGGTGCGGAGGTCTGGCGACTGCCAGGATTCGTCCGAGAGCTCGTCAGGGGTCACATCCTGTCCTTCAACAGTGTACTCCATAGCGGTGGACAGCTAGGAGATGGGCGACGAGGCAGCGGCGGGCGGCCGGGTGGTCACCCCGTCGGTGAGCTAGCGTGCAGGCGGCCGTACTCGAGCTAAGCCTGACAGGCCTAGGTCGGCATACGGCGCGATCGAAGGCTTTCGAAAGCTCTCCCGGGCCACCCCGGGCGAGTTTCGCAATAAAGTTGGTGTCAAAATAATCCAGACAATGTGCTTCAGCCACCCGTGAAGAAATTATCCGGATAGGGTTAAAAAGAACGACACGGTGGCCGAAAATTGGCGGAGCCGAGGTGAGGTGTGACTACTCTCGACGGGATCCGCCCCCTCTTATTTCCGCGGCGTCGAACATTCTAGCGTTATCACTGGTGGCCGTGTTTGTTCCAGAATGAACTCAGCCGTTCACGTTTGCGCGCTCAAGCCGAACACATGATCCGAAAACTATCTAGAATGATCTCAGACATTCTGGCGTGGATTGCCCAAGGCAGTATCTACACGTGCAATACGCCGGGAACATAAACATAGAAAGGAGCGTGTGTGGCACACCGTCCCGATGCTTTAACAAAGGGTGGATGTACAATAATAAAGCAAGAAAATACAATGAGCAATAAGTACAAGCAATGAAGCACACTAATAGATCAACAACTAAAAAGCGCAGTCCTCAAGTTCGTTAACGCGCATAAAACGGCTCGAGGAGCATGACATGGACGACTTCAGGTCGCGCACGACACCCCTGAGAGTTCGTAATGCCGTCGGGGCCAACCACTTAGACGAGTGTCCCGAGACGTCGAAGTACCCTGTACGGTCCCAAGTACTGTGGGAGAAGTTTTTCACTGAGTCTACGTCGCCGTATCGGTGTCCACACCCAAACACGGTCGCGAGGCTGGTATTCCATGAAGCTTCGTTGAAGATTGTAACCGTGGCTGTCGGCGGTCTGTTGATTCTTGATGCGGTGGCGGGCTAGTTGTCGGGCTTCTACGGCGCGCTCAAGGTAGACAGTCACGTCGAGGTTTTCTTGGTCAGTGACGTTGGGTAACATGGCGTCGAGCGTCGTTGCCGAGTTTCTTCCGTAGACCAACTTGTGTGGCTTCATCTGTGTCGTTTACCGGACGGCCATGTTGTTTGCGAAGGTCACGTACAGAAGGATTGCATCCCACGTCTTGTGCTCGACATAGACATACATGGCAAGCATGTCGGCGATGGTGTTTAGATGCTCGGTGAGGCCATTGGTCTGCGGGTGGTAGGCGGTGTTTCGGAGGTGGCAGGTCTGCCTGTACCTCAAGATCGCCTGAGAAAACTCCGCTGTAAAGGCCGCGCCTTTGTCTGTAGTGAGGACCTCTGGGGCGCCATGACGCAGGACGATAACATCAACAAAGAACTTTGCCACCTCAGCGGCGCTGCATTTGGGCAGGGCTTTTGTCTCGGCGTAGCGGGTGAGGTAGTCAGTAGCTACGACGGTCCATTTTTCCCCGAAATACCATGTCGGGAACGGCCCCAGTCGGTCCATCCCGATTTACTGGAATGGTCGGCGGCGTGGTTCGATCGGCCGAAGGAAGCCTACTGGCTTGTCGGCGGTGTCTTGCGTTGCTGACAGCCTCGGCATGTCTTTACGTAGCCATCGACGTTAGCGGCAAGGCGAGGCCAGTAGTACTTTTCCTGTACTCTTGCGATCGTTCAGGCAAGACTGAGGTGTCCAGCCGTTGGGTCGTCGTGTAGGGCCTGGAGGATTTCCAGTCGCAGCGCGGATGGTACAACGATAGGGTAGTTGGCCCGGACCGGAGAGAAGTTATTCTTTAGGAGGACGTCATTTTTCAAGAAAAATGACGCCAATCCTCACCTGAACACTTTTGGAACAACGGCGGTTCTGCCCTGCAGGTATTTGACTCGAAGTGGTGAAAAGTTTTTCATGAGGACACCGTTTCGCACGGAAAACGACGCCAGTTCTCGCTTGAATTCCTTCGGAACAACGGCGGACCTGCCCTCGATATATAAGCCCCTGAGATCCGGGCCGGCTCGCTGTCGTTCAGCGAAGTCGTCGGCGCTTATGGTTCCCAGGACGCAGTCATCATCCTGGTCGTCCTTTGGCGGCGGGTCGACGGGGGTGCGAGACAAGCAGTCGCCGTCAGAGTGCGTTCGCCTGGACTTGTAAACGACGGTAACGTTAAATTCTTTAAGTCTGAGACTCCATCTTGCCAGACGACCTGAAGGGTCCTTCAAGTTAGCTAGGAACACAAGGCGTGATGGTCGCTCACAACTTTGAAGGGCCTGCCGTAGAGGCTGGGGCGAAACTTCGACGTAGCGAGATGATGGCAAGGCACTCCTTTTCTGTTGTGGAATAGTTGGCTTCTGCCTTGGATAGCGACCGGCTAGCATAACTGATAACCATTTCTTCTCCGTTAGTCTTCTGCGGAAGAACAGCGTCAACTCCTGCGCTGCTTGCGTCGGTGTGAATTTCCGCGTAGGTGAAGGTGAAATAAACTTTATTTGGTCCTAGAGAACCCCCCATCAGACACCCCCCGAAGGGGGGTTTCGCCGCAGTTGCTGGCCGTGCCCACGCCGGTCTGGAAGATCATGACCCTCCGCCAGTTCGCAGGCCTCCTGGACTGCCGAGAGGTGGACTGAGAGCTCGGAGCTTTTAAGGGCCCTCTCCCTGTCCTGTTCTGTGCCGAACTTTGCGCTACGTAACGCCGGACACTGCCAGAGCATGTGAGTGAGTGTGCAATTATTCGCCCCACAGTTAGGGCATCCTGGGTTTATGCCTACAGCAAAGTGACTGAACGTGCAACGAGACGGGAACGAACCTGCCTGCAGCATCCGGAGAGCCGACGACTGCGCTTTAGTGAGCTTGGAATGCGGGAGGGGGTACCTCCGCCAGGACAGTTGATAGTGTGAAGTAACTTCGGTGAAAGGTGCCAAGTGGATCCCTGAAGCTCTCCGCGAACCCGCCTCCGGACCCGCCCGGGGCGTTGCGGCACGTGATTTCTCGCGCATGGTTATGGGCAACTTCATTGACGTTGGGAACTGTTGGATGGACCCCTGGGCCCATGTGGGCCGGGATCCATGTAATTGTGTGAAATCCTACTACATCCCTTGAACTGAGAATAGCAGCAGCCTCCCTCGAGAACACCCCCTAGGCAAAGGCGCGGACGGCAGCCGTGGAGTCAGTAAATATTCCAGTACGCCAAGGGTCCTTCGCCGCTAGAGCTATCGCTACCTGCTCTGCTATGGAGGAAGACACCATCTTAGCTGAAGCAAAGTTGAGTGCGCGACCGCGATTATCAACCACCACGGCCGCAAAACTGTCGGAGCGGCCATACTGCGCCGCATCGACGAAAGCCACCTTTTCCGCGGATTGAGCTACGAAATCAAGCAGATGCTTTGCCCGTGCCGTTCGCCGTCCAACATTGTACTGTGGATGAACGTTACGCGGGAAGGGTACCACCTCGTATGTACCCTTCATTACTTGTGATAAAAAGGTCTTCTGTTCCGCACTGGCCGTATGATGGCATCCCAGCGACTGTAGGAGACGCTGCCCAGCCTTCGTGGAGGAGAGCCGCGCGACCTGAGCTAGTGTCTGTGCCTCAATCACCTCCGAGAGGGTGTTGTGCATACCTGGGCTCATTAGCCTGTCCGTGCCGGTGCTCATGGGGAGTCCTAGCACCCTTTCGACACTTTTTCCCATTGAACTGTCGAGTTTAGCCTACTCACATTTAGACCAATTTAGCGATGATGCCACGTAATTAATGTGGCTCATGAGGAACTCTCCTCTTAACTACCGAGCGATTTCCCTGACTAGTCTACCCTGCCAGATAATGGAGCACGTCATCTACACGCAAATCATGCAGTTTCTAGACACCAACAACTTTTTTCACGCATCTCAACATGGCTTCCGCAAGGGCCTCTCATGTGAATCGCAACTTGCCATGTTCATCCATGACTTGCACATCAACCTCGATACTAACAAACAGGTAGATGCCATTTTTCTTGATTACGCAAAAGCATTTGATAAGTTACCCCACCAACGTCTGTTACTTAAGCTTTCACAGTTGAATCTGCATCCCGACATTTTCCATTGGATTGAAGAATTCCTTGCTAGCGGATCACAGTCCGTATATATCAATAATTCCATTTCCGCCCTCCTCCCTGTAACATCTGGCGTTCCACAAGGTAGCGTCTTAGGCCCACTGCTATTTCTTATTTATATTAACCCATTAAGGCCCACGGAAGAACTACTGGGCCGATTTTATTGAAATTTCGCAAATTATTTTAACTGCAATAGACAACCACACGTGCAAATTTTCATAGAGTTACGTGTATTTCTTAAGTAGTTATGATACTGTACTTAAAAAAGTACGCTGGGCCTTCGAGATAGCAATGGGCAAGGTGACTTGATGCAAGAATGGCCAGTACGCTGGGCCCTTGCGAAACGAATAACAAAGTTATCTTGGCCGATGCAACTTAATCAAGGACCAGTGCTTTAGGGAAAGCGTAACGTCACGCTTTTCGCAACACCATTTCCATGTATTTTGGCTGAATTCAACTGTTTTGCCAGGTTCTTGTGAAAATATCCGTATGGATAGAGGGTAATAGCAAGCACGGTGGAAGCTGGAGAGCTTTGATACTCCTGTTGGGTACAAGGCGCAGTCAGTGTTTTGCTATTATGCGACTAAAGGACAATAGTCAACGCGTAGAGGGTGTGCTAAAACCTCCAGTGTGGTAGCAGACCCTTTATGCGTTGTCTGCGGCTATTTCGATCGTCTGGTTAAATAAAGGCTGGTACCGCTTTTTCTCAGGGATGAAAATTCTCTAGTCATTCGCAGCTTGATCGTAGAGCTCAAACCCTTTCATGGCATTGTCACTGCGGATGAAGGAGGGCAGTGACACTACGTTTTTTTTTCTTTTCAGTGAATGACCACCACTACAGAGAGCATAGTCATTCAACTATGTAGCCTTTCGTCAGCATAGCAACTATGTTGTTGTCCTTGCCATTTTCGAAACAAAGCTGCTTTCCTGAGTCAAAACAAAGTTATCTTACCCACGTTCCTTTCGTTCCATGTTTTTTTTTTGTCGTTTGCAGAGAGCATCCATTCGTACCGTCATCATTCCCCTCCTCCTCCTAAGTTCCCATGTTAGGGTCAGAATCGACAATTAAAACATCAAGAGGCTCTCGTATATTCATAGCGACATCTTTCGCAGCCTCATCACCCTGAGATAACCGGAAAAACGGCATAGGGAAGCCTGCTTGTTGAAGACGGTGCACTTGGTTCATAAAACTGCTATCGACCTGGTGGTAACAAGAGCGAGTTAAAGCTGCCTTTAGGCAGGCATGAGCGATGCTTCGCTTGACCAATTTGGAATGCGCTGACGTGAAAGGAAGAAGGCTTTTCTTTGACCGTGGCTCGTACCGCCAACAGACATGGTCAGACAGAAAATGCATTTCAAGGTTTAGGAATCGTAGCCTGTCGTCAGACGTAAATTCAGATGTTAATTCCAGTCGCTCCATTTCATGCCGAAATACGTCAAAAATTTCACCAGTGGTTCGTCGAGGGTTATTTTGATCAGTTTGGTAAACAACTAAAAATCGTCAACGTAGCGGAGCACCTTAACTGTGCTTGTCTGGAGAAGCTTAGCCATGAGATTTCTGTCATATCGTGCGAGTAAAAGGTCGCTAAGAACCGGAGCTAAGCATGAGCCAATGCACACTCCTTCACGCTGGGTGTAAAATGTGTCCTTATGAAGTACAAAGGTCGATTGTAGGTAAAAGCGCAGTAGTTCCAAAAACCTGTCGACATGACTTCCGCACGCATTCTGAAATTTTGTGCACCCATAACGCTCAATGCACTGGCTAACTTCATCGCACACGAGTTCATGAGGCAAGGAATAAAATAAGTCCTTGACATCAACCGAGAAGGCGCTTACTCGTTTTGGGCACTCAGTCCGGAGGTAATCCGGTTCTTAGCGACCTTTTACTCGCACGATATGACAGAAGTCTCATGGCTAAGCTTCTCCAGACAAGCACAGTTAAGGTGTTCCGCTACGTTGACGATTTTTAGGGGCGAAGCTCCTTAAGCCGTGGGTCGTGCGTCCCCGTTGTATGTAGCCACCTCTCGTTTAGTACTTGTATATGATGAATATATTTAGGGGCGAAGCACCTTATGGCATTACCTCGGCGGTCCTCGGTTGTCCATGCACTCTGAGTAGCCAGTAGGTACTGGATTTCGATCTCCAAGGTAGTGCCTGTGTGAGATGTCTCCTGTGCGTGATTAAACAATAAAAAAATTCACAACGTATATGTAAAATTAAAGTGAGCTGCGAGTCGCCATGACTCTCATCGACCCTTTAGTATAAATGCTCCCGATCTCACGTCGATGATGTACTGCGCAGAATTCGCGGAAGATTACCGGTTTACCGACGCACCTCCGAAGCTTCGCCCACTCATCATCATTCACTCCGTGGGTTTGGTGTCGTCATCTCCAGTTCTCGTCTCGTTTCCGAGAGGGCGCTGTCCTATAAACATGCGTACAATATGGCGGTTGGGTGAAGGTACGCTAGATGGCGTTGGCGGTGCAGCTGCTCTCCGATTGCGCGGACCGCCGTACGAGCAGTACGAGTGCGCTTGCCGGATCGTGCTGCTTGGCGGACCATGGACGACGACCGGTCGTTCAAGTTTGAATAAAATTTCACACACACTATCGCTTTGATTACTGCTGGGCGAAACCACTGAAGATTTCACGGTGTAACCATGATTGCTTCAGTCACCATAACTCTCATCGACCCTTTAGTATAAACGCGCCCGATCTCACGTTGGTGATGATGTACCGGGCAGAATTCACGGAAGATTCACGGTTTACCGATGAGCCTCCGCAGCTTCGCCCACTCATCATCATTCACTCCGTGGATATGCTGTGTTTTTTTTAGTTGTTTACCAAACTGATCAAAATAACTCTCGACGAACCACTGGTGAAATTTTTGATGTATTTCGGCATGAAATGGAGCGACTGGAATTAACATCTGAATTCACGTCTGACGACAGGCTACGATTCCTAGACCTTGAAATGCATTTTCTGTCTGACCACGTCTGTTGGCGGTACGAGCCACGGTCAAAGAAGAGCCTTCTTCCTTTCACGTCGGCGGATTACAAATTGGTCAAGCGAAGCATCGTTCATTCCTGCCTAAAGGCAGCTTTAACTCGCTCTTGTTACCACCAGGTCGATAGCAGTTTTATGAACCAAGTGCACCGTCTTCAACAAGCAGGCTTCCCTATGCCCCTGCTAACTTCCATTGCCGAGACTCTCCTAAACTCGCTAAGGGTGCCCAATAACAGACAAAGCGATAGCCAACGTATCACGCGTCACTCTAGCACGGCCGTTATTCCATACGTACATGAGGTTTCACACAGGCTAAAGAAAGTTGCAGGCAAAATAGGTGTAAGAGTTGTTTTCTGCGCACGCGGCAAGCTGGCCGGACTGTGCCGTAGGGTTAACAGTGATGGACCTAAGAAAGAAGCATGCGGTAAGAAACATGCTACGCGCTATGTTGATTGTGTATCAGCGGTTTATAAGATACAATTCACTTGTGGGCGCTGTTACATCGGCCAAACAGGGCGATGCATTAAAGATCGGTTGAGGGAGCACGCTTACTCTCTGAAAGGCTCTGTCCCCAGCCACCTGGCTGATCACTGTAAAAATTGTGGTTGTCAGCCGATTCTTGATAAGTGTGTGGTCATGGGGCGCTATAAGGAGCAGTGCGTACGTGAGATTAGCGAAGCCTTTCAGATTGATCAGCACGATGTTTCCTGTGTTAGCGTACCCTCAATTTCGCTTCATGCCTGTGAAATTAGATATCTGGGGTCCACTGATATGACAGGTTCTTGATTATGTTTACCGGTTGGACTTATCACATGTATGTGCACTTGGCTCATGTTACTTGGTTTCTGCGCAGTCACCTATGTCCTATATCTTGCACCTGTTTTGCAATAAAACATTGCTTGTTAGTTCAGCGCCGTGTATGTGTATTCTTCTCGTCCTGTGTTTAGCGCTGTTTTTAATTCTTCGTCTATCGTGTGTAAACGTCTGCGTGTAGCCGGCTCTGCGCAAAGTCATGCCGGGAATTGTGTGGCAGAATCTCGACCCGGTGACAATTTCGCGCCTCGGCGTCGACCTCGTACGCGAAGAATTGACCCGTCGACAGCTGGATACCACAGGTTCGAAAGAGGAGATTGTTCAGCGTTTGCAAGCCGACATTCAGGAGCAGCGTGAAGCTACGCCCTCGGTTGAAACGAATGAATCTGTGTCAACCGCTGCAACGCCTTTGACACTGGACGCAGCCGCTCTACAGAGCCTCGCCTTGCTGTTCCAGCAGCTACCTCGCCCTGCAGCCACGGTGACGACACTGCCCGACCTGTCACCGTCCATCCCACAGTTTGCTGGTTCGCACAGCCACAGTGTCAACATATGGCTTGACGACGTGCGACGAGTGCAGCAGCTCGCATCCTGGGACGACGCGACCATACGCCTGATCGCGGCTAGCAAGCTCACAGTCACGGCGCGAGACTGGCATCTCGCGTTTGGCAACCAGTACAGCACCTGGGCCACGTGGAGTGCCGCCCGTGAAGGACACATTTTCTACTGAATTTTCCCTCATCGAGTGGCAAGAGCAGGTCATGAGGGTAGCCCTGGCCCCATCCGAAAGCTTGCACCAGTATGCCTTTGCCAAGTTGAGGATCATTGAGCGTTGCCCTGTTCACCTCTCTGATGAACAAAAGAATGACTATCTGCTGCATGGTGTACGGGAACAACACGTCCTGGCTGCCATAGCAGCTAACCGGCCGCCCACGGTAGCGGATTTCATTTCAACCTGCACTAGCCTCGACAAGAGTGCGCAACATCTGCACGCCAAAGCAAGCCCTTCGCCATTTGCCGGATCTGTGTTGCCGCCGTCGCAACCTTTTCGCGCCACTAAGCCTGCAGAGCGTCTGCAGCCTCGCTCAGAACCAGCGCCACCACAGTCCACCCGAGGGGCCACATCAAGAACGCGCATTTCAGAGATGCCCGCCGAGCAACAAGAAGCTACTTATGCAGCTATTTCGGCGCAGTACGGTGCGCCAGCTTTTCGTAGCGGCCAAGATCTGTCTCAAGCTGTCTGCTACCAATGTCATGCCTTGGGGAATCTGGCATCTAAGTGCCCGACAAGCATCAGCCGCTTACGGTCAGCGGCTCCAACCACGCCCAAGACACAGCAGCCTCCTGCATTGCACAGTGCCCCCCGTTACACTGGCCGGCTCACAGCAGCAATGCCCCTTTTTCAACTCAATTATTAGTGGAGTCGGTGAGTGCGAAGCCTTTCGTGACTCTGGATCCAAGGTGACACTAATCGCTAAAGGCCGTGTACCTGCAAGCATGATCATCCCATGGACCGAGCCCACTCTGGCTGTGGTAGGAGGAAGCACAGTACTGCCTGTTGGTGCTGAATTTTTGAAAATATCCATTGGCCCAGCCACAGGAGTTGTTGAAGCAGCTGTTTTAGAAGATAATGTGCTCCCCCCTCATTCTTGGTGAGGATTGGTTCTCAACAGCACAAGCACGTCTTACTTTCGAGCCACCGAAGCCAACGCAGTTGCAGCATACAGCCACGAATATCACCATTACCGCAAACCACCAACTAGTCCCAAGAATGGCAAATGCGGTGATCCCGACAAGGTCCGTCCTTTTTCCTGAAGCCAAGCCCAGTTCCAAAGACTGCCTACAACGTGATCCTTTGCCATTGCCAGAGCAACCGCCATGGCAAGCGTTAGATGCACAAACGTTGCCCTCAAGCAGTGCCCCTCTAGTGTCCAACACCCTCGCCTCCGACACTGTGTTCCAGCACATTCATCCTGATATTCCATCGGCCCGCATTGACAGCCAGCTCACTATTAAGACAGCGGTCAGTCATAAAAGGTATATTGGCCAAGCACAACGCTGTTTTTGCTCCCCGCTCTCTCGCCTCGCAACGCCGACGCCGGCAGCGAGGCGAGATTGAAAAAATTGGACGGGTATCTACGTGCTTTGCTGCAAATGTCGTCGAAAGACGATATTTTTCTGCCGGCCGTACTACTATGTTTTGCCTTGCCTCAGGCAGCGCGTCCTCTATGTTGAATCGGCCGCATCTGGCTGGCATTGATAAAACAGAGGAGGCGCTGCGCTCCATATTGACGCCATCTGGCCGTAGCTTCGGGAAACGTGAGCTTGTGCAGAACCCAGGGCCACTGTAAGGCTTTTTCGTGCACAGCGTCGCAAATTCAGCGTAACCCGTGCAACCTAAGAAGCACTAGGGTCTTTATAATTACGTGTCTATGGATTTGCTATTAAAGGAACACGCCATGTAATAATTACGTATTGATGTTGCGCCTCAGATATGCGTAATTTTGCTTTTTGATCGACAATGTTCACAAGCATGAACGCAGCTGGCCGCTTGTGCAAGATGGCTGGGCGTTCAGCAAGGGGTTAAACTTTGGCCGGATGGCTGAATCGAGGGACAGACACACAGACAGACCAAAATTTCTGCGCTGAAATATCCCAAGACTATCGTCTTTAAAAACCGACTGCTCGCGCTGGCCACCCCTTATATATAGGCACTAGATCTTGACCTGCAAGGTAGTGCCGGTGGGAGATTTTCCCTGTGCGTTGTTGAACAATAAAAATTCGCAGCGTGCGCGTTAACTAAACGCGGACTGCGGGTCTCTGTGTCCAATCGGAGTCTTCTGTCTCTCATTGCCCATGAGCAGCGATTGGCATGTTCTAGTAGGAAACACCGGTCCATCACTGCGCTCTTTGTGCCTCCCCAGGTTTCTCTCCTGCGCAACGCTGCGATGAGCCCCAGCGTCAACGCCGCCGCCAGTGTAAGCGTTAGCGCCCGCTGCTTCACATCTACACATGGTTCCCTTTTTTCAATCAAGAAACACGCTAGCAGACGCTGCCTGCGTCGGCGTTACGAGGCGAGAGAGGGGGGGAGCGTAGGAGAGGAGAGGGGAAGGGGACGCGCATGCGCAATGGGGGGTGTAAACGCCGCAGGAGGGATGCCTAGAGGAGAGAGGTGGGGAGCGTATGAGAGGAGAGAGAGTGGGAGGAGACACGCATGCGCAGTGGGGGGTGTGGACGCCCGGGCAGGGATGCCTGAGGAGAGAGGGGGGAGCGTAGGAGGAGAGAGAAGTGGAGGGGCGCGCATGCGCAGTGGGGCTAGGACGCCGCAGGCAGGGATGCCTGAGGAAAGAGAGGGGGAGGGGCGCGCATGCGCAGGGGGGGCGAGGACGCCGCGAGGAGGGAAGCCTGAGGAGAGAGAGGAAGGAGCGCTGTAGAGGAGGTGGTTGGAGTGGGTCTCCGCATGCGCAGTTAAGGTGGTCAGGCCGCACCCCACCACCGGATTGAACTCCACCATAAGCTGCTAATAATAATTTTATTTGCACTACACAATGAACTCTCGGGTAACGTGTAAGTGTAGGCGGAAATGAAATTCTGTTACGATTCCCTATTGAAAATTTGCCCAATGGTGGGCATGATGGCACCCACCACCCACCATCTTGGTGGATTATGGTACTGGGTAATGGTGGACAGACGGTGGGTGGTGGACGGACGGTGGGTGATGGACAGACGATGGGTGGATGGTGGACGAATGGTGGATGGTGGGAGTAATGGACAGATGACGGGTGGATGGTGGACGATGGGCAGATGGTGGGAGTAATGGACAGATGATGGGTGGACGGTGGGTGTACGCCGAGGGACGGGCAGACAGGTAGATGATGTTGGACACCCGAGTCAAGGCCGAACTCTGAATTAATTGAAAAAGTAGACATTGCACTTCTCAGCATGATTATAGACTACCTTCTACCATTGATCTTAACAAGCTTGTCTGTGTCTTCACGTGGCCAAGTGTGCAGCCACATATGTTGATGCAGCACGGAATCAATGAATGTATGTTGCACGAAAGACGTGTTTATTTGTTATCCGTGCTGTGATGCCTAACACATACGCCCTGCGGGCTAGTTTCATAAAGTAACTTCTTAGGAGCTTGCAGATGGCAGCAAGGCAGTTTCCTTGAGGTGGCGCAGCCAGGCTGGGGTGTGTCTTGAAGTACTTTTCCAGGCATGCTACAACAGAATGAAACAAAAACAAATAAACTGCTTTTGCTGCAATATGGAGCAATAACATCAATGAAACCAGTTTCAATCACTTCGACCAAAAGCTTAAAGGTGCCCTGACACCAAAATTGAAACATGAAGATGTTTGCGTTGCTTGATTGACCTGATTACGGGGCACTTCTGACCGATTTTTAGTACCAGACGTTAACTAAGATATTTTAATTTGGTTTTAAAGTAAGCGTGAGTGCTCATCTGAGTTGGCAGCACCTCATGACGTCACCACTGGTATGGCTATTCCAAGCCCGATGTGATGTTCCACGAGTAAAGAGAGTATTGTCGACGTCAAAGGTTTGCAGGGCTCCCACAAAAATTGAAGGACACTTTCTAAATTCCTAAGTGTGTTTGGCGAACGCCTGTACCCATTGAGATGGGGTCGGTTAGAATAGAATGCGATGTGGCCATCTCCCTTCTTGCATGATTGGACACGCTGAGTACAGCAACGCTACGCAAGCAAAGCGGGAGCGCTGTTGAGTCCGACGCGAGGTGCAATTGGCATTCGTTGGCACGCCCCGGCAGCCACCATTAGTTGAAGCGAAAGATAACGCAGCAAACATAATCAGAATAGCTTAATTGTGGTGTCTCAGACGCTTCTTTCAGCGCGTATGAGCCCTGCTTTTCTTCGCTAGGAGCGGCACAAACTGTTAGCATGAGCTCAGCTTGTTTTCGGTTGGGAAAGGGTTAAAGGGATCCAAAAGAGATAAAGCTATTTCCGTAATTTAGTGCAATAAAGCTTCAGAATACCAAAGACACCACTCTTAATGCGAGAAGATGCGTGGTAGGCGATTCATGAAAGACAGTACACGTGCAAACATGAACACAAGAGGGAAGTCTGGACAACACAAATGCCTACTAAATGACTAGCCGAACAAAGTTGATCAGCATTTCTGTTGTCTTGACTTCTCTCTTGAGTCCGTGTTTGCATGCCTACCGTTTTTTGTCATGAATCTCTACCAACTAGCTCAGCTTCCTGGCATTCGCAAGCGAGATAATGTAGGAAAAGGAGATACACGAGGCGACACCTTGTAGAAGTCCCCACACCAGCTCTGCATGACAGCGCAGATTTTGCCAGCACCCGCCAGTCTATAATGTTTACATTGTGTTCATACAGAGCCAACGTCTTAACTTAGCAGGTTTTAGAAAATTTTGGCAAGCAAATGTGGCAAATATATGCAAGAACACGTAATATTTGTGACGTCACCCTAACGCGCATGTGCTGAAAATCATCACGAAACTTAACAAGTGAAATATTTTCATGTTCTCTACCACTAGTTCACGTATGAAGTTTACACAAAATTAATGACATTAGAGCTCTTCAAGAATTTAAAAATAATTTATTGTCTAGACTGATCTAAGGTTTCATTTTAGTGTCCTTTAAAACCAAAACAAAACAATCGAACTCTTGCCTAACTCACATGCAGGTATGATGGCATCAAATGTAATTCAAGGGTGCAACAGCCGAAATCAAATTGGGAGCAATTTTTGGAGCAGCAAAATGTTACTTTTGAGCACGAAAATCGAAATTTTGAGCAGGTTACGAGAAAAAAACATTCATTTTTTAACGTAGAGTACTGGGCAAGTTTGTAAAGATTCATGTCGAAGCGTAGCGCGAGGAGAACAGGACACAGTAAAGAACACACAGGGCAGGCGCAAAATCCCGAATTTGGAGCAGTATAACAGAGAGGGCTTACATTTAGAAAATAAAATAAAAATATGCACAAACCAATCAACGTCACCAAATTCGTGCACAGTAAACATGGACGCTGCTATTTCAATAAAAGCAGTATTTTGAACCACCTCACTGCGCAAACAATGGCGAAGTCCACAGTAGCACTTGGTCGCCTCTAGAATCCTTTGACAGACTGTGCAAATTCAAATGTGGATCTGCCAAGCTGGTGACCTTGAAATTCGGGAGGTTCGTAAAGCAGTAACAAGTGGGGATGGTGCAAAAAAAAACTGCCCTACTGTTTTGTTTCTTGTTCCTTAAAGGGACACTAAAGCAAAACAATGAAGTGGTTTAGATTGACAAACTGCACTCTGAGAACTCTAATGCCATATGTTTCACTATCATAAGTTCATTATTAGCGGAGAAAATCAAGGTTGAAGTTTTATTTTTAAATTGGGCGCCTATATCAGCGCGCGTGACGTCAGAAATTCCAAATGTATTTTTCGTATTTTCGCGACATTGGCTCGATGAAATTTTCTGGAACTTCGTATGCTAGGTCTATGGCACCCATAGATGACAATGCACCTCATTTTTATCGATTAGAAGCTACGTAGGACTCAGTAGACGCCTTCAAAATATCTGACGTCACAGTGTTTGGTGCGGGAATCTCAAAGTGGCGTCTCCACCCGCATTTTCTTTTCGCGTGTTTTCTCGCTTACCAAGCGTCGTGTCGCGGTAAGAGTGGTGTTTTCGGGATTGTGAAATTGTACTTAACTAATACGCGAAAAATCGTTTTGCCCTTTGGTGTCCCTTTACGTCTGCAGAAATGTCATACACTGCTCCGAATGATTGCCGCTGATTTTTTTTCTCGTCAGCGATCATATTATATAATACTCACAATTATGCGGTGTATACATGGATTAGTAACTGAGGAACAAAATGTGCTGTGTCCCGTGACTAGTGCCAACAGCCCCTTTTAAATCTTAATACGCTTCACCGTAGCGCACCGGTGTACTGTGGCGATGGTAGCTTAAACAGCATTCTGCACGGGATAGAACAAGGTCAAGGAATTTTGGAACCGCTACCCCCTCCCCCTCTTTTTTTTACGGTGCGGTTAGGCTTAAGGCACAACTTCGCGGTTCGCTTGCAAGGCGCGTTCGACCAGATAAAGTAACAACGGCGCGCGTCCGTTGGTCCGGCGATGGAAACCGGATAACTTCGAGAAAAATGTTTTATATGCCGTTGCTATGGCAACCAACGTGGTCGGCGGCAACGCCGGCGTTCGCAGTATGTGAAGTTTGTTCGCCCGCGGAAAACACGGCATCTGCTTCCAGCTTCAGTTCCTAACATGCCATAGTCGCGTTTGCAACTAGAAAATTCATATTTCTGCACCAGAGTTCATACTATAGATTCACCATGGCGCCACAGATTGGTACCAGGCAGAGGGCAATAGGAGGAATGTATTTGTTTTGTGTTCCACTTGGACCTCGTGACAGAAATCATATGGCTTTGAAGATGTGTGCACAAAAGATGAACAAGCACTGTTTGCCTCATGAAGCATTACTTCTCTGTGTGCATACAACAAAAGAATTTATGCCACATGTATCTCTCCGCAGGCATGAGGTGTCACCGAAGCACTATGAGTACTACAACTATAGGACACAATGTTCACAGCCATATGTAACGTTCAATCAAAGCAACAAAAGCAAGGAGTGACTGCAAGCCCGTGCGGTTCTCAATGAGAAAGAAAATGCTACAAGGGTCGATAGAGTGTATAATTGTGCTTCTTGCATTGCCTGAAAGTGCTGCAGCATTCTAAAAAAAAAGAGAGCACCGTGAGAGCACCATCTTACTTTCAATACATAGGACCGCTTCAAAAAGGTGCTGCAGGGAAGTTTCACATGTTGAAATGAGAACAGCATAAAAGAATGCAATATTGCACAAAACATCACAAGCTATGGTGTAATTTGCATAGCTGGAAGGGGGGATTTCGAATGCCCTCAAAATTTTGAAGCGCTGTATGTGTATACAAACACACACACATATAAATTAATGCACGAACACAAACATATGTAAAGAAGGCTGGCTCACAACCACTAAAAAAAATTCTGGCTATGCCCCTGCATGGTGTGTATGTGTCTGTCATTCTGTGCTACCTTCAATACGACCCTGTAGCAATAACATACAAATCTCTGCTGCACCAGGGCCTATTTCCCTGAATCAATGCAGGGATTGTGGGCAGTGCCATTACTAAACATGCACAAGAAAACTGGAATAATACCTGTTACACATGGATATATGAACAACACAGCACTGTAACTGGTTTCTAGGCTTGATAAGTTCTGGTGCCTGAGATAGGTTGCTTTTATAGATTAAGCTTAACTTGGAAATCAAACGACGCACTTTAGTAGCTTTAGAACTTAATGCATTAGAAATCAGATGCTGACGTGTGGAACATATGTTCCATGCACTCAAGGAGATTCCTACACTACATCAGCACTCCTATATGTCCCTTTGCTCATGTGTAGCAGATGAAACTTACTGAACCTCGCCACATGTGAGCAGGCACACGTAAATTGCAGAAGCTTATTCTGTGGCAACAATAATTTCAAAATTGTTCACGACAGAGCCTTGGCCTACCTGCATTTGGTCATTACTCAGGTTCAGATCAGCATTGGCTGCATGCGGTCATCACCAGCTTCACCAGGACAGGAGCAGGCTGCAACAATTTCTTTGTTAAAGTACTGCCAAAGATTTGATCTGGTTTGTTGCCAATAAAGTCTGGTAGGAGAGGCTTTGAGAGAAAGTTGTGTAATAAGGCTGTTTCCAGTCAACTTAAAGCTTAGGCCAAGCAGGCGTCGTCTCACACAGACCTTACATGGAATATTAAATGGCTCAGAGAAATACAGGTATATTTTGAACTTGCTTAACCAAGGCGCTAACACACTATGCACTGAGTAACTTATATGTTAGAAAATAACACCAGGAAGATTAAACTATTTCACTAATAACACAAAACATCCCCATTAGCCGCATGCAATAGCGTGCCTTCGACCATTACCAACTAAGAAAATGTTAATAAATGCTATCTGTAATTTTTGAAGCCTCATGGTTCATGCGATTATTGCTCAATACACTTTCACGTGGATTCTATTGATTGAATGTACACAGCATGTACATTGATGAAATTTGCCGAGTTTTTGCGGTCTGCATGTCTGTGGTCTACATGTCTGTTTACATCCAACAAGCTCAGCATGCCGGTGTTGCACTGTGCCATGTCAGTGGATTTACAAGGCAAGTTGGGCGAGTTGGTACATTAACATGTTCGGTTGAACGTGCCGCGCGGCACAGATGAGCAAAGAAGAATTCGATGACACTCCATGCCTCGTCTGTGTCAAGCTGCACGTTGAACCAAACAAGCCATGGAAGTGCCATATTATCTACCTTAGATGCAGGTTGCCTTATTTCTGTGTTTAGCCACATACACAATGTGCAACCATATTTATAGCATACTTTATCCACGTGAAAACTAAAATTTATGGTTCCCTAATACAGCCTGAGTTCTAGTTAGTGGGCAGAACAATAATGCTGCTTTATGATACTCCCTAGAGTCATGGAAAACTACAGCCCACCTTTCGCACCACCTGTAGAGCACGAATAACCTACAAATGGTTTTGCATAAATGACTAGCGTGTAAACACAGTGATGAGAACTTACTACGCTCTATTCAGCTGCGGAAGTTAGGAAACAAGTAATACCAATCCAAAAAAGGCAAAGTTTGAGGGTAAGCTGGAAGCTTGAAGAGATTAAAAATTCGTGAACATGGGGTGCCAGAGACACCCTGTGTTCACGATTTTTTCAATACCGATGTCGCACGTAACTTCAATGCCTGAACGTACGTACAGTGCCAAATAAATTGAAATTTCAGCTGATAATAATATCTAGGGTTTCACATCTTGAAACCACGCTATGATTATGAGAGACGCCGAGGCGGTGGGCTCCAGAAATTTCGACTGTGTGGTGTTTTTCGCACTGACAATGCAGAGAACACGGGCCTCAGGCATTTCGCCTCTATCGAAATGTGATCGCCGCAGCCGAGATCGAACCCGCAACCTTAAGGTGAGCAGCGGTGCACCATAACCACTGCTCCACCGCGGCGGACTGAAAATTCAGCTGAGAGTACGGCTAGTCTAATTAGTTCAACATGCATGAAGGATACAAAATGGGTCAAACCGACCGTACTAAATACAGTCTCATGCTTCAGCAAGTGCATTTTTAGCAAACCTACTACATTCGCTATAGCTGGAAAGACGATAAACAGTGTCCAAGAGTGCTATTCTAAACACTTTCGCGGGTCACGTTACTTAATGACGCACAAAATGCTCGCCTAAAGAATAGTATCCCTTCAATCGCTCTATTTCTCCAACTGTACCGATTCAAGGTTCATAGAATAACACGGTGGCCGAATACTATTTTTTCCTTAAAAGCTCGTGCAAAATAAATGAATGCCGAGCCTTCTGTTTCACTGCGTTACTCCAGGTAAGTTGAGAAGTGTAGATATAATAATAACTGTTTGGGTTTAAGATCCCAAAACCACGATATGATTATGTGGGACGCCGTCCTGGAGGACTTCGGAAATGTTGGCCATCTGGCGTTCTTTAACGTGCACTGACATCGCACAGTACACGGGCCTCTACCATTTTGCCTCCATCGAAATGCGACCGCCGCGGCCGGGATTGAACCCGCGACCTTCGGGTCAGCAGCCAAGCAACCGTACCCGCTAAACTACCGCGGATGACTTGACAAGTGTAAACATAAAACGCATGACGATGGTGTGCCTGACAAAAATGTTGCCTCCTTTCAGCTAATTTTAGCGTAGAGAAGTGCCTGCGCGCAAGCGATAACTTTAAAATTTTACCGATTACGCTCTTGACAAACGTCGCGCGCGAGCACAATCCACACAACTACAACAGCATGCAGTACCAACACGTTAAACGATTTACTTAGGCGATAACGCATACTGCAATAAGAACAACTCAACTTACGAAGCGCAACGTCCTGTCGTCTCTTTTCTTCGTCCGTGTTTTTTCGTGCGCCTTAAGTCTCACCATGGATCAAAATCACTTACCTCTTGCAAGAAAGCACGCTAGCTGCGTTCGCTGCAGGCTGACCGCCGGTGTTCAAGCGATGCGCCGAGCGAGGAATGGCCAAGCTACCCGCGTCCGGCAGTTCCCCGGTATCACTCCCGAAGTGCCCGAGCGTCAAGGCATTTTCCAGGGTCACAGAGCGCGTCATCGAGAAAGGATTGCGGCGCTGCTACTCACTGATGTGCGGTAACATTTGAAGGGGAAACACTACGTCCGTCGATGGCACTGAACAAAGGAGTCGCACATGTCGGAGTCGCAGGGCCAGCATATGACGACTATTTGCCGGGTACCGCGGATAATACTCAGTGAAGAACTTGCGCTTACGTCAGTAACCGCCACACACAACACACAACGCGATGCAACGCAGTAACAATCACCCGCATGAACAAACTCGACACCACGAAGTACACATGAACCGCAGGAGGCCGCCATGTCTGAGGAAAGAAAAAAAAGAAACAGTGACAGGGCGATCGGGGCGCCACCACCACCTCAGTTTCAGTTTCGGTATCGACTTACCAACTGAAAAATGACGTGTACGTTGCTAGAAATAGCTCAAACACGCGTGCTAACGCTGCGATAAGCAAATACACTGTGTTATATATTTCCCTCATCTATCTGTCATTGAATTTTACCGCAAGTGATACAGACGCGGCGGAATTGTTCGTCAAGTTGTTCAGGTGAGGTCTGCCTGTGACCCTAATATGATAAATCACATCATGCATTCACGAACGTTTTTCGCGTACTTGCATCCGCAGGTTAATGAATGTTTCTATTCAGCCTAAACTGTATCTTTTAATACAAAAGCGAGTCTGCTGTGAACCATGAGGTTTATTACTTCTCGCTTGGTACAACTAGACGCGTTTTGCTCTATCGTGCGGCGTTGACATCGCATCCCCATCACGCGGAATGCGCGATACAAAATCTAAATAACCGTGATTGCTTGTTGTATACGTAGTTCAAATGACACGAAAACATTTTCATCTCGGTGGCACGTCTTACGCAGAGCAAATACGGTATGTATATAATATACATGTATGTTTCTGCTTCTTCGTAATTCATAAAATCGCACCATTTGCGCAACGTGCAACAACTTAGTAAAAGTTTGTCCACAGTAAATCATGGGTAAATATCATATGCCTGACGTATTGCATTGCGCCTTAGGCGCTCTTTGTTTCACCGGTTTCACCAATGCTGGCGCGCATCCGTCGCACGACGTGCGCGACGCGCCCCTCTACATAATTACCTTTACATAATTGTGGGTTCTCTGATGACGTTAGAGCCGTCGGAAATCCTAATATTGAAATACTAAAAATAACAGCACAATTAATGTGAACGCATTGAGCGAAATTGTCGTTTTATTTGGAACTGTTTGCTTATATTTCGCAGTCGTCAGTCGGGGCTGCTAGTGCTATCCGGGAAGCTCGCGCCTGTATTCTAAACGATCCCGTTCCTTGCTCGTAAAAGCGGCCTTTCGTGAGGAGAACTTCAGGTAAAGTGAAATAAAAGGCACCTTTCAAAAATCCACTTGAGGACGTTTTAAGGGCACCTAACGAAAGACGCCCTTATGCGTATAAACATAGTATGAGTGACTGTCATGGGAGCGAAGGTATGCTTGTTTTTATGCTTGAATTACCCATTCATGCGCGTATAACTCATTTCTACAACAAAAGGTTAGAGCAACTGTGCATTTAGACTCCCAAAAAAGAAGTACCACTAGACAGGAAGTATGCGCGCTGGTGGCTTTTCTTGACTTAAATTTCTTTTCGGCTAAACACTACCCGTCACAATAACATGTTCGCTAATTTTCACGTCTTTGCATTTGTGTACGTTCAATGCAGGTGTTGTGCGGTACATTTGCATTTGTGAGTGAGATCTGAGTGAAAGTCGTTGTGTGCAGTTCCCGGGTTGAGCCCGGGGGTCGCGGCAGTTTCCCTCCATTCGGCTGGCGTCTTCAAGGGAAGGGGGGATACCTCAAGACTGAATTCCAGTAATGTCCCCGGGCGGTGTGTTTTGTTGCCGTGTTGTGGCCGTTCCATCGGCGTTAGAGAAACGGGCAGCCTGTGCGAACCGAAGTGAATGCACGTGAACGATGTGTGTGCCTGTGTTGTGAATATTACCTCCTTCTCAATGTGTTCTAAATCAGTTTTATTCGAATAAATGGGTAAGGTTTTCTCCTTTCCGTACGTAAGTGTTTGCTTCGGCCGGTACGTGTTAGCAATTTTGCCGTTAGATTTACGCACCGAGGTCCACCTGCAGACTTGTTGGGATTATTTCAAAGAAACGAGAAGGTTTACCAAACGGAAGAAGTGTTGACAACAGGTGAGCTCCGTTTTAGCATCTTGCTACTTTCGAAGCGTAGACAGCTGCAATTTGCCGATACTGAGGATCCTTTATGTTTGTTCAAATTGTGGCTCAATCCTGCCAGCTTCATGGCTTTGCCATGCGTGATATGCACCCTCGATGAAATACGACAAGTGTTATCGCTCACAGATTGCTTCGGAATTTATAATTATTATTATTATAATTGCGGTGATGTCGTGCTTTGTACGCAAATACACACGTCGCCATGCAGGGTTGCGTCAGCCCATAGGTAACTCGAAAGCTACGTTATAGGGGCCCCCCTTTTCTTAAATTTGTCTAATGGGAGCTGTGGCGGATATATTCTTGAAACGCGGTAGGGAGCCGGACAGGTAATACAGGTGTGCTCGTGCGAGTACATCTTAACATCGCGCGAGTACATCGTGCTCGGCGGTGTACTCATGCGAGCGCACTGCCGAGCAACCAATACGTTTGCGTTATATTGAGTTGCTTGTAACCGTCGCGTACAGCAATATGTGACAACGGACACCATACCTTTGCGCAATTAGGCCGAGTATGTAGGCGACGCAAAATGCCATTTTAGAAGTGTTGCACTTCTAAAATGTCGCTTATATGCTTTATCCGATTAGTTCTAGGTCAGGTTTAGGTGAATTGTCGTGTGTAACACTTGCCTCTCCCGCTGGTTCAGAAGTGAACTTTTCTCACTTCCATTTCCAATGCATGGAAATACCGGTAGATACGCGTTGAACATTGATGCACAAAGTCCTAGAGCTCAAAGTTGTATCACGACAAATCGAAGATTTTCTCGAATGCGTACTTCGATGCATCACAAATACAACTGATCACCAAGCATTCATAATCAGCAAGATACGTGCCAATCGCTCTTCATCATGTTTTATTATCACATCTATTGCACCGAGCATGCATCCAGCACATATGCCACCCTCCACCCACTGTTCCCACCGTGTCTCCCACCAAACAAGAAGTGTCCCTGCATCCACCCAGCACACCCACCACATATCCCGGCACCCACCATCCGTGTGTATCCAACACCCACCCATTATAACCACCGAGGGTCCACCAACCCACCTACTATCCCAGCATCCACCCGGCGTACCCACCAACTGTCCCACGATGCCCACCATTATTCCCAGCATGTACACCACATTTCCCGTCATACCCACCAGAATTTCCAGCATTCCCAGCATATTTTTTTTTTTGGTGGGCAATGCTGGGATTTTCAATAGGGTTGTGCGTCGGCTCACCCGTCACCCAAGTGCGAAAGAGACCGGGGGGCGACGAGCATCTCAAGCTGCTTATAGCAGCCTTTATCTTGGCCCCTGCCATTGTGTAACCATCTTTACAAATGAAATAAATAAACAAACAAACAATGAAATAAATGAATAAATAAATAAGTATATAAATAAATAATTGGCGTGAAACAGAGTCGTCGTTACGGTAGCCGCTCTTGAAGCCCGGCGCAAAGAATGTCGGCATACCGCACCGTAGATGAATCTGTTCCTCCTCGCTACGCGTCGTACATGACACACGTGTTTTCGTACACTAAGCAGGGTCAAAAATGGTCCCAGAAGTGACGAGTGAACACGGCGCACCATTCGCTCTAACCGCTTGCATTTCGCCGGCGCTGATCACAACACGCGCCGCGCGGCTGCAGGAGCAAGAGTTGACTACAGCGTCAATAGTTCTCGCGAGCGTCTCGCGGACCGCCTCTCCAGCGGAGTTTTGACACTGAACTTATTCTAGTAACGTTCACCGTGACGGACACCGGACAGACAAGCCTGGGCCCTAAGGTGCTTCGCCCCTATAATGCATTATCGTCGATGTCGGCTGTAGCAAATGAAGAGACTCGAGTGGCGCTGGCTACCACTCTTAGGTTTAGATGCGCCGAAATACCCAGTGAAGTGACAGAAAGTGTGACCGCGCCACAGCTTCGGACGCGTTCTCCGAAAGGTCTGATTTCGGATCCTACCGGCGGCGAGGTGGCAATTTCTTTCTACTGGTGTCGTAATTACTGCACTAAAGCCGACATAATTACTAAGTTAAAGCCGACAAGTGTTGTGCGGTATACTCTTGTTGGCTTCATATGTGGTTGGTTTCTTTATGTTATGTCCATACGTTGTGAAGTCATACGTCAAGATCCTTCTCTAATGCTCAGTGGGTATGAACCATAATGTTTTTGCCTGTGGTGGTGACCAGTGAGCTAGCAAGTCGTGCTTTTCGTTTGTGTTCCAGATAATCGCTCAACTTAAGCGTCATTAAGTGAACAGATTCAACAGTGGGACAACCAGTGAAAGCATTGGAGCTGCTCCCTAATGCCCACAAAAGTAAGCCGTCATCTGCTATTAGATATTGCAGTTTAAATTAAGTTGGTATGTATTCATAGCTTCATCTCGGGATGACCTCTAGGCAGGCCCGCAGCCAGGGGGTGCCCTAGGGGCCCGGGCTCCCCCCCGAAATTCGGATGCAGGGGGGGCGTTTTACCGAGAAGATAAAACGAAAATAGGTGTCTTTCAAGGCCTTCAACAAGGCGCCCCCCCCCCCCCCCACCCGAAAAAAATTCTGTCTACGGGCGTGCCTCTAGGCGTGCCTGCATGGGAAGCCTAGCAGCCCGCTGTGTACTTGTCTGTTGTCCTCGCCACACCTCTTCTGTTAAAGGGCTCAAATAACCACTTGCGGGCTTTGCGGGAAAGTGCCCCTTTCCACCAAAATGGCATGTACGCGCAGGCGATGGTTCAAGGTGTGACCTGTTTGCCCCGGTGGAAGGCCTTCCCCACGAAAGCGGCAACGTATACGCGATTTCTCTCTTTCAGTCGACGTACTGGTTCTGGCGATTTGTGCTGCATTTTTCTCCCTTACGTACAACTGGGCTTGCGGCGATGCAGAGCCTGGAAAATTTTTGGGGGGGCAGGCACGAGAACTTCAGGCTTTGCCTAAGTGCGACCCTGGTATAGCTGACCAAGAAGAAGGCCTTCTTGGAGGGGGCACTAGCTCTAGGTACTGCGAAGTGAAACGATGCGCCGCATAGAAAAAGATAGACGAATGACAAAATAACACGGGAGGAACCGTGCGCACTAACAACTTTTAAAGCGAAAGCTGTTATCGAATCACCATGGCAGCGGGGGGTGGGGCAGTTGTCCGCCGCCGCCGCCCATAACCGCTATCACGCGAAATTAGAAAAAAAAAATGAAACGAGAAAAAAAAATTTCTAATAACCTCTGTCACTATTATTAGCTGTCATCATCAAGCAACCATGAGCACATCTAACTGTGGGTAAAGTACCCTGCTCTCCACCTCGCTTTCCAAGATCAAGCAATACAGTCAACCTGGGCGACGGATACCACCGGTGCAGGCTACCTAGCCATTACTAAGCAGCCACTCTGTGCTCTCGGCCTTGGCTCTGGTGACAGTGATGGTGTTTGAGGCCCTTATTACATTGCAGTAAAAGCTGTATTGAGATCCCAACAAGCTCCGATTTAGGCGCCGTAGTTATGCGCCACCACCAATGCTGGTGCCCGTAACTGCTACGCTATCACGAGAAATAACAAAAAAATATAATTAGGAAAAAGCCGGAAGATCCCACGCACTGTCGGAATCGATGTAATGCGAACCAGCCAGGAAGGAGCAAATCATGCTTTACATAATTTGCATGTCATGTTTTACATGTTACGACCTGTAATTTATGTTCGTCATACAGTCACGTCGCGATCAGTGGCGTAAATCCATAAAGACCGCAAGAGGGGACGCACATCTAGGAATGGCGGCCATTTTGTTTTTATATATATGCTTTTTTTTTAATCATATAAAACTAAATTATACATTCATGTATAATAATAATAATAATAATAATAATAATAATAATAATAATAATAATAATAATAATAATTAATAATAATAATAATAATAATAATAATAATAATAATAATAATAATATTATTATTATTATTATTATTATTATTATTATTATTATTATTATTATTATTATTATTATTATTATTATAAAACAAGCATCGGCGCCTGGTCAGAAAAAATAGCACTGAGTACCCAATAGTAAGCGACATCGCATGGCGAAGTTTCTAGCAACTCGTAGGCAGGCGCTAGCATTTTTGCATCTGCAACATTCGGGTTAAATTATGCAATAAAAATTGTACCACGTTTTGTGCTAACGCATAAAGGTATTCCCCATCGTGTGTACCGAGCGGCTAGAAGTACTTAGTTTCCATTGTGTGTACCCGCTTGAAGTACTTAGTTTCTGTTCAATAAAGGTGCTTCAGATTTCAGAGTTGGTTTTACGGAGAGTGCGTTATCCTTGACTGTCAAGAAATTCAAATGTGACATTTGGAAGATAAATCTCGAGGGGGGGACACTTGCATAGGGTGTCCCCTCCAGCCTGAACACAGGGGGGGGTCAGGACCCCCCTGACCCCCCCCATGATTTACGCCACTGGTCGCTATATACCAATTTTGGTGTATGTCAAGCTAGCGAACTGGACACAAGCGCACCATGAGCGTGGCATGCAAATCGCATTGTAGATGACATGCATGCCAAGATTTTCATATTACCACCTACCACTTATGTTCGCTAACAGTTATGTCACTCAATACCAAATTTGGTGTACATCAAGCTAACGAAACGGCCGCGAGCGCGCCATGAGCGTGGCATACAAGTCATGTCGCACATGACAAGTCATGATTTCCATATTACCACTTGTCATTTATGTTCGTCATAGAGTCATGCCACTCAATACCAAATTTGGAGTATATCAAGGTAACGAAACGGCCGCGAGCACGCCATGAGCGTGGCATGTAAATCATACTTTTCATGACAAGTTAGTAATGATTTTCATCATATGACCAGCCATTTATGTTCGTCATACAGTCATGTTATGCCATACAAAATCTGGTATAAATCCCATTAACGATACGGCCAGGAGAGCACAAAGTCGTAGGCGGCTAGAGAGATAGCTAGATAGATAGATAGATAGATAGATAGATAGATAGATAGATAGATAGATAGATAGATAGATAGATAGATAGATAGATAGATAGATAGATAGATAGATAGATAGATAGATAGATAGATAGATAGATAGATAGATAGATACGCTCAAAGTCGCCGAAGTTCGCTAAGAAATGCTTCGCATTTAAAATTCTAGGAATGAATGGCAATTGAACCCGGGACCTCTGCGTGGCAGTCGAGTATCCAACCACAGCCACGCTGGTTCTTGAAACTCTCTTGCGAAAAACCGCCAAGCCTGCGCGCAGCACAGTCACAGCGAAAGCTGGAAGAGCGACCTTTCTAGAGCATTTTTAAAGACTCTTGGGGCAACTGCTACAAACACACTTGCATGGTACCCATAATCGTCATAATTTTTGTGTAGTGGGGGGAGCGTCCACTATGCCATTATTCGTCATCCTCTGAAAAAGCGTGGTACCCGCTGCACACTCTTAAGACATTATGTGCACTTTGTTGCTCCGGCTGACGAAGATGAAGAATGATGCCTGAGGCTTTTGTAATAGGTTGGAGCATTGAACGACCCACTCGTTACGCAATTCGCATTGTGTGACGTCTGGTTGTTACTTTACAGTTATCAAACGCTTTACAACGCATGTTACCGCGATTCCTTACCCGGCATGAAGCCTGCATAGGGTCAGTTTGCAACGCACTTTGAAGCACCGGCGTAGCTCAGTGGTAGAGTGCTGGGCTGCCACGCAGAGGGCCCGGGCGTTCTTCCCATTCTGTCACAGGTTTTACAGCGAAAGCTGTTATGAGATCACAACAAGGGTCGATTCTGCGCCGTAGTTGTCCTCCGCCGCCGCCGCTGCCGCCGCCACCGCCGGTGTCCGTATCCAATATCGCACGAAATAAGAAAAAAACTAATTAATAAAAAAACACCTGTGACAGAATGGGAATCGAACCCGGGTCCTCTGCGTGGCATCCCAGCACTCTATAGACCACTGAGCTACGCCACTGCTTGAAACTGCGGTGAAAACTGACCCTAGGCAGGCTTCATATCGGGTAAGGAATCGCGTTAACGTGTGTTGTAAAGCGTTTTAGAGCAGTAAGGCAAGAACCAGGCGTCACACAATGCGAATTGCGTAACGAGTGGGTCGTTCAATGCTCCAACCCATTAGAAAAGCCTGAGGCATAATTCTTCATCGTCGTCCGCCACAGCATCAACAAAGTGCACATATTTCGTTACAACAGTGTAGCGGGCACCGCGCTTCTCTGAAGAATGACGAAGAATGGCATAGTAGACGCTTCCCCACTACACAAAAATTATGATGATTTATAGCGTAGTGGGTACCATGCAAGTGGGCTTGTAGAAGAGTGTTTAAAAAAGGCTCAAGGCCGCTCTCCAGCTTTCGCTGTGGCTGTGCTGCGCCTTCTGCGCAGGCCTGGCGGTTTTTTCTTTTTATTTAGCTAGTTTTTGTTCTTATTTCGCGCGATAGTCGTTACGGACACCGGCGGCGGACAACTACGGCGCAAAAACGGCCCTTGTTGTGATCTCATAACAGCTTTCGCCGTAAAACAGCCTGTACAGTTGTCATGCCGGGCCAGGAACCGTGTTAATACATGTAATATAGCGCCGTAGAAGAGTGAAATAACAACCAGGCGTCACGCAATGCAAATTGCGCAACGAGTGGGTCGTTGAATGCATTCTACCCAGTATAATTGACTCAGCCATAATTCTTCGTCGTCATCAGCCACAGCACAAGCAAAGTGCACATAATGCCTTTAATTTGTGTAGCGGGTACCGCGCTCATCTGCAGGAATAGTGGCATATTGGGTGTTTCCCTACTTTCTGAAAGTTACAGTGCTTTATTGCGTAGCGGGTACCTTGCATGTGTACTTGTATTAATGTGGCCAAGACCCTCTACAACGGACTCTAGAAAGGATGCTTTTTTCTAGCTTTCGCTGTGACTCTGCGGCGTGTTCTGTGCAGGCCTGACGATTTTGTTATTCAATCGCTTTCGCTCGTCATATATATATATATATATATATATATATATATATATATATATATATATATATATATATATATATATATATATATATATATGCCGAAATCCAATACACGGTGACATACTCCCAGGCAATCCATATATATTTGCAGGCAAAGCGATGAATTAAAATGATCCGACACCATGGGCAGGGCCTCAGAAGATAGAACATAAACATTTGGGGTGACTCTCTCCTTTTTTTTCCTCTTAAGCTGAGGAATGCATTGAACGTAAGCCATGGTACGCTGAAAACGCTGCATTTTTTCCTGATGCATTACAGCAGTGCTTGACACTAACAAAACACGACCATGATTTGTATCCCCAGATTTACATCGGCAAACGTGCCAAGAAGGTAGGCTTGCAACACGTGGCAACTATTTGCACTGAAACGATCTTGAAATACCGAATGGTTTTTAGGTCGTCTGCATTTGCATAGAGCATTTTGACATTCTTCAGCCATACAGACATTTGCGCCACCATTTCAGATGCAGGCTTAATCACTCCAGAGCTTGCCGCCCTTAGGTTGTAAAGTATGGCTCCGTGCTTTGCTCAGCTTTCCTAAAGTATGTTTCGTTAAAATTGCAGATTTCTCAGCGTTCTCTATAGTTTAAACCCTATGATATAAAACATTTCCTCCAAGATGGGGGGCACGCAGTAGTTTGTTGAGCAGGCGGCCAGCGGCAAGAAACGCTAAAACCGCGTTCTGTTTAAGGCGGCGGCAGCAGCGTTACTCAACTTCAGTATTCGTTATGCTTCCATTGTCTCTTTCGCGGGTCTATTTCCGTTTAAGTGTTCTGAACCAAAACGTTCGAAGCAGATGACTGTCACAGCAGTCTCATGCGAGAGCGTCAGTAACAGAGGCACCAATAAGTTGGAGGCCTCAAGCCTCGATAAAAAAGGGCAAATTTATGTATTGCAGAAGGTCATGCTTAAAAAGGTCATTCCTATTTACCAAAACACCTCTTCCTCTGCAAATATGGTCCAGTTCAAGCGACTCAGTCCCGTAGGCCCCCTTTTTTTATCCCGATTTCTCATGTTCTTATCGCTTCAGTGTATTCTTGAAAAGCTGGTACTTGTACCCACAATATTATCGCTGCAAACAAAATAATGCAACATGTTTCTTTATATTCATTCTCTATGGTCTGCGAGGGTCTCTTTGCGGAATTTTAAGAAAAATCGAAGATGGGGTTTTTTAAATATTGCCACGCGCGTTTCTTTCACTGTATTCGGTTTCCGCCCACAAAGACTATCAGCAGTACTCGGCGCAGACCGTGCCTTATTGTTCCAGAAGCTTCTCGCTTGTAGTAGATCGTTCTGTTAAGATTGCACGCAAGACGCTAACACTCAAGATTATTCCAGAGCTTCCGCGACGACTAGTGATAAGGCTAGAATGTTCGACGCGTGCGTTATAAAAGCCGGCGCGTTCCAGCGATGTACAGTTTGATCGACGGCCGACGCTTTGTTCGCCGCTATCACTGCCAGTGTGTAGTGCTGTAGCCTGACCTTCAGTTTTCCGGCCACAAGTTCGGCCTAATAAAGAGTTTCTTCTTTGACACGCCGACTGTAGCCTTCGTCGACGTCACGACCACGTGACAATATTGATTTTTCCATAGGCTTAACTATCGCCAAAACTGAAAGTTTGAGGCCATTTATAAAAATATCTATTTAAGATACAGCAACGATATTAACAAGCAATATTGGACACCCTATGTTGTCATAGGTCATCAAGTTATGATACTCTAACTGCTTTATCTTAGGAGTAAAAAAATTCTCAGATATAGCAACTTTTAAAAAAATGTCGCCTGTTCAGACATTTTTCAAAAGCAGTTTCCTTCTGTCCACAGGCTTCAAACAATGCTGCTTCACTCTTCATTACGCATACAATTTAGCGAAAAAGTTTTTACGATGTAAAATTATTATTTGTGTTTCTATATCGTCGTGAACTTTCGAGAACGACAAGGGACGAAATTGGTCCTTCCGTACAGAATAAATTCGATATTTTTTTCCTCCTAAACTATGCAGTTAATACAAAAACAATGTTCACTTTCAGGCTACTGGGTGGTATGTGCACAAAATATAAAATACTCAATCAAATCTAAAATATCAATTTTCGGACCCGTGTCGATCTCTCGTGGAATCACCCGGCTCTTTTCGCGGTCGCTCTACGCGACTTCTCGGCTTTTGACGCCTTTGACTCAAACACATAAGGCCACTTACTACGCATTCGCCAATATCAGTGCATTTTCGAGCCTACTCTCCGCAGTCAACTTAAAGGGACACTAAAGAGCAAAACGATTTTTCTCCTACTAGTAAATTGCTCTTAACGATACCAATACACCGCACTAGCGGCGAGAAGACGCTTGGTCATGCCCGGACGGAAATGGTAAGAGAAAACCATCACGGGTGGCCGTCGATGAGACCAGGACTCATATAGTACGGCCGGCAGGAGACTATCGTCTTTCGGTGACATTTGCAGCAAAGCGCGCAGATACGCGGCCATTTTTTTCTCACATAACCGAATGAAGCTAACAGATAATGAAGCCATGAAAGGCACATGGTACAGTATTTGCAACTTCTATCTGTCATGCAGCAAATATGACGTAAATGAAAGAGAAAAAGAAAGCGAAGGCAAAACTTCCCCATCTCCCGCTAAAGGGAACCATGTGTGGATGCGAAGCAGCGGGGAGATGGTTAGCTTGAGTGGGAGAAACGTCGCCCGTTTCGCGGCAGCGGCCCGAGCGTTCATCGCGGCGCTGCACAGGAGAGAAATTGAGGCGCGCGCGCTCCGTCATTTTCATACCGTGGAACTACCGTAGCGCCCCCTCCGGAGTATGCAGCTGTCGCACCACCTGGCGTGCGCGCCGCTCCATAAAGTAGATGATTCCTAGAGGAGAGAAAGGGGGAGCACAGGAGAGGGGGAGGGGACGCGCGTGCGCTGTGGGGGGTGTGGGGACCCGGGCGCAGCTCCGTAAAGGACAGAAAGGGGGGACAGAAAGGATTGCTAGAGGACAGAAAGGGGGGAAGCGTAGGAGAGGAGAGAGAGGAGGAGGGGACGCGCATGCGCTGTGGGGGGTGTGGGACGCGGGCGCCGTTCTCTGGAATAGGATTCCTAGAGGAGAGAAAGGGAGGAGCGTAGCAGAGGAGAGAGGGTAGGGGGCGCGCATGCGCTGTGGAGTGTGGAACGCGGACGCCGCTCCGTAGAGTAGAGAAAGGAGAAAGCGGAGGAGGGGGGAGAGGACGCACATGCGCTGTGGGAGTGTAGGACGCGGACGCCGCTCCGTAGAGTAGAGGATTCCTAGAGGAGAGAAAGGGGGTGAGACTAGGAGACGAGAGAGAGAGGGGGGACGGAGCGCGCATGCGCTGTGGTGGTGCGGGACGCGGGAAGGACGGACGGTCTAGGGAAGGAGGACGGACGGACACAGCCCCGAGCATAAGATGCTTCGCATCTAAAAATTGTTGGAAGTTCAGCGCTCTGTCTCCTCTCCTCTGTCCCCTCCTGTCTGTTGCGGTGATTTGAATTCTCAATCATGTTGTACCAATACGCCCAATCCTAGTCTTTTGCCAGCACAGACCCCAAGGAAAAGGCGGAGGCTGCGCTTCAAACCAGGAACCAGCTCACAAGCGAGAGTGTGGCGATGTACACCGAGGACGTGATCCGTCTATTCAAGCGAGTGGATCCCAGCATGAGCGAAGTTAAAAAGCGGCGCCATCTCATGCGTGGAGTGAAGCAAGAGCTATTCGCTGTTCTCGTCCGCAACCCACCTCACACAGTTGCCGATTTCCATTCGGAGGCGTCAGCCATCGAGAGAACGCTGGAACATCGGGCTCAGCAATACAACCGGGACATAAACTGTGCGCCTGCACATGCCTTCTTTGGAAGCGTGCGGAACGAGATCGAAGCCCTGCGCGAGCTCATCAGATCAGTGATCTGAGAAGAGCTCAGTAAGTTGCAAGCTTAGAATAATGGTGCTTGTCTGAGCTTGTTGGTTGTACATAGCGAGGGGGGCTCCAGCCAACTACGTTAACGAGGACAGTAGATGAGACGACACGACACACCGCTGGACTAACGTTTATTGAAACTTTCCTTGCATTTTTGCAGCATTTGATAGCGAGTGCGACGCTCACCGATCCCCAGATTGGTTATTTCTGCGCATGAATCTTTTCTTTTCTTTTTCTGTTAGTAGTATCGAAGGTAGGCTGATGCATGATTGTCCACTTTCATCGATGGCCATGGCTTCTAAAATTCGCGCGTAAGCTTGTCTTTGCTTCTTGCTAAAATCTTGATATCATGCAGTTTGACCGTGCACTTACATTGGCGATTGTAGAAGGCGAGATGTCCCGCAGGGTTGCTTTCTAGTGATGCCGCATGCTCTCTTGTCCTGTCACCGAGGCATATGCCCGTTTGTCCTAAGTATCTTTGGCCGCATGATAGTGGAATGTCGTAAATCACCCCGGTTCGGCGCGCGCTGTATTTTTCTATGTGATCTTTGCTGCATTGGTTTCTTGTACGACTGCCATTGTCTCTCCCGCACATCGAGTAAGTGTTGCTCGGTGCAGAACATACGATCGTGATACCTTCTTTCCCGGCTATTTCCTTTAGTTTGTAGGTCATGCCATGTACATACAGTATGGTCCACTGTTAGAGGGAACACGCGAGTGCGTGGCCGGCGGTCCTCGGAGCGCTAACTGCTGGCGAGATTTCGAAACAAGGCGCATGCACATTGTTTCATCAGGGTGGTGCGTGCCCCGCGTCGTCTGCTACTTCTCTGCCCATGCACTCGGCGAGCGCTAACGAGTCATGGCCCTCCGCGCTTTTCGTTTTCGCACTGTATATCAACTGATACCAACTCGGTCTTCCGCTTCTTTATTAAGCCGATATTTCATGGTCGCTAGGGTGAGCTTAGAATGTGCGCTGCATCAGATTTCAATAGCCTTATCTGTTATCGAAAGTGGCCTGTTGCAGCGAGCAGTATGTGAAAAATATGACGGACTTAACGGCAATAGCTTGCGAAAAACTACAGCAATAAATAAAACCATACATCTTTTGTGCTTGCTAGAAATCCGGCGAGCCGGAGGCAGAGTCACAGCTAAATAAATTGCACCACAAAAATACGGAAGCGCTTTCCAACGCTTTCAAGCGCACAGGCGGAGAAGTAGCAGACGAAGCTTGCGCGCGCCACCCTTACGATTTTATGCGCATGCGCCCCGTTTACAAATCTCACCGCCAGTCAGCGCCGCGCGGCCCGCCGGTCCCGAGCTCGCGTGTTCCCTCTAACAGTGGACCGTACTGTACATATGGTAGGACGACCGCATTTGTCTTCTGTTCAGCTCTTTCTTCTTTGCGTGGGTTTTTTCTTGCTTGAAATTTTTAACACGAAAGTGTTTTATGCCGGGGTCCACAAAGATTTTAGGGACGTATTTCCATCACGGAAATGACGTCGAAAAAATGCACATGATCAGAAGACAAAGAAAAAAAGTTCCATCAACGGGTGTCGAATCTTTGACCTTTTGGTCCGCGAGAAGCGATGCCGGGCACGCTATCCACTGCGTCACGGTCACATACTCTTTAGGCTGTACAAACGCGCCTTTTATATCTACCACTGCCCTTTCACAATGACCTTGCTTAAGTGAAGTAATGCATTATGACCGTGCAATCTACGATTAGTTACTTCAAAGCGTCATTTCTACGCGTCCATCCCATTCGGCGCGTTTCAAATAGAAAAAGTGAAATTTTTGTCGACACATTATCACATTACCAGGTGGCGACGTTGCCCCCCAGCGTCGGCGCCACTCATAGCATCCATCCATACCGAAAAAAGCTCTGCGACGCGCGACTGCTTAGCATGGCCCGCGTTCACAACTTACGCTCGCCCAGCGAAAAGTTGCAGCAGGCCAACGGGGAAGACACAACACCCGTTGCGTTTCCCTCTGGTCGGGTAGTGGTGTTCAATAGAGGCCCAACCGCATGCACGCGATTTTCAAGCGACGAGCGACAGCGACAAACGAGCTCCGTCGCGCTGTCGCGTCGCGACAGCTGCAACCACATGTTCGCGACAAAGTGCCACTGTTGCTAGATTGAAAACTATCGCGTGCATGCCGATAAATTGCGAAAAGAAGTTAAAAATTAGATCGATGACAACATGCAAAATTTATAACTGTCTTGTGTGGCATAAGGAAGCCATAAAAGCACTTCGCAACTTTCTGTTTTCGCCAGCTTTTGTTAAACCGCGACAGGGTACCCAGAAGCGTACGCTACGATGGCTATGACGCACTTTGCACGATGATTTGACATTGCAGCAAGCTACCGCCATTGCAGCAAGCTACCACCGAAGCATCAAACCAAACCGTCGATAACAAGATTTACGACAAAATACGGCCGTCGCCTCACTCTCCGCGTGAGATGTGACTATAAAGAAGGTAGTCAGTATCTTGCATTCCGTGAAGCTCGCGCGGATAACAAGCATCAAGAGCAAATTGCAACCGAAGCGAGGATCAGGGGTGCCGCCATGTTGCGGGAAATCGTCACGCTCACTTCCGGGCGAGAAGCGATCTTTTCTAGTTTTCCAGAAACGCGCGACGCGACAAGCGACAGCGACGGATGGGGCTCCGCGACAGCAAATTCTGTCGCTCGTCGCTGTCACTTCTCGCTGTCGCTCGAAAATCGCGTGCATGCGGTTGGGCCTTAACTCTAACATGCCGCGAGTAGGCGACCTTAGCCCAAGTTCGGCGTCCACTCAGTGACGCTCTTTTGGGTGTCACACTGCTTTCTCTGATTCCGCTTTCTCCGTACAGCTACCAGAAACATCTATGACCACAACGGTTTGTTTAATCATTGATCATGGACGTTAGTCCTTGGTATACAGATGTACCACCAAGCGTCAACGTAGATGCAACCACGTCAAACGGTGTTATAACTGTCAAACACCAATAGACATTGTGCAAGTTTCAGTATTCCTTCGGCCACTGATTTTACGAGGCTACAAGGGCAGCCTGCGTTGTTTAGTCGGGTGGCCGGGTGCATGAACTCTACATTAAAATGACCATGGTTCTAAACTCTGCACTACAAAAATTGAAGGACACTTGTACATTTCAAAGTGTGTACGGTGAAAGCGTGTGGCTATTCGACTGACTATACCATGTCTTTTCTGTTTTACACTCTCAGTGGGATAACACACACAAACCGAATGTGTGTGTGTTTTCTTGTTTAATTTTTTTACCGCGAATCGCACCGAGACGCGAGAAAAATTTTCCTGCGTTCGCATGCGTTCGTATTTTCTCGCGCTTTGCGCATCGTACAAACGCCATCCACGTTCCAGCGCTTAAATTGACGGACTCTTTGTAAATTCCAAAGTTTGTTCCGCGAACGCGTGTGTACATTGAGACGGTGTCGGTCAGAATGATTCCAAACGCTGGGCACAGCAACGCTACGCAAGCAAAGAGCGAGTGCTGTGAGTCCGACGCGACCGGCGTCCGTTTGCGCACCCCGGCGGCCACCCGGCACCGTGCCAGGGCTCGGGTGGACAGACGGATAGACGGAAGGAAGGAAGGAAGGACGGACGGACGGACGGACGCCGGTCGGACGGACACGGACGGACGCACGGACGGACGGATGGAAGGACGGACGGACGGACACGGATGGACGCCGGACGGATGTGAGCATGAGACATTAAAGGCTTTCGCCTTAAAACAAATAATTACGGACATTGAAGGCGCTCGACCAGCCAAGCGGTGTTGGGGGGGGCCCCGGTAACAATATTACGATCATTATTATGATTCAACGTCCCAACACCACGATATAATTATAAGGGGCACTGTAGTGGAGGGTCTTCAATTTTTTACCACCTCGTGTTCCTTAACGTGCGCCTAAATCCAAGTTCACGGGTCTCAACATTTCGCCTCCATAGGTATGCGGCCGCTACGACTAGGCTTTGATACCGTGACCTCCTGGTCAGCAGCCGAAAGCTATAGACCTTGTGCAAAATCTGGTGCCATCTAGCGGCCGCCGCGCGCATTTCCGCCATGTTGAAGGCTAGCGCGCTCCGCTTGTGCACGCACGGAGCGTACGTATCAACGTGTGGAGGCTGATACGAACGGAAATGCCGACATATTTTTGTATGCCGTGTTGCTCAGTTTTGAGGAAACTGGAATGCTGAAAAAAGGTTCGCAAGAAACTAAACTACATGTTATTAGATTTCCTCGCGGTAACGAGACGCGGCACATCGTTCCGTTGCTTCGGCTACTGCTCACGAACAATGCCGTGATTACGTTCGCCGTTCTATAGATGCGGTATGTGACAGCCACGGCACTCATCAGGGAACACTCTTACGTGTCATGCCACAACGAGACCGCTTTCGCTCTGTGTGCTTGCAGGCACAGACAAACCGGCTTCGTGTACACTGTCGTCCTTTATGAAAGGGAACACGCGAGCGCGTGGCCGGCGCGCTTCGGCGGCTGCCTACAGCACCATCAACCGATATCTAAAGAAAGCACGTCCGCTTTTGGCGTCATCTATTGATAAACAAAATAACGAGTCATGGCTGTTGGACAAGCGCTGCTAGATTACGCTCCCGCTCCGATATCGCAACAGGCGGTGCCGCCAAAAGCGGACGCGTTTTCTTTAGATATCGGTTGATGGTGCTGTAGGCAGCCGCCGCAGTGCGCCGGCCACGAGCTCGCTTCCCTTTCATAAAGGACGACAGTGTACGCGCTTCAAAGCTGCACCGCGGCTACTAGCGCGTGCCTGCGCTGCAATAGACATTACTTGCTTATTACATTGCGATAACAATACATGTTAGACGGGTAGCTCGTGCGCGTCATCGATTCTCAGTGAACGGACCGATTGTGCTGGAGTGTGGTGGTGTTTGTTTTTGATTGTGGGCTTTAACAAGGTAGACTTTGGTGGGACGCTTCGCGCGCGTGCTTCACTATGCGTATTTTTCAAGCATTTCATACGCTATATCACTGACAAAATCAGAGGCGTGGCCCCGATTTCCATACCACCCCTCCCCTCCCTTACTTCGTCATTTTAATTTATACTCCAAAAAACACACTTGTCAGGTTCTCCATAAATCTGCACCCCCCCCCCCCCCCTTCGGAGAAATCCTGTATCCACCCCTGTGGAATATGAAATGTTAACAAATGCTTCAAGTGCGCGGCACTTTTCGTGTGAAACTAAAAAAAATGACATTCGACCGTGGGTGCGCTACCGCTGGTCACGCGCTCATGTGGTTTTGCAAGAGTTCAGTCGGTGACGCAAAGCTGCTTTGCTACAATGGGTTAAAATTGAAAGGCGCCAGTAGGCCCCGAAAACAATGTCGGGAATGATAATGTTATTGGCGTATCGTGTTAATTACGAGCGGATGTCGGAAGGATGTTCGATAAAATACTAGCTAATCAGCACCTACTTCTTGGAGCAATTAAGACTTTTCATGCTCACTTTTCACGTGAATGAGATGCGGAATATTTTTACATTTTAATCGTTGGTAATTTTATACATAACATACGTCGGTGACTATACAGCAGCGAAACACATTTTATTGCAGAAATAAAAAAAGAGGAGAACGTTTTATGTAAAATTAGATGCACAATACATCAGGTCGACGTAGGCTCTCTTTTATAAAATACGCTGTAAAATCGGTCAACAGCACGTTCTTACCGTCATCGCTGTGCCTAGCCGTGTCGCGCGCTAAAGCCTCCGTCCAACCCTCCTCCAAACATGTAAAATTTATTACCTAGCGCACAGATTCATTCTCAGCGATGGTGGCGGACTTGTAGCTTCGTTCTCGTTGTTAGGCTGTTCTTTACACGTAATAACTGTCAAAGCTCCCAACTTTACTCGTAATAACTGTGACTGGGAAATGCCGGTAACGTGTACGGGTCCTTACACATTCGTCTGACATTTTTATGCCCCGATATATTACTATCAAAGCAGATACAAGCAAGAGGTCATAGCGGCGACAGCGATACGATTTGGGCACAAGCCTCCAACATGGCGCCGAATCGGCAGTTGGCAGCAATTTTGCATAAGGTCTATTAGCGCTCGAACTGCGAGGCGGGTGGATGCCCCGGTAGGATTGCTGCACGTACAAAAATGTTAGGCACGATGCTTGTTCGAATGCACTTTTAAGGCGAAAGCCTCTAATGTCTCATGCTCACGTCCGTCCGGTGTGCGTCCGGTGTCCGTCCGGCGTCCGTTCGTCCGTCCTGTGGTGGTGCTGTGCGACCTGACCACCCTTGCTGCGCATGCGCAAACCCTCCCCACGCACCTCCTCTCCTACGCTCCCCTTCTCTCTCCACTAGGTATACCTCCCACCCGCGGCGTTTACACACCCATTGCGCATGCGCGTCCCCTCCCCTGTCTCTCCTACGCTCCCCCCCTCTCTCCTCACGGCATCCCTCCCGCGGCGTTTACACCCCTATTGCGCATGTGCGTCCCCTGCCCCTTTCTCTCCTACCCTACGCTTCCCCCTCTCTCTCCTGTAGGCATCCCTCCCGCGGCGTTTACACCCCCCATTGCGCATGCGCGTCCCCTGCCCCTCTCTCTCCTATCCTACGCTTCCCCCCTCTCTCTCCTCTAGGCATCCCTCCCCGCGGCGACCACAACCCCCCGTGCGCATGCGCGTGCCCAACCCCTCTCTCTCCTCTAGGTACCCCTCTCTCGCCTCGCAACGCCGACGCAGGCAGCGTCTGCTAGCGAGTTTCTTGATTGAAAAAACCGACTGCTCGCGCTGCACAACCGTTCAACGCCGACGCAGGCAGCGTCTGCTAGCGAGTTCCTTGATTGAAAAAACCGACTGCTCACGCTGCACAACGGTTCGCTGGCCACCCCGTATATATAGGCACTGGATCTTGACCTGCAAGGTAGTGCCGGTGGAAGATTTTCCCTGTGCGTTGTCGAACGATAAAATTCGAAGCGTGCGCGTAAACTGAAAGCGGACTGCGGGTCTCTGTGTCCAGTCCGAGTCTTCTGTCTCTCATCGCCCATTAGCCGCGATTGGCATGTTCCAGTAGGAAACACCGGCCCAACACTGCGTGATTACGCCTCCCTAGATTTCTCTCCAGCGCAACGCTGCGATGAGCGCCAGCGTCAACGCCACCGCCAGTGTAAGCATTAGCGCCCGCTGCTTCGCATCTACACATTGTTCTCTTTAGCGGGAGATTGTGTAATTTTAAGGAGAAAGTCTTTAATGTCTCATGCTCAAGTCCGTCCGTCGGTCCGTCCGTCCGTCTGTCCGTCTGTCTCTCTGTCCATCCGTCCGTACGTCTGTCCGTCCGTCTGTCTGTCTGTCCGTCCGCCGTCCGTCAGTCCGTCCGTCTGTCCATCCGAGCTCTGGCACGGAATCAGGCGGCCGCCGGGGTGCGCAAACGGACGGCGGTCACGTCGGACTCTCCAGCGCTGGCGCTTTCCTTGCGTAGCGTCGCTGTGCCCAGCCCTTGCAATCATTCTGACCGACGCCGTCTCAATGGACACATGCGCCCACGGAATACACTTTCGGATTTACAAAGGTTCCGTCAATTTAAGCGCTGGAACGCGGATGGCCCTCGCGCGATGCGCAAAGCGCGAGAAAATACTAACGCATGTGAACGGAGGAAGAATAGTCTCGCGTCTTGCTGCGATTCGCGGTAAAAAATTAAAAAGAAAACACGCACACGTTCGGTTTGTGTGTTATCCCAGTGAGAGTGTAAAAGAAAAAAGACATGACATAGTCAGTCGAATGGCCACACGCTTTCGCCGAACACACTTTGGAATGTACAAAGTTTCCTTCAATTTTTATTCTTCCCCGGGCAGTATGACCGGTGGCACGGCGCTGAATCTCGCATGCCTCGTCACGGCACGCAACCGTTCTCTCACCGCAACGGGTGTGCCGCGACGGTCACATTATCGCTGCTGCTCGCACTGTTGTTCCTCCCATGCTAGCTCTTCGTGGGACTGTTAGGAATGGGGTTGCGTGGCCGGTGCGAACACGTGGGGGTGTCGTGCTCGGAGTAGTCACGAGAACGAGTTGACGGACAGAAAATACTGCGCCCCTCTTTTTGCATTTCGTAAGAAAACATTTTATACACTTTCAGTGGGCAATCCAGCAGCGAAATGGGCAACACGCTAAGGAACCCCTTTTCCTAACTCTTACACATTGTGGCTCTGATGACGAGGTGCGAGTTTTTGTTGGGCTGCCGCTTAGCAACCGCCTCGTGGAATCACGGTTTGGGACGGCTTCGCATCCCATTATCGGATCCTGGCGACATGTGCCACGTTGACAAGATATCGAGCCCGTGCGTCACAGCAAACTCACGGGATCAGCCGTGGATGACGTCAGCTCACGCGACCTTGCCGGAGGACTTAGAAGTGAAGCCAACACCGTGGTACTCCAGTGGGCAATGCAGCAGCGAAATGGGGAGCAACACGCTATGGAACCCCTTTTTCTACGTCTTGCAGGTTGTGACTCTGCTGACGAGGTGCGAGTTTTTCGTCGGGTTCCCGCATGCGACTGCCGCGTGGAATCATAGAATCGGACGGCTTCGCATCTCGTTATCGGATCTTGGCGACATGTGCCACGTTGACAAGATATCGAGCCCGTGCGTCACAGCAAACTCACGGGATCAGCCGTGGATGACGTCAGCTCACGCGACCTTGCCGGATGACTTAGAAGTGAAGCCAACACCGTGCTACTCCAGTGGGCAATGCAGCAGCAAAATGGGGCAACACGCTAAGGAACCCCTATTTCTACGTCTTTCAGGTTGTGACTCTGCTGACGAGGTGCTAGTTTTTGTCGGGTTCCCGCATGCGACTGCCGCGTGGAATCATAGAATCGGACGGCTTCGCATCTCGTTATCGGATCTTGGCAACATGTGCCACGTTGACAAGATATCGAGCCCGTGCGTCACAGCAAACTCACGGGATCAGCCGTGGATGACGTCAGCTCACGCGACCTTGCCGGGTGACTTAGAAGTGAAGCCAACACCGTGATATTCCAGTGGGCAATGCAGCAGCAAAATGGGGCAACACGCTAAGGAACCCCTTTTTCTGCGTCTTTCAGGTTGTGACTCTGCTGACGAGGTGCGAGTTTTTGTCGGGTTCCCGCATGCGACTGCCTCGTGGAATCATGGAATCGGACGGCTTCGCATCTCGTTATCGGATCTTGGCGACATGTGCCACGTTGACAAGATATCGAGCCCGTGCGTCACAGCAAACTCACGGGATCAGCCGTGGATGACGTCAGCTCACGCGACCTTGCCGGATGACTTAGAAGTGAAGCCAACACCGTGCTACTCCAATGGGCAATGCAGCAGCGAAATGGGGCAACACGCTAAGAAACCCCTTTTTCTACGTCTTGCAGGTTGTGACTCTGCTGACGAGGTGCGAGTTTTTGTCGGGTTCCCGCATGCGACTGCCGCGTGGAATCATAGGAATCGGACGGCTTCGCATCTCGTTATCGGATCTTGGCGACATGTGCCACGTTGACAAGATATCGAGCCCGTGCGTCACAGCAAACTCACGGGATCAGCCGTGGATGACGTCAGCTCACGCGACCTTGCCGGATGACTTAGAAGTGAAGCCAACACCGTGCTACTCCAGTGGGCAATGCAGCAGCGAAATGGGGCAACACGCTAAGGAACCCCTTTTTCTACGTCTTGCAGGTTGTGACTCTGCTGACGAGGTGCGAGTTTTTGTCGGGTTCCCGCATGCGACTGCCGCGTGGAATCATAGGAATCGGACGGCTTCGCATCTCGTTATCGGATCTTGGCGACATGTGCCACGTTGACAAGATATCGAGCCCGTGCGTCACAGCAAACTCACGGGATCACCCGTGGATGACGTCAGCTCACGCGACCTTGCCGGATGACTTAGAAGTGAAGCCAACACCGTGCTACTCCAGTGGGCAATGCAGCAGCGAAATGGGGCAACACGCTAAGGAACCCCTATTTCTACGTCTTTCAGGTTGTGACTCTGCTGACGAGGTGCTAGTTTTTGTCGGGTTCCCGCATGCGACTGCCGCGTGGAATCATAGGAATCGGACGGCTTCGCATCTCGTTATCGGATCTTGGCGACATGTGCCACGTTGACAAGATATCGAGCCCGTGCGTCACAGCAAACTCACGGGATCAGCCGTGGATGACGTCAGCTCACGCGACCTTGCCGGATGACTTAGAAGTGAAGCCAACACCGTGCTACTCCATGGGCAATGCAGCAGCGAAATGGGGCAACACGCTAAGGAACCCCTTTTTCTACGTCTTTGCAGGTTGTGACTCTGCTGACGAGGTGCGAGTTTTTGTCGGGTTCCCGCATGCGACTGCCTCGTGGAATCATGAATCGGACGGCTTCGCATCTCGTTATCGGACCTTGGCGACATGTGCCACGTTGACAAGATATCGAGCCCGTGCGTCACAGCAAACTCACGGGATCAGCCGTGGATGACGTCAGCTCACGCGACCTTGCCGGATGACTTAGAAGTGAAGCCAACACCGTGCTACTCCAGTGGGCAATGCAGCAGCGAAATGGGGCAACACGCTAAGGAACCCCTTTTTCTACGTCTTGCAGGTTGTGACTCTGCTGACGAGGTGCGAGTTTTTGTCGGGTTCCCGCATGCGACTGCCGCGTGGAATCATAGAATCGGACGGCTTCGCATCTCGTTATCGGATCTTGGCGACATGTGCCACGTTGACAAGATATCGAGCCCGTGCGTCACAGCAAACTCACGGGATCAGCCGTGGATGACGTCAGCTCACGCGACCTTGCCGGATGACTTAGAAGTGAAGCCAACACCGTGCTACTCCAGTGGGCAATGCAGCAGCGAAATGGGGCAACACGCTAAGGAACCCCTATTTCTACGTCTTTCAGGTTGTGACTCTGCTGACGAGGTGCTAGTTTTTGTCGGGTTCCCGCATGCGACTGCCGCGTGGAATCATAGAATCGGACGGCTTCGCATCTCGTTATCGGACTTGGCGACATGTACCACGTTGACAAGATATCGAGCCCGTGCGTCACAGCAAACTCACGGGATCACCGTGGATGACGTCAGCTCACGCGACCTTGCCGGATGACTTAGAAGTGAAGCCAACACCGTGCTACTCCATGGGCAATGCAGCAGCGAAATGGGGCAACACGCTAAGGAACCCCTTTTTCTCTACGTCTTGCAGGTTGTGACTCTGCTGACGAGGTGCGAGTTTTTGTCGGGTTCCCGCATGCGACTGCCTCGTGGAACATGGAATCGGACGGCTTCGCATCTCGTTATCGGATCTTGGCGACATGTGCCACGTTGACAAGATATCGAGCCCGTGCGTCACAGCAAACTCACGGGATCAGCCGTGGATGACGTCAGCTCACGCGACCTTGCCGGATGACTTAGAAGTGAAGCCAACACCGTGCTACTCCAGTGGGCAATGCAGCAGCGAAATGGGGCAACACGCTAAGGAACCCCTTTTTCTACGTCTTTGCAGGTTGTGACTCTGCTGACGAGGTGCGAGTTTTTGTCGGGTTCCCGCATGCGACTGCCTCGTGGAATCATGGAATCGGACGGCTTCGCATCTCGTTATCGGATCTTGGCGACATGTGCCACGTTGACAAGATATCGAGCCCGTGCGTCACAGCAAACTCACGGGATCAGCCGTGGATGACGTCAGCTCACGCGACCTTGCCGGATGACTTAGAAGTGAAGCCAACACCGTGCTACTCCAGTGGGCAATGCAGCAGCGAAATGGGGCAACACGCTAAGGAACCCCTTTTTCTACGTCTTGCAGGTTGTGACTCTGCTGACGAGGTGCGAGTTTTTGTCGGGTTCCCGCATGCGACTGCCTCGTGGAATCATGGAATCGGACGGCTTCGCATCTCGTTATCGGATCTTGGCGACATGTGCCACGTTGACAAGATATCGAGCCCGTGCGTCACAGCAAACTCACGGGATCACCCGTGGATGACGTCAGCTCACGCGACCTTGCCGGATGACTTAGAAGTGAAGCCAACACCGTGCTACTCCAGTGGGCAATGCAGCAGCGAAATGGGGCAACACGCTAAGGAACCCCTTTTTCTACGTCTTTGCAGGTTGTGACTCTGCTGACGAGGTGCGAGTTTTTGTCGGGTTCCCGCATGCGACTGCCTCGTGGAATCATGGAATCGGACGGCTTCGCATCTCGTTATCGGATCTTGGCGACATGTGCCACGTTGACAAGATATCGAGCCCGTGCGTCACAGCAAACTCACGGGATCAGCCGTGGATGACGTCAGCTCACGCGACCTTGCCGGATGACTTAGAAGTGAAGCCAACACCGTGCTACTCCAGTGGGCAATGCAGCAGCGAAATGGGGCAACACGCTAAGGAACCCCTTTTTCTACGTCTTGCAGGTTGTGACTCTGCTGACGAGGTGCGAGTTTTTGTCGGGTTCCCGCATGCGACTGCCGCGTGGAATCATAGGAATCGGACGGCTTCGCATCTCGTTATCGGATCTTGGCGACATGTGCCACGTTGACAAGATATCGAGCCCGTGCGTCACAGCAAACTCACGGGATCAGCCGTGGATGACGTCAGCTCACGCGACCTTGCCGGATGACTTAGAAGTGAAGCCAACACCGTGCTACTCCAGTGGGCAATGCAGCAGCGAAATGGGGCAACACGCTAAGGAACCCCTTTTTCTACGTCTTTGCAGGTTGTGACTCTGCTGACGAGGTGCGAGTTTTTGTCGGGTTCCCGCATGCGACTGCCTCGTGGAATCATGGAATCGGACGGCTTCGCATCTCGTTATCGGATCTTGGCGACATGTGCCACGTTGACAAGATATCGAGCCCGTGCGTCACAGCAAACTCACGGGATCAGCCGTGGATGACGTCAGCTCACGCGACCTTGCCGGATGACTTAGAAGTGAAGCCAACACCGTGCTACTCCAGTGGGCAATGCAGCAGCGAAATGGGGCAACACGCTAAGGAACCCCTTTTTCTACGTCTTTCAGGTTGTGACTCTGCTGACGAGGTGCGAGTTTTTGTCGGGTTCCCGCATGCGACTGCCTCGTGGAATCATGGAATCGGACGGCTTCGCATCTCGTTATCGGATCTTGGCGACATGTGCCACGTTGACAAGATATCGAGCCCGTGCGTCACAGCAAACTCACGGGATCAGCCGTGGATGACGTCAGCTCACGCGACCTTGCCGGATGACTTAGAAGTGAAGCCAACACCGTGCTACTCCAGTGGGCAATGCAGCAGCGAAATGGGGCAACACGCTAAGGAACCCCTTTTTCTACGTCTTTCAGGTTGTGACTCTGCTGACGAGGTGCGAGTTTTTGTCGGGTTCCCGCATGCGACTGCCGCGTGGAATCATAGAATCGGACGGCTTCGCATCTCGTTATCGGATCTTGGCGACATGTGCCACGTTGACAAGATATCGAGCCCGTGCGTCACAGCAAACTCACGGGATCAGCCGTGGATGACGTCAGCTCACGCGACCTTGCCGGATGACTTAGAAGTGAAGCCAACACCGTGCTACTCCAGTGGGCAATGCAGCAGCGAAATGGGGCAACACGCTAAGGAACCCCTTTTTCTACGTCTTGCAGGTTGTGACTCTGCTGACGAGGTGCGAGTTTTTGTCGGGTTCCCGCATGCGACTGCCTCGTGGAATCATGGAATCGGACGGCTTCGCATCTCGTTATCGGATCTTGGCGACATGTGCCACGTTGACAAGATATCGAGCCCGTGCGTCACAGCAAACTCACGGGATCAGCCGTGGATGACGTCAGCTCACGCGACCTTGCCGGATGACTTAGAAGTGAAGCCAACACCGTGCTACTCCAGTGGGCAATGCAGCAGCGAAATGGGGCAACACGCTAAGGAACCCCTTTTTCTACGTCTTGCAGGTTGTGACTCTGCTGACGAGGTGCAGTTTTTGTCGGGTTCCCGCATGCGACTGCCTCGTGGAATCATGGAATCGGACGGCTTCGCATCTCGTTATCTGGATCTTGGCGACATGTGCCACGTTGACAAGATATCGAGCCCGTGCGTCACAGCAAACTCACGGGATCAGCCGTGGATGACGTCAGCTCACGCGACCTTGCCGGATGACTTAGAAGTGAAGCCAACACCGTGCTACTCCAGTGGGCAATGCAGCAGCGAAATGGGGCAACACGCTAAGGAACCCCTTTTTCTACGTCTTTGCAGGTTGTGACTCTGCTGACGAGGTGCGAGTTTTTGTCGGGTTCCCGCATGCGACTGCCGCGTGGAATCATAGAATCGGACGGCTTCGCATCTCGTTATCGGATCTTGGCGACATGTGCCACGTTGACAAGATATCGAGCCCGTGCGTCACAGCAAACTCACGGGATCAGCCGTGGATGACGTCAGCTCACGCGACCTTGCCGGATGACTTAGAAGTGAAGCCAACACCGTGCTACTCCAGTGGGCAATGCAGCAGCGAAATGGGGCAACACGCTAAGGAACCCCTTTTTCTACGTCTTTCAGGTTGTGACTCTGCTGACGAGGTGCTAGTTTTTGTCGGGTTCCCGCATGCGACTGCCGCGTGGAATCATAGGAATCGGACGGCTTCGCATCTCGTTATCGGATCTTGGCGACATGTGCCACGTTGACAAGATATCGAGCCCGTGCGTCACAGCAAACTCACGGGATCAGCCGTGGATGACGTCAGCTCACGCGACCTTGCCGGATGACTTAGAAGTGAAGCCAACACCGTGCTACTCCAGTGGGCAATGCAGCAGCGAAATGGGGCAACACGCTAAGGAACCCCTTTTTCTACGTCTTGCAGGTTGTGACTCTGCTGACGAGGTGCGAGTTTTTGTCGGGTTCCCGCATGCGACTGCCTCGTGGAATCATGGAATCGGACGGCTTCGCATCTCGTTATCGGATCTTGGCGACATGTGCCACGTTGACAAGATATCGAGCCCGTGCGTCACAGCAAACTCACGGGATCAGCCGTGGATGACGTCAGCTCACGCGACCTTGCCGGATGACTTAGAAGTGAAGCCAACACCGTGCTACTCCAGTGGGCAATGCAGCAGCGAAATGGGGCAACACGCTAAGGAACCCCTTTTTCTACGTCTTGCAGGTTGTGACTCTGCTGACGAGGTGCGAGTTTTTGTCGGGTTCCCGCATGCGACTGCCTCGTGGAATCATGGAATCGGACGGCTTCGCATCTCGTTATCGGATCTTGGCGACATGTGCCACGTTGACAAGATATCGAGCCCGTGCGTCACAGCAAACTCACGGGATCAGCCGTGGATGACGTCAGCTCACGCGACCTTGCCGGATGACTTAGAAGTGAAGCCAACACCGTGCTACTCCAGTGGGCAATGCAGCAGCGAAATGGGGCAACACGCTAAGGAACCCCTTTTTCTACGTCTTGCAGGTTGTGACTCTGCTGACGAGGTGCGAGTTTTTGTCGGGTTCCCGCATGCGACTGCCTCGTGGAATCATGGAATCGGACGGCTTCGCATCTCGTTATCGGATCTTGGCGACATGTGCCACGTTGACAAGATATCGAGCCCGTGCGTCACAGCAAACTCACGGGATCAGCCGTGGATGACGTCAGCTCACGCGACCTTGCCGGATGACTTAGAAGTGAAGCCAACACCGTGCTACTCCAGTGGGCAATGCAGCAGCGAAATGGGGCAACACGCTAAGGAACCCCTTTTTCTACGTCTTTCAGGTTGTGACTCTGCTGACGAGGTGCGAGTTTTTGTCGGGTTCCCGCATGCGACTGCCTCGTGGAATCATGGAATCGGACGGCTTCGCATCTCGTTATCGGATCTTGGCGACATGTGCCACGTTGACAAGATATCGAGCCCGTGCGTCACAGCAAACTCACGGGATCAGCCGTGGATGACGTCAGCTCACGCGACCTTGCCGGATGACTTAGAAGTGAAGCCAACACCGTGCTACTCCAGTGGGCAATGCAGCAGCGAAATGGGGCAACACGCTAAGGAACCCCTATTTCTACGTCTTGCAGGTTGTGACTCTGCTGACGAGGTGCGAGTTTTTGTCGGGTTCCCGCATGCGACTGCCGCGTGGAATCATAGGAATCGGACGGCTTCGCATCTCGTTATCGGATCTTGGCGACATGTGCCACGTTGACAAGATATCGAGCCCGTGCGTCACAGCAAACTCACGGGATCAGCCGTGGATGACGTCAGCTCACGCGACCTTGCCGGATGACTTAGAAGTGAAGCCAACACCGTGCTACTCCAGTGGGCAATGCAGCAGCGAAATGGGGCAACACGCTAAGGAACCCCTTTTTCTACGTCTTTGCAGGTTGTGACTCTGCTGACGAGGTGCGAGTTTTTGTCGGGTTCCCGCATGCGACTGCCGCGTGGAATCATAGGAATCGGACGGCTTCGCATCTCGTTATCGGATCTTGGCGACATGTGCCACGTTGACAAGATATCGAGCCCGTGCGTCACAGCAAACTCACGGGATCAGCCGTGGATGACGTCAGCTCACGCGACCTTGCCGGATGACTTAGAAGTGAAGCCAACACCGTGCTACTCCAGTGGGCAATGCAGCAGCGAAATGGGGCAACACGCTAAGGAACCCCTTTTTCTACGTCTTTCAGGTTGTGACTCTGCTGACGAGGTGCGAGTTTTTGTCGGGTTCCCGCATGCGACTGCCGCGTGGAATCATAGAATCGGACGGCTTCGCATCTCGTTATCGGATCTTGGCGACATGTGCCACGTTGACAAGATATCGAGCCCGTGCGTCACAGCAAACTCACGGGATCAGCCGTGGATGACGTCAGCTCACGCGACCTTGCCGGATGACTTAGAAGTGAAGCCAACACCGTGCTACTCCAGTGGGCAATGCAGCAGCGAAATGGGGCAACACGCTAAGGAACCCCTTTTTCTACGTCTTGCAGGTTGTGACTCTGCTGACGAGGTGCGAGTTTTTGTCGGGTTCCCGCATGCGACTGCCGCGTGGAATCATAGGAATCGGACGGCTTCGCATCTCGTTATCGGATCTTGGCGACATGTGCCACGTTGACAAGATATCGAGCCCGTGCGTCACAGCAAACTCACGGGATCAGCCCGTGGATGACGTCAGCTCACGCGACCTTGCCGGATGACTTAGAAGTGAAGCCAACACCGTGCTACTCCAGTGGGCAATGCAGCAGCGAAATGGGGCAACACGCTAAGGAACCCCTTTTTCTACGTCTTGCAGGTTGTGACTCTGCTGACGAGGTGCGAGTTTTTGTCGGGTTCCCGCATGCGACTGCCGCGTGGAATCATAGGAATCGGACGGCTTCGCATCTCGTTATCGGATCTTGGCGACATGTGCCACGTTGACAAGATATCGAGCCCGTGCGTCACAGCAAACTCACGGGATCAGCCGTGGATGACGTCAGCTCACGCGACCTTGCCGGATGACTTAGAAGTGAAGCCAACACCGTGCTACTCCAGTGGGCAATGCAGCAGCGAAATGGGGCAACACGCTAAGGAACCCCTTTTTCTACGTCTTGCAGGTTGTGACTCTGCTGACGAGGTGCGAGTTTTTGTCGGGTTCCCGCATGCGACTGCCGCGTGGAATCATAGGAATCGGACGGCTTCGCATCTCGTTATCGGATCTTGGCGACATGTGCCACGTTGACAAGATATCGAGCCCGTGCGTCACAGCAAACTCACGGGATCAGCCGTGGATGACGTCAGCTCACGCGACCTTGCCGGATGACTTAGAAGTGAAGCCAACACCGTGCTACTCCAGTGGGCAATGCAGCAGCGAAATGGGGCAACACGCTAAGGAACCCCTTTTTCTACGTCTTTCAGGTTGTGACTCTGCTGACGAGGTGCGAGTTTTTGTCGGGTTCCCGCATGCGACTGCCGCGTGGAATCATAGGAATCGGACGGCTTCGCATCTCGTTATCGGATCTTGGCGACATGTGCCACGTTGACAAGATATCGAGCCCGTGCGTCACAGCAAACTCACGGGATCAGCCGTGGATGACGTCAGCTCACGCGACCTTGCCGGATGACTTAGAAGTGAAGCCAACACCGTGCTACTCCAGTGGGCAATGCAGCAGCGAAATGGGGCAACACGCTAAGGAACCCCTTTTTCTACGTCTTGCAGGTTGTGACTCTGCTGACGAGGTGCGAGTTTTTGTCGGGTTCCCGCATGCGACTGCCTCGTGGAATCATGGAATCGGACGGCTTCGCATCTCGTTATCGGATCTTGGCGACATGTGCCACGTTGACAAGATATCGAGCCCGTGCGTCACAGCAAACTCACGGGATCAGCCGTGGATGACGTCAGCTCACGCGACCTTGCCGGATGACTTAGAAGTGAAGCCAACACCGTGCTACTCCAGTGGGCAATGCAGCAGCGAAATGGGGCAACACGCTAAGGAACCCCTTTTTCACGTCTTGCAGGTTGTGACTCTGCTGACGAGGTGCGAGTTTTTGTCGGGTTCCCGCATGCGACTGCCTCGTGGAATCATGGAATCGGACGGCTTCGCATCTCGTTATCGGATCTTGGCGACATGTGCCACGTTGACAAGATATCGAGCCCGTGCGTCACAGCAAACTCACGGGATCAGCCGTGGATGACGTCAGCTCACGCGACCTTGCCGGATGACTTAGAAGTGAAGCCAACACCGTGCTACTCCAGTGGGCAATGCAGCAGCGAAATGGGGCAACACGCTAAGGAACCCCTATTTCTACGTCTTGCAGGTTGTGACTCTGCTGACGAGGTGCGAGTTTTTGTCGGGTTCCCGCATGCGACTGCCTCGTGGAATCATGGAATCGGACGGCTTCGCATCTCGTTATCGGATCTTGGCGACATGTGCCACGTTGACAAGATATCGAGCCCGTGCGTCACAGCAAACTCACGGGATCAGCCGTGGATGACGTCAGCTCACGCGACCTTGCCGGATGACTTAGAAGTGAAGCCAACACCGTGCTACTCCAGTGGGCAATGCAGCAGCGAAATGGGGCAACACGCTAAGGAACCCCTTTTTCTACGTCTTGCAGGTTGTGACTCTGCTGACGAGGTGCGAGTTTTTGTCGGGTTCCCGCATGCGACTGCCTCGTGGAATCATGGAATCGGACGGCTTCGCATCTCGTTATCGGATCTTGGCGACATGTGCCACGTTGACAAGATATCGAGCCCGTGCGTCACAGCAAACTCACGGGATCAGCCGTGGATGACGTCAGCTCACGCGACCTTGCCGGATGACTTAGAAGTGAAGCCAACACCGTGCTACTCCAGTGGGCAATGCAGCAGCGAAATGGGGCAACACGCTAAGGAACCCCTATTTCTACGTCTTTGCAGGTTGTGACTCTGCTGACGAGGTGCGAGTTTTTGTCGGGTTCCCGCATGCGACTGCCTCGTGGAATCATGGAATCGGACGGCTTCGCATCTCGTTATCGGATCTTGGCGACATGTGCCACGTTGACAAGATATCGAGCCCGTGCGTCACAGCAAACTCACGGGATCAGCCGTGGATGACGTCAGCTCACGCGACCTTGCCGGATGACTTAGAAGTGAAGCCAACACCGTGCTACTCCAGTGGGCAATGCAGCAGCGAAATGGGGCAACACGCTAAGGAACCCCTATTTCTACGTCTTTGCAGGTTGTGACTCTGCTGACGAGGTGCGAGTTTTTGTCGGGTTCCCGCATGCGACTGCCTCGTGGAATCATGGAATCGGACGGCTTCGCATCTCGTTATCGGATCTTGGCGACATGTGCCACGTTGACAAGATATCGAGCCCGTGCGTCACAGCAAACTCACGGGATCAGCCGTGGATGACGTCAGCTCACGCGACCTTGCCGGATGACTTAGAAGTGAAGCCAACACCGTGCTACTCCAGTGGGCAATGCAGCAGCGAAATGGGGCAACACGCTAAGGAACCCCTTTTTCTACGTCTTTGCAGGTTGTGACTCTGCTGACGAGGTGCGAGTTTTTGTCGGGTTCCCGCATGCGACTGCCTCGTGGAATCATGGAATCGGACGGCTTCGCATCTCGTTATCGGATCTTGGCGACATGTGCCACGTTGACAAGATATCGAGCCCGTGCGTCACAGCAAACTCACGGGATCAGCCGTGGATGACGTCAGCTCACGCGACCTTGCCGGATGACTTAGAAGTGAAGCCAACACCGTGCTACTCCAGTGGGCAATGCAGCAGCGAAATGGGGCAACACGCTAAGGAACCCCTTTTTTACGTCTTGCAGGTTGTGACTCTGCTGACGAGGTGCGAGTTTTTGTCGGGTTCCCCGCATGCGACTGCCTCGTGGAATCATGGAATCGGACGGCTTCGCATCTCGTTATCGGATCTTGGCGACATGTGCCACGTTGACAAGATATCGAGCCCGTGCGTCACAGCAAACTCACGGGATCACCCGTGGATGACGTCAGCTCACGCGACCTTGCCGGATGACTTAGAAGTGAAGCCAACACCGTGCTACTCCAGTGGGCAATGCAGCAGCGAAATGGGGCAACACGCTAAGGAACCCCTTTTTCTACGTCTTTGCAGGTTGTGACTCTGCTGACGAGGTGCGAGTTTTTGTCGGGTTCCCGCATGCGACTGCCGCGTGGAATCATGGAATCGGACGGCTTCGCATCTCGTTATCGGATCTTGGCGACATGTGCCACGTTGACAAGATATCGAGCCCGTGCGTCACAGCAAACTCACGGGATCAGCCGTGGATGACGTCAGCTCACGCGACCTTGCCGGATGACTTAGAAGTGAAGCCAACACCGTGCTACTCCAGTGGGCAATGCAGCAGCGAAATGGGGCAACACGCTAAGGAACCCCTTTTTCTACGTCTTGCAGGTTGTGACTCTGCTGACGAGGTGCGAGTTTTTGTCGGGTTCCCGCATGCGACTGCCTCGTGGAATCATGGAATCGGACGGCTTCGCATCTCGTTATCGGATCTTGGCGACATGTGCCACGTTGACAAGATATCGAGCCCGTGCGTCACAGCAAACTCACGGGATCAGCCGTGGATGACGTCAGCTCACGCGACCTTGCCGGATGACTTAGAAGTGAAGCCAACACCGTGCTACTCCAGTGGGCAATGCAGCAGCGAAATGGGGCAACACGCTAAGGAACCCCTTTTTCTACGTCTTTCAGGTTGTGACTCTGCTGACGAGGTGCGAGTTTTTGTCGGGTTCCCGCATGCGACTGCCGCGTGGAATCATAGGAATCGGACGGCTTCGCATCTCGTTATCGGATCTTGGCGACATGTGCCACGTTGACAAGATATCGAGCCCGTGCGTCACAGCAAACTCACGGGATCAGCCGTGGATGACGTCAGCTCACGCGACCTTGCCGGATGACTTAGAAGTGAAGCCAACACCGTGCTACTCCAGTGGGCAATGCAGCAGCGAAATGGGGCAACACGCTAAGGAACCCCTTTTTCTACGTCTTTCAGGTTGTGACTCTGCTGACGAGGTGCTAGTTTTTGTCGGGTTCCCGCATGCGACTGCCGCGTGGAATCATAGAATCGGACGGCTTCGCATCTCGTTATCGGATCTTGGCGACATGTGCCACGTTGACAAGATATCGAGCCCGTGCGTCACAGCAAACTCACGGGATCAGCCGTGGATGACGTCAGCTCACGCGACCTTGCCGGATGACTTAGAAGTGAAGCCAACACCGTGCTACTCCAGTGGGCAATGCAGCAGCGAAATGGGGCAACACGCTAAGGAACCCCTTTTTCTACGTCTTTCAGGTTGTGACTCTGCTGACGAGGTGCTAGTTTTTGTCGGGTTCCCGCATGCGACTGCCGCGTGGAATCATAGAATCGGACGGCTTCGCATCTCGTTATCGGATCTTGGCGACATGTGCCACGTTGACAAGATATCGAGCCCGTGCGTCACAGCAAACTCACGGGATCAGCCGTGGATGACGTCAGCTCACGCGACCTTGCCGGATGACTTAGAAGTGAAGCCAACACCGTGCTACTCCAGTGGGCAATGCAGCAGCGAAATGGGGCAACACGCTAAGGAACCCCTTTTTCTACGTCTTGCAGGTTGTGACTCTGCTGACGAGGTGCTAGTTTTTGTCGGGTTCCCGCATGCGACTGCCGCGTGGAATCATAGAATCGGACGGCTTCGCATCTCGTTATCGGATCTTGGCGACATGTGCCACGTTGACAAGATATCGAGCCCGTGCGTCACAGCAAACTCACGGGATCAGCCGTGGATGACGTCAGCTCACGCGACCTTGCCGGATGACTTAGAAGTGAAGCCAACACCGTGCTACTCCAGTGGGCAATGCAGCAGCGAAATGGGGCAACACGCTAAGGAACCCCTTTTTCTACGTCTTTCAGGTTGTGACTCTGCTGACGAGGTGCTAGTTTTTGTCGGGTTCCCGCATGCGACTGCCGCGTGGAATCATAGAATCGGACGGCTTCGCATCTCGTTATCGGATCTTGGCGACATGTGCCACGTTGACAAGATATCGAGCCCGTGCGTCACAGCAAACTCACGGGATCAGCCGTGGATGACGTCAGCTCACGCGACCTTGCCGGATGACTTAGAAGTGAAGCCAACACCGTGCTACTCCAGTGGGCAATGCAGCAGCGAAATGGGGCAACACGCTAAGGAACCCCTTTTTCTACGTCTTGCAGGTTGTGACTCTGCTGACGAGGTGCTAGTTTTTGTCGGGTTCCCGCATGCGACTGCCGCGTGGAATCATAGAATCGGACGGCTTCGCATCTCGTTATCGGATCTTGGCGACATGTGCCACGTTGACAAGATATCGAGCCCGTGCGTCACAGCAAACTCACGGGATCAGCCGTGGATGACGTCAGCTCACGCGACCTTGCCGGATGACTTAGAAGTGAAGCCAACACCGTGCTACTCCAGTGGGCAATGCAGCAGCGAAATGGGGCAACACGCTAAGGAACCCCTTTTTCTACGTCTTTCAGGTTGTGACTCTGCTGACGAGGTGCTAGTTTTTGTCGGGTTCCCGCATGCGACTGCCGCGTGGAATCATAGAATCGGACGGCTTCGCATCTCGTTATCGGATCTTGGCGACATGTGCCACGTTGACAAGATATCGAGCCCGTGCGTCACAGCAAACTCACGGGATCAGCCGTGGATGACGTCAGCTCACGCGACCTTGCCGGATGACTTAGAAGTGAAGCCAACACCGTGCTACTCCAGTGGGCAATGCAGCAGCGAAATGGGGCAACACGCTAAGGAACCCCTTTTTCTACGTCTTGCAGGTTGTGACTCTGCTGACGAGGTGCTAGTTTTTGTCGGGTTCCCGCATGCGACTGCCGCGTGGAATCATAGAATCGGACGGCTTCGCATCTCGTTATCGGATCTTGGCGACATGTGCCACGTTGACAAGATATCGAGCCCGTGCGTCACAGCAAACTCACGGGATCAGCCGTGGATGACGTCAGCTCACGCGACCTTGCCGGATGACTTAGAAGTGAAGCCAACACCGTGCTACTCCAGTGGGCAATGCAGCAGCGAAATGGGGCAACACGCTAAGGAACCCCTTTTTCTACGTCTTTGCAGGTTGTGACTCTGCTGACGAGGTGCTAGTTTTTGTCGGGTTCCCGCATGCGACTGCCGCGTGGAATCATAGAATCGGACGGCTTCGCATCTCGTTATCGGATCTTGGCGACATGTGCCACGTTGACAAGATATCGAGCCCGTGCGTCACAGCAAACTCACGGGATCAGCCGTGGATGACGTCAGCTCACGCGACCTTGCCGGATGACTTAGAAGTGAAGCCAACACCGTGCTACTCCAGTGGGCAATGCAGCAGCGAAATGGGGCAACACGCTAAGGAACCCCTTTTTCTACGTCTTGCAGGTTGTGACTCTGCTGACGAGGTGCTAGTTTTTGTCGGGTTCCCGCATGCGACTGCCGCGTGGAATCATAGAATCGGACGGCTTCGCATCTCGTTATCGGATCTTGGCGACATGTGCCACGTTGACAAGATATCGAGCCCGTGCGTCACAGCAAACTCACGGGATCAGCCGTGGATGACGTCAGCTCACGCGACCTTGCCGGATGACTTAGAAGTGAAGCCAACACCGTGCTACTCCAGTGGGCAATGCAGCAGCGAAATGGGGCAACACGCTAAGGAACCCCTTTTTCTACGTCTTTCAGGTTGTGACTCTGCTGACGAGGTGCTAGTTTTTGTCGGGTTCCCGCATGCGACTGCCGCGTGGAATCATAGAATCGGACGGCTTCGCATCTCGTTATCGGATCTTGGCGACATGTGCCACGTTGACAAGATATCGAGCCCGTGCGTCACAGCAAACTCACGGGATCAGCCGTGGATGACGTCAGCTCACGCGACCTTGCCGGATGACTTAGAAGTGAAGCCAACACCGTGCTACTCCAGTGGGCAATGCAGCAGCGAAATGGGGCAACACGCTAAGGAACCCCTTTTTCTACGTCTTGCAGGTTGTGACTCTGCTGACGAGGTGCTAGTTTTTGTCGGGTTCCCGCATGCGACTGCCGCGTGGAATCATAGAATCGGACGGCTTCGCATCTCGTTATCGGATCTTGGCGACATGTGCCACGTTGACAAGATATCGAGCCCGTGCGTCACAGCAAACTCACGGGATCAGCCGTGGATGACGTCAGCTCACGCGACCTTGCCGGATGACTTAGAAGTGAAGCCAACACCGTGCTACTCCAGTGGGCAATGCAGCAGCGAAATGGGGCAACACGCTAAGGAACCCCTTTTTCTACGTCTTTCAGGTTGTGACTCTGCTGACGAGGTGCTAGTTTTTGTCGGGTTCCCGCATGCGACTGCCGCGTGGAATCATAGAATCGGACGGCTTCGCATCTCGTTATCGGATCTTGGCGACATGTGCCACGTTGACAAGATATCGAGCCCGTGCGTCACAGCAAACTCACGGGATCAGCCGTGGATGACGTCAGCTCACGCGACCTTGCCGGATGACTTAGAAGTGAAGCCAACACCGTGCTACTCCAGTGGGCAATGCAGCAGCGAAATGGGGCAACACGCTAAGGAACCCCTTTTTCTACGTCTTGCAGGTTGTGACTCTGCTGACGAGGTGCGAGTTTTTGTCGGGTTCCCGCATGCGACTGCCGCGTGGAATCATAGAATCGGACGGCTTCGCATCTCGTTATCGGATCTTGGCGACATGTGCCACGTTGACAAGATATCGAGCCCGTGCGTCACAGCAAACTCACGGGATCAGCCGTGGATGACGTCAGCTCACGCGACCTTGCCGGATGACTTAGAAGTGAAGCCAACACCGTGCTACTCCAGTGGGCAATGCAGCAGCGAAATGGGGCAACACGCTAAGGAACCCCTTTTTCTACGTCTTGCAGGTTGTGACTCTGCTGACGAGGTGCGAGTTTTTGTCGGGTTCCCGCATGCGACTGCCGCGTGGAATCATAGAATCGGACGGCTTCGCATCTCGTTATCGGATCTTGGCGACATGTGCCACGTTGACAAGATATCGAGCCCGTGCGTCACAGCAAACTCACGGGATCAGCCGTGGATGACGTCAGCTCACGCGACCTTGCCGGATGACTTAGAAGTGAAGCCAACACCGTGCTACTCCAGTGGGCAATGCAGCAGCGAAATGGGGCAACACGCTAAGGAACCCCTTTTTCTACGTCTTTCAGGTTGTGACTCTGCTGACGAGGTGCTAGTTTTTGTCGGGTTCCCGCATGCGACTGCCGCGTGGAATCATAGAATCGGACGGCTTCGCATCTCGTTATCGGATCTTGGCGACATGTGCCACGTTGACAAGATATCGAGCCCGTGCGTCACAGCAAACTCACGGGATCAGCCGTGGATGACGTCAGCTCACGCGACCTTGCCGGATGACTTAGAAGTGAAGCCAACACCGTGCTACTCCAGTGGGCAATGCAGCAGCGAAATGGGGCAACACGCTAAGGAACCCCTTTTTCTACGTCTTTCAGGTTGTGACTCTGCTGACGAGGTGCTAGTTTTTGTCGGGTTCCCGCATGCGACTGCCGCGTGGAATCATAGAATCGGACGGCTTCGCATCTCGTTATCGGATCTTGGCGACATGTGCCACGTTGACAAGATATCGAGCCCGTGCGTCACAGCAAACTCACGGGATCAGCCGTGGATGACGTCAGCTCACGCGACCTTTGCCGGATGACTTAGAAGTGAAGCCAACACCGTGCTACTCCAGTGGGCAATGCAGCAGCGAAATGGGGCAACACGCTAAGGAAACCCTTTTTCTACGTCTTGCAGGTTGTGACTCTGCTGACGAGGTGCTAGTTTTTGTCGGGTTCCCGCATGCGACTGCCTCGTGGAATCATGGAATCGGACGGCTTCGCGTCCCGTTATCGGGTCTTGGCGACATGTGCCACGTTGACAAGATATTGATCCCGTGCGTCACAGCAAACTCACGGGATCAGCCGTGGATGACGTCAGCTCACGCGACCTTGCCGGAGGACTTAGAAGTGAAGCCAACACCGTGCTACTCCAGTGGGCAATGCAGCAGCGAAATGAGCAACACCCTAAGGAAGCCCTATTTCTACGTCTTACAGGTCAGTAGATATTTGCCGACGGCCTGCTATCGTAACGATGATCGGTTTTTGCTGCTGCTGCCTTGCCAACTGTGTCTTGAGTGCCTTGTTGCTCGACTCAAGTATATTCCCGTAAATCTCTGTGCTTTATGGCGACGTCGAGGCCAACCACGGCCCTTCCGAGAAGGAAATGTTAAGGAACTTCTTGTCGGTAAAAAATCATTCAAACAGCAATTCAATATGTACAGGTGTCTGAGCAGAATATTAGCAAGCAAGTCAGTTCATTAACTGATCGTGTTGATGGTTTAGTGCGCCAACTGAGCAACTTGGATGTGGTTACTAAGCGGGTCCAGGAGATGCAGACTGCAATAACTACCGTCAGGCAGATCTAGCCTCCATTGTTGACAAGGTAGATGACCTGGAATATCGTAGTCGAAGAAATAACTTGGTCATTTACGGTCTTGATGAACCATGCAAGCAATGAAACTGCTCAGGATCTGGAAAAAGGAGTAATAGATTTGTTCCGCAGCAAACTGTGTTTCTGTGACGAACATAGAAAGGTGACATAGAATTGCAAAACAATTTTTAACAATGGCAGACCTGTCATATGTAAGTTGCTCGACTACCACGAAAAAATGTGAATTTTGAAGTCTTCTTTCAGGTTGAAGGGTGCAGCTGATTCAATATCGGATAATTTGTAGCGCACTGGAGCGGGCTACAACAATCCGACCAAGCGAAGACGACGACGACGAAGCAAAAAATTGGCTGCGTATCTGCGTGCTTCGCTGCAAATGCCGTCGAAAGACGATAATCGTGTGCCTGCCATACTACCAAGTTTTGCCTTGCCTCAGACAGCGCCTACTCTATGTTGAATTGGCCGCACCTGGCTGGCATTGATAAAATAGAGGCGCTGCGCGAGATATGGACGCCATCGAAAAACATGAGCTTGTGCTGAACCAAGGGCCACTGCGAGCGGCAGTACCTTCTCGTCGGCACATGGCTTTTAGATGTGGATCATCTTAGAGCGGGGTTCAATCCGGTGGTGGTGGTGGTGGTGGTGTGCGGCGTGACCACCCTTACAGCGCATGCGCAAACCCTTTAAAAAATAAAAATGAAAACCTCCTCTCTCCCTCTCTTTCCTCTAGCCATCCCTCCCCGAGGCGTCCACACTCCCACTGCGCATGCACATCCCCCCCTCTCTCTCCTCTCCTATGCTCCCCCCACTCTCTCGCCTCGCGACGCCGACGCAGGCAGCGTCTGCTAGCGAGATTTTTGGTTGAAAAAACCGACTGCTCGCGCTGCACAACCGCTCACTGGCCACCCCGTATATATGATATATGGCACTGGATCTTGATCTCCAAGGTGGTGCCGGCGGGAGATTTCTCCTGTGCGTTGTTGAACAATAAAAATTCGCAGCGTGCGCGTTAACTAAAAGCGGACTACGGGTCTCTGTGTCCAGTCAGAGTCTTCTGTCTCTCATTGCCCATTAGCAGCGATTGGCATGTTCCAGTAGGAAATACTGGTCCATCACTGCGCGCTTTGCGCCTCCCCAGGTTTCTCTCCTGCAAAACGCTGCGACGAGCGCCAGCGTCAACGCCGCTGCCAGTGTAAGCGTTAGCGCCCGCTGCTTTGGATCTATACATGATTCCCTTTAGCGGGAGATTGTGTAATTTTTTTCGTGCAGAGCGTCGCAGCTCGTGCACAGCGTTGCATTTTCAGCGCAGCCAAAAAAACACTAGGGTCTTTAGAAATACGTATCTATGTATTTTTAATAAAGAAACACACGTCCTGATACTTACATGTTAATGTCGCGCCTCAGATATGCGCAGTATTTGCTTTTTAATGTTCACAAATGTTCACAAGTATGAATGCAAACAGCAGTTCAAGATGGCTGGGCGTTCAGAAAATGGTTAAACTTTGGCCGAGCGGCTGAATCAGGGGACGTCGGACAGACAGACAGCCTGACCAAAATTTCTGCGTTGAAGTATCCCAAGAAAGGCTAACGTCTATAAAAGAACGAGTTCACACGCCTGGCAGTTGGCACACCTGCAGCCGTCGCCGCTCTTTTGGTCTTCCAAATGAAGCAGCGATAAAACGGCACGGCCACGTCGGCCGCCTTCACGACGTCGTCTCACGCCTCCATCGCTCGCCTGAGCGCACTCGCTTCCTGATTTGCGCTCGCCTCAGCCGGTTCGCTTGGCCCACAGCTGCCAGGAACTCGAGCACCGCAGTCTTCGCAGTCCTTCCCGGAGCCAGACAGTCATGAAGTCTCCTCAGGTACCCTTATCATCACCCCAACCCCGTGAACCCGAGGTTTCCACTCTCAAGCTCCCTGAGTTCTGGTCGTCGGACTCGGGACTTTGGTTCATGACCGTGGAGTCATTGTTTCGTCGTCGGTGGTTCATGACCGTGGAGTCATTGTTTCGTCGTCGGCTCACCTCGCAGTCGACCATGTATGACCATGTCATCGGAGCGCTTCCGCCTCATACTGCTGCAGTCGTTCGCGATGTTCTACTTTCTCCTCCAGCCGATCATCCCTATGATCATCTTAAGGAGACCCTCATCAGGCGCACTACCATCAGCGAACATAGACTGCAGCAACTCCTTACATTAGAGGAGCTCGGCGATCGCAAACCTATTGAACTACTGCTTCGCATGCAAACCTTGGTGCCCGATCTCGCTGCGTCACCGAACAACGCCCTTCTTCGGGAAATTTTTCTGCAGCGCCTTCCAACACAGGTGCGCATGATTCTGACAGCGTCTTCAGCATCCACACTGGAATCTCTGGCTCAGGTGGCCGACAAAATTATGGATGTTGGTTTTCCCTCCATGGCCACACTTCGCCACCCTGCAGGCCCTTCGCTCAACAGCACAGCTAGCGGCGACAGGTATGCGCGTCTCTTCGCTGCTAATGAGGAGCTCACCTGAAAAGTAAAGCAACTTACAGCTGAAGTCGCTGCTTTCCGAACAAACCAGCCGTGTCCTTCATCACGAACTCGCCGCCTCAGCCCTAATCACTCTGGCCGCCGTTCAACTAGTCTCAACAGCCTTTTCTGGTACCACCGTCGTTACGGGTCACGTGCGCACAACTGTCGCCAGCCTTGTTCGTAGATGGGCAACGACCGGGCCGAACAGTGACGGCGACCGCTGTTCCCGGCCCCAGGCACAGTCGCCTCTTCTACGTTACCGATCGTAGCACCAAGGTCCGCTACCTCGTCGATACTGGCGATGAAATCTGCGTCCTTCCTCCTACGTTGGCTGAAAGACGCCATCCTCCCAACTCCCCTCCTCTCACCGCGGTCAACGGATCGACTATCCGGGCTTACGGCCAAAAGTCGGCGACTCTTGACATTGGCCTCAGACGAACCTTTCGCTGGCTCTTTTTCATCGCGGACGAGCGTCAACCAATTATCGGAGCCGACTTCCTATGACACTACAAGCTCGTCGTCGACATGCGGCATAGCCGCATCTTGGACTCGGAGACCAGTTTAGCCATCCAAGGCGTTTCCTGTCGCGCTTCACCGCTCCGGCTTCTCCAGGCGCACACAACCGTTCCCGACCCTTGGTCAAGCATCATTGCGAGTTTCCGGACGTCTTCCGACCACACTCCTTTCAGTCCTCGGCCGCGCACAGCGTGCCACATCACATCGTCACTAAGGGTCCTCCCGTATTTGCCCGGGCTCGTCGCCTCGCGCCAGATCGTCTTGCTGTTGCCAAAAAGGAGTTTGAGCACATGCTTGACCTTGGTTTCATTCGTCCCTCCTCCAGTCCTTGGGCCTCACCACTCCACATGGTGCCTAAAAAACTGGTGAGTGGCGCCGATGCGGTGATTACCGTGCTCTTAGCAAGGCCACTGTCCCGGATCGGTACCCGATTCCCCATATCCAGGATTTCACTTCGGCACTGCACGGCTGCACCATTTTTAGCAAGATCGACCTGGTGAAAGCCTATCACCAGATCCCACTCGAACCCACAGACATTCCGAAGACTGCCATTATTACACCCTTTGGCCTGTTCGAATATTTACGCATGCCATTTGGTCTTCGCAACGCGGCACAAACCTTTCAACGTTTCGTCGACCAAGTGTTACGTGGCTTGACCTGCTGCTTCGCCTATCTCGACGATATACTCGTCTTCAGTACTTCTACTAAAGCTCAAAGCACCATCTACGTCAAGTGCTTGAGAGACTAAGCAAGTTCGGCCTCGTTGTTAACGGCCCTAAGGGTGAGTTCGGGTTGGCGCAACTGGACGTCCTCGGCCATCGCGTCAAGGCACACGGCATTCGTCCACTACCAACTTGTGTAACTGCCATTCGTGAGTTTCCTCAGCCATCCACCACCAGGCAACTGCGTGAATTTCTTGGCCTCGCCAACCTTCATTGTCGTTTCATTCCTCGCTGCGCCGATATACTGCAGCCTCTCAACGACCTTCCCATGGGCGTCAAAACCCCGAGTACCCCGGTACCCTGGAACGATGCGGCTGAGCGTGCATTTAGAAACATTAAAGAAGCCATTGCCGGCGCTACGCTCCTCGCCCACCTTAATGCGACGCCCCAACATCCGTCATCGTAGACTCATCTGACTTTGTCGTCGGCGCAGTCTTCCAACAGTCCGTTGCTGGCGCTTCGCAGCCCATCGCCTTGTTTTTCAAGAAGCTTGCCCCTCCCGAGCGCCGCTGCAGCACCTGCGGCCGAGAGCTACTTGCCATCTACTTGGCTGTGAAGCACTTTCGCCATTTCCTCGAGGGACGCGTTTTTCACATCCTTACGGATCACAAACCACTGACGTCTGCTTTAACGTCCACCAGTACTTCTTACGCACCCCGCGAAATCATACCGCTCGCGTTCATCTCGGAATACACGAGCGACATTCGCCACGTCAGTGGAAAAGCCAACGCCGTTGCGCATAGGCTTTCTCGCGCTGCTATCCATGCAACACAACACGGCCGAACGAGCATCGACTTCACAGCCATCGCTGCCGCCCAGAAGAATGACGAGGAGCTCCGCAGTTATGTTTTGAAGGGGCATATCTTCAAGCTATCTTGTGAACCTGTCAGTGCAGATTAACAGGTAGCGATAGTTCCTGCATGGAGGAAGGGGACCGACAATTTCGAGGTGTGGGTGGCTGAAGCGAGCGTCCGGGGAAGGGAACGTGCCAAGAGGAGTGACAGTGTGGCGATGCACTTTACGTACGACCGACGGGTAAAGGAGTTTTGGTTTTCACTTTCCGTTCGCGGGGCTTCCGGCTTCTCCAGATTCCACGTCTACATGCGCGTGTTGAAAGCCATGCAGTAGCGTTTTCCGTGCAGTTGGTTTGCCAGACTAGAGGGCAGACGCGACGTGCGTTACTGAGAGCGCTCATCGCGTCTCCGGTTTAGCTCAACCAGCCCAGGCCGAACGCGTGAACCTTGCTAGGCTGCAACAGCGTAAGCCACGTGTCATTGTAATACAGGAAACTCTCAGGGAGGCAGTGTCGCTGCAGGGTTAAAGGTCTGACTCGGTTTTTGGCTACGGCAGGAGGGGCATTTGCTTCCTCATGTCCAAGCGATGTTCTTTTGTAGTACATCCCATGCGCATGGACCACAGCAAGGTCGAGCATTCGCTGATTGAGATCATTCCCAAAGCTTGGCTCAAATCCAGCGTCTTTATTAACATATGCAGTTCCCCGAAGGGCCACAGACACCGCTTTGCGTCCCTCGTGGCGAAGGCCATGGGGCTGGCGGCGGGCGCCCCTCTCGTGGTCGCGGGCGACTTCAACGCCGCTCATTGCGAGTGGGGCTATCCGTCCTCGACCGCGAAGGGGAGTGACCTCTGGCAAACGGCCGCCGATCACGCGCTCGTACTCTTGACGGATCCGTCCTTCCCCACCTGAACGGGCACTTCGATCACTAGGGACTCCACGCCGGACCTTACTTTCGTCAAAGGGGTAGGGCCAAGCTCGTGGCATAACCTGCACGAGAACTTGGGTAGTGATGACTTCGTCCTGGCCATCTCCTTCGAGGTGTCGATCAGGCCCCCTTGCGAATTTAGGGTTACGGATTGGGACCTCTTTCGCAAAATCAGAGAAGGAAATGAAAAGACGCAAATGAAAAGGGACGTCGAGTGCGCCACCAAGACAGTCGATCCGCGAGGACCTCAAGGTGGACAAGATGGATAGCCGTCTCGCCCACCTCCTTGAGGTCAAGGTTGCACTCTTGGCCAAGTGGAAGGCGCAACGGCTCAATCGTAAACTCCGCAAAAAGATAGCCGAACTCAATCGCACCATGAGGAACACTGTCACGCGCTTGCTAAGCAGCAGTGGGACGAGCTTTGCAATTCGGTCGACGGGCAAATGCACACGGGAGGCAAGTGGAATCTCCTGAAGCATTTACTAGGGGAGTCGGCCTCCAGGTTTAACCAGAGACTACCTATGGATAGGGTTTAGCATGAAGCCAAGTGGGAGGGCTCTACGGCAGCCGACATTCTCCGGTCGTTGGCCGACAGATACCTACCCATGGGCCACTCAAGTGACGCGGACTACCCGCGAACCAGGGGCCTCCAGAGGGAGGACCTCGACACTCCTTTCTTGAAAAACAAGGTCTGTGAAGCACTTTTCCGCTTAAACGGCCGATCGGCCCGGGGGGCCGGATGGGATTTCGAACAGGCAGCTTCGCGATCTGGACGACAAGGCCGTCGCCACTTTAACAGACTAGATCAATCGTGTGTGGGGCACGGGTGTCGTCCCGGCCGATTGGAAGATAGCGTCAGTAGTTTTCATACCAAAGGCAGGTCGAACCCCCGGTCTAAACAACTAGCGACAAATCTCGCTCACTTCGTGCGTGGGAAAAGTCGCGGAATACGTCATCCACAACCGGATATCCAAGAATATCGAGGAACGCGAACTCTTCCCCTACAACATGACGGTCTTCCGCCCGTCCTTGTCGACTCAGGACGTCATGAAGCTCATTAAGCACCAGATCATTTTTAGCACCGCCAGAGACGTCAAGGGTATCCTGGCGCTGAATCTCGAAAGGGCCTTCGATAAGATTTTGTATAGGCACGTGCTAGATTCTATTTCGGACATGGGCCTTGGGTGCAAGTAGAGCTGTGCGCCGCCTCACCGCGCCGCCGCCGCCGATGTCCCGAGGGTGACCACGCCGCCGCCGCCGCCGCCGCGCAATAATTGCGGTGCGCCGCCGTCACTCCTTTAGTTTTTTACCCTAATGGGAAATCTGGACAAAAAATACATCCCTTCACCGGGGGAGCTCCTCTCGATATGGACTCATCTCAGCTGCCGCTGATTGGCGGGAGCTCGGCCAGCAGCGCATCATTTCTTTACGGCTCTTCCTCTTCAACGTCATTTTGAGGGCACGAAGTTTTCGCAAATGTCGACTCAAATTATACGAACGGAATGCGCTTAAACTACAGAGGGGAACGAATAGGAGAGAGCGCGCCGAACATCTATAAGCCAACCTCCTGTGAAGCTCATGTTGCAATTCCCACCATGCTCTTCTTTCTTTTCCTTTTTCTAGGTGAGCTCACGAGGGAAAAAAATTCACGAGTGCGCGTGCCTAGCGTCCATAAAGCAAGCTCCTCCGACGCCGCTCCCTCCTTGTGCTCTATGCTCCGGTCACAGTTCTCAGCATGTTCCTGTTTCATTTTTTATGGCTGGAGAGTCATTCTCGACGTGTCCCCCCTAGTGGACTGCTTGTTTTGGCCGCAATTAATTGGCTGGAGCTCGGTCACCAGCGCGCCGTCTGTTTCCGGTTCTTACGCAACGTCATTTTAATGTCACGAAGCTTTCACAACTCTCGACACTAATGAGATGGATGAAATGCGTTTCAATGCAACGAACGCAGCGCCCAGACATTCGTTTTTGTGCGTACATCTCGGAGGCCGTGCATAAATTCTGATAGCATTAAGCCAGGGGTCGGCACCATTTCCAGGCGGATGGCCAAGTTGCTTGACGCCGACAAAGCGGGGGGCCGTATGGAACATCAGGGTAAGGGAGAGGAGGCTTTGCAGGAGAACAGCAAAGATAGGTGAATTCAGAATAATGTACAAAACTGGGTTAGAAATCATGTTTACTTCCAGCGCGCACGTCACAAGGTTGTAAGTTACAAACATGGCTTACAAGCGAAAATCTGATTTTAGGTCAAACCTGCCATGTCGGCCTTCAGATAGGAGCCACACGTTTTAGAGGCTAGCTAGTGCATTCTTTCAGAAACTGTGGATTGCGGAAAAAAAACACAGCAGACGAAAGACAGAGAAGATGACACCTGCGCAATGTCGTCGGCACCTGCGCAGATGTCGTCGTCTCTGTCTTTTTGGTTGTGTTATTTGCGCGATCCTCAGTTTATCAAAGATAGAAGTGATAAAAGAAGGGGGGGTGCGTGGTATTTGACGTAGCGCCGGGATGCATAATACTGCCCCACGGGCCGCATGTCGCCCGCGGACCGCAGGTTGCTGACCCCAGACGTAAGACATCGAATCAGGTTTAATGCGTCCGCCTGTATAACGCACCTTTGAAGGTCGGTACGCATTCCCTGCATCGCTCTCAAACATCTGGAACACATTCATATGCAAGTTAAGACTAGAAAAGTTCCTGTTTCTGTAAATTTCTTCCAGTGTCTTCTTACGCTGGTTATGTGCTGGCGGGTTCGGTTCATCAACGTGGTCATGAGCAAACATCACGGCTCACCGCTTTTTCGAGTAACTGAATGCGCTTTGCCGAAATGGACTGTGGACATCTTCTATAGATGGCCATATCGACAATAGTTCCGCGGAAGTTGTATCTTTCTCTCCTGCAGAAGGCTCAATAGTATTGCCTGACCAGAATGCTGCGGCGTCCTCCAGCTTTAAAGGGCGACAACCCAACTCGCTGGATAGCATATTCGTGGAGTCTTTGATGAACTACATTGTGCATACATAAGTGAAATAGATAAGTAATACATATCGATCGGTTAATGCACCTTTTAACAAGAAAGTGTTTTAAGGCGAAAGCCTTTAATGAACACCGGGCGGACACCGCCGGAGGCGTCCGTCCGGTGTCTGTCCGGCGTCCGCCCGTCCGTCCGTCTGTACGTCCGTCCGGTGTCCATCCGTTCGTCCGTCCGTCCGTCCATCCGTCCGGTGTCCGTCCGTCCGTCTGTCCATCCGTCCGTCCGTCCGGCGTCCGTCCGTCCCTCTGTCCATCCGTCCGTCCATCTGTCCAGCCCTCCGTCCGTCCGTCTGTCTGTCTGTCTGTCTGTCTGTCTGTCTGTCCAGCCGTCCATGTCCGTCCGTCCATCCGAGCTCTGGCACGGAGCCAGGTGGCCGCAATGATGCGCAAACGGACGCCGGTCGCGTCGGACTCTACAGCGCTCGCGCTTTACTTGCGTAGCGTCGCTGTGCCGTCTCAATGGAAAGAGAGAGAGAGAGAGATTCGAGAAAGAAGAAGAAAATAAAAGGACGCTATTTCCTGCCTCCCGTCGTGGGGGCATGGCTCAGCGCCTTTAGGGATTGGGAAGGGGGGAAGTAAAGATGATAGAAAGAAAGAGAGAAGATCAGGCGTGCACGAAATACGTTTTCGAATTTACAAAGGGTCCGCCAATTTAAGCGCTGGAACGCGGATGGCGTTTGCACGATGCGCAAAGCGCGAGAAAATACTAACGCATGCGAACGGAGTAAGATTAGTCTCGCGTCTCGCTGCGATTCGCGGTAAAAAAAATTAAAAAAGAAAACACGCACACATTCGGTTTGTGTTATCCCACCGAGAGTGTAAAAGATAAAAGACATGGCATAGTCAGTGGAATGGCCACACGCTTTCGCCGAACACACTTTGGAATTTACAAAGTGTCCTTCAATTTTTTTATGCCGGGGTCCACCAAGATTTCAGTGACGTATTTCCGTCACGGGAATGACGTCGAAAAAATACACGTGATCAGAAGACAAAGAAAAAAAGCTCCGGCAATGGGAGTCGAACCTACGACCTCTTGGTCGGCGACAAGAGATGCCGGGCACGCTATCCACTGCGCCACGGTCTTTTTTTTCTCTATTACCTTATTAAACATAGAACAGAAAGAGCAACGTACAAACAAATATACGTCAGTAATTCACGCACTGAAGCATTTTACGTGAACATCACATACTCTGTAGGCTTTGAAAACACGCCTTTCATATCTACCACTGTCATCTTACAGTGTTCGTGCTAAAGTGAGGTAATGCATCACGACCGTGGAATCCACAATTAGTTCCTTCAAAGCGTCATTTATACGCGTTGGTCCCATTCGGCGCGTTTCGAATAGAGGAAAAGTGCAGTTTTGTGGACGCAATAATACAATGCCAGGTGGCGACCTTACCGCCAGCGTCGGCCTCGCTCATAGAGTCCATCCATACCAAATATAGCTCTGCGACACATGCATGGACGCATGACTGCGTCGCGTGGCCGTACCTCCGCGTTCCTAGTTACGCTCGCCCCGCGAAACATTGCAGCCGGGTAACCGGGGAAGACAAGACGCGCGTTGCGTTTTCTGCGGTCGGGCAGTGGTGTTCAATAAATAACATGCCGCGAGTGCGCACCTCAGCCCAACTTGGGCGTCCAATTAGTGACGCTCGTCTGGCTCTCACACCATTTTCTCTGATTTCGCTCTCACCGTACAGCTACCACAAGCATCTATAACCACAAGCGTTTGTTTAATCATCGATCATTGACGTTAGTCGTCGTGATACAGTGCACCACCGAGCGTTAGCGTGAATGCAATCACGTTAAACGGTGCTGTAACTGTCAAACACCAACAGACATTGTGCAAGCTGGGCACACTGCGCTTGCACAGGCGGCGCCTCCAACGCGGCGGCGTTCAGCGCCAACGTGGCCATTTCCGCGTCCCTGGGGTGATAGCCTTCCCTCCCAGACCGCACGCTTGGCTGCTTTCGCAAGCATGGTGTCGTCTGCTTGCGTTCCTCTGCAACTGCTGGCTGGTTTCGTGACCGTGGAAGCTTTGAATAAATGTTTCGGAGGAGCAAACACTGATAAAAGAAAGATTCTGTACCAGGCAGGTCGTGTACATAATGTTAAACAACTTGTTATTGCGGATGGAAGCGCGGGGACAGGTTGGTGTGTGTCCCAAACACGCATCAACGCTCCATCGAAGACCATCAAGTTGATAGTAAGCAAGCAATTTTATTCAATGATCTCGTTTTATTTCATTCCGTTTTCTTGTTTTGAAGCTCTCTCGAAACAGATGCGCCATTTAAGCGACCTGCGACTGCAGAGCAGGTATTCGCCACGAGATCTTTGAGTGGCGCCCTCTCGCGTGTGACGTCAGGGAGAGGACTCGGATGCAGCTCTTCGCGCGCGCGCTCGCTACGTGAAGGCTGCTCGACGCTGCCGGCCTGTCTATCGTGCTCGAGTTATTGAAACATTGGTGGGCGAGTTCATAAAGCAATTTGTACTGAATGTTCAAGCAAAATGCCCAGCGAAATCGAGCGGAGTTGCCGTCAGGAGCACGTTCTGTGTCGATTGCTCCTGTTGTCGACTGCTAGCCATCCATGTGTACATCTGCTTCTATTGTGAATTTTTCTTTTCGCGACTGTTCTATGGCCGTGGCGCACTCAAAATGACTTTCCTTCCCGTTTTCGATCATTGAATTCAGCGTTCGGGCTTCAGCTTCCATGTCTGCGTTAAAGCGCAATAAATGTATACCGCCTGTTCGGTTGCCAAGCCTGCTCCTTCGATTCAATTCCTATGTTCGTAGCATGACAAACGACGTGTGATGTCATTCAAATAGATTAAGTGGCGTTACCGACAGCAACGTTGGATTAAATACACATTTTTAGCAGCTGCTGTGTAAGCGCGTTGAAAGTACTTTAAATTGAAACACGAAATAAACAGGGTGAGTCTAAAGGGGATGCACGACGGGGATATAAAATATCGGTAGGTTGTCCGGAGTGATTTTCTTTTGTTTTTGTTCTTTTTTTTTTTTGCAACCTATTTTAATCCTTACGTTAATAAATCGACGTTTGTTCACTCATTCACGGTGGTTTGAAAATATGCTGAACAGAATTAGTGTAATCATACTAACGTTGATAAATACAAAGCTTTCGCATCGAAAGAAGATGTATTTGCAATAAAATACTGTAAATCAGTCTCAACGGTCGACTCCTGATGTGGCTTGGTGCGATCACTGTACTAAAGAGACTCGGGTTCCTTATGCATTTGCCTAAGTTGACTCGAAGGCGAAAGCCATCTTTTTCTTGAGTCGATGTATTGTTCCTTCGCCGCCCCCCCTCCGAATGCTTTCTGGACGTAACGTGGTTTTGCACTGAAGCTTTCTACACATCACCTGGTTTTGCATCGCCTCCGAGATCGGACCACCAATCACGGAGGCAATGTAAAGCGACGATGTCACGTGATCACGTAATCATGTGACGTGTCGTTATGGCGTCACAAATTTTGGCGGCCTGAGATGTCACGATGACGTGATCATGTGATGAATTTTCGCATCACTCGTGTTGACGCTGGCAACGGGGGACGCCGACGGTCAATTTATGTGGAATCTAAGGCTCGCACCTTAAAATATTCAATCTTGTTACAGCACGGTAAATAATCACAATAATCAGCCACAAGGGTCATTACCATTGGCAGGCTCGCACGGTCGAGTAGGCAGCACTGTGCGATCGAAAACATGAATGCGGCTCATGAGCGTCTATATCTCTAATCATAAGAGTCGAACTGTACCACGCGCACCACTGCTGGCGTTTCATTCCGAGCGATCTTATTTGCACCCAGCTCGCCCAATCTATGCTAGTGGTCCGCAATAACAAGCTGGTCGATGAACTTGTCGATTTGATTTTGTCGGCAAACGTTGTGTGACGAGAAGTCCACATGACTAAAATTGTGAGTGGAGTGTGAATTTTCGTTCAACTCAAGTCTGGTTACACAACGCTGATTTTTGCGAATAAGCCGCAAAATTGATCGCGCTTCAATTTCAAAGCAGCGTAGACTCTCTTTAAATCACTTGGCGGGGGGCGTTCGCGCTTTCACGCAAGCTATTTCAACGCCATCCAGCCCAGTGACCGACGCTACGAACTCGGGGGCACGAACTTGACCGCGATGGCTGTCGGTATACAGAAGATATGTTAAATGTTAACGTTTCTTAAACTCATGTAATGCTAGCAGTCATCTCAAGAAATATCATTAGAAGAAAATGCAGCTAGTAGTCGAGGAACGCCGTGCGACGCGAGCGAAACATAACGAAAATGCTGCTGTTTTAGCCAGAGCGTAGCAGACGACAGAAGCCGAATCCCCGCCCTTGCGTCACCGGAGCGCCGTTCGCAGCGCCGCCATCGGTCGCACACGAGGCGAATAGCCGGCAAGCGCAAGCACGTTGTGGCAGTGGCCGTGTACGTGTAGAGATTTGAAAGCGAACCGAAAACAAGTCATGCGAGGGCCACATGAGGTTCATTGAGAGCCAGTCACAACCAGAATAAAACAAAAATACTGTCGAGATGTAGAAAACTGATTTTAGCACGGCGTTTATTTTGGTTATTTAAAGTTTACAAGATAACATACGAGCATAAAAAGCACAATACAGGCACGGCAGTCCTAAAAACAAATTGTGAATCGAATACGTCTAGAACGAAATGAATATTCATCGCGGTCAAGCCTAAACAACGTGCAAAACACCCATAAATGTTACCGCACCTTTCGTAGCGTTCACATGAGTGAGCTGTTCCAGCCCTTTTGTAAGGGGATGGAAAAAATCGTTGGGTGGCAGGCTGGTTGCTCCTGTTCACTGGCCTTAGCATTGCCCACGAAATGCCTACGGCAACTTCTGCTATTTTCTGTGGGCTCCCAGATTGTTCCATCAACGCTGCGCATGAAATAAGAACGAGAATTAAACAATCTCTCGATACCAATTCGCAATAGCAATTCAGCGTGAAAACAAGTACATCGCAATTTGGAGACCGTGACTAATGGGTATACCCATAGGCGTGCGCAGGGTTCCCCTTCAGGAGGGGCGAAAGCTCGTCACAGCGCCCCCCCTCCCCTATTAAGTCAATGTATGAGGCAGACTTAGCGCCCCCCCTTCCTAGGTGACTAGGGTGGGGCGGCCGCCCCCCTCTGCCCCCCCCTCGTGCGCACGCCTATGGGTATATCGCAATTAAGGCGGGTCTGAGACACTGCTTCATCCCATGGGCGCCTCTCCCATGGAATAAACGTAACACACTGCACCGAATATAATGACAAAAAGTCTTACTTGTCACGCCGAACACGTTTTATCCAACGTTGGCGTCTGTCCTTCTCCCAGTGCGCCTTCGGCAAGCGGTAAAACTTTGTTCCAGGTGAATTGCTGTATGTAATGTAACAGCCCACAACGCAACAAACATTGTTGCTGCGACGCTGAGCCATGGAACGACCGCCAATGAAGAAACATTTTGCAAAATTGCGGGAAAAATACCATGGTTGATCCCTCCGTCCTAGGAATCGGTACAACACGAAAGTGAAACATGTCCTTGCAGAAGTAGTTGAATGCTTACTGTACATTGATATAAGAGAGCTTGGACAATGTATATTGGTGTTTGACGGTTACAACTCCGTTTAACGTGGATGCTTCCACGCTGACGCTCGGTAGTTCATCTGTATCCCGATGATTAACGTCCATGATCAATGATTAAACAAACCCTTGCGGTCATAGATGCTTGTGGTAGCTGTACGGTGCGAGCGGAATCAGAGAAAGGGGTGCGAGAGCCAGAAGAGCGTCACTTATTGGACGCCGAACTTCGGCTAAGGTGCCCACTCGCGGCATGTTAGAGTTATTGAACACCACTGCCCGACCAGAACGCAACGCGCGTCTTGTCTTCCCCGTTGGCCGGCTGCGATTTTTCGCCGGGCGAGGGAGGGTAGAGGGTAACTAGGAACGCGGAGTTACGGCCACGCGACACTCATGCGTCCATGCTTGTGTCGCAGAGCTATTCTTGGTATGGGTGGATGCTATGAGCGAGGCCTACGGTGGGGGTAAGGTCGCCACCTGGCATTGTGTTAATGCGTCGACGCAACTGCACTTTTCCCCTATTCGAAACGCGCGGAATGGGACGGACGCGTATAAACGCTTTGAAGGAACTAATTGTGGATATCACGGTCGGGTTGCATTACCTCACTTTAGCACGAACACTGTAAGATGACAGTGGTAGATATAAAAGGCGTATTTTTAAAGCCTACAGAGTATGTGACCGTGGCGCAGTGGATAGCGTGCCCGGCATCTTTTGTCGCCAACCAAGAGGTCGTAGGTTCGACTCCCGGTGACGGAACTTTTTTAGATGCGAAGCAGCTATTTGACTAGGCTGTGTAACGCTGTCCCTCCATGCGTACGGACGAACGCGCCGCAACGCGCACTCCCCTCGCCGCAGGTGTTGGAGCGGTGCCAAGTAGGTCACGCCGCAGCTGCGCGTTGACTTAACGCTCCCCTCGCAGTGCGCGCTGACGTCACTCCCTCGCCTGCCGCGCGCTCGCCGGAGCGCCCACAGCTGCCGCCTGACGCGCAATGACAAGACCTACGCCAGCCATCGCTTCAAACGAATCTTCCAGCGCTCACCGCAGCACACGCCTTAGCGCCGTTCAACCCGTGACGCCACCCGTGCGCAACGCTGCTGCTTCGCATCCCATCAGGGTTCCCTTTGGGAAGATGGTGTAAATTTTTCTTTGTCTTCTGATCATGCGTATTTTTTCGACGTCATTTCCGTGACGGAAATACGTCACTGAAATCTTGGTGCACCCCGGCATAAAACAGTTTCGTGTTAAAACACGCAGGAGCAGGCACGAATGCTGCCACCGGCCGCGGCGTTCCAAAGCTTCTATCACCCCATGGACGCGCGCGCCGCCGCTAGAGCCGTTCCCGTCAGCGGAGAGTTACAAGCGCAGTGTGCCCTATCAATGTAGAGTAAGCATTCAACTGCGTCTGCAAGGACATGTTTCACTTTCGTGTAATACCGATTCCTATGACGGCGGGATCAACCATGTTTTTAAATGCGAAGCATTTTTTAGCGAACTTCGGCGACTTTGAGCGTATATCTATCTATCTATCTATCTAGCCGCCTACGAATTAGTGCTCCCCTGGCCGTATCGTTAATGGGATTTATACCAAATTTGGTATGGCATAACATGACTGTATGACGAACATAAATGGCTGGTCACTTCATGAAAGTCACGAATAACTTGTCATGAAAAGTGTAATTTACATGCCACGCTCATGGTGCGCTCGCGGCCGTTTCGTTAGCTCGATATACACCAAATTTGGGATTGAGTGATGTGACTGTATGACGAACATAAATGACAGGTGGCAATATGCAAATAATGACGTGCATGTCATGAACAACATGATTTACAAGCCACGCTCATATCGCGCTCGCGGCCGTTTCATTAGCTTGATATACACCAAACTTGGTATTGAGAGACGATACTGTATGACGAACATAAATGACAGGTGGTAATATGGAAATAATTACATGTCATGTGCGACATGACTTGTAAGCCACGCTCATGGCGCGCTCGTGGCCATTCCGTTAGCTTGATATACACCTAATTTCGTATTGAGTGACATGACTGTATAACGAACATAAGTGGCAGGTCGTAATATGGAAATCATGACTTGTCATGTGCGACATGACTTGCATGCCACGCTCATGGCGCACTCGCGGCCGTTTCGTTAGATTGATATACACCAAATTTGGTATTGAGTGACGTGGCTGTATGACGAACATAAATGAGAAGTGGTAAAATGGAAATCATGACTTGTCATGTGCGACATGACTTGCATGCCACGCTCATGACGCGCTCGCGGCCGTTTCGTTAGCTTGATGTGCACCAAACTTGGTATTGAGTGACGTGACTGCATGACGAACATAAGTGACAAGTGGTAATTTGGAAATCATGACTTGTCACGTGCGACATGACTTGCATGCCACGCTCATGGCGCGCTCGCTGCCGTTTCGTTAGCTTGAGATACACCAAATTTGGTATTGAGTGACGTGGTTGTATGACGAACATAAGTGACAAGTGCTAATTTGGAAATCATGACTTGTCACGTGCGACATGACTTGCATGCCACGCTCATGGCGCGCTCGCTGCCGTTTCGTTAGCTTGATGTGCACCAAACTTGGTATTGAGTGGCGTGACTGTATGACGAACATAAGTGACAAGTGGTAATATGGAAATCATGACTTGTCATGTGCAACATGACTTGCATGCCACGCTCATGGCGCACTCGTGGCCGTTTCGTTAGATTGATATACACCAAATTTGGTATTGAGTGACGTGGCTGTATGACGAACATAAATGAGAAGTGCTAAAATGGAAATCATGACTTGTCATGTGCGACATGACTTGCATGCCACGCTCATGACGCGCTCGCGGCCGTTTCGTTAGCTTGAGATACACCAAATTTGGTATTTAGTGACATGACTGCATGACGAACGTAAATGACAAGTTGTAATATGGAAATCATGACATGTTATGAGCGACATGACTTGCATTCCACGCTCATGGCGCGCTCGCGGCCGTTTCGTTAGCTTGATGTACACCAAATTAGGTATTGAGTGACATCACTGTATAGCGAACATAAGTGGCAGGTGGTAACGTGAAAATCTTGGCATGCATGTCATCTACAATGTCATTTACATGCCACGCTCATGGTGCGCTTGGGTCCAGTTCGCTAGATTGATATACACCAAAATTGGTATTGCACGATGTGACTGTATGACGAACATAAATTACTGGTCCTAACATGTAAAACATGACATGCAAATTAGGTAGACCATGATTTACGCGGTCTTGGCTGCTTCGCATTACATCGATTCCCACAGTGCGTGGGATCTGCCGGCTTTTTTTTTCTTTCATTTTTACTCGAGTAAGTCTATCAATAAATAGAGAAGTAAAGGCGATGAGAAACTTAGAGTTACCGATAGCTGAGCTAGCTTGTAGGGATTTATGTTAAAATGACACGACGTGAAAACATAGACACAAGAGTGAAGTCAAGAAAGCGACCAGTTATCTTTCACGTAGACCATCACGCGCAACTGACTGATAGATATTGCCTTTTGCCTGCGAATGCACAGATAAGTATTTTAATTGGTGAGCACTTGAGGGGCCCGAACTGTCGTATGCTGTCATCGTATGCCGTCATCGTATGCCGTCATCGTATGCCGTCATCGTACGCTGTAATCGTATGCTGTCGTAGCTTGGCGTGACGCAGGCAAAGCCACGAAGAGCATAGCCATCTCATATTGTGCGCGCGATCGCGGCAAGGAGAACTCTTCCTCTTGTTTTTCGAGTGCCTTGATGATATTAAGTGCGGAGCACTTTAGGGGCCCGGATTGTCGTATGTTGTATGATATTGCCGCTTGGCGTGAAGCAGGCAAAACTACGTATAAAAATTAGGAAAAAAAAGAGGAAGCAAGGAAAAAACAGAAAGGGAGATCAAGGAAGAAAGAAAATAGGAAGAAAATTAGAAAGAGCAAGAAAGAGAAAAAAAACTAGATAAAGAGAGAGGAAGAAATCAATAGAAATAAAGAGAGAAAGAAGACAGAAAAAAAACGGAAACAGAGAAAAATAAAGAAAGAGCGGACGATAGAGAATGAAAACAGAAGAGAAACAAAGAAGGCTGCCCAGCTTTGCACCATCTTCAGGTTTGGCACCACTATAGTGCGAAGCTGCCTTAATATTTTTATTATTTTTTTTGTCTACCGTCCTTGCCGCCGCTGTACGATTTTTCAGTTAACTGTGTTTGCGGTGTCTTCACTACTCTCTTGTTTCCGTGTTTGCACACGCCGCCTTTTTAAGGGCCCCAAAACAGCCTCTGAAATTACAAAATCGAGCGCATTATTGTCTTTTCGCGTTTCTCGTTTTTTTTTTGGCGCTCTTCAAGACGCCAGAACGGTGAATCATGTGACATGATTAGGACCCATACTTTCGATTGGCACATATACGAGAAATATCAGTTGTGAATTGTCTCCTACCATGTTTTGCATTGTATTCGCCCAGCCGTTCTTCCTCACGTCGCAGGATTATCGTGCGCGATAAAGTGACCTCGCTCCATTTTGGGAGTTTCTATTGCGCAAGTGGAAATAACAGTCTGTAGCCGACTAGCTTGAAATCCCGATAGACTCAGCGCTTAGCGCTATCATTGTGCACGTGTTTCTGAATAAGTGTCGAGAAGATTTCGCCTGTACGAACTGTATTGAAAGTGAGAACAAAAGCAACGGAACAGGGGCCGGATTATTTGATTCGTCCAATGGACGAACTCTTTACGGCGAAGACGAAGCAGCTCTCCATGAAAAAGGCCAGCCTGCATCCACGGTTTCTGTATATTATTTACTGCGATACCGATTGTATGGACACTGTGTACGGGTTTTCGACGACGCCGTCATGTTCCGTGTAAACTCCAATTCAATAACATTTGGGCGCGCATCGTATGCTGTACTCGGGGAATCTACTGACAGCAGGGTGTTTCGCATAAAATCGGAGCTTGACCTGTCTATTTTCTCCTAGATATAATTTTATTTTGGCAATTGTAGCGTCTATCCACTCGCACGTTGGCGTATATTCGAATATTCGAACTTCTTCTCGAATGTCTCAACTATGTAGGGCGTTTGTTCACTTTAATGCTCGAAGTATAAGAAAAAAAAAACGTTTGATCCCTCCGTCATAGGAATTGGTATAACACGAAAGTGAAACGTGTCCTTACAGAAGTAGTTTAATGTTTACTCTGATTTGATATAAAAGAGCTTGCACAATGTCTATTGGTGTTTGACAGTATTAGAACTGTTTAACGTGTTTTCCAGTATAAAACAGCGCTAAAAGACGGGACGAAGAAAGGACACTAACCACGGCGCTGACTAACAACCAAATGTGTTTTATTCAACCAGTCCGCATATATATGCTCCACCACAATCGCAAGAACAACAGAAAGAAATCGATGATCAGCCTGCGCAGAGGCAACAAAAATACTCAATTGGACAGAAATGTTATCTCCTTCGGAAGGAGGGAAATCGACGGTAGGCTAACACATGCCTCGCCGCCGTTATAAATGTGATAAGCTTCAGAGATGAGGCGCGCGCGTTCATCATAGTACTTTGACAGAAAAATTGAATCTTTAAAAGATGGCTCACAACCGCAATCATTACAATGAAGAGACAGTTGACTATCTCTAGCTTGTTTTCGGACCTTATTCGCGTGCTCGCGCATGCGGTCATTAGCGCACCGGCCCGTTTGACCAACATAGTAACGCCCGCAAGAAAGTGGAATCTTATACACCACAGCATCGCAACATTCAACAAACTTTTGCCGGTGCTTCTTACTACACCTTTCCATCTTGGTCTCTCGATTTACTTGCTGACACAAGCTACCAAGTTTATTTCTAGCAGAAAACAACAACCAAACAACAAATGACCGCATGCGCGAGCACGCGAATAAGGTCCGAAAACAAGCTAGAGATAGTCAACTGTCTCTTCATTGTAATGATTGCGGTTGTGAGCCATCTTTTAAAGATTCAATTTTTCTGTCAAAGTACTATGATGAACGGGCGCGCCTCATCTCTGAAGCTTATCACATTTATAACGGCGGCGAGGCATGTGTTAGCCTACCGTCGATTTCCCTCCTTCCGAAGGAGATAACATTTCTGTCCAATTGAGTATTTTTGTTGCCTCTGCGCAGGCTGATCATCGATTTCTTTCTGTTGTTCTTGCGATTGTGGTGGAGCATATATATGCGGACTGGTTGAATAAAACACATCTGGTTGTTAGTCAGCGCCGTGGTTAGTGTCCTTTCTTCGTCCCGTCTTTTAGCGCTGTTTTATACTGGAAATCATGAACCAACCAGCCCATATGCGTACCCTATTGCTGTTTAACGTGGATGCATCCGCTTTGACGCTTGGTGGTACTAGGCTCCCTAGGTGGTATATCTGTATCCGGTGGTATATCTGATTGCGCACTTCTGTGTTCTCGTGTCGTCCCCTGTTACATTTTTAGCGCAGCAAAAGAACGAATCTGTATCCCGACGACTAACGTCCGTGAGCAACGATTAAACAAACCCTTGTGGTCATATCCTCTTCAGACCCCGCGTGCATTAAAATGCACATTAGTACTTCTCCGGTTTTGTAAATTCGCGCCACTATTAAAGCCAACATTCTTGGCGCAATCGAATTCTCGAGGATCTGGTGCCATCTGGTCAGCATTACAGGAAGCACACTACGGTGGAAGCCATGCTTTCCTGCTTTGAAACATGGCGGACTTCTCGTCTTCGACGTTCTACTGAAAGCGTCCAACAAAGTCCCAAATTACTCAACAATCATGCAGTAATATTTTTGAATTGTTGTTTCAATCTACTTAGGAAGGGTTTAGGAATAATTTACGCACCTCATGTAACCTTACAGGCGAGTATTTTTGTTGTCACAAGCCGTTTTCTTCAAATGTGCATTATAATGCACACTCGGTCTCAATGTGTGCTTTGGCGTGCGTACTCGTGCCAGTCACACGTGGTTGCTATTAAGCTTATTTGCATAAAGCTTTGGCGTTTGTTTGACCTAGGAATCTTTGATGAAAAGGCGAAAAGTGTTCTCGAGACAATAACCAGTAATGACCCCTCGGACCTCTAATTGGCTGACGATGAGTCTGTTCTTTGCCCATTACCTAGTGTCGAAAAATAGGTGTGGTGCCGAATTTGAACTTGAGCCGCCCAGCAAGCTGCTGAAAGCCAAGGTGCCTCCTGAGCCAAGAACTGCTTGAGCAAGCCACATGCCAGAGCTTGTAAATCAGGTATCTTCCTCGAGATGCCGAAACTCTGGACGTTCTCACCGAACAAAGTTCCGGTGTTGCATCTTCCTAGTGATCACATTTGCCCGAAACTGCTACAAATAGTTTCACAACAAACAAGAGTGCTTTTCACGAGCAAATGTAAAATTTTGTTATAGGGAAGTGTTATTCGTTTCCTGCGCAATAAGACCCAGTGTGCATTATAATGCGCAAGCTGGTGTGCAAAAGCTGTTTGCCGTACAGGCGCAAATTTTTTTCTGGAGTAATAAAGTATGTGTGTGCATTCCAAAAAATGTGTTCCGATTTCTCCTGCGTGGCCACAAATTTACTGGGGCCTGAGGAGGATATATATGCTTGTGGTAGCTGTACGGTGAGAGCGGAATCAGAGAAAACGGTGTGCCAACCAGAAGAGCGTCACTGATTGGACGCCGAAGTTGGGCTAAGGTCGCCTACTCGCGGCATGTTAGAGTTATTGAACACCACTGTCCGACCAGAGGGAAACGCAACGCGCGTCCTGTCTTCCCCGTTGGCCGGCTGCGAGTTTTTGCGGGGCGAGCGTAGCTCTAACATGCCACGAGTAGGCGACCTTAGCCCGACTTCGGCGTCCAATCAGTGAGGCTGTTCTGGTTGGCACACCGTTTTCTCTGATTCCGCTCTCACCGAGTGTAAGTTAGGAACGCGGAGTTACGGCCACGCTAAGCACTCGCGCGTCGCAGAGCTACCGTTGGTATTTATGGATGCTATGAAAGACGCCGACGCTGGGGGGTAAGGTCGCCACCTGGCAGTGTGTTAATGCGTCGACAAAACTGCAATTTTCCTATTTGAAATGCGCCGAATGAGACGGACGCGAAGAAACGACGCTCTGAAGAAACTAATGGGGGATATCACAGTTATGATGCATTACTTCACTTCAGCAAGAGCACTGTGAGAGGACAGCGGTAGATATAAAAGGCGCGTTTGTAATGCTTACAGAGTATGTGACCGTGGCGCAGTGGATAGCGTCCCCGGCATCTCTTCTCGCGGACCAACAGGTCGTAGGTTCGACACCCGGCGACGGAACTTTTTTCTTTTTCTTCTGATCATGTGTATTTTTCGACGTCATTTCCGTGACGGAAATACGTCACTGAAATCTTGGTGGACCCCGGAATAAAACACTTTCATGTTAAAAATTAGGATAATATCACCAAATTGTTGTCATCCATTGGTCACCAGTTCTCTATCATCTGTATCAGTGAAACGTTTTTACGTGAATGTGATAAAGACCTATTCAAGTTTCCTTCCTATTCCTCTGAATACTGTCATCGAAGCGATGATTCTTATGGTGGAGCAGCTGTTTTTATATCATCGTGCCTCCAGTATCATAGGCGACATGACTTGGTATTAAATATTCCTAAATGCGAATCCGTGTGGATCGAACTTCACGAACCACACTTTTCGCAAGAAAGTAAGAATTTAGTTGTTGCCTGCATCTACCGCTCACCGTCGTCATCTGTCGTGGAATTCTGCCTGGCTTTAGGCGATGTGTTGAAAATTCTGTCCATAGGAGGAAAGCGGGCAATTATTTTAGGTGATATGAATATCAATCGTCTTGATGACACCAACGCGTAGGTTTCTGAATACATTACCTGCTTCAGTGGGTATGGCTATGAGTGCCTCATAACTGCACCCACTCGTGTTCCACTTCACGGCAACGGTACTATCATAGATCACATTCTGTCTAACCTCATTAGCCCCCCCTGAAGCTGCTGTCATCGAGGTGCCTGTAACAGATCATTATCCGATTTTTGCAAGCATAGCCATTTCCAGTAATAATAAAATAAGTCGTTGCTTCAAGAACGTCCTAAATGTGCCATCATTCATTAACATCATCGAGCAGTGTGATTGGTCGTCAGTTAAGAAATGCAACAACGCAGAATTGGCCTACCAACAATTTTCCTCTTGTTAAGGCGTTTATTTGCCGGTACTCAGAGATACTGCGTAATGGCGACAGCCACGGCCAGGCACGAACTCTCAGCGCGAGCGGCGTCCTTTTTGCAGATGACCCAGTAGAAGGCTCTCGAGAGTGCAACCCATTTCTAGGTTCCAATGCATCGCTACAATTACCCCGGGGACGAAAAGGGAGCCGCCGGGCGACCTAACAGCTTGTCACTATGAGCGGGTCATAGTAAGCCTTCAGGCGCTCCACGCTGACAATGTCGCGCCCTCGACGGCGCATGTCCGAAGATTGTTTGATGGGTTGCTGTGCTCCCATTCGATGCCTGTGGAGCTTCGATCTCGTACCCAGTACCTCCACCAATTTGTTAAGGCGTTTATTTGCCGGTACTCAGAGATACTGCGTAATGAAGACAGTCACGGCCAGGCACAAACTCTCAGCGCGTGCGCGTCCTTTTTGCAGATGACCCACTAGAAGGCTCTCGAGAGTGCAACCCATTTCTAGGCTCCAATGCATCGCTACACTCTAATACTTCAAATGCAGTCATGGCCGCTACAACACTAGTAGTAGCCAGAAAAAAGTACCTTGTGCCAATTAATCCGTGGTTAACACCTAACCTATTAAAATATCTGCGGAAGAAAGATAACTAATACAAAAAGACTAAAAAGTATCCGTTCAATATTTACCTTCAAAAACACTATAAAGAATACTCGAACACCCTAGGAAAGTTACTTGAAGCTGCTAAATTGAAGTACTTCGAAGATAAAATAAAGCGAGCCAGAAATAACGTCAAGCAACAGTGGAAAACCGCAAATGATTTTCTTGGCAGGACCACAGCGCATTCAGATATAACCTTGATTCACTCGGAACATCGCGTTATCGAAAACCCATCTGATATCGCGAATTCTTTCAATGACTCATTCGGCATTGATATTCCTCAGTCGACAGCACCCCTCGACTACACTTGTTCACGATTGCCACATTCATTTTTTCTTTATCCGACATCACCTGATGAAGTGTTCACCGATATCAATAGTATTAGGAATACGAGCACTGGTCTCGATAAGCTCTTTGCTGCCAGCATGAAACTGATATCCCATTTAATATGTGATGCATTATGTCATATAGTTAACCTTGTGTTTGAAACTGGGGTTTTCCCAATAGCTCTGAAAAAAGCAAAAATTATTCCCGTCTTTAAAAAAGGTGACAAGCGTTTAATCTCTAATTAACGGTCCATAGCAATTCTTTCATTCTTCAGTAAAGTCATAGAAAAGCTTTTTGCGGGACGTTTAAGAAGTTACCTAGACAAGTATGACATTCTTTCCACTAAACAATTTAGATTCAGGCCCGGTTACTCAACCGAACAAGCCCTAGTATCGCTAACAGACGAAATTAAATCTGCTATTGACAGTGGTAATGCTGTTGGTGGCGTTTTCTTGACCTTTCAAAAGCATTTGATTCTATTTCACGCGACATTTTATTTCAGAAACTTGAGTCAATTGGTGTATCTGGAGTACCATTCGAACTAATTCGTAACTATCTGCGTGATCGAGGACAGTTAGTATTTGTGTCCGGTACTTATTCCAACCCTAAAACAATCAACATCGGTGTTCCCCAGGGATCGATTTTGGGCCCGCTTTTATTCCTCATTTATATTAATGATCTTCCTCAAAGTCTAGCACATTCGTCCTGTATACTCTATGCGGATGATACCACTATACTAACTACAGATAAAAAGGTTGACTCAATGTTACTTAAACTAAATACCGACATAATAAATATTGTTAATTGGTTCGATAAAAATAATATAAATATAAATCCTAAAAAGTCAAATTTCGTTGTATTTTCGTCATCTCAAACCCAGGACTAATTATGGCAAGTTTACCACAAAATTTTCGTCTGTGTCCTTGTGGAATTCTTTGCCTCTCGATATGAAGAACGGATCCCTCGTAATGTTCAAAAAAGCCTTGCGTTTGCACTGATTAAATACCTAATGCCTTATATTATTCAGCGTAACTGTTATTGTATTTTAGTGTATGCTTTTCATGCTTATTTCTACATTTTGTATTACCTATGATTGTTTTTTCGTGTTTATCTGTACATTTTGTATTACTTATATTTTCTGTCTTTACCACTGTCTACTATTGCGTTATATTTCTGATGTATGATTTTATAGGAGGTCTCCCTCACAGTCTCGTCACTTTGAGACCTCCTTCTGTATCTGTACTTATCATATGCATTGTATCACTTGTATTTCAATAAAATCAATTTCAAAAAGCATGCGAGCACTAGCGAGGAACACGGCTGAAGCATAGATGAAACAAGCTGCCCATCTCCGTCGCACGGAGGGAGCAGGCGATAACAGGGCGCATGCGTTAACATCACTCCGTGTCCGAGGCCTGCCGTCGACTGCTCCTCAACCAGAAAGCAAACGCCTTGTCCGTCTTTCGCAAGATCGGATGAAAAACATTTTTTTAACACGAAAGTGTTTTATGCCGGGGTCCACCAAAATTTCAGTGACGCATTTCCGTCACGGAAATGACGTCGCAAAAATACACATCATCAGAAGACAAAGAAAAAAGTTCCGTCAATGGGCGTCGAACCTACGGCATCTTTGTCCACAAGAAAGGATGCCGGGCACGCTATCCACTGCGCCACGGTCACATACAATACAGGAATTAAAAACGCGCCTTTTATATCTACCACTGTCCTCCCACAGTGCTCTTGCTAGTGTGAAGTAATTCATCATAGCCGTGAAATCCAGGATTAGTTCCTTGAAAGCGTCGTTTCTACGCGTCCGTCCTATTGGGCGCATGTCGAATAGGAAAAGTGCCATTTTGTCGACGCATTAACACACTGTGAGGTGGCGACCTTACCCCCTAGCGTCTAAAGTCCCTAGATATTTGCGTCGGCGTCGCTCATAGCATCCATCCATACCAAAGGTAGCTCTGCGACGCGCTAGTACTTGGCGTGACTGTAACTCCGCGTTGCCAACTTGCATTCGCCCCGCGAAAAATCGCAGCTGGCCAACGGGGAAGACACGACGCTCGTTGCGTTTGCCTCTGGTCGGGCAGTGGTGTTCGATAACTCTAACATGCCACGAGTAGGCGACCTTGCCCCAAATTCGGCGTTCCAATCAGGGACGCACTTCTGGCTGTCACACCGCTTTCTCTGATTCCGCTCTCCCCGTACAGCTACCACAAGCATATATGACTTATAGACATATATGACTACAAGGGTTTGTTTTATCGTTGATCATGGACGTTAGTCGTCGGGAGTCAGATGTAGCACCAAGCGTCAACGTGGATGCACCACTGTCAGCGTAGCCGGTGCTATAACAGTCAAGCAGCAATAGACATTGTGCAAGTTGTTTTATATCCATGTACAATAAACATTCAACTACTTCTGTAAGGACATGCTTCATTTTCGTGTTATACCGATTACTATGGCGGAGGAATCAACGATGTTTTTAATACGTGGGGCTTTACGTCCCAAAACTACGGTATGATTATGAGCGATGCCTTAGTGGAGGGCTCCGGAAATTTCGACCATCTGGTGTTCTTTAATGTGCACTGACATCGAACAGTAAACGGGCCTTTACCATTTCGCCTCCACCGAAGTGAGACCGCCACGCCCGGAATCGAAATCACGACTTTCGGGTCAGCAGTCGAGTACCCTAGTCACTGATCCACCAAGGCGGACCTGGATTAAAAAGAGTTAAGTGCTAGCCTTCGTTCTTTATAACATTGCGACATGTTGTTATCGCATTCACTGCTTCGCCCTTTCGGGGAAACCGATTTCTTTTTGAAAGGGCAAATTTTTTGAAGGAGCGAATTTCTCGCCCCACGAAGTTTTTAATATCCAATCTGCCCCCCACCCCGCCCCACGCGCCGCGCCGCCGCGGGTCCCATGAACCCCGCGCCGGTGTCGCGCCGCCGCCATTTTGGGACCGGCGCACAGCTCTAGGTGCAAGTTTCACGGGTTCGTCAGTTCGTTCCTTCGGAGCAGGCAAGCCACCCTTAAGGTTGGTGATGTTACGCCTGATCCCTTTGAGCTGGGGGGCGAGGGGCACTCCTCAGGGGTTGGTAATCTCGCTGCTTCTCTTCAACGTCGCCATGCCCGGCCTCTCATCCTGTCTCCCTAAAGACGACGACGTTAATCACGCTACCTACGCCGATGACATCACGCTTTGGTGCGACGGCGGCAGTGAAGGTAGAGTCCAGGAATCCCTGCAGGCGGCATTGAGCTGCACGGAGGAGTTCATGGAGGGCACGGGGCTCCGGCTATCCCCGTCCAAGTCCGAACTCCTTTTGTATCGCCCTACCAGGAGGGGGGCGCATCCCCAAAGGACAGGTCCCTCTCGAGAAGGTTGACATCATTCACACGGCCGTCAGGCAGGTCATTCCAAGAGTTGAGGCCATCCGCGTACTCGGTGTGCTGATCGAGGCAAACGGTTGTAACGGACAAACGATCGCTCGTATCGCCACCAAAACGGACAACATGGTCAGGCTCATCACTAGGGTCTCCAACAACCGCGGAGGGCTTGGGGAGGAAAACCTTGTCAGGCTGTACCACGCCTTCCTAATGAGCCATATCATGTACGTCGCCACCGCGCATCGCTGGCACGGATACGAGAGGGCAAAGCTCGAAGCGCTGATGCGTAAGAGCATCAAAAAGGTGCTCGGCATCCTCATGGCCGCCAGCACGGAGAAGCTTATGCAGCTAGGAGTCCACAACACCCTCGACGAGGTTGTCGAGGCACAGCAGACGGCCCAGGTCGCCAGGCTGTCTTCCTCGCCTGCGGGGAGGCGGGTCCCGGAGGTCCTCGGCTGCAATCCCACTGCCATCAGGGAGAGGTGGTGCGCACTCGATGCGCAGACGCGGGAGGCCATCATGATCTCGCCAATCCCGCTCAACGTGCATTCACAACACAATGTTGGCAGACGAAGAGCCAGGGCGGCCACGCTTCTCAAATCCGTAGTCGACGATCCGCAATCAGTCACGTTCGTCGACGCCGCTCAATACGGTTCGTGGCGGCCGTGGTAGATTACAGGGACAACCTGCTTAACGCTGCGTCGGTGCGGCGCTCGCCTCCAGCACTGGCGGAGCAGGTGGCGGTGGCCCTCGCCCTCCAGGACCGGAGCAGACCGCAAATCTATACGGATTCCCGGACGGTGGTCCGGGCCTTCGCCTAGAGTTCGGTCTCGGAGGAGGCGGCCTCCCTGCTTTGCGCAGGAGCGTCGGCCCCCCGCGTCATCACTTGGTTCCCCGCACACATGGGGCCTAGGGTCTCCCATGTCGTTCCCAACGCCAGTGAGCTGGCCCACGCCCGTGCGCGCGAACTTACCCACCGCGCCGGAGAAACGGTGCTCGCGGGTGCGGAAGCCGGGCTCCACAAGGACTCCCTCCACACATTTAACGAGGTCACGAAGCACTATAAGCTCAGCAGGAGGGTCTATCCCGCGCCTCACCCCAAGCTCTCCAAGCCTCAGTCTTCCACCCTTAGCATGTTACAAACTGTGTCCTATCCCAGCCTAGCCAGGGTCAGCAGGTACGCGAACTACTCCGAGCCCGATTGTCCGGATTGCGGAGACCCCTTCTGCAATTTAGAACACATGCTCTGGCGGTGTCCCTACTTACGGGACAAAGATCGTCTCACCACGGCAGCAGAGTGGGAGGAGGCGCTCAAGAGCTCCGACCTCGCCGCTCAGCTACGGGTCGTCCAGAGGGCCCGCAACGCGGCGGTCAGGCACGGCCTGCCCGCCCCGACCTTCTTCTTAAGGGGGGCATTTACATTCAAGGGCGTCGACTTCAGCTTGGAGCTGATTAACGTCCCTTTCGTTTTAGGGGCGAAGCTCCTTAGCCTGTCGGTTGTACGTCCCTTGTATGTAGTAGCCACCTGCTGATGACGATGACGATCGCGATGCCATACAACACATGGGGATGACGCTGCCATAAGTGGGGACATGGAATGTACCCACTATGTAGTAGCCACCTGCTGATGCATATCGTTTGACCACATGCCACCAACCACCATCACGTCTTTGATGATGTACCTCGGAGCTTCGCCCACTCATCATCATTCACTGCGCGGATATGCTGTGATTTTTTCTCGAGTCTTTGGGTGCGGCGTCTAAGTTCTTTAATTTCTTGTTCGTGTTGCCGCAGCTCATCGTGCTGTTCCGACCAGAATGGCAAGGAATCATCTATGTCCTCTACTACATCCTCCAATAGCAACAGCGGGTCGAGCTCAGAACTTATGTTCTTTATTATTATGCGAATGTCAAAATAGTCGAAATCACCACTTAAACTCTGCGGTTGCGCTAGAATTTTCTATCGCCGACAAGACGTACTGCGCCAAGCTAGACGATACACCTCCCCCTTTGTCCTGAGCTTTGTTATAGAAATTGCTGAACATTTTTCGCTATGAAAAAGAACGAAGTACAGTCACTAAACACGATAAAATGTTCCGACTGCGAGAGCCGTACCTGGCAGCTGAAACACAGCACATTGGCGGCCATCATCACTGTTTGGCAGCAGCAGCATCATCAAGAACAAAGCGTATTGAGAGCAATGAGAAATTCATGGATACTAATCTGCGAATAACGTAGCGTTTTGGCCGTGTTGGTATGTCATATTGTAGTTTTTTATTGCGCTAGCAATTATATGGACACTGTCGGGTGGTTTTCGCCGTTGGCGTCGCCGTTGCCGCCGCCGTCGTTCCCCGTATATGTATATGTATCTATATATTTATAAAAGCCACAAAGAAAAATAATTCAGAAAAATGCTTCCGACAGGCGGCATCGAACGAGGGACCTCTCATTTTGCAGCGCGCGGCGCTAACCGCTAATCCACGAAAGCGCACGTCCTTCAACGTTCCAACGGCGAGCTATTTATATACAGCGAGTTTTCAGCGTGTTCTCAGCATTAGCAGCGAGATCGCGCAAAGGCCGCGCTGGGCGGAACTTAGCTCGGTGCCCGCCCCGCTCGTCGCGACGCCCGCTCGCATGCACTCATCTCCCTCACGCTGTCTCGCGCATTTTGCTCCGTGGGGGGTAGACGCCCTTGCGCGCGCTTATCTCTCGGGGGGAGGGGGGGGGGGAGAAGTGGGCGTTCACCGCAACGATTGCGTTGTAGCACGGTGTAAGAATATACATAGACAGGTGCTGACACTCTCCCCGCAACACGTTGAAAAGCGCAATCCCCGCGCGTCCAGATAATCTTCGGGCCGTTATCACTTATCGAGACGGCTGACCCCGCTCGTCGTAGCGCCATCTACGAAGGCACCGATTAAGCAATCGGTGCCTTCGTAGATGGGGCGACGACGAGTGGGGTCAGCCGTCTCGGCAGCACGCTCGGCAGAAACGCGCATGCTGCTGATTCTGGGTCTTTTTGCTGGCATGAGCGTCCGCGCTGTTTTGAAGCCACGCTTTTTTTGCTCGCGTGCGTTTTATGCTCTTTTATCGATGAAGGTGACATCGAATTGCTGAGAGGTTCCCTAAATGGGCAGAACGTGTTTTGTACTCAACTGCCGTTCTGGCTATCGGACTTGTGCAGAGCGTGTGCCTCTTTTCAAAGTGCCGTCTGACAGTGATCGTCTGGAGCAATGGCGCCGTGAAATACCGAGGGCAGACCGAATTCTAATGCCTACGGACCGTGTCTGCGCCAAGCATTTTACAGACGACATGATTTCAACGGGATGTCACGCGGAGTTCAAGAGAAGAGTGTTACTGGACGCGCCAAAGAGGCCTGTTCTATCGATAAATGCCGTTCCAACCTTATTCTCAAACTGCCCTAAGTACCCCACATGGTCAAGTACAGCTAGAACACCTCCCCAGAAGAGAAAACCTTTTGTATAAGCAACCAAACGATGTCGGGAGGAAGTCAACAGCACCGATGCGACGCAACCGCGGCTTGTTTCCTCGGCCACTATGGTGCTTGTCGGGCCGGAAACAGCCTTACAGCCACCGGAGAAGCAACAGCATCTTGAACCTGCCGCATTGACATCATGCCTGGCAGTTGGTGTTTCGACAAACACACGGCTTCGTAATGCTGAACGAAGGGAAACACAGGTAAGCTACTGGCTTCACATGTTCTTGAATTCTCGTTTTCAAAACGGCCTCAGACATTGTGTACGCAATTAATTTTATTTTGTGTAGGTTGGCAGCGCCAGTCGAGATTGTACTGGGGATGGCACCACCGTTGCTACTTCATAGTATGCTTGTCAACAGATGGGTTCGGAATTAGATAAATGCACGGAAAAGAAGAATGAACTGCATACACCTTGCTTCCCTCAAGATAAGGAAGAATATAAGGTAAACTATGTTCTATCACTTTAATAATGCTGCGCTGTTATGATGCTAGGTTTCAGCATTCATTGTATATACTAGAGGCTTTATTTGTCCTGTGACCTTGCCATATCACATTCTTTAGACATTAGATACATCATTTTACAGCGAAAGCTGTTATGAGATCACAACAAGGGTCGTTTCTGCGCCGTAGTTGTCCACCGCCGTCGCCGGTGTCCGTAACCAATATCGCACGGAATAAGAAAAAAACTAAATAAATAAAAAACACCTATGACAGAACGGGAATCGAACCCGGGTCCTCTGCGTGGCAGCCCAGCACTCTACCACTGCAGTGCAAACTGATCCTATGCAAGCTTCATGTCGGGTAAGGAATCACTGTAATGTGTGTTGTAAAGCGTTTTAGAGCATTAAAGTAAGAACCAGGCGTCACGCAATGCGAATTGCGTAACGAGTGGGTTGCTGAATGCTCCAACCCATTACAAAAGCCTGGGGCATAATTCTTTATCGTCGTCAGCCACAGCATCAACAAAGTGCACATAGTGCGTCACAAGAGTGTAGCGGGTACCGCGCTTTTCCGCAGAATGACGAATAATGGCATAGTAGACGCTTCCCCACTACACAAAAATTATGATGATTTATGGCGTAGTTGGTACCATGCAAGTGGGCTTGTAGTAGTTGCCCCAAGAGTGTTTAAAAAAAGGTTCAGAAAGGCCACTCTCCCAGCTTTCGCTGTGACTGTGCTGCGCGTTCCGCGCAGGCCTGGCGGTTTTTGTCATCGTCTTTTGTATTTATTTTTATATAATGGAAAGAGCCACGATGTCTGATTTTGTATTTCTATGTAGGTTGCAAATTTTTATGCTACTGTGTTCAATTTCTTCTGTGCTGCTCCATACATTTTGACAATTATTATATGTAGCACTGTTTGCTGGACGTTTTGGACGTTTCACGTAGCGAAGCCACGTCAGGCCGACGGACCTTTAGCATCCCTTTGTTTTTCTGTATGCCTTTCAAAAATAAAACCTGTTCATTCATTGATTCATTCATTATGACATTAATTTCTGTGCGCCTGAACTATTGGTTTGGAAACCAATTAATTTTTCCAGAAAAATCTTCAGTTCTTTTATTAATCGCACGTGTCACTGCAAGGTGCTTGTTTATCTGAATGATGTAGTTTTGCTTCTTGTATCAGAACTGTGTTTTAAAGCCCAGTGTGCAATGTTTTTGTCCAGATTGGCAGTCCGTATTGTGACGGTGACGGAATGGCCACCAGCTCCTGTGAACTCAACAGCACGAGCCGGAGTTCCCTCGAACCGCAAAGATGCCCTGGGCAAATGAATGATGAGGAGCACCATAACGCCATACCTTTGTGCACCCTGAGCAACGAAAAGCACCTGCCATTGTCATTTCTTGCTAAGCAAGCATCCAGCCTCCGACTCCCTAGCAAAGCATGGGCAGCTCAAGTAGTTGAGCACTTTGTGCTGCAAGCAGTGATATTTTCTGAAACAGCATGAGCAAAGAGTCCTGGGCCACCTTTTCTGCTCAAAACGCTAGAAGTAACACCAACTACTGATGACTGTTCGTCAGTGAGGACATCCGTACATGGTCATCCTGTAAGTGTTGACAATATAAGCAGTACCGGTATCCTAAATTCTATGAGCGCACTAGAAAATGCTCTTCAGTGTTTCCATGGCTTGAATGTTTGCTCTGGAGGCCCTTCTAAAGAAAAGTTCAGTGACAGAACGGGAATCGAACCCGGGTCCCGTTCCAGAATGCGCATATGTAGATGCTTTTGGATTGTGGCGTCACAACAAGTGCACGCTGCTTAGCAATGAAAAAAGCTGCAGAGCTTGTGAACGCCTAAAAGATGTGCTTCGCATTCATGATGCCAGACAAAAAAAAGGAAGCAAAATGAGCTGTGTCCATTTCTTAGGAAGCCCATTAAGAAAGGCCCGTGTTGAGACGATACGCAAAGCAAGAACTGCGTGTTATAAATCTAAGGTGAGACTTCAAAACGCAAAAAAGAAAGTAGAAACCGAGCTTGCTGATTGTAAAGCAATGTCGCGGGATCTAAACGAAGAAACTAGTGAACACATCCTTAAGCACGCAAACCTTCCTGACACCCAGCAGCTGCTTTTCAAAGAGTGTTTGGAAGCTGGATGGGCTCATTCAAAGAATGGCCGGAGATATTCGAATAACTGGGTGCTGCTTTGCCTCCTCCTGCACATTAGGTCTCCAGCTGGATACCGATTCCTTATGGAAAATGATATTGTGTCATTGCCATCAATCAGAACAATACGTCGCTATATCACAAATATTGGCTTCAAGTCAGGCTTTGATAGCAAGTTTTTAGCTGCTCTAAAGAAGAAGTTGGCAAAAAAGGACATCTTTCAACAACACGGCATGCTCATCTTTGATGAAATTCAAGTGCGCAAGAGCAAGCATGTCAACTCCAACACAATGACATATGTAGGACTGACGTCAGAGGCCGAAGACTTGCTGACCATGCTCTGGTTTTTATGTTCTGTCCTTTTGGAGAGAGCTATGCGCAACCGATTGGAGTTTTCGCAGCCAAAATTGCGACAAAAGGCACTGTTCTCGCACAGTTGCTGCTTCAAGCCCTCGTGATATTGGAAGAAGCCGGCGCCAAAATTCACGGCTTTGTTTGTGATGGGGCGTCAACGAACAGAAGCATGTGGAGCAAGTTAGGTATAAGTGGAAATTTGGACAACTGCTGTAACTTCATCACCCACCCAAGTGATCCTACAAGGAAGGTGTTCGCATTTTCAGATGTGCCACACCTATTCAAATGCATAAGAAATCGGCTCATGCAGCAGAAGTACCTGAAAAAGGAAGGAAAGTGGTTAAGATGGGAAGAATACTCTGCAGTTTACGAGGAAGACAAGGATAAAGCTGGGGGGTCTACGGGTATGTCCAAAGATAACACACAGCCATATCCATCCCTCTACAGGTGAAAAAATGCGCGTGAGGTTGGCTACGCAAGTGGTAAGCCGCTCCATGGCATCGGGCATCAAATTCTACAGAGAACAAGGAGTACGCAAGCTTGTAGACAGTGAAGGAACTGAGGAATTTACTTTATTTCTGTACGATCTGTTTGAGGCATTAAACCGTCGTTTTCCTTCTGAAGGCATCACCAGCCATAGTCCAGACCGCGGAGTTATTAGCCCTGGTATTCAATGGCTTGACAGCTTGGAGAAGGAGCTTCAGTGTGGCTTGTTAACACAGGACATGTTCCTCACCAAGAGCACCTCTGAAGGCCTTCGGGTGACATTGAAATCTACCAAAGAACTTTGCAATGCTCTCCTGCAAGACTATAATTTTAAATATGCGTTGACAAGGAAGATGAACCAAGATCCCGTCGAACGTTTCTTTGGGAAAATAAGGCTTGCTGGACGGCAAAAGGACTACCCGTCAATGCCTAATTTTTTGCAGCTGTATCAGACATTGTCCATTTACACTCTACTCAAACTTCCCAAGTTTGGAAACTGCAGAGTAGTTGAGGGAGAAAAACCACTTCTGGACATATCAGATTTCAGAGCATTGGTAAGCTCGAGCAATGTTACGGCACCATCAGCTGACTTTGTAGATGAAGTGAAGCTGAAACTCGACAGCCTTATCTGTGTGGAGGAGTGGGAGTGTGACGACGTCATTAGCCAAACAAAGGGAAGATCAGGAACGGAAATTGAAGACTGCATAGTCTATTATTTAGCAGGATTCATGACTAGGAAAATGAAGAAATTTGTCAAATGTCTTTCAGGTAAGTCAGCGTTCAGTACAGAAAACAGAACTTCTGCTGAGGCAGCATTGATAAATGTAAAAGACAGAGGAGGACTTACACATCCAAACATGCATCTTTACAATTTACTGAATCAAACCGAAGGCTTGTTCGCAGCATATGCGGATTCCCAGACGGTCTACTGGGACACAATTGATGGTGTTCATGACACCTACACCATTACTTTCCCGTGCGACGAACACAAAGAAGAAATAGTGGCTGAGTTGCTTCACTGCTATGTTAGCATGCGGATGAGGCAGCATTGCAAAACTGTGAACATAAACATCAAAGAGGAGGCGCGAGAAAAAAAGAAAATGGCTAAGCTTTGCTCGTCTTAGCCGCAGCTTTTACTGATAAAATATACCTGTGTGACACAGTAGTTTGTGCAAATATTTCTACATGCCTAAGACAAATACTGCCGTTATCAGAGGCTGTCAGTTCAGATTAGGTCCAACTAGTTCCTGCATTTTTGTACATCATAAGCATGAAATGTGTAACAGACTTGCATGTTTTTATTCCACTTTTTTTTTGCTCCGTGGAAGTGTACGAGAGCATAAGACTTTAGGATGGTTGTTTCCCATGAAAAATTTTCAGACTGATTCATGCATATTTTTTTCCTGTTGAGTCTATGTGAAATAAAAGCCAGAAATTTCTGTGTTGTGCGTAGTATATTTGTGTAGTATACAGTGAAACCTCGGTGATACGAACACAGCTCATACGAATTTCGGGGTGATACGAATTTTTCTTTGGTCCCGGCCAAGGCCCATTGGCCTGCAATGTAATGGAGTACGGTTCTTACGAACCGATTTTCACCCCGGGACGTTTGATACGAACGTACGCTGCCGCCCAGGTACGAAGAGGTGCTGTCTGCGCTGTCGCGGAAGACGCGCCAAGCACGTGCGAGCGCGCAACGCAAGAGCGGGCATGCGCGCCACCCCGCCAAATCGTCAGAATCACGGTGTAAGAAAAATATTTTTTTTCTTACGGTCACAATAAACCTTCAGAGACGCGTCACGGCCTCCGGGATTGTGTGCACAAATCTTTGAGGCTCTTATGTGCCTCCGTGTACCTTCGCGTTTAGATTACAGAGGGCATTGGCGCCATGCTTTTTTTCTAACGCGTCGACGCGGGCTGCTGTCGTTGTACTGTGTTTACACGTGCCTGCCTCGTGCATCAGACATCCTATGAAAGGTGGACGAGGGCCGAAAGAAGGCGAGGACTGTCTTGGCTAAGGAGTCAGGCCTCAAAACGTCAACATGCGTGACTGTTGAGGTCGTATTTGTACGAGCACGGCTGCAAATCTCCCAAAAAACATCCCCAACACTTTCTCGATAACAAAATCATAACATAGCACCATGGTTCTGTAATTTTGTGGCCTTGCTCTATCGCGTCAAAGCACTTCTTTTGTTACTTTCACCGCAGTACTTTGGTGTCATGCGAAAAAGCATACTAAAATTTGGAAGGGGCACAGGTCACAACGCACCTGGTTCATTAATTAAACACGTGCGTACGGACCGTATATTTACGAATACTGGTGTGATTGCGGACATTTAAAAACTTAACTGACAATCATTCAGAGTTCTTCTTTAGGTTGCTGCGGCCCTGAAAAACATTAAATGAAAATGTACGCGAGCTTTCTTTTGTCGATCGCAAGCTAATTTTTTATGCTTTCTGGTGATACGAATTTCGGATGATACGAATATTTTTGGTGGTCCCCTGAGATTCGTATCACCGAGGTTTCACTGTAGTCGGAAGTGAAATGCGAAGCTATTTGCTCAGGTTTTCATCAGTAAACTGTTAGTGATGCTGTGAATCAAAATAGGAAGCCTGCCTTCAACCCACCTGGTAAATGCCCACTTGTAAGAGTTTACATAAATATGCGAATTCGCATCGTAACATCCAGCCATGAACGACCGCATTGCTCTAGTGTGCTGTATATGAAATACTTACGTGGTTCAAATATTTATGGTGTTCAAAGTTAAGCTTTATGCTTTTCTTCAAATTCGCCACTGGGAAGAACATGAAAACCACCTTTACAGATAACTTATACATCCAGGGGGACACACAATGAGACAATAATTATCGCTTTCAGGTGCCCAATTAACTCAGATTCAATAATTAACTTTTTAGGGACAGCAGCAAGCAAGCATGTTTATATTGAAAAGTTGAAGGGAGTCGCGTTTATACACAGTTCCATTTGGAAGAATTTTTCTAGCATGTCTGTGCTCCGAGATATCCCGCTGCAAAGTTTAATTGATTACGCATGCAGGGCGCTGTGGATCAGCGCAATGTTCCTCCCCGACGTGACGAACAGTCATTGCTTGCTATCGCCAGCCAGTAGCAAAAGGGTAACCGTTATCATCTTTGTCTGTGCCTTCGACCTGTTATCAGACTAAACGACGCACGCAACTGCCACGGCCCACCGGGGAGGAGTTTGCGCCCCCGCTGACTGTCTTGCGTGCGTAATCAGGTAAACCACAATTAAACTTTGCAGCGGGATAACTCGGAGCACACACATGCTAGAAGAATTCTTCCAAGTGGAACTGTGTATAAATGCGACTGCCTCAAACTTTTCAATACAAACATGCTTTCTTGCTGCAATCACTAAAAAGTTAATTATTGAATCTGAGTTAATTGGGCACCTGAAAGCGATAATTATTGTCTCATTGCGTGTCCCCTTGGATGTATAAGTTATCTGGAAAGGTGGTTTTCATGTTCTTCCCAGTGCTGAATTTTCATAAAACCATAAAGCTTAACTTTGAACACCCGGTATATCGCGGAACAACTACATTGCTCTAGTGTGCTTCATATGGAATCTTTGCGCATTCCAAATATTTATTTATATCGCGTTCACATGGAACAAGCGCAACTATGCTTCAACAATTTCCTGTGTAACTGAAAGCAGCGATACGCATGAAATACGTTTCTGGTGCAGTAACTATTCTCTTTTAAAAAAGGGGTAATAATTATCACTGGGGGTTTACGTGTAAAAACCACGATTCGATTACGAGGGACGCCGTAGTGGAGGACTCCTGACTAATTTTGACCATCCTGGGCTGTTTAACACATCTAAGCACGTGGGAGTTCCTTGCATTTATTCCCCACCGGGAAATATTTTGATGGAGGGATAGCACGTTGCTTAACGTTTTTTTTTAAATATTTTTCTTTGCATAGATGAATGCCGTGAACAGATGAAAATACTTGTACGCGTGAGCGGAACTTAGCTTTGAGTACTGCCCGATCAATCCGTGTTCACGACGTTCACACTCTGCACAAGGCATTTTCGAGTTACTGAATCCTTAAACCTGGTAAACTTTTATCTTTTAATCCGAAATAACAAATTCCCTTCGCCCTTTGAGTGTTACTCACACCGCTTCGAACGAAAATGTTGGGGAGGCAGAGTAATTTCAATTCGCGAGCCCCGCTTCGCTGAATACTTAGGCCGCGGCGCCATCTGACGGCTCGCAGCAGTGTGCGCCCGCGAGACCGAACGTTATCTGGCCGCTCAAGCACGCGCAGTGTCAACACCTGAATATTCTTAGGCCGTGCGTTGTAGTCACCGAGCGCACGAAGGTCACTTTGCTCGCGGCAGTCCCCCGTTTGCGAAAAGAACACGCTTTCCAAACACAGCGAAGTAACAACTGTGACACTTGTTAGTTCGCGCTCGTCTGTACCTGTGAATACTTTTCATGCGTCGTTTTTGTTTGAGCAGCGCGTTAAGTGTCGAGCTGTGAATGTTGTTGGTTCTCTGTCGTCGTGTGCATGTTGTTTTCGTGCGTCATGTGTGCGTGAGCAGCGCGCTGCACGTTTCGACCTGCTTGCCATTCGTCGCTTGACATTCCATTTTGTTGCTATTGCATTCACTGCTTCGCCTTTTGGCGAAACTGTGACTTTTTTTAGTGCGCGAAAAACAAGGACAGAGAAAGGCGTGACACACGCAGGTGCTAACTTGCAACAATCTTTATTCTAGAAACAGGGAACCACATGAATAGGCAACATCGCTTTACAACCATCATGATTACACGCACATTTCCAATTTCACCAATATTTACGTAGATAGGCTAACTCCTTACAGGAGAGGGCAATCGACGGTTTTGAAATACAGTTGTCTGCGGGCCGATCAATCATTTCTGTCTCAATTATTTCGCAGGTCAGCTGACCTCTGCTGTTACTGACGATTGAACACTCATGAAAAATGGGCACGTACACGCTTTGAACGTCGTCACTTGCACTGGCACCTGAATTACTGCAGTGCGCATCGAGGAAACCACCCCTTTATTCCTTCACGTTGTAGTGGTGCTCCTTTAAGTGTTCGTTTACGCACCGCCCACTATGACCCACATAATTCTTGCCACATGTCAACGAAATATTGTACACAACTGCATCGTTACACTCTATAAACATATTTTTATGCTTCGTTTTCCATTCCTGCTTCTCCGATGAGGCAGGTCTGGTTAGTCGGCACAAACTCTGCAATTTTGTGGGAGCAGGGAACACTACTATTACGTTCGCACGTTGTGCTATCTTTTTTAGTCGGTGTGATAGCCCGTGGATGTACGACTGCGACTTTTCTCGTATCAGCTAGGAGCTGGCTGGCGGGAGTCTTTCTTGAAGAGTCAAACTTGAGAAGGCCCTCCGCTATGCTAACAAGCACATGCGTAAGGTAACCCGCGGACCGAACACGGCCGATCTGTTCGTTGAAACTTTCGCTCATGCGCTCAGGACATGACTTGCGTAGGGCGCTGAGCAAGCAAGTTTTCGCTATTCCCCTCTTCGCCAACTTTGAGTGTGCTGACTGATATGGAAGCAGCGGCTTGTTGGCGCGAAGGTCGTACTGCCAGTGGATGCGTTCGTCATAAAATAAAAGGCTCACGTCCAGAAAGCGAATACTACCATCAACCGGTAACTCATGTGTTACAGCTAGAGGGGATAAGCCCTCTCGTACGAAGGAAAGGGCGTTAGTGGCTAAAGAATCAAACACCCAGCGCTGCCGTCAAGAATAATTTTAAAAATCATCCACCTATCTAAACATTCTTTTAATCTTAAAATCTGTGAGCCGATCACACATGTTCTTGTCAAGTTCTGCTAATAATAAATCGCCCAGAATAGGTGCAATAGAGGAGCCGATACCAATATTCTGCTTCTGTATATAAGGCTGCCCTTCCCATAGAATAAAAGTAGACCGTAGATAAAAACTAAGTAGTTCTAAAAATTGCCCGTTTTCCATCCCGGTAGCGTTCATGAAGGCGACATTTCCGAACCGGTCAATTCAAGACTGAACGCAAGAGAGCAGACTAGAGTGAGGCAGTGAATAAAAAAGATCTGCAATGTCTATAGAAAACGCGTTAAGTTGCTTATGGGGTGACGATCTAACATAATCCAAAACAACGTCAGAGTTTTTTACAAGAAACGGATCCTCAGCTGATAACATCTTGAGCATTTTTTTGAAGAAACAAGGCAATACACTTTTGCCAGGTGCCGTTTTCCGACACAATGGCCCGGAAAGGTGCGTCTACCTTATGTATATTTACGCTAAAGAACACGTCAAGGGAATCACATTCACTAGCACCTATACCTTTAACAACACTATCTAAACGTAGCCGTTTTCAGAGCTTCTTAGCTTTCGCTTTTTCTTTCGAAAGCGACAAATTTCCGCTCGGTTTAAAAGCTTCTTGACAGCGTCAAGGGCTTTTGTGTTGAAGGCTCCATGAGTCAAAACCGCAAAAGCACCCTCCTTGTCCACGGGCAAAACGCAGAGGTGGTTGTCCTTTAAAAAAGAAGCAACACGTTTTACAGATACCTTTGGTACAGGTTGTTTGTTAAGTTCAAGGCGTCGACACCATCTGACACACAACGCACTGCGTCCTCTAAAAAAGATAGCACGACGTGCGAACCTAAAAACAGTGTTCTCTGCTCCCACAAAATTGCTGAGTTCGTGCCGACTAACCAGACCTGCCTCATCGGAGAAGAAAAATGCAAAACGAAGCATAAAAATAGGTTTATAGAGTGCAATCATGCAGTTGTGTACAATATTGCGTTGACATGTGACAAGAATTATGTCGGTCAGAGTGGACGGTGCGTAAACGAACACTTAAACGACTGAAAATAGCGCAGAAAAAACGGGGACACAAGAAGAGGACACACGACACAGGCGCTAATTTCCAACATAATGTTTAATACCATCGCACGCTCGCCTATATCACCAGAAGAATAACATCACATGACAAGTATGATGCGCACAAAAATTAATTTCTTAGAAAATACAATTCCTTATCACTGAGCGTGAGCGAGGGAGTGCTGACGCACTTCGACCCCAGTGATGAGACAGCCTCAGCCTAAATAATCTCTCTAGTAAGCTTGTCAAACATTCTCTTGATAACTGTGCATGCATTGAATATCGGTGCGCAGCCGCTGCATTTACAATGAATAGCCAGCCAACTCCCCTGGCCGTTTTTCACGATATTACAATGTTCTCTTAATCTATCATTAAGGCAACGGCCCGTCTGTCCAATATACTCTTTACCACAAGAAAGCGGGATACGATAAACAACGCCAATGGTGCAGGTAACAAAAGCAGTTCGATGCTTCTTATTACAACCTTTGGGTTTTCCGTTGCGGTCATGAAGGCCACAAAGGCTGGCCAACTTCTTGGGAGCCGAAAAGACAACCCTAACTTCGACAGTGCTGAACACTTAAAGGAGCCAATACAACGTGAAGGAAAAAAGGGGTGGGTTCCTCGATGCCCACTGCAGGCATTGCAGTAATTCAGGTGCCAGTGCAAGTGACGACGTTCAAAGCGTGTGCATGCCCATTTTTCATGAGTGTTCAATCGTCAGTAAGAGCAGAGGTCAGGTGACCCGCGAAATAATCGAGGCAGAAATGATTGATCGGCTGGCAGACAACTGTATTTCAAAACCGTCGATTGCCCTCTCCTGTAAGGAGTTAGCCTATCTACGTAAAGATTGGTGAAATAGCAAATGTGCGTGTAATCATGATGGTTGTAAAGCGATGTTGCCTATTTATGTGGTTCCCTGTTTCTAGAATAAACATTGTTGCAAGTTAGCGCCTGCGTGTGTCACGCCTTTCTCTGTCCTTGTTTTTTCGTGCGCTAAAAATACTACAATAAGCTGCGAAGAAGCAGGTGCCAATTTAGGCGCTGTCTCGATGCTGCCGCGGCCACCAGTGTAACGCAGTGCTCGATTTGACTGCCTTATAAGTTGTCCATCGACTGATGCGCCGTATGAGGTTTGCGGCTGGCTACACTGTAGGTTGGTCTGTTTGGCTACCAATGACTCCAACAACGCTTTAAGACAATTGCGCGTGGCTCTCGTGGGCTTTCTCGCATATTTTTCTTTGTCACAACAACAACATTTCGTTCTTGAAAAGTTTAATTGCGCTAAACCATACGAGGACACAAAGAAATTAAAGAACAGGACGTGCGCAGACTCACAACTAAAACTTTAGTGAGTGAAGGATGACATGCATACAGTGAACATGAAAAGACAGAATGAGCTCATTGGCAACAAAATGATCACGTGAACGCTTCAAACACTGTGTCATAATCTAGCATCTAGATGCAGCACTTCACAGTCAGCAAGCAGCACTCACGGATCGCTGACACACCCACTTGTTTTCATAATCGCATAGGCCTCGTACAGCACTCGTGTGTTGCGGTTCTTGTGGCGATACAACACTTTGGCTCTTTCCAGAAGTGGCTGGCCACCTTCTTTTTCTCCTTCTCACAGTACCTGCAGTGCTTTGCCACGTGTGAATAACCATCACACAGCTGCGCTAATTACACACAATACTCAAAATCAAATTGATACAAAGAATTCTTAAGCTAAAGTCTACAATATTTTAGTTAACCTTAGTTCCTAACTACCATAAAAGTCCATGCCACACTGGTCACTCGGTTGCGTCCGAAATGGAACGTCCTTATTTGTACGGCGGTCGGCGCGGCGTCTTAGTCGACGTCTCGTGGATCCATGCTGCGTCGCGCTCGCTGTCGATGCTCTCTCCTTTCTTGCGGTCGCCGTTGCTCAGAAGAAACTTGACGATCCACTTCTTGCTGGTTTCCCGGTCGTCGTCATGGACATTATGGAAGCGGACGGGTTAGGCCTGCCTGCCCCTTCCGTCTCTTGTCCCAAGTACGTCTGTGGCCCATTCGACGACGTGACGCTCCGCGGACTGTCCTGTGGGCACAAGCCGTTCTGCCAGCGAAGGTAGAGCGTTCGCAGTGCTTCGGGACCCGCTGCGACGAAGATTCTGCAAGTCCGCAGCCTTTCCCGGTCATCTCCGAGGTCGAAATAGACTCATGATGCTGCACCTCCTGACCCGGCACCCGACGCTCTCTTTACCCGTGATACGCTGGCTTCTTCGACCTGCTCCGAACGGTGTCCCACAGACTAGAGCTGTGCACGGGCCGTATTTCCGAGCCCGAGCCCGGCCCGGGCCCGCCGACTGCATTGAAGGCCCGCCCGAGCCCGACGCTATAGGGCTGCGAGTACGCCCGGCCCGGCCCATAGTACAATAAAGAAGCCCGGGCGCGGCCCGGTGCGTCCCGCCATTATGTAGGTTTGCTGCGGAGACGAGATATCGCTTTCCGATTATGTGGCAGTTTATTCAACATATCACAGTGTAACATAAGGAAGCAACATTTGACAGTCAATACATAAACAGATTACAAGATGACGTATCAAAATAACAGGCTGTCCAATGATTCGGGCTTCACGGAAGTGCGGCGTTCCTGCATCGCATCTTCCACCGCTCTGAAGTTCCGTTCGCTCCTCGCACTGGTAGCCGGAATCGTCAATGTCTTTTCTCAGGCATAGCGAGCTTGGGATGTGCTGGTTATTCCAAAAGTTTAGTACTTCAGATGCAGGACACGGGGATGACGGATAACCACAAAGCTCATCTTGCGTGTTTATCGCTACATGCTTGTAAAATATTCCGGCACAGCGTCTATATCTTGGGCTTGATACGGGCTTTGCACATCGTCCGGGCCCTAGCTGAGAAGACGTCGGCCTACATGAGCCCGGCCCGGCCTGCGGGCCGGGCTCGGGCTTTTGGGCTACCCGGAGCCCGTGCACACCTCTACCACAGACAATGCCGTTTACCACGGCTCGGGTCGCTGCCACGAGCCCTTCATAGACAAATTGCGTGCGCTAGCGTGGTAGGGGCGCATACCAACGAGGAATTTTCCATTCCTGGCACACCATCTAAACATTCCATCATTGGGCGCGTGCCTTGTACCCCTTTACTCATGACAGACGTCATATATATTTATTATGTAAAACAGCAACGATTGCTGTACAGCATAGAAACGTAAAAACCACGAAATCAGATACAGCATGCGACTAGATACGTCATACACCAGCGCCAAAAGAACACAGAAAAATTAGGGGACCCTTAAGCTTCGCCTTTAAGAGTTGAACGCGATAGCAATATCCTGTCTCTAGTGCGTACTTCAATCACTTAGTACATACTATGTAATGGGTAGCATGCTTTAAACCACGAGCAATTATCAGTGGGAAATGTTTTCGAACTTGCTATGCACCCACTACGTAGTCTTCACGGAATACGCGCAGTAACATGTGTGCCATTTGTATAGGGTGGCCGACTTTGAATCACGATGTCGTTATGATATTCACATGTTCTGACTCCTGATGCCAATGTAAGGTTGTACCACGCAATAAAACTGCGATGTTACATGTTGTATTGTGACGCCACTATACAGGACGCGTGTGTTTGTAAAGCATGAAAGTTATTTTCACTGCATTTCCAAGTAGAGGAAGTTATTTTCAATGTAATTCCAAGCAGGAGCGTGGCTGTGTGGTAGAACACCTGTTTGCTACGCAGACGGCCTGGGTTCGATCCTTACTCGGACCCGGAATTTTTTATTAAATGCGAAGCATTTCTTTGCGTACTGCAACTCTGGCGTTTCTATGTATCTATCTATCTAGCCGCCTACGTCTGGGTGATCTCGTGATCACCTCCTTAACTTCAGGCCTACCAAAGTTAGTAAGGGAGGGTAAGAGGATTTGACGAATATGTCTGGCTGGTCGTGATTTGTATAATGTAAAAATCCCGTCGCGTACGTCGTCAAACTCATTTCTCCAGACACTTGTGGCTCATACCCGTATACAACCGGTCGCATTATCCGGGTGTGCGCCACAGGTGTTAGACAATTTATAACTACCCAGGAACGGCGAAGACGGACATTGATAATTTAAATGCGAGAGCTTTAAGAAAAACTGACAACGGCAGCGTTGACCCGATGAATTCAAATAGAAATCAGGGTCCCAGTAGGAATCGAGCCCACGCAATCTGCGTGGCAATCAAGTATTCTACCACAGAGCCACGTCAGGTCTTGAAACTGCTTTGGAAAAAAACCCTATGCAGGCGCACTGTTAGTGAAACGTAAGTTGTGTTTGCAGTGCTTGCTATCTAATTTTCAAAACATTACATACGTGCTTCTATGATGAAGGAGTCATGTCGGGTTAACATAAATCAAGCGCCATCCGCTGTAGTTGGTTTTCGTAGCACTATCCAGGTCTACAATCTTCGCAAGCAGAAGCGCTACATTTCCGCTTACAGTTCTGGTGTTGGTAATATTCATGTTGTTCTTGGCATGGTTATGCAACTGTAAACAACTGGATATATAATAGATATGCGACTGTTCAACATACATGTACGTGCATACAACATTTGTACATATGTTTAGCGACCACAGCCACCTTCCGTCCGCATGCTTCGTATGACATCGATTCCCATGGAACGTGGGATGGGCCGATTTTTTTATTTTATTTGCATCTTTCTCGATTTTGCGGTCACGGACAAGATGATGATTTTTCACTCACAACTAACTACGCCGACGCCACCACAGATGCCGACGCCGGAATTTCTGCGAAACGAGCTCTTTAACGCTATCGCGTAAATATCATGCTAGTTAAAATGCAGCTATATGGTATCCAACTTTCAAGAACACAACTTCTGTTGCACGATTCATCATTGCCGAAATTGTTTTCAAACAACTAACAATGCAATATGACAAAAATAGAGTCTGGCGCAGCCATTCTGTAATATGTAAGCGTCGTCTCACTTAGCTCTACTGAGTGAAACACTAGAATGAAGTGAAGATAAATTGTCGAAAAGGGATTGTCGCTGAAGCCGACTGTTAGGAAAGGGGACTAGTTTCCGTGAGTGCCCTGACGAAGAGAAGCCTCCATGTTGAAACGTTTCCCCAACGCTTGATCTTCCACTCGGCTTTCTTTTTCGTAAGAAGGAGAGAGAGAGAGAAACAAGGAATCGAGGAAAGGCAGGGAGGATAACTAGCGTCCAGTTTGCTGCCCTACTCATTGGGAAGGGAATGAGGGAGTGACAAAGAGAGAAAAAGACACATTACACAACTCACACACACATTGGAACGTATCACAAGCGGTCGCTCAATTCCGTTGCCTTGAAGTACTGCAGGAAGGCTCGTGTAGTTTTCTGGGCTGATGTTCTGCGAAGCCAGGCTCCGAAGATCTTTCCTTCAGTTACAGGCCGACCATAAAGTCTCCTGACGGCACGCAGAGGAGTCCGGCGATGTTGAAATTGCGGACAGCGGCACAAGAGGTGATCGATAGTCTCTACACAGTTGCTGTTATCGCACATTGATGAATCTTCCACACAAGTCCGATATCTGAATGACTTAGGTGACGCCACAACGAGTCGCAGTCGACACAGCATTGTAAGCAGGAAAGGAGGCATGCATCAAGCACCTGATGTGGGACTCTCTTCGTTTGAAAACAATCGTTCAGTAGGGCTACTTAAACCATGGTAAGTAGAAATCGATTTTAATGTGTTGAAAGCACTAATAAGAAGACAAAACTACAAAAGAATATTTGGCACTTCCAGTGAAGAATACGTAATAAAAAATGTAATTGGCTTGCAAAATCACTGTTACTGAATTGTATTGTTCACAAAATGTAACTTTTCGGGAACTTTCCAACGTGTCTCTCTTGGAAAATTTAGCCCAAAAAAATCTTCAAAATGAACTCTGGCATCATTAGAGAAGTAAGACTAGACGTTCTGAACATAAGGTGTCATCTTAGACGTTCAGTTGAAAATATTTGTGCATAAACATTCGTGTTTCAAGCTGCGTCCACTAAATAAGTAACGGTTTCAGGCTTCGAAGTGCAGCGTACAAAACGTAACACAGGAATTATTGTCGGACCGTCCTTAGAGGGCACACTAGTTAACCTGAAATGTGCCATGGCTAGCAGAAAATGTGAACGCTGTAAATTGCAGCAACATACAACAAAGAGCGCAACTAAACCCATTGTCACTCATAAGAAAACCGGGCGGTCACGCTTCAACAACAAAAAAGTCACAATTTAGTTGCGGTCTAAACATCTAGGGCGAGTGCCGCCTGCAAGGACAAAAGACCACTTCATTATAAGGTGCAATACCTAAAACTGGACGGTTTAAAAAGTTGAAAACTCGATAACACTGTACGGTGACAGAAAGTGAGCATGCAATATTTAAGCAAGCACAAGAGACGCGCGCAGCAGAACCGTTCGGTTCTGCCAAAAGGTGCCGGCTTTACAGAGAAAGGAGGAGGTTAACTGTTATGTTTTCTGTGTTGTTCATTGCTGCGGGCCAGCCAAGCCAGCTGTGCGCGCGCACGTTCTTGCACCCTCTTTTCTTTCCCCTTGCTCCTAACCGAGATATCGTCTCGGTTTCCCTTGCCCAAACCCTCTCACCCCTGCGTTATATATATTGCAGCGGTGCTATCAATAAACGTTGTTCCACCACCAGCTAGCATGTCGTTTATGCTGCTGCCAGTCGCAGCGGGTTATTACAGTGGCGACGAGGATCACGGACCATGCGGTGAAAGCAGCCCAACACAGCGGTGCAACCGGACAACCGCTACGTGAAGCAACAAGGAGAACCATGGCCAGTTTTCAGCTACCGCTGTTCGACAATACCAGAGACAAGTGGAAACCATATCTCTTAAGGGCAGAAGCATATTTTGAAGCAAATGACATTACCGACTCGAAGAAGCAACGCGCGCTGCTAGTGGCTGCTCTTAGCACGCAAACAGTTCAAGTGCTAGCTAGTCGAATCGTGCCAAGAACTCCCATTTAGCTCTCGTATGCCGAAGCAGTTGCAGTCCTAAGTAGCTACTACGACCCCAAGCGTCACGAAACAGCAGAGAGCTACAAGTTTTTTACGCGCTGCCAACTGGAAGGAGAGTCAATTCAAGCGTTCCTCGTCGACATACGGCGCATAGCGGACAATTGCAACTTTGGCATTGCATTACACCGAATGTTAAGGGATCGCATTATTTGCGGAGTACTCTCAAGTAGCCTGCGCAAGCAGCTGCTGACGAAGGAAGGGTTGACGCTACAAGAGGCTGAAGCTATAGTCATTTCAGCGGAAGCAGCAGAAAGCGACGCTAAAGAGATGAGCGTGGAATCGCCGACAGTACTGAAAGTGCAAGCCCGTCATCAGTCATTTCAGGATAACCATAACAGAAGCGCAGAGCTAATGTGCGGACGATGCGGAAGCACGAGGCATGGTGATAACGCCTGCAGGTGGGCTAAAGCGCGCTGTTTTCGCTGCGGGCGGCGCGGACACTTGGCTAGATTGTGCCATGAGGCCCCGTCAGCAGAAAGGCAGAGTGTGAAACGGCCACACAGGGTAAAGGCATTCACAGCCATGCAAACGACGGCTAGCCAAGACGATCGCGAAGAAGACAGCGTGGCACACGTTTGGACCGTAATCTCTCAAAAGATAAACGGATTGTAACCGCCGATACGACGAACGTTTTGTTGGGGAGACATGGAACTACAGATGGAAATCGACACAGGGTCTCCAGTGTGCGTCATATCGCGCCAAATCTACGAGCGACACGGCGCACAGTGGCCACGCTTGAAGTGTCCTCAAATGAAGTTATCGTGCTACGCGGGAAGGCGACCCGTGCTGGGTGAACTAGAAATGTCGGTGTGGTACGAAAATGTGTCCGTTATGTGCCCGCTAATAGTGCTTGACTGCGCAGGACCGAGCCTCTGTGGACGCGACCTGATAACTGCGCTCATCAAGAGTGGCGTGCCAATTGAACAGCTGACGGCACCGGATTTTCCTGCCATTCGAAGTTCGGCCGCATACAGGGTGAACAGCCTGCTTGCTGACTATGAAGACGTCTTCTCGTCGGATCTAGGGCTCATCAAAGGTCCTCCTGCAAGCCTGAAGCTCCAGCCGACGGCGACGCCGAAATTCTGTAAGGATCGATCCATTCCTTACGCGCTCCGGGATGAAGTCTCAAGCGAAATTGATAGACTGGTGTCTCTGGGAGTGTTGTCGCCGGTAAAGCATGCGGAGTGGGCAACGCCTATCGTAGTAGTCTTGAAAAAAGATGGTAGTGTTTGCATCTGCGGAGACTTTAAGGTCACGCTCAACCAAGTTTGCGACGTGGAGCATTACCCACTTCCGCTAGTCGAGGATATGTTTGCTAACCTAAATGGGGGGCGAGAACTTCAGCACGTTGGATTTGAAAGACACGTACAATCAAGTGCCACTGGACGAAGAGTCGCGCAAGTTGTGTGTCATTAACACTCACCGCGGTCTGTACTGCTATAACCGATTGCCGTTTGGAATAGCTTAAGCGCCGGCTATTTTTTCAAAGAAAGATGGATGAGATACTTAGCGGTTTACCCGGCGTTCAGGCGTACCTTGACGACGTGCTGGTGGCGTAGCGTAGCAGGGACAGTGGAAAGCGGCTCAAGGAAGCAGTGATGTTCCGTGCAGGGAATTTTCTCTTTTTCAGGGAATTTTCGACAGTCATTTTGGACGAAAGGGAAAAAGGGAATCTTCGCGATATTGCAGGGAATTTTGAGGGGCGGCGAAATTTTTTTTTATAACGATCAAAAGACTGTGGACATGAGGCTTTCGCATGTTGCAATCGTTTCTGGCGCATGTAGCGCGCCAAACCACAGCCTCTAAGGTTCGTTTTTAAAGACCATAGTCTTTCTTGGGATAATTCAACGCAGAAACATTGATGACATTGATTTGACTGACTGCTGGTTTGTGTGGCCAACGATTCAGCTGCCCGGCGAAAGTTTAAGCCTGTGCTCAAAGCCCGCCCATCTTGATCTGGTGAATCTGTTCATACTTATGAACATTGTCAATCAAAAAGCAAATATTACGCATATTTGAGGCGCAATATCAATACGTACGTATTTGGCAGTGTGGGTGTCTTTATTTAGAAAATGCATAGATACGTAATGCTAAACACCGCAGAGTTTATTACGCTGCGCTGACCATGCGCAGCGTAACAAAAACTGACTCAGAAACAAAAAAAAAATAATAACAATAATAAACTTTTCTTCTTATGCAATGGCCGTATGCATGAGCATGTACAGCCTTCCGCATCGCATACCGCTTAAAGCGAGCTCCAAGGTAGCTCCTTCGTAGTATTAAAAGCCGATCTCGGACGCGATGCTTTGAGTTGGGCAGGAAAGAAGAGAAAGCGATGGGAAGAGCCTGAAACACGTCGAAAAATATATATGACTGATATGACTGAACAAATGACTGATGACGGGCTTGCACTTTCAGTACTGTCGGCGATTCCACGCTCATCTCTTTAGCGTCGCTTTCTGCTGCTTCCGCTGAAATGACTATAGCTTCAGCCTCTTGTAGCGTCAACCCTTCCTTCGTCAGCAGCTGCTTGCGCAGGCTACTTGAGAGTACTCCGCAAATAATGCGATCCCTTAACATTCGGTGTAATGCAATGCCAAAGTTGCAATTGTCCGCTATGCGCCGTATGTCGACGAGGAACGCTTGAATTGACTCTCCTTCCCGTTGGCAGCGCGTAAAAAACTTGTAGCTCTCTGCTGTTTCGTGACGCTTGGGGTCGTAGTAGCTACTTAGGACTGCAACTGCTTCGGCATAAGAGAGCTAAATGGGAGTTCTTGGCACGATTCGACTAGCTAGCACTTGAACTGTTTGCGTGCTAAGAGCAGCCACTAGCAGCGCGCGTTGCTTCTTCGAGTCGGTAATGTCATTTGCTTCAAAATATGCTTCTGCCCTTAAGAGATATGGTTTCCACTTGTCTCTGGTATTGTCGAACAGCGGTAGCTGAAAACTGGCCATGGTTCTCCTTGTTGCTTCACGTAGCGGTTGTCCAGGTTGCACCGCTGTGTTGGGCTGCTTTCACCGCATGGTCCGTGATCCTCGTCGCCACTGTAATAACCCGCTGCGACTGGCAGCAGCATAAACGACATGCTAGCTGGTGGTGGAACAACGTTTATTGATAGCACCGCTGCAATATATATAACGCAGGGGTGAGAGGGTTTGGGCAAGGGAAACCGAGACGATATCTCGGTTAGGAGCAAGGGGAAAGAAAAGAGGGTGCAAGAACGTGCGCGCGCACAGCTGGCTTGGCTGGCCCGCAGCAATGAACAACACAGAAAACATAACAGTTAACCTCCTTCTTTCTCTGTAAAGCCGGCACCTTTTGGCAGAACCGAACGGTTCTGCTGCGCGCGTCTCTTGTGCTTGCTTAAATATTGCATGCTCACTTTCTGTCACCGTACAGTGTTATCGAGTTTTCAACTTTTTAAACCGTCCAGTTTTAGGTATTGCACCTTATAATGAAGTGGTCTTTTGTCCTTGCAGGCGGCACTCGCCCTAGATGTTTAGACCGCAACTAAATTGTGACTTTTTTGTTGTTGAAGCGTGACCGCCCGGTTTTCTTATGAGTGACAATGGGTTTAGTTGCGCTCTTTGTTGTATGTTGCTGCAATTTACAGCGTTCACATTTTCTGCTAGCCATGGCACATTTCAGGTTAACTAGTGTGCCCTCTAAGGAGGTCCGACAATAATTCCTGTGTTACGTTTTGTACGCTGCACTTCGAAGCCTGAAACCGTTACTTATTTAGTGGACGCAGCTTGAAACACGAATGTTTATGCACAAATATTTTCAACTGACGTCTAAGATGACACCTTATGTTCAGAACGTCTAGTCTTACTTCTCTAATGATGCCAGAGTTCATTTTGAAGATTTTTTTGGGCTAAATTTTCCAAGAGAGACACGTTGGAAAGTTCCCAAAAGTTACATTTTGTGAACAATACAATTCAGTAACAGTGATTTTGCAAGCCAATTACATTTTTTATTACGTATTCTTCACTGGAAGTGCCAAATATTCTTTTGTAGTTTTGTCTTCTTATTAGTGCTTTCAACACATTAAAATCGATTTCTACTTACCATGGTTTAAGTAGCCCTACTGAACGATTGTTTTCAAACGAAGAGAGTCCCACATCAGGTGCTTGATGCATGCCTCCTTTCCTGCTTACAATGCTGTGTCGACTGCGACTCGTTGTGGCGTCACCTAAGTCATTCAGATATCGGACTTGTGTGGAAGATTCATCAATGTGCGATAACAGCAACTGTGTAGAGACTATCGATCACCTCTTGTGCCGCTGTCCGCAATTTCAACATCGCCGGACTCCTCTGCGTGCCGTCAGGAGACTTTATGGTCGGCCTGTAACTGAAGGAAAGATCTTCGGAGCCTGGCTTCGCAGAACATCAGCCCAGAAAACTACACGAGCCTTCCTGCAGTACTTCAAGGCAACGGAATTGAGCGACCGCTTGTGATACGTTCCAATGTGTGTGTGAGTTGTGTAATGTGTCTTTTTCTCTCTTTGTCACTCCCTCATTCCCTTCCCAATGAGTAGGGCAGCAAACTGGACGCTAGTTATCCTCCCTGCCTTTCCTCGATTCCTTGTTTCTCTCTCTCTCTCCTTCTTACGAAAAAAGAAAGCCGAGTGGAAGATCAAGCGTTGGGGAAACGTTTCAACATGGAGGCTTCTCTTCGTCAGGGCACTCACGGAAACTAGTCCCCTTTCCTAACAGTCGGCTTCAGCGACAATCCCTTTTCGACAATTTATCTTCACTTCATTCTAGTGTTTCACTCAGTAGAGCTAAGTGAGACGACGCTTACATATTACAGAATGGCTGCGCCAGACTCTATTTTTGTCATATTGCATTGTTAGTTGTTTGAAAACAATTTCGGCAATGATGAATCGTGCAACAGAAGTTGTGTTCTTGAAAGTTGGATACCATATAGCTGCATTTTAACTAGCATGATATTTACGCGATAGCGTTAAAGAGCTCGTTTCGCAGAAATTCCGGCGTCGGCATCTGTGGTGGCGTCGGCGTAGTTAGTTGTGAGTGAAAAATCATCATCTTGTCCGTGACCGCAAAATCGAGAAAGATGCAAATAAAATAAAAAAATCGGCCCATCCCACGTTCCATGGGAATCGATGTCATACGAAGCATGCGGACGGAAGGTGGCTGTGGTCGCTAAACATATGTACAAATGTTGTATGCACGTACATGTATGTTGAACAGTCGCATATCTATTATATATCCAGTTGTTTACAGTTGCATAACCATGCCAAGAACAACATGAATATTACCAACACCAGAACTGTAAGCGGAAATGTAGCGCTTCTGCTTGCGAAGATTGTAGACCTGGATAGTGCTACGAAAACCAACTACAGCGGATGGCGCTTGATTTATGTTAACCCGACATGACTCCTTCATCATAGAAGCACGTATGTAATGTTTTGAAAATTAGATAGCAAGCACTGCAAACACAACTTACGTTTCACTAACAGTGCGCCTGCATAGGGTTTTTTTCCAAAGCAGTTTCAAGACCTGACGTGGCTCTGTGGTAGAATACTTGATTGCCACGCAGATTGCGTGGGCTCGATTCCTACTGGGACCCTGATTTCTATTTGAATTCATCGGGTCAACGCTGCCGTTGTCAGTTTTTCTTAAAGCTCTCGCATTTAAATTATCAATGTCCGTCTTCGCCGTTCCTGGGTAGTTATAAATTGTCTAACACCTGTGGCGCACACCCGGATAATGCGACCGGTTGTATACGGGTATGAGCCACAAGTGTCTGGAGAAATGAGTTTGACGACGTACGCGACGGGATTTTTACATTATACAAATCACGACCAGCCAGACATATTCGTCAAATCCTCTTACCCTCCCTTACTAACTTTGGTAGGCCTGAAGTTAAGGAGGTGATCACGAGATCACCCAGACGTAGGCGGCTAGATAGATAGATACATAGAAACGCCAGAGTTGCAGTACGCAAAGAAATGCTTCGCATTTAATAAAAAATTCCGGGTCCGAGTAAGGATCGAACCCAGGCCGTCTGCGTAGCAAACAGGTGTTCTACCACACAGCCACGCTCCTGCTTGGAATTACATTGAAAATAACTTCCTCTACTTGGAAATGCAGTGAAAATAACTTTCATGCTTTACAAACACACGCGTCCTGTATAGTGGCGTCACAATACAACATGTAACATCGCAGTTTTATTGCGTGGTACAACCTTACATTGGCATCAGGAGTCAGAACATGTGAATATCATAACGACATCGTGATTCAAAGTCGGCCACCCTATACAAATGGCACACATGTTACTGCGCGTATTCCGTGAAGACTACGTAGTGGGTGCATAGCAAGTTCGAAAACATTTCCCACTGATAATTGCTCGTGGTTTAAAGCATGCTACCCATTACATAGTATGTACTAAGTGATTGAAGTACGCACTAGAGACAGGATATTGCTATCGCGTTCAACTCTTAAAGGCGAAGCTTAAGGGTCCCCTAATTTTTCTGTGTTCTTTTGGCGCTGGTGTATGACGTATCTAGTCGCATGCTGTATCTGATTTCGTGGTTTTTACGTTTCTATGCTGTACAGCAATCGTTGCTGTTTTACATAATAAATATATATGACGTCTGTCATGAGTAAAGGGGTACAAGGCACGCGCCCAATGATGGAATGTTTAGATGGTGTGCCAGGAATGGAAAATTCCTCGTTGGTATGCGCCCCTACCACGCTAGCGCACGCAATTTGTCTATGAAGGGCTCGTGGCAGCGACCCGAGCCGTGGTAAACGGCATTGTCTGTGGTAGAGGTGTGCACGGGCTCCGGGTAGCCCAAAAGCCCGAGCCCGGCCCGCAGGCCGGGCCGGGCTCATGTAGGCCGACGTCTTCTCAGCTAGGGCCCGGACGATGTGCAAAGCCCGTATCAAGCCCAAGATATAGACGCTGTGCCGGAATATTTTACAAGCATGTAGCGATAAACACGCAAGATGAGCTTTGTGGTTATCCGTCATCCCCGTGTCCTGCATCTGAAGTACTAAACTTTTGGAATAACCAGCACATCCCAAGCTCGCTATGCCTGAGAAAAGACATTGACGATTCCGGCTACCAGTGCGAGGAGCGAACGGAACTTCAGAGCGGTGGAAGATGCGATGCAGGAACGCCGCACTTCCGTGAAGCCCGAATCATTGGACAGCCTGTTATTTTGATACGTCATCTTGTAATCTGTTTATGTATTGACTGTCAAATGTTGCTTCCTTATGTTACACTGTGATATGTTGAATAAACTGCCACATAATCGGAAAGCGATATCTCGTCTCCGCAGCAAACCTACATAATGGCGGGACGCACCGGGCCGCGCCCGGGCTTCTTTATTGTACTATGGGCCGGGCCGGGCGTACTCGCAGCCCTATAGCGTCGGGCTCGGGCGGGCCTTCAATGCAGTCGGCGGGCCCGGGCCGGGCTCGGGCTCGGAAATACGGCCCGTGCACAGCTCTAGTCTGTGGGACACCGTTCGGAGCAGGTCGAAGAAGCCAGCGTATCACGGGTAAAGAGAGCGTCGGGTGCCGGGTCAGGAGGTGCAGCATCATGAGTCTATTTCGACCTCGGAGATGACCGGGAAAGGCTGCGGACTTGCAGAATCTTCGTCGCAGCGGGTCCCGAAGCACTGCGAACGCTCTACCTTCGCTGGCAGAACGGCTTGTGCCCACAGGACAGTCCGCGGAGCGTCACGTCGTCGAATGGGCCACAGACGTACTTGGGACAAGAGACGGAAGGGGCAGGCAGGCCTAACCCGTCCGCTTCCATAATGTCCATGATGACGACCGGGAAACCAGCAAGAAGTGGATCGTCAAGTTTCTTCTGAGCAACGGCGACCGCAAGAAAGGAGAGAGCATCGACAGCGAGCGCGACGCAGCATGGATCACGAGACGTCGACTAAGACGCCGCGCCGACCGCCGTACAAATAAGGACGTTCCATTTCGGACGCAACCGAGTGACCAGTGTGGCATGGACTTTTATGGTAGTTAGGAACTAAGGTTAACTAAAATATTGTAGACTTTAGCTTAAGAATTCTTTGTATCAATTTGATTTTGAGTATTGTGTGTAATTAGCGCAGCTGTGTGATGGTTATTCACACGTGGCAAAGCACTGCAGGTACTGTGAGAAGGAGAAAAAGAAGGTGGCCAGCCACTTCTGGAAAGAGCCAAAGTGTTGTATCGCCACAAGAACCGCAACACACGAGTGCTGTACGAGGCCTATGCGATTATGAAAACAAGTGGGTGTGTCAGCGATCCGTGAGTGCTGCTTGCTGACTGTGAAGTGCTGCATCTAGATGCTAGATTATGACACAGTGTTTGAAGCGTTCACGTGATCATTTTGTTGCCAATGAGCTCATTCTGTCTTTTCATGTTCACTGTATGCATGTCATCCTTCACTCACTAAAGTTTTAGTTGTGAGTCTGCGCACGTCCTGTTCTTTAATTTCTTTGTGTCCTCGTATGGTTTAGCGCAATTAAACTTTTCAAGAACGAAATGTTGTTGTTGTGACAAAGAAAAATATGCGAGAAAGCCCACGAGAGCCACGCGCAATTGTCTTAAAGCGTTGTTGGAGTCATTGGTAGCCAAACAGACCAACCTACAGTGTAGCCAGCCGCAAACCTCATACGGCGCATCAGTCGATGGACAACTTATAAGGCAGTCAAATCGAGCACTGCGTTACACTGGTGGCCGCGGCAGCATCGAGACAGCGCCTAAATTGGCACCTGCTTCTTCGCAGCTTATTGTAGTATTTTTAGCGCACGAAAAAACAAGGACAGAGAAAGGCGTGACACACGCAGGCGCTAACTTGCAACAATGTTTATTCTAGAAACAGGGAACCACATAAATAGGCAACATCGCTTTACAACCATCATGATTACACGCACATTTGCTATTTCACCAATCTTTACGTAGATAGGCTAACTCCTTACAGGAGAGGGCAATCGACGGTTTTGAAATACAGTTGTCTGCCAGCCGATCAATCATTTCTGCCTCGATTATTTCGCGGGTCACCTGACCTCTGCTCTTACTGACGATTGAACACTCATGAAAAATGGGCATGCACACGCTTTGAACGTCGTCACTTGCACTGGCACCTGAATTACTGCAATGCCTGCAGTGGGCATCGAGGAACCCACCCCTTTTTTCCTTCACGTTGTATTGGCTCCTTTAAGTGTTCAGCACTGTCGAAGTTAGGGTTGTCTTTTCGGCTCCCAAGAAGTTGGCCAGCCTTTGTGGCCTTCATGACCGCAACGGAAAACCCAAAGGTTGTAATAAGAAGCATCGAACTGCTTTTGTTACCTGCACCATTGGCGTTGTTTATCGTATCCCGCTTTCTTGTGGTAAAGAGTATATTGGACAGACGGGCCGTTGCCTTAATGATAGATTAAGAGAACATTGTAATATCGTGAAAAACGGCCAGGGGAGTTGGCTGGCTATTCATTGTAAATGCAGCGGCTGCGCACCGATATTCAATGCATGCACAGTTATCAAGAGAATGTTTGACAAGCTTACTAGAGAGATTATTTAGGCTGAGGCTGTCTCATCACTGGGGTCGAAGTGCGTCAGCACTCCCTCGCTCACGCTCAGTGATAAGGAATTGTATTTTCTAAGAAATTAATTTTTGTGCGCATCATACTTGTCATGTGATGTTATTCTTCTGGTGATATAAGGCGAGCGTGCGATGGTATTAAACATTATGTTGGAAATTAGCGCCTGTGTCGTGTGTCCTCTTCTTGTGTCCCCGTTTTTTCTGCGCTATTTTCAGTCGTTTAAGTGTTCGTTTACGCACCGTCCACTCTGACCGACATAATTCTTGTCACATGTCAACGCAATATTGTACACAACTGCATGATTGCACTCTATAAACCTATTTTTATGCTTCGTTTTGCATTTTTCTTCTCCGATGAGGCAGGTCTGGTTAGTCGGCACGAACTCAGCAATTTTGTGGGAGCAGAGAACACTGTTTTTAGGTTCGCACGTCGTGCTATCTTTTTTAGAGGACGCAGTGCGTTGTGTGTCAGATGGTGTCGACGCCTTGAACTTAACAAACAACCTGTACCAAAGGTATCTGTAAAACGTGTTGCTTCTTTTTTAAAGGACAACCACCTCTGCGTTTTGCCCGTGGACAAGGAGGGTGCTTTTGCGGTTTTGACTCATGGAGCCTTCAACACAAAAGCCCTTGACGCTGTCAAGAAGCTTTTAAACCGAGCGGAAATTTGTCGCTTTCGAAAGAAAAAGCGAAAGCTAAGAAGCTCTGAAAACGGCTACGTTTAGATAGTGTTGTTAAAGGTATAGGTGCTAGTGAATGTGATTCCCTTGACGTGTCCTTTAGCGTAAATATACATAAGGTAGACGCACCTTTCCGGGCCATTGTGTCGGAAAACGGCACCTGGCAAAAGTGTATTGCCTTGTTTCTTCAAAAAATGCTCAAGATGTTATCAGCTGAGGATCCGTTTCTTGTAAAAAACTCTGACGTTGTTTTGGATTATGTTAGATCGTCACCCCATAAGCAACTTAACGCGTTTTCTATAGACATTGCAGATCTTTTTTATTCACTGCCTCACTCTAGTCTGCTCTCTTGCGTTCAGTCTTGAATTGACCGGTTCGGAAATGTCGCCTTCATGAACGCTACCGGGATGGAAAACGGGCAATTTTTAGAACTACTTAGTTTTTATCTACGGTCTACTTTTATTCTATGGGAAGGGCAGCCTTATATACAGAAGCAGAATATTGGTATCGGCTCCTCTATTGCACCTATTCTGGGCGATTTATTATTAGCAGAACTTGACAAGAACATGTGTGATCGGCTCACAGATTTTAAGATTAAAAGAATGTTTAGATAGGTGGATGATTTTTAAAATTATTCTTGACGGCAGCGCTGGGTGTTTGATTCTTTAGCCACTAACGCCCTTTCCTTCGTACGAGAGGGCTTATCCCCTCTAGCTGTAACACATGAGTTACCGGTTGATGGTAGTATTCGCTTTCTGGACGTGAGCCTTTTATTTTATGACGAACGCATCCACTGGCAGTACGACCTTCGCGCCAACAAGCCGCTGCTTCCATATCAGTCAGCACACTCAAAGTTGGCGAAGAGGGGGAATAGCGAAAACTTGCTTGCTCAGCGCCCTACGCAAGTCATGTCCTGAGCGCATGAGCGAAAGTTTCAACGAACAGATCGGCCGTGTTCGGTCCGCGGGTTACCTTACGCATGTGCTTGTTAGCATAGCGGAGGGCCTTCTCAAGTTTGACTCTTCAAGAAAGACTCCCGCCAGCCAGCTTCTAGCTGATACGAGAAAAGTCGCAGTCGTACATCCACGGGCTATCACACCGACTAAAAAAGATAGCACAACGTGCGAACGTAATAGTAGTGTTCCCTGCTCCCAAAAAATTGCAGAGTTTGTGCCGACTAACCAGACCTGCCTCATCGGAGAAGCAGGAATGGAAAACGAAGCATAAAAATAGGTTTATAGAGTGTAACGATGCAGTTGTGTACAATATTTCGTTGACATGTGGCGTCGTTTTTGTTTGAGCAGCTCGTTAAGTGTCGAGCTGTGAATGTTGTTAGTTCGCTCTCGTCCTGTGCGTGTTGTTTTCGTGTGTCATGTGTGCGTGAGCAGCGCGCTGCACGTTTCAACCTGCTTGACATTCCAATTTGTTGCTATCGCATTCATTGCTTCGCCTTGTGGCGAAACTGTGACTTTTTTCCGATACTTACTGCGTGACAGAATTCAACAAAAAGGTGTCCATCGACTTTCTTTGTAATCTATATCGCGGGCAGACGCAGAAGAGCTGTTCAGTAGTCTCTAGACTGCCTCATTCCTCGCGATTCGGACTGTCAGCACGGCTGGCAGTCTGAATTGCGAAAGTGTACGTAGCGACGAGTGAACGTCACACGCCATGATAAGGTATGCCGTAGTGAAGGACTTGAGCAATATCGACCACTCCGGGTTCAATAACGCGCACCTACATCGTTGGCCAGCTGCCCATCGTCGACAGCTGCCAGCTTGTAAAAGGACCACGTGCCACGGGCCGCCAGCAGGCTACGAGCACTTGCCACCATGGCTACGCGCAGGGCTCACTAACACTCCCAGGTTTAAATGCACATATATCCCGCATAAAGTGTACGGGACGCGACCGGCGCAGCAGCTCAGTTGGTAGAGTATCGGGCGGGTTATTCGAAGGGTGGTCCTTGGCGGTAGGTTATCTTTTCGTCGACTTTAATTCCTTCATATTTATATCATATTTATTATCAATAACGTACCCTTTACTTTCCTTGGCTTCATTGTTCTTTTGGATCTCATTATGATTCTAAGAACAGTACAAAACGCTAAGCATGTTATAGTGACTGCTTCGCCAGATTAATGCTTTTAACAACAGAGAGTAGAGTCAGTTGCAATGTATTCATGTTGAAGACACAGGGCGCGCAAACACGGACACAAACATATATATTCGCATTCATAACACTAACAAGAATGTTTTAAGTATGTTATGATATCCTGAAAGTGACCTAAGAAGTGGGGTGATTGGTCTTGGTTTGCCACAATAACTTTTCTTACACTTAATTCTCATTATTGCTTGCTCTGTATCGCATACATTAGCGAGCGAGAAATTACTGCAGTTATTGCTTCTGCGCCTCTGCACAAATGATGAGTGGAATGTGAATCTAATTGAAGCGTATGCGAAACAAAAATGTGAACTGCGGATACCTCTTGCTATCTGCTATCCATGCCGGTTTTCTTTGTTTTTTTTACCTCAGTTAGGATGAATCATTTAAGATCTCCTGCACCTAAAAAAACTCCCGCTTCGCGATTTTTCACAGATTTAATTCCGAGGATCATAGCACGTGTATTACACCACCTAAGGTAAAGTCGTAAATCGTATATTATACAAATGCAATTTTTGTCAGCAAACAAACATATGTGCCATTCCTCAGCTTTTCGGGTCGCTTGCTGACCATCGTCTTGATCGGCTTTGCGCATTCATTCGCCACTATGTCTAGCTAAATTAGGCCGCTTTTTCTGCAGTTGCGAGCGTGTTCCTTTATATCTTTTTTACAGAAGGAGGACGATGCCACCAAGTTGGGTCAGGAAGCTGCTGGACCCAGCAACGTCGCCGCCACTTCACCATTGAGGCATAGCCGAAGGATATCACGAAAAAGCAATCCAGCCTCCCCTCTTAAACGAGCCAGAAAAATAGAGGCCCGTGAGAGGAAGCACAGAAAGCGAAGTGTTTCTGCAGGGGGGTCCTGGGATTCAGGAACGGAGAAGACACAAGTCAATGAAGAGAAACCGATCAAGAGCAGCTGGCAGTGAGGCTACTAAGCAGCAAAGGGCCATCGAAGACTTGTCTGAGAGAGAGGCGTCATTGCGGAGGCAGGACGAGGATGCTGGGCCCATGTTTGATGGCGTGAGAAAAGAGCAATGTACTGAGAGCTCCGCCCATTGCTTTCCGAAGTGTTCGGACGATGGCTGCATTCAAGTACAATCCGAAACTAATGGCACAGCGCCGAAAGTCTCATCGAAGCCTTCTGGCGTAATCAAGAAACAATCAAACAAGGTGGATCTGCTGACGAACCCTGTGATGCATCCTTTATTTTCAGCACGCATTTCAGAAAACACTGCAAAAGCACCTCCAGGGAGATTACTTTCGCGAAAAATAACTGACGTGTTCAGACACCTGGAATCTGAGGACGACAATTGCATTACAGAAAAGAAGGCGTTGGACATGCAGAGTGGTATGGTGGAAGTGCTCTTTAAAGATTCAAGTCATGCGAAAGCGGAAAACTTGCAAACGGTTCTGTGCAGCCCCAGCAAAGCTCTGCACGGTGCTGACCTGCAGAACGGTATCGATATTCCAAGCACATGCCTTCGTAAAATTCGCAACGAACAACATGAAGCATTTCAAGGCGTTGACGTGAGCGGACCACAGAGCACCCCTGTGACGGACGATGGGGACACGGTGCTGCCTAAAGGAGCTAATTCCGGAGTCGGCGCACTGGGTCGCCAAAGTACGTTTGTTTGGCACCATGTTCATCCAGATATGACAGAGCAAAAAGACTTTTCTGATCACACGGCTGAAGTGTACAAGTTGTGCCCATTAAAGGAACTCCAAAACCATAATGACGGATATTGCTCGATGCTAGTGGTGGACCAGCCATTCACAGAAAATAGCGCCGATCACGAGGAAGTTTCCGGGAAGCCAGACACTGACATCTCAGCGAAATCAAGTCAAGGATTTGCACAAGGCCAGAGCATGGGCCTTCAAGACACTGCAACGGCTAAAACGACAGCGGTCACACTCATAAGGCAAAACGTCGCCGACTGTCCGGAAAAGCTGGATGGCTGCATGGACAGCAAACGGCGGTGCTCTGAGAACGAGGTCAGCGACCCGACAACTGTACGGGGAGGGCAAGGGTACGGCAGCGAATAAAATGGATACGCCATCCCCGCAACAAACTCGTGCAAAGGCGAGGTGTCATGGGCGAAGGAAGGCCGACGATGGCAGCCCACTCAGCCGTCATGGCAGAACACAAGGAAATGTCGATGTGAGTGACAGTACGTCTGCTTTCTTTACTATTACTCTCAGATGCAGATTACTCAGGCTGTTGCTATTTATTGATGTATCAAGTTAACTTATGAAAGCTTGGGAAATTATGTAGAGTTGAGCAAAGGCGTGTTCTGATTTGAAATTACCAGACATAGGATTTGAGCGAAAGGATTTGGCTAACTTTTTACTCTACTATGTTTTACTATATCGCCTGTGCGATAAGTTTATGACGTCTAATAATTACGTCATTGTTTGGCATCGTCGCTTTGTCAGCGGCGATTAATGCAATCAGCTGAGAAGAAGACAATGACTTTCCCCTCCGAGTGTTAGCCTTAAGGGGACTGTGTGATTTTTTTATCCCCGACTATGCAGAAGAAGAAAGGAATATCGAAAGCATTTCATTAAGTAACCGGTCAACAATTTTTCGAAAAATTTAAAGGCATATTATATGAAGCACGAAAATATCAATGAATAACGTTATTTCACACCTGAATAATACACGAGCCACGATTAACATTCAACAAACAACATAATTCCATCACATCTTGGAGAAGGAGAGCGAAACCACATAAAATCATACGCTCGGAAAAATGACTGCTATGTCAATATTGTCGAATTCACGTCAAAAGTTGATAAAACAGCTCAAGATCCATATCACCAGTTACCCAGCTTCACTGGACACATAACGTCTTTTGACCTTGGTGTTCTTTGAGAATTTTCGTTGCAGCGCAACAATTGCGCGCTACCAGGCACGGCTCCAAGTGCTAGTGTACGACGCTTCATCTGGCCACAAAGCGCTTACCCGCGTGTCTGGCGTCGAGTCACCGCGCGAAGTGCTGGGTCACAGGGTCTGAGATGTCCACGCTTTTCTTGGTCGTATAGTTCGAGTGACCGACGATAAGCCAAGTTCCTAGTTGTGGTTGCAAACAGTGGATGCACGATGTGCTTCGTCCTGCAGCCTGACTAGCCGATCTACGAAATACTTACCCGCAGCACCGAGGAGTCGGCATGCAGTGTTTTTGAACGCTCAGAGAAAAATTTTCTGGTCATTCCTGGTCTCGATTGTGAGCAGCAAGTGCGCGATATGCTTCGTAGTTCTATCCGAGAAGTAAGTGTTTAATTTGCTTGGCGTTGCAGACCGAGGCACTGCTGCGCAAATTTCAAAATCTCGGTTTGAGGAGTCAGCGCATGATGTATAGGACAGTCTCCGACAATGACTAATAGAGAGGTCGGCTACGCTTTTGCGATGTCGCGATACCACTTACGTTTTAACCAGATTGCGCCCAGGTTTTAAACTAATGCGCAGGTAGGGATGTCGAGTCACGGTGATGAAATGAGCACGAACGCGGAGCTATACCACTGCCAGTTTAGAACTTACCAACAAGCAACCACGTAAATCCTAGAGCAAAACTGCGATTCGGCCTAGTTGGAACATATTCATCTTGAAATATTTGCGCAGCCACACGGGGACACACACGCCCGTTTTTGTGTCTCTCCTGTGTGCCCGTGTGCCTGCGCAAATACTTCAAGACGAATCCTCGAGGCGCAAGGAGCACGCAGCTAGGTCGCTCCCGTGACGGCCAGTGTTGCCAGATGCTACCGAGCAAACAAGCGAATACTCATTGCAAAGGAAGCCCAAACGAACCGGAAACATAATAAATTTTTTCAATTTTGAAAATAATTTCAAATAGGATTAAAAAAATGTCCATGAGGTATGAAGGGTCGAGTTTTTAAAATCGCCTAATTGCTTTGTACAGCAGAAAACCCGGCAGATTCCACGCTCCAGGGGAATCGATGTAATGGGAAGCCGCCAGCAAGGAGTGGCCTACACTTAAGTCACGGCGCACATGACATGCATGTCAGTATTTTCATGTTACCTCCTATCATATATGCTCCTCATCCAGCCGTGTCTCACAACACCAATTTTCGTGTATATCAAGCCACCGAGACGACGTCGATCTCACCATCAGCGTGACAAGTAAATCATGCTATGCATTACAGGCAAGTCATTGTTGTTTATTGCCACCTGTCATTTTGTTCGTCATACAGGCACGTCGCGCAATACGAATTTTTGTGTAGATCAAGCGGTTGCAACAACCGCGAGCTCACCATGCGTGTGGCGTGTAAGTCATGGCGTAGATCACCTGCATATCATGATTTTCATTACACCACATGTCATTTTTGTTCGTGATACAGCAACGTTACGGAATAGCAATTTTGTTGTATATCCATTAAATTGAACTGCCGCGAGCACCCCGAGACTATTACATGTAAATCATGAATTACATGACATGCCTTTCATTATTTCTAGCTTAAGACATGTCAGTTATGGTCGTCATACACTGTTGTCATGGCGTACAAGTTTTGGTAAATATCAAGTTAACGAAACGGCTGCTAGAGCGCAAAGACCGTGGCAAGTAAATCATGCCACTCATGACAAATTTTTCATGATTTTCGTGACATGACCAGTCATGTTCTTCATACAGTCGTGTTATGTCATACCAATTTTGGTATACATCCAATTAACGATACGTTCAGGAGAGCACAAAGTCGTAGGCGGCTAGACAGACATACAGACAGACAGACAGACAGACAGACAGACAGACAGACAGACAGACAGATAGATAGATAGATAGATAGATAGATAGATAGATAGATAGATAGATAGATAGATAGATAGATAGATAGATAGATAGATAGATAGATAGATAGATGCTCAAAGTCGCCGAAGTTCGCTAAGAAATGATTCGCATTTAATAATCTGCGCATCTATGAACGAAAGCACATAGCTACTTTTTACCATTGTCTGCAGGGCAGTCTCCTTTCGGTTGTAGGTACGTTCGCCAGCGCATGAGTAGCATTACTTGCTGATGCCCGCATCGTACGTTGGAATTCAACACTCCACCATAGGCGTTCGCACGGGGGAGGGGGGGGTCAGAAGGGCGCAAAATCTGCGTCATGCATTGATTCAGTAGAACGACCGGGGGGGGGGGGGGGGGGCGCTACGATGAACCTTCAGCCCCCCTTGATGGGGAACCCTGCACACGCCTATACATTCAACTACTTAATGTCATCGACAAACACGCCATTAGTGAACGATAAACGCGCGTTGGTGAACGTGACGATCACAAAAATAAGTATAGTTACTCGAAAATGTAAATAAGCCCAAAAACAACGCGACAAGCGACCGGAAAATTACATAAGCTACTGGACGGAAAAAAGAAGCCAAAGGCCGCTTATTATAAGCGGAACTGGCAACTCTGCTAACGACGGCACCGGACCGATAAGGAAGTGTGATGGAGACAGGCGGCGTAGGCAAAAAATATTTTCAGGGCTGGGGGGGGGGGGGGGGGGGGTGTCATCTTTTTTATTCTAACCCATTAAACGCCGCTAATACATGCGTTGCAGCACCAACAAAACAAACTATTTTAGCTCGGTTCGAGGGTGGAATTATACATGAAAAAATAAATTTTATTTCACTGGTACCATTGGTTTACGATATACAGATCGTTCCCAAATGGGAACAATCCCTAGTAGCACGCATTGTTGCCACAACGTTGCGGCAATGTTACCTTCTAACATTGCCTCAACGTGGCTAATGTCCGCTTTTGGTCGCATTCCCGCAACATTCAAAGGCAACATTGCTACAACGTTAATGAAACATTTTCGCAACGCTGCTTGAAAGTTTCTACAACATTTAGGCAACCTTCCTCTAAACTGCAACATGTAGCAATGTTGATGCAACGTTGTCGCGATGCTGCTAGAAGGTTCCTACAACATTTAGGCAACCTTCATGCAACTGAAATGCTGCATACAGCAACGTTGATGCAACATTCTTGCAATGCTGCTTCAATGTATCAACATCATAACGGCAACCTTTGAGTAACTTAATTGCGACATCTTCGCTGTGCTGCTTGGATGTTCCTGAAATATTCAGGCAAGCTTTGAGTACCTGAGCTTCAAGACACTGCGTTCTTATCATAATATTGTTGCAATGCTTCTTCAAAGTTTCTACAATATACAAGAAACCTTCGAGTAAGTTGCAACGTATGCGAACATTCAGCCACATTCACTTCAATGGCAATGGTGCGGTGTTCACGGCTCCTTTTTCATGCAGCCTGATCCCTCAATCATACGCGTCTTGATTCCGTCAAGTCTACAGAAACACCATGTGACGGAATGGAGCCGCCAATGGTAGAGAAGGCAATAAATTAAATCTATCTACTTGGTGCCAGTTAATGGTTACGATTTCTTCATGTTTCTTATGCAATAAATACATCTCGGTGCTTGCAGTATCTGGTCAGCAATACAGTTTTGAAAAGCAACAGCAGGTTAATCCATGATAGCCGTGACGACGGTGAGCTTTCTATGGCATGGAAGTTCGTAGACATGAGTTCATCACTGAGACTAAACAACGTAAAATATGTACAGCAAGGATCTATTGCACATCATAAGAAAAAATACGCAGAGGTTGTCATATAAGCAAATTTCCAGAATCAAATTAACGCTGCAGTTTTTTTCTACAAAAAAAATGTTTACATACTGTTCAAGATAAATGTACATGTCCAGAACAGCGATATAGCAGAAACATTTCCATTCATCAGTAGTGATCGCAATCTTTGATAAGGGTCCCGTTGCGGATAGCTGTGCGATATTTGCAATAAAAGGGCCCCCCAGTGTTGATGAAGACCCTGACTCCTAGCAATAAACAAAATCACATTGACAGATTCCACTACTGAAAAGGTAAACAAAAAAAAGCTTGCTAGTCTTAAAGTAAAGCTAGCAGTATCAAGAAAAAAATACTGCATACTGTAACATTACAAAATAGTTTGAACAAACTTATTCTTTTGAAGATATCCTAACAGTTTTGACTAGACAAAATGCGACACAGGAATAAGTGAGCAATAATCTTCCAAGGATAATACCCATGACTGTGTGGCCATTCATCAAGTTTTCTTAACAAAGCTGCAAAGGCAGGCGTGGCACATACTCTAATCCCACAAAAAAGTATGAACAAACTTAAGTACAATTTTATCTTTTGAAATATCGTAGATAGAATAAGGCACAGGATAAAATAAGCAATAATCCTACAGGACTGGTGCCCATAACTATGTGGCCATTCGTCAATGTATCTTAACATCAACAATACTGTAAATGCACCCTTGAGTAGATACTGTAGTATTTACAACATGGAATGAACAAAGATAAGAGCGACTTGCCCTTTTGAAGCTATCTTAACTGTACAAAAACTGACACGTTAGAAAGAAAACGTTTGGATAACAATGAAGGTGACGGATGAAGGCTGAATTCAGCACGGCACGGCCTCTCTGGAGACAAAAAGAAAAGTAGACAAACTACATTGGCAGAACAAAGCAACATGATTAATAAAGTCAACTGAAGCACTTCGGCATAGTCAGAGAAATTCATGCTAGTTTGCTTTTAAATCTCTGACACCAATTTCACTCAACCTGCAATTGTGTCAAAAGCCTTACGAAGAAAAAAAATGAATACATCCTGCAACTCGTGTTCCCCTCTTTCGCATTGATTATTTTCAATAAAGCACCACAGCACCATTCAGTTTCACTCGTTGGAGATGAATGCATTGCCATGCATGAGCCCCGGCAAAATTTATCTACGTATTCGAAGTACAAAACTTCAAAGTCTATCGGGTGTACGCTACATTATGTACCTGCTGTGGCTAGATTACTAAAGCATTATGCTGTTGCAAAATGTTACACGCAGCCACATTTTCAACGTAGCAAATGCAAAAACAGCGGGCGACTCTTCGAACTTGTCCGTCACCTCCAGAGCAGCTAGAAAACACCTGTTCGGTGTTAGGCAAGGAGGAAGCGCCTGATTCCTTGCTCGACGAAGTAAAACCACACACATCACCTTGGTCTGTTACGGATGAGCAAGATAAACTGACCGCGCCATGCGACTGAGGGGAGCCGAGCAGATGGGTCAGAAAACGGAACTATAACCCCTCGCTCTGCTGACCGTTCGCCGAGTGATCGTCGCTGCAACAGTCACTTCACTCGAAACAGCTAGCGAGCTCCGAATGGACAGCCTTAGTTGCTCTTCGACACTTTTTTCTGCCGCCTACTTCCCTCAGTGACTTAGTGCACACATAACCCGAGCAATGTTCGCCGGCGAACTTTGAATAGCAAGAGAAGAGACACAGCGAGAACAGCAAACCACTAAATATTCTGCAAGTGGCCGCTAACCGGACAACTGAATGATCCGCAAAAAACTTACCATTCTTTTTCTAAGCCAGCATGTGAACTCTTCAGCTGAGCGCCGCGAAGATTGAAAATAGCGCGCACATCTATCTGTGGGAGAACCACAAAAACTTTACGCGCGGTCATTGACGATGTCAGTAACCGTAGGACTGCCGCTGATCAGCAAGGCTCCTCCTTTCGTTTCGGTTTCACTAATATATACCACTTGCCCCTGCGGCACCGCAGCGTTAGAAGCAACGCTCAAGTAGAATAATTTATGCAAGTACACATTTAGCCCGAGGTATCAGAGATATTTATTTTGACGATGCGGGTTGCACATGTACGCGCGCGCTCAGTGCGGCCAGCAGTGCAGCAGTGACATATTTAATATGGGCAAGCAGCTGACCAATGTTTAAATTTGAGCATGCCTCGGAAATAAGACCGGTTTTGCAAGAAATATTCGTAGTTACAGCGGCTATGTTTCATCCTGGTAGCCGAACATGGGCCAACATTTGCCTACGTTGCTACAACATCCAAATGCAACATTAGCTCAACATTACTGGCGCAACATTGCTCAACGTTGTTGAATGTTGAGCAACATCTGACAACATTGCCACAACGTTGCGAAATGTTGCGCGACATTCAACAACATTCACAACATTGCAGCACCATTGCGGCAATAATTCGTGCTACTAGGGATGGTTCTAAGCGTATGTACGCTGGAACAGCTTGCGCTCTCCTCGCGGGTCGGAAACAAGGCGTGTTTCTCCACGCGTGCCTTATTTTTTCGCGTGGTAGAGAGGCGAACAATGGGTGTGGAGTGGCACGGCGCACATCTGGCACTTCATTCGTGTGTTTTTGGTGCACTGGCGGCACCTGCTCTGCTTTCCCAAGGGCACCAAATGGTGGCCGTGGCCTTCCTTGCAGTGTAAAACAAGAGCACCTGAAGGACCAGGCCGTTATCGCGTGTCCAGCCTCTTTGTCAGCAGACCTTGGACGATGAGCCTCGTGAACTGAAGCTGGTCAAGCGGTGGTTGGCTGCCCACTTCTGTGTACAACCTCCTGGCTGCAACACGTAGTGTTACAAGGAGGTTGCTCAGCAATGGCCAATACCACTTTTTCCCATGTAGATAAGGACGATAGTCACTGACGAACCTATCAAGCATGTCGACACCGCCCATGTGCTTGTTGTATTACTCTCGGCTGGGGCACTCGCGTTCGGTCTTTTCGGCTGTAGCGAGTGACTGTGGCGGTCGGGTGAATGCCATCATAATTTGCAGCGACGCACACACACTTATTGTCATTCCATTTCACAGCAAGCACGTCGCCATCGCACATAAAATCAAAAGATCCCCTGCTTTAACTGGCTAGTTCCTTCGAATCCGGAAGTGGGCATTTCATCAGCCTTACGGTTCCAGTGGCTCTGAATCTGCGTTCTTTCAGCTCTTGCAGCAAACCATGTGATGTGAATAAATTGTCCATAAAAATTACGTGGTCTGTTGGCACATCAACACACTTTAGAGCGTTCAAAACAACGCGTGTTCCAAGCGGTACATGTGTGCTTTCGCCGTCGTTTTCGCCGCAGTAGATATCAATGTTAAAGGGTACCCTGATGATGAGCATAGGACCCATTCCTTGTAACTAAAGCGTATCGGCTTTCCTCTTATAAATATCTTGCAGCTGTGCCTGCCAAAATACGGCACCATTCGCTCGTCCACGCTCAGATTTTTCGAAAAAATTCCGAACTGCTGAAGTTAGCTATTGACAAGCCTAAGTAGAGGCCTGATCTTTGCCATTTTGTCACTGAGGTCTTCAGCTTTCGGAACACTGAGGTGAGAGCGTGGAAGCTTTTGGTAACCGCTCAAGAATAGAATGGCGACTAATTGATGTATGTCATATTCGGTTATGCTGAAGTTGTGATCGTTCTGTCGCTGGGCATAACGATAGGATTCGTCGGTTATGAGACCTATGATTTCCTTCTTTAGTAGGCGGGCAAAGAGATCAAAGGGCACCTCGTCGACAAGCTCGGAATGGGTCACTCGAAGGGGCTGCAACTCAGTCTCTACTATTGCGCCCGAATACTGTGTAGTAGGCCTCCAGGCACGAGGATCTTTAGACATTTTTTTTTGGTCTCGGAGGCGTTTGTTCCTGCAGAGCTGCTTCACATTCGTCGGCATCAGCAGTGTGGACTTCAATCTCACCGGCAACATCATTTGGCAGAGTGTCGACAATGGCGATATCACTGCCGCCCTCCTCTTCATCCGTAAGAATGTCGTCCACACTCGGTGGGGGTAGGAGCACAACATCGGTTACTTCTGCAGAATCGTCGGCGAGAACCATTACCACCGCTTCCTCCAGCGTAAGGAACTTTTCTCGAGGCATCTGGGTGAAGAAAGAAAACTGCAGAGCAGCCGCTGTCCCCTCCCCTCTTTACGCCAACGTTCCCAAATGGGAACATCCACATATTTGTCGCCATATTTGCATTATGCATGCAAGCAGCTACTCTACTTAGTGTGTCCTAATACTAAAGACATTCAAAACGATGCTACAATATACAAATCCGACCATGCAGTTGAAAAACTTACATTTTTTTGCAAAGATGCTTCGGGCGACGCACCGCCGTTTTCGCGCCAAAAGTTCGTTGAAGTTGTCGCCGCATAAACTGAAATACGAAACTAAAAAGGAAGCTTCTTTGCGTCCACAGAAAACTTTGGACATTTTTAAAGGTGTTGTTACCAAATATTAGCACTTTTCTTGCTAAGTTCAGCAAATATGCGTTCAGAAAATAACCCCGTGTGGCGTTTCCATTTGGAACAATGGCGCTAAATGGGTTAAAAGGGAACTCCGGTGCATTTCCGACCATACTGAGATAACGCTGTTTTCAAATAGTATTAACAGTCCTGCAACAGCTAGGGTGGTTCATTTTTGCCGACACTATCATCATTAATTTGAAATAAGCAATCAGTGATGAGTCAAAACAGAAACCGAAACAGGGAGCTGCTCCATGCTCCATGCTGGGTATGCGATGACGTCACGAAATCCGGTACACAATTGCGCTAGCGTCAGCGTCGCCTCGACGAAAAAAGAGCGCGCCGTACACTGCGTCCATCTACTGGGCGAGAAAGGAGTAGACAGATGCGTCACGTACACAGGGTGGCCCGCATTTAAAGGCGTGATTCCGGAATTACCAATCTTTAAAAGTCGTTTTCTAAAAACTAAATGACTTACGGCTGTATAATTTGGCAGATATTATCAGGGCAGCGATGAGAAGATATGTTAAAAGTTTTATTTAAATCGGTGAGTTTTGAAAAATCGCCGGAGGTCCCCTTTAAGTGGGGCTCGTCAGGGAGATGTGGTCGAGTGTCACTTTATGGTCTGTATGCCACGGCAAAGAATATATCAGGGGGGTGGAGGGGGGCACGGGTTCGGTGAGATGCCACCCCCTGGTCGCACCATCACCCGTGGCCGACGCGACCGATCGGAGAGCTTTGCAGGATCTTCAAGCTCTAGCTATTCCAGCTGTTCTTTAGGTTTGGCGGGGCTGGCCAAAATATCAGATTTCAATTCGGACTAATCCTCTTTCCAACCAGGCTAAGGCGGCGGCGACAGCATTCAGAGGGGCTGTTGCACAGGTTCCACGCTATTGCTGAAAAATGAAATCGAGAAGCAAAGCTTTTCTCGGCATTTCCGCGACATTTGTGGCCCCCTTGGCTTATCAAACAGTCCTGATGCAACCTTTTTGCTCTAAAAACAATTTTTCAACATTTTCGTCATTTTAGGTCGATAAAATAGTTCTAATTGGTCTGAATGTTCAATGAAAGCAAAATAGATTAGTTAATTAACGAAAACGTGAATGAATAGTTGAAACAGTAAATGTGTCCATCTAGCCGAAGCGAATAGTAAACCATTCAGATCCATATTTGCCTGGCATCCAGTTTTGAATATTGTAACAGTATACTCTCTAAGCATCTTACCTCGCTCCAATATACAACCGTACAGGGATGGGCCGCCCGTAGGGGCGTCTGCGCAAGCAGGCCTTTGGTGAGTGGCGTTACTACAGAACCGTGCCAAGGGGGGGTTTCTACCCTCTCCCACACTTCACCGTGCGTGGCTTAGTCATGTCTTGAGGAAAGGGGATGCTGGGGGGTTGAGCCGACGTCGGGTGATTAGACCTTCAAGGCCTCCCGGCAGAGGCAACACACCCTTCTGGCCCTGGCTTCGCGTAGACGGCACCCTGTGCTGACACACCCAAGGGAAATCGGCAGTCGCCTTTTCCTGTCCCCCCCCCCCCCCCCCCCCACATCTTCGTCTTTCGCTCTCGGTTTACATCGTTCCTATCAACTTCTTTCTTCTCTTTACTTTCATTTTTCCTGGTGGCAAAGGTAAACCTTGCGTGCGTGCCCTCTCTTCGGCATATTCTATTTGGTAATAGTAGCTGCACACAGCTGGCGTTGGCATGCCTTAATAAACGTAGCTGCTCTTCTCCCGTCACCATGTTGCGCTCCACGGTGGTAGCTCGCTAGGCTGCCGAAATTCTACATAACTTTCATGATGTAAAACAGCGCGTAAAAGACGACGGACGAGAAAGAACACAGGACTAGCGCTGACTGCCAACTGATGGTTTATTGAAAAAACACGCAAATATACACAGAAACGCAAACCGGGGAAGGGAAACAAATGAGAGCTTCTAGCAGCGCATGCGTCCTGCGTCACATTACCGTTTAGTCATAGGTGATTTAGCTACGGAGATAGCAGCACTCCTTGTCTGTTAGATTAATAGACGGCTCGCTTACACATGCTTCATCTTTACATTTCATCGCGAAAGCCTCGTAGATTTCACGTGCAGTCTAGTCCTTGTATGTGCGCAGCACACGGGTCTCCTGAAAGCGTGGTTGGCACCCACACTTAGCACAGTGAATAGCTAAATTGCTGCCGCTTTTTGCCTTGAAGTTGTTGGCGTGTTCACGCAGACGGTCTTTCACACAACGGCCGGTCTGCCCGATATAGGCACCCCCGCACGAGGTCGGGATCTCATACACCACTTCAGTCCTGCATGGGACAAAGGTCGTTGAGTGTTTTTTTGCACAACCCTTGCTAACCTTCTTGTTCACATTAACCTTATTGTAAAGAGAGCTCAGTTTGTTGGGGGCGGAGAATACCACCTGGACCCCCGCTCGCCCTGCGGCCTTCTTGATGCGGTGGGATACACAGTGTACATACGGGATAACCTCAGTCTGAGACTTCTGAAGGCTCGGCCGGAGGCGTTCACTCGTGGACCTCACTTCACGTAATAGCGCCGCTGTCAACGAAGTCAGCAGGTTCTCCGGGTAGCCGCTCTCCTTAAGCCTCCGAACTTGCGACCTAAGGCTGCTTGCGATCGAGTGGTGGCAGGAGCGAACGGAGCCCTGAGAAATGCCCTCGTTTCCAGCAGCTTGCGCAGCTGGAAACACACAAAATGAAGTGAAATCAGTTGATCGCGCACGATAGTAATGCGAGACGAGGAAGAACGGATGGGCGGCTGCATGGCGAAGCAGTGAAGGAGACAACTCACATGTGATATTTCGCATATATGAACCAATCGAGAGCATGTATACGTCACAGGAATCACTGTCTCCGCCACGAACGTGTGCAAGGAAGACGAGAAACGTCAGGAGGGAATAATGCGCTCGTTATTTATATTTTGAGAGGATGGTGAGGGTCCCTCTAAATTAAAGGTCAGACCGTACGTGCCGAACCTCGGGCGTTCCTTCAAGTGCCAGGGTGACAGCTCTCAGACCTGCCCTGACTGTCAAACCTGTGCTAAGTGCAGTTCACACAACTACCCTGCAGACAACTGTGCTGAAACTGCCCACTGCGCAAACTGCGACGGCACACACCCAGCCTACTCTCGCACATGTTCTTCATGGAAAAAAAAATAATCACACTCAAGGTAACAAAAAACATCTCCTTTAGGGAGGCGCGCACACGTTTTCCTTTTGCACAGGGTCCTTCTTGCGCGGACGTGGCACGCAAGGGTGTAGTACCACAAATGTTCGCGGTGGCCGCACGTGCCACGCACAGTGGATGGGCGGCAACGCCGTGCACCCCCCTCAGCGGAAGCAGCACGGGCTGCTCGGCAACCAAAGGGCATTCAGGCTCTGGATCTGCAGGCCCAGGGCCTTCTGTTTAGACAGAAGGCTGCAAAACTCTGACACCTGAGCGCGTAACCCGCGAGCGGGCATCCAGCGCCTCTGCCGAGGCGATCGATACAACGGCAAATCCAACGCCAAGTCGCAGGCTCCGAAGGAACTTCGCAGCTTGTCTCTGGACTCTCTGACTTAAAGCAACACTTCTTCCAGCACACGCAGCACTTTGTTACACTCAAAATCGATACACAGATTATACAATGAAATGTAATAGTCTTACCAGAGACCTCGACGGCATCTAAGAGCCGCTTCATGAACCTTCTCCAAAAGTGCTGTGTGTACTGGAAACACACTTCAAATCAAAACGCACAAACTTTCTACGCCATTACGTTATTTGTATAAAGGACCGCAATGATACTGTAGCGTCATCCGGTGCTGTTGCCGTTATAGTCAATCAAGGAATACACTGTACACATTTAGCACTTCAGACATCCATTGAGGCAGTGGCTGTTCGAGCCGTTCTCTTCAACAAACTGCTCACAATTTCTTCTCGTCACATACCTCCGCCCTACCAGCACAAAAAAACACGAACTACAGGCCTTAACAGAGCAGCTTCCAGAACCTTAAATCTGGTCCTTAGGGACTTTAATGCACATAGTTGTTTATCGGGTGATTCTCGCATCGATGCGCGAGGTTCTCTAGTCGAACAATTCCTTTTCTCTTCCGGCGCGTGTCTCCTGAATCGGAAAGAACCAAGATATTACAGCCTAGCCAACAATACCTACTCGTCCATAGATCTCAGCATTACATCTCCATCGCTTCTAGCCCTACTCAGTTCGGAAGTCATTAATAATGTATACGGAAGTGACCTCTTTCCTATAGTTCTGAGCACACCAAAAGCGAATGAATGTCCTCCGCAGGTTCTCAGATTGACAAGGCCGATCGGGAACAGTTTCGAAAAGCTACTCACTTAAGTGCGTCTGATACGTGTGCCTTAAGCATAGATGCGCTGTAGACTACTTTACAGGTCTTCCTATTCATGCTGCAATCAAGTGTATGCCACAAACTGGACTGTCCTGTAACGACGTGTCCCGTGCTGGAACAATGAGTGTCGCAATGCGCGCAAATAGCAAAACAAAGCATGGAGGTTGCTTCGGGACTCACCGACAGCCGAGTATCGTGACAGTTTTAAGAACATAAAATCTTAGGGCAGCAGAATGCGCCGACAGGCTAGGAGAGAGGAAACTGGCAGAAGTTTTTGTCGGGCATCAATTTTTATACGCCTGAGGCTAAACACTGGAACATGGTTACTAGGCTAGCAGGATGACAAGCATATTTGCTTCGTCGTAAACACACAACGCGAGAGCTTGGAAGACCAGCGAACTCCCTCGGCGGACACTTCGAACAAGTGTACAGCTCCTCGCACTATACTGAAGCTTTCCAAAGCTACAAAACAAGAAAAATTGAAGGACACTTTGTACATTCCAAAGTGTGTTCGGCGAAAGCGTGTGGCCATTCCACTGACTATGCCATCTCTTTTTTCTTTTACACTCTCGCTGGGATAACACACAAACCGAATGTGTGCGTGTTTTCTTTTTTATTTTTTTACCGTGAATCGCAGCGAGACGCGAGACTAATCTTGCACCGTTCGCATGCGTTAGGATTTTCTCGCGCTTTGCGCATCGCGCAAACGCCATCCGCGTTCCGGCGCTTAAATTGACGGACCCTTTGTAAATTCGAAAGTGTATTCCGTGGACGCATGTGTCCATTGAGACGGCGTCGGTCAGAATGATTGCAAGGGCTGGCCACAGCGATGCTACGCAAGCAAAGCGCGAGCGCTGTAGAGTCCGACGCGACCGCCGTCCGTTTGCGCACCCCGGCGGCCACCTCATTCCGTGCCAGAGCTCGGGAGGACAGACGGACGGACAGACCCCCCGGACGGACGGCGGATGGACAGACAGACGGACGGACAGACGGAAAAACGGATGGACGGACGCCGGACGGACACCGAACAGACGTGAGCATGAGACATTAAAGGCTTTCGCCTTAAAATTACACAATCTCCCGCTAAAGGGAACAATGTGTAGATGCGAAGCAGCGGGCGCTATCGCTTACACTGGCGGCGGCGTTCACGCTGGCGCTCATCGCGGCGTTGCCCAGGAGAGAAATCTAAGGAGGCGCAATCAGGCAGTGATGGACCGGTGTTTCCTACTGGAACATGCCCATCGCTGCTGATGGGCAATGAGAGACAGAAGACTCGGACTGGACACAGAGACCCGCAGTCCTCTTTTAGTTAACGCGCACGCTGCGAATTTTTATCGTTCGACAACGCACAGGAGAAATCTCCCATCGGCACTACCTTGCAGGTCAAGATCCAGTGCCTATATACACTGGGTGGCCAGTGAACGGTTGTGAAGCGTGAGCAGTCGGTTTTTTAGGAGCGAAGCTCCTTAGGCCGGCACCCCGCCGTCGCCGTTGAAGCTCCCTGGCACGGTGCCAGCTATGGCGTCTCCCACTCACTCGGGAGGATAAGTGAGCTTTATGAGCGCTAGAACGCGGATAGCGTTTGCACGATGCGCAAAGTGCGAGAATACGAACGCAGGCGAAACGAAGGCAGATTAGTCTCTGTGTTTCTTCGACTCTGGCCTACCCCCTCAAGCCATCGAGCGCGCGAAACCATCGCTTCACCCGGCCGTCCGCCCAGTGGTTGGTCCGTTGCCTGGACAATGAAACGCTGCGCGCTGAACGCCGCGTGCGTCCCATTTCTGAGGAGCTTCACTCATGAGTTGTATTCGTACACGGAGAGAGAGAGAAATAACTTTATTGGGTCCAGCGATTTGGGGAACAGGTCCCCGCCTAAACGGCGGCCAGTAGCCCTTGGATCCTGGCGGCGTTTTCGGACAGCTGGACGGCTCAGAGTTGCTCTTCCGGATCCGAGCTTAGCAGTAAGGCCTCCCACTGCTCATCATTATCTATATTGCGACCCTGTAGGGACGCCTGAGGGCAAGCCCACAGAATGTGTCGCAGATTCGCCCGTTCCCTGCATAGCTGGCATTTGCCATCGTATTGGTCGGGGTAATAACGGCTGTAGGCCACCGGATTCGGGTAAGTGTTGGTTTGGAGAAGGCGCCAGATTACCGTCTGTGTCTTATTGAGTCTCGGGTGGGCAGGGGGATAGCGAGCCCTCGCCAATATATAATACTTTGTGATTTCATTGTAACTGACCATGCGTTCCTCTCTCATCTCTGGCTGAGGCTGCTCACTGGCTCGGTGTGTAAGTTCTCGAGCCACTGTGTGAGCCGCCTCGTTTCCAGGGAGAGAGGCATGCGCAGGTGTCCATATTATTTCTATGTGCCTATTGATTTGGAGAGTGGTTAAAATTTTAAACGCCTCCGACGAGATTCGCCCTCTTAGAAAATTTCGCACCGCTGTCTTCGAGTCACTAATTATGTGTCTTGCCGACGTTGAAGCTATGGCCAATGCGATCGCTGATTCCTCTGCAGTTTCTGCGCTATGCGTTCGGAGTGAGCCGCTGGCTTCTATCTTACCCCCTCCGTTTACGAAATCTACAGCCATTCTTCGTTCATGTGGATATGTCGAGGCGTCAACGTAGACCACGTCCTTGATGTTTGCATATCTAGTTCTGAGGGTCTTCACCCTTGCCGCGCGCCTTTCCGCGTCATGCTCCGGGTGCATGTTTCGGGGAATCAGTAGAACGTGTATCCTTTCGCGTATTTCTCGCGGTATATCGGCCTTGTTTCCCGGCTGCGTTGCATAGCCAATATAGAGGCAGTCAAGTATCCTCCTGCCCGTAGGAGTCTGAGCTAATCTCTCATATTGGGCCGTTTTAATGAGCTTCTATTAATTCATCTAGGGTGTTGTGTACACCTAACGCAAGTAGCCTGTCCGTGGGTGTACTGACTGGTATACCAAGTGCTTGTTTATACACTTTCCTTATCAATGCTTCAATTTTAGTTTTTTCTGCCATAAATGGAGGTTCAGATAAGGAGCCACGTACACTATTCGACTTATGGCGAAAGCCTGCACTAACCTAATTAGGTTCGCCTCCTTCATGCCGCTATGTCGGTTTGAAATTCTAGCGATCAGACGCATAGTTTGTTGCGTCCCTCTTTCTAATGCTTTTAACGTTTCAGTATTCCGCCTGTTTGCTTGTATCCGCATGCCTAACACCCGAATACTCTCAACTGCCGGTATTTTTTGGCCCTGCGCGTTCAGTCGTATTTGTGGCGTACCGTTGTTGGTTTTACAGCCACTTCTATTTGGGCGGTAAATCAAGAGTTGTGACTTTTGCGGTGAGCATTGAAGGCCCCTACTACCCACATAGTCCTCTACTCTGCGTATTGCTTCTTGGAGCGTAGCTTCGATGTAGCCGTCACTGCCCCCCCGTGACCCACAGCGTAATATCGTCAGCGTATAAGCTATGATGTAGCCTTTCCACGGTGCTCAACGTCTCCGGAAGCCCTATCATGGCCACATTGAAAAGTAACCGGGAAAGAACCGAGCCTTGTGGTGTACCTCGGCTCCCTAAATTGAATTCATCCGATTTTAGCTGTCCGATCGTAATTCGGGCTTTTCTGTTCGATAGGAAATCTCTAACGTATTCGTACGTTCGTTTCCCTACTCGTAATGTCTGGAGGTTTTCTAAAATAGCTTCATGCGTAATGTTGTCAAAGGCTTTAGCTAAGTCTAGGCCTAATATAGCTCTGTTATCTCTTGTCGTCGTGCTCGTCCCTATAATTTCGTGTTGAATTTGAAGCATGATATCCTAGGTGGAAAGTTTACATCGGAAGCCTATCATCGTGTGTGCAAAAAGGTTATGGTCTTCCATGTATTTTACAAGACGCGTGAGTATCACGTGTTCCATTAATTTACCCACACACGACGTTAGCTATATCGGCCTTAGGGTTTTCGAGCTTCAGCACTTTTCCTTGCTTGGGGATCATGACTATGTGTGCTGTTTTCCACTGTTGAGGGATAGCGCCCTTCTCCCAACAATCATTCATGTATTTTGTAATCGCCTTTATAGAGGGATCATCGAGATTCCGTAGCATTTTGTTGCTGATGCCATCGGGTCCCGGTGCTGATTTCGGGCGCAGGCCATGCAGTGCTCCTCTAACTTCGGCTAACGTAATAGGCGTGTCCAAATCAGGGTTTTCAATGCCAGTATAAGGCGGTAACGGAATCTGGGTTACGTCGCCTATGTAGAGTGATTGGACTTCTTTCAGTGATTCCGCCTCAGTGCCTGCATATGTGTGGGTTAGCTTTTTTATGTTGTGCGTCTGCTCAATTTTGCTTTTTTCTGGTTCAATCAAGTGTCGGAGGATATTCCATGTCCTTGCCGAGTTTACTTCTCTCTGCATTATGTTGCACGTCGCTTCCCAGTTTTGCCGCGTCAATCTATTTGCGTGTTTCTCGATTTCCTTATCGAGTTCAGCTATTTTCCGTCTAAGGTTTCTATTGAGCCTTTTCCGTTTCCATCGTGCCTGTATGCTATTCCGCGCTTCCCATAAATGTAGCAGCTTTGCATCAGCGTTTTCTAACCCCGGCTTCTCTGGTATATTTTTGGTGGCTTTCTTTACACTGCCGTGGAGTTCCTGTGCCCAGACCTCAATGTCCTCAATAATGTCTCCATCTGCACTGGTTTGCTCCGCCCGTATTTTGTGGAAAAGATCCCATTCTACAATGTTCAGCTTCTTTCCCTTCCTTCGTGGGGGGGCCGGCACTTATTACTGTCTCAAGGATGAAATGATCACTACCAATATTTTGCTGGGTATTGGTCCACTGTGCGTCGGCCATATTTTAGATAAATGTTAAATCCGGCGTAGTATCGATGCTGACGCTATTGCCTAGTCTGGTCGGTGTTAGTGGGTCTGTTATTAGGGTAAGGTGGGCTCTTTGTGCCTCAAGCCAAAGATTCCTGCCTTTTGGAGTGTCGCTTTTATAACCCCAGGTTTGGTGAGGAGCATTAAAGTCTCCCAAAATTACCACCGCCTGATGATTGGCTATGGTCAATGTTTTTCTAATGAGCTCTCCAAACCTGCATTGTGTTACTTCGAGGGCTGCTACACGGAACAACTGCTAGTTTTTCAATCAAGAAACTCCCTAGCAGACGCTGCCTGCGTCGGCGTTGAACGGTTGTGCAGCGCGAGCAGTCGGTTTTTTAGGAGCTCCCTGGCACGGTGCCAACTGTGGCGTCTCCCTTCACGCGGGTGGACAAATAAGCTTTATGAGCGCTGGAATGCGTATGACATCTGCACCATGCGAAAAGCCCGAGAATACGAACGCATGCGAAACGAAGACAGATTGTAGACTCCCTCTCCCTATTAATTCGTCTCTGCCACTGGCGAACGCTCGAAACCATCTCTTCCGGCTGTCGTCCGCCCAGTGGTTGGTTCTTTAGCCTGGACCACGGCCGCCGCCTGGACAATGAAACGCCGCGTGCGTCCCATTTCTAAGGAGCTCCGCCCATCGGTTGTATTCGTACACAGAACTGCTAGTTTTTCAATTAAGAAACTCGCTAGCAGACGCTGCCTGCGTCGGTGTTGCGAGGCGAGAGAGGGGGGAGCGTAGGAGAGGAGAGAGGAGGGAGGGGACGCGCATGCGCATTGCGGGTGTAGACGCCGCGGGAGGGATGCCTAGAGGAGAGAGAGGGGGGAGGGGACGCGCATGCGCATTAGGGTTGTGGTTGCCGCTGGGAGGGATGCCTAGAGGAGAGAGAGGGGGAAGTGTAGGAGAGGAGAGAGAGGGGCAGGGGACGCGCATGCGCAATGGCGGTGTAAACGCCGTGGGAGGGATGCCCAGAGGCAGGGTTGCCAGATCTGGCTACTTTACGCCAAATTGGCTACTTTTAAAAGGCCGCGGCGACAAAAAATTTACGTTGGCTACTTGGCTACTTTTTGGCTATTGTTCTCGCACTGGCATCAACAGCTAATATAGGCGAAATCAGGGCTCATCGTCTGACGTGTGGCCACCACCTCAACGCAATGTTAACGTCGCAACGCCCAAGGAAGAGGCGACGAATGCGAAGAGCCCAGCCGGTCTTGTTTCTCACTGACTCTGGCTGCAGACTGCAGAGCGCATCATCTGTTTTGGGGCCGAACGCGATGAATGCTTTGAAAACCTTGCCAGAAGACGCATTTGGTCACCCCGAGCACCGCATTAAGGAGCAAGTACGGCACTTTCGTCCAGTTGAGGATGTGAGTACATGCCAGCAATGGAATTCTGGATCAAAATATACACCTACCGGGATGCTTCAAGTGCTAGTTCTGTGCACGACACTGCAGACGGCGCAATGAAACTCCTTGTTCTCCCCATACCTAACCCAGAAACAGAACGAGTGGTTTCTTAAGGAATAGAATGCGGCACGAACTTCTCCTCCCGATCATCAGGATCAAATCTGGACTACGTCTGAGAGGTGTTACAAGCTCTAAATTTACAGTGTCGCGAGGCATGCTGGCAAAAGTTAACTCTAATATGTACACTTGACTGTCGGCGCAGCATTAATGGCCAATTTTCGAATATTAATGCCTCCTCCAGGAAGTCACGTGGTCTTTTTTTTACTCTATTGTGATGTGATAAACATTTCTGTGATGTATATTTTTGTATTTTTTGTGTCAGAACATGGTGATAATTCAGCTAAACTGAAATCACGTTTGGCTACTTTTCTGGCTCCAAAATAAAATACCGGCTGGCATTTGGCTACTGTTTTGGCTACTTTGCTGAATTTTGTGGCTCTTTTTCTCTTCGAGGATCTGGCAACCCTGCCTAGAGGCGAGACGGGGGAGCGTAGGAGAGAGAGAGGGGGGAGGGGACGCGCATGCGCAATGGGTGTGTAAACGCCGCGGGCGGGAGGGATACCTAGAGGGGAGACAGGGGGGAGCGTAGGAGAGGAGGTGCGTGGGGAAGGTTTGCGCATGCGCAGTAAGGGTGGTGAGGGCGCGCACTACCACCACCGCCGGACGGATGGACGCCGGACGGACACCGGACGGACGTGAGCATGAGACATGAAAGGCTTTCGCCTTAATAAAGAACAGAAACTAGCAAGATGTGTGCTTGGGCGAGTTGGTTCATACTTGATGCGAGACAGACGAGCGCTAAGAAATGGGGACTGTCCTGTGTGCCTCTTGTCTATGTCCCCGTTTCTTAGCGCTCGTCTGTTTCGCATCAACAGAAACTACAGCGTAAATCAAGAAAACACGAGGCATAAAATGAACCTTTCTACTTAGCTGAGCTGCAGGCCTCGCTAAATTGCTTCAATAAATGCGCCCCTGGCTCTGAACGGTTATATATGAAATGTTGAAACACCTGCCCTCTGAAACTCACAAGGCCCTCCTCTCCCTATTTAATTATAATGGTGTTTGGTTTTCCAGCGAGATCCCCTCTGCCTGGACCGAAGCCATTATTATTCCGATTTTAAGGCAGAGCTAATTTCCATCCACAGTTATTAATTACAGTCCTATAGCCCGAACAAACTGCCTCTGCAAGGTCTTTGAAAAAATGAACAGGTGACTCCTACACTTCCTTGAAACAAACAAGCTACTTCATCCCATATCAGTGCGGCTTCCGAGAGGGTAAATCGACCGCTGACCACCTCGTACGTATCGAGGCGCCAATTCGCGACGCTTGCGCCCATTAGCATTTTTAACGCGATAGCGTTTAAGAGCTCGTTTCGCAGGAATTCCGGCGTCGGTGTCGGCGGTTGTGAGCGAAAAATCATCATCTTGTCCGTGACCGAAAAATCGAGAAAGATACAAATAAAATAAATAATAAATATTTCCGGGTCCGAGTGAGGATCGAACCCGGGCCGGCTGCGTGGGAAGCAGGTGTTCTACCACACAGCCATGCCTCTGCTTCGAAATACAGTGAAAATAACTTCCTCTGCTTGGTAATGCTGTGAAAATAACTCATGCTTCGCAAACGCAAGCGTCCTTTATATAGGCGTCGCAATATAACATGTAATATCCTAGGAATATTGCATGGTACAAGCGTACATTGCCATCGGGCGTCAGAATATGCGACTATCATAACGATTTCGTAGTTTAAAGCCGGCCACCCATTACAAACGGCACACACCTTACTGCGCGTATTCCCTAACACCACGTAGTGGGTGCATAGCAAGTATGCACTAAGTGGTTGAAGTGGGCACTCGGAACAGGATGTCGCTATCGCGTTCAACTCTTAAAGGCGAAGACTAAGGGCCCCCCAATTTTTTTTTCCTTTCTGTGTTCCTCTATGTGGAAGAGGCCTATGACACCCAATGGCGCTTTGACATACTGCGAGACCTCTCACATTTGGGTGTACGAGGTACATGGTTGACCATAATCAAAAGTTACCGTGCAATCGGACATTCCTTGTTCCAGTAGGTACTGCTTTGTGTCGAACATTTTTTGAACAAACAGGAGTGTCGCCAGGTGGTGTACTGAGTTGTACACTTTTTTATTATCTAAATGAATTCCTTGCACCTGTCCATCCCACACAATGTTTTATTGCAGGTTTGTCGACGTTTTATACGTTGGTTTTAAATCGTGCAAACGTTCAGTGTGTGAACGGCAGGTTCAGTAAGGTTCGAACAAGGTCGCTAAATGGGCAGACGATAGTGGGTTTAAGCTTAACCCACAAAAGAGCACTAGCGTCTTATTCTGCAGAAAGAGAGGCCTTCATCGCGATGCAGACATTGACCTACATGGTCAAAGTTTGCCTGTAAAAGCGGAGCACAGGTTCCTAGGCCTAATTCTAGGCACGAAACTCACCTTCATATCACACATCAAGTAAATAAAGAACAAGTGCATAACAGCTATGAATGTTCTAAATGTGTTCTCACGCGCTAAGTGGGGTAGAGACAAGAAGTGTCTGATCAATCTGTATAAAAGCCTCATACCCTCACACTCCAAAATCAATGATTTGTCCAGTTCTACCTTGTTCGACAACCCTCCTTTGCTGAGAAAGCCCCACTCGCTTCGTGTGAGGGGTCTTGCAGAGGAAAAGGGCGTGCCACTTCTTGAACACCATTTGATTGCTCCCGCTGCATATCTCTCGCCGGGGTAGTGGCACCTCATAGACTGCGATGTATCGTTTGTGGAAGTTACAAAGCACGAGCCTATTACACACATCCGTACATATTTCCTCGAACTACAGCACAAATACGCTTGTCCAGAATTTTTTACCGACGCCTCAAAATCTCACGCTTGTGTCCTAACCTGCCATCGGCCCATCCCTTTCGGATGCCGCCGTTCTGTACCCTAATACAAGCATCTCCACAGCCAAGGCTTACGTGATATTCGCGGCCGTCAAACACATTAAACAAATAAAACTACCACGTGCAGTTATATACATCGATTCGCTCAGCGTGGTAAAAGCCCTCTAAACCCTAACAAACACAAAAAGCCTGTCCTTGCCTCGCTCTACTCCCCCCATATGCACGTCTACACACTCAAACAGCGTGTCGTAGTGTGCTGAGTGCCAGGGCACCACCCGATAAAAGGAAGCGTGTTGGCGGGCCAGCTAGCAGCATCCGTCAATGAAGCCACTGCCAATACATCCGTAGCTGCCCTGCACTTGACCTAGCTATCCTGCGCTTGACCTAGCTATCCCTACGCTTGACCTAGCTATCCCTGCGCTTGAACCAAAACCTTTCCTCAAACGGAAGCTCAGGGCTTATTGGCAGAGCTCAAGTGATAGGCGCACACAAAATAAATTTGTCCGTGTGTCTTTGCGCTTCCCACCTTGACAAAATAAACTGCAGCTTATCAAGCTGCAAACTTGGTAATTGTCCGCTGGTATCAAAGCCAGGTGAGTAACACTTACCAGGCTAAGAACACGACATACCCACAGTACACTCTCAGATTTTTTGTGTGGTGGCGATCCACCTTAGTGCGATGTGTGGCGAACCACTCACCGTGCATATTATTTTACTACAATGCAAGAAATTGGATGCAATTAGAAGAAAGCACTTTCCTCTCCCTACCGAGAGCAAGTATTTCTGCATCCATCGATGCTCATAGGTAGGGAACTAGGGGTGTCGGAATATTCGAGCTATATGTCGAATCACTAGCTGAACAATTGAACAAGTAAATATGCCGTCTATGTTGAGGTGGAAGGCTTAATTGGAGATGATTTCAACAGCTCTGATTGTGAGTGTGCCATAAAAATGTTGGCGTATGTTGGCCCAAAAGGGGTTCCCATACTAGTGCCGAAGGTCTGTAGGTACTACGATGAATCAAATTCAAAATAATTAAGCGTCACGACTAATTTAAGCAACGAGAGGTAATCTTGTGCATTATGTGTTTTCTTGCTTTCTATGACTGACTGAGACCGCTTCAACCCCTTCAGATATAGGTATGTTCGTATACAAGGAGCAGATATCTAATGTTACTAGAATTACCTGATGCGAGAGCGTTTGTGTTTCATTAATTGAATCTAATATTGGGAAAAAAATGAGGTGTATCGTGAATAAAGGACTTCTAGGGTAGATGGTATATTAGATAATTGATGATTTCGAAATCTTGATAGCGACTCGCAAGGTGTATTGATGTTGCATACAATAGGTCTGCCTATAGTATGGAATATACCTATACGAATATACACATACCTCAAGGAATTGAAGCGGTCACAAGGTCGCTCATCCAAAGCAAGCAAACACAAAATGCTGAAGTTTACCTCTCGTTGCTTAAATTAGTCCTCAGGCTTAATTATTTGGATTTGATTCATCCTCCTACCTACAAACCTTCGGCACTAGTATGGGAACCCCTCTTGCGCCAACCTTTTTGTGAGACACTTAGACTCGGAGCTGTTGAAATTCTTCCTCGGAGGGTAGCGCTGGCCGGCAGGTGGGAGGAATGTCGTCGGCGACGGTGGTGTCTGGCGGCGGAAATGCGTAGGTGCGGCCTCTGACGTCGCGTCGGGCTGCAGCAGCATAGCTCATGGCTGCCGGCTGAGACTGCGGTGCTTCGGGAATTCCAAGCGATTGCCGAAATTCCACGCGGAAAATGTCGGCAATCGAATCCACTTGAGGCTGCGGCGAAGGTAACAACTTGCGCAGCTCCTCCCACCCAATCGCTCGTATGGTTTCGCGCAAGTCATCGGTTGCTAGGGGGTGGACTTCGGAATATGCTACAGACAGTGGAGAGCGATTGTACTGTCTTGTGCGCATGTCAAGTGTCCTTTCAATCGTTGTAGCCTCGGTGAGGAATTTTGCGACCGTCGTGGTCGGGTTGCGTACAAGCCCTGCGAACAGGTCCTGTTTAACACCCCGCATGAGCAGACGCACTTTTTTGTCTTCAGACAGCTCAGCGTCGGCCAGGCGGAAAACTCGAGTCATCTCTTCCGTGAAGATGGTGACGTTTTCGTTTGGTAGCTGCACCCGGGTCTCCAGCAAAGAAGCGGCGCTTTCTTTGCGGACGACGCTGGTGAACGTACTGAGGAACGTCGTTCGGAAGAGATCCCAAGTGTGTAATGTGCGTTCTCGTTTCTCGAACCACATACTCGCTGCGTCTTCTAGGTAGTAGTTGGCGCGGCGCAGCTTTTCGTCGGACTCCCAGCTGTTGAACGTCGCCAGTCGTTCGTGCGTCTCCAGCCAGATTTCGGGGTCTTCGCTCGTTGAACCATGAAAAGTCGGTGGCTCCCTGGGTTGCTGCATCACGACTGTCGCGGGTGACACAGCGGTGGCCATTGTCGATGTTGTGTTCGTCGCCGTAGTTTTTGTTTTCTGAGGTAGGAGGCCGTATGCAGGTGGCAAGCCTTGTAGCCTACGGCTAGCTCGCTGTAGCTCGGGGTCTTCGGTGTCTTCTTCACGCTGTGGGCTTGGGTCCCGGCTTTTCGTGGGAGTCCGGAACATCAAGGAACCGGCACCTCCACGAGATGTCACGTGGTCGCGACGTCGACGAAGGCAACAGTCGGTGTGTCAAAGAAGAAACTGTTTGTTTGGCCGAACTTGTGGCCGTGAAACGTTAAGTCAGATTACAATACACACTGGGAAGATAGCGGCGAACGGAGTGTCGGCCGTCGATCAACTGATCATCGTTGGAACGCGCCGGCTTTTATAGATCACGCGTCGAACATTCTAGCCTTATCTCTGGTCGTCGCGCAAGCTGTGGAATAATCTTGAGTGTTCGCGTCTTGCGCGCAATCTTAACAAAATGATCTACTACAACCGTGAACCTTCTCGAACACTGCAGGCGCGGTTTGCTCACAGTCTTTGTGGGCGTAAACCGAATACAGTAAAAGTGAAATAAGAAACGCGCGTGACAATACATTGTCAAGACTGCCGTGCATCATACATAACAGAAACAGGCAACTTCAAACGGCATGTCAAGCAGCACCAAAATGACTTAGCTAAGGGACATGCCGCCGCTAACGCACTAGCTGAACCTTATCTTAATACGGGCCACAACATCGATTGGAATTCAGTGATTACCATCGACACGGAAAAGTCACTGTCACCCCGCCTTCTTTCAGAATGTTTATTAATCCAGTGGACGCCTCACACAGTTAACCGGAGACATGGAAATGTACCTGATACATACACCAGATCATTGCGCCATGTACCACGCTAATAAAGGCAGGGCCCAACTTTTTTCGATTGTATTTGAACAAGAGACCCATAGGGGTCTCGAAACGTCATAAATTCTTTTTCGTTACAACTTTGGCGAGTTTTCGTTTATTCGCAAGAAATGTATGCCCCTCGCCAGACGGCGTTCTGTCGAACCCTGGACTCTAACTAGGAATTAGCGCCTTAGAAAGTCATTTCCAGAAATGCCAAAGGTCGAGTATCACTGCTATGGAAATTTTAAGGCCATAACACCTTGTTCTCATCCAGGATGTAAGACTTGCTAACACCTTCAAGACGTCCTTATAGTTAAAGCGCCGGAAGTGATTATCCACATCGTATGAAATTGACCTTTACCTGCACTAGTTCAAACGCTGTCTAAATGATCCAATGTTCATATTGTCCCAAACGGTACATTGACGAGACAGGACAGCCTGCTAATGTTCATGTCCAGAAATTTTGGACATTGCCCCTTCAGCATTTTCGGATGTTTCACTGCAGTACACCACCTTAACTGAATGGGTGGCGTTTAAAAAAAACTATATCTCAATTGATCGGCCCAGTTTCAAGAAGTTTCAAGTAACATCGATTTGAGAGGGTTGTCCTTGAATAACATTCGCAGAAACGAAACTTGTTCGTTTGTTCGTTACTGAGTTACAGTCATGTCTCGTGGAGAACATGCGGTGAAGCCATACTCCAGGAGCTTGTGGTTCAACATCCTCCCAGAGAGGGCAAAGAATGGAAATGTGCGAAGGTGTAAATGTAGAACGATTGAAAACGGTTCGCGTTGGTATTGCAACGGCAGAGGCATGCGTCGTTCTGTATTTTTTTTTTGAGAACGTGAAAGGATTTAGGAGGTGCTAAAGAGGGAGAGAGGAAGTGATTACGCGCGTGCAAGATCTGTTTACAATGTAGCGCTCTTGGGCTTCTTGGTGAAGCATTGTGAAATACACAGCGCAAGTAACAGCCGGAACACAGGAAGGGAACACACAGCGTCTTCCTGTGTTCCGGCCGTTACTTGCGCTGTGTAGGATGTGAACCTAGGGCTGCAGTATGTATGAATAAATAAATAAATAACTCATCGATACGTGTGCAGCACCCCACCCCCCCCTGCCTCACTTTTTTTTTTCGCGGAATACCTTCTTCCCTCTGAGTCATCCGATTCGCCACGGCGGCCTCTCTTTGTCCCTTCCCCCCGCTTTCGCAGTTGCCCTCTCCTGCTCCTTTGTTTGAATTGGAGGAGAGGGTACGGAGCATACACACAACAGCGCTATGGAAATCAGTTGCAGCCTTAAAAAAGACAAGTCCGCTTGTCGAACATCTTCGGGTAAATGTGCAGCGCGACAAACACAAAGGACGAGAAACGGATGACACGAGCGCTGACTCTCAACTCAAAACTTTATTTTGTGCATGAACAAAAATACTGCAACAACTTCTTGGCTTTCTCTTTTGCAGGATGTGAACCTAGACCGGCTATCTAGGGGAGTGTCGCAGACAAAAAGAACATCGTTATCTTTTTCACTATAAAAACACATAAGCCTGAACTAACCTTTCGCACCCTCGTCTCAGGAAGAAAGACTTGGCAGCATGTGGTTTCGAGGTGTTTGCAAAAACATCTTACAGGGCTTCGCATAGAAGATCCCTTTAGGGTGGAAAATTCGGATGATGTCGCCTTTTTACGCAGAGGAGAGCTTCGTGTTGCACAGCCTTAAGCATTGGTGTAACAGACATTTATTACTCCCTTCCGCAAAGGCAGCTGATGTCTAGTGTTAAAGAATGTATAGCAGAAAATTACGAGTTGAATTTCGGAAATGAAAGTGGTGTGCCAGTGGAGTCCTTTCTTGAGCTCCTGTCGTTTTACCTGCAGTCCACTTTCCTCATTTGGGTGAAAAAAATAGTGATTCAGAGGCAGGGCGTGTGCATCGGGTCTCAGGTAGCACCCGTTCTGAGCGAAATTTTTCTCGGTAAGGTTGACCGAGTTTTGGGAGGCACCATGACAGCAGGGACAGTAAAAATATTCAGGTTCGTAGACGACTACTTAGTCATTACGCGGTCACACAATTGGTGTGGCGAAGTTAACATGAAAGTTTCTACCTTTCAAGAAGGTGGACTGGGTTCGGCATTCACTTACGAGTTGCCTTATAATAATGAGTAAAACAGACTGGTGCGCTAGTTGGTACATCATCTCGAAGACTTAGCGCACTAAAACACGAGGACGCAAGGTAGGGACGTATGAGACCCAGTTTTTTTTATTGATGTTAAAATTCAGTCCACAACACTTGTGTTGAGAATACAACCCTAGATCATGTAAGCCCATACTACATTTTTCGTCGGCTCATTCAAAACTGGTGAAAAGGGGCATAGCTGCTACATGCTTCGGTTCCGCCCTCAGAAGGTCTTGCCACCACGTGGCGCAGTTTAGCTGTTCATGGTACCTAGACAGGTTAAAATAAGCGGGTTTCCCAAAGGCCAGTTATTTTCGTTTATGAATGGCTTTTAAAAAAGTTTAACAAAGGCAATCCTCAACATGACCAGGCCTTAAGAGAAAGAAAAGAAAAAATCGCCGTTATTCCATAGGCACGCCGGATGGCGCATGACTTAAAGAAGGTAGCATCTAAATATCAAGTACAAGTCATCTTTTCTGCCAAGAACAGGTTATCCTGCTTATGCCCGCTGGCCAACCAACCTAAGCGCAAGCCAATCACATCGTGTCAGGTTAAGCACACGCGTAAGTTCGTTCCTTGTTCTTTGGGGGTAGTTTATGCAATTCCGCTCTCTTGTGGCAAGGTGTATTACGGGCAAACTGGTCGATGTTTGAATATACGCCTCAGAGAACACTACGGTGCTGTAAAAAAATGCTAGGACTTCTAATTTGGTGGCCCGCTGCAGCAGATGTAAATGCGAACCCTTGTTTCAAGGAACTGCTGTGATATAGAGAAATAGAGATCAAACAAGCCGAGAGATAATCGAAGCTTATCATATGCACGTGGATGCCGCTCGTTGTGTCAGACAAACCTCGGTCGCCCTACATAAAAAAAAGAGAATTTTTGAATGGCACGTTTATCTGGCAATCAGCATGTGACTTCAACGTATTTTCGTTCATGCGCGAAATAAAGTTCTCAGTTGAGAGTCAGCACTCGTGTTGTCTGTTTCTCGTCCTTTGTCTGCGCCGCGCTGCACATTTACCCGAACATGTTAACATACCGACTCGCCCAGATCGCCGCATTAGCTCCGCTTGTCGAAATGTCGGCTCCAGCACTCACCCTCGGATTACGAATTTCTCAAAAAGAAAAGAAAATGCACGAAGGATTGCACTCCTTGCAGAAATACAAAACGTAAAAAGAAACAAAATACGAAAAAACCCGGCAGATCCCACGCACTGTGGGAATCGATGTAATGCGAAGCAGCCAGCAAGGGGCAAATCATGCTGTACATAATATGTATGTCATTATTTACATGTTAGGACCTGTCATTTGCGTTCATTAAACAGTGACGTCGCGCAATACAAATTTTGGTGTATACAAAGCTAGTGAAGAGGACGCAAGCGCACCATGAGCGTGGCACGTAAATGGCATTGTAGATGACATGCATTCCAAGGTTTTCATGTTACCACCTCCCACGTATGTTCGCTTAATTTTTAGGGGCGAAGCTCCTTTGGGTGTTAGTCGTTCCCTCCTCCGTACATAGTATGTAGCCGCCTCTAGTTCGTGAAGTGCTACAAAGATGGCAGTAGATGGGGCTAGCACAGCATAGATGACGATTTCAAATACGAGATGGCGCTGCGGTGCCGCTGTACGTGAATTGAGCAATAGATGGTGCGAAGGCGCTCGCTGCGTTGCAGATGCATGTCACCGCGGTGGACGTGCTCTGACCATTCATCAACGGATACGTTCCCATCGTGGCTGCGTTGCAGATGCGTGCTCAAGTGTGATAGGAGACCGCTCTCCACCCTCCTCCCTCGCCCTCTCCTCTCCTACGCTTCCCCTCTCTCTCCTCTCCTACGCTTCCCCCTCTCTCTCCTCTCCAACGGTCCCCCCCCTCTCTCGCCTCGCGATGCCGATGCAGGCAGCGTCTGCTAGGAGTTTCTTCATTGAAAAAACCGACTGCTCGCGCTGCATAACCGTTCACTGACCATCTCACGTCATTGATGATGTACTGGGCAGAATTCACGGAAGATTCACGGTTTACCGATGAACCTCCGGAGCTTCGCCCACTCATCCTCATTCACTCCGTCGATATGCTGTGAATTTTTACCTCGAATCGCAACGAGACGCGTGACCAATATGCCTCCGTTTAGCATCCGTTCGTATTCTTGCGCTTTGCGCATCGTGCAGACGCCATCCGCGTTCCAGCGTTTAAATTGACGGACACTTTCTCAATTCCCAAGTGTGTTCCTCGAGCACCTGTGCCCACTGAGACGGGGTCGGTAAGAATGAAACGTGATGCGCCCGTCTCCCTCCTTGCATGATTAGAGATTCCGGGCACAGCGACGCTACGCAAGCGAAGCGCGAGCGCTGTAGAATCCAACGCGACAGGCGTCCGTTTTCGCGCCCCGGCGCCCACCTGGCACCGTGCCAACTCACGACTGGAGGGACGGACGGACGGACGTAAGCATAAAATATTAAAGGCTTTCGCCTTAAAACTTTGGTGTATATCAAGCTAGCGAAACGGCCACGAGAGTGTCATGAGCGCGGCATGCAGGTCATGTTGCACATGATATGTCATGATTTCCATATTATCACTTGTTTTATGCTCGTCATACAGTCACGTCACTCAATACCAAATTTGGTGCATATCAAGCTAGCGAAACGGCCCCCCAGAGTGCCATGAGCGTGGCATGCAAGTCATGTTGCACATGACATGTCATGATTTCCATATGACCACTTGGCATTTCTGTTCGTCATACAGTCACGTCAAGCAATACCTAATTTGGTGTATATCAAGCTAGCAAAACGGCCGTCAGGGCACCATGAGCGTGGCATGTAAATCATGTTGTTCATGACATGCAGGTCATGATTTTCATATTACCACCTGACATATATGTTGGTCATGCAGAAATGTCTCATCGTACCAATTTCTGGATATATCAAGTTAAGAAAACGGCTTCAGGAGCACTATGGCCATGGCGTGTAAATCATACTTTTCATGACAAGCTAGTCATGATTTTCATCATATGACCAGTCAATCATATTTGTCATACAGTCATGTTATGCCATACCAATTTTGGTATAAATACCATTAAGGACACGGCCAGTAGAGCACAAAGTCGTAGGCGGCTAGATAGATAGATAGATAGATAGATAGATAGATAGATAGATAGATAGATAGATAGATAGATAGATAGATAGATAGATAGATAGATAAATAGATAGATAGATAGATAGATAGATAGATAGATAGATAGATAGATACGCTCAAAGAAGCCGAAGTTCGCTAAAAAATGCTTCGCATTTAAAAAAATATTTGAAGCTGCACAGTGTTATGCTACTTTTTTTCCTTTTATTTCTCTATCTTTTCCATCATGTTAGTAAAAAAATATTGGAGTTTGATCCTTAGCGCCGGTCGACAGACGGGCGGGATGGCGTCAGTGGTGACGGCAGTGTCTCGCGATGGAACAGCAGCTGTGCATGCGTTCCATGCATGACGACGTACTGCAGGCTGACTGAGGAACTGACTGTGGAACACGATGGCGCTGCTGGATTTCCTCGCGCACTACTTCAGCAACCGACGTCACCTCGGGTTGCGCAAAGGAATATTATTAAATGCGAAGCATTTCTTAGCGAACTTCGGCGAGTTTGAGCGTATCTATCTATCTATCTATCTATCTATCTATCTATCTATCTATCTATCTATCTATCTATCTATCTATCTATCTATCTATCTATCTATCTATCTATCTATCTATCTATCTATCTTTCTTTCTATCTATCTATCTATCTATCTATCTATCTATCTATCTATCTAGTCGCCTACGACTTTGTGCTCTCCTGGCCGTATCGTTAATGGCATTTGTACCAAATTTTTTATGACATAACATGACTGTATGAAGAACATAAATAGCTGGTCATATCATGAAAATCATGACTAACTTGTCATGAAAATAATGATTTACATGCCACATTCATGGCGCGCTCGCGGCCGTTTCGTTAGCTTGATATACACCAAATTTGGGATTGAGTGACATTACTGTATGACGAACATAAATGACAAGTGGCAATATGAAAATCATGACTTCATGAGCTACATGACTTGCATTCCACGCTCATAGCACGCTCGCGGCCGTTTCGTTAGCTTGATATACACCAAACTTGGTATTGAGTGACATTACTGTATGACGAACATAAATGACAAGTCGTAATATGGAAATCATGACTTGTCATGTGCGACATGACTTGCATTCCACGCTCATGGCGCGCTCGCGGCCGTTTGGTTAGCTTGACATACACCAAATTTGGTATTGAGTGACATTACTGTATGATGAACATAAATGACAAGTGGTAACATGAAAATCATGACTTCATGAGCGACATGACTTGCATTCCACGCTCATAGCGCGCTCGCGGCCGTTTCGTTAGCTTGATATACACCAAATTTGGTATTCAGTGACATGACTGTATGACGAACATAAATGACAAGTCGTAATATGGAAATCATGACTTGTCATGTGCGACATGACTTGCATTCCACGCTCATGGCGCGCTCGCGGCCGCTTGGGTAGCTTGATATACACCAAATTTGGTATTTAGTGAAATGATTATATGAGGAACATAAATGACAAGTGGTAATATGGAAATTATGACTTGTCATGTGCGACATGACTTGCATGCCACGCTCATGGCGCGCTCGCGGCCGTTTCGTTAGCTTGAGATACACCAAATTTGGTATTGAGTGACATGACTGTATAACGAACATAAATGACAAGTGGTAATATGGAAATGATGACTTCATGATCGACATGACTTGCATTCCACGCTCATGGCGCGCTCGCGGCCGTTTCGTTAGCTTGCTATATACCCAATTTGGTATTGAGTGACATGACTGTATAACGAACATAAATGGCTGGTCATATCCTGAAAATCATGACTAACTTGTCACAAAAAGTATGATTTACATGCCACGCTCATGGCGCGCTCGCGGCCGTTTCGTTAGCTTGATATACACCAAATTTGGTATTGAGTGACATGACTCTATGACGAACATAAATGACAAGTGGTAATATGGAAATCATGACATGTCATGAGCGACATGACTTGCTTTCCACGCTCATGGCGCGCTCGCGGCCGTTTCGTTAGCTTGATATACACCAAAATCGGTATTGAGTGACATGACTGTATAACGAACAGAAGTGGCAGGTGGTAACATGAAAATATTGGCATGCATGTCATCTACAATGCCATTTACATGCCACGCTCATGGTGCGCTTGCGTCCAGTTCGCTAGCTTGACATACACTAAAATTGGTATATCGCGACGTGACTGTATGACGAACACAAATAACACGTCGTAACATGTAAAACGTGACATGCAAATTATGTAAAGCATGATTTGTTCCTTCCTGGCTGCTTCGCATTACATCGATTCCCACAGTTCATGGGATCTGCCGGCTTTTTCGTTTCATTTATTGGTGCGCGCGAGGTGTGGGCGAGGGGGGATTTTCTGCCATAGGATCTCGACTGCTCAGGCCATACAAGTTTCACACGAATAAATACCGTAAAAGCCCGAGCAATCCTCCGACAAGATTTTGACGGGGGGGGGGGGGGGGGGGGAGGTGGTAGTCTTGCTCGTTTGCTTATCGAAATTCAAAATGGTGGCAGATGAGTCACTCAGAATGAGGAGCACACGCCGGCGCTTCTAATTAAATGCCTATTGAACACGCATGCACTCACTCTTTATTCGCCTCGTCGGGGGGACTGAAAGAAGGAAGAGTGAAAACAGCGGGAGGGGAGGAGTGTTTGATCGGTCATCGCGCGATCTTGAAATCGCCTGAAAGAGGATGGGTGGTGCTTCCTCGAAGCAAGGGACGCTTGCTCGGGATTTTACGGTAAATTCGTAACCAGAGCTTCATTCGCCATCGGTAAGTGCGTGAGCACAGCTATTTCAAAAGATTTTGCGGACGAACGCAACAGGGACGGGGCATGGTAATTTTGAATGTCGGTCTTACTGCCAATTTCAATAAGTGGCACAACTACTGCATTCTTCTTTGCTCAAGAAAATTCCCGCGTACGGAAGTCAAGCTGTGAGAAAACGAAACAATATGGAAGAGCATTCTATAGGAGAAGTATAATTTTTATTTTTGATCCTGTTTCAATCCCGTCAGCTAAAACTTTACTTATGGAGTGAATGAGACACGTGACTAAGTCTGTGCCGACAATACTCTTTTTCTCGTGCCAGCATTACAAGGTTTTAACGGTCCGATTGGCCGCCGAGCAAGAACCACAAAAAATTCGATGACACAGAGGTACACCGCCAGAATAAACGCCAATAGACTGAAATCATTACTCTTTGTATTTCGTTCTTTGTCTTGATCACGTTAATTTTATTATTGTTCATTGTAGAGATGAGTGCAGATACATAGTTATTTAGTTTGTTCTGTGCCTTTGTTGTACTGTTCTATTTTTACGATATTCTTCTAAATTTCTTCTCATTTTTCCTGCTCTCAGTGTACTTTATTTGTTAAGAGCTTGAATCTTGAAACTGCTGCCATGTACATGGGCCCTCAGGCCTTATCAAGTGCCTGAGGGCCCACCGATTTTCGTTTGTTTATAACCGATTTTCGGCTGAGGAACCCCCCAACTTGTTGAAAAAACTTGTTGTAAAATAAAGATTTTAATTTGATTTGACTATTTTTGTTGCGCAATCTCTCAGCATGTCCACTTATCACTTGAGGTCGCATCTCTCAGTTCCGAGCGCGCAGCAGTAATGTAAACATGTGTATAATAGTAGTATGCCGCCAAGTGCGAAGCACGTGCTGCAATTCGATTTCTGCAGGCTGGTGGATGCAGCGCCACTGAAAGTCATTGAAAAATGAGTTTTGTGTACGACGCAATTTTCATGGGCGTCAGCAACTATGTGGCGGTGGTGCAGGGAACCTGAACGCGGATGCATAGACGTTCCAAATGCAGGAGGGTAGGGAAAGAAGCGAGCGTCACGCAATGATCTTGCTCAGGGGGTGGATCAGGCTATTCTAGAAAATGGTCGGGTCACAGTTACTCTACTGAGTAAATAATTTCGCGGCAAGCTCCGTATACCATCATCACTCAGTGATTCCAGTACCGCGAACTGCGTACGAGGTGCGTTGCGGAGACGCTCACCGGCAATCTCAAAACTACGCTTCTCAAGCGCTGCCATGATGACGGAAACTTTTTGAACTGAACAGTCACAGAGGACCCGAGTTTGACTAAGACATCGAGCGTGAGACCGGCGTACATAACTGGTTGAAATCACACGCAGCCGCCTCCTATAAAGAGGGTGTAGGAAAGTAGATGCCACGTTACTACAAAAGTCTCAATCGAAACGGCGACGCTAGAGAAGTAGCCGGTACGTGCACCTAAATGTTCGGGAAAAAAATACCCTCATACATATTACGCCACATTTTCAGGCTATCCACGGCGCGACCAATTTATTTATGGTTTGATACACACTTTTGGTACTTTTGTTACAGGTTCTTGTGGAGAAGATTTCAACGGTCAAGCCTGTGTTCCAGGACAGATGTCGTCGAGGAAGCTACATAATCTCCGCCGACATGGAACAGTTCATCGCCAACCACGTCATCGCCGCTGGAAGCGCTGCAGACGCGCAGGAAGAAAAACTCTCTCCGTAGGTTATATCGCAATACGCATGTCACGAACGTTGAAGTAATAGGCCATTGCAACAATGATTCAATATCAGTTCAATGCCGAAAGCAAGATGGTCAACAGGTTTTCTAATGTCCACCATAAAAAAGCCAGAAATCCAGGGTTTGACGCAATCCCGCCTGGTCGGGAGGAGGCATTCCAAAGAGAGGAAGAAACGCAGGCCTCAAAAAAGATGTTTTTTTCGATGCGAAGCATCTTATGCTCGGGGCTATGTCCGTCCCTCCCTCCCGTGTCCCACGTCCGGCCACTTTCATGAAGTAGGGAAGCACCCACCATGCGAACCAGAACACTGTAGTACAATAAGCCCGCCAACGACAACTATAGTCACCAGAGTCATCGCCGAGAGCAGAGAGAGGCTCCTGAGCAATGGCTAGGCAGGTGGTGTCTGTCGCCCAGGTTGACTCCATTCCTTAATCTTGGGGGGGCTTAGTCCGTTCTCGCGTCCCGCACCACCACAGCGCATGCGTGTCCCCTCCCCCCTCTCTCTCTCCTCTCCTACGCTCACCCCCTTCCTCTCCTCTAGGAATCCTCTACTCTACGGAGCGGCGCCCGCGTCCCGCGTCCTAGACCCCCACAGTGCATGGGCGTCCCCTCCCCCTTTCTCTCCTCTCCTACGCTCACCCCCTTTCTCTCCTCTAGGAATCCTCTACTCTACGGAGCGGCCCCTGCGTCCCCTCCCCCTATCTCTCCTCTCCTACGCTCACCCCCCTTTCTCTACTCTAGGAATCCTCTACTCTACGGAGCGGCGCCCGTGTCCCACATCCCCACAGCGCATGCGCGTCCTCTCCCCATCTCTCCTCTCCTACGCTCACCCCCCTTTCTCTCCTCTAGTAATCATCCACTCTACAGAACGGCTCCCACACCCCCCGCAGCGCGTGCGCGCCCCTTCCCCTCTCTCTCCTCTCCCACAATCCCGCCCCCCCGTTCTCTCCTCTAGGAATCCTCTACGGAGCGGCGCGGACGACAGGTGGTGCGACAGCGGCACACTCCGCTGGAGGCGCCACGGTAGTTCCGCGGTATGAAAATGACGAAGCGCGTGCGCCTCATTCTCTCTCCTGTGCAGCGCCGCGATGAGCGCCCGGACCGCTGCCGCGAAACGAGAGCGGCGACGTTTCTCCCGCTCAAGCTAACCATCTCCCCGCTGCTTCGCATCCACACATGGTTCCCTTTAGCGGGAAATGGGGAAGTTTTTTTTTAAACGAACTCAGACGTTTCGCGTCCTACGAGGGAGCCTTATTCACAATCGTGATTGTGAACAAGGCTCCCGCGTGGGAGCCGATACTTCTTGTTTAGTTTTAAGATTGTGGTAATTAAAATACTGCGCCACAGTTACTGGGACATAAAAAAGTTAGAAAGGACACACGTTACGAAGCGAACACGACAAGCGCAAACTATCAACTGGATTTATTGAAAAAAAACATGAAGGAAAAAGAACTCCAGGAAAGGGAAACATCTGTTCACGATGGGGGGGAGGGGGGGGGGGGTTGGCAATCTTGCTTGTGTGTCCTTTCTAACTTTTTATGTCCCAGTAACTGTAGCGCAGTATTTTAATTATGAAAAACCAACTAGCCCAATACCTAACTTTCTTGATTGTGGTCACCGTTTCCCCCCCCCCCCTTTTTTTTTGTTTAAGTAGAAACGCGAGCTCAAGCATGCTCGAGAAAATCTGCCAAGACTATCATGCATCACATTAATAGGCCCTCAAATCAAAATTGCATATCAGCTATCTGGGAGCCCACACAAATATATATCACCCATAAAATCGAATCTCCACAAAATTATACAGTCCGTTTCATTTTTCTCATTATTCATCCTATACTGGCTCAGCTTGACCACTTATTTCATCGCCGCAGAACTGCATACCTCTCGCTTCTGCACAAACTATATCATCAACCACAACTTCACCGCATCTTCGAAACACCAACACCTATCTTACAATGCACAGACCATGTCTTCAAACAAAACGTGTAACTTTTCGCTCCGCTCATTAACCTAACTTCTTCATTCCCCGAACAATAGTGTCACGTGGTCGTGACGAGAACGAAGACAGCAGTAGGCTTCTTCAAGGTGAAGCTCTTTATTGGCCGAACTTGTGGCCGCGACACGGAAACTCAACTTACAGCAAGCAAAGCACGCTGTGCACTGATATCGGCGCACAGAGCGTCGGTCGCCGAAAAAGTGACTGCCGGGGAAGCGGCGTCGGTTGTTATAACTGTATCGTCGAAGATTCCAGTGTTATCGATAGCAACCGCATAAGTTGCAGAAGTAACTCCTATGCATGCGTTGTGCACGTAATCTCATCGGAAGGTTCTTAGATTATCTAGATCAGGGGTCTCAAACTCACCTCAGCCAGCGGGCCGCAGTCACGTAATTTTGTCCCGTAAGGGCCGGAGCAGCGAAGGAGGTAGGAGCGGGGGGGGGGGGGGGAGAGAGTTTGTACAGTTTTCTAGAAAAAGCTGTCATTTGAAACAAAACTTTCCCATATCTCATATGCAGTTCATTTCTGAAGTAGATGTGGTGTCAGGATTCCAACATGTGGCTACCGATCCCCCCACATGACTCAAATCTGGGCGCCGGTTGGGAAATATGAGTTGTGTTTCACGGTTATGTTTCAAAACAATGTGAACGCATGGGATGCCTCACGGCGACAATGCCTTAAACCAGTCAGGCCTGCATTGGTCACGAACATGCTTATAAGAAAATAATAAAAAAAAATGTGGGGCGCAGACACTCATGTGCGGGCCGCGGGCCGCAGCCGAGAGCCTCGCGGGCCGCATGCGGCCCGCGGGCCGCGTGTTTGAGACCCCTGATCTAGATACTTCCCCGTCATTCGGGCGCGCTTTGCACAAGGGAGCAGTTACATCGTAATGGGGCGGTAACAGAAAGAAAGGAGCACGCGTGGCAATAGTTGCATGGTTGCACCTGCCATCCCACATAGCTACTGAAGCCGATTTCACAACGTTCAGGAACTCTGACGTAGCATTTTCTAGTCAATATCCACGACGCGTACTCTTTTAGCTTTCTTCATATGTTCTTCAGTGTTTAAATGTCTTGTTGTGGTCATTTGTTAACGATATTCACGACCGTCGTGCACACGATTTTATATTAATTTGTGAAATGCTAACTTGTGTATCTTACGATCACGGCTCCGGATTACTTTGTTTTTCGTATGCTGTATTTGTTAGTGCCGTTTTTATGCTTGCCTGAGTGAATTTTATACATATCCTCTAATTTTTATTTTTCCAATGTAGCTCGTTTTGTTTTGTTTTTTTTTAGTTTTGTGTATTTAGCTCGATTTCGTTATCTTTTATACTCTCACCTCGCGTTGTGTAAACGTACATTGGTTTCATTCATGTGTCCTTTCCCCTATGTAATACCCCTTCGTGGGCCTTTAGGGGTAGTACTAAATAAATAAATAAATAAGTGAACAGTTGCTAGCGTCAGACAACCCACAGGCTGCTCAAATGCGGCCACTCCTATGAAATAGCGATGTCTTGCGCAAGTTTTGCCTAGGAATGACTAAGTTCTCCTCCACCGAGCTCTGTTACAAAAACAAGACAGACGAAGAAATAATGAGGTTCGCACAGTTTGTAGAATCATTTCGAGAATCACGCCGGTGCCTGCAATTAGGTCACAGATATCGATAATATATTCTGCCAGGAAATGGATATCCACATAACTGAAAACAATAACGTGACCGCTGACAAAGGAGGCTTCCCAGAAAAGCAAAACCAGCAACACTTTATCACAGTTCCAATAATCTACATAGGGGGCATAACGCCTGGCCTCCGAGCGCTGCTACGAAGAGATAGGAGAAGGTGTAGGCGAGAGTGTTGCTACATTAGACATTGATATTTCTTGCATTGCTTCACATGTCTAAATATATAGTCACGTGGTCGTGACAGTGCAGAGAGCAGCAGTCGGCGGGTTCAGGACTAACCTCTTTATTTGGGCCAGCCTGTGCGCGGTAAACGAAGAGTGAAACTACAAGCAATACACGCTGCACACTGATAGCGGTAAACAGAGCATCTGCCGTTAATAACACGATTTTTGGCTAAGGCGCGTCGGCATTTATACATGCTGCATCGAAAGTTCAGAAGAAACTCAAGTATTCGCGTTTAAGTGCTCAAGACTACCAGAAAACTCTAAAAATATTCTGGCAGGTCCGAGATACTCGTGCGCGGTTCCTGAAACACAGTGCTTGCACTACGTGTAACAAACCAGTGACATAGAAATACAAGACGGAGTGCGCTTGGTGGTGCTTTCCTCTGAAAACGCATCGTCCCGATCCTCAGATCATCAAAGGGAAAAATTATGAATACACCAAGAAATACTAATAATAAAAAAGCAAAAAAAAAAAACAAGTGTCCTCAGGTCCGCCAACGCGCATAAAGCGGTGCATGGACGACTTTAAGTCGTGAGCGGTGCCTTTGAGAGTTCCTAGTGCCTTCCGCATACCCCAGAACGCCGAGACGTCGAAGCACCTTGTATGGGCCCAAATGTCACTTTGTCGCCGAGTCCACGTCGCGTTTCGGTGTCCACAGGCAGACACGGTCACCGGGCTGGTATACCAAGAAGCGTCGCCGAAGATTGTAACGACGGCGGTCGGTCGTCTTCTGATTCTGAATGCGAAGGCGCACGAACTCTAGGGCTTCTTCGGTACGCTGAAGGCACAGCGCAACGCCCAGGTTGTCCTCGTTACTGGTGGTCGACTGCGTCAACCATCGTCGAGGGACTCCTTACGTAAACCAGCTTCAACGACATATTGTGCGTTGTTTCTCGAACTGCCGTGTTGTAAGCGAATGTTTTCTACACATGGATGGCGTTTCATGCCTTGTGTTCGACGTCGACTTACATGGCCAGAATATCCCCAATGGCCTTACTTAGACGTGCAGCGAGGCCATTGGTCTGTGTGTGGTAAGCTGTGGTCCAGCGGTGGCTTGTCTGGCTGTATTTTAGGATCGCTTGTGTTAGGTCTGCCGTAAAAGCTCGGCCCCTTGTTGTAAACTGTTTGAAACTCCTGCGGTATTGTCACGCGCATGGAAGGAATTCGAGAACGACGAAGAAGACAACGTGGAGTGAAATAGAACACGCTCTTTGACATGGATGCTCGGCTTTACGTCTTTCTACTCTGGCGCCTTTGGACGCCGAAGAGTGGTTTTCCCACATCAATTTTGGTGCCGAAACCCGGGAATCCAGCTAACAACGACCCGAGCCTTTCATTCCTGGTGTGGGTGAGCTGCACTTCGAGCTAGACCAGCATGGAGCGGGCGAAGAACAAGCGGGCCTCGCGGCGAACCGTGACTACGAAAATCATCAACGAGGTCAACCAGGTGCTCCAGTCCAACCAGTTCGAGCTTTCTGGACTTCGGATCCTGCACGGTCGCCTACGCGCCAGCAACTGGGAACTTAAGGCCTTGAACAATGAGGTTGAAGCCCAGATGACTGACGACCTGGTGGCAGAAGACTATGAGGTGGTCATGCAATACGATGACGCCGCGAACAGTGCGCTGGCGTTGCTCGAGCACGACATCGATGTTCTGAAGACCTCTGCTACGCCGGCGTCATCTACAACTTCAGCCATGGGCGCAGGATCCAATGAGACTGCACCTAGCGGACATGAACGACTTCCCCAACGTGAGTTCGGAGCACGACTTCCCAAGTTGGAGCTTCTTCGTTTCGATGGGACCGTGACCTAGTAGCAACCCTTTTGGGATATTGGAAATCACCACGTGATTTCTTTTCGTCAGTGCCAACTATAAAACAGCGGATTTTCATGTTATTAAACTTTAGTTTCCAGTTAGCGCCTGTCCTGTGTATTTCTTCCTGTGTCTTGTCTTCCTCGCGCTACGCTTTGTCATGAATCTACACCAACTCGCCCAGTACGCTACCTTACCCCTGTCAATTCGTCAACGTGGTCACTACCCAATTCTGACGGAAGACATAAGGAGGCTCAATGTCTCTTCGATGTCATCTTCACTCTCCGGTTTGAAAATCTCTGCATGTGAAAAAAAAAAAACACAATTCAGCGCCCAAAAAATCTGGTTGTCCAAGTTAGATAATATTATCAATTTTAACCCTTACTGTTATTTATTATGCTTACAATTTCAGTGGGGATACTGAAAATTTGTTCCAATGTAAAATCTAATTCTTTTATATATAATGCGTGTCGTCACAACACATTCACAAAATTAATATTTTCTGCGTAAATGGTGATCACAATTCACGCCCATATCTTCGCGTCGCTGACTTCAGATATAAGAAAACATTAGGAAACACTAACCAAAGAAATGTTAATAAGATGCCAAGAATGCTATTCGCAATACAAGAACAGAATGCGCAAGCGCAACAGCGCGCGAACAAGCCAACCTGCGCCGCTCTGCCATGCATTTGACGAGGACTAAAGCCCAGCCCGCACAAACGTGTGGGTGACTTTTAACGCGAGAGCGTTAAAGAGCTCGTTTCGCAGAAATTCCGGCCTCGGCGTCGGCGGCAGCGTCGACGTCGTTGGTTGTGAGCGAAAAATCATCATCTTGCCCATGACCGAAAAATCAAGAAAGATGCAAATCAAATAAATAATAAAAATTTCCGGTTTCGAGTGAGGATCGAACCCAGGTCGTCTGCGTTGCAAGCAAGCGTTCAACCACAAAGCCACGCTTCTGCTTGGAATCACGTTTAAAAGAACTTCTTCTGCTTGGAAATGCAGCGAAAATAACAGTGATGCTTTAGAGACACATACGTCATGTATACAGGCGTCACAATACAACACGTAATATCGCAGTAATATTGCGAGGTACAAGTGTACATTGCCATCGGGTGTGAGAACATGTGAATATCATAATGACATCGTGGTTGAAAGCCGGCCACCCATTACAAAAGGCACGCACGTTACGGCGCGTATTCCCTTAAGACCACGTAGTGGGTCCATAGCAAGTTCGAAAACATTTCCCGCTCATAATTACTCGTGGTTTAAAGCATGCTACCCATTACATGGTATGCACTTAGTGGTTGAAGTAAGCACTAGGGGCAGGATATCGCTATCGCGTTCAACTCTTAAAGGCGAAGCTTAAGGGTCCCCCCAATTTTTTCACCCATGAGTACACAGCGTGTGTGGTAAGAACGGGTAAACGTTTTAGCGAAGCATGTGCTTCCAAGTGTTGATATTGCTTTCATATGGATACACTCCCGAAAAAAATGTATAACTAGACGGAGCGTTGATTTACACGTCTGAGGTAGCTGCTGTTGGCGCACGTGCTCAGACGACATTTTTCGTGGAATATTGCTCGCCCTCTGGTGTCGAAATTATTGAACTAGTGAAATGGATATGTTTCCGTAAACATTGACTTCAGTGGCACAGAGCTATGAAACCGAAACTGAAACAGGTGCCGTTCGGTGAGCGTCTTTACTCACCCACACGTTTGTGCGGGTCAGGCGGCAAAGGGTTAGCGAGCGATGTGACTTCTTTGAGCAAGCTTTTCGACACAGTGTGCAACTAAACAGGAGGAAACTGCACAGTCTTGGAATCACGGAGTCTTCGTACGCGGCTATGCTGAATAAAGTACTGCTCAAAGTCATACCAGCTGACATCGTTGTCGAATACTAGGAAAAAGGGGCACCTTTCCGTACCCACTCGTGACGTGGAACGAGTAAAAAATGCCCCCACCTCCCCGAAGGGAATCGTGAGGAAATGCGAATGCATTTCTTGCGCCGAGAGTACAGGGCGTAGTAATTTTAATGGCATAAATTCGCCTTCACCGACTTCTGCCATCGCCTTGAGAGGCGCCCAGCCAGCGAACGGTCGAGAGTGAGGCGTGAGCGGACGGGAGAGTGGGGTGCAGGGAGGAGAGAGAGCGAACGGCGAGAGAAGGAGAGGCGAAGCACTGCACCTACCCTCTCTTACACTCTCTCGCACCACATGCTCCGGTTGCTAGGGGCGAGAATAAGCGCGCGCGCCCGCAGCTGTTGCTATGGGAGAAGGAGTGAGAGCGGAGAGATAACACCTGCCGGCGCGCGGACACCGCCGCGGACAACGCCGCCTGACACAGCCCGACTAAGAAATGCATTCGCATTTAAAAGAAAGTATGGAGAACGTGACGGAAACCAGACAGGTTTCCTCTGAACAGGAACTTGAACAACTCATGAAGTTTCTCCGCGTTGATGTTGAATTTCGAGAAAAGAGTTCTTTAGTTAACAATTTGCCAAAGACATCGGACAACAGTGTTCCGGTATGTATTCAACAAATCATTCAAGAAACCGTCTACGACTCCTGCAGCCTCGGTTCTTCAGAACAATGCACTATATTCCCTCCCGTCATGTTTTTTCTGCTCTGCTATCAATCACAAGACGGAGGACTGCACGAGTGGCATGACCTTTGCAGAGAAACGCAAACTCGCGATAGATGGTCGATGTTTCCGGTGCACAACGAAAGGACATCTCGTCCGTGATTGCCGACGGAGGGTGCAATGCCATGCATGCAAACGCAGACACGCCTCCTCGATGTGCAATGCTCGCAGTTCAGAAATACCGTCATCGACTAACGCTCAGAAGAAGCCGAATGCTACGGTGCAAGTTTCCACTCAGAAAGCTTCAGCTCCCCGACTCGTCAATGACGTTCTACTCCAGACATTTCGAGCTTGGATAACGACTTGATCACGTTGTTGCTATGTACGCGGAGTTCTCGACAATGGAAGCCAGCGAACGTTCATCACTGAGAGCGTCGCTTCCAAGATAAATCTGCCTGCTGTCGCCGAGACCGAACTCGCCATCAGTGCGTTTGGTAGAGCCAGCGACCCGACCCGGTGATCCCAAATAGTCAAGTTCATGCTCCGTAGTCAGCACGACAACCTGACGCTCGACATCGAAGCCATAGCGGTGCCCTATATTAGGAGCGAAGCTCCTTAGGCCCACACCCCGGCGTCACCGTTGAAGCTCCCTCGCACGGTGCCAGCTGTGGTGTCTTCCCCTCACGCGGGAGGATAAATGAGCGCTATTAGCGCTGGAACGCGGGTGGCGTCTGCACGATGCGAAAAGCGCGAGAATACGAACGCATGCGAAACGGAGGCAGATTAGTTTCCCTCTCCCTCTTTCTTCGTCTCTGCGGTCTCTCTTTCTTCGTCTCAGCCGTCCCCGGCGCAAAAAAAAAAATGAAAAAGAAAAAAAAGGAGGAAAGAAAACAAGGCGCGCAGCTTTCGGCGCGCGTTGCGCAAAAGAACAAGGCGCGTTGCGCAAAAACAGTTCGCGTTCCTAAACTACAGTACAATTCATCGAAAACCCTGTTTGTAGATATAAAAAAATAGGGACCCAGTTGAGATTAGTTAGGGCTGCTCACAGTAGTTCATTGATAGTCGTCCTCAGAAACGTAAACGTGATGATGAAGACGATAAGCAGCCCGGCAAGGATGCGGAACGCAAAGCTAAAGCAGCGGCAGCAAGACGAGCCCGGCAACAGGATCCTGCGGTTGAAGCACGACGAGTGGAGCTACAACGGCTACGCCGACAGGATCCTGCCGTACGTGCTAGAGCGGCCGAATCTATACTCCGTTTCACAAGCTGTTGGCAGTACTGTGGAAGGTACGGGCGCCCTCAGCCAATCATGACAGAGCGCACTACATAATTGTGTTCCTGCGCGAATGTCGCTAGCGTCTCGTCCACTTGGAAACGCTGCACCATCTTGGCGATATTTGGAATTTCACCTCTCAAAAAAGATGTACACCACTCAACGAAAGACACTCAGGTCAAAATCGTCCAGCTTCTTCGCCCGATCACAGCTTTTCCAATAAGAACGCTTCTTCGGTGGTAGGACTCTGCCCGCGTTCTCAGCCAGCGCTTTCCACCGATAGAGCGTTTGCTCGCTCACCTGGGTAGGTTTTTCCGCCCTCTTGGTGAGTGAATCAACGCTTGCACTCTCCCCGCACTCGACGTGAAGCGCTAGCGTTTAAAGCTATCTGCTTCGCCAGCTTGGGAAAATCGTCCACACGCGAAGTATGGCTCACCGGCGGCAGTTCGTGGGACGCGTTGAGGACCAACTCGGGCGACGCTATGTTGCCGAGCAGCGGCGCATCACTACCTCACAACAAGCCTCCGCTCAGCCGCGTCCACGCGGTCTTTTTCTATTAATTCCACGAATTATTAAAACGCTTTGGACGCTTTAAAACATCAACCCTGACCATACTGTCACTTTGTGCGTTTGTAGTGTGCAAAATAGTTTTGGATGGCTAAAATAGTTGAGGGACTATTTGCTGTGCTCTCATATCCCTGATTGCTCGAGAGAGCTCTACCTTTGGCTGCACTGCCAACAGCTTGTGAAACGGAGTATAAGCGCCGACTCCGCCAGCAGTTTCAAGACGTACATAGTCGTTTGCGTCCCATTTCTAAGGAGCCTCGCTCATCGGTTGTATTCGTACACGGAACAACTCCTAGCTTTTTGTGAGGAGATGATTGAAGCACCAAGTAAGAGTCGTCTTCTTCAAGCCATCGAAGCTGAGGGGAAACATCTGGCCGACGCCGTCGTTTACCCAAGCGTCGATTGTGAGCCAGGTGTGAGTGTCCTCATTGGATCGGACCAGCTGTGGAAGTTGATGCCAAGCACCAGTGAAGTAAAGTGATGGAGGTTTGTACTTAAGCTCTGTCGACATTGCTCCTTGAATAACAGACGCCGCTTTAGTGAGAGGACCAAGCGATGAAAATGAACGGCCTCTGAATCAGCCTGCAAAGACAGGTGGGACTGCCGAATTGCCCAAGTCAGTTTCTCAGCGTCAGACGCTTACGGGTCTGCGCGTTCGCAAAGCTCCTCAGCTGTAAGAACCGTATTTACTCCTGGAGGCTTTCATCCTTCGCTTGCGCAGGGGCACGGAGTTTGTCTTTTCGGCACACGACGTAGACGGGTAAATTCTTCGCAGAAAAGCTCCTGGATATGACTCAACTGTGGAATAACTGACGTCGATGCTAGCGTGCGTCGGGAACAATTTAGGCGACGTGCAGAACACGCTACAGAATGCTGTTATCCGTAACGGCTTCCGCATCGCGGCAATTTTACATTTCATGAAGGAAGTGGACAACAGATTTACTGCCCGTACGTCCCTCACGTGTAATCACAGCAAGCTGCAAGTGAAAGGCACGCGTTAGCTGGCAGGTGCCTTTCCCTCGAGTAGCATGGTCAGCTGGGCAACGATGCCAGACATAGTTGTAGCGGATGCGACCCGTTGCTTTTAGGCCGATGGCGTCAAAGTGCTCATTTTGCAGAAATTCTGGTGTCGTCGTCGTTGGGTGTGGGCAAAATTTGAATTGTTTGGATCAGGCTCATCTCACTGGCATTGAAAAATAGAGGAAGCGCTCGCACGAGGAAGAGCCAGCAACGCTAAAAACAAGCAGGGTTGCTGTTGGATAGACTTGAAAAGGAGCCAAAACTCAAGCAAAAGGTAGCCAAAATAGCCATGCCATTTAACTTTAGCGCCAAATTTGTAGCCAAACAGAAAAAAAGTTACACCTTGTATAGAGTTGTTAGTAATAAAAATTAAATAATATCATTTTGAACATGCAAAAACGAAGTGTAACGAGAACGATATTTTTTTCTCGCTTGGTCTGCATGGCGCAGGTAAGTTGCGATTAAATTAATAAATTATTATACTTTCAGAGCGCCTACATACAGTTTGTCTAGAATAGATAGAGTTCTTCTAAAAGTCATTTTGTGCCAACAACTCAGCAGGAATGTGAAATGTGGAGGCTGTCTTTACTTGAAGCCGTAAACCGAAATTGACGCAAAGTTACAATAATTTCAGTCCAGCTTCAAGAAGCAAATTTTGATCGAAGATGAACAGCTCACAGTGGCGTAGCCAAGGGTGGTGGGTGAAATTTCACCCAAAATGTTTATTTTGCATGTGTATACATGCGCGTACACATACAAATGGACCCATGAGCTTACATAAAGCATGCTTTAATCCCGCCCCCCCCCTCCGAAAAAAGTTTCTGGCTACGCTACTGACAGTCGAACTTCGGTTTGCTGCGGATACCCCATTTGATCAGTGAAAGAATAAGCGCTAAACATCGATGAACGCACAGGAAATACAACAGGCAAAAGTGCTTTGACTGCTCTCTTTTCTGTGTGCTCGTCCATTTTTAGCGCTTCTTCTTTTACTCACGATGAATAGCCAACTAGCACAACAGTCTGTTCTGCTAAAGGATGTCTCTTTGACGCGCTGTGTTTCAGCATTACATTCTGGCGTCATTATTGTGCTATGTAGCCACGCGTTTCGTACATGCGCGCGTACCTCCGTCTTTTAAGATGGGAGGACGAGCGCATGTAACGTTCGTTGGGTACCTCGCTGCGCACCAGCCCGCTTGCAGGGGAGTGACGTGTGCACGTATAGGCCGACACGACAGAAAAGCTTGCAAGCAGTGGTTATTCTTTAAACTTGCTTGCTGTTTTTATCTTGAAATAGTACGGAGAAATGTCAAGCAAACGCGCCAAAGTGAAAGTTCAAAGTAGCCAGAAAGTAGCCATGGCGCTAACCTGAATATTTTGTCGCCATACAGGGTCGGAAAGTAGCCAATTTGGCGCAAATTAGCCACCAACGACAACCCTGAAAACAAGGACCGCTTTAATTTCCGGCGCAACAGGACACTCTCACACTCGATTGTTTACGGCACTCAAGAACAGAGACAGCCATGAAAAGACGCATGGAGGAACAGGCATACCAACAAACGAACAAAGGTACCATAACACACAATCACCGCAGTTTTGAGGTCAGCGAAACGTGCGTTGCCAAAAATTAATGGGTGGTATGCTAGACATTCACTCCCGAAAGAAAAACTCTCAAACAATCAAACTCGAACCCCACGTTCCTGCCAGGTCTGCTGCACTCCCGCAGAAAAAACTCTAGACGTGTCGCGTTAGCCTCCTACGCATCCCATATCCCAATTGCGAAATGTCATTGCACTCGTCTCCCCTGCCTTCTTATTGGCCACGGTCGTGCAGCTTTTAGCCTACGCTGACACGTCGGCCGTGCATGGCCAATGGAGGGTGTACTGGTCTGGCGCCGGTTTCAAACAGTTCCCAGCGTCTGGGGGGGGCAGAGGAAGGCCGAATAATAATAATTAACAGCGCTAAAAGAACGAGAGACAATAGTAAAACTACACAGGACGAGCGCTTGTCCTGTGTAGTCTTCCTATAATTGCGATAGCAATTATATGGACCCTCTCGGCTGATTTTCGCCGTCGGCAACGGCGTTGGCGTCGGCGGCCGTCATGTCCCGTATATGTATATGTATCTATATATTTATTAAGAGCCCCCCTGCGCATCGTACGTTCCACCAGCGGGTAATAGCTGGCGAGCGGGAGCGATGAACGCGGCTGAAGCGGAGGCTCGGCCCATCTTCGTCGCTCCGAGGCGCATGCGATAGGGTCCCCCCCCAACTGTTCAACCGGCCCCGCCCGTCGTTCGTGAGCGCGAAAAGACGCGAGGAAGAGGGGGGGGGGGTCCCTCGAGCAACCTTCGATTTTACGAGCCCGGTCGTCGCGGCCGGCGTACCCTTCTACGTGCTGCGCTCTCAATGCGAAGAGAATGTGGTGAGCAGAGTGTCCCTGGAGCGGCCGTATTATCTTAAACTAGCGTTTTCTAGAGTTGCGTGAGATCGGATCCAAGAGAGTTAGCTGCCAGCCTCACTTCGCATAACATTACAATTTGGTGCTATCGCATTCATTGCTTCACCCTTGCGGTGAAACTGTGACTTCTTTTTACAGCGAAAGCTGTATATGGCTAGGAGAAACGAGAAACCGCTCGGCATCTGTGTCACGAGCGGTCTCCATTGGCTGTACTATCAGTTACGTCGTTCTGAGCGTCGGACCAAAGCTCGCGCGCCATTGGCGCGCGAGCTTGGGTACGACGCTTGCAAGGTCAAACGCTTGCAGCCACCGCGCGCCCTCTGGCGCGCCGAAGAAACGGCGTTTCGGGCAGAACATCGTCGACGTGATTGCGGGAGCGCGTTCGCCGGGGCGAACGCCCGCTTTCGGCGAGAGTTTCTCCAGCGGCACTTTGGCTTCGGCTCCGACGTCTGTGACCGCCTGCGGTTCGACCACAACCTGGCAACGATAATTGCGGAAGGCTTCAGTGCAGCGTCGGGTTGAACCCACTGCTAAACACCGGGGCCGCACATTTCAGCTTCGCTGGTTAACCATTCGTACGGAGTGCTTGGGCGGTGATTTTTTATCTCGTTCTTTTCGCGCTCTTAATTATAATTATGCATCCATACCAACTAGCCCAGCTTACCACTCTTTTGAAGGCCGAATGTCTGAGAATGTTTGAATACTTGCCTCTTGCCTTTACCTCCACGCATGCCTGATTGACAGACGGCGCTGCGATACCTATGCATGCTCGGATGACTTTTAGCTTCCACTTTCTACAACACATCAGTGCGCCCATTCAGATAGTAGTCGGTGTTGGTTGTGTCTCGTTCTCGCCTCTAGTATGCGTGTGGGCACCCTCTAATTTTTTGTGAATTGTTACGACGTAGCTAAACTTTCTTTTGTCCCAAGCCATACGACTCCAATGATAGTGACGTTATGATTGCAACGTCGTCTGCGTCTTATTTACGAATGCATCATTCTTAAACAGGCAGGCCAACTTGACATGTAGCTTAATATACTCTTATAATGCATGGTAGCCGACTTTATACAGAAGTATGAAAAGGCCTTTCGTTTGTGTACTACACGTTGCTCACGTGCTAACGCCCACCGTGCTAACGCGCTAACGCTTGTCGTCTGTGGAGGTCATTTAAAGTTTGTAGCTACTAAGCCTATTATCAAAACACATCGCAAACAACAGTACTCATTGTTGCTTGGAGAAAGGATGAAGGGCTTGTTTCTTTTGTTAGATACGACATAATAGATCCAGCCTAAAATGAAGCTGAGGACGGCCTGGCAGGCGCTATTTACAGTTTCTACTAAAAGTTTCTACTTTTTGCCTTATGTCATGTAAGCATGACATAAGGCAAAAAGGAATCAAGGTGGAAAGAAAAGCAACTTGCTGTCGGTAGAGACCGATCTCAAAACCTTCGAATTACGCGTCCAATGCTCGACCAAACAGCCACGTGGACGGCCGTTGTTTCGATCACTTTATTGGGTATTCTTGCGCCTGTAATGCTGAGTGTGTTTTCAGCGTCACTCATAGCGAATGCGGCGAGTGCAAGGCTCTTTTTGTCAGCAGACGTTAGAAACACTTAATCATTTTACGATTTCGGGGAGGACCAAAAAATTACACCATCTCCCGCTAAAGGGAACCATGTGTAGATGTGAAGCAGCGGGCGCTAACGCTTACACTGGCGGTGGCGTTGACGCTGGCGCTCATCGCAGCGTTGCGCAGGAGAGAAAACTGGGGAGGCGCAAAGCAGGCAGTGATGGAGCAGTGTTTCCTACTGGAACATGCCAATCGCTGCTAATGGGCAATGAAAGACAGAAGACTTCGACTGGACACAGAGACGCGCACTCCGCTTTTAGTGAACGCACACGCTGCGAATTTTTATTGTTCAACAACGCACAGGAGAAATCTCCCACCGGCACCACCTTGGAGGTCAAGATCCGTTGCCATATATACGGGGTGGCCAGTGAACGGCTGTGCAGCGCGAGCAGTCGGTTTCTTCAACCAAGAAACTCGCTAGCAGACGCTGCCTGCGTCGGCGTCGCGAGGCGAGAGAGGGGGGGAGCGTAGGAGAGGAGAGAGAGGAGGTGACACGCATGCGCAGTGGGAGTGTGAACGCCGTGGGCAGCGATGCGTAGAGGAGAGAGGGGGGGAGCGTAGGAAGGAGAGAGGGGGGGGACGCGCATGCGCAGTGGGAGTGTAGGCGCCGCGGGCAGGGATGCCTAGAGGAGAGAGGGGGGAGTGTAAGAGGGGAGAGAGGAGGGGAGGCGCATGCGCAGTGAGGGTGTGGTTGCCGCGGGGAGGGATGCCTAGAGGAGAGAGAGGGGGAGAGGAGGTTCTTTATTATTTTTTAAAGGGTTTCCGCATGCGCAGTAAGGGTGGGCACGCGGCACACCACCACCACCACCACCACCGGATTAAGCTTCGCCATAAGATGCTTCACATCTAAAAATCCCGTGCTACGTAAAGGCAGCAAGCATGCTTGGACGAGAGCATCAGTACGAACGAATAAAAGGGGGATGGGGAAGATCAAGAGCTAGTCTCTACTTTTACGCACAACTCTACGCCGCCAACAGGCAGTGTAGCCAAGGAATGCTCAGGGGATATTATTTGTAGTGTTGAAAGGTATTTTAATATTTATGAAAACAATAGAAAGAAGTTAGGATGATCAAAAAGCCGCCAGATCCCACGCACTGTGGGAATCGATGTAATGCGAAGCAGCCAGGAAGGAGCAAATCATGCTTTACATAATTTGCATGTCATGTTTTACATGTTACGACCTGTCATTTGTGTTCGTCATACAGTCACGTCGCGATATACCAATTTTGGTGTATGTCAAGCTAGCGAACTGGACGCAAGCGCACCATGAGCGTGGCATGTAAATGGCATTGTAGATGATATGCATGCCAAGATTTTCATGTTACCACCTGCCACTTATGTTCGTTATACAGTCATGTCAGTCAATACCAAATTTGCTGTATATCAAGATAACGAAACGGCCGCGAGCACGCCATGAGCATGGCATGCAAGTCATGTCGCACATGACAAGTCATGATTTCCATATTACCACTTGTCATTTATGTTCGTCATACAGACATGTCACTGAATACCAAATTTGGTGTATATCAAGCTAACGAAACGGCCGCGAGCGCGCCATGAGCGTGGCATGCAAGTCACGTCGCACATGACAAGTCATGATTTCCATATTACGACTGGTCATTTATATTCGTCATACAGTCATGTCACTCAATACCAAATTTGGTGTATATCAAGCTAACGAAACCGCCGCGAGCACGCTATGAGCGTGGCCTGCAAGTCATGTCGCACATGACAATCATGATTTCCATATTACCACTTGTCATTTATGTTCGTCATTGAGTCATTTCACTCAATACCAAATTTGGTGTATATGAAGCTAACGAAACGGCCGCGAGCGCGCCATGAGCGTGGAATGCAAGTCATGTCGCTCATGGCATGTCATGATTTCCATATTACCACTTGTCATTTATGTTCGTCATAGAGTCATGTCACTCAATACCAAATTTGGTGTATATCAAGCTAACGAAACGGCCGCGAGCGCCCCATGAGCGTGGAATGCAAGTCATGTCGCTCATGGCATGTCATGATTTCCATATTACCACTTGTCATTTATGTTCGTCATAGAGTCATGTCACTCAATACCAAATTTGGTGTATATCAAGCTAACGAAACGGCCGCGAGCGCGCCATGAGCGTGGCATGTAAATCATGCTTTTCATGACAAGTTAATCATGACTTTCATGATATGACCAGCCATTTATGTTGTTCATACAGTCGTGTTATGCCATACCAAATTTGGTATAAATCCCATTAACGATACGGCCAGGAGAGCACAAAGTCGTAGGCGGCTAGATAGATAGATAGATAGATAGATAGATAGATAGATAGATAGATAGATAGATAGATAGATAGATAGATAGATAGATAGATAGATAGATAGATAGATAGATAGATAGATAGATAGATAGATAGATAGATACGCTCAAAGTCGCCGAAGTTCGCTAAGAAATGCTTCGCATTTAAAAACATGTTACCGTCGGTAAGAAGATTGCATTTGTTCTGGTTGCACAACACTTAAGGCGTTGCCACTGAACTAGCTTCGAATTTCCGAACAGGCACAAGCTCTTCCTTGTGTTGCTCATCGGAAGCTTGGCTGTACTTTTGCTGCTGTTCTATATGCTGCCCGAGAGTGACGACAACCTCATCACTATAAACACCACCAGTGGTCTGGCACGCGGATTTGTTACCTCTTTCGAAGGAAGGCAAGTCATCATTTTCGCATTTATTTACTGGTTTATTTCAGTGTCTTCAAAGTCCGTAAGTGTTGTAGAAGGAATTGGGTCATAATACTCAGAAGAATGAAACACACAATTCGTCACTACTAATAATATATATAGCATTCAGCGACGCTTTCAATGCAGTGATATCCGTCATCTGGGCGTCAGAGGTTGGCAGGTGGCTCTACTAAATCGAGGTGTTGGGATTAACGGAATCTTTGAAAGAGCTTCGTATGGAGAAAGGACGTGTACGTTCCTTTTATTCAAGCAGGTATTTAAAGGAACGAACTCAGCGGAATCGGACGGTAACCTGACGCGAAACTGACTACAGCACGAAGTTTCCGTGCTTTCTAGAAATCCTGTGGCGATGTTTTACAGAGAACAGCTTAAACTTTACACAGAACGTAAAGCAAATTTATTTGAATTTTCGTGCCAAGACCCGCCGCGTGGCTCTATTTCCAGACTCATAGCGTTAACCATGGCAGAATACATTAAAAAATGGACGCAGAAGGTGTGACGTTCAAAATGACTAGGACCGAGTGTGATGTAAATACATTTCAGCGCTCAATGTCAGCGTAAGACAACTGGTTATCGTGTTCCACTTGCTCGCGTCCAGGTGGACGCTCACATTCGGTTTTTCCCAATTGCCCAAAGCAAGCTTGAAAAGATCTTGCTGTCGGTTGACGGTCAGAGTGGAGGCGGTTTCTCGCTCTTCGTCACGTTTCTGTTACTCGATAATGTTGTCACACAGAAGTATTGTACCTCTTGGCGGGAGCTCTTCAATTCATCACCCGAAGCGTTTGGCATGTACACTCCTTTAAGTGACCTCCGATCCTATGAATGAAGGCAAAAAGTGGAAATTTAAGGGCTTGTTTTTCTATGTTAGACACAATATTGCTACATGCATATTGCCAGCCCCTTGAACCATGTGCGTACGCACCGGAAGAAGAGAAGGAAGATCTCTCTCCCCTCGGGCTCTGAGCTGAACTGTTCAGCGCTGCAACCACTATTGTAAATATATCGTGTAAATAGTCTACAGACTACAGTCTACCGACTCGTCATTCACGCAACACATTTGGTGGAGGTGTAACGTTCCCAGTCCTCACCGCGAAGCTTCGCAGCGGCCTCACCGTCCACTCTCCGGCCATGGCTACCACTGACAACAACCCGCCTCCACTACAGCTGCGGCGCCAACCACAACGTACCTTACGGTGTCCCACACCCTAGACCCCGGTACATTTTCCGCCCCATCTGGCTTTGACATCGACTACTGGCTCAGCATGTACGAGCGTGTTAGCCAAACTCACCGATGGGACCTAACCATGATGCTTGCCAACGTAATCTTCTACCTGGGAGGCACCTCGCGTGTCTGGTTCGACACCCATGAGACCGAGCTCACCAGCTAGGACATTTTCAAAGAGAGACTATGCGACATCTTTGGGGACCTGTCGGGTCGCCAAATGGCAGCGCGAAAAGAACTCACCACCCGTGCGCAGTCATCGACCGAGTAGTATATCTCGTACATTCAAGATGTACTCGCGCTGTGCCGAAAAGTGGACGAGCAAATTTTCGTGTTGGTGTTTTCGATTTCGGTTGTCACTGAACGAATGCCAGGTGGCGCCTGACTGGCATTCATGTCCTGTTCCGCGCAGTGAGGTGCGACGTGTAATTAAAGAGTGTGTGACGAGCATTCGTGTCGAGCGGTTCTTCTTCGGCGCTCCGCGCCACCCCCGCCGTGCCGTGGCTAGCTGGCGTCCCCGCCGACCGCGTCGGTCACCGGCCGTGCCCGTTCTTCTTCTTCTTCGCCGGAGCCGTTTAGCCGCGACACGACACAGATGTCCGAGGTTGACAAGGTGGGCCACAACTCAAGGGCGTCGCTGACGACGCTTTCAATTTGCTCGTATCGACCATCGACCTCATCATTAAGGAATGCCGCCGCTTCGAAAAGGCTAAAGCTGCCACCTTGTACCTCAATTCGATCGGCTACCGAACACGGCCGTGCTCCGATCTCGGCGCCACACCACTCTTTGAGGAGAATGTGACGCGTTTCATTCGACGGGAGCTTGAAGCGGCAAGTCCAGCACCTTTCCACCCAACTCCCTTCTACCATGCCCCTGTCCAAGCACACCCCACGGACTCTGTTATTCAGGCCGTCGGGCGGCAAGAAATTGCCAACCTCGGTTTTTCTGTTGCCTGCTCGGTCTCTCGACCTGAATACCGACCGACGCCAATGAGTGCACTCTGCAATGACTCCTATTTTTCTCCAAGATCCCGCAACCCATCGGAATAGAGAACTCCCCAACGACAAACCCATCTGCTTCCGCTACCACCGGGTTGGTCACGTCTCCCCCCACTGCCTCACCACCTAGACGCCCCCCGTATTGAGGCCAATGCTCGTCGCCTTCTCGCCTATACCCTGACCCTCGCCGGTATTCGCCCAGACGTACGTGCGCTGCTTCTCGCGAACCCAACAGCCGCCCTACTGCTCGTTCACCGTCGCCTGAACGCCATCGTTACCTGTCGCCTCAACCACGCTGCTATTCCTCACCACCCAACTACGTCTCGTCCCGGACGAAAAACTAGATTGAGCAGCTCCTGGAGGTAGCGCTGCATCATTTTCGTCTGACCCAAATCCTCCATTGAAGCTCCCTACGAACACGAACTTAATTGATGTTCCTTGTCGCCCGCCGGATACCACATGCCTCGACATGGCATTACTTCCGATGGTCGCCCCGGACGTCGAGCCTGAGTAATCAGCCGCTCTAAGCCGCCTTTTGGCTTCCTACCGCGACATCTTCGACGTCGAAAATCGACCGCTAGGCCATACTTCTCTTGTAAAGCAGCGCATAAACACTGGTGATTCTCTTCTCATTCACCGCCGACCAAAGCGGGTGTCTGCCGCAGAGCGTCAGGTCATTCAACGAGAAGTCAACAAGATGCTAGCCAGATGCATTAATGAACCCTCAGCCCCTGCAGGGGTGTCTGCGCAAGCAGGAGTTTGGTGATTGGCGTCACCACGGACCTAAGCCAACGGGGGGGGGGGGGGGGGGGGTTCGATCCCCTTCCACGCGTAGCCGTGCGTGGCTTAGCCGTGTCCGGGGAAAAGGGGATCCTGGGGGTTGAGCCAATTCTGGATGATTGGACCTTTAAGGCCCCCCCGGCGGAGGCAACACATCCCTTTGGCCCTAGCTTCACGTAGACGGCACCCCTGGTCGCCGTCTACCTGTCTCTCTCTGCCCTCATTTTCGTCTTTCTCTCTCACTTTTAGCCTTTCCTGTCTTCTTCTCTCTTTCATTTACTTCCTTGTTTCCTGGCGACAAGGGTTAACCTTGTGTGGTTACCCTGCCTTGGGTAATTGTATTAGGTTATAGCGGCGATGCAGGGCTGGCGCCTGCATTTGTTTACTACATTGCAGCGTCCCCTTGTTGGGCTCGATAGTGGGTGGCCACCATTGCCGCCGAATTATTGAATGTCTGTATGGCAAACGCTTTTCCCACACTTCGTTATCGCGACCGGAAAAGGTGGCGCACCGATGAAACATTTTTCTTTGCCCAACCAAAGCAGTCATTTCCCAAGTATCACGTGATACAGAGTCAGCACGAAAAAAAAAACAGTTGGAACTATTTCACCATTCCTTGTGTCGAAGTATATTACGGAAGCGATCGGTCCAGGCTATAAGGTAACGAAGATGGGAAGCGGCGACCTTCTTCTAGCAGTTCGCGACAAGCTCCAATGCGACAAGCTTTCGAAACTTGTGGCTTTCGGGGATATTCCGGTTTCAGTGAGCCCACACAGGTCAATGAACACAGTGCGTGGTGTCATCTCCGAAGACGACCTTCTTGACCTCAGCGAAAGCGAATTACTAGAAGGATGGCAGGATCAAAATGTTGTGAAGGTTAAAAGAATAATGATAAGGCGTGACGACAAGCGAATCCCTACCGAACACATAGTTATTACTTTCGGAAACAGTGATTTACCTGAGTCAATTGAAACCGGTTACTGCAAGCTTCGTGTACGACCTTACATACCTAACCCCCGCCGGTGTTTCAAGTGCCAACAATTTGGACATGCTTCACAGGACTGCAGAGGGCGTGCTACTTGCGCAAAGTGTGCGTGCAACGACCACTGATCTGAAACTTGCACGTCAGCGACTCGCTGCGCCAATTGTGAAGGAGACCATTCCGCCTACTCTCGATTATGCCCCACATGGAAAAAAGAAAAGCAAATCATAGAACTTAAAGTCAACTCAATCTGTCTTTCTAAGAGGCGCGTAAGCGTTTTCCTCTGCACAACCAGTCCCCTCCTTCCTACAGCGATGTGACGCGTCGGGGCGCAGCTTCACATCTTTCGGCATCTGCCATGGTCACACGTAGTGTGACTGCAGTCACGCCATCAGCGCCCCCCGGTTGGAGCAGCAAGTGCTGTTCCGCCCCTTGCGAAAGAGGGCCAGCAGATTCCCATGTCTGTTGGACCCAGGGCTACTGCGTCTGCAGTTAGGCCTGAAGATCTCGGGAACATGCCCGTTGAGCGGGCTCTATCTACCACCTCACAAGAGGTGATGGATGCTACTAACTCAACAGCGGCGTCTCAGACGCCCAAGGATCGTCGCAGCTCACTCGAGAGCGCCAGGAAAAAAAAACTTCGCATCATGGGGCCTGAAAAGGACTCGTGAGTTCACCTTCCTTAGACGCACAGTATAAACACATTAAAATGGATACCCAAATACTGCAGTGGAATGCTAGAGGTTTATTCCACAATTTAGATGACATTAGGGAACTCCTATTGAAGTTCAGTCCAAGGGTGCTGTGCGTCCAAGTAACGCACCTTAATTCTTGGCACACGAACTTTCTCCGGCACTATGCCATTTACCGCAAAGACCGCGATAACGCCCTCACCTCGTGGGGTGGTGTGGCAATAATCGTAGATAAGGGAGTCGCTGGCCAGCATTTGCAGCTTAAAACTCCCCTAGAAGCAGTCGCGATCCGTGCAGAACTTTTTAATAAGCTGGTCACTATTGCATCACTCTACATCACCCCGAACTATGCTGTCTCAAAAACAGAATTTGAAAGCGTCATGTGTGAACTCCCCGAACCTTATATTGTCGTAGGAGATTTTAATGCACACAACACGCTCTGGAGAGATAGCGTTGTGATGTGAGAGGGCGTTTAGTAGAAAACTTTCTCTTTTCTACTGATGCATGTTTTCTGAATTCGAAGGAGCCTACTTTTTATAGTATGGCAAACAATACAACTTCATCTATCGATTTAAGCATTGCATCTAGTACACTTGTTCCATATCTGCAGTGGAATGTCATTAAAAACACATATGGGAGTGATCATTTTCCGATTATTTTTACATCAAGGAAAGAGGATCAGTACCCTCCACGCGTACCCCATTGGAGAGTGGAGTCAGCCGACTGGGAGCGGCATAAAGAACTCATGATTAGTGGTTTTCAGCGCAAAACGACGAACACACAGGAAAAGGAGGGACACGAACACCAGCGCTGTGTTCGTGTCCCTCCTTTAACGCAATCCAACTCATGATTAAAGCAATCCAACTCGCCCAAATGTCAGTTCTTCTGCTGTATAAAGAACTCACACACATGACCTGGGAAGACATCTCGGCACTCCCCATTGATGACGGAGTCTCACATTTCACGGCGTTTCTCGTTGATAAGGCCTCAATATGCATCCCCGAAACGCATGGTTCACCTTTAAAACGACGCGTTCCCTGGTGGAATGATGAATGTAAAGAAGCTCGCAGAAAGCAAAATAAGGCTTGGAGTCTTTTTCGCGACTCACCAACGGCAGAAAACTTGATCAGCTTCAAGAACATAAAGTCGGAAGGTAGAAGAACGCGCCGGCGGGCCAAAAGAGAAAGCTGGCAAACATATGTCTCCAGCATCAATTCGTATACCGACGAAAGAAAGGCCTGGAACAGGTTAAACAGGATAAAAGGTCGAGAAACCCATCCTCTACCATTGGTTGATACGCTGGGCGACACTCTTGAGGATCAGGCCAATTCTCTAGGGGCACATTACGAATACATTTCTAGCTCATCTCACTACTCAGACACATTCGTGAGGTATCGGCGACAAGTAGAACGCTAGCCTCTCCATCGGAAAGGAAATAGAAATGAACCTTATAACCGCCCATTCAACATGGCAGGACTCTAGGCTGCACTAAAATGTTGCAATAAGTCAGCCCCTGGAAAGGATCGAATAGTGTATGAAATGATCAGACACTTACACCCTGAAACCTACAAAACATTACTGTCACTCTTCAATTCTATGTTTTCTGCTGGCTACATTCCGACTGCCTGGAAAGTAGCAATAATAATTCCCATTCTTACAGAGGGCAAAGAACCATCCTCCGCCAGTAGTTACAGACCTATAGCTTTGACAAGTTGTCTGTGCAAACTCTTTGAGAAAATTATTAATCAGAGGCTGCTCCATTTTCTTGAAATAAATAATCTATTGGACCCATTACAATGTGGTTTCAGAGAAGGTAGATCCACAACAGATCACCTCGTCCGCATCGAGACTACTATTCCTGATGCCTTTGTGCACGGCCAGTTCTTCTTATCGGTGTTTTTAGATATGGAGAAAGCATATCACACAACGTGGCGTTTTGAAATTATCCGTGACCTGGCAGAAATGGGACTCCAAAGCAACATGATGAACATAAGTCATAGTTACCTGTCTCACCGCACGTTCCGTGTTAGAGTCGGTAATGCCCTATCTCGTCCATTTACTCAAGAGGCTCGTGTACCACAGGGTGGTGTACTCAGCTGCACTCTGTTTATTCTCTAAATGAACTCGCTCCATAGCATTATGCCAAGCACAATGTTTTATTCTGTATAGGTGGACGACATCCAAATAGGCTACAAGTCATGTAATCTCAGTATCTGTGAGCGACAAATACAGCTTGGCTTAAACAAAGTGTCTAGGTACGCAGATGACAACGGCTTCAAATTAAACCCTCCAAAAGTACGTGTGTCCTCTTCACAAACAAGAGAGGCATGCTACAATGCCCTGCAATAAATTTCCATGGAGAAAGGCTATCTGTGAGCCAAGAACACACATTCCTGGGGCTCATTTTAGACTCGAAATTAAGTTTTATCACACACTTGAAAAATCTCAGAGCAAAGTGCCTTAAAACAATGAATGTGCTGAAGCTCCTGTCCCACGCATCTTGGGGAAGTGACCGAAGATGCCTTTTGAGCTTGTACAAAAGCCTAGTACGCTTGCGTCTTGACTACGGAGCTATAGTATATAGCTCTGCTACGCCTAGTATACTGAAAATATTAGATCCTGTTCAACCCTTGGGTATCCGTCTCGCTACAGGCACCTTCAGGACTAGTCCTCTACAAAGCATTTAGGTCGAATCTAATTAATGTTCTCTACATTTACAGAGAACATTCTTGAGCTTCTCGTATGCATTTAATGTAAAATCGGATGTACGTAACCCATGTAACTCAATTATCGAGGACTTATCCACTGCCATGCTGTTTCGCAACAGGCCAGCTACTAGACGTCCACTGTCTCTCCGTTTGAAGGAACTCGCAGAGAAAATGGGTGTCTCCCTATAGAATGTCTTAATGGCCCCCCACCCGGCTTCCACCGCCTTGGGATTGGCAGACTATCCAGTGCGACTTGTCTTTTGTTGAAATATCAAAGCGAGCCCCTGAAACTCACATAGGTTCACACTGCCTTGAGCTGCAGGCCAAGTAATCATGCATAAAATTTTACACAGACGCTTCTAAATATTCTGTTGGTGTTCCTTACGCAATACTTGGACCATCGTTTTGCATGTCTGGTGCACTAAACCCACATACCAGTATATTTACAGCAGAAGCATATGCGATCCTCTCAGCAGTTAAACATGTTCGCGTTGCACCGCGACACTGGTGGAGGTGCTGGACCGCAACCCTGCCTGATGCTCCACACTCCCACTGGGAGCCGTTCATCTAGCCCGGACACATTGTCACCTATTGCAACTCCCGTGCACCGCTTCAGTCGGCGACTGCGAGGACTCTCTCCAGAGCTCACACCCTCGCACGACACTGCTCCCCGACGCCACTTACCTCAACCGATGGTCTACGCAAGCCCGCAACAAGTGCCCCAGGGCCGCTTTCCTCCGAACCCATCCCAGGTAACGCTCTTTCCACCATTGGTGCCCGATCGCTTTAGTGGTGGCGCCCACGATGACGTTCACGACTGGCTTGAGCACTATGAGCGTGTTGCCAAGATCAACCAGTCGTCTGATCAGCAAAAGCTCTCCCGTGCCTACTTCTACCTTGACGACAGTGCTCGTACTTTGTATGAGAACAGAGAAGCCAGTCTGTCAACATGGAGCGACTTCCGACAGCAGTTCGTGGATACCTTTGCCAGCGTCGATCGACGGGACCGTGCTCAGCAGCTATTGGAGCTGCGGGTTCAAAAACCCAATGAAACCGTCGCGATGTTCGCCGAAGATATGACACGTCTCTTTCGTCGAGCTGACCCGAACATGACTGATGATAAGGAGCTGAGCTACCTCATGCGCGGTGTGAAGGAGCAGCTTTTTGCCGGGCTTATGCGCAACCCTCCAAGTACCGTAGCTGACTTCATCAAAGAAGCTACAGCTATAGAGCGCGCCCTTCATCATCGGGGCAGGCAGTATGATCGCATGTCCAACAGCGCCCCAACCACTGCCGCCGCCATGACGTTTGAGAATCAGAGCTCCTTGCGAGACCTGATTAGGGAGATTGTTCGGGAAGAACTGCACAAGTTCCGGTCTCCGGTAGTTGAAGCTCCCATGACGTCGGTCGTTGAAGTCGTGCGCGGTGAAATCCGGCGAGCATTCTCGACAGCTGATCCTGATGCCCAGCAGCGTCCTATGAGCTACGCCGCCGCTGTTCGACGTCCACCACCAGCTATGCCGACGCCGACGCCGTACCGTCAGCCGCCAATAGCGACTTGGTCACCGCCGCAAGAGGAGACATTCAGGCGGAGACATTCAGCCGCCCCGTGGACGTCGTCACAAGATGAGACGTTCCGACGTCCACAGCTCCGAAAGACAGACGCATGGCGCACAGTAGACCGGCGTCCACTTTGCTTTAACTGCGAAGGTGCAGGTCATATTTCCAGCCACTGCTGGCATCGCGGTGATTCGTTTCGCCCTCTTCGACCATGGTTTAACGGTCGCCGCGCCAATGACGATTATATAACACGCCGCGACGACGCTTCTTTTCAAGGGCCTCAAGTACGCCGTTCTCATTTTGACGACTGCCGTACCACTGACGAGTAGGCAATGCCTACTCACCAGCCGGGTTTGAGACATCGCTCACGCTCTCCCTCCCCCGCACATTCACCTTCACTGCACCGACGCACCTTCGCGGACCTTAATGGACGGTCACCCAGCCCGCGCCGGGGAAACTGAGCGCGGCGACCTCCGGGGGTGAGGTTGCAGGCTATCGGGATGACGTCAAAAAGCCCCCCATTCCTCCCGCTGCCAGACTCCGTAAAGCCGACAAGACGTGAGAGCGACGAAATTGTGACCTCGGACCTTACTGTTCTTCTTGACGGCCAGAAAGTGACACCCTTAGTCGACACTGATGCCGACTTCCTTCGCCGTCCGCCTCAAGAAAGTAAAGACGCCATGGACAGGACCTCATATAAGAGCGGCAGGCGGCCAATTATTGATGCCTATTGGACGATGCACAGCGAGAATCGACATAGGAGGTACTCCTTTCGTTGCGTCGTTGCGTCGTTCTCGCCGCATGCTGCAAGGATCTAATTATTGGCATGGATTTTTTAAATGCGAATGCATTTCATAGTCGGGCTATGTCAGGCATCCGGCGTTGGCGTTGGCGTTGTCCGCGGAGGAGGAGGAGGAGGATAGGTTGAGGAGGTGTGCGCGCCGGCAGGTGTTAGATGTGAAGCATCTTATGGCGAAGCTTAATCCGGTGGTGGTGGTGTGCGGCGGGACCACTCTTACTGCGCATGCGCAAACCCTTTCAAAAAAAAAATAAAAAAAAACCTCCTCTCTCCCCCCCTAGGCATCCCTCCCCGCGGCAACCACACCCTCACTGCGCATGCGCCTCCCCTCTCTCCCCTGCTACGCCCCCCCCTCTCTCCTCTAGGCATCCCTGCCCGCGCCGTCCACACTCCCACTGCGCATGCGCGCCCCCCCTCTCTCTCTCCTCTCCTACGCTCCCCCCCCTCTCCCTCTCTCACCTCGCGACGCCGACACAGGCAGCGTCTGCTAGCGAGTTTCTTGGTTGAAAAATCCGACTGCTCGCGCTGCACAACCGTTCACTGGCCACCCCGTATATATGGCAATGAATCTTGACCTCCAAGGTGGTGCCGGTGGGAGATTTCTGCTGTGCGTTATTGAACAATAAAAATTCGCAGCGTGCGCGTTAACTAAAAGCGGACTGCGGCGGAGCTCGGCGGAGTTATATATGAAAAAAATTAAACAAATAAATAAACAAACTAAAAAAAACAAGAAAAAGCAAAAAAGAGGCGCTGCGCCGTGCTCCCGACCGGGCTGCAGAAATTAGGCGCCTTTTCCTTCTTCGAACCACAACCACCATATATAAATGAAGTGAAGCGCGCGCGAAATGCATTCGCATTTCCTCACGATTCCCTTCGGGGAGGTGGGGGGCATTTTTTTTTAAGAGAATATGGCACCGTCATCAACTTCCCAGACAGTCTGATTACCTTCTGCAACGGGCCTAAGTTGGTTGCTTGTTCAGAGGCGAGGCATAATACTCTGCGTCTTACTAATGACGATGTAGTCCTCCCTCCTAGGTCATGCACACTTGTTTCTGTGGCAGGTGATGCCCCGTTTGACGGTGAAGGAGTTGCAGACCAAAAAAAATTACACCATCTCCCGCTAAAGGGAACCATGTGTAGATGTGAAGCAGCGGGCGCTAACGCTTACACTGGCGGCGGCGTTGACGCTGGCGCTCATCGCAGCGTTGCGCAGGAGAGAAAACATGCGGAGGCGCAAAGCACGCAGTGATGGAGCGGTGTTTCCTACTGGAACATGCCAATCGCTGCTAATGGGCAATGAGAGACAGAATACTCCGACTGGACACAGAGACCGCAGTCCGCTTTTAGTTAACGCGCATGCTGCGAATTTTCATTGTTCAACAACACACAGGACAAATCTCCCACCGGCACCACCTTGCAGGTGAAAATCCATTGCCATATATACGGAGTGGCCAGTGAACGGTCGTGCAGCGCGAGCAGTCGACTTCTTCAACCGAGAAACTCGCTAGCAGACGCTGCCTGCGTCGGCGTCGCGAGGCGAGAGCGTAGGAGAGGAGAGAGAGGAGGGGACGCGCATGCGCAGTGGGAGTGTGGACGCCGCGGGCAGGGATGCCTAGAGGAGAGAGGGGGGGAGCGTAGGAGATGAGAGAGAGGGGGGGGACGCGCATGCGCAGTGGGAGTGTGGACGCCACGGGCAGGGATGCCTAGAGGAGAGAGGGGGGAGCGTAGGAGGGGAGAGAGGAGGGGAGGCGCATGCGCAGTGAGGGTGTGGATGCCGCGGGGAGGGATGCCTAGAGGAGAGAGAGGGGGGAAAGGAGGTTTTTTATTATTTTTTTAAAGGGTTTCCGCATGCACAGTAAGGGAGGCCACGCCGCACACCACCACCACCACCAGATTAAGCTTCGCCATAAGATACTTCACATCTAATAACCTCGCTCCTCTTTACCCATGGCATTGCCGTCGCACGAGGTATCGTCAGTGTTACTTTTGGACGCACGGACTAGCTGCTGAACGCCGGCACCTTCCAAAGGGCACGGCCGTCGCCTACTTTGACGATGTGGTAGCTGCTTGTCCATAGTCGACGAAGCGCCAAAACAACTTGATCCGGCACCCGTTCTTGACGTGAGTACTGCTTTGCCGAAGGATGAGCGAGGGAGGCTCCTTGAGCTACTCGCCGAATTCCAAAACTGCTTTTCGACGACATCAAGGGTTGGCCGCACACCTCTAACCAAACATCGGATAATTACCGAAGACACGGCGAGACCTATTCACCAGAACCCTTACCGCGTGGCTCCAAAGGAACGCGAAGCCATACAACAACATGTAGACAAAATGCTTGAAGATGACGTCATACAGCCGTCAAAGGTCCCTGGGCATCTCCCGTGGTTCTAGTCAAGAAAAAGGACGGAAGCCTGCGCTTTTGTGTGGATTACAGGAAGCAGGTTACCAAGAAAGATGTGTATCCACTCTCCCGTATAGATGACTCTCTCGACAGGCTTCGACATGCTCGTTACGTTTCCTCAATGGATTTGAGGAGTGGATACTGGCAAATCAAGGTCGACCCGAGAGACCACGATAAAACCGCTTTTGTGATGCCAGACGGCTGATATGAATTTAAAGTCTTGCTTTTCGGTTTGTGCTCAGCGCCTGCTACCTTTCAAAGGCTTATGGATACTGTGCTTTCTGGGTTGAAGTGGAAAACCTGCCTAGTCTATTTTGACGATGTCATAGTGTTTTCCGCAACATTTAACGAGCACCTTGAAAGGCTTGAAGTGGTTTTACGAGCCATACGGTCCGCGGGCCTGACATTGAAGCCAGAGAAGTGCCACTTTTGCTTTCAAGAACTGCAGTTTCTTGGTCACGTCGTCAGCCACGCAGGCGTTCGTCCAGATCCTGAACAAGTTACAGCCGTTGCACAGTTCCCTGTACCGACCGATAAGAAAGCTGTCAGGCACTTTCTGTGCCTCTGTGCGTATTATCGGCGGTTTATAGCGGTCTTCGCAAGGATTGCGTCGCCGTTAACACACCTCACGAGAGAGGACGTTGCCTTTGAGTGGAACAACGAACAAGAAGCTGCTTTTAATAATCTGCGCCAGCGACTACAAACGCCTCCTGTGCTTGCCCACTTTCACGAGGGAGCCGCTACGATGCTCCACACTGATGCCAGCAATGTAGGCCTGGGAGATGTGCTTGTGCAGCAGCAAGAGGGCACGGAAAGAGTAATCGCCTATGCAAGCAGAACCCTAACACGCGCTGAGGCTAATTACTCCACGAAAAGGAATGCCTCGCCGTGGTATGGGCGGTTACGAAATTTCATCCGTATTTGTATGGCCGCCCCTTCAAAGTTGTTAGCGACCACCTTTCACTGTGTTGGTTTACCAATATTAAAGATCCTTCCGCGCGATTAGCGCGTTGGAGTCTGAGGCTGCAAGAGTTCGACATGACTGTCGTGCACAAGTCGGGGAAGCGACATATGGATGCTGACTGTCTGTCCCGCTCACCCATTGAGTCGGCTGCTCTACCCGATGAGGAGGAAACAGCATTCCTTGGTGTTCTCGACACAACCGCCATTGCGCAGCAACAACGTAATCTCAGAAGGCGCCAAGGGTATTCGCAAGAGTGTTGTCATCGTTTTGTTTGCGGGATAGAGTACTGTACAAAAGAAACTTTTCGTCGACCGGATCCACCTATTTGCTCGTCATCCCGGCAGCTCTTCGCACCGAAGTACTTCAAGCATGCCACAACGAGGTGACTTCTGGCCACTTAGGTTACACGCGAACATTGGCCAGAGTGCGGCAGAGGTACTACTGGCCAAGACTCAACACAGCCGTGAAGCACCACGTCCATACTTGCCTCGACTGCCAGAGACGCAAGTCACCCCCGACTAAACCAGCTGGCTTCCTGCAACCCGTTCAGGTCCCAGGAACACCGTTTGACCAGATAGGAATGGATATTTTGGGTCCACTTCCTACTTCTGCTGCAGGGAACCACTGGGTCAACGTCGCTACTGATTACCTCACCCGTTATGCCGAAACAAAGGCCATCCAGAGAGGTACAGCAGCGGAGGTGGCACGTTTTTTCGTCGAAAATGTTGTACTGAGGCATGGTGCACCAACCGTCGTGATCACAGACAGAGGAACCGCATTTACGGCAGCTCTTTTGGATCCCGTCTTGATGCTTAGTGGAACAACTCATCGTAAAGACCACCGCCTACCACCCGCAAACAAACGGGCTAACAGAGCGTTTAAACAAAACAATTGACATTTTTTCGATGTACGTAGACGTCGAACACAAAAATTGGGACGAAATATTGCCTTATATCACGTTTGCGTACAACACGGCCAAGCAGGAAACGACGCGCATGACTCCGTTCAGCCTCGTTCACGGGCGGGGGGGTACGCACTATGTTGGATGCTATGCTACCACACGAATGTGACGACTTTGACCCGGACGCCGATGTGTTCACGGAACGCGCGGAAGAAGCTAGGCAACTTGCACGCTTGCGGATCTACCAGCAGCAAGACTACGACGCAGGCCGCTACAATGCTCGCTGTAGAACATTCATTTACCAAACCGGCGACAGAGTATGGGTTCGGACGCACATACGGAAACGAGGACTATCCGAAAAGCTGTTAAGGCGATGTTAAGGCAGTGTCGCGGTGCAACGCGAACAAAACACAAGAACACCTTGAGGCAGCGAAAAGGACGTGTTCAAACCAGCAGAACAGGAAAAACCGTCTTCGTCTATGAATACCCACAGGCCCCACTACAGTGTTCGTTAATTCCCCCCATCGTCGTCTTCGTCCACATTTAGGGTACACGCGTCAATATAAAGCGAATCAATGTTGCGAAATCAATTGTGTTCACCGACTGAGAGCGTCGTTAAAGCTCTAATGAGTCTATAAAAACTCGAATACTTCGTTTGCAATCAAATACACAGCTTGCTATGCTCAGCATATATGGGTGGCCAAGTCGTTATAATATTCTGGGTACCTGGCCACAAAGGCATAAAAGGTAATGTAGCTGCTGACGAAAGTGCCCCTTCGGTAAACTTTGAATACGCAAACAACAAAATAGCTGTCCCTCCTACAGCTCTGAAGCCTTTCTTGCGTCTTGAGCTGCGGAAATGTTGGCAAAGGCAGTGGGACCGTCAAGTATCAAATAAGCTACATACAATCAAACCTAAAAAACATGGCTGAACCCTCTGTCAAAGGAATCAGTATAACACGAAAGTGCAACGTGTCTTCACAGAGGCAGTTGAGCGTTTATTATGCATTGTTTCACAATAAGGGTGAAGGAATGAATGCTACAGCAACAAATGGAAATGTCACGCGAAGAACGGCAAGCAGCTTGAAACTTGCTGCGTGCCTCTCAAGCTGAAAGGAGGCACGAAATGAGCATACACAGGACGAGCGCGGACTAACTGTCACAGCTCGGCCCCTAAAGCACGCAGCTCCAACACAAAGAAAGGCGCACAAATCGACCCCACAAGTATACACAAGACGAGCGCGAACAACTGTCAAAATTGTTACTTCGTGTGTGAGCAGCGTGCTCATTTCGTAAACGCGGCCGCTGCTGTGAGCGAAGAGACCATCGCGCACCTTTAACCACTGTAACTTCATAGCAAACTTGCGGTGGAAACACAAGACGTAAGCGCCCCAATGCCCCGATGAGGACATAAGCGCGCGCGCACTAGCGGCCACGCCCCGTGGAGGCGCGCGCTCCCCGCAGCAAGAGGCACGGCAACCTTTATAGCGCGCACTCCGTGCGCCCTTCGCGCCATCTCGCTACTGATGGCCAAAACGGGCTGAAGTCGATGAACTCTGAGGACCGCCAACGGTATATGGTGTATAGAAATAGCTTGCCGTTAGCAAGCTGAGGAACACCCACTCCCAAAAGTTTACGGAACGCGGGCTCCACTGACAATGCGAATTTCTGCTCTGTTAGTGCACGGCGCATCTAACCTAGCAGGCAGCCGCGTAGGTCGCAAGGACTACTACAAGCTGGAACACCTGTTTGGAGGCTATGTTCAAAGACAAAGCGGGAATATATCATTTCGGAAATTTTGTGTTCCGAAAACTTCTGAGGGCGGGGGGTACGTACGCTCCCGTGGCCGAGTGGTTTCGCGCCGCGCGCTGCGGAGCGAGAGGTCACAGGTTCGACGCCCGGTGACGGAATGTTTCTTTCTTTAATCTCAATGTGTCAGTTTATATTTTACAACGTCATATTCGTGACGGAAATACGTCAGAGGAGCCGTGGTGGACCCCGGTATAAAACACTTTCGTGTTAAAATAGGGAACTGGATGTTTGAGAAAACAGCTAGATATAAGGAAGTACTTATTTGCAGGTTGAGGATAGGACACACCTATGGAACACACTCTTATCTCACTAATTGAAGTGATCCCCTGACATGTGACGGGTGTGGCGACACCCTAACAGTCCTCCATGTCCTCATCCAGTGCCCCGAAATAGAAAGTCAGCGTAAAAAGTACTTTCGTCTCGCATATCGTGAACACATTCCTCTTCATCCAGCATTTTTTCTTAGCAATGAGCCACTTTTAGATTTTAAAACAGTCCTAGAGTTTTTCGATGATGTAAACAAGTTACAAATAATCTGGTCTGGTCACCCGTAGCGCAGCCTCCCTTCGAGAGCTTAAACTCCAGTGACAAGTTCTCACTTTTAGACTTTAATAAAGTACCTTCTCGAACACCAGTACTTCCCGTGGATTTTATGTCTCACCTCTTTGTAATAGACGTTTCATCTGCATAGCGCATTATTGATCACTCTCATAGCTTTATTACTTGGATAAATTCCGCTATTCACAACAACCTCTTTTAGGCCCTTATACAGCCATGTCGCATCTACCATTTGCAACTCATCTATTCATGGCATAGACTACACTGCAAATTCACCACCACATGACATGGCGCTCTTTGGCCATAACTGGACCTTGTGCCATTAAACGCCACACATCATCATAATGAGCCCTCATCGAGCCCTTGGGCGTCACCCGTCGTGCTTCTTAAAAAGAAAGACGACACGTGGCGCTTCTGCGTTGATTACCGCCATCTGAATCGAATTGCGAAAAATGGCGTTTACCCTTTGCCCCGCATTGACGACGCTCTTGATTGCCTACACGACGCACGATACCTTTCTTCAATAGACCTACGCTCCGGATATTGGCAGATTGCTATGGATGAGAAAAACCAAGAAAAGACTGCGTTTTTAACTCCCGATGGGCTATACCACTTCAAGGTTATGCCGTTCGGGCTATGCAACGCCCCAGCAACGTTCGAGCGTATGATGGGCTCTCTGCTGCAAGGATACAAATGGACAACCTGCCTTTGTCACCTCGACGATGTCCTCGTATATTCGCTTACATTTGAGACCCACCTTCAGCGTTTGTCAGCTTTCGTGAATTCTTCTGCATAGCTGGCCTCCAATTGAACTCATCGAAGTGCCGCGTCGGCCGCCGGCAGATTAGACTTGGGCCACCTCGTCGATGCTTCAGGTGTGCAGCCAGACCCAGAGAAAATTCGTGCAGTCACGAGTTCTCTTGTACCGCGGTAAGTCAAAGACGTCCGGAGTTTTGTGGGGCTCTGCTCCTACTTCACATGGTTCGTGAAAGATTTTTCAACAATCGCTCGACCACTCGGTGAACTTTTGAAGAAAGACGTGGCTTTTACGTGGGGTGCCGCTCAAACTGCCGCTTTTTCTCGCCTCGTCACACATTTGACGATGCAAACTATATTGGCCCACTTTGACCCATCCGCTCCGACAGAGGTCCGAACCGATGCTAGTGGTAACGCGATCGGAGCCGTCCTAGCCCAACGCCAACAGGGACACGAGCGCGTTATCGCCGACGCCAGCTGCCTCCTTACGGCTGCGGAGCGCAACTATTCTATTACAGAGCATGAATGCCTTGCTCTTGTCTGGGCAGTCTTGAAGTTCCGCCCATATTTATATGACACGCATTTCTCTGTAATAACGGACCATCATGCGCTCTGTTGGCTTTCGTCACTAAGGGATCCTACTGGACGGCTTGGTCGCTGGGCTCTGCGACTCCAAGAATATACCTACACAGTGACGTACAAGTCGGGACACCTACATCAGGACGCAGACTGCCTGTCTCGCTACCCGGTCGATGAATCGAGCACCATCCCTGACACCGACACCGACGCTTGCGTTTTTTCCGTTTCCTTACTTACAAACATGGGCGACGAACAACGCCGTGATGCGTCCTTGCGCACTATCATCGAACGCCTAGAATCATCGTCTACCATCCGGTCTCATCGCGCGTTCGTCCTCCAAGATGGTGCACTCTACCGCCACAATTTTTAACCAGACGGACCAGCCCTGCTGCTTGTTTTTCCGGAACACATCCGCTCGGCTGTTCTTCACGAACTTCATGACCTTCCAACGGCCGGTCACCTTGGTGCATCGCGCACTTACGACCGGATCCGCCGACGCTTCTTTTGGCCAGGGATTGCACGCTCCGTCAGAAGATACGTTGCGGCGTGTGAGAAATGTCAGCGCCGCAAAACACCATCGACGCTTCCCGCCGGGTGCCTTCAACCCCTTGACATTTCGTCAGAACAGTTCTTTGGCGTTGGCTTAGACCTAGTTGGCCCGTTTCCCCTGTCTTCCTCTGGCAACAGGTGGATAGCTGTCGCCACAGACAACGCCACGCGCTACGCCATCACATGAGCACTTACAACAAGCTGCGTCACAGATGTCACCGATTTCTTCCTACACGACGTGATTTTTCAACGTGGAGCTCCACGCCAGCTGCTTACAGACCGTGGCCGCACAAATCTGTCGAAGGTCATAGCCTACATCCTTCAGTCATGTGAAACGAGGCACAAGCTCACTACGTCATACCATCCGCAGAAAAATTGTCTGACGGAGCGTGTGAATGGCACACTTACAGACATGCTTGCGAAGTATGTTTTCTCCGACCACTCTGACTGGGACCTTGCTTTTGCCGTACGTGACATTTGCGTACAATTCTTCGCGCAACGACACTGCCGGTTACTCTGCATTTTTTTTGTTGTTCGGCTGACAACCAACGTTTCCCCTCGACACCATCATGCCGTTTCCCGCAGCAGCGACCAGGGAATATGCCCTTGAAGCTGTCACCCGGGCTGCCCATGCACGTAAAACTGCCGGCACTCGCCTTCTGACCTCTCAAGAGAACCAACGGCGTTCGTATGATCGAAGGCACCGAGACGTGCACTTCTCGCCCGGTTCTTTTTTCCTGCTGTGGTCTCCGAACCGTGTTGTTGGGATGCCGGAAAAACTGCTGTCTCGATACACAGGTCCATACGGAGTCCTTCGTGCGGTTACTCCTGTAATTTATGAAATCACTCCTGTCGCCTCGTCACCTTCAGCTTCGCCACAGGCCAGCGACATCGTACATGTCGCACGCTTCAAGCTCTACCACTATCCCAGCGACGTTGAAATCTTATGCGCCGAGATGGCGCTTCGGCAGCCGGAGATTATGCTACATGCATATTGCGAGCCCCTTGAACCTTGCGCTTGTGCGCCGGATGAAGAGAAAGATCTCTTTCCGGTCGGACTATGAGCTGAACCGGTCAGCGCTGCAACCGCTATTGTAAATATATCGTGTAAATAGTCTACAGACTATAGTCTACCGACTCGTCAATCACGTAACAATGTCAGTGAGAATGTATGTAAGGTCTCATTATATTGCTCCTTTCCTATGGTCGCATCGAATTTAGACATAGCATAAACGTTGAATGGAAATCCTATTTGACAGACTAGGATGTCAGACTAGGATGTGCGACCAGTCAAACTGTTTTTAAACACAGCTTTTTTAAACAGTGCTTTGTTCTGTAAGACAGAATGAAGAAAAAAGTCACAGTTTCACTGAAAGGGTGAAGCAATGAATGCGATAGCAACAAATTTCAATGTTATTCGAAGTGAGACTGGCAGCTAACTCTTTTGGATCCGATCTCACGCAACACTACAAAATGCTGGTTTAAGAGCACACGGCCGCTCCAGGGACACTTCGCACAATCTCGCACAATCGCCCGCTGTCGGCTTCTGAGATTGCGCGATAACGCGTGCGCCAGCGATGACCGCGCTCGTAAAACGAAAGGTCGCAGTGGCTGCATGAGGAACCCCCCCCCCCCCCGCCCCCTCTCGTCTTTCCGCGCTTGTTAAAGACGCGCGGGGCGTTTCCTTTCCTCTTGAGCATTCGGCGGGGGATCTTATCGCAATTGTGGCGGTTTGGGCATGTTGGTATGACATGATCAATAAATTCTGAGCGCACAAACAGACGAGGACAAAAAACACGCATGACACAGAGGCGCTAACTTTCAACACTTTATTGAAGCCAGTGGGACAGAATATATGAGGGCACACGTGACATTATATCACGCCGGCGCAGGAGGCATACATGATCAATGACGTCGCAGGTAAGATAATTCTTTGAAAGATAGATAGAGGCATACATGATCAATGACGTCGCAGGTAAGATAATTCTTTGAAAGATAGATAGTTTAGGAGATAAATGTGTGGCCAAGCCGTCGATCGCTCTATCTTTCAAAAAATTATCTTACCTGCGACGTCATTGATCGTGTATGCCTCCTGCGCCGGCGTCATGTAAGGTCACGTGTGCCCTCATATTCTGTCCCACTGGCTTCATGAAGTGTCGAAAGTTAGCGCCTGTGTGTCATGCGTGTTTTTTGTCCTCGTCTGTTTGTGCGCTCAGAATTTATTGATCTTATCGCATACGCCTTGGTGCGACGGAGATGGGCCGGCTCGTTTGATATCCGCTTCAGCCGCGTTTGTCACCCCGCTACCACGCTGTTACGCGCGGGTAGAACGTGCGATGCGCCGGGGGGATCTATCAATTTGGACTTTATACGCGAAATGACGGCGGCGGCGACGGCGACGACCACGGCACCGGCGACGGCGAAATCCCGTCGAGACTGTCTGGTGTAAGCTAGGGCTTCAGACGGACAATGTGAACAATGTCAGTGCGGCGATGACTCGACGGAGACGAAGACAATAGTTCCATTTCATACGTCCCGTCAGTCACTTGAGGGCATAAACGGTATGATCCGGCTTACGGGAACAGTAGCTTTTCAGAAAGCCCAACACGGCGTGCTGGAGACCAAAGGAGGACAAGAAATCCAGGAAGAAAGTGGGCGTTTCCGTGACGGCTATCGTAACGAGATTGTTAGCGCACTTGCGATTCGGTAAGTCGAATGCGCGCAAGTTGACGCGCATGGTCGGCGCGGGCAATAGCTTCTTCAGCGTACTCAGTAGGCAGGTGCGTGGAAGGAGGCATCATCCTGTCCATAGGCAACGTCGGATTATGGCTGAATAAAAGAAAGAAAGGCGAATAACCAGCTGTCTCGTGCCGGGACGTGTTAAACGCGAACGTGACAGAAGGCAATGCGGAATCCCAATCTTGGTGGTCGGCCGACACGTACATTGCTAGCATGTCCGTAGTCGTTCGGTTCATCCGCTCCGTGAAGTAATTCGTCTGTGGATGGCAGGCTGTGGTTAGCTTATGTTTACCGAGCAAGAAGTCAGGAGGTCATTGATGACCCTGGAAAGAAACTGTAGGCCACGGTCGGTTAAGAGCTGCCGCGGTGCTCCGTGCTGAAAGATAACATTGTAGAGCAAGAGGTCTGCTACGTCGGTCGCGCAGCTGGTTGGAAGTGCGCGAGTATTTTCAAACCGCGTGGCATAGTCCGTGGGAACGGCGATCCATCGATTTGCCGAGACAGATGTTGCGAACGCACCGAACGGCTCATACGGGACGTCGAGTGATCGAAGATGGAAAGCTGGCGGGAGTGTTGGCTTCTTCCGGAGCTGACAAACGTTGCATGAGGTCACGTGACGATGTACCGACCCATAGATTCCTGGCCAGTAGAACCGACGGCGGAATCACAAGAAGCAGATCAAGACCGTCAGGCATCAAACGGCCACGAAGCAAGGTGCATCAAGTAGTACGAAGGAGGGATGGATGGAAAGTCCTTCATTGAAAAAGAGGGAGGCGCAAGACCTCTGTGGGGATGAGCGGGCTTTTCACACTATACTAATATTTTATAGCGTCGTAGGGTTTGCACTTATTGAAGTCACAATCACTTGTACTGAGGCGGTGTGTGGTCAGTACTGTGGTTTGTCGGACCCCCCTAAACCACCATGATCAGGCCACTCTGACTTCCATATTTCGCAAATAATAACTGCGTGTCCGGGTCCGTAAGCAGCGCTTCACGATAATTTGTGCACTGCAAAGCCCGTATATGACCATTCGCCCTTTATTAAATGCGGAAAATTGTGGTGAAGGTCTGCGTGGCAGCGCAGCCCGCAGTGATTGCACGTCAATGTCGCAATGTCCGGTTATCGCCATTTAGCTATAGAATACGGGGTGTATGCAGAATTAGACCTTATTGATGAAGACTTCTTGAGAGCGCGAAAGCGGACACTTGCTCTAAAAGAGGACAGGTGGGGTAACCTGCGTAATGTGTTTTTTACTAGAATGACGTATGGACGTGCGCACGTAGTGCATTGTGGCTACCGAGGGAGCCATTTGACTTAAGAGCTCATACGGGCTTACCCTGAGGGGTGGGGGGCAGAGAACGATTAGTCGACCTACCTGCGGAAGCAGCAGCGGCATGTACCGCCATATTGCCCCCGGGCACACCCGTATGCCCCAGCGTCGAAATAATTTCTATCGGCCTGTCGGCTATTTCATGCCTGCGAAGGATGCTTTGAATAGCGGCAGCTGTAGCATCCTCCGAGGCTGGGCGAAATATTTCCGAGTAAGCAGCGTGTGAGTCGGTAAAGACACGAAGGGGCTTCTGTATACTGACTGTATGGGAGGCTTGCAGTCGCTCCCCATATGGCAAGGAGTTCGTCATGCACAGGGGTACCGTTCGGTAGATGGCACCTGTAGGCCCCAGTCTACTCGGTGGTCTGCGGGCAAATACATGCTATACAAGCTTGGCCATCGGAGAGAGCAGTGTCCGTGCAGATGTCGATGGTATCTAAGCTCGCTTCCCTGAGGTGTCGCGTGGCAAGAACCTGGCAGGCAGTGTAATTGTGACGAGATATGCGACGACGGAACCGTCGAGAGGCTATCGGAGTTTTCCATGGGCGCAAGGACTCATTAAGAGGGGGTGCATGATCATGTCACTGACAATCCCAGGCCAGAAGGCGACGACCTTGCGGCGGAGTTTTCGATGCGGATGTGGTGTCGAGTGTGGGCTTCACGGATCACGTCCTGCAGAGGAGGCAAGCCCCCTGCGCTTTCAAGTGCGGATGTGTTAGTATGTTTAAGGAGCCCCGTGATGGTACGGAGAGTAGCCCGATGAAGGCGTTCCAAATTTTGAATGCCCGTTGGAGAGGCCGCGAGGAGTTACGGAGTTGCCCTCTATGGGACGCGCCTCGATTTCGTGCTAGGCAGGATACCGCCGCTCGCTCCCCATAGAAATTGCTGTCGGCGCTGTACAAAACACCTCGCGGAAGCGTTCCAGTACATTTGTGCGTACTTTCGAAGTGAAATATGTTTATTACTGTTCAAATAATTATTTTCGACGAACAGAAAACACGACATAGTTTACAGTCAATGTCTCTTTGCAGAAAACGGAGCGCCCGCTTCACGCGGTCACCGCGATGGCGACCCCTTAACCGACTTCTTGCGTGAACTCTCAGACGCTGAGTGCGAACTATTAGAAATACCTTGTTAGAGTAGACTGCCTGTATAACCCAAATGGAGCATAACAGTAAGAAGCCTCAAGCCAGTGATCGCACGGGCTCGCGGCGACCGACGGAGGTTTTGCATGTATGAGCGTATGCATGTATGCTCGTAGTGATGATTTCGCTTGCGTTACGAGCGTGTTTTGGCGCCGTGCCGTTAACTTTAGGCCGCAAAATATGAGAATTTAATAATTTAGTAAGCATTTTATAATTTAATAAGCATTTACACTGCAGAGCAGTTCCAAAGGAATTTTGTTACAACTACGACTTCGTCACGCCAATGGCAACTTGTGATGTGCCGTCCCGACGGTTCAACGTTTTGTTTATTTTTGTTTTTTTCGTCAACATTCATGTAGTTTCAATGTCCTTTGACATGTTGCCTCACACTGCATATTGATCGGTCTTCTAAGCAAGCAACTGCCTTCTGTTATTTCAGTGTGTTCATTTCGTTTGGTGCTCACACAAAGCGTGAGAAAATGCAATGCCTTAAATATCTTTCCCATTACATTCCACTAAACTTGCCACTCTCTGCCATCAACGAATTCATAGTCCAAAGCTTCACCACTTCAAGATTGCTGGTGGAAGAAGTGGTCTACGAGGCCATTTAGTAGCATGCAGCGCCAAAGGAAAGAAAATGCAGTAACGTTCACCGGACTTGTTCTGCACACGTCGGTGTGAACAAGGACCCACATAAGCTTGAAACAGGGGTGAAAGAAAGAGAACTTATTTCAGCAGCCTTCAGCTGCAAAGCAGGGTAATAACAAGACGTAAAGAGTGAAACTGAAGATTTTAATGCCAAGCATTATTTGGTGAGTTCGCCAGCAACTATGTCAATATGTCGTGTCTAAAGCGAACAGCGCGGCATTTTTTCCACATAAATATGGCTCCGAGAAAATGCATAGGGTTGGAGAGGCCCAACTGGAGTTTGAGAATGGCACAAATAAATTGGAGCGTTTTAAAAGCACATAGTGTTTGCGTCATGAGAATGCACGATTGACTGAAAGAATGTTATTGCCAACGTAAATACAGCAACTCATCAGCCGCAGCACTTGACTCGCTCGCTATGTACATCCACCAGCAAACGCCGTGTACAGCTTATAAAGTCAAAAGCCTTCGATGCCTCATCAAACGGGAAGATTGACCATCGGCGTCCCGCGTCGGTGGCGTCTGCCCGAGTAATGCAAAAAAATCACGATCGTCATGATTACGTCACCGTATGACGTCACCATGACGCCACATAAGGTGCTGTCACATGATGACGTGTTCACACGACAAGGTCGCTTTTCACAACCTCCGTGATCGGTGGGCCGATCACGGAGGCAGTGCAAAACCGCGTTAGGGTGCAGAATGTTTTTGGAGCGGGGCGGGGGAAATCAATACGTCGACTGACAAGATGGAGAAGAAGGCGGCTTTTTAAATCCAACGTATCTAAACAATGCTCAAGTTTCCGCAGCCCATACTATAGACATTGAGCACAGGGCCAACGATCAAGAGGTCGCACGGGAACGTTCTGAGATGGTATCGCAAGAGGCGAAAGGCAGCGCCTTTTCCATCCTGCGGGAGATAAGCACCATTAGCCGGCGGGAAGCGCGCCCGAAGGATCGTTTAAGCGCGCTCTTTCTGCTACTCAACATCACAGCCCCGACGCAGTAGTGAAAGTCGTCGTCGCGGAAGTGCCTGTTGCACACACACACGTCTCGTAGCCGATGACTGCTTGCCGGTTCTTAGCTCCACAACCCACCCTTCATGCAGTTTCTTGTCCCACGGACACCAGTGCAGGCTTGCACCGGACTGTGTTGCGTACGTCTGGCACCGCGGCACCGAGCAGTAAGAGCAGCATGTTCATCGCTTTCGGAGGCAGCGACTTCTGTTACAATGGGTTCAGTTGTGTCCAAAATTCGAGAAAACCACCGCATCCGTAAAGATCGCAGCGCAGGTGGAGCTTGAAACTCGTTTACAAAGCACGCGGCAGCACTCCACAAGCAGCCAGTGATGTTCCGTCCTGGACAGAAGAATTCCCTTTCCGAGGCCCGAAAATTCCCTAGTTGCGGCATTTTTCCCCGCATACGTTGCCAAAAATCCCCGCATATTTCCCTGCACAAAAAAAGTTTATATATATATATATATATATATATATATATATATATATATATTTGAGAACTAACAGACAAAGATGCCAAGGAAAGTATAGGGGAAGCTATTAGAAGTAATTGTAATGTAAATGTGAAGAAAGGAAAGTGGACGAAAAAGATAACTTGCCACCGGCAGGAATCCGAACCTGCGACCTTCGAATAACGCGTCCGATGCTCTACCACTGAGCTACGGTGGCGGCCATCTCCCCGTCCACTTTATAGGGTATATATGTGTACTTAAACGTGGGAGCGTCAGTCAGCGCCGCCTGTTGCCATTACGGCGAGTGTGGAACACTCTTTTTTGCCTGTAGGCGTCACGTAGTACGTGATCTTATTACGAGAGGGCAGCTGACTAGTAATCCCTCGCATACCACCTGAAGGCATCAAGTCTGCCAGAACGAGACCCTCGTTATGAATGAAAGAAGGAATTGTAAACTTAAGGGCTCGTTTGCTTTGTTAAACACAGTATTAATGAGAACTAAGAGACAAAGATGCCAAGGAAAGCTGTCCGAGATATATATATATATATATATATATTAGTGTTCGACGTGTTTCAGGCTCTTCCCATCGCTTTCTCTTCTTTCCTGCCCAACTCAAAGCTTCGCCTCTGAGATCGGCTTTTAATACTACGAAGGAGCTACCTTGGAGCTCGCTTTAAGTGGTATGCGATACTGAAGGAATGCTGTACATTCTCATGCACACGGCCACTGCATAAGAAGAAAAGTTTATTATTGTTGTTGTTTTTTTTTTTGTTACTGAGTGACGTGGAGTACATTAATGTGCCTAGCAGACGCTCTGTATCTATATGCACCACATTTTGTACAAAAAGCACGTCAACTTTTCAATAATGGTGACTAAATATTGTGAAATAAAACAAGCTTTTGTGGTGGTATTTAACATTTTATTGACTTGATTAGGAACGGTTCTGCAAACCACCGTAAAGAAAATAATAAATAAATGTGAAGTGACTAGAATACATATATTTACTGGGAAACCTTTCAATTGACCGCAGAACTTTTGTGTGCCTCGAACTGAAAAAAAAAGCAAGGTATTTAAAATATATAAAGCTAGGATCCCAGCACAATGACTAGAACATATCAGCCCTCTTGGGCAAACCGCAAAACCGACATCTTCGGCGGCTTGTTCATCTTCTGCTTTAGTTCACTCGAGTGTTCTGATGTGTGTGAAGATTGATGTGTTTGGGCGTCACCTTGAAGCTGTTACAGCAGATCCCTTTTGAGTGGAATCTTGAACGCGTCACCATCGTGGCGTTCAGTGTGCTTCCGTGTTTTGACGTCGCTCACCCACGAGAAAATGCGCTCTGCGTCTGCGTTTGCATGTGGGATAGATAGACAAAGTTTAGCGAGCTTCGCCACACCACTTCCCGAGCTTCGCCAGAAACGATTGCGACATGCGAAAGCCTCATGTCCACAGTCTTCGCCACCCCCTCAAAATTCCCTGCAATATCGCGAAGATTCCCTTTTTCCCTTTCGTCCAAAATGACTGTCGAAAATTCCCTGAAAAAGGGAAAATTCCCTGCACGGAACATCACTGCAAGCAGCCGACGCGGCCGCTGAGACCGCGTGATCCTGCCAAGCACGTCACGCCGACGGTGGCGCCGGCTTTTCCACTGGTGGCCCTCGAGGCCAATATGGGTGCGCCGTACACAATCTTTCCAACGGCCACCGCTCTTGCGATAGTACGGCAGGCTTGTTGTCGTGCTCCTCCGTATTTGTTGGACAGACGACCCATTATATGTAACGTGGCTGGCCATGCCTGCCGCAGTCCACGTACTCACTTTTGTGGGCTGTTGCAGCTGGCTATTGGTAATCCTAAAACTTTGATTTGTCCGTTTTGTAATTGTTTAGTGTGCGATCCAATATGGAGCAAGACGCACATTTTCTGGTTCATGTGAAGCTTGCCTTCTATGGTTATAAGTTCTGTGTTATTTGGAGCTAGCTGCAGACCTATTTCCTTAAGAGTGGACTTTAAGGAGGGCTGCCTGCACCTCGGTCTGCATTGATTCTTTGTCAGTGTAATCCGCTGCTTCTGTCGATATAGTAATATCATCGGCGCAGATAGCGAATCTATCCGTTGTGTCCCGTTCAAGATTTTCTGCTACTCTGCTCATGACCAGATTAAACAGCGTTGGTCCTAAAATAGATCCCTGCGGAACACCTCTATCTAAGTATTAAGTCTTCGGGCTCCATCTAGGCGATGTGCCGCTTAAGCGAATGGGCCGGGCTGCAAGGAAATTTGTAATCCATGTCTGCGTACGCTGACTTGGGTAGCGCTTAGCTAGTTCTTCAAGAATGGCGTTATGGTGAACAATATCAAACGCTTTCTGCATGTCGACGGCCAGCAAGTAGTCAGGTAGCATCTTTCGTGACGTATGATTAATAACGCGCCGTAGCAGCCAAAGGCAGTCATGGGTGCCCAGGTTAGGGCGAAAACCCGCCTGGTCTGGATGGTATCCCGGCCGTGTTATCTCGAGGTAATTGGACATGCGTGTGTGAATCATGCGTTCAATGAGCTTACAGAGAGTCGACGTTAGAGATATTGGCCGGAGGTTCTTGTAGAGGTTCTCCTCTTCCCTGTGTTTCGGCATTGGATAAATGAGAGACAGCTTAAGATTCTCCAGTGCATTTCCTGAGGCCCAGAGGTCATTGATTACCGCCAAGAGTGCTGCCTGGGCTTCTTCTCCGAGGTTGCGGAGTTTTGCCATGTTATTCGGTCGTGGCCAGGCGCCGATCGAGGACGAAGGTGTTTGATAGCTGCTATCATTTCTCCCATGCTAAATGGCCAATCAAGATCCGGATCAGGCGGCGGTACGATGCAGGCGTTCGGAGGTGTAGGTGGTGTGAGTGAAGCGTGAGGAAAGAAAACGGTAATATTTTCGTCTTCTATCACTGAGGACTGAGGGATCTGCTTTGAGGAACAACTCGGCCAGAGGAGGGTTACCCTTTCCTTTCCCGCTGAGGCTGCCAAAATTGCGTCATACTCTGGAGGCCCGCAACAAGACCAAGGCACTCGCAGGTGGATTGCCAGGCTTCACTTTCAAGTTGGAGCTCATATTCATTGATAAGCTTAACTTGGCGCTTGATTTTCATGAGGTCAGAACGCCGTTTGCTGTGCCACAGGTATCTTCTCAATAAATAGTCTGCTGTTCTCCATAAATTGCCTAAATGATTATCCAGCGGTTGAGTAGGGTCCCCGCATGGCACCGTTTCTCGTGTCAGCGAACGGGCCTGTTGAACAATGTCCACAAGACCCTCAACTGTCGAGAACGATCCAGTAACATGACTCCGAAAGCTATTCCAGTTAGTCATTGTCGTATTTGTTTAGACCCGGAGGCATTTTCGATTAAGTGCCACGAATATAGGGAGATGATCGCTGCCCCATGACTACCTGGAGAATGTCCAGTGCCGTACAAATTGGGGGGCTGGCGAGGTTAAGATCTGAGCTCATGTCTCGCTGCGCTTTATGTAGTCCTATTCCCGTAGGGGTGTTACAAATTTCTACAGAGGAAAGTTCAATAGTGTCGCAAAGATATTTCCCGCGTTTATCGGGATTTGAGGAAATGCAGGCAGGGTGATCAGCATTAAAATCACCTCCAATAAGCAGAGGGAGGTTCTGAGATGCTTTTCTAAGCGTTTGCAGCCACGTGTATGGTCCAAATGAAATATTTCCCGGGCGAAAATACGTGGACACAGCCACAAATGGCTTTTGGCCAGGGGGGACAAATTTTAACAGCTACTATTTCGCGAGCTTTGGAACTGAGAGCAGGAAGGTCCGTTTGGGTGGCTCGGCAGTCATTACGGACCAGAAGCGCTGCCTGGCCTTTGGGAAGCTGCCGCTTATGTTTGATGGTTGGGGTCTGAAAAGCACGGTAACCAGGAATCGAGCACGTGCCGCGCGTCTCCTGGAGAAGAAGGAATAAGGGGTGATGCCTTTGAACATAATTGCGGATTGTGGAGCGCGTTTGATTAAAGCTACGACAATTCCACTGCACCCCCCTGAGCGAAAAAACTCATGAGGATGGCCCTGACTTGCGGCGCTTGTTGTCAGAAGCGAGCACATTGCACTGCAGTTCGTCAAACGTGTTTTGAAACCGAGCTTGCATGGAATCAAGGGCTTATTAGATTCTTGAATCAAGAATCGCTTGCTCCAGCTTATTAGATTCTTGAGCCCGTTCCTGTAGGAGGAGCCCAATAATGTGAGAAAAATTACACCACCTCCCGCTAAAGGGAACCATGTGCTTAGTCCGTCCCTCCTTCCCGCGTCCCACAGCACCACAGCGCATTGCGCGTCTCCTCCTCTCTCTCTCCTCTCCTATGCTCACCCCCTTTCTCTCCCCCTAAGAATACTCTACGGAGCGGCGCCCGCGTCCTACATCCCCACAGCGCATGCGCCTCCCCGCCCCTCTCTCCCCTCGCCTAAGCTGACCCCCCTTTCTCTCCTCTAGGAATCCTCTACTCTACGGAGCGGCCCCCCGCGTCCAACACTCCCCCAACAGCGGATGCGCGTCCCCTCCCCATATCTCTCCTCTCCTACGCTCACCCCCCTTTCTATACTCTAGGAATCGTCTACTCTACGGAGCGGCGCCCGCGTCCCGCAGCGCATGCGCGTCCTCTCGCCCTCTGTCCAACGCTCAGCCCCTTCCTCTGCTGTAGGAATCCTCTCTCCTACGCTCACCCCCTTTCTCTACTCTAGGAACCCTCTACTCTGCGGAGCGGCTCCCACGTCCCACACCCCCACAGCGAATGCGCGTCCCCTCTCTCTCTCCTTTCCTACGGTTCCCCCCCCGTTCTCTCTTCTAGGAATCCTCTACGGAGCGGCGCGCGACAGGTCGTGCGACAGCTGCATACTCCGCTGGGCTCACCCCGGTAGTTCCGCGGTATTGGCTTCGAGGGCCACCACTGGAAACGCCGGCGCCACTGTCGGCGTGACGTGCTTGGCAGGATCACGCGGTCTCGGCGGCCGCGTCGGCTGCTTGCGGAGCGCTGCCGCGTGCTTTGTAAATGAGTTTCAAGCTCCACCTGCGCTGCGATCGGTACGAATACCGAGGTTTCCTTGCATTTTGAACCCAACTGAACCCATTGTAACAGGAGTGGCTGCCTCCGAAAGCGATGAACATGCTGCTCTTACTGCTCGGTGCCGTAGTGCCGGACGTACGCAACGAAGTGAGGTATAAGCCTGCACCGGTGCCCGTGGGACAAGAAACTGCGTGAAGAGTGGGTTGTAGTGCTAAGAACCGGCAAGCAGCGATCGGATACGAGTCATGTGTACAACAAGCACTTCCGCGACGACGATTTTAGCTACTGTGTCGGGCTGTGACGTTCAGTAGCAGAAAGTGCGCGCTGCGATGATCATCCGCGCGCGCTTCCCGCCGGCTAATGGTGCTTATCTACCGCAGTATGGAAAAGGCACTGCCTTTTGCATCCTGCGATACCATCTCAGAACGTTCCTGTGCGACCTCTTGATCGTCGGCCCCGTGCTCAGCGTCTACAATATGGGCTGCAGATACTTGAGTAATTGTTTAGATACGTTGGATTTAAAAATTCGCAAGGTTCCTTGTGCATTCCCCTAAGATGACCGGAAGGCGAAAGCCACCTTCTCCTTCTTGTCAGTCAATGTATTGATTTTTCCCGCCCTGCTCCAAAAAACTTTTTGTACCTAACGAGGTTTTGCCCTGCCTCCGTGATCGGCCCACCGATTATGGAGGCTGTGCAAAGCGACCATGTCATGTGGACACGTCATCATGTGACATCACGTTATGTGGCGTCATGGTGACGTCATGACGTCTTCACAAATTTGGGCAATCTGTGACTTCATGATGACGACATATGGTGACGTCATCACGTGATGGTGATTTTTTTGCATTACTCGTGCCGACGCCGACGAGGCGGGATGCCGACGGTCAATCTTCGCTTTTTATGAGGCATCGAAGGCTTTCGCCTTCATAACCTATACGCGACGTTTGCTGGCCATGTACGTAGCGAGCGAGTCAAATGCTGCGGCTGATGTGTGCTGCATTTATGTTGGCAATAAGATTCTTTCAGTCAATCATACAATCTCATGTCGCAAACGCTACGTGCTAAAAATCCCAAATTTATTTGTGCCACTCTCAAACTCAAGTTGGGCCTATCCAACCCCATGCATTTTTTTGGAGCCTTATTTATTTATGTGGAAAAGATGCCGTGCTGTTGGCGTTAGACTCGACATACTTCCCTGATTGCTGGGCAACTCGCGAAATAATGCTGGGCATTAAAATTTTGCATTTCACTCTTTACGTGTTGTTGTTACCCTGCTTTGCAGCTGCAGGTTGCTTCAATAACTTCTCTTTCTTCACCGCTATTTCAAGTTCAGGTCGGTCCTTGTTCACATTGACGTTTACAGAACAAGTGCGGCGAACGTTACTATTTTCATTCGTTTCCTTGTTTGGCGTTGTATACTAGTACTACATGGCCTCGTAGACCACTTCTCCTTCCATCAGCAATCTCGAAGTGGTGAAGCTTTGGTCTATGAACATGTTGATGGCAGAGAGCGGCAGGTTCAGTGGAATGCAAAGGGAATGGTAATTAAGCAACATATTAAAAAAAGGCATCGCATTTTCTCATGCTGTGTGTCACCACCAAACAAAACGAACACACTGAAATAATAGGAGCAGCGGCAATGGCTCGCTTAGAAGACCGATCTATATGCAGTGCGAGGCAACATGTCAAATGACTTTGAAACATACATTAATTTTGACAGAAAAAGAAGAAAAAAAAAACGTTTAATCGTCGGCACGGGAGATTACAAATTGCCATAGGCGTGCGGAAGTCGTAGCTGTACCAAAAAAAAAAAATTAGAACTGCTTTGATAGCGTCCGCGCAACAATGGTTCTTGTGTACTCACAAATTCTCATATTTCGCGGCCTAAAGTTCACGGCACGGCGCCAAAACACGGTCGTAGCGACAGCGAAACCATCACCACGAACATATACATGCAGACGCTCATACATGCAAAAGCTCCGTCGGTCGCCGCGAACCCGTGCGATCACTGGCTTGAGGCTTCTTTCTGTTATGCTCCATTTAGGTATACAGGCGTCTACTCTAACAAAATATTTCACATATTTCACTCGGTGACTGACTACATTTCACGCAAGAAGCCGGTTCAGGGGTCTCCATCGCGGTGACCGCGTGAAGCGGGCGCTCCGTTTTCTGCAGAGCGACAGCGACTGTAAACTATGTTGTGCTTTCTTTTCGCCGAAAATTAGTATTTTAACAGTAAAGAGCATATTTCGTTTCGAAAGTACGTACAGAAATGTCCTGGAGCGCTTCCGCGAGGTGTTTTGTACAGCGCCGACAGCAAATCTTATGGGGAGCGTGCGGCGGTATCCTGCCTAGCACGCAGTCGAGGCGCGCCCGATAGAGGGCGACTCCGTAACTCCTCGAGGCCAATAAAAATGACGGAGCGCGCCTCATTCTCTCTCCTGTGCAGCGCCGCAATGAGCGCCCGGGCCGCTGCCGCGAAACGAGAGCGGCGACGTTTCTGCCGCTGAAGCTAACCATCTCCCCGCTGCTTCGCATCCACACATGGTTCCCTTTAGTGGGAGATGGTGTATTTTTTATTTTTATTTTGTTAAAGGGTTTCCGCATGCGCAGTAAGGGTGGTCACGCCACACACCACCACCACCACCGGATTGAACTTCGCCTTAAGCTGCTTCGCATCTAATAGGCGGAGTTTTTGTCCGTGACCGGTTTAGAACGACGTGTCGGAGAACAGCTCTGTAGCTTATTGCGAGAGCGACTGCGACTTGGCGTTGGGGACCGATTCCCTTTCTTTCGGTCCAACATGAGATCGCGAAGTCTCTTATTTGCCTGCCGTAATTCATGTACTTCTTGGTGAAGGCTGTTGATAAGCTGAGTCAGGTCGGAAGAAGCGGCTGTTTGAGCCCAGGTTACTTTCCGAGGCGTCAGAGGTGTAGCCTGTGTGGAAGATGTCGTAGATGATGAATCATTAGTGTTGCGAGTAGGATCTTCAGAAAAAAACTGCTCAGCAGGACGAGAAACAATGAAAGAATTGACGAACACGAGCGCAGACTCACAACTAGTTTACTGAAAACCGTGTCAACCTTAAAAAGCCGCAGCAAAGATGATGTGTCACAGAGAGCAAAAAAAACGCGTGAAACCACGTTGCCAAGATACAACACCTTCGCGTCAACCTTAAAAAGCCGCAGCAAAGATGATGTGTCACAGACAGCGAAAAAACACGTGAAACCGCGCAGCCAAGATACAACAAGGTGTCGTATCTTGGCTATGCGGTTTCACGTGTTTTTTTCGCTGTCTTCGACACATCATCTTTGCTGCGGCGTTTTAAGGTTGACACGGTTTGCAATAAACTAGTTGTGAGTCTGAGCTCGTGTTCGTCACTTCTTTCTTTGTTTCTCTTCCTGCTGCGCAGTTTTTTTTTCTCTGAAGATGGTATCGTACCAACTCGCCCAACTTTCAACCCTTGTTGCGAGTAGGGGCTGAATCAGATATATCTCGTTCAGGACAATGCCGGCTGCGTGAAATGTGTGTGGACTCTCCACAAGCCACGCAATGGGGAAACCGTACGGTTCGGGTCGACCGCATGCGGAGCTTTGCCACAGCCGCGGCATACCGGCGGGAAAAAACAGTATTTGGCAACATGGCCCACACGATGACAGTTGTAGCATGCCGCCAGGCGAGGCTGATATTCAGGAACACGGATGATTTCGTATTCAAACACCAAGCGTTTCGGTATTGATTCCGTATCAAATGTCAAAAGCAGCTGCTGTGTTTTACCGAGCATGTGCACATCTATGATTACGGCCTGTTCACACCGCAGATACGCTTTGATTTAGTCAGTTGTTAGGCCGGGTCTTATCTTTATCAACCCACGAGAGCTGCCGACTGCATGTGGCTGAAGAGGCGATTTGTCAACATCAATTACTCGCACACTGCCCTTGACTGTTGCGACTAAGCGCGATAGTGTGCAAAGTTTACGAAAATGACCTTCGTCATGAAGTGTTATCCCAATACAGTTACTGGTCATGTCAAAGCGGAGAATTGCCGTTTCTGCAATAAAAGCTGACGGAGCGCTTTGCTCTATGGCGTCTGTGAGCCCTTGTTTCGGAATGTCTGTCACGTGCACTTTGTTTCGCGGCCTGATCAAAACAGTATAGCGGGGCCGACTCACCCGTTCGGCGTGCAGTATATTCGGTGACACTTGGCGTCGGTAGTAGACGGCGTTCCTCTGTTGTACCCCGTCGTCACGAGGGTCGCTGGGGCCGGTAGAAGAGCTCGTTGCCATGTCGTGAACAGCAGATCCGGTAGACGATGCTGATAACAGCGTACCCTGCGTTGCATTAGTGGTCTCGTTTCCGTGAGATAATCTTGAAAAGTCACTGGAGTTCACAGGAACGCTCGTGCATTCCGTAGTCGTTGCCATAGTAGGCCTCTTGAGGTCCGGAGTGAAACGCGCTGGGCGTAGCAGGTTCGCCAGGCCATCCAGACACGGCGCGGCCGCCGGCAGACGCGGCCGCCGGCAGCTGTGCCCTTTAGGCCAGTCCGAAGCGGCTTAGGGCAGTCAGTTCACACAACTGAAAGAAAGAGGGAAAAAGGTTCTCCAAAAATGCCGGGTGTGCGACACAGGCTCACCGTGTAGCTGAGATTCACTACCGCAGCAACAAACCGTAGTAGATAAGCGGGAAAAACTAGTCAAAATGAACAGAAAAGAAGGAGCCGAGGTGAGGCACGTCTGCCATCGCCAGTGGCCAGTGTGGCCAGCCCTAGCACGAAGAGACGAAGGGATAAATCGGGAGCCGGTGAGTTGAGGCGGTCAAAGATCTTGCGGAAAGTCGGGTCCGGCTTGGCTCAGCAGAAATGTTGAAGAGATCAGTTAATGCGTGCACAGAAGGTTCTTGTGGGTCTACGGGATAACGGGACAAGCAGTCGGCGCCCTAATGCAAGCGGCCAGCCTTGTTGACGACAGTGAACGTGTACTCTTGAAGTGGTAATGCAACAACGACCACGGCGACTAGTGGAATCCTTAAGACAGCAAGCAGAGGGCGTGGTGATCACTGACGATGGTGAAGAGTGTGCCGAACATATATGGACGAAATTACCCGATGGCCCAGACAAGAGCGAGCCACTCACTCTCTCTTGTTGAATAATGCCGTTCAGTTGCGGAAAGAAAGCGGATGGGGTATGCAATAATACAATCCTGACCACGTTGACTTTGGCCAAGAACAGCGCCGATGCCATGACCACTGGCATCGGAACGTACTTCGGAGGTTGCAGAGTCGTCGAAATGAGCCAACACAGGAGGCGATGTGAGTAGGTCGACGAGATGAGAAAAAACCGACGCTTGGGCATGACCGGAAGAGAAGGCGACGTCCTTTTTAAGAAGGCCTGTGAGGGGCTACGCAATCGCTGCAAAATCTTGAACAAAGCAGTGAAAATACCAACATGCACCAAAAAACAAGCGAGCGTCCTTGGTAGAACATGGAGTGGGGAAGATCGTAACGGCACGTATTTTTGCTGTGTCATGTCGTTTACCCGCAGCGTGAACAAGATGGCCAAGCGTGGTGGTCTCTCGGTGGCCAAAGCGGCATTGCTGAAGATTTGAGCTGGAGACCTGTGGTGCGAAAGACTTGCGAAACAGTCGGCAAGTGTTACACGTTACATCTGAACGTCGCTGAGGAAACTACAACATCGTCGAGGCAGCAGATGCATGTGGACCACATGAAACCTCGACGTAGGGATTGCTCATGACGTGTTCAAATGTGGCAGCGCGTTACACAACCCAAAGGCCATAATTTTAAACTGGTAGAGCCCATCCGGTGAAATAAAGGCGGTCTTCTCCCGATCATTTTCATCGGCAGCAATTTGCCTGAGCGAAGGTCTATGGAATGAAAGTACAGTGAAGAGAAACCAGGGTGTCGTCTATTCGCGGCAAAGGGTAGAAGTCTTTTTTGTGATCTTACTGAGGTGCCTATATTGGACGCAGAACTGTCAGGTATTGTCTTTCTTGTTTACAAGAACAAGAGACGACGCCCAAGGACTCGACGATGGCTCGATGATGTCCTTAGCGAGCATCTTGTCGACTTCCGTTTGAATGACGGTGCTCTTGGTGGCAGAGATACGGTAAGGACGTCAATTAATGGGTCTTGCGTCCCCTGTATCAATACGATTGGTCACCAGAAATTTTTGGCGAAGTTGGGACGAAGCGAAATCGAAAACGTCGTTCTATGACGCCAACAAATGCCGTAGGTCCTGGCATTGAGGAGGGGAAACGTCCGGCGCAATCATGTCGTCGAACAGGTCATCAAGTATTGCGCTAGCATCAGAGCTGCCTGAAGCCGGCTGTGGAACACCAACGGCCAGGGCAACAGGGTCGTGTGCGTTTAAATGTTATATAGTGCCCAGCGTGACACCTTCGGGAAGCAACAGTGCACGACGTTAAAAGTTTAGTACAAGCATGCATGCGTGGTTCGCAGAAACAGTCACAGGCGAGGGAGGCAGAGCGACACGTCGCGTCAGAAGAACGTCCAAGGAAGGAGGTAATCACGTAGTCAACATCCCGTACCGGAGGGTCTGGTTAAATGAGACGTACGTCGCTGTACCTGGGCGCAAGCAAACTAACTGGACCACACATAAACTTGGTTGCGACGCGATGTTGAGGTCAGGCATAGCAGAAAGCTCTAACTGTAAAAGACCAGACCAGCCGATAGGGGCAGAATGGGGGCTCAGAACGTCATGGCCGAGGATGAGGTCATGGTGGCACTCGCCTATAATGGCAAAGAGAACTGAGATCTTGCGGTCATCGAGGCTCACATGCGCAGTACACACATAGGTCGGCAAAATAAATGGAGCTCACTCAGACTCACTCAATAAATACATTTTTCGCTTAGGACTCACTCGGACTCAGACTCACCAAAATTTTGCTGAAGCAGACTCACTCGGACTCAGACTCGCGAAATTTCTCTTCAACCAAACTCACTCGGACTCAGACTCACCGGTGTTTTTGTCATCCAGACTCACTCGGACTCAGACTCACCAAACTTTTCCTCAAACGGACTCACTCGGACTCAGACTCATGAATATTTCGTCAACCTGACTCACTCGGACTCAGACTCACCAAACTTTTCCTCAAACGGACTCACTCGGACTCAGACTGATGAATATTTTCATCAACCTGACTCACTCGGACTCAGACTCACCAAAATTTTCCTCAAGCGGACTCACTCGGACTCAGACTCCCCAAAATATAACTCAGCCGGACTCACTCGGACTCAGACTCACCAAAATATAACTCAACCGGACTCACTCGGACTCAGACTCACGAAAGTATTACTCTGCCCGACTCACTCAGACTCAGACACACGAAAATATAACAAAATATAACTCAGCCGGACTCACTCACCAAAATATTTGTCAGCCGGACTCAGTCGGACTCAAACTCACCAAAATTCTCCTGAAGCGGACTCACTCGCGGACTCACAGACTCGCCTAACTTTTTCTCAACCAGACGTACTCGGACTAAAAATTAGCCATATTCGATTGGGCCCAGCTCATCCAATAAATGTCGAAGGGCTTATGTAGAATAACACATGTAGAGGGTTCACAAGTGCCAGGAAACCTTCAAAATATATGTATGATAGCTTTCAACAAACAAAAAGAAGTTATTTCCCGTGCATCGCAATGTCTATCGTAAAAAAGAATTCCCCATCTCCCGCTAAAGGGAACCATGTGTGGATGCGAAGCAGCGGAGAGATGGACAGTTTGAGCGGGGAATTTTATTGAAAGGATAAATGAGAATCCTTTCAATAAAATTGTATAAGAATGTATAAGAGAAGACGGAGAATGTGGTGGTTGCGTGTTTATTTAGAGAACGTGTGCGATTCCTTGCGTCGGTGCACGGGGCGCTTTGAAGACGACGGCCTTGTGATCGGTGAAGTGTAGCATCAGCGGTTGCTTTTGAAGAGTTTTCATTGTGAAGTTTGCGAAGATGAGGTCAATGCACGTTCCCCTTATGGTTGTCGGTTGTCGTCAGAAATGCGGCGCAACGAGTACACGCCTATCATGTGGTGGACGAGCCAGTCGTTCGTGGTTATATCCACGTTGAAGTCACCCGCAAGCACGAAGGGCGGGTGGGTGTATGTACTGTGCTATTGCCTTCTCTAGGTAACGTTCGACGTTCTCTCTAGAGTAGAGAATGGGGGTTGAGTGTAGGAGAGGGTACGCGCATGCGCTGTAGGGGGGTGTGGGACGCGGGGGGCCGCTCCGTAGAGTAGAGGATTCCTAGAGGAGACAAAGGGGGGTGAGCGTAGGAGAGAGAGGGGGGAGGGGACGCGCATGCGCTGTGGTGGTGTGGGACGCGGGAAGGAGGGACGGACTAAGCGCCCTCCAAACACTTGCAAGCAAGATCAAGGAATGCGGCCAACCTGGGCGACAGACACCAGCTGCCTAGCCATTGCTAAACAGCCTCTCTATGCTCTCGGCCATGGCTCTGATGACTGTAGTAGTGGTTGACAGTCTTCATATTACTACAGTGTCCTGGTTCGCATAATGGGTACTTCCCTACTTCATGAAAGTGGCCGGACGCGGGACGCGGGACGGGGGACGCGGGAGGGACGGACAGAGCCCCGAGCATAAGATGCTTTGCATCTAAAATTCAACATTACACGCGATTTTTGCAATATTGAGAATGTTTTCTTTAAATATAAGAATGGGTATACCGACCTTCGTAGAACATTAGGTTTTCATTCCTGTTACATTTGAAATGCGCTATGCGCACGCGCCATGTTTTCAATGGGCGAGCGCGTACGTGCGTTTTTGGCAGACCCAATTATAAATGACGTCCTTTCTTACGCTTTGCCGTTCGAAGGCCTAATCACGCTACTTGGGAACGAAGAAAGCTTGACATTACGTTATGGCGCTATTCTAAACACGTTCATGAAACTGCCAATGGTCTTGCAGTCGATTTACCGCTCATTGACAACGCGAAAAAGAAAATAATATGAGGCGGCCATCTTTTGCAGAATCGAGCTCACCACCCTTGAAAAATTTTGGAAACATGGCTTTATAGGGTGCGTGGTTCTGCCTCTCTAAAGTTTCGAAAACACCTGCCACGATAGTCTAGTGTTTGTGGTGCTTGACTGCTCACCCGAAGATCACGGCATCGAATCCCGGCCGCATTTTCGATGGATGCCGAAACGCTTGAGCCATGTGTGCTTATATTTTGGCGCACGTAATGAGCCCCAGGTAGCCAATATTTCCGTAGCCTTCGACTACGGCGCCCCTCATAATCACATCATGGTTCTCGGACGTTAAACGCCTATAATTATTATACTATAGTGTTTCGAATTATAGAAATGGTAAGTTCGGTTTTAGTCGATGTCATGCTTTCGCAAAGCGATTGCGGATAATATAGGTTCGTATTTTAAGCCAAGATGTGGTTGTCAGAGACGCCGTAGTGGAGGGCTCCAGATATTTCGACCACCCAGGGTTCTTCAACGTGCATCTTAATCTAAGTACACGGGTTGTGACTGCGTTTGTTTCTAGCAAGATATTTTTCGGAGCCGGCTAAGAACCAGTTGTAACTGTTAGTGACTACTCTATCTCGTGGATAGTGGTAAAGAGTCGTATCAGTACCACGCTGGATACGGACACAAGGCAAAAAAGGAACGTGCATAGGCGCGCCGATGGGAGCCGGCCAGTGTGTTCAAAGGTATGATTGAAGCTTTTCGCATGGTCTGGTACAGACCATGCAAAACAAGGTGGCAATTTTCTCAAGCCGATTGCAAGAATGCCGTATTGAAAGGTGGGGACGCGGGCGCCGCTTCACAGTGATCCTACTAGTCCCCAGAAAGGACAGGAATATTCATTTCTAAGAAAAAAGTCACTGGACAAGGCCCTGAACTGACAACTGCAGGGTTTACTACAAACCAGACGCAATAAATTCACTTACCTAACCCTGCGCTATTAGCAATTTTATTTCTTTTTATTCTCACTGCGTCGCTATTATATCTATCCTTAATAACTTATTATTTGTATTGCCACGAGCGTTTCTTTTACTGTATTCGGTTTCCGCCTACGAAGACTATCAGCAGTACTCGGCGCAGACCGCGCCTTATTGTTCCAGAAGCTTCTCGGTTGTTGTAGATCGTTTTTTTAAGATTGCGCGCAAGACGCGACCACTCGAGATTATTCCAGAGCGTGCGCGATGACCAGTGATAAGGCTAGAATGTTCGACGCGTGATGCATAAAAGCCGGCGCGCTCCAACGATGTCCAGTTGATCGACTGCCGACGCTCTGTTCGCCGCTATCAGTGCCAGCGTGTATTGCTGTAATCTTACTTTCCGTTTACTGGCCACAAGTTCGGCCTAATAAACAGTTTCATCTTGGACACGTCGCCTGCTGCCTTCGTCGACGTCACACCCACGTGACATCTGGTGGAGGTGCTGCTTCGTCCATGCTCTGGACGCCCCCCGCGAGGCACTGACCCAAGCCCAAGTCGCCAAGAAGAAACCGACACCATCCAGGAAAGTCGAGCTAGCCGGAGGCTACAAGGACTGGCACCACAATACGGACCCCTGCCTCACAAGCCAAAAGCCACGGAGACGAAGACAAAAGGCACGATGACGGCCGAAGTGCCGCCTGCAGCGATCGTGATGCAGCCGCCCAGGGAGCCACCGACATTCCGTGGTTCGCCGTGTGAAGACCCTGAAACCTGGCTAGAAACATTCGAGAGGGTCTCAACGTACAACAACTGGAACTCCGAGGACAAGCTGCGCCACGTATACTTTTACCTGGAAGAAGCAGCAAGGACATGGCTCGAGAATCGGGAGTCCACAATTCGTACCTGGGACCTGTTTCGCAGCACTTTTTTGGAGACGTTCTCGAGCGTCGTCCGAAAAGAAAGGGCCGCGACCTTGCTTGAGACACGGGTGCAGCGGCCAAATGAACACGTGACCATCTTCGTAGAAGAAATGACGCGATTGTTCCGCCACGCCGACCCTGCCATGCCCGAAGAGAGGAAAGTTCGCCTCCTCATGCGAGGGGTCAAGCAGGAGCTCTTTGTGGGACTGATGCGGAACCCACCTACCAGTGTCCAAGAGTTTGTCGCTGAAGCAACGACAATTGAGAAGACGCCAGACATGCGCAACCGGCAATACGATCGTCGTTCCACGCCACACATCACCGAAGTCCAAGGGTTCCGCTCCGACGACCTGCGCGAGACGATAAGGGCCATTGTGCGAGAAGAACTGCGCCGCATGTTCCCGTCATCGCCTCCTCAGGTGGATTCAATCACTGATATCGTTCGTGAGGAAGTCCGGCAATCTCTGGGAATCCCCGAACCACCGCAGCCTCATCCGGAGGCCATGAGCTACGCTGCCGCAGCACGTCGTAACGCTCCCCCCGCCGCGCCCACGTGAAGACGCCGCACCGCCGCAGTTCCGCCGCCAGACGCCACCGCCACCGACGCCATATCGTCCACCCGCCGGTCAACGCTACACTCCTAGAAAGACCGACGTTTGGCGCGCCCCTGACCATCGCCCCCCTGTGCTACCACTGCGGAGAAGCTGGCCACACCTACCGCCGTTGCCAGTACCGTCAGATGGGACTGCGTGGTTTCGCCATCGACGCGCCGCGTCCACAGCGAGGTGAACGACCACGCGACATCGCCGACTACCTCGCAGGAGCGCAGTGGAAGCCTCGAGGATCTTCCCGATCGCCTTCGCCAGGGCGCTACACCTCACCGCACCGCAGGCAGTACGCCGCCCCTGCTCGGGGCCGCTCTCCGAGCCCTTATCCGGAAAACTAAGGGCAGCAACCGATGGAGGTGCGGTTGCTGTACGTCGAACGACCGAAGATCCTCCGCCGACGAGGAAAACATCGACGTCACCGCCTACCGACAGCGCGCCGAAGAAGCACGACAGCTCGCCCGCCTGCGGATCAAGGCAGACGACTGACAGCCGCCGCTACAATCTTCGACGACGCTTCGTGGAATACCAGCCCGGCGACCGCGTTTGGGTGTGGACGCCCATACGACGACGTGGACTTAGTGAAAAACTTCTGCGATGATACTTCGGACCATATCGGGTGCTTCGACGTCTCGGCACACTCGACTACGAGGTTGTCCCCGACGGCATTTCGAACTCTCAACGGCGGCGTGCGCGACCTGAAGTCGTCCATGTCGTGCGCCTCAAGCCGTTTTACTCGCGGTAGTGAACCTGAGGACTGTACTTTTTTTTTTCATTGGACTTTCTTGCTTGTGCGTGTTGTTTATTCAACTTTCTTGATTTATTGTCGTTATTGTTGCATGTATTTTTCCCATGTGTTCTGTTCTAAGCATCGGGACGACGCCTTTTCAGAGGGGGGGGCATTGCCACGCGCGTTTCTTTTACTGTATTCGGTTTCCGCCTACGAAGACTATCAGCAGTACTCGGCGCAGACCGCGCCTTATTGTTCCAGAAGCTTCTCGGTTGTTGTAGATCGTTTTTTTAAGATTGCGCGCAAGACGCGACCACTCGAGATTATTCCAGAGCGTGCGCGATGACCAGTGATGAGGCTGGAATGTTCGACGCGTGATGCATAAAAGCCGGCGCGCTCCAACGATGTCCAGTTGATCGACGGCCGACGCTCTGTTCGCCGCTATCAGTGCCAGCGTGTATTGCTGTAATCTTACTTTCCGTTTACTGGCCACAAGTTCGGCCTAATAAACAGTTTCATCTTGGACACGTCGCCTGCTGCCTTCGTCGACGTCACACCCACGTGACAGTATTGTTTTTACTTCGATGTAACTGCTACTCTCTTACGCATTCTCAAATGCACAGCTCCCCTCTGCAATTCCTTGGGGCCTTCAGGGTACTATTAAATAAATAAATAATTGAGGAGCCTATTTTCAGCGGGTAAATGGGGCAGCGGAGGTTGCCATAACGTACTGTTTTTCTTTGCAGAATGACAGACTGATGGGCAATTGGTGTGGGTTCATAATGACATCTAGTGATTCATGAAACATATGAGAAATGCGCTAATTTGTCTCCCGTGAGGGGACACTGCTCAGCGACTTATGATCGAAAGCCAGTGCTACAACAAATACAAAATGAGTGACATGAAGGCAGGACATGCGCTTTTTTTTCTTTCCTGCTTCAAAGCCTACATTCTCGAAAGATGCAAAGAGGGGGGGTAAGGGATGGAGAGCAGTGCTCGAGTCTCGTATATTTATGAGACCGCTCCTTATCTTCATACCAGCGCATACTCCTCCCCCCCCCCCTCTCTCTTTCCCATTTCAGTTTTGAAACAAAATTTTGAAGGCTAGATAACATGTGGGATAGATTTGTGTACACACACGCGCATCATCTACGAAATATCAACAGATAATATAGCCTAGGACGTATCTAAAATCGATTTTAAAGTTCCTATCGCCCTACTGCAGCTAAACGTGCCTTCGTTTATTGTGTAAACAACCAACCACCCGCTGCGTCACGAGTTTAAATATAAAACTCCAACCAAAATCACCAATCGTCGCCACAACAGCGGATAGAAGAACGGAAGACAATAATTCGTGACCTCTACACCAACGGCTACACAAAGGCGTTTATTCGCAGAGCCCTGCGTAAGAGAAAAGACGGGGGAAACGTGACTCCAACGGCGCCGCAACGATGCCGTGTGTCGATCCCCTACATTGCGGGCGCCAGCGAAGCAATAGCCCGTATACTAAGAAAGGCAGGGGTAGGACGTTTCCCACAAGCCATCCACCACCATCGGCAGTTTCATTCCTCGGCCCAAAGACAGCGCATGTGTGGAAAAAGCGCAGGGCGTCGTGTACCGGATCACGTGCGCCGACTGCCCCGCTTCCTACATTGAGGAAACCAAGAACTTCCATGAAAGAATGCGGCAGCACAAGAATGACCTCCGTCACTTGAACAGCGGACGGACCGAAGTGACAAAGCACTGCCAGCGGTTTGACCACCATACCAGTCCCGACGGCGCTGTGATTTTGGAAAAAGAAAGGAACCTTCGCCGGCGGCCCCCCTCCTCGAATCCTGCTACATTGAGCAGACAGCGGGAAACATCAACCACACCACGGGGGGCACTGCCCTCCCTCTACTGCCAGGGCTTGCGACGACTCACAGCAAACAATCACCCCTGGCAAGAAGGCCTTGCACATCTCGGGCCTTCTCGCCCCTGAACAAGAAGCCGATCATGCTTCGAAACGTCGCGGTTTCTTAAAATTAATTTGGCTGGAGTTTTCTCTTTTCTCCAGTTTTCTGTTATCCCAACCAGACAGACTTCTGCCGAATGTTCACTTTTGAAAGAATAGAGATATTTGTGTTGCAGGCCCCAAGCCTAGAGTGTCGAGCTCGTTGCTTCGTTTTGTACTTTCCTTGCATTCCTTGGGGGGTATTAGGAGCTCGAAAGCAAGATACGAGAAACTAGCCTGGGAAACGGCCGTGCCATGAAGCTTTTTGCCGTGTTGCTTGGACGAACAATGACGGCTGAGGGACCACAGAAAGTGCTTCGGCGCGTCGACGCTGACTATGAATGGAAATGTGTTTGAATAGGAAAGAAAAGAAAAAATACGAAAAAAAAAACGGGATTGCTTGAGTCGGCAAGGACTGAACTGCAGGCGTGCTGGGAAAATATGGCAGCAATATCTCCCAAAGAGAGTCTAGAATTCTAAGAAGTCATTAAAGTTTAAAAGCTCCTTGAATTGCCGAGAGGTAACAGAATCTTTTGACCACATTACAGCCCGAAGAAATTTGTTTTTGCAAGTGATGAAGCGTTGCGTATGGCATGAATGGTGCGTTTCTACCCCCTTCCTCCTTGAAATCCTGTCGCTACAACTTTCGAGGTATCACGGGGGGCAAGCTTTATCTAGGCACTTTAAATAACGAAGCCGCTGTTTAATTGGTAGCGAATGACATGACGAAAGCCGATGTTCTGTGTCGTCGCTGCATTTTTAACAAAGCTTGAAATTCGGAAAGATGGTGCATAGCTACTGGGAAATTTTTGAGCGCTGTACAATGCATTCACAAGGCATTCAAAAGCACCCGTCCTGTCTCTCTCGTACTTGTGAATGTCTTGTTTGGCACTGGAAATTTTCCCAATTGCCACATTTATTCATGAAAAAACCGAAGCGACATCTAAAGACACAAGCGGTTCATTGGAACAGAGAGCGAAGGGGCGCTCGATGCTCGCGAATCGTGCTGCTTTGTCGTATTTGAATCCACATGGATGATGAAGCTCGAACATTGCACTCACTCTCCGTTGATTAGGTACACAATTGTAGATCAAACTCAATGTGGATCACGATGTCGCTAAATAAAAGTGGCCTGGAGTTGTACATGTGCCAGAACATGCTGCACAGCCAACTTACGTGCCCTCGTATATGAGGGCATGGACAGCTTGATAATTTGAAAAATAATTTCTAGGGCTTTACAAGACACGCCATAAAAGGAGGCTATAAATATTTGTAACCATAGGTCGGCAAAATAAATAAACTCACTCAATAAACGTTTTTCGCTTAGCACTCACTAGGACCCAGACTAACCAAAATTCTGCTGAAGCGAACTCACTCGGACTCAGACTCATTAATATTTCCTTCAACCGGACTCACTCAGACTCAGACTCACCAAAATTTTGCTGAAGCGAACTCACTCGGACTCAGACTCATTAATATTTTCTTCAACTGGACTCACTCGGACTCAGACTCACCAAAATTTTGCTGGAGCAGACTCACTCGGACTCACGAAATTTCTCTACAACTAAACTCACTCGTACTCAGACTCACCGGTATTTTCGTCATCCAGACTCACTCGGACTCAGACTCACTAAACTTTTCCTCAAACGGACTCACTCGGACTCAGACTCATGAATATTTTCGTCAACCTGACTCACTCGGACTCAGACTCACCAAAATTTTCCTGAAGCGGACTCACTCGGACTCAGACTCACCAAAATATAACTCAGCCGGACTCACTCGGACTCAGACTCACCTAATTATAATTCAGCCGGACTCACTCAGACTCAGACTCACGCTCAATCTGAGTCTGAGTGAGTCTGAGTGAGTCGACTCATGAGTGAGTTTGCCGACCTATGAGTACACATTCCATGAACGCAAGGTGTACTGCCATCGGATACACGAACAACAGGCGATGAGGCGGGCGGAAGGACCTCGCGGAGAAATTGGGTTTGGCCTAGTTGGTCCTTACTGATCGACAAGCGAAGGTCGTCGTACGTCCCTCTGACCTCGTCTTTTTTGTGCGGCCAAGATGTCGACCTTGCGGAGGCGACGAGGAAGGTGAGCGCTCTTCACTGATAACTGGGCGCCAGTGTCGATGAGCGCCGAAACATGCACGCCATCAACGTCTACGTCCAAAAGGATTTCCGGGTCGGTAGGCTAATGCCGCATCACGTGCGGGAGCTGCAATGGTCAGCTTTCCGAGAAGTTACGGCGACTGTACGGCGAACGTGGGCGACAGGGCAAAGGTGACCGAAAACGTCACTGGTACTGCGGGGATGGCGAGGGGGTCGTAACGTGGGGACCATGTTCGGGCATAAATGTTGATGCGTATTCGCGGTCGTGAAAAGGTGAGGGTCGAGTGTTCTCTGCACTGTACGATGCACGAGGAGACGATGGCCGACGATAGCCATAACAGCGAACAATGCGGCCTACTCCGTTGCAGTTGAATCATATCGGCTAGTCATCACGTGTGCGCCACTGGTTCGGATCATGGTATCTGGAATAGGTCGGTTGTGGGCGGTAGGATGAGACAGGGCTGACCACGGGACGGCTTAGGCACATGTGGGTTAAATACCTGCGTTCGCCAGTCCTTTGCGCACGACGGCCTGGATTAATGACACTGTCGGGCGGGTCTCCTCGTAAGAACGAACCTGCGGAGCTGATGGGGATGCAGCCTCGATCTTTCGCCGCACAAGGCGCAGGAATTTTTCGGTACTGCGCGGCGGCTGGAGCTGAAAGTCTTCGCACGACGACCTGGCGGCGGTGTTAGGCAGCCGAACATATTGTGCGTGACTCGACGGCTCTTGGCTTCTTCGAAATGTCGGTACTGCCTGATGATTTCGTCAATGCTGGAGCAGTCCTTGTATACTAGTAAATGAAAACCGTCATAGGCGATGCCATTAGGAATGTGGCTGACTGTCAGCTTCGGGCATTTGGTCGTCCAGTTACCGGCGCAAGAATAAGACATCTTGGATATACACCATGCACGGCTCCGTCGATGTTTGTGCACGGCACGGGAGTTCTTTCTGGGCGGTTCGTTGGCGTGCAATAGGCCTTCCGAAAAGGTACTTCAATTTTTTTTTGCAAGCATCCCAAATGGTGAGCTCCTCCTCGTGCGTGTCCAACCACACACTGGCCGTTCGCTTGAGGTAGTAGCTGGCGTTTGCCAGCATCAACGTTAGATCCCACAGGTTGGTCTTGCTGGTGCGCTCGCTGTTGGCCAGCCACTTTTCGACATGCGCGTTGTAAGTTCCGCAGAAGGTGCTGGGTTTCGGAGATGGGTCATAACGACGTGGTTGGGTTCAGTTGGCATAGGGAGGCTGGAGCAACGGGCCTGCCTGCCGACATGATGCATTACCCAGGAAGACACCCGCCGCCAACTTCCGTGGTATGCTTTGGATATAAAGGGCACCTCCACGAAAGATGTTACGGCGAGACGACAGAACGAGGGTGTATTTACAATATTTACACAATCAGAGTGATCGGGGTAACAACAACCAAGATGACAAAAACAGGAGCCAACCCGTGCTTCTCTTCTTCTTCCTCTAGGTCAACGGCACATAACAATATGGCGCGTCTCCCAGAGTACACGGGCTAATTTGTTCCTGCTACTACCTAGAATATTCACTTCACAAAATATCTGCTCACACGTGCATTTTCTGCATTCGGACGAAAGTTTGACACTTTCTTTAGATTTTGCGCATGGTCCCTTGACCGGTCATTAAGGCAGCGGCCTGTTTACTCTATGTACGACTTAGCTCAAGACAGCGGTATGTCGTACACTACTCCTTGCACACATTTTACAAACGGCGAGCCATGCTTCTCTGAGGATCATTCCTTCTTGCTGGCCACCTGTGTTGTGTGAGCACAAAACTGCGCGAGCTTGCTTGGCGCCCAGAAAACAAACGGGACCCCAAGCCTATAGGCAACCTCTTTCAGATTATGAGAAAACTTGTGTTTATATTGCCAGGCCCACTTTTTCCTTTCTAGTTGCCGTTCCATTGCAATGTAACTGCTGCCTTGCGCAAAGCGCGCCCGAATGACTGGGAACTACCTACATAATGTTAGAACCTTCCGATCAGATTATGTGCTCAACGCGAACATCGGACTTCTGGAACTTACGCGGCCACTAGCGATAACGTTGGAATCTTCGGTGATACATGTATAAAAGTCGACGCGCTTCACCGCTTCTCAGTTTAAAAGACGATAGCCTTTCTTGGGATACCTAAACGGAGAAATTTTGGTCTGTCTGTCTGTCTGTCTGTCTGTCCGTCTGTTTCTCTGTTTGTCGGCACGTCGCACGATTCAGCTAGCTGGCCAAAGTTTAACCCCCTGCCTTACGACCTCCAATCTTGACCGAGAAGCATGTGTTCATACGGGTGAGCGTGGGCAATTAAAAATCAAATATTACGCATACCTGAGGCACAACATCAATACCTTAGTACTATTCACAGTGTTCCTTTAAAACAAAATCTATAGATACGTAATTATAAATATCCCAGTGTTTATTACGCGGCGCTGAGAATGCGCCGTTGTGTACAAAACAAGTCTCCGCCCAGTGATTTAACGACGCTGTGGTGCTGCCACCTGGCAGCAGCATAGTTCAACACAAGCCGATGTTCCCCGGTAGCGCTGTAGATGGCGTCCTCTTCTGTTTTATCAATGCCAGCCAGATGCGGCTGATTCATCGTAGAAGAGCGCTGTCTCAGGCAAGGCAAAACATATATGGCCGCTTGATGAAATACGACCCACTCTACAAGACATGATCAGAGAACGCGGCGAAAAGACCGACGACCAAATTTCAGCGGATAAACGCCGGCGTCCGTATAAGCGTGCCCGGAAAACGTCCGAAAAACAAGCCCAGCGGCTAGCCCAGCTATTAAATTGTGGTACTCATGCCGCTCATGCAGTGCAGTCGGCACAAGACTATCGTCTTTCGACGACATTTGCAGCGAAGCACGCAGATACGCGGCCAATTTTTTCGACGGCCGGCGCTCTGTTCACCGCTATCAGTGTACATACAGCGTGCATTTCTCGCTTGCAGTTTAACTTTGTTTCCCGGCCACAAATTCGGCCAAATAAAGAGTTACGTATTACCGAGTCCTCCTGAAGTGTTCTGCACCGTCCTGGAGTGTTCTGCACTGCAGAGGCCCCGTTTCCGAAAGAAGCCTGCTGTTCAAACACAGTGACGTAACAACTGTGACACTTATTAGTTCGCGCTCGTCCTGTGTATACTTGTGCGTATGTTTCGTGCGTCCTTTGCGCTCGAGCAGTGCGCTCCAAGTTTCGATCTGCTTGCCGTTCTTTATGTGACATACCAATTTGTTGCTATCGCATTCATTGCTTCGCCCTTTCGGCGGAACTGTGACTTTTTTGGCAGGTCCGGTAAGAGTTCGATCTAGGGGGGGGGGAGTAGTCCTTACAGTCTGAAGCTGGCTCGACTACCGCTGATGGTGTCGGTGTCTTCTTGGTGATTTGGGCTGGGTTTACGGCTTGAAAGCGACGTCCGGTACATGAACGAACAGCACCTCCACTGCTAGTTAGCGAACCTGAGGACTGTACGTTTTGCTTTATTATTCTACTTCCACGTTTTGTTAGAGCATCGGGATGATGCCTTTTCAGACGGGGTACTGCCACGCCCACTCCTTTCTATTTCGGTGTTACCGTCCCATTGCAATGTCACCGCTGCCTTGCGCAAAGCGCGCCCGAA